>BSBM01000047.1:8825000-10192500 GCA_027924585.1 Larix kaempferi | reverse complement strand
ACCTTCAATAACATATTTATCTTTTTTTTCAATAGCTTTTATGGCACTGGAATGGTCAGCATAATGAACAAAACCAAAATCATGATTTGGTTTCCCAAGCTTTTGTTCCAATAGAACGACTTTAGTAACTTCACCATATCGACCAAAAAGTTATTTTAGTTTCTCTTTTGTCACATTCTCTGGAAAATTTTAAAAGACTATCAAAAGTGAAGTACAAATTTATATTTTTCTATAGGCTCGATAATTAGTTTCATCCATGTTAAAAGCTTACAATGTATGACCCCTGGGGGTGCAATTGGCTATCGGAAAAAGCCACCACTGACATAAACATTTAATATGCAGTTTTCTGTCTACATTGAATTCGTATGCACTCTAAATTGTTGCAATACCCATAATATCAGTAACAAATGCTAATGAGGGTAATGACAGTAGACAAACTGATATTGCTAATTAAATTGTCAAGGTCAAAATCAATGGATATTGCTAAATCTTTAATGATTGAAATATCAAAATGATATTTTGTATACAATGATTGATTCATACAACTCTCATGTATGCCCAATGGCATGTATATAATGGACAAGAAAATTTCAGGGGTGCTATACATCAACCTTTAATATACAGAACTTACCAGGAAAAAACCCCATGGCATAGCCATTACCACCAAAGAGATTGCAATATCCATCACAATGTGTTCTTTTCATTGAGAAAAAACCTTGTGTCGGACTGCTGCAAAATTATTTGCCAAAAAACAACTTTGATCAATTTCATACACAAAAAATAGCTCAACAAAGTTAGGCAAGAAATTAAATACTACCTACCTGTAGGTTGTGATGGTAGGGTTTAAGCTAAGGTAACCATGAAGTTATGTTCCATGTGTATACAGAAAGTAGAGTCCATAACCATGATGAAATGACTTGATCTATTCTGTATCTACTGGAAGACATAATTGAGGACATCACGAGCATCAACTCAGGCCAAATCCAAGGTAGTATTCACAATATGCTTGCCCAGAATAGTTTCTTGAACTACCTACAATAGCACACTTCACCAGAAAACCTCTACTTTATTGCCTAAGAGTACATTTATAGCTAGCACACTTCACCAGAAAACCTCTACTCTATTTCCTAAGAGTACATTTATAGCTAATTTTTTATGTTAGCACTTTTTATGGGATAAATACACTTTTCCTGAAAACTAACAAAAAAATTAAATTAACTGAAATAAAAGTACACTAACTTATATAAGACTTTGTTAATTAATAAAGGACTGTTGGAAAATGGATATTCCAATGACCCACACAACAGTTTTCCCAATGGGCCCACGAGGTACCAATAACTAGTGCTTAATTTTATTATGATAGCATCATACAACCAATAAAACATAATTTGCAATGCAAAGGTCTCATTTGCATAAGTACTCAAACTCTCCTTTGACCATTATATCATTAATTTGGGCACTTTTGATGTCCTACCTAATAGATAAAGGGAAGAGGCTTATTTCGAACATGGAAAATGCACTCTATAATGGAAGTCTCCGCTCTGTTCACTTTTTATATCATCTCAAGTATGGAAGATCTACATACCTTATTGAGATTTACGAAGCAAACCCTTGTCGGGGTTGCCTTAACAAAACAATCAACTCTTCCATCAAACACTCTCTCCATAAATGTCGAAGTAGAGTGTGAATATTGCATGTACATGACTCGCATCAAGATATCATGAACACGAAAGCATTTTTCTACTCCTTGAAAAGGTATGATGTTCAGAATTTATTAAACTGAATAATTCCAGCATAATACAGTTATCTATGCACACTAACTTTAATAGTTGATAATTTTATGCTTTGATACAACTTAAAATAATGACAGTTTAGCATTTTCACTGCAGAGACTAGACTATGTTCTTTCAAAGACTGATAAATCAGCTATGAGATGAGAGGCACAATTGAGCATTTACTCTATAAAAAAGAGGCAGTTATAGGTAGATGAATCTTCAGTAGGAGGTCAACGAGAAAAAGTTAAAAATTTGCCTTTATATGAGCTTCAGTGCCTTCTAAATACAAAACAAAAGGGCTAATAAAAATCCATTCTGCCCGCAAGAAAATTTTACAGTCTATTACAAATAGTTGGTGCAGTCTTCCAATAGGCAGCCAACTCTTGTATAGAACCCAACTAGTAGAGTTTTCCAGTTGCTCTTCAAGTGGGCTACAATTCCCTCTAACAAAATATGGTATCTTCCAAACATTAGTTTACTATTAATCTACATGGAATATTATTGTAAAGTTACTATAAAATTACAATTTAATTAAGTCAATCGAGATAGGAGTGTACCACAAATAAAATACTGTTACAAGCAAATGGGGTTTTGGCTTTCTCAGCCTGGGTTGCTTTCCCAGATAGAGATGCCATCTCTGTATTCTGTGCATCTAGGAAACTAGAAACTCTTATGGTTCATCTTACTTCACCAAGAAAAAATGGTCTTTAAACAGATTGAAGTGATTGCATCCATCTTTTGAATTGATTTTCTTCCAATGCAATCCTTAAATATATTTTATGGTAGTGTGGCAGTAAAGTAAAAAACAAAGTTTCTGAATAACCTGTCTTCATCAGAATGGAAGGCATGGGCACTAGAGTCGGGGGTATTTATTTATACCGATGAGGGGATAAGAAAGGGAATGTTATGACCATGATAAACTTCATACAAATACCAAGGGTTGGTGGCATAAGCAAAGCACACAAAAGGGAAATAGTTTGCAGAGAGTGAGACTCTACCCACAAGGTGATTTTTGGTGCATAAATGCGTGTTGGACCAATTAAATTCCTGATGACAATGAGGGGGGGGGTTCATTGTAAGAAATAGAACCTACCAAAGTGGATATGTGGTAAATGGTATAAAACTCCATGCTATTTATGTAGGATGGGGGCCATGCTGACTACTATAAAGTGGTTGAATGGTTGGAAAAGTTAGTTTAAAAGTAGCCACAATGGTAGTTTTAAACTGAGGGATTTTAAGACAATGGTGTGTGCAATGGCCAGATATTTAAAATAGGGAACATGGGTACTGGTTGGTAACATTGGACAGTGAGAAGTGGTGTGACCATGGAAGTTAAAAATGGCATAAGGAAGTACAACTAAAGTGGGAGTGGTGGCCGAGGTGGCTACAGTATGGAAATAGGTCCGATAAGAGTATATAGAAGAGATTAAGGCTCTGTAGGGTAAAGCAGCAGTTAGTTTCCATTCCTGGGCATAATTTCACGCAATATCAGCAGTAAAGACTGTTTACTTCGAAGTCTGGGTATATCCTATCATAAACAACAGTAAAGAGAGCATTTAATCCATGTCTCATCTCCAGTGGTGTGATATTCAATAAGTGCATGGGATGTGGGTCTGGAGCATTAAAAAGGGAGGAACCATGTTTTCATGGTGACACTCAAATGATAATAGAGGCAGATCATCCATAATATTATTATTTTTTTGACAAGAACGGTTAGGTTGCATTAATCTTCGTTCTGGCAAGCCAGAACCAAAAAGTTACAAATCTGAAGAAGGTTGGTGACCTCTAACAGTGCTGCCAACCTTCTTGTTAAAGTCTTGGGAGACAAATCCCATGTGTTTCTTGAGCTAATTCGAGATAATGACAAAAGGAGCTTACAAGGGTAAATTCTCACAAACTGTGAGCAAAGTAGAAGACAAAAGCAAAGCATTTAGAATCAGGGGGATGAAATTTGCCCCTTAAAGTAGGGATCCAGCTTTTTCTGAGATCCAAAAGAGATGTTGGAAGCCGTCTCCTTTTCTCTACGTGCCTTGTTGGTCCTTCGCCCTCTGGTAAGGGGTGGAGATGGGACTGAATTGTCTTCAGGTTCAAAAGTTCCCCCAGAGCCCCTGGAGGGGACTGAAACAGCCGGACCTGCAGGGGCAGGGGGTTCAGGATCTGAAGCCCTGGCTTCCTTCGCATCTACTGAGCCAGGTAGGGCAGGATCCAGAAGTCTTTCGTCTACCGGAGGGTCTTCCAAAACTGTTGTTGCTTCAGGGTCTTGGGCTTCTTCTTCTTGCAGAGCTTCGAAGCTGTTTTTATTCTCAAGAGTTGCCTCCGCTGAAGGAGTGACCTTCGGAACCTGGGCTAGTGATTCCTTTCGCCTTGGCTGCCTTCGCCGGTTAGTTACTGGCTGAAAATCGTCTCCTTTAGCTGGTTCTGCCACTTCTGAGGCTTTGGGGCAGCATTTTGCGAAGTGACCATAAGTATGGCACCGAAGGCACTTAAAAGGAATCTGCTCGTAGTCCAGCTCTTGGATATGGCGCCATTCCCCCAGGGAGAGATGAATGGCTTCTGGGAGTCCTTTCTCGAGGTTAACCTCAACACAAACACGAGCACAGGTAAATTGATCCCCTTTCGGCTCCACACTGTCCAGGAAACGCCCAAGCTTATTTCCAATGTCCTCCAGAGAACTTTTCCCCCATAGATGCAGGGGGAGATGAGGCAGCCTAACCCAAACCGGGGCTGCAGTGATCTCATCTTCGGGATTAAAATCAAGAGTCCAGGGGGCTAAGAACAGCCCCCTCGGCCCCATGAAATAGGGGCCAGATCTGAAAACTAGATCTCGATCCACTTTGCTAGAGAAGCTGAAAACAAAAAAACCCCTGCCTACTGCACATAGAGAAACGTTTCCATGTATCAGCGATTTCCAGTGTTCTTCCATCCAAGCCTCCACCGATTTGGGGCTAGGCCATAACCCTGTGAACTTTCCGATGAGGGCTTTTTCTGCTAGAAGGAGGGCAAGACTGCATGGCTCTTCTGGAGATAGCTCCAGAGAAGGGATCTCCTCCATCTTCTTAACAAACTTAGACGAGAGAGAAGGCTTGGCTTTAGATCCTGCCGAACGGACTAATGCTTTGAAAGCTTCCAAAGAGTCTTTTTCCATCTCTGCAAACCGGTCTGAGGCCATCTTAGAAGGCGGCGCCCACCAGCTATGAGGAACGCAACAGATCGAGCAACAAAAACGCAGGCACTTCGTCCTTGGCCCTGCAAGCAAAGGAGACGAGCGACGCGTCCCTGAACAGACCGTTCCCTGCAAACGAAAACCAGTGAGGCGGCTAGGGTTTGAGCCCTAGCCGCATAAAATCGCCAGGCGTCTTCATCGCAAGCTGCTGTTCTCCTCTTCAATGTAGATCATCCATAATATTATTACACATATACAAATGTCATAATACATATAGATTCTAAAGTACTTAGAGACCCAAGCAATCTAGGGCACACCGAGAACTCTATGGTATGAACCAGATTCCCAAAATAGCCAGAGAAACATTGAATAAACCAAATATAGGTGAGGAGAACAACTCCAAAATATAATACTGATGAAGGGTTGCACAACAACCCAAAGAAATAATAAAAGAACTCCAGAGTCCAAAAAACCCCAAAAGGTAACCATATAAACTAATCATATAATCTATGTGACTAACAAGTGTAATTATCTTCCCTCTATTCTCAGTCATTCTTCATATGTGCCCAAGCCTTGGATCGCTTACATCATTTATATATCAGGTTGCATACACACCACTATACCCTATAGGCAGTATGTCTGTGAAACAAACCTTTGGTTGGAAGTGCATTTGTGGTTCATTTTCAATGGTAAGTCCCAGTGTACCTAGTCAACACTTCTGTGAACAACCAATATACAGATGTAATAAATAGAGTAATATTAGGAGAAAAAGAAGCACAATCGCCCCTCAAATAATAGAAAATGACAAAAACTAGAAATTGAATTACAGAGATTGAAACATTAAAGGATAGGTTTCTGAATATTCTCTAGTAACAAGGCATATTCAAGTAGATATATTATGCACAAACTTAAACAATGAAGATTCTTCACTTACTGAGCAATCAATGGGATCAAAATTTCCATCCGAAAAACCATACATCTTGGCAAAATCTTTAGCAAAATTGGCAATAAATGGTGACCAAACCTACCAATACAAATTAAAGGAAGACTTAAACTCACTTAACACAACATTATGTTCAGTTTGTTGACCCTTCTTTGGCATGCAATGAGACAATGGACAAATTTACAACATATGTAAGTAGCAACAAATAATTCGATGCTTCTAAATTAATGACAAGCTGAGCTTCCATGAGATCTGATGAAGACCCTTCCATTTTAGCAATAGTAACTGGTGGAAAAGGATGCAGTCAAAAAGCATGCCAAGACACTGATAAACATAATGCTTGCAAGTAATCCTCACTAAAAAAATAATACAAGCAGCTTGTCCAAAATCTTATACACCTTTTCAAGGTCAAGCAACAATTGATAGCTCATAATTGTTAACTCCAAGGATTTGTTCTCTTTAAGAATTTGGAAAATTGCCTCGTACATTTTCCTTATTTTCATTCACATACCAACATGTCAGCAACAATGTATAAAGACTGAAACAAATTGAAAATTTGACATTAGCTAAAAAACTGGGAGCTAAAAATATGATAGTAAGAAGCCCCCAAAAGACAACAAGAACCAAAAGATAATGACATATTGGCTAAAGAAATTTGTTCTTAAGATTTTAAACATTGAAACTTTATATATTAAAAGTAGGGATGGATTGGTCCATCAAGCTATGGTATACAAGTAAGTTGGAGCACTTTCCATTATGATGTCCAAGGTTCAAACCCATATAAGCATGCTCCCCGTAATAATCCAGCTAGGTATGAAATCACATTAAATATCGAAACCAAAGCAGCTGATGGAACTGGCGGAGTGTATCACATGAAGTGTATCATAGTGACCTTGCTATCCTGCTATTGGAGACATTTCCCCTATTGATTTGATATTCAGGTTTCTGATATGATTATATAAGTTTGGAAGTAAAGCCCAAGTTTCAAGTTTTTATTGCAACCTTTGACTAAATTCAGGTAAAAAAAATAGACATATTCTTCCAACATCTTAAGTTGTACTAATTCCTGAGTCCTGACTGAGTCACATTTTTCTAGGGCTTCAAGAAAGTATAGGTGTTTATTTTTTGGTTGCTAATTGTCTAGAATTACTGAGAGATTAATTTCCTTTATCTCACATTTTTCAAAAATCTAAATTTCTTATATTTCTTTTCCATAATGTTTTTGGACAGATTTTACTATTTTCAAGGTTTTCAAAAACAACATCCCTTATTCTTGTCATTGGCAAACTCTTCAAGAACTTTTATCCCACTTCTAAGTTCTAACTCATGCACTTTCCAAGTTTCCACAAATGTTTTTTAGTTCATGCATCAAGATGTTAAGTTTATTCTTAAATAACTTTGAATGGTTTAAACATTAGTTTTGACTTGAAAATTTTGCAAAAAACTTATTCTCTCTTTGAGAACTTGACTAACCTGGTTAAAAAGTTTGCATATCTCAGCAATAGATCTCCTCTTCAAGGTATTCAATGAATGCAATGAAGATTTAGTTAAACCTTGGAAATTTCAATATTGATGTTCTTGTACACAATATTACAAGGGGAGTGATATTTGAGGGAATCCATTTAGAGTCTCCAATAGAAATTGAGTTCATGTCCTTGCTCAGGCTCTCAACGGAAACAAGGGACTAATATCCAATCCAGAGCCATCCATTCCTCCAGGTTCTGCATGACGAACTCTACCAAAAATCCTGATGTGTTTCAACAGCCTGGCTAAAAAGGTATTATGGAAAATAGTGGAGCTGTCACAAACAACAACCATTATGGAGATAGCTATGTATTCACTTCCTATAGAAAGTTTGAAATGCCCTTACGCTCTGGACACATGAAATCATGAAACCAACTAAACAAGATTCCTACATGCAATTCGATCACAAGCTACAACTGAGCAGGTGTCCTCGCTCAAGTTCATCCAAAAAAAGTTCTATTTACATGCTTATGCACTGCAATATCAATTTGCAGGTTACTATCTAGTCGAGGTCCTTCGATACTATTATTAATAACGAAACAAACTACTTAAGATACCATGATTATGCACTACTATGCAGAAATAAGAGTAGCCTTAAAAAAATCACCCAATTTATATTGACACAATATATATTTTCTAACTTACCCATCACCCAGTTTATACTGCCAAACAATATTGACACATTATAGCTAAAACGCTGGTACTATGCCAGATGATGAAACCAGTAGCATCACTGCACCTGCTAAATCAAACAAACTATAGGATGTGTAAAGTTTAAGCTACCTGTATATGATATCCCAGGAATTTAGGTCAAAACATCTAAGTTAATGACACCAATCAAATATAGTAACTAGTTATTCCAATACAGCTCAAGTAAGCTTATCTAAGCTCTTTCACATATAGTTTCATCATATCACTTTTCATAGCAATGGTAATAGTCTTCATGTTATGTTTTAACTCATTATGGTATTCACAATATAAGCTACAAGGGTGATTATACTAGACTAATCCATATTGGTTTAATATTAGTACGGATTAATTTAGCTAACTTTTATCCTTATAAAGTACATACTTATTACTAATGATGTTGATTCATAACTAGTATCACTCTTACTCATAGCTCTTAGTATACCTGATTTTATCCTTACATATTTGATATCTCCTTCCCACCTCGTAGTTATATTGGTCATCCAATAAAGCCCAATCTACCCAATTGATTCGGTTGGAGGTGGCGACTAGGGACACTCTACATAGGGCTACTAAGGCCTTGTCTATAGAGGAGAGGACCATGAGTCATCCAAAACAAAGCAATTTGTGACAACAACATGAATTAACCAGCAGGAGTTGAATACCAGAGATAGAGGCTTTAAAAAACCAACCATTGAATAATGGGTTAAATCACAACTTAAAATATGATTACAAATATATTATATTCCTAATACCACCCTCAAAAAATAACTCTATGCATTCACCGGCATCCAGCTATTACAATGTCAATGTGAAGAATGATAAGAGGCTATTTTCTTAAAATCACTCTATTAACCCTAATCACTTATCAGCCTCAAGTACAATAACAACTATGTATTTACGGTAAGAGAAATATTTGTACATCTAAAGTTCCTACAACCTAAGCTCTTTCCACCAATATATCCTAGTCAGGAAAATGTTTACAAGAATAGCCAGATGAAACCTTCGCCAAAACCTTATTGGAAGGATCAAAGTTGGCATAAACCTTGAGAAATGGAAATTTGAAAACAAAAGACCAGATGAAATATAATCAGCAACTTCTCCATCCAAATACCCATCTCCATTCATCCCATCAACTTGCTCAACTACCAAGAGATGATTCCATTTTGTTATGTAGGAATTACCATGCAAACGACCCTTTGCATTCAAATAAGTCTACCCCAACACTCCATGAACTTGTGATGAAAAGAATACCTTCTCCATCTCCACAGACAGATGAATAAAAGCATCATCATTAGACCTCATCTCAGGAATCTCAGGACCTGCAATAACATAAATTTCTGCTACGTCCTTCAGATAAACTCTGTGGTGATCAGATGGAAAAAGCTTGTGAGATTGATAGTTATCAGAAGATATAACAATTTGACCATCTAAGGACCTATAATTCTCTCCATGTTTAAGATGGATAACTAAACCGTCTACTTCAATATTTTGTAAGAAGCTAGACCCATCATGACTCAAGTCTTATCCTTCTGCTATCAGTCTATGAGTCCAATAGAGAATTCCAAGAGATTTTATCCATGTTCTTTGTGGCACTGTGGATTCCATAGTCCCTGAGAACTTCATGTTGATATGAAAAGTTGGGTTTGAGATCATGCAGTAGATGGACTCAGGTTTTCCACTGAAATCAAAATGTACTCGATCCCAACATATGAAGTGTGAGTGATAGCTATGGGAGTTGCAGTTTTCTGTTGCAGCACACAAGATCCATGAAATAAGATCCATGATATATATGGTGAATGTTTTTGTTATGGCAATACAGTGTTCAGTGTGATGTACATGGCCAATAACATTGGCATGGGTGGCTGTTCCAAATTGAATATATATGCAATTTGCAATTGTTATAGAAAGTATGGAATCATGTTGCAGAGTATGTATACAATAGGTAGCTATTAGAGCAACTGTGTTTTTTTTTATAAAAATATTCTAATTTGTTGTTTGAAAGTGAGGAAAGATAAAAAAAAAATAAACCCATGTTATTAATTAATGTCAAGAGGAACTAGATTCTGGCACAGGAAAGTCGATGAAAATAGTAAACACTAAAATTGTAGAAGTAAAAAAAAAAGTTGTGAGTTGTTGCTATGTATATATATATGTTATATGAAATAGTATAAGATTTGGAGAATTTTCAAATGGAAATAGTTGGGTTGTAGGAATGTAGTTGGAAAAAGCATGAAGCTTTTTTGAAAGGATATTTGCTGAGAACTATGGAGTGGACAATTGACATCTCTATTTACACGGCTGACATCTACTCTTTTAGATAAAGTTCGAATAAATGCACTTAATGAAGAAGTGGTTTATCAAATAAATTGTTTAATTTTTTTTGTGACTATAGCCTTTTCTGGTATTGACTAATGATCCTTTTTAGTCTTATTTATGACTTCTCCATTTGATTTATGTTATTTTCTGGAATTACTTACATTACCCCTAGTTGCCAAAATGCATCCCAACTTTACTGATACATATTAAAGATTGTACAAGTTTTCATTCCAGAAGCAGGCAATGGATTTTCTCCCCAACAAACCTGCAATGCCGCACTATTCTCCCAAATGTTTCAGAGGGTACAAGAAAAGCGAAACTTCTTCTTTGTATTGATCTAGTGAACTTTATTCATTTTAGAGCCTCTTCCATGTTGGCACCACCATAAACATATATTAGCAATAATAGTAGACAGTATATATTTATAAATATTTCTTCGGTTGCAAATCTCATTTTCTCCTAGTAGTTTTTCAATCTAGTTGAATTTATGAACCTTACATGGACAATGATCTTTGACTACTACATGTAACTGTCTTTTGTTGTTGTGGTGATTTGCTATCTTGTGTGAATGAACACATTTTAGAACTTAATAATAACCAATATGACAAAAACACTAACAAGCAACCATCTACTTATTGAAATGTAGATGTAGTATACAATAGATAAAAATGTCTTATGTTGCAACTCCATTTTCTCCTAGTAGTTTGTCAATCTGTTTTGAGTTTCTGAACCTTGCATAGTGTTAGATTTTAATCGGTTTAGCTCAATTAGTCTTCTTCACTGCACCAGGGCATACACAGTTAGCAGGTACAACAGGAGAAGGAAGGGTGCATTGAGTGCAGGCCCATATTGTGTGCAGTAGAGTGTAGGGGAGGCACGGTTATGTAGAGAAGTAGAGGGTACATGCATAGCTTCAGCATGCATGCACCGATCTTATTTTATTTCCAATTTTTCCACCTTCAGTTAAACGTCGTTCACTATTGTCCAGATTTAAAAAGTTCCAGTTCAGTTAGACACATGCATAATAAATTCTTAGAGAAGGGTGCATATCCTTATGTAGTTAGAGTGCTTGAATGAGGAGCTGAATGAGGGCACAGATCCCAAGGAGTGTGCATGCATACATGCCACAGTAATCCTCCAGTTGGGGTACCCTAACTCGAACATTGTTATTCATGCAGGAGGGTGCAGTAGCAGAGTCGATTAGGGTTAGGGTTTGACTTTGTCAGTTGGGGGAACTTCATGCATGTCGTTAGGATATTTAGACACTTAGGAGTTAGTTAAGATCAACTTGTGTAATATATCCGTTAGGGAAAGTGTGTTTCTTTAGTATGCATTAGTATTCATTTGTAAAAACTTAATCTGATGGTCACGATATGTTCCTGACATAGAGTGATCCGATGGCTCAACTTCTCTTAGATCATACCTAACCTTGATCCGTGGCTTAACACCCTATTGGTCCATGATCTCTATTTAAAGAGCATGGAGGGTCATTGTTGAGTTGATCGATTATGAGAAGCTCATTTGTAACTTTTTTTCTTTGCATAATAAATTGTCCCGTAGAATCTATTTTGCCGGGGCCATGGAGTGTTTCCCTCAAGAGGGTTTAAACCACATCAAAACATCGGTATGTTGATCTGTGATCTGTTTGTGTGAAGTGGTTGCTCTTGGTGTTTAGTCCTTTGGTAGTACCCTGTGTACCCGAACAGCCCAGATAAATTGTATCTTCCCTTGTCTCTTATTCTATAAAAGAGATGAAGGGCATACCACTGGCTTGGTTAGCGAGTTAGAGACTTGAGCTTTTGCATTGTGTTTTAAGTTTTTATTCTTTACAGTTAGTAGAATACAAATGTTGTTTTGAGAGTTCATGTGTGTTTGCTGTTCATATTATCAATAGTATGCGTTTGTAGGTTAACATATTCTATACCTGTTATTTTGATTGGTGTTTTCAGTTTTAAGCTATCTGGAATAAGGTTAAACTTCTAAGTGCAGAATCTGCTTGACATGGTCTGATTTTTTATATAGATGATGATCTTTGACTACTACGACTTGTAAATTTTTGTTGTTGCTGTGGTGATTTGAAGTTTATATTAAAAAATATGAAAAGAAAAAATATAACAAGAAGCCATGCACTTATTGAAATGTAGACGTAGTTGACAAATAGATAAAGATTTTTTCGGTTAAAATCTCATTTTCTCCTAGTAGTAGTTTTGCAATCTGTTTGAGTTTCTGAATCTTACATGGATAATGATCTTTGGAAACTATGACTTGTAACTGTATTCTTTTGCTGTGGCAATTTGATTTTCATGTGTTAGGAAACACAGTTTAGAAGTCAATTGTAAACAATATGAAAAAGGAGCTAACAACAAGTCATGTACTTATTGAAAACCAAAAGTTGCAAAGCATGGCATTTCAGAATACTGTGTTAATACTAAATAATTTTATCATGGAAATTTTAGCACAGAGGATAAAGATAAAAATCGTCTTTTATTAATAAGTAATCCTATTAAGGTAGGAGAAGCCTGCTGTGTATATCAAATTAATTTCCAACCTACAAAAGGAATTCATAAATCCAATTGTAGCAAATTAAGCATATGACTTCCATGCCATGAGATGGGAACTACAGAGCACCATAAAACATTCCAAACACAAACAACTAATTATAAATTTCGATACATCACAAATTAAATGATTATCATCATAGATTATAAACAAAACTCACTGTTTGTCCTGAATGTGATGATGCTTCAAATGGAAGTATATCAAGCAGACACCTTAAACACAAATCTCGTCTTTCTTACTAGAAAGCAAAGCAGGAGAGTAGGAGAACAAAGTACTTATCCCATCCTAGTTCCAAATTCCTCCATTTAAGCCCCTCTTCCCTCTCTGACCGCCTATCGGGCCTGCACACCAACACATTAAAACCTGGTTCAGCATTTGGCTTCATCCCCACGATCCAAAGCTCGTCAATGACACACACCAACCTATAATCACACAAAACAAGCTTTGAAATATGCCGAACCACAACACCCAAATCTAACCATCTGTTACGGCTCCTGGCAATACTCCCACACACTCAACGAAAACACTCTCTGCTCATAATTCAACCTCTTCGCATAATCCCTATTCCCCACCACCACAACATCCCGCATAAAATAGGACAAGTAAGTTGGCTTTGGCCACATTTTGGACCCCAAAACCCACTTCCTCGTCTTCGGATCATAAAACTCACTAGACGTCCTTGACCCCTTAAAAACTCCTCCCATCACACAAAACCTCCCATTCATCACAAACCCTATGGAATTAACCCTCTCTCTGTTCAAATCAGGTAAAATTTCCCATTCGTTGGTCTTGGTATTGAATCTCTCGGCGCCCCTTTTCCCCAAACCCGAAAATGGACCCTCGAGCCTCTCATTCGTCAGGCCCCCGACAACATAAATGTATTTCCCACTGCTTCCACAAACAAAACATATCCACTTCCTCAAGTTCATAGACGACAAAACGACCCAACAATCGTTGCAGTTTTTACAGTGTGGTACATAGCTGAGCATTAGGGTTACATCGTAAGAAAGCTCTGAGTACTCGAGCAAGAAGAAAAGCTTACCTTTAATGGCTTCCACCATGGGTTAATAGCTGAATCTCTTGAAGGATGATTGCTCCAGGTGGAGAATCAAATTAGCGTAGCCATCTAGCTGCTCTGCTAACAAGCCCCTGGAGACCATGTCTCTAGCGGACTCCAACAAGCCCTCAGTCACATGGGGTAAGAGAAGGGGATCCTCTATGTATTCCCCATATATATATGTATATATATAATTTCATAAAAAAATTACAAAATTTACATTTATTAAATTTGATTATTTATAAATTAACAATATTTTTTTAATTTTTAATAACTTACTTTTTTTTTTGTTTTCTTTTATAACTTCTCCTACATACATCAACAACTATCTACATATAGTGTGGAGTTGGTTTTAGGATAATTTTTCCATTTATGCTATATCTTGATTGTGATATAAATTTAAAGACATAAAGATTGAAATATAAATTATTTTCAATTTATTTAAATTGATAATTGGTATATAGTATTCATTTTTATGAAAAAACTAAAAATACAAAATGTAAATTTATTATTCAATTTATAAATGATAAATAAGATTTTTTGAGAAATTTTTTAATAACCAAAATGAATGTTTTGATTCAAATAAGTGTTTTAACAACGTTCATTTAAAAAAAAAAGGCTTGAACCTTTTGGAATTTGATCTATAGAAGGCTTGAACCTTTTGGAATTTGATCTGTAGAAGGCTTGAACCTTTTGGAATTTGATCTATAGATTTAGAGTTAAGATACATCTATATTGAGTCACACAGGTGTTGTTTGAATAATTCATTAAATTGGCATTTAATGTTTGAAGATAATAACTTTAATCAAATATGACCACTGATAATTATGTGTTTCTTCTTCAATAATTATTTGTATGACTTCCTCAAATTCAAGAGAGAAGTGCTCATTCATATATAATTATAAGTGGCTTTGTATTCTAAATAAGGCATTAATATCTTAACTCCATTTCAAGATAATCAAAGAATCTAAACACCATTTAGAGCTTAGGAATGATGTTGGAAAATGGAGAGTTAGACACTTCATTACTTAAAACACAAGGCTAAGGCAAACAAAATACTATTTGAACTTTGGAAATACTTCTAGAAATAACTAATCAAGGAAACACTACTTTACAAAATTCACAAAACCACTAGAAGAATCTTACACGTAAGAAGAGAGGGATTCATGTTCAAAGGATAGAGTGATTATACAAGTGAACATAACGATCAAGGATATGAAGAAACTCTTGGTGAGGGTTAAAAAATTGAAAATTAGAAAATTAATAAGTGAAAAAAGTACCATAACTTGGGTAGGGATATAAGGTTCTCTTTTGGTGCAGGATGGGGTGAGGAAGATTGTTATACCCAAGGAGGTGAAGTTTATTATCCTTGAAGACAACAAGTGGAAAATTAGGTTTAGAAGATTATAATTAAAGGAGAAAAGGAAAAAGACAAGGATGAAGACATATTGTGGATACCAGTAGGATCCTTGAGAGATATTATGGGGTGGACAGGCCCAATAGAAATAGTAGAAATGTTGGGAAAATCACAAAGACAAGAAGGAAGAGAAAGATCATTGAAGGCCACACTAGAATAAATAGGATGTAACTTAAGAAATGCAAGAAATCAAAAAGGAGGTTGAAGGGGTCCAAATGGTTCATTAGTGAGGATATCAAAACCATCTAGCAAGCAAAAAGAGTGGATGAGTAAGCCCCAATGAAAGAACACCTCCTTCAAATTGCCTTTGATTCAAATTCTAGATAAGGAAACCTTACCAATTCTCAAACCCGGACATTCACCTAGAATAATTGAAATTCAACCAAAATCACAAACATTTGAGTTTCATAACACCTGGTAAATATACAGTCGATGGCTCTGTTACCTCCTCTGCGTGAATCATCTTGAATCCTGATCCATCCTCGATATTTATTATATATAGATGAATCTGTAAGTATTGGGGAGCATTTCTAATGTCGTTTCTTTACAACTTTCCTATATCCCAAAGTCTTTTATTTAAAGCAAGGATGCTTCTAGCATCCATCCACTCTAAAATAAATGTTGGCACCTCATACCACTATCAAAATTGACTTTCAATCGTTTTTGTGAAATTAATCATTAATCAAACGATCCGCATTCCCCATAGACCATGAGCCATATCTAACCCCTTCCCATGATAAGGTACCATAGTATTATGTACATTGTTCAATCCATTCCTCCACCCAATCAAGATTGTTTGCAATGTATAAATGTATTGCATCCCACACGCGACCAACTATATGAAAAAATAACAATTAAGAATTGTAAATTAGCTATCATTAAAGGAAATTATGTTTACCTTAAAAAACTAATGGAATAATAAAATTACATAAATTGAAAAATTAATTGTATAATAAATTAAATGTACACCATTCAATTACCTCTCACTTTCCTCGTTCTACCTTTCCCCAACAGGACCTCCCCTTCAAATTTGTTGATGGATTCGACATGCGAAATGCGAGGTAGATTGATATCTTTTGCTAAATTTGGAAGATACTGACTAATGTACACCACGGATTGATATGGCATATAGCCCTACACCATAGAACCCTCAGGACGTGCTCTTTGGCTAACAAAATCCTTCAATGACTTCAAATGCCTTTCCACCATCCACATTGACCTTGAGTTTACAGGTCCACACAATTCAACCTCCTAAACTTGGTGTATGAGATAGTGTTCTTGTGCATTGAAAAATGATGGAGGTAAATACTTATGCATTTCACACATTAGACGAGGAATTTCTCTCTTCCAATACCTAATATCTTCTTTATGGATTTCTTTAGATGAAAGCCACCTACAAAAGATGCAAGAAAATAACAATGATCAACCAGATTGACGCATATATAATAAAGTTCCAAGCTGTAAAACACAATATGTCAATAAGCAATGCAACAAAAAGAACGAATATTTTTCATGCATATAAAATTATTACTTACCTCATGTATTTACCAAGATCATATATAACTTGTCTTATGTTTTCATCGAAGATATCTGGGAGAGCCAGAGGTAGAACATGCTGTAGCAAAAAGAAAATCATTATCTAATATTTCCAAATAGGAGAGAACAATTACTAAAAAGATTTACTTAATGGAAATTATATACGTAAATAATTACCTTAATGAATATATGCCAGTCATGAGTTTTAACACCACCAAAATCACCTTTTTTGGTTAAGATATTTTGTATGTTAGACGAAAACCCCATCGGAAACCTTATTTTTTGAATGACCTCTTTCATAGCATTGCTTTGTTGCTCCGTCAATAACCATGGAAGACTAATATTTCGGTACCCATTTCCAGCATTAGAAATAATTACACTTTGCAATGCGTGATTAGCTTCTAAAATGTCACTACAAATTTTTCCAATTTTATCTTTGTCAGACCTTCCATCTAATGTCCGCCATATCATTTCTATTACATTCTTCCCTATATGCATCGTATCGAACAAATGAGCTATTTGTAGGTGCTCGTAGTAAGGCAACCTACTGAATTGTATGGGATAACTCTTCATTCCTCGTGGAAGTCCATTCATGCCTTAAATACATTCATTAAACATAAACGAAAACATATTAATAATAATTCATGACACCCATGGTAGAGAAAATTCAATAAAAATATAAAAATCATAATATTACATGAACATATTATATGCTGCATATACAATTTGCATACCTCGACGATTTCTGTTATATTCCAACTTCCGTAGGTGAGGTGTCATTCTTCGTGGTTTCTTTGCATTCTCTTCTTTACCATTGAATTTTGTTTTTTCAATAGTTCGGTACCTATGGTTCTTAGGGAGGAAGTGCATGTACTCATCGAACACCTCCTTTGCTAAAGTTCTTGAATGACGAGATTTTATCCTAGGACCACATACTGGACATGCAAATTTTCCCTTTGTTTGAAGACCTGCGAGATATATGTATTAATGTTATAGCATCAAAATATTATTAATTTTTTAAAAAATGCATGTTTTTTACTTTAAAAACATATAATTTTAACGACGTGCAACATAAAGTTACATACCACAAAAATTTGTTAACCCGGGAGCATCATGAATTGTCCATGCAAGTATTCCATGGAACTGAAATTGTTTTTTCCCTATTGGTCTGGAGATGTCTTACATAGTGATTCCATCCCATAACTTCAATAGCTCATCGATAAGAGGCTCAATATATACATTCATATCTTTAACTTGGTACTTACCTAATTGATCAATAAACATACAATATTGCTATTTAGTTATCCGTCCCAATATATAAAAGGTGTTCTCATGCAACAATTAAAGAAATAACTTAATGAAATAATATAATTACTTTAAAAAAAAACCTGGAATAATTATTGCCAACATTGTGTGCTCTCTCTTAATCGTCATCCAAGGAGGTAGGTTATTGTTTATGACGAAAACAGGCCACACTGAGTAAGTAGAACGAAGCTCACCAAATAGATTGAAACCATCAGCTGCCAATGAAAGTCTAACATTACTAGGTTCATCTTTAAAAAATGGCCATTTTTCTTCGATGTTCTTCAATGCAGAACCATCTGTAGGCATTCGAAGAACATCATCTTCACTTTTGTTCTTCGCATGGTAATCCATAAACTGTGCTATACTTTGGAACCTGAATAGTCGCTGGAACCGTAGAATTATGGGTATATAACATAGAACTTTGCAAGGGACCTCTTTTGTTACTTGATCAGTTCGATATCTACTAATTTCACATTGTGGGCATTTGTTTTCTGATGCATATTGTCCATAATATATAATATGATCATTAGGACATGCATCAATACATTGATACTCCACTCCAATTTTTTCATAATCAAGAATACCTCTCGACTTGTGCGTGGTAAATTATTTGATGGTGGTAATAGAAATTCACCCAACAATCTGCAACATTGACAAAAAATGAAATGTAAAAAATATACGTCATAAATCTTTCATATCCCTAATTTAAAAATTAATTAACACTAAAAATAGAGGAAAATAGTCAACTTTACATACCTTAGGAGCTGTGTGAAACAAGTGTTTGATAAGCCATTCAAAACCTTCAAGTTCACCAACAACAATATAGCAGATAGAATATTGGTTGTTGAGCCTTCATAAAGATGTTCTTGGGACTTCTCGAGTAGAGGAACACCATGAATATCATGGAGGTTGTCCTCATCCAATGGAGAAAATGTGTCTTGGAGCAATCTATTTATCTCATCTTCACCATTAGTATCAATAAGGTCATCTTTGTCCATAGGATCATTAAGAACACGATCTTCAATAGCATGATCTCCATGCTCGTCGCCTTGTAAATTAGTATTTCTACTATTATGTGGCAAATAACTCTCTGGTGGTCGACATCTTGGGGGCATTGTATTTATATTTACAAACAATGCAATAACATTAGTGTATAATAAACAACACATATATTAAAAATGATAAAAAGAGATTGTGAATACATTATCAGTACTATTACAAGAAGTACATTATGAAATGAATAACATCTTACCAAGGGATGATATCCATACCCCCCTTCAGCATGCCCCTTATCCTTACAATGTTTTTCAGTTGTTGTTCTTAAAATTCTTCTATTTTGCAAACCTATGCAATCATTGCGAGGGCAATAACACTTTCCATCACCCTTCGCCTCCAATGTTGCCTTAATCTCAACATACCTCTTATTGTTTTCATCCCATGTAAATTTATTTGACATTCTGATAGCCTATAATATGAACAAAAAAATCTCATTAATCAATATATAACGTACTAAATTGAATAGAGTATATATATATTAAAGGAGACCGAAAATTAAATTAGGACATGATTAGAGAATTACCTAAGTAATTCCCTTGGATTACTACATGGTGTTCCAATAACTATTAGTGTATTGTGGGTAATGGCTATTCATTCTACATAACATGAATTTATATATTGCCTTAAAAAAGGGGCTAAGGAATTGTGTTAATGAAAGGAGTTGGGTTGTAAGTGTATTTGTGAAAGGATTTGTTACACCATTTTGACAAGTGGTAATACCCATAGGATAATGAGTGGTTAATTGGTTCCTTATGTTGGTTTATAATTATTAATTGCAAGAAAATATACATTATGGTGCCAATGGATCTACTGTAGAAAAAATTGAGGGGTCGGTAATATTGTTCATGTTCGTTATACTAGAGATTAAAATGTTTCAACACATTGACATGATATTGTCAAATGGGATTATGAATATAGATGTAGACCCTCAAAGTTTGAAAGGATTGTCAAATGGGATTATGAATATAGATGATAATGTCGATATTGTCAAATGACTATCAAAGTTTGAAAGGATACACCATTGTGGTATCATTGGTTATCTATGAGGGAGCTAGTTAAATCTACTTAGATAGTGTGCTTGAAATCTACGATGATGGTCATGATATTAACATTTTAACACAAACCACCATTTAAAAAATTACATTTTAACATAAATGAAAATTTAAAAATGTACATTTTAACACAAATGACAATTTATAAAATTACATTTCGACACAAAAATCCCAAACTACAAAAAAGACTATTGCATTGTAGTCAAACTAACCTGGAAAACGAAGGAGATCACAAATTCGATGTGTCAAACTAGTACCAGACTCTTGAAATTGCAAAACAAAAAACCAACAGAAAGATCGTTGCAACTCTAGCAAATGATTGTGAAAATATGACCTAAGAACATGTATTTATAGATCAATCAAGGTCGTGGTTTTGGCAAAAACGCACAACGATCAAATTTCAAAAAAACAAAAAGTAAATGATCGTTAAAAAAGTTAAAAAAAAATAAAATTATTGCCACGACATTCGTCGCTATATCGACGAATGTCCATCGTTATAGCAATGTTATGGATGTTCGGCGTTATAGCGACGATCGTCGGGGACATTTTCATTTTTTTCCAAAATTTTAAACTGTTTTTCAACGAAAATTTTGATTTTAACTTATTCGTGGCAAACTATCGTGGGACTTTTGAGCCATATGTAGTAGTGCTTGAAAAACCTAGTGAAGGCTGAAAGTCTCATGAAAACAACAGTTGGACCTTTCTATGCCCACCCTGAATAGCACTAGAGGGAAGGGGCCTTGAGGGACTGTGCAGCAGAGAAAAGAGGCTTCCTTGTGTTGGGTGAGATAGGTAATGTGGGTTCCATGTTTGATAAGTTATCTGAGATGCATGTAGCTTTGTGGGTGAGCTCACTGGCTTAGCAACATCCTCCTTGTTCCCTGGTATGATGGATAAACCCAACTGTAGGTTGGATTAGCATTGGGATGGAACCTTGAATATGAGAGAGATTAGTTATCCCTCCTCAGTGGATACACAACTTATCTCGGGGGTGGTCTCTCAACTGAAAGATTATAGGTTGGATAGTGACCTAAGGTTGGGTGGAAAGTTGCTCTCACTTAGCCAGTTGCTTGGGTAGCTTCATTCCAAAGATAAGTGTTCTTTGTGATGTTTCAATGATGATATTTCATGTGTTATGATATGCTTATCATGTTCAAGTTAATGATTGAATGATTACATGAATTTGACCATTAGGGAGCTAGGTATGATCCCAAGTATGAAGCTTAATTCATGTCTAAATGCTTCATCATTTGCTTGAGTTAATATGTTGCTAACCTTGCAGTTCATAGATGCATTGAATAGCTTTGGTTTCATAGTATGTGTTTAGTTATGCATGCATATATTTGATTAGGGGATGGTCCATTGATGGATAGAGTTGTATGCATATGCAAGGTGCTAGGTATGTTGTGTATGTTGTTCATCTTGCTTCTGCATTGTTTAACTAGTAATGACTCTTATGGTTATCATATGTGTGTCTTAATATGGCTACTTCTACTCTGTGTGTGTTAATTGTATTGTCCTTGCACCTTTGCATTCTTATCCTTAAGTTGGCAGACTTATGTGTCCATGCTTCAGGAATAGGACTAAACCCTGCATGCTTTCATCAATATTCCTGGGAAAGATAAGTGCATGTACTCCATTCTATGTGTGTGGGTCATGTTTCATTTCCTATGTTCATGGAGTATGTTTATGCATATGTGTAATCCATTTGGTAATGCTTTTGAAGTGTCCTTTGATGAATTAAGGCTAAGTCTGCTAAATGTGCTGGATACTCCAGCCAGGACTTGGGGAAGGAATAGGCACCCCTGTCGATCAGATGAAGGAGAGAAGCCATGGTAGATGTCAGACAGAGTTCCTTGTGGAAGGGAAAAGGATCATAGAGGAGGTTATGTACATATATTCAGTTGGATATATGATAGGTTTAGAGTGCTCAGATGTGGTGGGGAATCACACCATTGGATATATCTCTCCAAGATCTTTCCAACGGTACCAACCTTGTCCAATTTGGACCAAGGATGAAGAAAATATCACCCTTAGAAGTTGGCAGGTGAAGAGGTCTGTGTTCCCAACCTTTCCGCATCCGTAATGCGGATTGTGGATTGCGAAGATCGAGGAACAACCTTGGATTGGCGTGGTTAGCCTTCCGCCTTTACGCATCCACAAAGCAGATTGCGGGAGGTCGGATTCCATGGGGTTGGCACATTTGGTTTCCGCCTCTCTGCATCCGCAAGCGAGTTGCGGATTGTGGAGGGTGGTTTTCCCGGATTGGCGAGATGGGCATTCTGATTTCCGAGTTCCGCAAGGAAAAACTACGGATTGCGGAAATAAGAAAGGAGAATTCATCGGAGCTATGTATTGAGCTTCCGCATTTCCAAATCCCGCATGTAGATTTCAGATTGCAAGATGTCAGAAGGGAAATACTTCGGAGCTGGGAATTGGACTTCCACCTTTCCGACATCCACAACGCAGGTTGCGGATTGCGAAATTGCGGAGGAGGAAATTTTTTAGGGCAGCGATTTGACTTCCGACTTCCGACTTCCGCATTGCATATTTTGGAATTCGAGAGGGTTATTTCTGTGGAAGGATAGTTTTGGTAATCCGACTTCCGAATTCCGATTGCAGGTTGCGGATTGGAGGTCATTGTGGAACTGTGGATTGCAGACTGATGATCATTGTGGGTTCAGAGTTGCGGAGCCTTTGAATTGCTTGGGAAAAAGAAGAAAAAAATTAGCAAGTGACTCAAGGGTGCTCTCCCATTGCCTCTAAAGGGAACTGAGGTGACTGGGGACATGATAGTGTACAGTTTTTTGTACATGTAAAAATTTAATATTAAAAAAAAATACACATAAAGAAACGGTATCCCTCTCGATACTTGATAAATTAATCTATACTAGTTTAACTATAATCAAAATATCTTTACTTTCTTGTTAACATTGTGTTATAATATTGTTGATACCTAGGATATGATTTAACATGTTCAATATGTATAATACCTACGAGACATTTTTTTCCCTAGAAAAAATGCGCAATTTCATTATATTAATAATGGAACCACAAAATGTGGAGTTTCATTACATTAATAATGGAACCACATTCACCTAGGCATAAGCCTTACCTCAAGATATGCGGTATGTAGATAGACTGCAAAAACAAAAACAAAAAACTGGAAGTAACAATACTTACAACAATGGATGCAATTCGTAGACTGCAAAACCATAATTATCACAAAATAACAGCAGTCTATAGCTATACATATACTATACATCTACTAGAAATCATGAGATTGTCTTATATAACCACTACAGCAAACCAAGATACTTCACAAGCTTCGTTACAATACCATAGGCATAGAGAAATAATATAACTATGGAGATATTCCCCTGAAAACCAGGAAATAAGATGTAAAACGAGGGATAGCCCCTAACCCCTATCAGGACCACAATCAGATAGGCAGTGCTCGAGGAGGTCGAGCACGGTGGGAAACCTGCAAAGAACAATGTCGACCAGCCATAAAATGAAAAACCATCCGGCCCCTTGCAAGCGCCAAAGGAGAGATATATCCCCATGCAATATGTGATGCATGGGATATAGGTTGAATTACATGTTTTTAAATGTAATATACTTAAAAATGTTTACCATATCAAACTTTATGGTTAGTTTGCATTTCTAATCAATACGCGACGTGCCTATGTTGTTAGTATAATCCTTATAATAATACTATGGTCAATTACATTGTCACTCGAACCTTTGTTGTCACATAATCAACGTTTTATGTTTATTTAATTAAACTAAGTTTACCAAGTAGTGCACTAAAGTTTATAACTCTATTTGAATTTGTTATCCAACGATCCAAAAGGTGATATAAAACGTGGGTTCGACGGCCACAAATTAACGTTAATGTATTCACCAAGACGTTGGTTAACATTTATTCTTTCTCAAGTTAGGTTAGCTAAAGACTTAGAGTAATCCTCCACTTTGCATTCCAGTGTCCTCAGCCCTTACACATTTAAGTGAAGTTTGGTATACAATTCCACGTACATGCTATTTGGCAATATTTGGGCTTGACAAGTGGCCTTCACATACCGTGAATTCAACATGACTCAGCGAGTTTAGGGTATGGAAAATCCTTTGGGTATTGCACCATTGATACACTTTCTCTAATGTTTGTCCCTCCCAAATTTTTGAGAGAAGAGGTTGAATGAGGAGGGTTCCAAGCCTGAGCCCGGGCTTGGCTAGGCACCATGAAATTGCAACAAAATTGAAATTTCTTGTTTAGAGATCCCTATCTTTTTTTTAGAGTCACATTGAAATTATATTAATACACTTTGTGAATATATTTGTTTGGGTGATGACTATATTCTTGGGAATGGTTTTCAATCACTTTCTTATTTAAGGAGAAGATAAGGTTAGGAGACATTTAGATTTATTAAGTCTACATTACCTTACCTACTGGTGGTATCATGGTATTTTATTAAGTCGACTTTTCCCTAGATACTTTATATTAAAAAAAATTGAAAATATTTACAATTTACACCATCATTAAATAATGTCTTAGTGCATAATGTCATGTATATGTTTAAATAAAAATCATTTAACAATTAATCTTAAGGGTAATATTATGGGATATTACAGGAGGTTATAGCAAAGATTTGCAAGGTTATGCGAATATTTACATAATATGCATCAGTGTGTCATCTTTACACTATACCAGTGTGGACCATTAATATAGGATGCACATATGCTTGAAATATATAAATTTCCACGTGGCGCATATATTTTATATTTGACACTCTGATATTGATAGCCTTAAAGAACACACAAGTGCACATATATTTATTATACACCCTATTGTACATATTT
Source organism: Larix kaempferi (assembly GCA_027924585.1). NCBI lineage: Eukaryota > Viridiplantae > Streptophyta > Pinopsida > Pinales > Pinaceae > Larix > Larix kaempferi. The sequence goes on along the minus strand of BSBM01000047.1, from coordinate 10,167,247 downwards.
TATAAAAAAGAAACACCTCAATGTGTACTATATATCAATAGACATCAATGTTTATATTGTGTATCATTGACTATGTTGTTGTTATTGTTATACGTATCAACATAGATGTGTTTAGTTTACAAAACACTTCAGTGCTTAAAAATTTTCAAAAGTGCTAGTACGTATATTATCATGCGCACCAGAATTTTTCTGTAGCATTGTTGATATTATTAACAACAATGCTACTATTATTATATGAATGAACACCGGTATGTTAATTTTTATAAATGCGTTGGTGCTTAACATTTTCTTAAAGCACTAGTTTTGTTATATAATAAAAAAGAACCAGTGTGTAATAACAATTTAAACACTATTTATGAATGTCTAGCACTATTCAGTGAGTTCAAAAAATATAATGTACCAACATGTCCATATTTTAATTAATTGTTTTTTATTTTATTTTAATTAATCATTAAAAATCAATTTTTTTTTATAATAATATTGATTTTTGAATTTTAATTATTTCATTTGGATATAATGATTGCAGTAATGTGTTATAGCATCTTATTACACATTTTTTTATTATAATAATGTAAATTATCTATACATGTAAAATAAGAAACCCATTTTATTATATATGAATAAGAGGCCTTTCGTTGTACATAAAGGTCCAAATAAAGTTCCAAAATAATCAAATTTTCAACATGTAATTGTTATACTTATTTGTAACCCATTGTTATCCAATTGGGATAATATGTGCAATACATTAAGCGAAATGTCTAATTTTCACATATAAACATTTCAAAACAAACAACTTGCAGTAAAATTTAATTATATTGATAGTCATTCTTCAGTCAAACTACTATCATTGCTTGAGCTTCTTGAATGCCTTGTTTCTTCATCACTTGTCGGCAATATTGTACTTGGGTTATTTGAAAGAATGTTTTGTTGATTCGTTTGATTTTGTTCATTCTCTTCATTTTCCATCTACAAACATAAACATAAAGTGTAATGAGTAGAATCTACATTTATAATATAATACACATGAATCTATAAATTGAAAAGTGTACCATAGCAAGAAGTGATTCATAAATAATACGCATTATTTCAAATCCATTCATCATACCATCTCTCAACAAATATTCTATTGGCTCCAATCCATACTTTGTTTATTGCAAGTTTTATATGCCATAACAAATCATTGATATAATTAATACAAAGGTTTCTTGTTCTTCCATTAATTATATAATGAGGGTACTAAAATTGCATAGCTACTTACAAATTGCTCAATTAACCTTTGGTACTTCAACATAGACTCACAATCCATACTTAACCCAATGCCAATAAATTCCTTGGATGGCTCTTATTTGCATGTTAGCATTTGTTAGAAGACATCCATGGAGAAGTGTAAATTAATTAAAATATAAATATCACAACAAATATGAAATTTCAATAAAAACACAAGTACTCACAAACTTTGTGATCAACCATTTCCTTCCTTGTCCTCTAGTCTTATGAGATGAATGGGTTCCATTTTCTTTTCTTTTCTGCAACAAAACATTTGAAAATTAGTATTTCATGCGACAATTAAACTCTTTGTGCTTAAAATAAAAATTCAATAATGATGTATGTTGATGCACATTGTTGTAGGGATGGCTCCTCCACGATGCAATTATGTTCATTTCTTTGACAATCTTCTTGAACACTTTTTTTGACATCCCTACTAACATGTTTCATATATCACGTCATTGGTCCTTGGGAATTTTAATAATCTTCCTAAAACACAAAAGGCACAAAAACAATTTTTTTAATATTTCTATGCAAGTAAATATAGTCGATATATTAATTCCATTAGTTTTGGGAGTAGTATAATATATAAATGATAGAAAAACATTTTTAGGAATAGTACTTTTTAAATTATTATTTTTTGTTATTGTATGTTTTTTCTATTGCAAGTCTTATGGGTCTCATTGACAATTTTTTTGGAAACACTTGCTATAATTTATATATAATCTGATTCTTGGAGTCATTGGATTGATTTTTGTACTGTAAGTGGAAACTATGTCTATATGTTTTGTCCACTATATCCCTCATCGTTTTATAAAAAAAATCCCCCCCTTCATTAACTTCTAGCACCACTCTAGATAATATTATAAACTAATCTGTCATCATTAACATCCGTCATAATTATTATCTTCTTAGGATGACATTCCCTTCCCATCGTCGGTCCTTGCACAACATTCAACAAACGTGAAAAAAGATAGTCTCTATTCTTAAGAAGTAAATTATAATTCAAATTTTGAAGAAAAGCTTCATAATGATTACCTTTTCATTCAAGTCCTCTCTTTACAACATTTCCATAAAGGTTTTACACTCTTTTGCACTCGGAGTGAAAACAACCTTATCAAGTTTCTTCAAGTTTTTGCTCAACATGACACGCATTAACCAATACACGTCATTTAAACCTATATATAATTCAAATATATTAATTTTATACTAAAATTTCAAAGAACTTATGTTATTCTATTCTTGGGTTGTGCTCCATCATTCTTGTTGCAACAAGTTGCTTTTCTTGAACTTCTATAAGATATCTATCAATAAAATCCTTGAATCATAAAATATAGAAACTATAAAATATATTTTACAAATAAATCAAAGAATTTTAAGGTGTATATATATATATGGTTAATCAATGCATATGACATAGAAATATGCACCAGTGTGACACGGATAAGAATACACAATATCTATTTGGATAACTCTTCATTTTTTTTTTTGAAATATTATAATAAACTTTAGTGGTTCATTATACAATGATGCACCTATTAGCCACTCCAAATTCTTCCCCTGGTAAATCTCTCTTGCACAGGCATCCCCTCTGACTTTTGAAAAAATAATGGAATATTGATTAGGGATTTCTATTATAAAGTTGTTTTTAGAAAATGAAATTTTCGATCTTTTTATTTGGACATTTCATTTCATTAATGAGAAAAACATGCATCCATCTCTTTTCTCTAATATTTTTGTTGCAAGTGCATTTATTAGAGATAAGCACACCAATGCCCTTTATGTGAATACCACACTGTAATAATATAAATAAAGCCAAAATACAAGTGCAAATATCTGTATTTAAAACATTGTGGATATTTTGTTTAGCGGATGTCTGTTATTAGCGAGTATCATAGCATAGAGCATAAATGCACTTTTGTTTGTAAGGATGCACTAATGCATTTATTTGAAAGAAACTCATAGATTACATTGAAACGCCCTTCAAAAATATGTTTGGAGTTAAATTGTTGCATGCATCCCAAATGCAAACACATAACATATAATATAAATGATTATTAAACTTACACTATATACTTAAAAAAATGGTTTTAAAATTCTATTTGGAATATATTTCTATATGCTTTTCAAACTTTTTTTTTTTAAATGTGGACATATATCAATTATTTTTTGGGTCTAAATGTAAAGAAATCAAGTTATAATATCAAATGGCTAGTTCTTTAGATTCTTGATGATTGCATATTTCTCAAAGTGCATCAAGTTTTCCTCTACCATTTGCAGTAAGTGCATATTTTATTTATATTTGATTATGTCGTTGAATTTATGTTATTTATGCACATTCATGTGAATAAGTATGCATTGATTCTGTAGGATCTTGATTCAATATTGAGTTCGTATGTGCAAGATAATTGTATCATCAAAAAACACCCCAAGATCTTATTAGGATTAAGGTACCACAAATAACTAGTTGAGGAAAATGGACAATTGCTTTACGCCACCAATTATAACATGCCAACTTTAAGACAACATCCTAGGCTCATGGTACTTCATCATGAACTAGATCTCTTTTATGACACCCCAATAGTATGTCATTGTTCAAAATGTAAAGGGTTGAAGAAGAACCCTTGACATGCCACACTATCCCATCATATTAATGATTGACTAACCAAAGTTTATGGCCTAATACCTCCCATTGTGGTTAAAAATCCAATAGGAGATATAGATAAGACACTTACAAACACTTCCATATGCTCCTTTTTTTAAAAGTTGGAAGCCAAATCCACTATAAGAAACAAAACAAGAAAATCAATTAAGGGAATAATAATACTCAAGTGCACACATGCATGTAGGAAAAAGAACATGCAACAAAAACCTAAAAAACTCTATAAAAGAAGGGCAAGGAGATGAGTGAGGATTATCTTTTATATTTCCCCCTTACGAGATGGTTGAGGATTGTTAATTTCAATGAGCATTGGCAAGTTTGGTCTCTTGGATGTGGTTAAGGTTGGGAGACCTGAAAGCATGAAGCTCCACTTCCAATCGTGTTGATATTGTGCTTCTTCCATACAACCCCATTGTAGCTCGAGGGTCCTTGAGGAAGAAGAGTACCCATTAGGAGCAGGCAAGGTGGTCCACCAGTGGACACAAGGATTAACAATTCAATGGATGCTACATTAAGACATGTAGAACATGATGAGGAGCTACGACAAGTGACCTCAATCTATATCACAAGAACCAAATTGAACCAAGTTATTCTTTAATTGTGAATTTCTTTGTTAAAAATAGCTTTTAAATTGTTGTTTAGTGAAGTATGCAAATTGTTCCTTAAATTTATGATTGAGTATATCGAAGGTCCCTCCATCTGCTGTCATAGTTGCGTTCAAATGCTCGAACCTAACAGATCATACTATTAAATAATACTTTTATCATTAATGCTCGAAAGAAGAATTTATGTGCATCAAATGATCAAGTCCCTCATTTTTCTCTTCTATAGAAGATTGTCCAATGTGCTTGACTTCTCTAGGCAAGAGAAATTATATTTTTTTAATTTTGTCACCGACGCCTATAGTCAAAGATTTTATTACAATGGGTTTTGACTTGGCCCATTAATTGTAGTGTCCCCAAATTTATGGCAGATCTACGTGGAAATCTCATTCAACGAAGAGAAACTTTGCTCGAGTTAATAAAGTTTCAAATTTTATCATAAATGATAAAAAAATAATAACAGAAACTTGGGGCTCTCGATTCTGCCATGTAATAGAAAGATTGATATATATGCATTGTAGGCTAAGCCTCGTGTAGAAAGTGCATGCATGTTGACTACTTATATATAGATACTATTGATATTTATAACCATCGGTGTTAATAGTAATATTATTGTTTAAAAACAGATATCTGTTAGCATTGTCATTAATAGTAATGGTTGTATTGTTGTTTTAAAAATAATTTGTTGACTTAAAATTTTGGTCGCAATATATCACAATCAGATATCTTATTTCCTAGTCTATTATATGTCATAATCCTTTGTGAGTCTGCCTTGTGGACTTGTTTGTGAGAAATAGTTTATATTGTAAAAAATGTGAAAGAACAACGCATGTTTCATGCTGGTAAATTGTTTTTACAATGTAAATTAAGCAATAGTCCTCCAATTATATGATGGTCACTCTTGTGATAAATGTGGGAATCAAGAATGGATCTTAATTATTAGAATTAAGAAAAAAATTGAATGGAGTGAATAAAAATCTTAAAAAAAGGAGTTAAATATTTGTATGGAACTAATATATAAAATAAGTAGAAGAGAGAAAGCTATAATAATACCTTTTTCATAGGGTGAGATGAATTATTATTGAACTTGTGGATAGGATCAAAGAAATGCAATAATCTCGTAGCATAACAAGACCTAGGGTTTGCGAATAGATAATAAAGGATATACATACGATACTTGGTAAATAACCAAATACTCACATGTACTCTCTTTGGATTGGCTTAGTTGACATAGGGTCGAGGGGCACTATCTTTACCTTATAAATAGTAATAACCTTGTTCCCAAGTACTATCCTCCTTAAAAGTGAAGATACCCTTAACTCATGATGTGGTGAATAATCATTAAAAGTGAAGATACCCTTAACTCATGATGTGGCGAATAATTGCTAAGATGAATTGTCATAAGGATGTTATGAGGGATTTACATTAATGATTAATTGCTAAGATGAATGATTAATACTTTTGCATTAACTTTGGGGTGAAGTTTCCTGAAGAAGGGGAGTATGTAATGCCCCATTTATGGCAAGATTTATACAACCAAAGTAGTTGAATGAAATCATTACGTGAGATGACTTATGCTATGGTTAATGTCTTTGCATGATTTATAGCTAGCATTGTGTGGTTTTTTATGAGAATCTATATAGATGTTTAACTTATTATTGACATTTACATTATATTATAAATCATCATCTAGTACAGAGCTACCAATGGTTTGATGAGTGTGACAGGAGGGTCACGTGTTATTGAGAATGTTGAATGGCATTAGATGGAAATTACTCTAGCTTGAGTCTGGTTTATACATATCATTGTGAATTATGCATTCTTATGATTAAAATACTTCCAATTCATGTTTTGATGTGTTGTGTTGACAATTAGTGTACAAATCCATGAGACATGTGTTTTCTAATCAAACCTACAAATGGATTGATGGATGATGACTAAACCTTTGGTGATATGATGCCTGAAAATGATAATTGTAAATATATATTGCAATGATTGTAAGATGCTGTGACAAGTTCTTCCAAGTGTGATAGGGAAAGCACAGGTGTGTATTAACACCAGGTGGCGTAAATGTCACATGGGCTCCATACTGAGCCCAGACATGGTATCAAGTGATACAATGTGATAAATTGATATTTGATTATTTTGCATGAGTTGTTTGATGCATGTGAATTTCATGTGCGCAGGCACAAGATTGTGATTTCCAATCAGTCCATGTGGATTTCATGTGCGTAGGCACAAGATTGTGATTTCCAATCAATCCATACATGGGTAACGGGATTGTATGGGGGAATGCATGCCATAAATAGTAGAAGTTTCCATGTGATGGGTTGAAAAGTGAGTGATACTTTTTCCCACGAAATGTATGTTGTCATGACAGTAGGTCGTAGATTCAGTCACTCACAAGGCTTGGATGAGGGGCACACTAAAAGGTGTCGAATGGGCCGAACAAAGTTCGCTCACACAAGAAACTTCCAATGTAGATAGGACAAATACTCCATAAATGGACAAGTAAATAATAAACTACATAATTGATAAGAGATATGATATTTACATTTACAATGTTTGGACTTATATAAGTCCATCGTGCCTTTTCAAGCATAAGGACATGTCTATTTGTTTTTTTAGTTAATTAATTATTTATGATTTATTAATATTAATATTAATTAATAATATTAATATATATATTTCCTTCCTCTTAGAGATGCTTTGTCCTCAAAGCATAATTATGGAAGACTTTTAACCCTTGTTCTTGCTCGTAATGCTTTCTCGTGATCTTCCGTGTCGATAGCTATGACACTAAACAAAACAAGACGATTTGTTCTTTTAAACATTAAGTAAAAATGTTGCATCATTCGTGACGTGGTCCATCACAAATTAAATTTAATCAGGACCTTTTGTTGATCAATTTGTTGGATAGAACTATTTGTTTCCTACTTCCGCCTAGTTTGTTGATTTTGTCTCCATTCTATTTTGAAATCACAACTCTTTTGACCTTGTCGTTGGTCACATTGATTCTTGTTATTTGGATGATAATAAGGCATCTTAATCTTGTGTGATTGTTCCTTGGAACCATCGTTTTTGGATGTTTATGGTAAATTGTAATTATAAACATTCTTCTGAATTTGAGAGTTTGATGACTTCTTTATTGCGTTAGTCATTGTTTCTTTGTCAATAATTGATCCTTTGCAATCTAGCTTTTCTTGTAAATATTTATTCTCATGCTTTAGATTCTTAGCTTGTATAAGTATGTCTTGATTATGTTTCCTTAAGCCTATGAGTTCTTTCTTATAATCCGACTTGTTGACTTTATTTTGAGTATCTTGATTCTCTTGGTCTCTTTCTCTTAACCTTTTTATTTTCTCTAGGAATTCTTGATTTACCTTCTTTAAGGAAAAATTATCTTCATCATTTCTTGATAATTTTGTCTGAAGATCTTGATTCTCCTCTTCTAACTTTTGATTGCATTGTGCTTTATCTTTTGCCTTCTTGATTTGAAGAAGTAATTTTTTATTATGATATTTTAGATGAGACATCTCTTCTCTTTATCCATTATGACTTTATAGAACTCGTTATGCATATTCTGTATTGATTTATAATCTTCTTGTGAAAACACCTTTGAGATATCTATGAAGTCTTTAGACGACACAAGTTCTAAATTTGACTTCATTGTAACATCCTGAAATGTAATTTTCTTCTTTTTATAAGGAAATGCCACAAAACGTTTTCCTTGTGTTGAACATGAAGGTAACTAATGTATCCATCCAGGGTGACCCAAGAATTATATCATCCTAGTCTTGATGCATTGATACAACATTGAATTAAGCTATGACCTTGTAGCATCAATAGATCGTTGTAGGTTCTTAATTTCATATTTATCATCATAAAAAATCATTTCATTTTCAATTACATCTAGTTCTGAAAGCATTAATTGGTTTGCTAGGTCAACATTTATGTGATTTTTGTTGGAGGTCGAGCAAATAGAGATGCAAACATCTTTTCCTTGAATAAGCCCATAAAATTTTAATACAACATCTGCATATTTTCTAAAAGTTTGAGGGAATCTTCCTTGTTTTTCGCCCTTGAAATCCATTTTATTTTCGTCACAATTTCTCTCAAGTTTCCTTCAAAGATACCCTTAAGACTTCCTTGATGTACTTCAATAATTTTTTTTATAAATAATATATGTAATAAATACCACTATTAAATAGTAATAATTATTATCTCTTTTATATTTTCTTTTAATAATTGCAACTCATAAATACTTTATAATATCCCTTCTTCCTTTTTTCACTTTATATTGTAACCTTTTAATAATATTATTTACTAAATACTTCCTTCCTGAAATTGAAATTGCTAGTCTTTTATACTCCTTATAGCTCCTCTTAAAATATATAATATTTTTAAATACTTTTCCAATATAGATATATAAAATAAACTTTTAAATAACTTTTTTTCAACCACAACATATAAATGTAATTTGTTTTGACTTTACTAATAACACAACTCCTTGTTAGGATATTAGTCTCTTAATTTGTAAACGGTAGTCTAAAAGCCTTGTATGGTTTTATAAAACCAAGGGTTAGTTTTATAAAACCATATACCATGTGTGGTTTTATAAAACCTTATGTTGTATTTTTTTTTCCTTCTTTCCCCTTTTATTTTATGGGATTTTCTTCATTCTTCTCTTTTTTTTAAATTCTTCTTCAAGTATTTTTTTTTCTTCTTTCTTTTTGTTCTTGAATAAATATGGCTAAAAGCCTAATGTGAGGTTAAAAACCTGAATCCCCAAGAAAACTTGGATAATTTGGCCACAAGCCCGAATCAACTGCTTTGATACCAAATGAACCAAACAAAGTTCGCTAACACAAGAAACTTCCAATGTAGATAGGACAAATACTCCATAAATGGACAAGTAAATAATAAACTGTATAATTGATAAAAGATATGATATGTACATTTACAATGTTTGGACTTATATAAGTCCAACGTGCCTTTTCAAGCATAAAGACACGTCTCTTTGATTTTTTAGTTAATTAATTATTTATTATTTATTAATATTAATATTAACTAATAATATATATATATATATATATATATATATATATATATATATATAGTTTTATCATGTTTTTTTAATATATAACATCGATCGTATTCCTTGGTGACCATTAGTCTCTCAATGAGATACAAGTGAATTGAATTAACATGGTCTCAATCATTGTAGCATGTGCCTACTACAGAGAAATGTCTATTTGAAGGGCATGTGTATGATCATGGCACCGTTGATAGCACCTTGGTAAATTTTATTTGAAGGGCATGTGTATGATCATGGCACCCTTGATAGAACCTTGGTAAATTCTATTTGAAGGGCATATGTATGATCATGGCACCCTTGATAGAACCTTGGTAAGTTATATTACGTTAAAAAATAGAACTTATAAAAGATAAATGAGAAAAATAATTTAGAAAATGAATAAATAATAAATTAATAAAAACATATGCATGCCAAAAATAAATAATAAATAAAATAAAATCATGTGCATAACAAAGGAAAGTCATTAGTTAAAAAGACGATGAACTAAAACACACCCTTAATTAAGGAGAAGAAATAAAATAAGAAAACCAATTAAAGGAATAATAAGACTCAAGTGCACACATGCATGTAAGAAAAAAACATGCAACATAAACCTAAAAAACTCTATAAAAGAAAGGCAAGGAGATGAGTGGCAATCATATTTTATCTTTCCCTCTTACGAGATGGTTGAGGATTGTTAAAATTTCAGTGATTGTTGGAGAGTTTGATCTCTTAGAAGTGATTAAGGTTGGGAGGCTTGAAAGCATGAAGTTACACTTTCAATCGTGTTGATATTGTGCTTCTTTCATACAACCTCATTATAGCTCGGGGTCCCTAGGGAAGAAGAGTACCCATTGGGAACAAACAAGGTGGTCAACTGGTGGACACAAGGGTTGGAAATTCAATGGATTCTACATTGAGCATGTTGCTCATGGGAGGAGATACAACAGTTGACGTCAATCTACAGTGAAAGAACCAAGTTAGGCTTTAATTGTTGTGAATTTCATTATTAAAAAGAGATTTTAAATTGTTGTTTAGTGAAGTATGCAAATTGTTACTTATTTTTATGATCGAGCATAATGAAGTTCCCTACACATTTTCTACATATGGCCACATTAGTTCTTAATTTCAAAATTTGTGTAACATTTTAATTAATCAAAACTATGGTGATTTAAGAATGTTTCTCTTAAATATTTTTCAGCATTGAAATAATGATATTCCAAAGATTAGTTATATGCACTATTTCCATTAATAACCAATGGGTTCACAAGGATTTATGGGCTATGACTATTAATAGGTCGCACTCTTAATTGTTAACTTGCTACCCTATATTGTTGATACCTTTGATTAATGTGATCATGTATATCTAATTTTAATTTATGCGTCGCTTTTTTTGGATTGAAGGATGGGCTCAAAGAGTAGTCCCTTCCTTCCTTATCACTTCTAGTCTTTGTGGTTTATCCTTGGGATCCCACTATGGTCCCCTCAACACAAGAAATGAATTTTATTGGTGGGTGCAAGTGCCCTAGTGTTTTGCATTTGATTTGAGGCATCCCAAGCTCTGCAGAGGTGGATTAGTGTAGGAAGAATTGGTGTGTGATGTGTGAGTTGGTTAAGATTAGTAGAAATGTAAAATGATGTAAACCAGAGGTGGAAAAATCTTAGTATATTGTGGTATCCTAAAATATCCAATGGACACATTAACAAGAATCGTGGTTTGAAAATCTATTTGTGCAAATTCAAGAGAAAGATAGGCATATTTTTCAAATTGTTTCTCAACAAAGGAAAATGAAATACCTATAATGTGAGTTCATGTCATTTGACCAGGTTCAAAGAAGAAAGTGATAGTAATCGGTCCTTAGATTGGTTGATGTAGAGTCATTGATGGCTCGTTTTGATGGTTTTCTTCATCTCTTTGCCTCTTCTACTTTTAACCCGTATGGATTGAAGGAAGAAAGTGCAAGGCCTTAGTGCGCTCCAATTGAAACTAGAAGTCATAGTAGTTGGTTTTCTCCCTTAAGCATGAATGGAAATGGACATATGGTCTGAGGATGACAACAAGGAAAACCATGTGCTTAACGATGCCTTGGTTGGGCCATCTTTTTAAAAAAATTAGTTGTTTAAAATGTTTTATTGGGTTTCTTTTAGGAGGGAAGTTTGTAAGGAAACATTATTGTTGAGTTAGTCAATACAATAGCTAGGTAGATAGCTATAGGAATTTTTGGATCAAGGTATTTTTTGTTTCTCTATTCAGTTGAAACTATATTTTTTTCTAGTTTGTATTACAAGGTTGTTCGAATCAACCGTGTCCCTTTTTTAATACAAATATTGCTTGTTATATATATATATATATATATATATAACAAGCAATATATATATATATATATATATATATATATATATATATATATATTCAATGTGGTTCACAACCCCGAAGAGGAGTTCCTACATCCACAGGAAGAATTGACAGGGGGGCACCCTAAGGAGCCTCACCTTGATGGCTCTGAAATGGAGCCTAACCTGATGGGGACATTAAGGGAGGCCCTTATATATCAATGCATAGCCACTCAGGGATTTGACCCCAAGGCCTTTTGCTTACAACTCACATCTATCAACCACTTGATCTAACCCATCGGGAATATGTGTGTGTGTGTGTGTGTGTGTGTGTGTAAGGGGGATGGAGAGGTGTTTCACTTTCCAATAATTGGATATTTCTAAAGGGGTAAAGAATTTGGGGTTTATTCTTAAACCTAATAGCTATGGGAAGACCAATTGGCTTTGGTTATTGGAAAATATTGAAAAATGAATAAACATTTGGTGTAATAGATGGTTGTATTAGGGAGGTTGACTAGTACTTACCAAGGAGGCATTGGAGGAAATTAAAATTTATTAGCATACTCTTGCTTTCATTCCTAAGGGCATTTAAAAAAAAAATAGAAAGCATTGTTTGAATTTCCTCTAGAGGGGGGGTGATTGTAAGGGATTGAAGATTCACCTTTTTGGACAATATCTTGCAACTAAATATTTATTGAATGTTATTACTAAATATGGCCTATCGAAAAGGATAATTATTCATAAAGATGTTACCACTGGTACCCTGATGGATAGGATTAGAGAGAAAGGAAAAGTATTTAGAATGTGTCAAATCATTGGAAGGCTATGACACTTGCATTTCTTGTCATTAGGAAATTCTTGGATTTGAAGGTGGGGGATTGGTCTCAGGTGATGGTTGAGTATGATGTAGTGATGGGATATAGTGATAATATATTTTTTCCTATAGATCTCATACAACAATTACAATTCATTGGTATATGTACTCTTAATATAATTAGTTTTCTGTTGGAGACTACTTTATAGAACTAAGGATGGCTACAAGATCATGAGATTGGATTAGGGAAGGATTTAGTTCCTGGTTGGGATCTCTACTTGTCTAATCGAAGAAGGGATCATATTAGTTTGAATGATGATAATGATGAATTAATTTGTGTGCAGAATGGTAAAGGGGGAAACTACACTCTCTGATTGGGATAAATTTCCTTTATTGATCCTATTATAGGTGAAGTTGAGTGGTGGTGGAAAAAATTATAGAACATTCCAAGTCCACCAAAAAGTAAGTTATTTATGTGGCTTGCACTTAATGACAAAATTCTTACCAAGGAGACATTTTAAAAAAGGAAAAAAATTGGACCTAGGATCTATCTATTGTTTAGATGAAATTCAAAAAATACTCTCCATATGTTATTATCTTGCTTGTTTTCACAATGGGTTTGGAATGAGGTTAGCAACTTGTTGGGAAAAAAAATTATTTAGGAAAAAGACACTATAGTGGATTGTATTCTTAAATGGAATTTTTAATATTATAGGATTATTCCTTTGCTATCATGCGGGGTATCTAGTTTGCGAGGAATTCAATTTTGTTTGAAGAAAATTTTATTCCCCCCCTTCAAGTTGTAGCTTAAGTGAATGATGTTCTCTTGGATTTTAAAACTATTTCCAAATTAAAGCATAGGAAAGTTATTGGGAATCTTTAGGTGTTCAATTCTTATGCATGGGGTATTTTTTATGGTGCTTTTCAAGGCCCAAGTTCATTATGTGGAGCAAGCTTCATTATTTTCCTTTTGGATTCTCACTACATTCAAGGTAAATATAATTTGGATCATGGGACAAACAACATGGGGGAGTTCAAGGATTTATATTTCCCACTCAAATGTGATATGGATCAAGGTAATGTGCATATTTAGGTAATGGGCGATGCATATCTTGTTATCAATTGGATGAAGGGTACCTTGCATGTTCAAAATACCTCCCTTCTTTCACTGGATTTACATCTCAATCCTATCTCTAATTAGTTCCAAAGGATATCATTCAAGCATGGTTATCTAGATTTAAATTGTAAAGATGATACAATTTCCAAGGAGAGTCTAGTCTTTCCAACTGAAGATGACATTCTGAAGGAAATTCAAGAGGACAATTTGATAGCCTCCAGAAATTTCAAAATTTGGAACTCTTTAGTAATTGTGTACTTTATCCCTACTTTTTTGCACATTGTTGTATGGTTGTACCAAACTTTATCTTATTCCTTCATAGTTTTTCTAGTCTTATTCATCAAGTTTGGGTCTATAGTTTTATCATAGAATATTTGGAAGTTAGTTTTGAACTATGATTGAGAGTAGGGAGTTATGCTCTTTATTTTTTACTATGCCAAGAGCATAAGAGAAACTAATGAAGGTATTTTTGGTTCACCTCAAATAAAAAATGTGTTTTTTGTTAAAAAGAAATGATGTTTGTGTGTGTGTGTGTGTGCGTGCATTCTACTATACTAAATGAGAATACTATGTGTGTATTATGTGTGTGTGTGTGTGTGTGTGTGTGTGTGTGTGTGTCTATGTGTCTATGTGTACACACACACACACAAGTAAAATAACAATAAAATCAAAGACACGGGTCCTTTATTGCATTGAGAGTTCTTACAGTATGAATATGCACTAACAAGGGTGGTAAGTGCGGGAAGGAATTGCTTTCAATCTTGAAGAAAACAAGAAATCAATTATCAAGTAGGGCTATACAAGGTCACCAATAGCCAAGAAATGTCATTGCTTCGAGGGTTGTCAATACTCAAGAATAGATGATTTAATATGTTAATTGTGGTGTGGAATTCCGCATTGATAATTGAGAATATGCATGATTGATCATCTCCTCAAGGCATGCAATTAGGGAGGCTAGTAAAGAGGATTTGTTGTATGGTGAAGAGTTACAAAACTATCGAGTATTCCCATGTTCTAAGATTATTCAACACCTTAAATAATAGGAAATCAAATTAATGGTAAGTATAAATTGTAAGTATAAATGGGAAGAACCCATATCTAACTCACCGTCCATGACATATATAAATATATCCATAGTCTAAATTTTAATGAATCCATGCATCAGAGACAAGTGGGGAAGTATAGACATGGAAAAGAGATGGGAATTAAATCCCCTTTATTACCAATTACCCGCACACATATCCATACCAATGGTGGAATTTATCAATGGAGGAAGGATGGGACAACTCTCTATGTTTCCTTTTAATCTCTTGATCCCTAAGAACTTCTCCTTGTCTTATCCTTGTCTTTGGTCTTTTAATTTCTATTAAGAGAGGGTTGAAGCATCTCAGAATGAACTATTGGACATGTGTTGTACTCTTATTAGTTTCCTAGAGAAAAGGGAGTATGTGGGGGTGATCACACCACAAAATAGGGGGTGCATGGAGTTAGCATGTTACCTGTCGGGGATTTGGGGGAAAATCCCCTAAAGAAATTTTTTTGGTTTGGTTTGAGTTGTTTTCATCCAAAGGCTTTTTGACCCATTGAAAACTAATTCTACTTAAGGAATTGGGGTTGTAATATAATATGGATTAAGGGATTAGGGTTTTGGATGATATAATATTGTATTGTAAACAAAAAAAATAGAATGCAATAAGATAGAGAGTGGAGAAACTCTTAGGTAGGTTAGTTTTCCTAGTTTTGGGTTTCTACGGTAAATTCTATGTAATTTGTATGAGCCATTATTAATTCTTGTGTTTTAAATTTTGTTTGGTATTTCTTTTATTACAATATATTATTAAACACTTCATTGGGTATCAAAGAAACTTTATTTGCATATGCCTTTGTTTCTAGGGTTTAT
Source organism: Larix kaempferi (assembly GCA_027924585.1). Taxonomy (NCBI): domain Eukaryota; kingdom Viridiplantae; phylum Streptophyta; class Pinopsida; order Pinales; family Pinaceae; genus Larix; species Larix kaempferi. Next base: position 10,151,475 of record BSBM01000047.1, on the reverse strand, counting down.
CTCATCCTATGAAGAGCAAGGGTATTTTGGGTCTATGAGAAACCTATGTTGGAGTGGGAGCTTTGCATGTTGAATCTTGTCTAAGGAAAATGGTGAGTATTTCAAGAATAGAAATAGATAATTTTAATGGCCATATCATAGAGTTATGGAAGCTAAAAATGGAAGATCTTCTTAGAACAGAGAATGGTGGATTGATGTGGTTCTAGGTACAAAACCCACATCTATGTCAAAAAAAGATTGGGAAAAACTAGAAAGAAAAGAAAGAAGTGAGATTTGACTCTTACTCTCAAATTCAACATTGTTGGACATCTCTGGAAAAGACTACACAAAGAAGTTGTGGGATAAGTTATGGAATTTGTATCAATCATAGTCCCTAGTAAACAATTTATTTATTTGAAAGAAGTTGTATCATATTGGGATGGAGGATGGGGACTCTATGACGGATCATCTAAATACCTTTAATACTTTGGTAATTAAACTTGTGTTTGTTGATATTAACATGGAGGAAGAATATAAGTGTATTACCTTGTTATGTTATTTGCCAAACCCTTGGGATAACATGGTCATATAAATTGGTAGTAGCCCTCAATCCACATTAAATTTTGAAGATGCAATTGCACCCTTTTTATAAAATGAGATAAGGATAAAATCCATGGAGGGTGTAACCAATGATGATTTATCTATGAGAGGTCATTTCCAAGAGAGGAAAAATAATTCTTCTAGTGGTATATCTAAATCTCTAGGATAATTTTCAACGAAATACTTGAAATGCAATAAAGTTGGGCATTAGAAGAAAAATTGAATATCTAAGAATGTTGATAAAGGTAATGGATTTGAAGATGCCCATTCCACAAAAACTAAAAATGCAATAGAAGAAGGAGGTGATGTTTGCTTTCCATCTACATGTACACGTGCAATTCATGATGGGTGGTCGATCAAATCAAGTGCTCCATTTCATATGAGTCCCCATAGGTAGTGGTTTTGTGAATATGAAAAGTAAAATGGATGTAATGTTTTCCTAGGAGATGACTCGACAACCAAAATCATAGGATGTAAAAGGGTCAACCTACTGCTAAAATATGGAAGGATTAGAATGCTTCCTAGTGTTTTTCACATTCTTGATATGGGTATAAACTTGATCTATGTAAGTAAGATAGGTGATGCAAGTGTGCATGCTATATTTGGAAAGGGCACATGCAAGATGGTTTGAGGAGAAATGGTGTTAATGTAGGGAGTTCATATTGGAGATCTATCTAAGCTTTTGGGAAGCATTATCAATGATGGGTGTAACAGTTTTGTTATTCATCGGGATAGTAATGTAGAATATAGGACCCTTGTTGCTCCTATAGAGAAGACAATTCTATGGCATCAAAGACTAGGACATATTAGAGAGAAAATACTTCAAGCATTACATTGTAAAATTATGGTAGAAGGTATGTCTGATTTCCCATTGGATTTTGATTTCTATGAACATTGTATGTATGATAAATAGACTTTGTTGAGATTCCCATATGGTGATACAAGAGAAAAAGGAATCTTGGAATTAATGCATAGTAATGTTTTTGAACCTATTCTTTTATGAACCAAATCCTTAAGATATCATAATATAATAGAGTACACCCCATTTACAACAATGTATCATGGATAACAACTATAGGATAGATAAGAGAGATGAGTTGTATAGTAACCACTTAAAGAATAGTCTCCTCCAAATACCCCAATATATTCATATATCCAACCCACATGTCCCTATCGATAATGACTACATGACATCTATATATACCTATTCACTCATTGCACATGCGGTCCCTTCATTAGGTCAATCACTATTAGATATGCATTTAACCCCATGTATACACCCTTTGAGTTCATATCATATACATTTAACCCCATGTATGCCCCATTTAGGTCATAACATATTGGTATGATCCAAATCCTTAAGATAACATAATATAATAGAGTACACCCCATGTACAACAAATGTAAACATGGAGAACAAATCCAAGATAGATAAGATATATGACTTATACAATAACTCCTTAAATGCCAGGAGAGCCTCCTCCAAATACCCCAATGGTTCCATATATCAAATTCACATGTTCCTCTCAATAATGACTATATGACCTCTATATATGCATATTCACACATTACACATGTGATCCGTTCATTAGGATGACCACCAATAGATATATATTTAACCCCATATATTCCCCTCTTGGGGTCATATCATATACATTTATCCTCATATATGACCCTTTGGGTCATAACATAATAGCCTCCTTAAAAAAAACTGTGTTCTCAAAGATTTTCAGTTAAGGGGTTTACATGTGATGAGACTAAGTAATAGGATTTCTTTCTATTCCTATTATCTTATTTCCATTATCCATCCATCCATATTTGATTTTTTGGTCTTAATATTTGTTAGTTATTTGTCACATAAAATTACATCCTTTGATTCCACGTGTTTTTGTTGTGGCTTCTCCAATTCGTTGTAGTTTATGGTCTCGAATAATATCTTGTTGAATAATGGCTTTATGATGCCTTGTTCCATCAATATTGTTGATTATTCCAACTTCTTACTTGGTAGAGTCAATGTATATCTTCTTGCATTTCTTGGAAACTTTATTGGTAATGAGGGTGTTGATATGATTTCATCTTCAATGGTTTCCTTTCATTCTACACACAGTTCCTATCATCAATCTTGTTTTCAAAGACAATTGCATCATCTATCCTTTGTGAATTGTATTTGATTATTATATCCTTTGAAATAATACCATCATATTGGACATGTACACCTTCAAGTTGGAGCTCAAATTCTTCCATCATTTTTTAGTGACCTTATTGAATCGTGCCTTCCTTTTCCTTTTGAAGTAGCCATGTGATTCCATCCACCAAATTCTTACACCCTTCTTCGATTTTAGATTGCATTTTTTATTTTACATCCTCATTATTTAAAACTTTCTCAACCTTCTTGCAAATTTCCTCTTCAATTCTTTTAGTAGTCTCTTCATCCAAGATCCCTTTTATGATGCTTATATTCTTGTTTCAATCTCTTCACCTCATCCAGTAATTTTTTATTATGATTTTTCAATCTACGTATTTCTTCATCCTTGTTTTCCAATTCATCCCTTAACTTATCATTTTTCCTCTTTCCTTTGTTATTATTTTATTTATTCAAGTTATGAACTTCCTTAATGAGAACTTCATTAAGAGCTTATATCTTGGACAAATCTTCACGTTTCTTCTAGAGTTTCTCTTTTTATTCTTTCAATTCGTCTTGATTTGTATTCATCTCTTCCATTTTTTAGTCCTTGATCCATCATTTTGAGAATATTTCTTCAAATACTTCCCACGTGTCATTTAGTATAGTATTTTGATTAATACTCTTCAACCACTCCCAATATTCACAATAAAATTTAATATTTTCCCATAAGGAAGTCTTACCGGTTTCCCTTATCCATCTCAACCGTTCCATAGGATTGATTTCATATTTATATTCATCTCCACTTAACTTATGTAGTGACATTTTTATTAACTAAGTTCTAAGGAAAACCCTCAAAAATGGATAATATGATTTTTCGGACTTCTTTTGAATTGACTAAATTGGACCTTATATTAAAAAGATATGTTCATTTCAAAATAACATACCTTTTAAATCCCTGATTTGGAGACTATCTTGTTGGTTGAGATTCCACCTAAGGTAACTCTAAAATTTCATCCCCTATGAGTTTGAAATTTATCCTATAGTGTCCATAGGTTTGATAAATTTCTGATGACCCTAGATAAAGTTAGGGTAACTTTACTAAGACATTTTTTATCCCTTTTAAGAGAGAGAACCTATACAGCCTTACACATATCTTTTTTTTGTTATGATCCTAAATGTTTTATTTTAAACACTATGGCACATCCTATTTTGTCTTCAACTAGTGGCACTTAGTTTGTATCTTGCAAGCTTCATATATAACATTTTTACCTACAACACTTGTTTGAGACTAGTTTATGGACTATTCAAAAACCCGAAATTCCATAAATAGTAATTCTAAACTTATATCGAAGCCAAACCTAAAAATTTTACCGCGTGTAGTTTACTATGTCTCCTCAAGTCCTTGAAATTTTTTTGTTGGAAACTTCCCAAAAATATGTTTTAAATGAAATTATAAGATGACTCATTTTGAAGGAGCTCACCCAAGGACCATATGCTCTAATACCAAATGTTATCATCAAAATTCTTAATATAGCATGATATAATAATGTACACGCCATCTACAACAATGTAAATGTGGATAACTAATCCAATATACAGAAGAGATATGATTTATACAATAACTCAAATACTAGGAGAACATCCTCTAAATGCCCCAATAAATTCATATGTCCAATTCACATGTTCCTATCAATAATGACTACATGACCTCTATATATACCTATTCACTCATTGCACACATGATCCTTTCATTAGGAGGGATAGTATTACATATACATTTACTTAATTGCATATACATTTAACCCCATATATTCCCCACTTGTGTCATAACATGTTCATGTTCCATAACTACGTAAATATTTGTATTACGTCTAATTCATTGATGATTTCTCAAGAAACACATGGGTATATTTCATCCATAATAAATCTAAGGTTTTCAGTAAATTTAAAGAGTCTAAAACTATTGTAGAAAAACAAATAGAGAATAAAATAATGGTGTCGAGGATAGATAATGTTGGAGATTTCTATAGAAACGAGTTGAAGGAATTCTATAAGTGTGGAATAGCAAGGGAAAATTCTACTCCATACACACCTCAACATAATGGAGTTGTAGAAAGAATGAATAGGACACTGATGGAGAAAGAAAGGAGTATGCTCAGTTGTACAAGGTTATCGTAGGAATTATGGGAAGAGGTAGTGAATATTGCATGTTACTTGGTAAATCGATCACCTACATGAGCATTAGCTAAATATACTCCAAATAAGGCATGGACTGGTAAAAAACCCTCTCTTAAACATTTCAAAGGCTATGTTGTGATGCATATTTGCGTGTTAGAAAGGAAAATAGGAGTAAGATCGATAATAAAGCCAAAATGCAACTTTATTGGTTAAAATATGGTATAAAAGGTTATAAACTTTGGAACCCAATAACTAAGAATATTGATTACAGTAAGCATGTTGTATTTATAGAGGATGAAGTTCCTCCTCAAGAAGAAGTCCAACCAAAGGAAGAAGAACTAGAGATAATAGAGTTTGAATTAGAAGGTGAAGAATATGACTCGACAAAAGAATTTGAGTATGGATGCTTTCATATTGGGAAGACATTGTGTCATTATTTTTGGATTATCACTGTGTAAGAGTTTAAGGAACCGATGTTTCAAGTGGACACTCCACCCATATTCAGAGAATCAATATGAATCTATGAATAATGGAAAAGAATGAGACTAAATATATAGGGAAAAGGTAGAATAGACGTTAGGGAAATTGGAGAAAGAAAGGACAAAGAGATAATAGATCCACGAGTTAAAGTGAAACAAATAAAAAAATTATGATAGCCCATAACTAAAAATTTAAAAGAGAGGAGAGTTTAATATGGAGAGAGTACACCTGAAACGAGAATGAGCTAGATCTGTGCTTTATTGATGAATCTTTTTTCTTAGGATAGATTCACTAGTATTTAAGAATATTCGCTTGAGATATGGTCTGCGGAAATGGTGCTTGATTCCTTAACGTCTATTCTACCTTTGCCCTATATATTCAGTCTCATTCTTTTCCATTCTTCGTAGATTCATATTGATTCCTTGAATATGGGTGGAGCATCCACCCGAAACATTGGTTTCTTAAAATATTACATAGTGATAATCCAAAAGCAATGACACAATCGACAAAACGAGAGGAATAATAAGAGGAATAACCTTTGGTTCCATCCTTGAGAACATCATTTCATGAAATAAGGAAACTAGAAAGGTATATCCCACCTAATTTCCACTCTATTTTGTCTCTATCTATTACTTATGATGATTCTAGAACTATTAGGGACCCAATGGATTTGGAGGATAGTAAATTTTGAAAGAAGACAATGGTTAAAGAAATGGATTCCTTGGATAAAAATGAGATTTGGGATCTAGTTGAGTTGTTTTCTAGAAAAAATACTCTTGGCAGCAAATGGGTGTTTAAGAATAAGTTCAGTGCAAAAGGTAAGGTGGAGAAGTAAAAAGTTTTCCTAGTAGCTAATGGATATTCCCAAGTGGGGAGAATTGATTTTGGTGATATTTTTTCTTGTGTTTCTAAGTTAACCTCAATTAGATTTATTTTGTATATTGTTGTTTATTTTGATCTTGAATTAAAGCAAATGGATGTGAACACAACATTTCTGCATGGTGATCTTGAAGAAGAAACCTACATGAAATAGCCTAAAGGTTTTGGAGTGAAGGGGAAGAAGGAGTTGGTTTGCAAGCTAAAGAAGTTCCTACATGGTTTGAAACAATCACCAAGAATGTGGTATCAAAAGTTTGATACTTATATATTGGGACTTGGTTTCTAAAGAAGCAAATTTGATCACCATGTGTATTCCAAGCATATTAGTGATCATTTTATTTATGTGTTCTTGTATGTTGTTGATTGGAAACAACAAGGAAATCATTAAGGATGTTAAAGATCAGTTGTCTTCTAAGTTTTATATGAAAGATATAGGTGCTGCATAGTTTACCTTGGGCATGGAAATTAAAAGATATCAATCCAATAGAATACTTTGATTGAGCCATAGGAAATATGTTCAGATAGGATTCCAAAGGTTTAATATGCAAGACTGTAAAGCAATAAAGGTATGTATTTCAATAAGTGCAAAGTTCTTATATGTAGATCGATGTCCCAAGACTCAAAAGGCAGTATACATGGCATATGATGCATTTCCTTATAGTGATGTTGGATGTTTGATGTATGATATGGTATGTACTACTAGACTAGACATTTCCCATGTAGTGGTATTTTTTAGCAAGCATATATCAAAACCAAGGAACATTGGACAACAATAAAGAGGGTCTTCAAATATTTGTGAGGCACTTTAGATTATGCAATATGCTACCAAAGAAGACTTGAAACTCACAAGAAGATGGATATACAAGGACTTTTTGATGCAAAATGGGCTAGATATATTGGCTACATAATATCTACAAATGGTTATGTTTTTAACTTATTTGGTGGAACAATTAACAAGATGAGTAAGGGGTAGGTTGTAGTTGTAATGTCAACTATAGAAGATAAATACATGGGATCCGTTCATGGAAGTAAGGAATCCATATGGTTGAAAACATTTTTTTTTGGTTATTGGTTTTGTTCAGAAAGTAGTGAGAATAGGTTGTGACGGATCAAGTGCAATATTTCTAGCAAATAACCTTGCTTATCATTCCAACGCAAAGAATATTGATGTTTATACTATTTTGCTAGAGACATGGTTGAAAACAACAAATTATTGTTGGAGAAGGTCGATACCTTGAAGAATGTTGTAGATTCATTGATAAAGTGTGTTACTACTAAAAACTTATTTTGATGTAGAGAATCAATGGGCATTGTTCCCCCCAATAGCTAATTTCATGAATGCTTCCCTTTGCCCCCTTGTTTCAAATAATACAACAAGTGGGAGAATGTTGGAGATGTGTTGTACTCTTTGTAAGTTCCCAAATCAAAATGGGTCTGTGGGATTGTCATCCCCACTCCCCCTAGCTATGGGGGCACAAGGGGCTAGCTATTCCCCCACTGAGGATTCAACGGAAAAACCCCCAAAAGAAAATTTTTGGAACCATTTTTGGTATGTTTTGAGTTTTCTTTCACCCACTGTAAACTAATTATGGTTAAGGATGTAACCTAATCTAGGTTAATGGATTAGGGTTTTGGATTCTATAATATTGTATTGTAAAAACAAAACGTAATACAATGATATAGAGAGTGGAGAAACTCTCAAGTAGGTTGGTTTTCTCAGTTTTAGGTTTCTGGGGTAAATCTCTATGTATTGTGTGTGTGATCCATTGTTAAATATTTTGTTTAAGATTTTGTTTGATTAATTTATTTTCTTACACAGTTTCATCAAACTCTTCATGAACAAACTATGCATCTATTCCTTGACAACTAAGTACCTTGGATTGTGGACAAGGATTGCATGAATTTGGCCTAAATAACAATGGTCAATACACATGATTCATAGAGGTGTGCAATTTGTGAAAATGTATATATACAAAGAGGGATAAGAAGGTGTGAAATAAATGTAGATGAAATTCAATTTTTTCTCCTTGTATGTTCCTAAATGGTAAGGGTGGAAGAAAGACTAGCAGAACATACATTCAATAGAATCTCATGTCATGCACAAGCATATTGTAGGCACAAATTCTTAAGTGGAATATCTTAGGAAAAAAGAAACGCAATTTGAAATATTCATGTAAAGTCATAGCCAATGTTCTGAAGAGCTAAAATAGAAAGGTGGGTTTTCTCCAAGAGAAGGTTTTGAAGTTGGATAAAGAGGGTTGTTCTACGATCAAGTCTCAATCATTTGTGGCTTCCACCATAAACTTTTGCTTGGAAAATCCCACAATGAACTTGTAAAATCAATGATGGAAGACATTATGCAATACGAATCAAACCTAAAAAGAAAAATGGAATCATTCATCCCCTCATCCAAGGTTTGTATCAAGAAAGAATCCCTTAGTGAGCATGAATTATCCTAAAATCACCGTATTTGTAATGTTTTGCAAAGTTTCTTTTTATTGATATGGATAACCATTTTTCCCAAGACAATTTAATGTAGTCCTTTTGAAACCCTAGCCTTTTTTTATGTTCTCAAGTTGTTTGACCATGGATCCAACTCCAGTAGGGGGAACCCCCTTTTGCTTGATGTTGAAGCTACAATTTTCCATGCCCTAGTAACTTCACTAGGTAAATCAATCTAAAAATATTATCCATATTGGTTTATGAAAAAAATGGATCATTTTTAGAAGTTAATATCCCTGTCTCTATCTCTAGGAATATGGATCTAGTGCTAGATGAGAGAGGGCTCATTGGAAAATTCACGGGAATATGGACCTTACCAAGAAAAATGAATATATTGAGGTAAAAAAAGCTAGTAGGTTTTAATCAAAGGAAAGCTTACTTATTATTTTAATGGCAAAGGGTTTTATGCTTTCTTGTTTGAATCCAAGGATGATCAAGATATTATTTTTAAAAATGACCCATGTTTTCTCATAAATAGGGAAATGTACCTAAATCAAAATTTAAAATTTCCGCATGGGGTGTAGAATAGACGCTGAATGGATGTATTGTTTAGGAACTCCTTGTGTTAGATCACCGGTTCAAAACTCCTTGGTTACTAACTTACAAAAAAAATTTAAACTTTGATCTTGAATTCAATGTGCCATATGTAGTCCCTGTCTAGGTTTGGCACCCTCATTTGTCCTTGCATTGTTGGAACGATGATTTCTTCAAGACCATAGAAAATAGTCTAGGGAAATACATAAATAAATCTAAACTCAAATCCATCATGTTTTCTTGTGCAATAAATTGTGTGGAAGTGGGTCTAGAGAAGGGGAAACCAAAATCCATTCTTCTACCTTGGATAATTGAAAGCATGTTAAGAAATTGGATTATGAACAACTACACTTTGAATGCAAAATGTTTCACAAATATTGGCATTTTTCCAAAGATTGAAAAAACTCTCCTAATCTAGGAGACTAAATTGATAGATGGAGAAGCCATACATCTAGAGAAATATTTTTGGAAGCCAAGTCCAAAAATAGTAGTAAGCTATCAAGGAGTGTATAGAGGAATATGCACATTGTGGAAACAATATCAGTTTAATCTAGGGCATTTAAAAGTTACGCAACATTGAATTTACACAGGTTTGGTTCATATAGATAGTGGGAAACATCCCAAAATATTGAATATATATGCACTAATAAATCATAGAGAAAAAATTGAATGGAAAATCCTTATGAATATGAAAAGTGGCATTTCATTTCAAGGATGTGTACTAGCTGGGGATTTTAATCTAGTCTTAGGTGTAGAAGAAAATAAAGAGGGAGGGGCGGTAGGGGATTCATTCATAGAGATCTTATTGGATTTGATATAGGAATTGTAGCTTATGGATATTAATCCTAATAAAGGAAAGTATACCTAGACAAATAAAAGAATATGACTTGGATATATAGCATCTAGATTAGACAAGTTTCTCGACAATAGCAAGTTGTTGTTAGAAAATTTGGATATAAGTTCAAACTTAATCTCGTCAAGATGTCTAATCAAAATCCTATTTCTCTATCTCTACAATAATATTAGAATTATAGTCCTCTCCCCTTTAGGTTCAACCCCCTTTTTTTGAAAAACAAGGAAGCAATGGAAATCATATTAGAAGAGGCATGGAGAACTCAGATCCAAGGATCTCCCTTCTTTGTATGGGAAGGAAAACTTTGATTAACAAAAAGGCCATTGAAAGACTTGGAAAAGGATATATTCCAAGATCTAATATCTAAAATAAAATAAATAGACAAAAAGATGGCATATCTTTAAAAAAAAACGGAGGAGCAAGATGTAAGACCACAACAACTCCTTGAGGAAAGGCATTTGTGTGGGAAAATGCACTCATTATTCAAGAAAGAGGAAGAAGATTGAAGGTTGAAGTCACATGGTTTATGGATAAATTTTGGCGATAGAAACACTTCTTTCTTCCACAAGCAATTGAAATCCTAGTAGGTAATAAATGACATTAAACAAAATTATTAATGATGTAGAGGAAAATATTAGTAAATATGAACAAATTAAGTAAGTTTCCTTTAAGCATTTTGGACACCTGCTAACAATGGAAGAGGAGGAACCAAAAATAGTTTAAGAGGTTCTCTAGTAAATTCCTAGAATGATTACCCACGAGGAGAATCTAGAACCAAATAAAGAGATAAAGGAAGAAGAGGTCATAGAATCCATATAAAGCTCAGAACCTTACAAAGCTCCTCGGTTCGATATCTTCTATATCCATTTTATCAGAGCATGTTGGGGATTGATAAAGCATGACTCGTGTCACATCTTGAAATGGTCAAACAAATATCCCAAATTAGGAGGAATCACTAACACATTCTTTCATGCTCTTTTCCCCAAGGATTCTAACCCCTCATTTGCAATATTTTGACCTGCATCCATATGTAAAAATGAATATAAAATTTTAACCAAAATAATAATAAATACATTGAAAAAATTCTCCCCAACATAACCTTTAAAAATCATGGAGGGTTTGTGCATAAAAATCCAAATTATTGGCAATGTATACTTAGTACAAGAGGAAATCCACTCTAGAATAAGCAATAAAGAGAAAGGCGTGATGGAATAAGACCTTCTTTTGTCTATCCATTTTTGGAGAAATTTGGATTTTCTAACAATTTTATAAATTGGGTAAAAGCTTGCGTTGGAAGTCCTGGGATATCCCTCCTGGTAAATGGCAGGCCTACTTATTATAAATTAAAATGGGATTAAAAGGAAAGGTTACCCACTCTCCCCTCTATTATAGATAATTATGGTAGACTCTCTTAGCAAAAAAATATTAAAGGAAAGAATGACTGGAAAACTATCAGGCATCACCATGGTTAGATGAGTAAAACATATTAATCACCCCAAGTTGTATATGATATTATTCTTTAGGAGGAGCATCAATTCCTATAGCTAATAGGTTAGAAAAACTCTTGAACCAATTACCAATAATACAAATGGAGCAATAAACAAAAGGAAAAGTAATACTTATGGTTGGAATATAGCAACTTTCCTCCTTCAAACCATCTCTAGAACATTGGAATTTTAAACTATAGAAAATGTCAACATTGAGGTATCTTGGGATTCCAATAACTCTTAATTTCCCATTATTAGTGGACTAGCAACACATTATTTAGACAATTCAAAAAAGACTATGCAATGTGTGGGATATTGGATAAATATAGCAAGCAAGATCATTCTAATCAAATTTGTCATATCAACAATGCATCTTTTCCAAGGGCCAACCCTTCTTTCCCCTATTGGAATAATGCATCAGATTGGGCAAATCATCCCTAATGAGGTAAGAGGAACACCAAGAAATATCATCTGATAAACTAGACTATGTTATGTATATAAATATATAACAATAATAGAATATTAAAGTCAGTAAATAATAAGAAGATAAATGCAATGTTAGGTATATAAATACATTACAATAATAAAACATTAAAGTTAGTAAATAATAAGAAAATAAATGTAATATTTTTAATAATTAGTTAGTAATTAAAATATAGAATAAAAGGGTGTATCTCTTCAAGTATAGACACAAATGGACTATTTAAAGTCCTGAATTGTATTGTAATGTTCTTCCCATCATATAGAAAATAAATGCAATGTTAGGTATATAAATACATTACAATAATAAACATTAAAGTGTTTTTTAACAGAAACTGGAAAAGAGTTTATATTATAAAAAGGTTGTGCACAGCCATACATTACAAAAATTGAGCAGAAGTCTAAGCTCGGATGTAGCATGAAAAGAGAAAACCAAACATTGCACTCGCCTGGATCTACAAAAGTTCCTAATCTGCTTCCTAGACTTCACCATAGCAAAGGAGGGATAAACCCTTACAAACTGGAAATTGAGCAAAATACAAAAAAACATTCAGAAATATAGACCCTGCTATTCCTATTTCATGGTTTCCTTGTAGACCATACATTGGTTCATGGATTGAATCTTCTTCCATTGGTCGCACATATTCAGCTTAATATTCTTGACAATCACTGCATTGGGTCATCTTTTCCATCTTCAAAATTTCCTCTTTTATAATGTCCACGGTACCCATCAGTTCATTCATGTTCCTCTCAAAATAATCAATGCGTGAATCTTGGAAAGTAAGTTGCTGAGAAATGTATCTCATGTCCTCGATGGTCTCTCTATTATCCTTGATACCTCCACAGACTGCTTCATAAACCTTGCGTATATGGTGTTTTAAATCCTCTACGTTGGCCTTCAGGAAGGCCATTCCTTCTACTAAACTCACCATTACACCAAGAAAAGGATATTGTATACAAACATAATCTCCAGAAATCCAGGACGAAAGAAAAGGGGCTTCCAAATGCTCTCGAAACTTTTGCGTCTTAATATCATCTGTAACCCTACCTTCCTCACTCGCTAAAATGGTGAGATAAAGGCCTTCTAATTGCCCACAGAGCCGTTGCAACAAGCCTTCCTCAGAAACCCTATCTTCGACGCTCGCGGAAATGGGCGAAATGCTTGGAGTGCTTGACATCTTGGTTGAACTTAACCTCTTGAGGAAGCAGACATCTCCCACAAGGCTCGCATTAAATGTGTATTCATAGATTCTTCTAATGAAAGGAAAAGTGGGGGGGAGTCCATGTGAATGCCCACACATACCTCCACTAAGTGAAACTGAAGACCACTCCTTGTTCATATGACACCAACGGATCATGTCAACTTTAATGGGTCCAACAAAACCAAAGAGCTTAGGGAACAAACTTGAAACTTTGATCACCATCTCCATATTGCACCCCTCCAACGGCTAGATTGACACCTTGATTTTCTAGCACATCAGCATGCTTGTTGTTTTCTCTTAGGAAATGGAGGAAGGATACCTCGGGTGGGTTGTTTAGAAGGATAATTCTATTGTATATCCTTTTACATCGAGGTACCCCTTTTTCATATCCATTTCTCATCTTTTGGATGACTTGTATGGAGTCTCCAAAAACCATTATATTGATAATGTTTAAATTTGAAGCTATTTCCATGCCGTGTAGAATAGATAACCATTTTGCTTCATTGTTTTATTTTTTCCCCAGTCTCGAAGCAAATGGGTTAACAATTTTTCCTCCGGGATCGAAAATGATCCCACCGTCACCTATCTCCCCTGGATTTCCTTTTCAATCCCCATCAAAAAACAAGGAGTGGCAATGCTGTGACTCCCACCACTGCTTGAATTCTTTGTTATTCTTTCTTATTTCTCATTCTGAGATGACCTCCTTGGTTTTGGACTAAAGTGAGATCATCTGCATAAACTCTTGGCACCATATGAATTCCTTCACGGATAGAGATTCTGAGTTGGGAAGAGATATTCCTTTGGATTTAAGGCTTTCAGCTATCAAGTTTATAGCTCTGTAAGCAGCTCTATTATGGTCATCCTTTTTGTCCTCAAACATGATTTTGTTTCTTTCTAACCAAACCTGCCAGCAAATATTCATAGGGATCATTTTCCGGATTCTTAAAAGGGTGGGTTTTTTTTGGAGGGAGCCTGGATAAAATCTTCTCCATTTATCAATCATCTCAATAACCTACCCAAGAATTGTGAAGCTTTCATAAAGAGTTCCCACAAATTCCCCCCAAACTTGGGAAGAAAAGTCACATTCTAAAAAGAGATGTTGAGCATTTTCAGAGGAGTATTTACATAAAACATAATGTGAGGGGGCTTCTATACCTCACTTAATAATATTATCAACTATAAGGAGCTTATTATGAGCTAACAACCAAAAGAAAAAATTGATCTTCGGGATGAAATCAGAGTTCCATACCTTTGACCAAATCTTTGAGAAGGGGCTTCTATTTTTATTTTCCAATGTGTTGTATCCTTCCTTGACCGAATAGAAACCAGCGTGACCCCATCCTATATTGTCTTTGACATGAAGATGGATGGGAGATTTCCCATGAAGAAGCGATTGCAGGGAGGAGTACTCTTGTTGTATTTGATCGGGAATATCCAAAGGAATCCATCCATTCCAGGCTCCAGAGCTCTTCCAGACAGAGATATCCTTCAAACTATGATAACCGAAATTTTGCATCCATTTCCGTATGCCTGCTAAATATGGAAAAGACTCTATAGGAGGGGAGCCAATAATATTATCTATCCAATTTTTTATTATTTTTCCATTTCCAGGAATCCAGTAGAGGTTTTCTCTAGTTAGACCAATAGATTCTTTGCATAATTCCCATATATTTGTGCCTTTTCCTACTGGCGGGTGGTCCAAACTTCTTAAACGCAGTCTTCTCACATATTTATTCTTAAGCACTTCTTTCCACCACTCCTTCTTTCCAGATATCATCCTCTAGATTAGTTTGGCTCCCATACCTTTATTCATATGACTTGGTTCTCTAATACCAAGCCCTCCTTTCCCTTTAATGTACTTCACTATATTCCAATTCACTAAGTGGAATTTTTTGCTTTGGACTCTCCCTCCTTGCCAAAGGAATTTTTGTATCTTAATATTGATATTATTCATTACATTCTTTGGAGAAAGGAGCATTGCACTTATAAAAACAAGATAGGAGGAGAGAACAGATTTAATTAAAGTGACCTTACCTACCATATTTAACCACCGCATTCCCTAGGAATGGATATTATTTATTATTTTCTGAATAACAGACGTCCAATAGGAGGAGTTGGTTTTGTTTCTAGTGATATGAACTCCCAAGTATTTGAAGGAGTTCCAATCAATATTTACCTTAAACTCAAGAGCAGCTGCTAAATATCTTAGAATATTTGGTTTACAATTCCATCCATATAAGATTCCTTTTCCAACGTTAGCTTGTCCTCCCGAGGCCTGAAGATAGAGATCTAAGGTACTTTTGAACCTTATATCTATTTGCACTGAAGCACATACCAGAAGGATCGTGTCGTTTGCAAACTGGGCATGGTTTACCGGTTGAAATCCTCTTACTATAGTTAATCCAAGAATGTTTCCTTCCATCATTAATCTGTTGAGTCTTCTGCCGAGGGAGTCTACCACAGGGATGTAGAGGAAGGGAGACATAGGAAAACCTTGACGCAGTCCCCTGGAGATGCTAAAAAGGGAAATAGGCCTCCCATTCACAAATGGCGCGATCCAAGGGGATCCGATACAAGATTTGATCCATCTTATAAAATTTCCAGAGAACACAAATTTTTCAAGTATATGAAGTCATGTCTAAATCTATCAAAGGAATTAGATAAGTCAAGTTTAATTTCCATATCTGCCTCTTTTCTGTTTTGTTTGGCATGGATTTCCTCTTGAACCAACAAGATGTTATCATAAATTTTCCTACTTAAGATGAAGCTAGCTTGATTTGTTGATATTAACTTCAGAAGGTGCCTTTTAATCCTACTTGACATAATTTTAGTCAAAATCTTATATGATGAGTTGCAAAGAGAGATGAGACGATGGGAACAAGAGCAATGAAGGAGAAGTTGGTGGCTCATCCTATTTTATCTTTGCTTCTTGTCCAATTAAGCATTATGATGAGGTATTTCTTGATAAAGGGCCAACATTTCCTATAGAAGTGGGTTGAGAAGCCATCTGAATTGGGAGCCTTGTCCGAATGAAGGGAAAAAACAGTTTTTCGAACTTCCTCCTCAGATATAGGACTGCATAGAGATACATTATCTTCTTCTGAAATGAGGATGGGGATATCCTCACACATTTGCTCCATTTCAGCCTTGGACACCTCTTCTTCTTCATTATAGATATTTTAAAAGAAGTCACTGGTATCTTCTTTAATCTCTTGTTGGTCAGCTATTTTTTCTTTGTTATCTTTGTTCAGCTCCATAATAGTGTTTTTCCTATGCCTCTCTTTGCATTGATTATGAAAAAAAATTGTGTTCCTATATCCTCCCTTTAACCAAAGGCTTCTAGAACACATGCACCATTCCTCTTCTTCTTTTCTGGAAAGTCCTTGGATTCTCCTATCTTAATCCAACTCTTTTTATTTTGTCATAATTTATTCATTGATTGGAGTCACCTCCATATTTTCTTACAGCTGCTCCAATTCAGCTTGCGCTTCTTTGTTTTCCAACCCTAGGTCTTTATAGTTTTCCACTAGCCACTTCTTTAAGGCCAACTTGACACTTCTAAGCTTCGACTCCCATATAAAGTCTGGGGAGACAATAGCAAAATAGTTCTAGGTCTCTTTCATCACATCCAAACAACCTTTGGATTTCAACCAAATCAGATTGAATCTGAAGGGGATGGGACCAAGATTTCCCAGAGCCATGAAAAAAAGGGTTATGAGCCTATGATTAGAGATCGTCACGGCCAAAATTTTTGAAACTGGAATGGAGGGATTATTAAGAAAGGAAAAAATCACCACGAACCTATCAAGCCTTGCTGCAATATGACCCGACCCTGAACGCTTGTTATTCCAGGTGAACTTCCCTTTTTTTGGTTTAATATATGTCAGATTCCAAGAAGTTTGAAGATATTCTAGCCTTTCTCCAAATGGATCTCTTGCTTTGAATCCACCTCTTCTCTCATTAGGTGAGATTGTTACATTAAAATCCCTTGCAATAATGCAAAGAATATTGATCTTCCCTTCCAACAGAGAGTCTAAGTGTCATGTCCCCTTCCATCAATCCAATGCAAGGGAGGGAACATGACTATAACATGGGGTGTCTAATTCTTCCCCGAAGCCATAATGGTAAATTTTTTTCCATTTAAATAAAATGCACAATTGAATTACATAGCGGAATCAAAATACATAATTGCACACACACAATAGACATACATCAACATATTTATCTCAAGCAAATGATGCATCAACAGGAAAAGAATCCATCCCGTTCTCATGCTATGCAAAGACTTCATACCAATTCCATTAATCATGAATAAATATCATTCTGAGTTAGCACAATGCAGAACAGATAATGCATATAGTTTACAACACAGAGAACACTTATCTTTGAGATGAAGTTGTCCAACAACTGGCTATGTGAGAACAGCGTTCCACCCAACCATAGGTCTTTGTCTAGCCTGTATTCTTTCAGCTGAAAGATCACCCCCGAGCTGGGTTGTGTATCCACTAAGGAGTAACTAGCTGAGCTCACTCATAGCCATGGTTTCACTCAACAGCTATGCTAAGCCAACACGCAGTTGGGTTTATCAAGCATACAAGAGGATAGAGGAGGGCAATGCTAAGCCAGTGAGCTCAACCACAGAGCTACAGGAATCTCAAGTTAATTCAAACAGTCAAGGCACCCACAATACCTACCACACCCAACACAAGGAAGGTCCCCTTCTCTGATGCACAATCCCTCAGGCATCCCTTCCCTCCAGTGCTCTTCAGGATGGGCATAGAAAGGTCCAGTTGCTAATTATTTGAGATTCTATCCTTCAATGGGTTTATCAAGCAAACCCAACCTCTGCTCAGTCATTCACACTTGGATTTCTCATAACTCTGTCATCAAATAACTCAATCCCGTCACTGGTTTTCTAGGCTATAAAAACTAGGTTTTCCAATGGATTTCGGGGTATCTAATACTCTCAAATTCACCCCCAAAGTTCATATCTATGGATCGCCCATTGGATTTCATTGTCAAATACCAAATCTGAGCATTTTTGGCTCTTCAAAACGTGGGTTCTTGCAAAGTTGCGATTTTTGGTTTTCTTCACTGCTAATAATTCGCCCTGGATGAAAACTGATGCTGTAACTTCCACAATGGAATGGGGATGAGGAATAATCAATTCTCATGAGGTAGAGTGACTTGTGGTACAAGAAAACAGAGCCCATACTCTGCCATACGAATTTCTGGGCTTCCCATGCTCCATTGAAGCCATGGACTGAAATCTTCAACAACTTCCTTACAACATAAATAAATGTCATCAAGGAAAGTCAACTAGGTTCTCACACTAACATTTGGAAACATATGGTTCATCCTCACAACCCCCTCACCACTCCCTAGTGGATACATGGCCCCTTCTCATTGGTTGCTTTCATAGCCAGTTTTGGTATTTTATTGAAATATTAACATTTACATCAATTTACAATATTCCATGGCTTAATAGCACATGGGTATCAAAATATCAAATACTTGCTTGTTTTAAATAAAATCCGAACATACACTAGCGGGGCCTTGGCCTTGATCTCCACGCTAAGGAAACATACAATGCATGTATACAATATTTACATTAGAAGCCAATATTTCATAAGTGTCAAAATTGGGGTATTACATTCCCCTCCCCCTTAGAACAACACTGTCCTCGGTGTTCTCAAAACTGAACAAAAATGGGAATGCCTCTCTCATGGCATCCTCCAGCTCCCATGTAGCCTTATCGGGCTAAGGTGCTCCCATTAGACCTTTACCTACCCGATGGCTCTGTTCCGGAGCAAAGTGACCTTCTTGTCGAGGATGCGCATAGGCTCTACTTGGAACTCTCCCTCGGGTTCCACATGTATCACATTCCAATCAATCATATGATTAGGATCATGTACATACTTCTTAAGCAAAGATACATGGAAAACATTATGAGCTCTTATGTTAATAGGCAATGCAATTCTATATGCAACTGGCCCTATCCTATCAAGGACTTCAAATGGCCCACAATATCTCGGTGACAACTTGGCACAACTCCCCAACTTGAGGGAACTCTTCCTTGGTTTCACTCTTAAATAAACATCATCCCCAATATGAAATTCCTTATGCACTCTTTTCAAGTCTGCATAACTCTTCTGCCTGTCCTGAGCTGCCTTTAAATTCTGTTTGATCTTAGCAACTTCCTGTTCCATTTCTTTGATCATCTCTGGTCCAAGTACTACCCTATTCACTGGGTTGTCCCAATTCACTGAAGTCCCGCATCCCTTGCCATACAATGCCTCAAATGGACTCATTCCCAATGATGCATGATGTCCATTATTGTACGCAAATTCTACCAAGTGTAGGTAATCTTCCCACTTGGATGGTTTATCCATCGCATACATTCTCAGTATGTCTTCAAGAATCTGATTCACCCTCTCAGTTTGGCCATATGTTTGAGGATGATATGCTATACTGAAATTCAATCTAGTTCCTAATTTTTGAAATAATCCCTTCCAAAAATTGGAAGTGAACTTTTTATCACAATCAGAAATTATTGCCTTAGGCAATCCATGCAATCTAAATATCTCTCTCACGAAGATGTTTGCAATGTCATTATCCTTGTGAGTGGACTTGACTGGAATAAAGTGAGCTACATTTGATAGCTTGTCCACCACAACCATGATTGAATCATTCTTCTTCACTGTCATGGGCAGACCTGTTATAAAATCCATAGAGATCACTTCCCACTTCCATTCCAGAATGGGTAAGGGGTGCAACAATCCTGCTAGATGTGTTGATGTATATGTAACTTCGGAATGTATTTCATATATGTATATTGTACTCCTATAGAGATGGTATTATTCATCTATGCGTAAGTGTTTGTATTCCTATAGAGATGTTATTATTCCTCCATACGGAAGTGTCGTCATTTATATTGTAAGTGTCGTAACTTATACTTTATGGGTTATTAGACCACCTTGTTGGGGTCGGCCCTGTATAAGTCATGTGGGTCAAAGGGTTATTAGACCACCCTATTGGGGGTCAGCCATGTGGGTCAAAGGGTTATTAGACCACCTTATTGGGTGTCGGCCCAGTCAGCTTTGCATTAAGTGGTTAAATTGAGGCCGACCTAGTAAAGGTTATTAGGCAAGTCAAGTCAAGTATAAATAGAGTGCGGGAGGAACTCTATTTCATCATTCTATTATCTCACATACTCTTTGGAGAGTGGCGCACTTATGGAGGAGGAGAAGCTTCTTCTAGGAGATGTCTATCTCTTATGCTTGGGTTGTATAATTGCTCTATCTATCTTTGAGGAAGTTGTGGGGTTTTTCACCTTCTTGGTTTTCCCCGGTGAAACTCTGTGTCTCTTGTGTACTTGCATTATTGTGTCCATGATTGATATGTTGTAGATATGTTGTACATGCTATTCTCTCAATTAAGATCCTAGATCAGATTGAAATTTCTGAAAAACTAACATGGTATCCGAGCTAGCCTGAAAGAAGCCATGGTATGGCATGTATGACACTTGTTGCACTTACGATGCTAGGGCTTGATATAGAAAAACCCATTCATCGTAGCACTTTCGCTATAAATCCATTTTGGCAACGTTTTCGGATCTGAAACTTTCACAAGTCAAATATCAGATCCCCATGTACCTTGTGTCCAAAGGACAACTTTTAATTCGTTGTACTTTGTGTTTTATGATCTGTACAATATAGGGTTTCTGCCTCTTCCAGATCTGAGTCATAAACAGGTGACCTAGGAAAAAAAGGTCATAACTTGGGCTAGGAAGCTTCAAATGAAATTTCTTAGAATTTGATAGGTAGTGCACAGACTGTACTTTCTCAGGTAACTTTTTCAAAGGCCGAAACTGAACCAGTGACATGTGGCACGTTGTACAAGTTCGCTCTCCTTTTTTATTACATAAACAGGTCATGTTGCGACACTTGGCATAACTCTCTCTCAGAGAATCCATTTGAGGTTAGACCTGTGGGGTTGGAAATATGACAGTTCAGGATACCATAGGAAAATTTTTCAGGCCCTGTGGATCAAAAAGTTCAGAGTTACACCAGAAACAATCAGGTGCATATTTCTGTCAAAACGGAATTGGATTTTGAGCACCTTCATTCATGGCTCTGGGAATTAGGGTTTCAAAGAAAGTTGGTATTTTTGCAATCAGATACCACGGCTGAATACTACTCATAAAAATCAAAATTTAGAGACCAAGATCAAATTTTTTGGTTGGGTAGAAGTTCAGGTTTGATCAAACCCCAGTTCGGGACTTTGATCAGAAAGATGGAAAATTAGGGCTTCTGCAAAAGTTGGAATTTTGGAAGTCTGTGACCATGGCTAGAAGCTCCTCAGAAAAATCAAAGTTTAGAGCTTTGGATCGAACCTTTTGGTTGGGAAAAAGGGTGGACTTTATCAAACCCTAGTTCAGGATCCTGTCCAGAAGATCTGGAAGGTTCAAAGGCAATTTTGAGGGGTGAAACTTTGCAGTTTTCAAATTCTGAGTATACCAGCTTGATCAGCTCATCAAGGCGCATCTTTCTATCCTTTCAGATCCAGTTCCAGCTCCAGTTCCTGCAAATCCAGCTCCAGATCCAGTTCCTGCAAATCAAGTGGATTAGGTTAATCCTAGAAGAGAATGGATTGGTCACCTGCATAAGTGAAGAAGTTCATGTTTCAGAGGGAGATGAGGCTAAGGCCTTACATAAGAAGATTACAAAGCGATCTCGACAAGTATGACTCATACAGCTATGTTTCGAATTTTGTTCATAATTAAGTTTATGATATGTTTGTCTTCATATTATTACGGTTAGTATAATCTTGGTTATTTTTAGACTTGTCGTATCACCTTAATAAAATTATGAATGCATGATAGAAGATATTCATTGATTAAGGTTTTGACACTTATGATTGTACTAATGCATTGTGATGTTGTACGAGGTTTATGTTGTTCGCTAACATGAAAGGTACACCAAGAAAGACAAATCATGTTCTACTTCAAGAACATATGATCATGGTGACATGAAGACAAAGATTCATCCATTGTCATGGATCACATAGAAGATCTACTTGCAAGGTATGTATAACTTGGTTCTATAATGGTTAACCTATGAGATATGTAGGTAACTAGCACAAGTCATTGAAGAAAACAAGAAGACATTATGCGAGTATGTTAGACATAAATAGCTAGCATGCTAATCCAGGTATGTTTTTCCTATATCAAGTTAGAATCCTACCTTATGTTAGGATCTCTTATATAAGTATACATGGCATGATTGATAATGATTATTTATGAAGTTAGAAATTTAAGTAATCCAGGGTTTATGCATATTATGTCTCTTACCTTGATTGATGATATGACTAACCTGAAAAGTCTTTTGGTCAAATATGAATATGCATGAGTAAGAGAAGTCTTCCTTAAAACATTGAATGTTAATGCTTATTATCTGTGTTTGGAATGATTATGACTATACATGTTTAAGATTATTGTAGTATTAAGAATGTATGATTATATATGAGATCTCGAGGATATCACAATAATGATACTTGTAAGCATGTATAGTGATCAAGGATGGATATAAGTTCAAGGATAGGTAATACAATAAGCAAAGATCAAGAGGGAGCACACTCCAGTAGTTTCTGTAAGGATGCAGATATTCAGAGGGAGTCGACCACTTCTCACAAGATACATCAGAATGGAGTTGCAAAGATTCAGAGGGAGTCCACCCAACAACCAAACAAAGATAAGTATTTGAATTGTCATTTCTTACATATTTGTTTGTGTAAATAATGATTGTTCAATGATGTATATGTTTATGTTCCTAGACTTAGGTTGTGTATTATGCATATTAGAATAATTTCATTAATGAACAGTATACAACTAATATGCATGTGATGGGTAAGTGGCCTATGGCACTGTACAACATTCCATTGCTACTTATCTAGAATGAAACCTCTTTGCTGACATGTTTGGAGTAGTGCAAACTCTTAACAATGTTCTGGTAGAGATTGGAAGGCATCTAGAAAGTTACAGGATATGGATGAATGTTGTATTGAATCATTGGCTAAAATAATTGCATGACTGTATGACATATTTCCTTATGTGTAAGAATTTGTACTGAAAACTATGAGATGTTTCTAATCATGCAATTTAACTTGTTTTGTAGGAAAGATCATATACCTTCACCTACAAAAGAAGGACTACAACATTTGTTCCAGCAACAAAGATATCTATTGAAGATATTGAAGTTCCTAGGATCTAGGTGAAGTAATGGAAGAATGCCATGATCAGTCGATCATGAAGAATGATGTTTGGGATGCAGTCCCAACACCTGAAGCGAAGTGTGCTATGACTTCCAAATGGATCTATAAGATCAAGCATGCTGCAGATGGTAGCATGGAGAAATACAAAACGAGGTTTGTAGCTCGTGGCTTCTCCCAGAAAAAGGGATTGAGTATGAAGAGACTTCTACACCTATAGCTAGGCACACTTCAATCAGATCAGTACTTGCTCTGGCTGCAATGATGAAATGGAAGATACATCAGATGGATGTCAAGATAACTTTCTTGAATGGTGTAGTCGAAGAGGAAGTGTATGTGGAGCAGCCACTTGGTTTTGAGACACATGACGAGAAGTCATATATGTGCAGAACTTGGTATGGTAGGATAGACAGCTTTCTATCCAGTTTGGGCTTTACCAAGAGTAAAGCGAATTCCAACCTTTACTACAAGGTTGAGGAAGGAAATCCTGTGATACTACTCCTGTATGTGCATGACTTGTTTGTTACAAGAGAATATAGTTTGATTGTTGATACCAAGAGGAAGCTTGATGCCGAGTTCGAGATGAAGGACTTGGGGATGATGCACTATTTTCTAGGCATGGAGGTGTGGCAGAGTACAGATGGAATCTTCCTTGGATAAGGGAAGTATGCAGTGGAGATCTTGAAGAGGTTCGGGATGATGGACTGCAAGGCCATGGCCACACCTATGGCATCAAAAATGAAGCTTATGTGTGATGCTTCATCTAATCCGGTTGATGTCACTGTGTATCGTCAGATGATTGGGTCCTTGATGTACTTGATGAACACAAGGCCAGATATTTGCTTTGCGGTGAACACACTGAGCCAGTTTCTGACGGATCCCGGAGGTGTTCACCTGGTTGCTGTAAAGCATATTCTGAGGTACCTGAAGGGTATGGTTGACTATGGACTAAAGTATGATGCGAATCAAAAGTTTAACCTACAGGGTTATATTGATTCGGACTGGGATGGAAGTGATGCAGATACGAAGAGCACTTATGGGTGCTACTTCAGTATGGGATCAGGTGTGATCTCTTGGTTTAGCAGGAAGCAGTCCTGCATAGCACTGAGTACAGCTAAAGCAGAGTATGTTGCAGCTTGTTCAGCTAGTTGTGAGGTAGTATGGCTTCGGAAGATACTGTCTGAGTTATTTGATCTCCCGCTGGAGGATAATAGTATCTTTTGTGACAACCAGAGTTGTGTGAAGCTGTCTGAGAACCCGGTGTTCCACGACAGGTCGAAACACATAGAGATCAAATATCACTATATCAGGGATTTGGTGAAGAGAGGAGCAGTGAAGCTTTTGTATGTTGCGACGGATGAGCAGATTGCAGATGTGCTGATGAAGCCACTAGCCAGAGTGAAGTTTGAGTACTTCAGAGAGAGGCTTGGTGTTCTTTAGATTGATGACACTTCGAGGAAGAAGTGATGGAGACATTTGCTGAAGCCATTCCAAGCATGTTGGAAGGAGGATCCTTCAGATGGATGTGGATGTAAGCGCTGGATGATGAGCATCAGGACAATGCTCTAGTTACTGCTCTATATATGTATATGCATCATGTTGGATGCTTGATATGATCAATTGGATCATTTATGTATGTATGCATCATGTTGGATGCTGGATATGATCAGTTGGATCATTTATGTATGTATGCATCATGTTAGATGCTGGATATGATCAGTTGGATCATTTATGTATGTATGCATCATGTTGGATGCTGGATATGATCAGTTGGATCATGTGTATGTATTTGTATATGTATCAGGTGGATACATTGTATGATCAGGTAGATCATGTATGTTGATATGTATCAGGTATGATCAAGTGGATCATGTATTTGTATATGTATTAGGTGGATACATTGTATGATCAGGTAGATCATGTATGATGATATGTATCAGGAAGATACTGTGTATGCATCAGGTGGATGCATTGTATGATCAGGATGATCATGGATGATGAGCTTCAGGATGTTGCTCCAGATGACATGCGTCAGAACGATGCAGTGATGATGATCAAGATGATCATGTGTACATCAGGATGTTGTATGGTGAGTATCAGGTTGATACTCTGTGGTCGTGGACAGGTTGTGCATATAAGCATATAATAGTGCCCTGGGAGGTTTGTAGATTCTCTTGCTAGGTTTTTTCGCTGGCATATAATAGTTCCCTGGGAGATCTGGAAAATGCTCTTTCGAGGTTTTGCTTTGGGAGGACATATAATAGCGCCCTGGGAAGTTTGCAAATTCTCTTGCTAGGTTTTGCCGCTAACATATAATAGCTCCCTGGGAGATCTAGAAAATGCTCTTTCAAGGTTTGTCCTATGGCATGTAAGTAGACTTGGGAGATCTTGACAGGATGAAAAAGGCCTCAGATGCTCTTTTGAGGCATTGCCATGACCACATGTAATAAGTCCTCGAGATCTGGACAGGATGAAAAAGGCATCAGATGCTCTTTAGCATTGTTGCTTGACAAGACACTCTATTAAGGTTTTGTGGTGGGGGTCACATGTAATAAGTCCTGGATATCTGGACAGGATGAAAAAGGCCTTAGATGCTCTTTAGGGTTCTTGCTAGTCAAGAGACTCTTTTAAGGTTTTGTGACAGTCACATGTAATAGCTCCCTGGGAGATCCAATAGGTTGGGTTGTGTGCCCATAATCAGTCCTGGGATGCTCTTGCGAGGTTTTGTGATGCACGTAATAAGTCCTGAGGATTCCACAATATGTCCAGTGATGATGAAGACCTGCAGATGGTGGGCTACATCCAGTATGAAAAAGGACAGGCTCTGTAGAACTTCCTATGACGAGTAGATTCAGATATTGATTGAGATAGCAACAGCAGTGACGATGATGATGATTCGCTAATGATGATCCAGGGAAGAAGACTTGTGCTAGCATATCTATGTCGAGAAATACCTTTCTAGTTAAGAGGGAGTGTTGATGTATATGTAACTTCGGAATGTATTTCATATATGTATATTGTACTCCTATAGAGATGGTATTATTCCTCTATACGGAAGTGTGTTTATTCCTATAGAGATGTTATTATTCCTCTATACGGAAGTGTCGCCATTTATATTGCAAGTGTCCTAACTTATACTTGATGCGTTATTAGACCACCTTGTTGGGGTCGGCCCTGTATAAGTCATGTGGGTCAAAGGGTTATTAGACCACCCTATTGGGGGTCGGCCATGTGGGTCAAAGGGTTATTAGACCACCTTATTGGGTGTCGGCTCAGTCAGCTTTGTGTTATGTGGTTAAGTTGAGGCCGACCTAGTAAAGGTTATTAGGCAAGTCAAGTAAAGTATAAATAGAGTGCGGGAGGCACTCTATTTAATCATTCTATTCTCTCACATACTCTTTGGAGATTGGCGCACTTATAGAGGAGGAGAATTTGTTGCTAGGAGATGTCTATATCTTATGCTTGGGTTGTATCATTGCTCTATCTATCTCTGAGGAAGTTGCGGGGTTTTTCACCTTCTTGGTTTTCTCCAGTGAAACTCTGTGTCTCTTGTGTGCTTGCATTATTGTGTCCATCATTGATATGTTGTAGATATGTTGTACATGCTATTCTCTCAGTTAAGATCCTAGTTCAGATTGAAATTTCTGAAAAACTAACAGGATGTTGGTGTTCTGCCTTGACCTGCTGGCACTTTTGACATCTAGAAATGTACTCAGCTATGTGCTTCTTCATGCCATGCCAAAAGTATTTCTTTCTTACTGCTGTTATAGTCTTCTGATATCCTGGGTGTCCAAAATATGGCATTTGATGTATTTCATCCATCACTAGCTTTTTCAAATCTGCACTATTTGGAATGTACAGTCTATCCTTGTAGATGAGGATATTGTCTTCACCAAGCTGATATTCCACACACTTTTCATCCACATTAACTTGCTGCAACTTCTCTTTAATTTGAAGGAAAATTTCATCATTGTGCTGGGCTTCAATAACTCTTGTCTTTAAGTCTGATTTACACACACTTAAGGCTGCAACATAAAATTTTCTGCTAAGAGCATCTGCAACCTTATTCTTCTTCCCTTTTACATGCTTAATTTCAAAATCAAATTCACAAAGAAACTCCATCCATCTAGCTTGCGTAGCATTCAAGTTTGGTTGATCAAACAAATACTTTAAGCTCATGTGGTTGGTTCTAATCTCGAATCTTCTTCCCATCAAATAATGTCTCCACATCTTAAGAGGATGCACTATGGCTGCTAATTCCAAATCATGTGTGGCATAATTCTTTTCATGCTCCTTTAATTTTCTTGACTCATAGCAAATCATAATTCCTTCTTGCATGAGAACTCCACCCAGTCCTTCAATGCAAGCATCTGTGCACACTACAAAATCCTTCTTTGGATCTGCTATCTTCAAAACAGGAGCACTGGTAAGTAACTCCTTTAACTGCTGAAAGCTTTTCTCACACTTTTCAGACCATACAAACGTGATATTCTTTCTTTGCAATGAAGTGATCGGATGAGCTATCATGAAGAAGCCTTCAATAAGCCTTCTGTAGTAACCAACAAGACCCATAAAAGATCTAACATCTGAAACATTTCTTGGAGTTGACCAATCCATGATGGAATTAATCTTCTCCGGATCCACTGCAATTTCTTCTTCCGAAATGACATGACCCAAATATTGAATCCTCTTTTGATAAAACTCACACTTGCTTAACTTGGCATACAACTGATGCTCTCTAAGGACTTGCAACGCCATTCTTAGATGTTCCTCATGTTCTTCTTCATTCCTTGAATAGACAAGAATGTCATCCAAGAACACAATCACAAACTTATCCAAATATTTGTTGAACACACTATTCATGAGACACATGAATGTGGAAGGTGCATTGGTAAGACCAAATGGCACCACAGTGAACTCATAATGACCATACCTAGTTCTGAAAACCATCTTGTGACTGTCTTCCTCCTTAATCCTTACTTGATGGTACCCCGACCTCAAGTCAATCTTGGAAAACACTTTAGCTTCCTTCATTTGATCAAACAAGTCATCAATTCTTGGCAATGGATACTTGTTCTTGATTGTCACTTTATTAAGCTTCATGTAATCAATACACGGTCTTAAAGTCCCATCTTTCTTCTTGACAAATAACACCGGTGCTCCCCAAGGAGACACACTAGGCCTGATATACCTTTTGTCCATTAATTATTGCAGCTACATCTTCAACTCTACCAACTCCGGTGTACTCATTCTATAAGGAGCTTTGGAATTTGGCATTGCCCCTGGAACAAGATTGATGGTAAAATCAATATCTCTCTTTGGTGGTAGTCCCGGCACTTTATCCGGAAATACATCTTGGAACTCTTGCAATAATGAGAAATCTTCTATCCTTGGACCCTTGTCCTCTGATGAATCTGACATATGGACTGCATTCAATTTACAACCTTTTCATAAAAAAATTTCAACTGTAGGGCTGAAATTTGTCTTATTGAAACTTGCTTGGGAATTCATCTTACCAATCTTGGTCTTCCCTCTTCATCAATACATTCAAGTGATTTCTCATAAAAGTCCAACTTGGCTCTATGCTTTTCCAACCAGTCCATGCCAATTAAGGCATCATACGATCCTAAAGGTAGCACATTCAATTATGCATGTGTGTGGAGTCCATTCAATTCTATGGGGCACTCCACCACTACTTCACTAACTTTTCTCTTGGTCTCTGTGGCTAGTTGAACTAACCAAGACTTATTGTGCTTCACTTTTCTAAAAGGACAATCTTTAACCACTTTTGGAGAAACATAACTATGAATAGATCCTGGATCAATCAAAACAGAAATAGATTGCTTAGCAATCTTACCTTCAACTTCCACCACTAATGATTGATCCAATGCTGCATAAATTCGAGGCGCTTCCCTTGCCATGTCCTCCACTGTAGCTGCTCCCTTTAAGTTGTGTAACCTTCGGGGATTATCCTTCCGATGTGGACAGTCCTTCAACATGTGGTTTTCTCCACATCCCCACACTGAAGTGGTCCCTTTGATGCTTTGTCTGCTACTACTGCTGGTTTGAATTCACTCCTTGCTTGTTGCCCCTGTGGAAAGCTTCTAGGATGACCTTTGAATGGTGGCTTGAAACCACTCTTCTTTTGGTCAAATGTCCCTCTTAGCTTCCCTTTCCATGCTGGGTTAACCTCTGTTTTTCCTTTATTCTGCTCATAGCAATGCATTGCCATTCTAATGGCTTCATCAAGACTTGGTGGATTAACAAACTCAATCCTGTCTTTGAAACTTTGAGGTAGACTCCCAAGGAAACATTAGATTTTTATCCTCTCATCTTTGATATAGTCAACATACCTCAATAATTCCAAAAATTTGTGGACATGCTCTCCCATAGATTTTTGTCCCAACTTGAGTTCATTGAACTCTTTTCTCTTACTATCATAATACCTAGAAGAAAGGTATTTCTCCTTGAAGTACTTCTTAAATCTCTCACAATCGATCTTCCTTTCACCGATTCCTTTCACTTGCAAGAGGTTGTCCCACCAAATCGAAGCTCTGCCATTTAGATTGTAAATGGAAATTCTGACTTTCTCATTTCCTGAGTAGTCTTGAATTCTAAAATATTTCTTCATTCCAGGAAGCCATGCCTCTGCCTCTTGGCCAGTCTTGCCTTCTCCATCAAATGTGGAAGGCCTTGCCTTCCTGAATTCTCCCTGTGGGATGCCTTTGAACTTTTTTCTTGAATCAAATCTCCTGGGCATATGCCTTGGACTTCTTTGAGAACCTCTGGAGTCACACAATTTTCTAGAAGAAGATCTAGAGGAAAGTGTTCTATGCTTATTGATGACAGAACTCTTCCTTGGGCTCGGAGTCCTCTTCTTTGAACGAACTCTAGAGCAACTCTCTGCCTCTCTTCCTTCTTCACCTGCATTGCTTGGGTTGGACCCAAGGTTTATCCTCTGCTACATGTCAGTGAGAATTTGCAATATAGTAGCATTGAGTTGGTGTTGTTCTTCTTGAGCCTTCATCAATCTTTCATTGAAGCTCACCATGGTTTCAACCAAGTTCTGAGGAGTCACCTGCTCCCTTATCCCATTGGATTCAGTCTCAGCATTCTCTTCATGCACATTTTCTCCTAGGACGTCTTCTTCATGCTCATAAGTATCTTGAGCATCATTTATGGTCACCATTTTTCCTGTATGCTACCTCTGCTACAATTATTAAATCTTATGAGCTGCAAGCACTGTGCATTATGAAAATATTTGTTAGACATATTAGGAATTCATATAGAAATATAAAACATCAATATTTAACACAATCAAACTCATGGAATAATTCACATAGCTATTATGCATTCATTTCTTTTGCCCATTCATGCAATTCTGGAAATTGCCCATATTATCAACAATTTGACAAAACAGTCACTGGCACTTTTCTGCTCTAATTATTCATGGTGTGTGGTAACTCTATTCAAATTCTGGTCATACACCATTATTCCCTGTTGGACAAGCTTTCCAATGCCTATCCTTGTGCTCCATTCTGACCTCAAGTGTGGAAACTACGTTATTTCAAAAATGACAACTTTCACCCCAATTCTGCACATTTTTACACAGTTGTATTTTGGTCCAGAATGCCAACTTCAACCACCTATGGAAGAAAATCTATGAAGAATCATGAAAACTTTTCTACTGGGTGAATTTATTCCATATAACAAGGAATGCTCAGCAACTCGCAGATCTCTGTTCTGATGCACCATTGATCTTATATAAAATTATGGGTTTGACTACTTTCCACTTTTCACATTTTTCCAAAATTCCAAATTTTGGGCCAAAATGGCTATTTCCCAAACGGTGCATTTCTGAGAAATCTTTGTCTAACGGAATATGTCTGGTTTACTGAGAATATGAAATGCTGAGTTTAGTAATTTTCTTGATTCCAAATTATAGGGTCACTTTCAACCACAGCAAGCTTTTCAAAATTCCCAAAACGTGGCCCGAAATAATGCTTTTTGGCCTTCTTGCACACCCCGACTCCACCTCCTTTGGAGTTTGGCTCCAAAACTCCAAACTTAACACCATGCATGCTCCATGACTGCCCCATATCAGTTTCATCTCAATCCGACCTTCTGTCAAGCGTTGGGACACTGATTTGTAAAAGCCAATAATTCCAATATTATACCAAATCGGAGCATAATGGGCTCGGGATCTTCACTGGTTATTTCATGGCCTCGGAATGCCCCTAAACTCATCAAATTCTAGCCTTGCATTCTCCTTTTATCCAAAAATCAATTTTTGGGCTCTATACTCTTTTTTTTTCCCGCCATACACAAGCCACAACCCGCAACCCGACATTGCAGGTTTGGGGGGGGGTCAAGTTGCGATCACGAGGATGTAACCATCCCGCAACCCGCAACCCGAAACCCGAAATTGCGGGTTCGGGGGGTCAAGTTACAGTCACGGGGATGTAACCATCTCGCAACCCGCAACCCGAAACTCGAAATTGCGGGTTCGGGGGGTCAAGTTGCGGCCACAGGGATGTAACCATCCTACAACCCGAAACCCAAATTTGCGGGTTCAGGGGGTCAAGTTGTGGTCACGGGGATGTAACCATCCCGCAACCTATAACCCGAAACTCGAAATTGCGATTTCGGGGGGTCAAGTTGCGGTCACGGGGATGTAACCATCCCACAACCCGCAACTCGAAACCCGACATCCCGAAAGCCGAAAATTACGGGTTCAGGATTTCAGAAATCCAAACGCAAATTTTGAAAATTCCTGTTCCCGAAACCCGACATCCCGAAAGCCGAAAATTGCGGGTTCGGGATTTCAAAAATCCAAACGCAATTTTTGAAAATTTGCGTTCCTGAAACCCGACATTGCGAAACTGCGAAAACACCTGCGTTTCCTATAACTTTTAGGGTCAATAACTCCCTCGTCCCTTAACCAAATGAGGTAAGTATGGTACCGTTGGAAAGCTGTTGGAGAGCTCTATGCAATGGTGTGATCCTCTCCCACACTTGAGAACTCTAACCCTATCATTTTTCCAATAAAAAATTCCGCCCCAACTTCACCAATACTACGTTAAAACCATTCTGTTACTTGCCTATAACTCAGGGTTTGGCCCAAGCAGCCCTAGTGCTGCAAGTTGGGCTCTGATACCACTCTGTCACGTCCCCTTCCATCAATCCAATGCAAGGGAGGGAACATGACTGTAACATGGGGTGTCTAATTCTTCCCCAAATCCATAATGGTAAAGTTTTTGCTATTTAAATAAAATGCACAATTAAATTACACAGCGGAATTAAAATACATAATTGCACACACACAACAAACATACATCAACATATTTATCTCAAGCAAATGATGCATCAACAGGCAAAGAATCCATGCCATTCTCATGCTATGCACAGACTTCATACCAATTCCATTAATCATGAATAAATATCATTCTGAATTAGCACAATGCAAAACACATAATGCATATAGTTTACAACACAGAGAACACTTATCTTTGAGATGAAGTTGTCCAATAACTGGCTATGTGAGAGCAATGTTCCACCCAACCATAGATCTTTGTCCAGCCTATATTCTTTCAGCTGAGAGATCACCCCCGAGCTGGGTTGTGTATCCACTAAGGAGTAACTAGCTGGGTTCACTCACAGCCATGGTTTCACTCAACAGCTATGATAAGCCAACACGCAGTTGGGTTTATCAAGCATACAAGAAGATAGAGGAGGGCAATGCTAAACCAGTGAGCTCAACCACAGAGCTGCAGGCATCTCAAGTTAATTCAAATAGTCAAGGCACCCACAATACCTACCACACCCAACACAAGGAAGGTCCCCTTCGCTGCTGCACAGTCCCTCAGGCGTCCCTTCCCTCTAGTGCTCTTTAGGATGGGAATAGAAAGGTCCATCTGCTAATTCTTTGAGATTCTAGCCTTCACTGGGTTTATCAAGCAAACCCAACCTCTGCTCAATCATTCACACTTGGATTTCTCATAACTTTGTCATCAAATAACTCAATCCCGTCACTAGTTTTCTGGGCTATAAAAACTGGGTTTTCCAATGGATTTCGGGGTATCTAATACTCTCAAATTTTCCCCAAGGTTTATATCTATGGATCCCCCATTGGATTTCACTGTCAAATACCAAATCTGAGCGTTTTTGGCTCTTCAAAATGTGGGTTTTTACAAAGTTACGATTTATGGTTTTCTTCACTGCTAGTAATTCGTCCTGGATAAAAATTGATGCTGGTAACTTCCACAATGGAATGGGGATGAGGAATAATCCATTATCATGAGGTAGAGTGACTTGTGGTACAAAAAAACAGATCCCATACTCTGCCATACGAATTTCTAGGCTGCCCATGCTCCGTTGAAACCATGGACTGAAATCTTCAACAGCTTCCTTACAACATAAATAAATGTCATCAAGGAAAGTCAAATGGGTTCTCACAATGACATTTCGAAACATATGGTTCATCCCCACAACCCCCTCACTACTCCCTAATGGATACACATGGCCCCTTCTCATTGGTTGCTTCCATAGCCAGTTTTGGTATTTTATTGAAATATTAACATTAACATCAATTTACAATATTCCATGGCTTAATAGCACATGGGTATCAAAATATCAAATACTTGCTTGTTTTAAATAAAATCCAAACATACACTAGCGGGGCCTTAGCCTTGAGCTCCACGCTAGGGAAACATACAACGCATGTATACAATATTTACATTAGAAGCTAATATTTCATAAGGGTCAAAATTGGGGTATTACACTAAGGAATTACAGAAATATTCTTTCTAACTTGAGACGGTAGGGCCAAACACATTTCCTAACCAAAAATCTCATGATTGATTAAATATTCCAGTTCAACAAAAATTTAGTGCATGTTAACAATGGTAGAGTGAAGCCAAAAGTGACCTTTGTCCCACCAGGTAATAAGGCCACCAGAGGCTCCTTGAGCACTAACTGCTTTACCTTATCCATTTTCCCATAACCTATTCATGACATTAATACTATCATCCTCTTGCATTTTAGTCTCTTGGATCATTAATATTGAGGCGTTTTCCATTTTCTTAAATCTTCTTACTGCTTTCATTTTTTGCTTGCCCCCTAACCCTCTACAGTTCCACGAGACCACTTTCATTATTTCTTCTATGACTGAACTTGTTACTCCTTGGATCTATTTCCCTGCTAAGATTATTCTAATGTGTTGGTATAGACTGGTTTGATTACCCAACAATTTTTCTTGAGTTGCTTCCTATTCCCTTAGTGTTTTGTTGGGTTTTCTTCCTCTTTTTTCCTATGGATCTGCTTCCTCTTCTCTTCTTTCCAAAGTCTCTTCCATATTTTCTCTAGATTTGGCACCTTATCACTGAGCCCCCTGAGCTAAGAGAGGATTTAGATCGTATTTCAACATAGGGATGCGATGGTAAGGTGGGAATTTGATTCTCTTCTTGACCTATTTCTATCAGAATAGTTGATGATTTCATTACTTTTTTCCTTCCTTCAGGTTTTTCTTGGGATGGCCCTTGCTCTTCCTCGTTAGCTTCATTAGAGGGGACTTGAAAATTGTTTGCGACTAGCTTCCTCTTACTTAGAGATTGAGGAGGGTCAGGGTTTGGTTTGCTCCTTTTTTCCTTGGACACATCATTCCATTCTTCTCCCTGGCCTTCTTCGGATTCCTGCTCCTTCCTTTTTGGGAAAATCCTTGCGAAGTGGCCATATTCATGGCATACTTTTCATTTGAAAGGTACTTCCTCATAGTCCACTATTTGAAGATGGGTCCAACCATTCATAGAGAGGTTTATGGATTATGGAAGGCCCTTCTCTAGATCTAATTCAACATAGATTCTTTCACATGAGAACATGGGAGAATTAGGCTTTGAATTGTCTATGTATTTCCCTAGATAATTCCCAATTGCTCTCAGATCCTCGTCATTCCAACAATACAGAGGTAGATGTGGAAGCTTGACCCAAACTGGAACGGCTAAAGGGATGTCTTTTCTGGATCAAAAGAGAGGTCCATTTTGTTGATGTACATGCCTCTAGGACCCGTGAAGTATGGTCCATTTCTGAAAATCAATTCACGATCTTCCTTTTTCTCGAACAGGAAAACAAAAAAGCCTTTACCCCATAAGATTTGTTGCACTTCCTTTTGAATAAAGGGTATCCAATTCTTATTTAACCATATTTTGATAGCCCGAGGAGATGGCCATAAACCAGTGAAATGGCCAATTAATCCTTTCTCTGAAAAGGCGATTGCTTTGCATTTAGAATTTGTGGACGAGAGCTTCACTTCCGGAACTAGGAATTTCTTGACGAACTTGGAGTCATTTGCAGATGGGTTCTTACTGAAGGTGGGTTGACTCGCCACTATCCTTCGAAATATATCCTCCAATATATTGCACCGCTCCTCCGGGTCACGTCCAGCGGAGGAGGAGAATCCATCAGGTCGAACACGCATAAACCCTAGCTGCAGGCACTCAGAAACCCTAGCTTCGAGTTATCTCAAATTTTGAAGTATTGCAGTATCTTTTCCAAACTATTGAGTAGAAGGGTAAATGTTAAGTGGGACTAGGTAAATAATAAAACATTAATGTTATCAAATAATAAGAAAATAAATATAATATTTTAAATAATTAGTTAATAATTAAAATATAGAATAAAAGGGTGTGTCTCTTCACGTATAAACACAAATGGACTATTTAAAGTCTTGAATTGTATTGTAATTTTCATCTCATCATATATATATATATATATATATATATATATATATATATATATATATATATATATATATATATACGTACACACACACACACACATATATATATATATCAATGGAATACACATCATAGGATACCCTTGGGAATTTCCCCTCATTTCGAGGATGGTACCCAAGGTAAATCATTTTGTTACAATGAGGAGCTAGCCTAACCCAAGAGGGACATCAAGTGAGGCCCTATCATAGCCACCCGGGGATTTGACCTCGAGACATTTTGCTTGTTGTTTACAGCACTCGTCCACTTGAGCTAATCCACTGGGCTTTTGTGTGTGTGTGTGTGTGTGTGTATACCAACCCGGTAAAAAAACAATGCCCATGGACCCATTTTATGAGAAAATAACTAGTTGTTTCCCCCTGTACAGAACAAAGAATATAGAGGTTATTGAATTAGATGCATATTTTGGCATTACATTTTCAAATGAGCTGGGAAAGGTTCATGCATTATGGAGAAGATTCCCTTACATGTGGTTTTCCAGGAGGATGAGTATGGCGATAAGTATCTGAAAGAACCCATACTTAAGAATCTTGAACGCTCTCACAACAAATCTCCACCGACCCTATCTCATTTGACTTCCAAACACAAATGGTCACACGGGATCAATTTGTAGGCATGCTAGGCGATTCACAAGTTTATTGGTTATATGAAAGGTTTTTAGACCCAAACAACTTTCTGAACCAATGGTTATGTGCTCTCGACATAAAATAATAAAAAATATGTGCCACTTCCCAATCCTTTCATGAATAACTTGGTGGACGATGTGAGTGCTGTATTGGATAACAATTCATGAGTGGCCCTTGCAGCCTCTGTTGATGGAAAAAATTATGTTTTTGGATGGTGTGATAGACAAACCGATCAATGGGGTGAGGTGTATGATATTTCTACCCATGAGTGGACACCAATTCTCAACTCGAAGGCCCTAATCAATGTTGTTGAAAATGGTCCTTATTCTATGTGCACATATGCTCTTGACAAGAATTACAAATTGTATGGATTGAGAAGCTTACAAGCATCATAGTTCAACGAGAAGGAATTCCAAAATAAAAGGGGTCCATATACATATCAAGATAGAAGAAAAAACTATTGTAATTAGGATCACATGTCTCAAATCCTCACTTCAATACAAACCCATAATCAAGATGATATCATCGAACCTAGATTTGAGGACAAAGCTCATTTAAAGAAGGTAGAAATGTTATGTATATAAATACATAACTATAATAAAAATTTAAGTTTAATAAAAATAAGAAAACAAATATTATAGTAGTTAGTTATTAATCAAATGGAAAGTCAAAGGGTGCATCTCTTTGATATAAAGACACAAAGAGGTAGCAATTTTTATATTAATTATATTTATAATTAATAATTTAAATTATAATTACCAAAAGGTAACCATAACTTAAAGTCATGACTTTACGTGAAAGATCATTGTGGAGGCCTATATATTTCGGCCATTCTTATTGTACTTATCATATATTATCATCCCATATATTCAATAAACATCTATATATTATCATTGTGGAAACCTTTACCAGCAAATTGCTCATGAATTGCCATATCACATAGCTATTACTATCATGATGTATTATTTCATCACAAGGTTGGATTTTGAAGTTTTGCATGAGGGTATACATCCCTAGTTGAAGGAAAACAATAATAGATGGGTTAATAAAACTCACACCCTTCTAAAAAGTCGTGACTTTCCATATTTCAAGACATACAAGACCAATGGTGTAACTTCTAGGCAATGCATTCAATTTTGCAACCCCGAATTAAGAAAAGTTGTAATTAAGTGGTTTGGAACAAAATATTGGGTTCTTAAGATTGAACTACTAGCAAAGCTTCCAAAAATTTATACTAATGTAGATATACAAAAAGGATGGAGGGAAACAAAAAGATCCAACAAAATTAAGATTGTCTCTTATATTAGAGGAAAAAACAGTATATGTGATTAGTCTAGATACCATGTTTGATGTGTAGGTTAGACGTATCCATGAGTACAAGCATCAACTCTTAAATATTTTGGGAGTTATATATCGATACAAGAAGATGAAGGAAATGACTCTAGAAAAGAGGAGAGAAAAAATTGCCCCTCTTGCATGCATAGTTGGAGGCAAAGCAATTGTAACATATGTGCAACAAAAAAGGATAATGAAACTAATAACAGACATTGGAGTTACAATAAATCATGACATAGATAATCATACATCAACGAATGAAGAAGAATAAAACCTGGACAAACATTGTGAATCAAAACAAATCAAATGGTATGCCCTACCACTCAAAGCAGTAGATATGGTGTTAGAAACATAATGGATAATGCAATTAGGTACCTACACCAACAACCTACAAGAACAGTATATGGAATTCAGATGGAAAGGAAATAATTACAAGTTGTATGGATTTAGAAGCTTACAAGCATCAAAGCGCAAGTAGAAGGAATTCCAAAATAAAATAGGTCCAGGTGCATATCAAGATAAAGGAATCAATAGTCGTAATCAGGGTCACATATCTCAAATCGTCAATTCAAAATAAATCCAAAATCAAAATGATATCATCGAGTATAGCTTTGAGGACAAATATCTGTTTAAAGGGAGTGGCAATGTTATGCATATAAATACATAAGAATAATAAAACATTAAAGTTAGTAGATTAAGAAAATGAATATAATATTTTAAATAATTTGTTGATAATTGAAATATAAAATAAAAGGGTGTGTCTCTTCACATATAGACACAAATGGACTATTTAAAGTCCTGAATTGTATTGTAATGTTCATCTCATCAATTATATATATATATATATATATATATAATTCATTATTTCAAAGAAGAGTTATTTTCATTGGTATCAAGAAATTGGAACAGTTTCCTACAGACTACCATCTAAGTAATTGAGGAGTGTGGGGGATTGGAAATAAATTATCCTCAATTTATGAATTAAGAAATGGAGGTGAAAATACCATGGCATTTGAACTTTGGTGGTGAATCATCATGGAAATCAATCATACACGAGAAATATATCCAATCCACTCAACTTCAAAGTCATATCAACAGATCTAAGACATTAAAGGTTCGTTAATCTAGTTATTGTGCAGAGCAGTAACCTATTCCATTAAACAAGGATTAACATGGGTGCCTAAAAATGGTGATTGAATTAATATATGTGAGGATAGTATTATCGTTAAGAACCTATATATTATCCCTCTTCTTAGCCCCCATGAAATTAAGAATTTGTATGAATGAGAACCATATCATTCTTCTATTAGATATATCCAAATAGAATGATCAAGCAAATGGTATGTGGGTAGGGTGGAGAAATCCAATGTTACTTGAGAATCTCAATGAGCAATGGACTCTGATATTTCACAAGATAAGTGGAGTAGAACCTATAAGTAAAAAAAATCATGACAAAAGAGGCTTGATACAAATTGGATCAATATATAATATGTCATCTATTTTGGTGCTTTATGGGTGGAAAGATTGGATGAATTGTAGGGCCCATTTTAGGATCAAGTCTTACTTTTATGTTTGGGGTACTAAAAAACCATACAAAACCTTCTAGATCCATTTTGAAGGATTAAATGACATATTTTTATCCAAACCATACATAGACATAAAATCTCATATTCTACACATTGATACCTTTCCAACAGTGCAAGAATCACCTCAATTAGAGTCTGTATGAGGAACTTTTGCCTCTTGTAAGTTGACCTATCCGGTTGACCACCATGGTACTAGGTGAATTCCACATCAGGTCTCATTACCCACACATGTAGGGCTAGTCACGTCTGGACTTTCAAGAACATTATAGAGGGTTCAAAACCCTAACTCAAATCAATAGTTGAGGCATGTACAAACCCTAAAATTTACCCTAGATGCATATCGAGCTATAAGTTAAATATTGGGTCATTAGGAGGAAAAGAGGTTCCATTATGATGTTGTTATTGTATTGTTACATAGCTGATAAACAGTAAGGGAGTGAATATTACAATAGAACAAGAGAATTAGGTGATCTTTTAGCAGCCATGTTGGCCACAATGTCAGAGGTAAATCCATAGTGAGTACCAATTCTTTGTATTTACATTGCATATTAGAGAAGTAAAGAGAGGCATAGTCCTCACTTTTGGTTGGGTTTTTCCTCATATTGGTTTTTCCTAGGGTATATCTTGTGTCATTTGTGTGGATGTATTATTTTTCTCTAGTTATTTCCTTTTCGGTTCTAGTTTATTCATCATTATGTGGAATTCAACTAACACGATGAATTAAGTTGTAAGATTCATTGTGACAAACTATTCCATTGGAATATCCATGATAGTTTATGGATAATTTTGGTATCGGAGCTAAGTTTCTTTTGGGTTTTGTGGGAAATTGCATAATCTAGGAGGTGGTGGAATAAATAAAAAGTATTCAAACTCTAGCCATTGCAGATGAGTCTCATGAAGAATCAGGGGAGAATATGAACAATGATTTACAAAGACAGAAATACAAGTCATTGATATCCCATGCAATATGTCAATCCTCGTGATGGCTCTTGAGAGAAATTTTGGTCCTTTTGGTGATTCTGGAGGTTCTAACTCGAATATTGAGATAGAGGAGAAAACAAGAGACAAATGAAACACAAAAATAGAGCTGAGGAAAGGGACCAAGAAAGAGCAACCAAGTTCCATTGCCATTACCACTTCCTAGTCATTACTTAATATGGAATCAAAATTGGATATCAAGCCCTACCAAGGTGATATCGATGCTTTAAATTTGAACCATCGGTTGCAGTAATTAGAGGTCTATTTTATTTTACACAACATAAATGAGGAGTAGAATATTTCATTTGCTCGATTGAAATAAGAGGGCCATGCATTAACCTAGTGGGAAATCCGCATAGAGGCACTTAGGTTGGAGGGTGATATGCCAATAACTAAGAGAGAGGATTTAAAAACCCTCATAAATTCTCAGTTCTACCATATTAGGTATGTAGAGGACTAATGGATTTGTTGGTCTTACTTCAGGAAAAGGAAATGGTAGAGTGTGCAAGAGTACATCACCAAATTCAAGAAGATGGCTATTATGTTTGGTATCTCACCTAGGAATCTATATGTACTCCTCAAGTATTTGGGGGTCTACATAATCATTTACGAAAGCAAGTGATGTTCCTCAATCCCAAGAAAATTGATCAGGCCTATGTGCAAGCACATTACCTGGAGAATATAGGCCACAAGAAAGGACAACGAATTGGTTCCAAACAGAAAGAGAACCAAAACACTTCCAAGGAGGGGAAGAATAAGTGGAAAGGAAAATATAATAAGACTATATCCATAGCACATCAGTGCAAAAATTCGAAAAAAAAAACACTGTAATTATTGTAACATTAATGGTCATGCTGAAGAAAAGTGTTGGAAGCTACATCCAAAGTTGAACCCTAAGAACTGCAAGAAGGATGCCAAGAAGAAGAACCTTCTAGCCATGGATTCAACCTATCAGGAAGAGAGAAGATCATATGTGGATGATAATATTGTCTGCACTTCAAAGTAAAAAGAGGTGAATCTGAGTAGCCTTGATCACAAGGAAGAGAAGGAAATGACAAAACTATTCCATATCAAGATCCAGATCGAGAAGACCAAGGTAGACACTCTATTCAATTTCAGTTCACATGCCAATATCATAGTGGTTGATCTAGTCAGCAATATTGGTTTGAAGTTTCATGATCATCCTAATGCCTTTCCATCGGGATGGGTAAACAAGTATACATAGATCAAGGTCACGAAACAGTGTAATATCAAATTTGTTGTAAGTGTATATTATGTTGATGAAATGGAGTTAGATGTAGTACCCCTTGACATATGTAGTGTGGTGTTTGGAATCCCCTACAAGTATATGAGGGATGTAGTCTTCATGGGGATAAAAAAATAATACCACATGTTCAAGGATGGGAAGTTGTCCATCATCAATGCACAGAAATATAAATCAAAGATATCACTTTTAAGTGCCAACCAAGCCAAAAATTTGATTACTACAAGTAAGAAATATGCTTTTCTTTTCTTACAAGAGAATCAATCAAGTGATGAATCAGTAAGAGTAAAGGCATCCCTGGAGGGATGTACCAAATATCAAAAACATCATTTAGAGAATTTTCTACAATCATACAAAGGAGTGTTTTGGGATCCTAAATGAATACCACCGAAGAGGGAAGTAAATCATGAGATATCGTTGTTCCCTAACTCCCCATTACCAAATTTTGGGTTGTATAGATAGTCTGTACTTGAAGCAGATGAAGTGAAGAATCATTTGTTGGAGCAATGGGTGATTCGACCAAGAACCTCACCTTGTGATTCAACTATCATCATTGTACCTAGGAAGGATGGGACTTGGTGGATGTAAATTAACTATAGAGCCGTGAACAATATTACACTTACGAATTGTACCCTCTACCTCGGATTGATGATTTGTTAGACCAATTGAAACATGTCAAGTACTTCACCAATTTGGATCTCAAATAGGGATACCATCAAGTACATGTCAAATAATAATACACCTGGAATATTTCCTTTAAGAGAAGGAAAGGTTTGTATGAATGGTTGGTCATGCCTATTGGTTTATGTAATGCACTAGCTACATTTATGAGACTAATGAATGATTTTTTGTGACCATATTTAGATTCATTTCTTATAGTGTATCTGGATGATATATTAGCTTATAGCTCTACCTGGAAGGAGCACATTTCACATCTCAAGCAGGTGTTAGAGACTCTGGAAAAAAAAATAGTTGTTGGCTAATATCAAGAAATGTGAGTACATTGGTGTATTTGGGGTATTATGTAATTGGTGGAGGGGAACTCGAGATAGACCCTATAAAGATGGAGGCCATTATAATATGACCATTTCCTCCTAATGTCACTGAATTTAGGATATTGTTTGGGGAAGAACGATACCTATGAAATTTTATCGCTTCATTTTCAGCGGTAGTTGCACCACTCCATGTCGTAATAGCGAGTGGTAAGAGTTTCTAATGGGGAAAGAATCAGTAAAAACATTTCAATGAGATAAAATGTAATATTAGTCAAGCACCATTTCTCACATTTCCTAACTTGCATACGCCTTTCAAAGTGGATACATATGCAAGTTGGTATTCCATAGGAGTAGTTTTGATGAAATGAGGTAAGCTAGTATGTTATCATTCTAAAAAAAATCATGGGAGAGTCCTAAACTACCCTACCTATGATAAAGAACTATATGCCCTAGTTCAAGTTGTTGAGAAATGGAAGCACTATATGATGGGAAAGGAAACCATTAACCATACAAATCACTAGCCACTATAGTATTTCCAGGCATGGAGTAAGCAGCAACAAACCAGACATTACAAGTGGATAGGGTTTTTGCAATAGTTTCATCTAGTCATCAAGTATAAGAAGGGAAACACTAATAAGTTTGCAGGCATCCTTTCAAGGCCACCAACATCCAATATGATAGATTTGGGTACTCTTATGCACATGGAACATTTTACCCATGATGCATACAAAGAGGGATACACAAAATATGAGGACTTCAAGGAGGTGTTTCAATAGCTACAGGTCCAATTTCATGTAGAAGAAGGTGATAGTAACGCTGACTAAGATCTCCAGAATGGGTTACTTTATAATCTATACAAGCTCGGTGTTCCTAAAGATGAGATATTGCAGCTTATCAGAGAGGTGCACA
Organism: Larix kaempferi; assembly: GCA_027924585.1. Taxonomy (NCBI): domain Eukaryota; kingdom Viridiplantae; phylum Streptophyta; class Pinopsida; order Pinales; family Pinaceae; genus Larix; species Larix kaempferi. The sequence goes on along the minus strand of BSBM01000047.1, from coordinate 10,107,426 downwards.
CCTCCAAAGATTTAGAGAATTTTGGTGTTGCGAAGACAAATTCTAACTTAGAAAGGTATATGTATTGTCCCAGAATGCAACAAGTTGTAGCACGGTATATTAGAGGATGCATACCTTCTTGTGTGAACAATCCCATTAATAGAAACCAAGGTCTATACCATCCCTAACTTGTACCCACTCGACCTTGGGAAATCATTTCCATGGATTTTGTGGGTGGTTTACCAACCACTAGGAAGGGACGTGACTATTTATTTGTGGTAGTTGACAGACTAAAAAATATGTGCATTCGTATGCCTTGTAAAAATACCATCAAAGGACAAGAAGCAGCGCACATGTTGTTTGAGAAGGTATGGTGCACTTGAAGATACCAAGTAGTATCATCTCAGATAGGGATACCATATTTCTCAGTGCCTTTTGGAGTACACTTTGGGAGAACATGGACACTAAGTTGAAGGGATATACAAAATTTTATCCACAGATGGATGGGCATAAAGAAGTAGTCAATATGACTTTGGTGCAGCTTCTGAAGGGTTACAGTTAAAAGCATCCGAAGACTTAGGATGAAAATATGATATATATTCACCACTTTTATAATAGAGAAGTCCACACTTCCATTGGAAGATCCCCTTTTGAAACTTGTTTTGGATATATGCCACCTTCACCTCTAGATGTTGTATAAGGATAGCAAGGGGGAGTGAGGGAAGACACAATATGTTAAGCATTAATAGATGGAAAATGAATTTATAATATCAAGAAAATCCATTTACAACATGAGACATTGAAGAAGTCACAGGAAAAGTACAAAGTGAGACATGACCAACATAAGGTTGAGAAATCATTCAAAGTGGGGGATAGAGTTTAGTTACAGCTGAAAAAGGAAAGAATATAGGGTCCTGGTAAGAAGATGAAGGATATACGGTATATCCATATTTAGGTATTGGAGAAGGTGGGAGATAACACTTACTACCTCCATATATGTGCATTTACTCAGTAGTGAATGTGGAAATTTTGAAAGTCTATGAGCCTTCCATGTTATATCAATAGGACGAGCAGGTCCTACCTACTATAGAGGAATTAGCACCTCATTCTCAAGTAAAGTTGGAAGAAGTCATAGTTTTACAGAATAATTCTAGAACTACCAGACATGGGCAGCATGACCTTTGGAAAATTTGGTTGAAAGGACAACTTCCAAGTAAGGCTAAATGGTACTCCATGGAGAAGGTAGAGAAAAAATTTCCACACCTCATTTAGTAAAATATTTTGGGGACCAAAATCCTCCCAAAATGGAAAGGTATGATATAAATTGGATCAATATATAATATTTCATATATTTTGGTGCTTTCTTGGTGGAAAGATTGGATGAATTGTAGGGCCCATTTTAGGGGTAGGTCTTACTTTTCAGTTTTGAGATCAAAAACCATACAAAACCTTTCGGAGTAATTTTGATATATTAAATGGTATTTTTTGTACATGCCATACGTAAGAGTAAAATTTCATATTATGCACACCAAGACCTTTCCAACAGTGTAAGAATTGCCTCAATTGGAGTCTGTATGAGGAAGTTATGTCTCCCACAAGTTTACCTATCCAATTGACCACCATGGTACCGAGTGGATTCCACATCAACTCTCATTCCTCACACATCTAGAGCTAGTCACGTGTCGACTTTCAAGAAAATTCTAGAGGGTCCAAAACCCTAACCCTAATCAAGAGTTAAGGCATGTACAAATCATAAAACTAACCCTAAATAACTATCAGGTTGTCTTAAATACCAGGTCATTAGGAGGAAAAAGAGGTTCCATTATGATGATGTTATTGTATTGTTCCATAGTTGAGCAAGAGTAAAGGAGTGGATATTAGAGCATAACAAAGAAAGTAGGATATCTTATAGCAGTCGTGCAGGCCATAGTCCTCACTTCTAGTTGTGTGTTTCCCCATAGTGGGTTTTCCCAGGGTATATCTTGTGTTATTTGTGTGGATGTGCTATTTTTCTGTAGTTATTTTCCTTTTAGTTCTAGTTTTTTTATCATTCTATGGAAGTTGTCTAACACAATGAATTAAGTTGTAAGATTCATTGTGATAAACTACTCCAATGGAATATCCACAGGATTTTACAGATCAAAGTTGGGGAAAACAAACAAGCGAGTGCATTGTTAAAAATGGATCCCAATTAAAAATAGTAGAGGAGATTAATCTCCCCAAGTAAGCAATGTGGAAATCAATTTGGAAGTGGAAATGCCTCCCAAAAAATAAAAATATAATGTTGGACTCTTGCACATGGCAAGATATTAACAGTAGATAACCTCAAAAAAGGAGGTATTCAAGGGCCCATGAAATGCTTCCTTTGTGCAAAATAGGAAGAAATGTTGGAACATCTTTCTTGACTTGAGAATATACTAAAATAATGTGGCAATTGTATTTCCTAGAAATTGAATTGCATCTGAGTATACCCCAAAATTGGACAAAAATGTTCCAAAGATGGAATAAAAAATTATGTGGGGCTTTTGTTAATTAACCCCTCCTAAAAAGATTTTGGGTGGGCACCCTCCAATGCATTTGATGGAATGTATGGTTAGATAAGAAAAAGGAAATATTTCAAAATGAACTCTTAACTCCATGTAAAGTAGCTTCTCAAACAATAGTACTTTAAAAAAAAACAATACTTGCAAAAGGAATAGCAGAGCAAGATATATCCCTAATGGGAACTGAGAAAAGAATATGTCTTAAATATATGCTTGTAAGGGGAGCTAACAAAAATAGAATGTAGATGGGAAGGCGGAAGGTCAAAGAAAGATAAAAATCCAAGGGTAGAAGGTTTTGGGTGGGAATCATAATTGATCTGAGTGGAAATAAGAAAATTTCCTTTTCCTACAACATAAATGAGGCAACCAATAATTGGGTAGATATACTAGTGATTTATCAAGGATTATTTCTCAACAAAGAATTATGGATCAAGAATATCATGGTGATATGTGACTCTGCAATAGTGATTAATCATATGTTCTTCTCCTCAATTCCAAAGAATCCCCTTGTGCTCCAAAAGGTTCAGAGAACATAACTTTTTGCCAAAAACATTAAAACAATATCCTACTTCTAGATTCTTCAAAAATAAAATTCCATCACCGATCATTATGAAAATTTAGCAATAGCAATGGGCCTGGAAAAAGGATAACTTTGGAAAAATGGAGGGGAGCGGGGGCATTATTTCTTAGCCACCTCCCATCATTTTATTAATCATATAATCAAAGGTCAAAATATTCTCGAGGGGAAAAGACAAGTGGTAGCAAAGGAGTGAGGGAATCCATAGTCCTAAATCCTCAAGTAGACGTTTAATTCACAATACATTTTCAGTGTACCTCGTTCCAATTCACTTCAGATCTGTGTTTTATACAATACAGGGATGGGATGGTTACTTGTATGTGGGAGTATTCCAATCATGCATCTATGCATCAACATGACAATATGGACATGAAATTTTATATTCGAGATGGATTCAATATTTATTTCATCTATATATAATCCTTTTGGAGGTCTGTAAGAGCTCCCCTATTGGTTACCAATATTTAATCAATTACAAAACATTTGTGCTCAACAAAGGGGGACGTGAGCAAAACAAGACACAACCATGAGCACTCATCTTCATCTAACTGTTGTTTCCTATGTGAAATATCTAACCTACATAGGGAATTTTCAACAACATGAAAGGCATATTAAGGAGATGCAAGAATGCCACCAAATGTTGGTAAGGAATCTAGAAAAATGGAGGAAGAACTAGGAGAGTTTCCATGAAGAAGAGTCGCATTTTAGGAAACAATAAATGAAAAATATAGAAGCACAACTAAATATTTTAAAGCTAAAGCAACATAGGCCCAAAGTGTAGGTGGTAACAATAGCATGATAATCGAAGAGATGGAAGAGAAGCTCCAAGAAAGGTTGGAGAGAAAGGAGCACATGGAAAAGGCAAGGATGTTGAGCATTAGTTGTCATTGATGTCAGCTAAATATGATGTCACGTGTCTGAATTTCAACTAATGTCAAAGAGGATGTCAACTAATTCAGTCTGAGTCATTGATATCAACTGAATTCAAAGTGGATACAGTATTCTTGCAAAGTATGAAGAAGTTGGAAGCCACTTTGAAGCAGTATATGTGCAAGATGAGGAAGAACATGAATACTAGAAGCATATGTGCAAATAGTGAAGGTGATAAACATGTATGCAAATTTGGAGTATATCTAGAAGTGCATTCAGTCTGGAGATGTGTGTCAAGGATACATCATACAAATCTAGTTCAACAAAAGAACACAAGTAATGTATCCTATAGCATTTGGTCCTTGCGCAGAAATAAAGTCCACCAAGTCATACATCCACATGCTAGTAGCCAAGGAGTTGGTTGGAGAATGGTACAAGTGCTTAAGTAGCCAAGGATTTGGTTGAACAAATGGTACGAGTATGCAATCAATCCTGAGCGTTTCTTGGTTAAAAGTTAGAAGTGTGCAAGCCGTTAATGATTGGACAATCTTGAAGCCGTGCAAGCATAGCCAATCAGAAGATGCTTTCAGTAAGTGGAATGCCCACAAGTTCCTAGAAGTGTACAGCGATTGAATACTATCTATGAGAAAATTCCACAGTCAATGGTACAGCAAGTGTGCAAGTCCCACAAAGGGTGACAAGGCAAAGGACAAATACCCACTTAGAATAAGTTGGAGTATGCGTAGAATCCGCAAAGTGTCAATGCACCAAGGGCACCTTACCCACAAGATATTATGCAGCACAAGTCATAGACGCATCAAGATGAAGTGTAAGATTGCACACATACCATAAGGCAATGATACATTAAGAGCGCAACGCTACACCACCAAGGTGTAAAGTCACACTAAGGTGTGGACCTTGAGGGCGCAAGACACATATCAGATAACACATCAATAGTGTAGAAGATGATGTGTGGCATATGCATAATCCGTGAAGTATGGAAGAACGGATTCCACGACCAAATTGTGAAGATACAATCCATGCAAGACATGTATAAATAGAGATGCAAGTTGGATATTGAAAGTAAGCTTGATGATGAGAGCATAAGAGCTTCATGTGAAAGTTTCAGTTTGTTTTTTGCGGCATCAAGGGGCTCGTAGACAGAACAAAATGATCTAGCGAAGAGCCATTTGCACACATGCAGTAGAATGAAGTTTTGATGGTGTGCAGAATGATGTGATAGAACTGTGACAATTGCGCGAATACTGAAATGAATAAATATTGAAGTGTGCGCACATGCTTGACGTTCTGAAGGATGGTAATAAAATCAGCATGTCGATAGTCATAGATGTTGTAGAGATAGAAGTGCAGAGACAGAACCAAATTTTATCATATATTGTGCAGATGTATAGCTAATGCATATGATCAGAAGTGAAAGTGTGCAATGTTGAGAAATCCATATGATGCACAACGACAGAGTGACAGCAGGATCTGATAGGCGCATCATGATGCAGATGATCTAATACAAGTGCGTTAAACAGAATGAACGAATCATTTGATGCACAAGACATCGCATATTATATGAGAGACTGCAACACTTAAATAGAACAGACACATCAGATAGTGCATAGTTCCATCTGTTACTAGTGCTTCATTTCAGAACAACAAAATATCAATTGAAAGCACAATATCAATTGATCATTGCAGTCACACAGTACAGAATGTTGAGATAACAGTGATGTAGACTACAGTATCAGCAGAGAACAAAGTATATGAATTGAGTAATCAGCAGAAGTATTATTTGAGAGGAATGAGAAGTCAAAGGATGTATGCAACGCAGTGACAAAGTATAGGCTGCATACAAAGGAGGAACACAATAGAATTGTCATCAGAAGATCTAAAGAAGTGCATAGAGTTCAAGTTAGGCAAGACAGTAACATACACAAAACATTAGGGTGGTCGGAAGGGGAAAGGAGACAAGGAGTCGGAGCTTCCTTCAATTTGGTGCCTGTAAAACAAAGAAGATAGGGGTTCGATGCCTCCTTCCAGTTGGTGCTGGAGAAACACAGGGAACAAAAGCTTCCTTTAGGTCAGTTCCTGTAAAACCAGGGGGTTGTTTCCTCCTTCTAGTTGGTGCTAGTAAATACATGAAGTCAGTGCTTCCTTCAATGTATTCTTTCTCATTATAAAGAAGCATTATGTGGTTTTCTCTCATTTGGGTTTCCACGTAAAAATCATGTGTGTTATGTGTTGTTTATGTGGTGCATATATGTGTGAATGTTTATTTACTGATGCATAATAGAAGATAAATATTAAGTAAAGGCTAATCTGTTAAGGAAGGTAAAAATCGCTAATAATTACGCTAATACTGATTCACCCCCCCCCTCTTAGTATTAAACTGATTCCAACAATTGGTGTCATAGCGGGTTTCTTCAGTAATAGATTAACATCTGGAAGATATATCATTGCGCAGAAATGGATAAGCAGGAAGTCCTTTCTACAAATAGAGAACCAAGATTCGACGGCACCAATTACATTTTATGGAAGGTACATATGGAATTTTATTTGCAATCATTGGGAGCATATGTTTGGAAATATATCGTCGATGGTTATGATGTCCCACCATTTGTACCGATCAATCCGATGCAAAGGAGACTATGAAAACAATGTTAGATCCAGAAATGCTCTGCTATGTGGTTTGATATGTGAGGAATATTTCATCAAGGCTATGCATTGTGCATCATCCAAGGAGGTTTGGAACAAACTCAAAGGTATATACGAAGGCGGTGACAAATTAAAGAAAGTGAAGCTACAAAAATACTCTGGGAAGTTTGAATCTCTGAGAATGAAAGATGGAGAGAACATCACATCCTACTTCCTAAGAGTAGATGATATAGTTAATGCTATCAAGATTCTTTGGGTCACTTTGGACGAAGAATCAGTTGTATAGAAGATATTGAGAACTTTGCCTCAAAGATTCAATGCGAATTTATTTGTGTTATAGGATCGAGCTAATCTTGAAGAACTAACAAAGGATGAGCTTCAGGGGATTCTCAATGCATATGAGATGAGAAATGAGAAAGAGACTCCCATTAGAAAGGAATTTTCCTTTAAATCCACAGGAAAGGACAAGTTTGATCATGACAAAGAATGTTGTGATGAATCAGATGATGAAGAATCAAACTTTGTCAAGAAGTTGAAAAGAGAACGAGGTAAGTACAAGAACAAGTTTCCCTTTAAATGTTTCAGATGTGGAGGAGTGGGTCCTTATGCCTCAAAGCGTCCTTACAAGGAAAATGGAGACAATGACAGTGATGAGGAATCTAGCTCATACAATCAAAAGACTACGCGCTCACAAAACATACATGTGAACAAAAGGAGGATTCCAAAATAGAGGAAGAGTCTGTACACCGAAGATGGAACCAATGCATCTGAAGGAAGTGACTATGACGAAGAAACTAAGGAATTACTCTTCATGGCCCATGTAGTGGAAGAAAGAAAATATGAAATAAAGAAGATAAGTTCGAAGAATACTCCAGTTGTGCAAAGTAAGCCATGATCACTAGATAAGTATTTCTTCAATGGTTCATTCAAAACACCTCCAAAGACAGACACACATCCAAAAATTGTTGAAGAGGTCAAGATTGACAGACATTGACTAGGAAGGTGAATTGATAAGTGCCTTGGATGAGTTAAAGAAGTCTAAGAATAAGAATAAGTTATTGCAGGAACAACTGTCAAAGTATGAAGAATAGGATAGGTCATGTAAGGAATCTGTTAACGCGGATATTCGTGAACGGTTAACTAGCTATGAGACTCAACTGAGTTGCGCACAAGAAAAGGTTTTAGTACTTGAGAAAGAGAAATAAGCATTTAGATCTTCGCTGGAGGAATTGGCGTAGAAAATCAAGATGATGACAAGTCAACTTGAGGAAAAGGATAAAAAGATATCATGTCTAGAAGACAAGTTGATTAAGATAAAGGGAAACATACAAGTTCACACTTGCGCACAATCAAGAAGTGACAAGACAGAATCTGAAGATCAAGTGCAGAACAAGTTGAAAGATAGCACATCATAATTGAACATGATTCTGAAATATCAGAGACCACCAGAGGAAAAAACTGGTCTAGGTTATGTAAAGACACCTAAGAAGATCTGTGACAGAGAACGTTTCTCAAGTCATGATAAGAATTTTAGGTATGATGTTTCCTTCAGCTATAGTTATGTCTGATATACTAATAAAATAAGGATGAATAGTGTGAAATGGACAAGATGCAATCATTTTGGCCATATTTCAAAATATTATCAAACAGTGAGATGTTATGCATGCGACTATTTTGGACACAAATCTATGTATTGTTGAAGAGCAATAAAATGTATGGGTGAATATTTTTTGTGCGAATGCTATTACACTCAAAGAGACTTCAGTGGAGAATATCTAGAACAAGATCAAAATAGACGTGCACACAACAAAACTTGGGTCGGAAAATCTCCTCAAAAGTGCGCTGAAGATGCAGACAATCCAGGCAAAGCAAGCAATTGTTGCCTCTCTAGCTAGTTCCATACAGACTATGGGAAACCCTTGAGTTCAACATGATGCATCTTAAGGAATTCAAGGGAAGTTAGTTAGGAGTGTGGTTAAGAATGCATGATCAAAATGTGTGATTAGAATATGTCTGAAGTCAGAATTTGTTTGCACTTGATTGTATGTTAAGTTGATTACTTTACAGAAAGGGAAAATTGCATGCATACATTAAGTGGTTATATATTTACACTACACAAAGAAGCATCACACTTGAAGTTGAGTAGCACAAATACAAGTAGACAATGTTTACATGAAGAATTAAACACTGTTGAAAGATATGAGTCTACGCAAAATGGATCTTTTCATTATATTAAAATTGGGCTTGATTACAAAAATTGCATGAGTTAAAGACTCCATGCCGAGGCCAAGAATGGAATATACAAGAAGAGGAAAATTTGAGAAAATGGCGTAGCATTCTACAGTCACAATTCGATATCAAGTTCATATTTTGTCCAATTCGCAAGACATAACTCCAAATCTATAGGAACCAGGGTTTTGCATTAAGAAATAGGGTGTAGATGAAGAAGCTGCAGAGTGGCAGACAACGACAGTTCAGCATGATGAGGCCGAAGGCAAGACAATTCATCTAGAATCTACTGCTTTCGATGCTCCAGATTATCAACCCAAGGAGTCAAAAGAATCAACTACTCATAATGCATGTGATTTATCTGAGACTGAGAGTATTAATGAAGAATCTAGTTTTCCTGCACTTGTTGCTTCCAAGAACCCATGTTAGTTCTCAAGCGCAAAAACTCAATCTGTTGAGTCTGGATGGAAAGACACACATTCTCAAGGGAATTTTTTACTCTGTGATAAAAGGAAGTCATCGGAAGGAATAGAGAGAACCATAGGTCAGGTCAAAAATAAAATGTAAGATGGCAATGCGATATGGAAATGCAGGGATGCAAGAGGTGATGAACCAGACGTTGCTCACAAATATCTTATAGAATCCATTGAAGGGGGTTCGTGCGCATGCATCCTGTTGATGATATAGGCATTCAATGTTGCACAACCTCGAAGAAGGAGGTGAAGTCGCCAAAATTAAATGTAACATCCCAAAAAATACCAAAATTTTAAAAAAATTATAATAGCAATAATTATCAAAGTCATTAATGCAGAACATATAAATTAATTAGATTTCTTAACTAAGATAATTAGTAACGATGACATGTCATACTTCTCCAATAAATATGATATAATTGTATTTTCCATTTTATATTTAAGCGGATGTTAATCTCCTTAACGAAAGATCTTTTTATGATTATGCATAAGAATACAATTTACAGATTTGCTTAAGTTGTGAATATGATTACATGTTGTACATAGTTTGTACTTTTGTGATGTTCTTGATGATATGCTAACAGTTTGTTTGAATGTTGACGAAGGGGTCCTACGAGGTACCCTGGAGTTTACTTAGCTACGTTTAGCTAAGGAATTTGAATCCTATTTCCATGTGCATACCGCAGGTAAGAAATTCTACGACAACGTGTGTTAAGAGTACAAGTGTCTTTCAATTCATCGTTAATGTAAATTTAGAATGTTAAGTACTTCCTTGCGAAACAAGTTACTAGAGGTATGGATACTTGGCTCTAATTCTAGTTTTTGTACTATCTTACGAAGCTCTTTAGTGTTATCAATTCACGTTGTCCAAGTGTTCTTGTTATAATGCTACATATATTATCATATGACTACTATCATTAACGTTAAAACATCGATACTAATATCTATTGATATTGCTATTAGAAAACTTGTAGAAAAAGTGTTTATACCTTTGAACTATCATTATGTTTTGTGTCTACAGAACTTAGACTACTCTAAGTCCTAAATTTATCATTGGAATACACAGTTAATATATGTAAGGTATAATTACTAGTGCTTGTACTAAAAACTTGGCTTTAGAGTGTATCTCGTCAACACTTCAACTATACCTATGGTGATACCTTAATTAATAGTCTTTGCACTACATGGCTAATCACATGGGATTTATTGTGAATATGGTATTTATGCTATGAACTAGCATTATAAAACTTCATCCTATTGTTTATACAAAACTATAGAAATGAAAATAGAGTTATTCTATAGTTACCATGCATCTACAATAATACATTGATATGTATTTCAAATATTACGATGCCTAAGTTCAAACTTTATACTATATACAATGTGCACTAATATTACAATACTGTGATTTACAATATGCAAATGATATGGTTTACGATATGCAATGATATGATTTGTATTCATTTAAACGATGTATTCAAACCTTTGAAAGGCTAAGGCCTTAGCAATAGAATGAACTATGCTATATTACCTAGCTCTTATTCTAATTATCAATAATGTATATTATTGCACTTCATACAAACTCGTTAATGATGTGATGAGTTGACAAGTATTAAATTTACTAAATGCAGGTTGACAGTGTCCCGTTCAGGTATTAATGGTCCTGACCAACTCCATAGTGGAAAGTGTGGCTGTCAACCCATGTAATCCATCCACATGAACTTGGGTTGATAGAATAACTAGGAATCCTAGCTATACATGGCTACTATAACGCGTCTCCTCTAAGCTGTACACGATAATGATCCTTAGCAGGTAGTGTTGGCAATGTCGTGGTTGTTGTAATTAATGAGATATCAATGCAATGTTTGCCCAGCTTTCAACGTAGCTTGTTGGCATCTCCTTGCTCGTCGATATCACCAGATCTTGATCATTGAATATGGAACCCTAAACCTCGTTGTATGTAGTGGTGGAGAGTTTCCTGTTCTTCATTGTTACGTTAGAGTTGAGGCCGACAGGCTACTAAAATGTAGTGTTGGAGAGAGTTTCTCTCAGGGGTTTCGATCCTGTGACCTGTGGGAGGTAGTTTTTAATAGTTGCAGGCTTCACGGGGGGTTCACTCAGTGAACTTATTACATAGCACGGTCGTTCATAGGATATTAAAGAATATCCCTAATTTCGCTAAATATTGGAAAATGCCTCCTAAAATTGTATTGTTGAACCCCCTTCCCAATATACATTTCCAATTAAGAAAATCCCTATTTTCACTAGATATTCTAGGTATCCATTTTTATCAACCTATTTTTAAAACCCCCTTTATATCATATTATCAAGTTGAAACAAACAAGAGCCCTAATGCATCTTAGTATAAGCAAACAAGATGCTAAATAAAATAATAGTATAATGCTAATAATGATCCCACTGGGATTGCAGGGGCAACTGATCAATTTGTAGTGTTGGATAGTGGAAGACCCAATGAAATAGTAATGGGGAAAGAAAAACACATAAAAGGAAAACCAATCAAGAGATCTATGTAACAAAGAATATGAAAGACTGATAGTCCAATAGTCAGTGCAATGCTTAGAAAATATGAGAATTGCAGATGTTTCATACCACAGCTTGCCAATCTACTAATCTAGAAAAAATCAAAATTACATATGTTTCAAACCATAGTTGGAACGTGTTTGCATTCAACCATGGAGGCTATTATGACGATATTAATTGTATATTTTTAAAAAAATAATAAACACAGTAATTAACTATATAATAGTTACAATGGACACAAAGAAAACCCAATTCCATGGACACAAAGGGAACTCGAGGTACCTTTTTTGGAAGGACTTTGCCACGTCCATTCGGCCGGGTGCTCGAGGTGACAAGGAGGCCTGCAAAAAAACCATGCAAATAATGAAATGAGACTATTGGCTAACAAGTGATAAACTATAACAACAATTTGCTAAACGATAAATAGGTGGTGGTTACCTGTAACAGAAGACTTGAGAGAAAAACAATTGAGAAATGCGCTAGCTAGCAGGATGAATCCAACCCTTCCTAAAATAACATTGCAATCATTAATAAGATGAAAGCATACATATTTACTAGAGAAAAATAAGATACATGTAACGAAAAGCAGTTGAATATATTATACTTAAGATGAGAGTTTATAAAAAAGAGGACATCGTGACGATGATCTAGAAAATAACTATACCGAATCCATAAATGTTTATAAAGGATGATCAAATCATACTATACCAAATTCGTAAATATTTTAGTAAAATAAGTCCAACATATTAGAAATTTAGGACGACCAAAGCAACCTATGTTGTATCTTCAAGATAATAAGATTATAATTTTGAAAAATAATCTGCATGGTATACATGTAAGTATTTATATAAACTCTATATAAATCCGAGCATAAGCATTCTATGGCATTTACTAAAATTGGCACTTCTTATTTGGTCAAACATCTAACATACACACTAATTAAAGCTTAGAGATAACTAACTAATATGTATAAACCAATTGACTGGTTCACTTGGTTTACCTATTAAATTGTACTAGAATTTCATATATTTATTCAACAACTATTGTGAAACATAATTTTAGGCATTTTCCTTTGAAGGAACCTAATTAGGCCAAGCCTCAACCACTATAGAAAAAACAATTGTGCATCTTTAGGCAAGAAATTATATGTATGCATGTTATCATAATAGCAATGGGATTCATCCTCATGTCTAGTATTTGTTCAAGAATGAACACACATAATAAGATGATCTACAAGGAATATGTGGTTCAGGAGAGGCCCTTGAGAATGAGGACAAGAATAGAGCCATACTTTCCAGGAACTAGAGATAAATATTCAACCGTCGAAGGGAAAAGTTGTGTAATAGTATATCCAATAAAAAGTATAGCCCCAAGACCTTTATAGAATCATGTCAAACCTGTGAAGATCCCAAAACCTTGAAATCAAATAAAAAATGGAATAAATGCATTAGGAACTTGATAAAGATAACACCAATATGCATGAAGAAACAAACTATACACAAACAACGTCAATCATCTACAAATTTTGAAATATCAAAACATACAATAAGTCAGATTACATAGTTTTAAATACCAACACTTACAATGCAAAAAATATTTGTGTGAAGCGTATCCAAATTACTAATTCATATAATGTTACTTTGTACATAAGAACTAAGTTAATAAGACTACACCCAACTTAATTATAAAGTATCCAATTCCCAATTACATTCAATGTATGATAATGTATTAAACAATGCATGAAGGAACCAAACAAACAAAACTTTAGGGGCAGTTAAAGCATAATATTGGTACTCTATAAGAAAATAGATTTATGAAATGACATGATATATGTTGGATATCTAAGTACAAAACATTAGGGACAATTAAAGCATAATATGGTAGTCTATAAGAAAAGAGATTTATGAAATGAGATGTTTTATGTTATATATATTGTATATCTATGTACACAATGGACAACTTCCATGATAAATACCATAAGTTACAAATTAAATAGAAGTTTCCAATAGTAGAAAACTTCTCTGCTAATCTACCCAAACTTACGCAACGGTACAAGTTATAAACATATTTCCTTACTCTCCACTCTCAAAGACTATTGAAAAAATATGGTAACAAGAAAATGCAGTCTTCAAGTTGTGGAATATTGTAAGCAAGCTAGGCAAAAATACTAGTCTAGCTTGCAGAAATATTTAGAGACCATGTACACATTATGGTTAGACTCGATGGTTGTTAAACATAAATCGGCAACGTAGAATATATTTTCCGACTTCCAAAGGTCTACGAATATATGCAATATTCAACTCCTACAATGTTATGCAACTCCACTCAACTATGATTAAGTTAAGAGCTACAAATTGTATAAAACAAAAGTTGCACATTGTGGAAAAGCACTATGATGAATGAATCACTCAAGATGATTCAACAAGTAGATGACGGATTATTAAAGCGGGTACTTGTTCAATGTAAATTGACAGAAAAGGTCAACACTCACACCACTAACATTGACATACATAAAGGAGTTGATTTTTTTTATTAAATTCCAATCCCATTCCCTCATATATGATATAATCTAATGGAAACGTTGCAATCCTAAAATCCTAAAAATAGTTAATTTTGTTGAATTATGAATGGGATCTAAAATTCTACTCTTTGCATATGAAGTTTGATAAGGTTGGAACCATTGTTGTCAAACATCGTGAAACAATTAATGGTAATGTTAAAAATTTAAGCAGAACGATAGAAAATGAAAAATAAGGATAATGCTATAATATAATAATCTCTTTATCTTTCATTTTCTATCCTTCTACTTTAAAAATTTAATATTAATATTAATTACTAAGGTCTAGGGTTAGTTTTCGGGTTTTCATTTTACCTTTGTTTATTCATTTTTAAAAAATTTGTTGTCAAAATCATGGTCTCACTTGTGGCATACAGACCTATATTGAACCATCCAATTCCATATGAAACTAGTCATTTTATCATACAGAGTAATAAGGACCTATACTAAACCATCCAATTCCATATGAAACTAGTCATTTCATCATACGAAGTAGGCCATTTCTAGTTCAAGACCATGATTTGGATTGATTAGATATGTAAACCGATCAAACCACTAAATTTTGGCAAAACCACTCTAGTTCTAATAACACTGTTGACTATCTATTAGTACCATTTGACAACAAGTCGTTCTTTTTAACTTTCAACCAATACATCAAATTAATACTTGATTTTAAAAAAACTCTTGCATCCAACTCTCTTTCAGACTTGAAGAATAGCTTCCAATGTCTAAGTATTCTTTCTCATGACGATCCAAAATGGATCCACAGTAAAAATTCAAATGATTCATGTATCACCCCAATGCAATAAAACACTGGGAAAAATGATAAGTTTGGCTACCGAAGTGAAGCTCATGGCTACAAAGTTAATGAGAAGGGTGGAGGATGTGATTGACAGTGTGAAAGGAACCACACTAGTTCAACCAGCTAACACTTGCCTCCAAAGCACTACATTGTCGATGTAGGCAAAAAATAGTTAAAAATTAAAGAAGAAGATGTAAATAAAAAAGAACTCTGATTGGATCATGGCCAACAAAAGACAGACAAAGATTAAGAGCATCGTAGTTGGGAATTCATAAAGTAGCCATATTTACACAACTAGAATATGTCTCCATAAATTCCCATAAGCATAGTTTAGGCCTAACCATGAATATATATGATTAAAATATTCAATATTTATAAAAAGTGCCACACAAAATCAATTCAAGAATATTTCCACGTCTTCTTTTGAATATGCCATGCTAGGTTTCACACAATTAAAAATTGACTTCGGTTTTGGTCTTCTCAAGAATTCTGAAATTGAAAATGTAGAACATATAGCTCACTCAGTATTACTCAATATATCAAATTGAAACCATACAAGGAATTCATAAGAAAATGATTTGTTGTTACCGATTACTCGGACAAACAATTGAGTTAAATTCTAAGTAGTTGAATCAAACCTTATAGAGCTCTCATGTTGTAATCCACCGTTACGTTACAATTTCAATGTAATGTAACACAGAATGTTTCATTTGAAGAGAACACTAAATGACGTATTTATAATATCAATAATTAGAAATCTAAGCCATACCTTTCTAGATTGTAAGGGTTTCAAGGAAAATGCCAATGATATTGAGAGGTACACAATCTTTCATGGTTTTCCTCACTGAGCCAATAAGAAGATTAAACGTGTAACAAAATTAAAAAGAAATTGATGGTCATTTGGTGAGAAGACAAACTTGATCACAGATGCCAAAAACCGAAAAACAGGGAGAACTGTGAAATATAAAAGGATTTACTTACTCAACCTGTTTTTCACATAAATTCTTCTTCAATATTTTGAAATCTACATGATTTTTGTGAAAAGTTATAGTTTTGATCGATGGTAACTTAGCTTGTAAAACTTTGTTTGTGGGGTTTTTCACATTTTAAAACAACCAACCAAAATTTCAAAAAATGAAGGATAAGGGTGAAGCTATGAATTTGGAAAAACAAGGAGAAAGAGTGAGATGATCAGAACGAAGCATAGTTACTACTATATTTTTTGAAATCTAGGTAAAATCCTACCCTACAAAATATTAACATCGCCTAGACCCTGTATCCAACTCACTTGTGGCTACCGATCAACTTAAATGGATAGAACTATGTAAGATAGCTACATAAATGGCCCGACCTGCTCCAGGATCATTTCGGCAAAAGGCGTTGATTTTTCAGTTTTTAAAAGGAGAAATTGAATTTTTGTTCTCGATGACTTACGGTTACACTATGTTTAAGAGATTTAGAAGGCTAACTGAGAAGTTCAAAAAACTCAAACTAATAATATTGATAAGAACCAAAAAATTCTCAAACTAATAGTAATAAAAAGAACCATGAATTTTTTGGAATTTTTTTTTACATAGCTTTATCTGTGATATGGTGGTCTATCGGATTATTTTCTCTGAAAATTAAAACTATCCTTTGTTTATTTTGTTGGACTTCTAAAATGGATATTTGATCGTCCTAGCATTAAATATGGTGTTACTTTAGTTTCATACACATATGACATGAACAAGAGAAAAAAAATAGCAGGGAACATTTGATCAACTATTGAACAACACATTGTCAAAAAAACTGGAAATGGATGAAATGAAAATGCATTAAAAAACTGGAAGGGAATTGCGGAAAATCAGAAAAATATTATGTACCTACAAATTCATGGAAAAATATATGTTTATAAGATATCTGATTGAACATGTTCTACATAAATCCAACAAAATTGCAATAAAACACACTTTTTATTTAACTAAAACAAAAATTGAGCATTTTATTGCGAACCAAAATTACCTTGAAAGTGCATTTCATTGCATCATCCTTCTTTTCTACAGCAGAGCATTCCTCAGATATGTCAGCATTTGGATCAAATACTGTTGAGAGATCCTTGGTTGCAGATCCCGAGTCTAATCCTAATGCTGGCACATCTGAGGAATGCCTTGCTCTATTAAATGCCCATGCAATTTCATATCTAGTGCAAGGTGTCCAAATGGTTACCCTTGAACCAGGAAGGTGCTCAACAATTATCCCATTTTAACATTCACTATTAGAATGAGTCTCCTTTCCCTGGATTTGAAGTGATTAGGTTGGGTTGTTGTAATGCTTTTTTAACATATGTGAATATAGAGAGAAAAAAATTAGTAATAATATAATTTTGTTATTTTAGTCACACTATCAATATCAATATAGCAATATGAATAAATTATAGTAAAATGTATATATCTCAGTGCAATTGGGTAGTTGGAGACACGAGTATGCCTAGCCTCCTAGGTGTTCTAAGCAAGCCAACATTTCCTATAAAATATTGCACAGTAATGGAAAAGGGGTTCCTTGGCAGAGAAGAGAGGGAATTCATAAGAATACCCTAGGATTGTAATCTGTAATGTTCGAGACAGCCAAAAACCATTGCAATATTGCAATTCCTGAGAATTACAGACTAAGCATATCCATTCAATGCTAATTTTTTTCCTTTTGGTTTTCTACATGGTAATGTTTGTGTCTATTATGTTAAATTGGTTGTATGGTTGATGTATTCATGTTTGCTGCTTTGTTTTGGCATATTATTTTAAATTCGTTTTGGAATTTTATGGCAGGCCTGAAATCTGATCTTAATAAGACCAAGGGACAATGGTTATGGATCCATCTCAAGCATATTTGCAGAGAGAAAACACCTGATGATTTGCTAGGGTTTCATACCCAGTAACCATATCTAGAACCAAAACAATTGTATCAAGGACTAGCATTTGCAATACAGAGCATATAAGCTCATAATCCACACAGTATAAATATATATAACGTCAATAATCCAAACCTCTTTAGGAACATTCAGATCACCATGAGTTTAAAAAATATTCATAAGAGAATTAACAAGAGTGATTCTGACAATATGTGGAAGGTGGTCTGTGTAAAATACCATAACTCATATCTAACCTTCAGGTGGATTGTCACAGTCCTCGAAAGGATTAACTAAAATATTCTCTATTCTCTATTAAACCCTAACATCTTACATAACGAAAAAAGGCTAGAGGTCTGGCCACATGACCAAAAATAAAATTTCAGAACTTACTTTTATCCAACAAGTCAGTTGCAGCAGTAAGAATTGAAAATTTGTCTTCAATATGTAGTATGGTGAAAAAACTACTCTTGAATATTCATAATCCAACTCCACTATCATGGAGTTTAGCTTGTAAGCATACTTGGGCAATCCACCCTGAGAAAGTTGTCGAAGGCGTCCAACTGCCAATAATGAATACATGTATACAACACAAAAACAATGGCTAGAGATTGGGTAACCATAATAACTATAGATTATAAGAAAATATTATATGAAACATCAAACAAAAATATTACCTTCAAGGAATGTGAAATCGAGTAACTTCTCTCTCGACGCTTACACAGAGTTACCAGGTGTCCAATTAAATATGGATTGAAACCTTCCCATTAATTTCTTCCTCATGTTATCCCTATATTATTTGGTTGAAGAAAAACAAGTTCTATCAGATACAACACAAATAAATTTACCCATGATCTGGTTTGAAAACAAAAAATCCCTTTCTCTTGGGGTCAAACCAAAATGCAAAAACCAAATGAGCGAGAGAGCCGAAATTATAAACAAAACCAGAACTAGCTCGAATTACTAGCTGGAACAAGTACGAAACTTAATTTCCCGCTGTATGATGTGAAGACACGAATTCAAAGCCCAACCAACACATTAAATTATGTTCTGTGGATCATGTCGTAAGGGTTATACATAATTTTCTTTTCACCTCTATAGTCTCAAGTTGTCTAGTAGTGTGCAACATAATTGTGCTCTGGGGTCAACACTTGTGCCTCCTAGCGTCAATAACTGATATCGTGGATGGATGACTTGCGAGGGGATGGGGGACCTCTGGGGTCACACCCATCAAAATGTAAACCAAGGATGCGTGCCTATTATTTTATTTAATATATGGAATCTGAATAAGTAGACATTGTGATACAGTGAGATAAGAACATTTTCATAAACACCAAGGCTTAAACAAAATAAAATTAAAAACTAAATGTAATGAGATTATAATAGAGAATGAAAGTAAGGGAAAATTTTGTAAATACTTGCTTACTAAATTAATATTAAGGAATTAAACTTGTTTATGGGAGTTCCTCTTTATTTAAGCTAAGTGAAAATATAGTAGACAAATAACACGAGAAAACCCCTTAACATAACCACAACCATGTACAAAGATGTTGAGCATTAACCATTGTGCATTAAATTCTAAATAGTCGTGTATAGTTCCTTAAAGTTAGACAGATTGGTGTTAGATATTTTTAATTTATAAAAAAATGAGCTGTTGTTATTTTGAGAGAGGCATTGCAACTTCCTAATCCGGTTTTGGCTTACATTGGTGAGGATTGTTTATTACTATATTCAAATTCAACAATCATATTTTGATTGCATAACCTCTATGACGAATTAACATCTTGGAGATGAATTCGTGAGTTGAGTATACTAACATTTGAGCTCTCTAGCATGATCCTAATCTAAGTTGACTTATTCATAAGAGATATGAAAAGGGATTCATTAATAAATTATAAATAGACCTAAAGTATGAACTTACAACTGTCCGGAGAACATAAAAAAAGGGAATTAAGTTCAAAATAATTTGGTAACTCATTGTTGTTGATATACTTCTCTAGCAACAATTTGACAATCATTCATAACAATTTTTTGCAAACAACATCCTTTACATCTCCTCTATTTAATTAAAACAACAAGTTTGTTTGCCTCTTACTTGATTTATGACATTTTTAGCACTGAATCTAAGTAGTCCTTTTGGTAATAAGAGCTATAAGGATAATATTTCATCTCATTTTGGGCATGTCTACGTTCCTAGAAAACTCATAACTCAGATATGATTCCCTAAGAGCTACTACTTTGGCAATGTATGATACTATTGGGTAAGTACTAAGGAACACAAGGTACTTTTAACTATTATGCTTTCAATATTTCATTGCTAGTTGATCTAAGTAGGGATAGTTATCTTGCAATTTGAATATTAAATGAACTTTAACTTTAAGTAACTAATATTAAATTAAATGCATCTTAAATATGTTGATTATGACATTGGTTATGGTTTAGGTATTTAAGATATCTGCTATGGTGGTTATCCACTTGACAATAAGTTATAACCTTAGAGAAAGTTGTTTCATATTGAAATAACATAAAATTATTTAGGTGTAGTTTTGTTGATCAAGGATGCAACTTATACTTGTAGGTTATATGTAGTAGTTATTGTTTATTGAAGGTGCAAGTTATGGTTGTATATTGCAACGAAGATAACAAATACTCTCACAAGAATAGAACAGTTGAATATCGTTGTCATCTTGACCCCATATATTTGTTTAATCCTTTTTCTCCCTCCTTGTTAACCCTAACTTCGCATTCCCTCACTCAAACCACCACTCTCACCCCCCTCCCTCTTGCATCTTTGCATCCCCCCTCCTCCACTTCAATATATTCCATGTTTGTCTTTTCTACACAAACCTCTTTTCATCCTCATTCCCAATCTTATGGGTTCTCTTCTCATGCTTTTCCTAATCACTCAAGTTCCCTCCCTCTTCCTTGATCTCCTCCAAATCCTCTAAACATAAAACACCTATCCACTTACCCTCTCTTACCCCCATCCCTTTCCCATACTCCTATCCTCTCCTATGCTATCAACCCTCGCACCTCTTGCATTCCTCCTCAACTATTCATGCAGATCCTCAAATCATGTTCTCTCCTCATCTATCACCTCAAATCCCCCCCTTTTACAACTCCACCTCCCACTCACCATCTTTCCCTTCCTCCCCTCTACTTTGTTCCCAACCTTCGCTCCACTCTCCTCAACCCTCCTCCCTCTTGGCCTCCACCTTCCCATCCTCCCAGAACTACTCTTTGCATTCCTCCTCCCCCTCTCATGCCCCCTTTGAAAACTCCACCTCCCACTCACCATCTTTCCCTTCCTCCCCTCTACTTTGTTCCCAACCTTCGCTCCACTCTCCTCAACCCTCCTCCCTTTTGGCCTCCACCTTCCCATCCTCCCATAGCTACTCTTTGCGTGCCTCCTCCCCCTCTCATGCCTTTGATCACTCCCAATAATGTATTCCTTTCTTCCTTCCATCTCTCTCCTCCAAGGCCTTAGAGCCCTGTGATTTTTTTTGTCCTATCTATTTCCAAGGTATCAAGAGTTATACTTATTTCTCAAAGCAAATTATTATCTCTCATATTTCCACTTAGAGGCATACTTAGTTCTAAAAAAATATTAATGTCTCTCATGTTCCCACTTAGAGGATCTAGTTCCCTTAGAGAGGTCATGTGTGGTAATTTGAGGCATTATTAATGGATATTAATCCCTATAAGCTTTCTTTATAAATTAAGTCGTTGGATCCTTCCCCAACCATGTATATGTCCTTGCGATACATACATGGATATCAAGCCTCCTAATGGATTTAATATACACACTTGGAACAAAACATCCCCTATATAGGTCCTATGTGGTGGTTTTCATCCTCATTCCTATCCCTTTATCCCTAGGTTTGTATGTTTAGGGCCTATGTCCTAGGTTTCCTACATTTACCTTATCTAGATCCAAGACCTATATATGGGGATTAAAACATCCTAAAGGCGATCCTATCCCCATACAAAGGATATATATCCCTAGTGTAGGTGAAGTATGGTGGTTTGAGGCCTTGATCATGACCCTCAAGCCCTAGAACCTTCCCTTGGGAGCTAAGGCCCAAGTTTCATCCTTGACCATTTCTATATTCGAAGATACAAGTTTGGTTCTCCAAACCTAAAAAAGACGTCTATATCCCCACTTATAAGCTAAATATTCCCCATATAGGTGTGTTCAGTGGTATAAGGTCTCATTCATAACCCTTGAGTCCTCAAACCTACCTTTAGGGCCCAAGGCTTGGGTTTCTTCCCCCAACCATATATAGGGCCTTAAGACCCATTCTTGGTGTTCAAAACCTCCTAATTATTTTTGAATATGCTTATATGGAGGCGATATATCCCCTATAGATATCATATGTGGTGTTTTAAGGTGTCATTATTATCCTTTGATCCCTACATTTTTCAGCAACGAAGGCCAAATTTATATCCTTAGCTTGATGTCACCCATTGGGAGAAGCTTATGAATGTCTTGTGGTTCGAGACATCATTTTTTTTCCTAGATGCATACAATATTTGTTTGTTGCATGATCCCTAGGGTTCCTCCCTTTACTATGCCAATGCCCCAAGGACCCTGCCTAGTGCCCACAACCTACTAATGCATGGAAATCCATATCCAAATACAAAGCATACCCTCGAGAGGTCAAGTGTGGTTCCTTAAGGCATTGATCATGGCCTTGTATGCTTAGGAAAGTTCCTTACAACCCAAGTCTTGAGTTTTTTGCGCTATCCATTTATAGGGTGCTTACCTCCATACATAGCGCTTAAAAAGTCCTAATGACACACATTTCCCCACCTAAAAAGAAATATATCATAGGAGGTCATGAGTAATTCTTAAAGGTATTTTTCTTAGCCTTTGATACCTAAAATATTCCTTTACGGAATAAGACCCACATTTTGTCTTTTAAGAATGTCTAGGGACCTAAAGCCTATGCCTCGTGTTAAGCCTCATGATGACAAAGATATCCCCATAGATTGTAGGCTAGAGACACTCTTTGGAGATCATGGTTGGTGGTTCAAGGTGTCATTTATCCTTGGATTCCTAGAATCTTATTTTAGTGGTCATGGATTTCGTTTCCATCCCTGAACATGTCAAGGACCCAAGTTCCATACCCAATGATGTGAATCTTCTAAAGGAGCTAGCATCCCCTCTTGGAGGGAAAGGATTCTATTGGAGGTCAAGTGTGGTGCTTCGATGCATCCTTTAGGAATACAATGCCTCAAAACTTCCTTTATGATATAAGATATGGGATTCAACACTTAATTATCTCTAGGGCCCCAAGAATTATACCTACTATTGAAAACCACTTAATGCCATACATATACCCACATAGAGGCCGTCTGTGCTAGTTTGAGGTGTCCTTCTTTGCCTTAGATGTCTAGGATATTCATTTAGAGATTAAGGCCCAATTTTCCTTCCCAAACCATGTGAAGGTATTTGAGATCAATATCTAGATCTCAAAAAGTTCTAATGAAAGATACATTGAAAGGCAACAAAAAACACATGATTTCTAGACGCAAAATATGCACCTAAACTACGCTTCCAATTGAAAACAATCACATAAAAGATAGAAATCCTAATACTTCATTACCTCAATTCCATTAACAATTTGAAGATCCATTAACCAACCAAGCACACGAGCAACATGAAAACCCTTCAATAGAGCACTAGCATCAACTATCCTAAATCCCGATTCCCTTGTCCATCAAACTCAATACCTTGTGCCCTTGTCCTGTGATTGTCCCTTGATTTTCCCTCTTCCTCCCCTCCACCACTTCTGCACAAAATGTAATAAAATATACCCTAAATATTTGTATTTCCATATAACATAATTAATCCCCCTTGGCCCCTTAATACAGGGCAATATATTTTCTCATTTTCGTATCATAGTTTATTCCCCAATATGAATGGACGTGATAGGATATTGCCTATCAACTGACCCCCCCGTGGCAGGCTTAAGCTCTCTGCACTTAACCCACGATGCCAATATAGTGATGGGGTTTCTCCTGCCAAAGTATTGAAGGTAATTCGGACTGGGTTCAATTCTCCTGTGGGTGAGAATGGTCTTCTGTGTTAACTTAGGGTTGCTGTCAAATATCAACATACTTCGTTGTTTGATGGTGTAGTGCATAAATACTTCGAAGTATCAATTTTTAAAGGGTAAGTGTTTCGTGACAGTGAAATGATACTGTAATGCTTGTTTTGGTCCTTGCAATTTCTTGTTATAACCTTTCACCATGTGGTTTGGCAGGTACCCATTTCGTATGAGGTTGCTGAGTGAAAGATTGGACAATGGAATGTTGCTACAGCTTCATGGTAAGCTCCGGTGGTTCTCAAAAACCTCGTAGGTGTCCTTGATGGTGTTTTTCTGTGTGCCGAGAGTTGGAACCATTCGACTTCTTTCGGTGATGGCCAAGTGTGAAGTTTTAATTCTTGTTTTGTTAACAGATGTACAAAAGATAATCTTCAGTTCTTTTTTTAAAATGCCATTCGGCTCTTTAATACCTGGCTGCGTCGTTCGAAAGGAACTTCGAACCTTTGTTTGTTCTGTTAGATGTTTAAGGGTAAAACCCTGTGTGGTTTTGTGGCTTCACGGCCTTATTCTAAAGGTTTTGGGTTGATAAGAGACAAGCCCCGTGTAATGTGGAACCTCGACAGGTCCGTAATGTAATTCTCTTTAAATGGAAAATCATGAACTGGGGGTTCTCTTGCACTTATTGTTAATGGCTCGTTATTACAATGGAAAATTATGTTTTTGAATAAAAGTTGAGAACACTGTGTAAATAGTGGTTACAGTGATGCCAAGCAACAATGGTTGTCTTGGGCCGAGAGTTATAGTTGCATAACTGTATAAAATTGTATGCATGTACTTCGTTCTCGTTGTTGATAATGATGTTTGGAAAATTGATGATATAGTTTGACTGTTAAAAATTTTTTGTAATGGCTATGCCTCAAAGTTCTATTTGTTTTATGAAATAAACCTTACCTGTAGCTTCCGAATGCTATCTGGCTTGTACTGATCTTTGTACTCAAGACTTAATCTTTGCAATAAATAGTTTCGATAATGTATATGTGTTATCATTAGGGTTATGAGCTATTGATAGTCAATAGTACAGAATCGTGCTTTCTAATAAGTGAATTTTATTGTTTTGTAGTATTCTCGAATTGTTAGTTAGGGTTTGGAAAACTTTAACTTTTATGAATAGAAACTAGGGTCTGTAGTATCTAGGGTTTAATACTACTGTGTAGATATTCAATAATTGGAATCAAAAGTGAAAGTTAGTGAAGAATTGAAATATATATAATTGTAAGAAATCTATACTGAGATTAATTCTTGCAGCTGCTATAATTCTTGAAAATACAATTACTTTCAAAAACATGAAATGTTTAATATTGATTGCATTTGTTTACTATCTGAAATAAATAGAATTACAAGAAATATATAGAACTGTGCAACAACATACTGTGTTTTTCTTTCATGTAATAATTAGATGAATTCTATACTGTTGTTGATGCTATACTGTAATGTTTATTGTGTTTAAATATAGGACAGAATTTTAACAAGAACACTACTGTAATCATTTATCCAATCAATGGCACTCTACCTATCTCTCATCTTTCCTTAATTTACTTGTCTATATTGGAGTACGATGCAGAGAACAACATGGGGAAAAACATAGAGATGGTTATCGAATCAAATATTTCACAAAGCTTTTTCATTCAAAATCATACTTAGATCATAACATAAAATAATTTCTTTTGCATGACTGAGTTTAATAATTCTATAATGCAGAAACATTTAACTGTAAACAAAAGTAGGAACAGTAAAACCTAGTTGACTGTAGGAGAAACAAACATCCCAAGGAACCTGTTCCACCCAACCTACTCCTGAAGACAGACAAGTTACTTGCCTTAGGACCCCCCCATTTTGTTCACTGAACCACCAGGAGGAAGATTCTGTAGTATCCTAGCACATCAACTTGCAATAGAATGTAGATGGTCCAGTCCTTAAGACTCAGTAGACAAAAAGACCTACACCAGCACCTCTGGTTTTCCTTCTCAATATAATTAATAGACTTACAGTTGCACTCTCACATAGCCTCCCTATTCCAATCTCTCAGTGATCACCTGATGCACTTGAGGACTATTTCTGTAAAAAATATTGTAAGGGGATGCCTGCCCCATTCGAATTGCCTTATGTAGGCTGCCTAGGCCTTTTAGTCGTTAACTGATCATTAATGAGCTGCCTTCTCACTTCCACCCACCTCGGGGATAATGCCACAAATTTAGGGGTAGTTGTCCCATAACCAACAGCTAGTGGTGAAGTGCAAATGCTGCCATCTGTCCCATACCTTCTAACAGCTTCCATTCCTCCTAGTGGGTCAGTGAACACTCATTTAATAGTTCCCTTGGGTGTTTGTCTCCTACTTTAATTTATTAAATAATAATAATCAGTAATTACATTCATCCTTGACCAAAATTGGTCATAATTACAAAACTTTGTAATTAAAATTTAACATAAAGTATTTTGCAAATAAAATAATATTCTCAGAATTTGGGTAGGTGACATACACCCCCCCTTAAGTCTCAACATCGTCCTCGATGTTGGTTAATCACTCTCTGAGTGTTCCTGAAACAGAGTTGGGTATGCTGCCCGCATAGTACTCTCCAACTCCCAGGTTGCCTCTTATGGGCTAAGGTGCTTCCATTGCACCTTTACCTGCCCAATGGTGCAATTCCGGAGTAGATTTTTCCTCCTTTTGAGGATACAGTCCAGTTCCACCTGAAAATCGTCATCTTGTCCCACCTGTACATCATTCCAATTTACAACATGAGTAGCATCATGTACATACTTCTTTAAAAATGATATATGAAAAACATTATGTATCTTTATATTTGGTGGCAAAGCTAGTTGGTATGCCACTGGTCCAACTCTCGACAATATTTCGAAAGGACCACAATACCTGGGTGCCAACTTGGCACAGCTTCCCAATTTCAATGAACTCTTTTTCGATCTTACCTTGAGAAAAACATGTTCACCAACCTGGAACTCTTTATGAGTCATTTTAAGATCTACTTGACTCTTTGCATATGTTGGGCAGCTTTTAGATTTCTTTGTACCTGTTTCACAATTAGTTCTAACTCCTGCAACAATTTAGGTCCTAAAACAACTCTATTTACTGGATCATTCCAAGAAACAGGTGTATCACATTTCCTACCATAAAGAATTTCAAAAGGGCTAAGTCTGGCTGATGCATGATAATGGTTATTATATGCAAATTTTGCTAAATGCAAGTAGTCTTCCCACTTACCAGGTTGATCTTTAACATACATTCTCAACAAGTCTTCCAAAACATGATTCACTCTTTCTATCTGTCCATCTGTTTGTGGATGAAATGTTGTACTGAATTTTAAGGTTGTATTCAACCCTTTAAACAAAGACCTCCAAAAGTTTCCAATAAACTTAGAGTCACAATCTGAAATTATCACTTTCAGTATACCATGTAGTCGAAAAATCTGCTTCATGAAGATTTCTGCAATGTCTGGAGCCTTATGAGTAGTCTTCACAGGTTTAAAGTGTGCTGCCTTGCTGAGTTTATCCACTACCACCATGATAGAGTCATTTTGTTTCTGATTTTTGGGTAGTCCAGTAATAAAGTCTGTGCTTATCACTTCCCATTTCCAGCTAGGTATAGGCAATGGCTGCAATAGTCCAGCCGGATGTTGATGTTCAACCTTCAATTTTTGACAGTCCAAACATTTAGCTATGTACTCTGCTACTTCTTCCTTCATTATGTGCCAATAGTACTCTTTCCGCGGCATAGTAATGGTTTTCTGATAACCTAGATGACCAAAGTAATGGCTTTTGTGCATCTCATTTAAAATCAAAATTTTTACTTCTGGTATGTTGGGTACATACAATCTGTTTTTGTATAATAACATTCCATTTTCCTTTAAACTGTAATCTGCCATAGAATTTTCAGAACTGTTATTTGCTATCTTTTCTTGAAATTTTTTGTATTCTTCATCCATTTCACTCCTTTCAAGGATCTGATTTTCTAAATCTGTTGAGTAAGTACTGATGGCTAAAATAAAATTCAGTTTTGCTTTACAACTTAATGAATCAGCAACCTTGTTCTCTTTCCCTTTAATATGTTGAATTTCGAAATCATATTCACTTAGAAAAGTTAACCATCTAGCTTGTCTAGCGTTTAGATTTGTCTGATCTAATAAATATTTCAGACCCATGTTATCTGTCAACAAGGTAAATTTTCTGCCAATAAGGTGGTGACGCCACATTTTTAAAGTGTGAATTACTACTAATAACTCTAAATCATAAGTAGAGTAGTTCTTCTCATGTATTTTCATCTTTCTAGATTCGTATGCAACAACATGTCCCTCTTGTGTTAGGACTCCACCGAGCCCATCATTACATGCATCGGTACATACTATAAAATCCTGATTAGGATCTGTTATCCTCAAAATAGGTTTTGTAGTTAATAACTCCTTTAACTTCTTAAAAATATCTGAACATTTCTGATCCCACACAAATTTCTTCCCTTTCTTCTGCAAGGAGGTTATGGGGTTTGCAATCTTTGAAAAACCCTCTATAAATTTTCTGTAATATCCAGTAATACCCATAATGATCTTACATCCGACACATCCTTAGGAACCGGCCAATCATTAATGTCTTTTATCTTATCGGGGTCAACCGAGATTCCTTCCTTAGAAATTATGTGTCCTAAATACTGAATTTTGTCCTTGTGAAAATCACACTTACGAAACTTAGCTTATAGTTGATGATCTCTCAAAACTTGTAAGATAATCCGTAGATGTTCGGCATGCTCTTCTTTGCTTTTACAATACACTAAAATGTCATCTATGAACACAATAGCAAACTTATCCAAATATTTGTGCAGAATATTGTTCATTAAACACAGAAATACAGCCGGGGCATTAGTCAAGCCAAATGGCATGACTACGAACTCATAATGTCCATATCGAGTTCTAAAGGTTGTTTTGAAAATATCCTCATCCTTCACCCGCACTTGATGATATCCTGACCTTAAGTCAATCTTTGAACATATTGTTGCTCCAAGCAGTTGATCAAATAGATCATCTATGCGGGGCAACGGATATCGATTCTTGATTGTCATCTTATTCAACTGGCGATAATCTATGCACGGTCTTAGGGTACCGTCTTTCTTCTTAACAAATATAACAGGTGCTCCACAAGGAGACACGCTGGGTATTATGTAGTTTTTATCAATCAGTTCCTTCAACTGTGATTTCAACTCATTTAATTCCAGTATATTCATCCTATATGGAGCTTTAGAATTCGGTACTGCTCCTGGTATAAATTCAATGGTAAAGTCTAAATCTCTCTTAGGAGGTAATCCTAGAATCTCCTCAGGAAAAACATCTTTGAAATCCTTTAGGACAGATATGTCTTCTAGTTTCAGTTTGTCCTCTTTACAAATAAACTCATCATTTACTGCATTTACTGCAAATAATTGACATCATTTCCTAACTGCCCTCTTTACTTGCATGGCTGAAATCTGTCTAAGCGTTGTCTTTCTTGGAATACCTTTTACTTCTACAGTTTCTCCTTCATCATTTAAACATGTAAAACTTTTCTCATAACAGTTCAGAATGACATGATGGGCTTCTAACCAGTCCATTCCGATTATAATATCATAGGATCCTAAAGGTAAAACATTCAACTTGATTTTTGTCTTTAACTGATTCATGGAAAAAGCACATCTTTCAATAAAATCAGATACTTTCCTTTTTGTTCCTGTTGCTAGCCTAACTAACCAAGATTTACTAAATCTTTCTGTTTTCAATTTAAAACTTTCTACAATATCTGGTGATATATAACTTAAGCTAGCACCTGGATCAATCAAAATAGTAACAAGATGATTTTGTAGCATACCTTCAATCTCTACCATAGAGATTTGATGATCTGCTTGTCTGTTGTCGAGTGTTGCATTGATCCTGGGCATATCCCATGCTAAGTCTCCAACATTAGGTTCAGTCTGAACAGAATGAATGTTGTTAGTTGTCCGCTTCCTCTTGGGGCATTCTGATGCATAATGAGGACCTTGACACTCAAAACATTTGATAGGTGCCTTTTGATCATTAGTCCTGGTAGCATTAGGAATGTTTCTAGGAGCTGTAAAATTTTACTGCTGACTGTTTCTGGGATTGTTTCCTTGAAAATTCCGATTCTGAAAATTTTTCTTTTGGAAACCAGAATTCCCACTAAACCTGAAATTTTTCTTTTTCAGCTCAAAATTGTTGGGTTTATAACTTCTCCAGTTTGATATTCCTTATCTTTTCCGATTAGTATCATAACAGAAAGTTGCTTTCCTCATGGCCTCTTCTAAGGTCTTTGGATTGTCATACTCGATTTTGTCCTTGATGTTGAAAGGTAGAAAACTCAGGTATCTTTGGATCTTCGGTTTTTCTTCCACAAGGTATAGCACATATCTTAGTAAATTAAGAAATTTACTGTTCATCTCCTTCATGTTCATACCTCCCAGCTTTAAGTCATAAAACTCCTTTGATTTTTCTTCATAGTATTGTTCCGATAAGAACTTCTTTTTGAAGTACCATTTGAAAGTACTCCAATTCGCATCCTTGTCCTTGATGCCCTTCACTCTTTTGATGTCCTGCCACCAAATATCCGCCTTGCCGATCAAGTTGTAGATTGCCATCTGTGCCTTCAATGATTCAGAATAATCATATATTTGGAAATACTTTTTCATGTTGGACAGCCAAGCTTCTGATGTCTCTCCTTTTTCAGTTTCACCATTGAAGGTTGGGGGTTTGATTTTATTCAACTCCCCAGAAATTTGCTCATACTGTTTGTGACTTTTTCTTTTTGGTTTGTAGTCCCCTTCGTTGCTGTCACTTGAATAATTTCTTTTCTTTTTCCGTTTTTCATGGGCAGCTTCTGATGATGTTGAAATGTTGTTTGCATCATCAGTTTTCATCTTTTTACTTCTGTCTGGATGAGGTAAATCTTCAATCTTGGAGGTATTTTAAATTTCTCTATTATGTTCATCAGTTGGGCATTGTTCGAACAGTACTTGATTAAGTTCTTCTTGTGCTTTCAAAATCCTCTCATTGTCTTGTTTTACAGATTTGATTTCTGCTTTTAATTCTTGAAATGCTCGTAACAATCCTGATGAATTGTCATTTAATTCGCCATGGAATTCTTCTCCTTCGAAATGTTGTCCCGTGCTATGACTGTTGGGTCGAAATCTGTCTTCTAAATGTTCAGCTGATCCTTCCATACCTGTAACTCAAAATAATTTATGTATATAACAATTAGTTTAAATTTTTAAATTAGTAAGATTTATGTTGTAATAAATTTTATGCTGCATGTTCTTGGACCTTTTCCAGGCCTAGAGTTCGAACATGAGCTCTGATACCACATGTAACATCCCGAAAAATACCAAAATTTAATAAAAAGTATAATAGCAATAATTATCAAAGTCATTAATGCGAAACATATAAATTAATTAGATTTCTTAACTAAGATAATTAGTAACGATGACACGTCATACTTCTCCAATAAATATGATATAATTGTATTTGCCATTTTATATTTAAGTGGATGTTAATCTCCTTAATGAAAGATCTTTTTATGATTATGCATAAGAATACAATTTACAGATTTGCTTAAGTTCTGAATATGATTACATGATGTACACAGTTTGTACTTTTGTGATGTTCTTGATGATCTGCTGACAGTTTGTTTGAATGTTGACGAAGGGGTCCTACGAGGTACCCTGGAGTTTACTTAGCTACGTTTAGCTAAGGCATTTGAATCTTGTTTCCATGTGCAGACCACAGGTAA
Organism: Larix kaempferi; assembly: GCA_027924585.1. Taxonomy (NCBI): domain Eukaryota; kingdom Viridiplantae; phylum Streptophyta; class Pinopsida; order Pinales; family Pinaceae; genus Larix; species Larix kaempferi. The sequence continues at coordinate 10,075,424 of BSBM01000047.1, read as the reverse complement.
GAAATTCTATGACAACGTGTGTTAAGAGTACAAGTGTATTTCAATTCATCGTCAATGTAAATTTAGAATGTTAAGTACTTCCTTGCGAAACAAGTTACTGAAGGTATGGATACTTGGTTCTAATTCTAGTTTTTGTACTGTCTTACGAAGCTCTTCAGTGTTATCAATTCACGTCATCCAAGTGTTCTTGTTATAACGCTACATATATTATCATATGACTACTATCATTAACGTTAAAACAACGATACTAATATCTATTGATACTGCTATTAGAAAACTTGTAGAAAAAGTGTTTATACCCTTGAACTATCATTATGTTTTGTGTCTACAGAACTTAGACTACTCTAAGTCCTGAATTTATCATTGGAATACACAGTTAATATATGTAAGGTATAATGACTAGTGCTTGTACTAAGAACTTGGCTTTAGAGTGTATCTCGTCAACACTTAAACTATACGTATGGTGATACCTTAATTAATAGTCTTTGCACTACATGGCTAATCACATGGGATTTATTGTGAATATGGTATTTATGCTATGAACTAGCATTGTAAAACTTCATCCTATTGTTTATACAAAACTATAGAAATGAAAATAGAGTTATTCTATAGTTACCATGCATTTACAATAATACATTGATATTTATTTCAAATATTACGATGCCTAAGTTCAAACTTTATACTATATACAACGTGCACTAATATTACAATACTATGATTTACAATATGCAAATGATATGGTTTACGATATGCAATGATATGATTTGTATTCATTTAAACGATGTATTCAAACCTTTGAAAGGCTAAGGCCTTAGCAATAGAATGAACTATGCTATATGACCTAGCTCTTATTCTAAGTATCGATAATGTATATTATTGCACTTCATACGAACTCGTTAATGAGGTGATGAGTTGACAAGTATTAAATTTACTAAATGCAGGTTGACAGTGTCCCGTTCAAGTATTAATGGTCCTGACTAACTCCATAGTGGAAAGTGTGGCTGTCAACCCACGTAATCCATCCACGTGAACTTGGGTTGATAGAATAACTAGGAATCCTAGTTGTACATGGCTACCATAACGCGTCTCCTCTGAGTTGTACAAGGTAATGATCCTTAGCAGGCAGTGTTGGCAACGTCGAGGTTGTTGTAATTAATGAGATATCAATGTAATGTTTGCCCGACTTTCAACGTAGCTTGTTGGCATCTCCTTACTCGTCGATCTCACCAGATCTTGATCCTTGAATATGGAACCCTAAACCTCGTTGTATGTAGTGGTGGAGAGTTTCTCGGTCTTCATTGTTACGTTAGAGTTGAGGCCGACAGGCTGCTAAAATGTAGTGTTGGAGAGAGTTTCTCTCAGGGGTTTCAATCCTGTGACCTGTGGGAGGTAGTTTTTAATAGTTGCAGGCATAAGCTCTCTGCACTTAACCCACGATGCCAATATAGTGATGGGGTTTCTCCTTCCAGAGTATTGAAGGTAATTCGGACTGGGTTCGATTCTCCTATGGGTGAGAATGGTCTTTTGTGTTAACTTAGGGTTGCTGTCAAATATCAACATACTTCGTCGTTTGATGGTGTAGTGCGTCAATACTTCGAAGTATCAATTTTTAAAGGGTAAGTGTTTCGTGACAGTGAAATGATACTGTAATGTTTTTTTTGGTCCTTGCAATTTCTTGTTTTAACCTTTCACCATGTGTTTTGGTAGGTACCTGTTTCGTATGAGGTTGCTGAGTGAAAGATTGGAGAATGGAATGTTGCTACGGCTTCCTGGTAAGATCCGGTGGTTCTCAAAAACCTCGTAGGTGCCCTTGATGGTGTTTTTCTATGTGCCGAGAGTTGGAACCATTCGACTTGTTTCGGTGATGGCCGAGTGTGAAGTTTTAAGTCTTGTTTTGTTAACAGTTGTACAGAAGATAATCTTTAGTTCTTTTTTTTTAAATGCCATTCAGCTCTTTAATACCTGGATGCGTTATTCGAAAGGAACTTCGAACCTTTGTTTGTTCTATTAGATGTTTAAGGGTAAAACATTGTGTAGTTTTGTGGCTTCACGGCCTTATTCTAAAGGTTTTGGGTTGATAAGGGGCAAGCCCCGTGTAATGTGGAACCTCGACAAGTCCATAATGTAATTCTCTTTAAATGGAAAATCATGAACCAAGGGTTCTCTTGCACTTATTGTTAATGGCTCATTATTACAATGGAAAATTATGTTTTTGAATAAAAGTTGAGAACATTGTGTAAATAGTGGTTACGGTGATGCCAAGCAACGATGGTTGTCTTGGGCCAAGAGTTATAGTTGCATAACTGTACAAAATTGTATGCCTGTACTTCGTTCACATTGTTGATAATCATGTTTGTAAAATCGATGATATAGTTTGACTGTTAAAATGTTTTCGTAATGGCTATGCCTCAAAGTTCTATTTGTTTTTTGAAAGAAACCTTACCTGTAGCTTTTGAATGCTATCTGACTTGTACTAAGCTTTGTACTCAAGACTTAATCTTTGCAATAAATAGTTTCAATAATGTATATGTGTTATCGTTAGGGTTATGAGCTATCGATAGTCAATAGTACAGAATCATGCTTTCTAATAAGTGAAGTTTATTGTTTTGTAGTATTCTCGAATTGTTAGTTAGGGTTTGGAAAACTTTAACTTTTATGAATAGAAACTAGGGTCTGTAGTATCTAGGGTTTAATACTACTGTGTAGATATTCAATAATTGGAATCAAAAGTGAAAGTTAGTGAAGAATTGAAATATATATAATTGTAAGAAATCTCTACTGAGATTAATTCTTGCAGCTGCTATAATTATTAAAAATACAATTACTTTGAAAAACATGAAATGTTTAATATTGATTTCATTTGTTTAGTATTTGAAATAATTAGAATTACAAGAAATATATAGAACTGTGCAACAACATACTGTGTTTTTCTTTCATGTAATAATTAGATGAATTCTATACTACTGTTGATGCTATACTGTAATGTTTACTATGTTTAAATATAGGACAGAATTTTAACAAGAACACTACTGTAATCATTTATCCAATCAATGGCATTCTGCCTATCTCTCATCTTTCCTTAATTTATTTCTCTATACTGGAGTACGATGCAGAGAACATCATGGGCAAAAATATAGAGATGGTTATCGAATCAAATATTTCACAAAGCTTTTTCATTCAAAATCATACTTAGATCAAAACATAAAATAATTTCTTTTGCATGACTGAGTTTAATAATTCTATAATGCAGAAACATTTAACTGTAAACAAAAGTAGGAACAGTAAAACCTGGTTGACTGTAGGAGAAACAAACAGCCCAAGGAACCTGTTCCACCCAACCTACTCCTGAAGACAGCCAAGTTACTTTCCTTAGGACCCCCCGAGCATGTTCACTGAACCACCAGGAGGAAGATTTTGTAGAATCCTAGCACATCAGCTTGCAATAGAATGTGGATTGTCCAATCCTTAAGACTCAACAGTCAAAAAGACCTGCACCAGCACCTCTGGTTTTCCTTCTCAGTATAATTAACAGACTTACAGTTGCACTCTCATATAGCCTCCCTATTCGAATCTCTCAGTGATCACCTGATGCACTTGAGGAATATTTCTGCAGAAAATATTGTATGGGGCTTCCTACCCAATTCGAATTGCCTTATGTAGGCTACTTATGCCTTTTAGTGGTTAACTGATCATTAATGAGCTACCTGCTCACTTCCACCCACCTCAGGGATAATGCCACAAATTTAGGGGTAGTTGTCCCATAACCAATAGCTAGTGGTGAAGTGCAAATGCTTCCATCTGTCCCATACCTTCTAACAGCTTCCATTCCTCCTAGTGGGTCAGTGAACACTCATTTAACAATTCCCTTAGGTGTTTGTCTCCTACTTTAATTTATTAAATAATAATAATCAGTAATTACATTCATCCTTGACCAAACTTGGTCATAATTACAAAACTTTGTAATTAAAATTTAACATAAAGTATTTTGCAAATAAAATAATATTCTCAGAATTTGGGTAGGTGACATTAAATGCTCGAATTAATGAGTTTTTGGAAACATTACAAAAAGGTGGGGATTCGATTCATTTCACCATGCGATGAAGAATGTTTCCTCAAAAGGATTGAGTACAAAATCGACATGTCGTAGTTGCCACACGAACTGAGTGTCATGTCCACCTTTATGCTGAGTTGGCCGATAAATGAAAAACGTCCCATATATTTGGTTATCTCTGCAAAAGGTGCGACAACATTAAATGTGATAAGTCCCTATGGAAGTGCAGTAAATGCGACAAGAGAAGTGGCCAGGCACATGAAATATAATGCAAAATCAGTAAAGGACTAACTTAGGCATGGCGTAGTTGGCAAGTAATAATGACAGCATGATCGATGTGCAAGGAATAACGAAATATTGTGACAGGAACAGGAGATCAAGGTAAAGGAGTAATTTAACATCATTATCAGAAAATCAATCAAAGATAATTATGAAAGGATATCAATACAGAATCTTTGCAAAGCAACGAAGCATGATGACAGGGGGATTTATCCCTAGATACAGTCGTGATAAACGTCGGCGCAAAACAAATAAGAGGAACTCATATAGCGCAAAATAATGGCACCTCTTTTCCAATGATTTCAAAGGGGGAGAAATGCATGAAGTTGAGGATGAAATGCACATCAAAAGATGACATCAACAAGACATAATGAAAGGAGATAGAAGTGATCCATGAAGTTAGCAGGAAACACAAAAAAGGGATAATTGCAGACATCAAAAAGGAACAACATGAAGACCTGGTAGATGTGAAATAGCATGAAGCCTTAGAAGATGTGAAAGAGTGTGAAGATAACTGAACATATGGTCTACGCAGATGTAACAGGAAGCAGAATGGTTCGCGCAGAGAATTGGTAGCATAAGTACTAACAACAAACGCAGTATCCATAATCCCATAGAACCCACGGGGAGCATTGCGACAAAGTACATATGAAGCATACAATTCAATTAAGTTCAGGTACAACTTCATAAGGTGCTGACATCAATGCCAAAGGGGGAGATTGTTGAGAATTGGTTGTCATTGATGTCAACTAAAGATGATGTCAGGTGCTTGAAAGTCAACTAATGTCAAATAAGATGTCAACTGATCCAGTATGATTCATTTATATCAACTAAAGTCAGTGGATATAGTATTCCTACAGAAGTATGAAGAAGTTGGAAGCCACTTTGAAGCAGTATATGCGCAAATAGTGGAGGTCATAGACATGTATGCAACTTTGGAGTATATCTAGAAGCACATTCAGTCTGATATGTGTGTCAAGGATACATCATACAAATCTAGTTCAAGAAGAGAACACAAGTAATGTATCCTACAACATTTGGTCATTGCGCAAAAATAAAGTCCACCAAGTCAAACATTCACATGCTAGCAGCCAAGGGTTGCTTGGAAAATTGTACAAGTGCTTAAGCAAACAAGGAGTTGGTTGAGAAAATGGCATGAGTATGCAAGCAAGCCTAAGCGTTGCTTGGTTAAAAGTTGGAAGTGCTCAAGTTGTTAATGGTTGGATAATCCTGAAACTGCACAAGCATGGCCAATTAGAAGATGCTTTCAATAAGTGGAACGTGCACAAGTTCCTAGAAGTGTACAACGATTGAATACCATCTATGAGAAAATTCCATAACCAATGGTACAGCAGGTATGCAAGTCCCACAAGGGATGACAAGGCAAAGGAAAAAGGCCCACTTAGAAGAAGTTGGAGTATGCGTAGAATCTGAAAAGTATCAATGCACCAAGGTTGCATTACCCGCAAGAGATGATGCAGCACAAGTCATAGACGCATCAAGATGAAGTGTAAGATTGTGCACATACCATAAGGCAATGATACATTAAGAGCGCAAAGATACAACACCAAGGTGTAAAGTTCCACTAAGTTGTGGACCTTGAGGGTACAAGACACATATCAGTTGACACGTCAATAGAGAAAAAGATGGTGTGTGGCATATGCATAATCCGAGAAGTGTGAAAGAAGGGATGCCATGTCCAACTTGTGAAGATACAATCCATGCAAGACATGTATAAATAGAGATGCAAGTTGGATATTGAAACTAAACTTGATGGCGAGAGCATAAGAGCTTCAACTGCAAGTTTCAGTTTGTTTTTCAGGGCATTAAGGGGATCGTGGACAAAACATAATGATATAGTGAAGATTCATATGTGCACATGCAGTAGAATGAATTTTTGATGGTGTGCAGAATGATGCGATAGAACTGTGACAGATGCATGAAGACTGAAATGAAGAAATATTGAAGTGTGCGCAAGTGCTTGATGTTTTGAAGGACATTAATACAATCAACACATCGATAGTCATAGATGTTGTAGAGATAGAAGCGAATTTTATCATATATTGCGTAGATGTCTAGTTGATGCATAAGATCAGAAGTGAAAGTGTGCGATGTTGAGAACTCCATCTGATGCGCAATGACGGAACAGTAGCAGCATTTGATAGGCGCATCATGATGTAGATGATCTGAGACAAGTGTGTTAAACAAAATGGATGAATCATTTGATGCACAAGATGTCGTAGATTATCTGTGAGACTGCAACACTTAAAAAGAACAGACACATCATAAAGTGCACAGTTCCATCTATTACTAGTGCTCCATTTCAGAACAACAAACTATCAATTGAAAGCACAATATTAGTTGATCATTGCAGTCACATAGTGCAGAATGTTGAGATAACAATGACGCAGACTACAATATCATCAGAGTACAAAGTATATGAAGTAAGTCATCAGCAGAAGTATGATTTGAGAGGAATGAGAATTCAAGTGATGTATGCAGTGCAGTGACAGAGTATAGTTTGCATACAAAGGCGGTGCATAGTAGAATTGTCATCAGAAGATTTGAAGAAGTGTGCAGAGTTGAAGTTCGGTAAGATAGTAATATACATAAGACATCAGGGCAGTCGGATGGGGCAAGGATACAGAGAGTCAAAGCTTCCTTCAGGTTGGTTCCTGTAAAACAAAGAAGATAAGGGGTCGGTTCTTCCTTCTAGTTGGTGCTAGAGAAACACAGGGAGTGGAGGATTCCTTCAGGTCGGTGCCTGTAAAACCGAGGGGCTGGTGCCCCCTTCCAGTTGGTACTGGTAAACATAGGAAGTTGGTGCTTCCTTGAATTTATTCTCTCTCATTATAAAGAAGCATTATGTGGTTTTCTCCCACTTGGGTTTCCACGTAAAACTCTTGTGTGTTATGTGTTGTTTATGTGGTGCATAAATGTGTGGATGTTTATTTACTGATGCATAACATAATATAAGGATTAAATAAAGGATAATATGTTAAATAAGGTAAAAATTGCTAATAACTGCGTTAATACTGATTCACCCCCCCTCAGTATTAAATTGATTCCAACAGAGAAAATAAGCAAGGGAAGCTGCTCATTCATATCCTCCATACACCCATTATGATGGTTTATATGGTACAAAGAAGGGGATAGAGATGGAAGAAGACATAGTAAAATAGAAAACTCATTTTGTACCCCGTCATGGGTGTGCTCCTTTATAAAAAAATTGTGGTTAATTAATGGTATGCAAATAATTACTTGTGGTAGGACACTATGTAAGGCATTTCACATGGCAATTAGAATGCAAGAATTTTAATACTCTTAAGATAGCTAGCTCTGCTACCCATTTTGTATGATCATGCTAGATGGTTTGGTCATAACATTATTTTAATACAAATATATATGTTCTTATTAAAAAAATTAATTCATTCAATGACCTACCACTCAAATAGATAAGAATAAACATAGTAAAATAAAATTAGCATAGCCAATAAGTCATGATCTTTAATTTTTTAAGAATGTTTGAACCACTTATGATAAACCTCATTTATATATTTTGTATTATCTTACTAAATAAGTTGACCACAACCAATTTTTAATATAAATCCTACCCATTTCTATTTTAAATAAAATTCACTCACAATATGAATATATATAAAAAAAACAAGTGAATATGCCACAAAGTAACTAGTCCATACCAAAGATAAAAGTTGAGAAAGTAAATGAGTTATAGGGTGAATATAGAAATTGAAAAAGTAAGAAGAAATCATAAGAACATAACAAGTTTATAGAACTTTTCAAATTAATTAAGTATTTGTCCTCGTACCAACATTAAAACAAGAGAAATAGTTGCAAAGCAGCTACTAGTCCCTGCCTTAAGATTATGTTTATAGTTAAGACATGATTTATATGTTTATAATTTTTTTTACCATATATGATATTATTTTTGTTACTTATTTGTTATTATTCCTTGCGAAGGAAGGGATATACTAACCGTTGGCTAGTCAAACTTTACTGAATTTCAATAATTTGTTTTTCGTATCAAAGTTTTACAAAATTTATTTATTAAACATAATATTTTAAAAAATAAAAATAAATAGTGCAGTTTTTAAAATGCAATAATCTAATTTTTTAATTGGTGTAGGACACTTTTAATGGGACATAAATCCCTGTAGGAGTGTTTTTAATTGTCAGAAATTAAAAATTAACAAAAAAATGATTTATAAAACCAAAATTTCTAAAATCATCACCTCGGCTGCTGCTTATTCCAGGTGATAGTACTAATGCTACCTATGACATTCATTGAACAATGAATGCAATCTTTGTTGAGATTCCATATTTTGGATGCTTTAGGGTTTTTTACGCACCTAAATTGAACTATGGCATCCACACCATCCATTTCAACGAGTGTTTTGGGCGATTCCAACAATGCCTCGTCAGAAAAAAGTGCATTTCATCTAGCTTGTAAAGATAAATGGAAATCCATTGGTTGACATTCAAAACCTATACAGAGCATGGCGATCACATCAGGGAGATGATGATAATTTTGTGTGGTCTACTTTGGAGAATTCAGGGACACATTTCATCAAGCTCCCTATTGTGCATATTTACTTTTGGCAATGGAGCATGTTTTTGAGACATTGGTTTTGCAAGCTCTATGAGTTCGAGATCAGGGTGTCCGAAGAGATTTATGGGAGGACAGAGAATAATTCAAGGGAATTTGAGTCAAGCATTGGGATAGCGAGGAACTGGAAAATGCTTGAATCTCACCCACCCTCTTTTTTCTCCTAAGAGAAATATGTAGCAGATCATGGATGATCTCAGCTCCTTCATCGATCAACAACCCATGAAGATAAAAGACATTATTAGAAGTATCATACTATCCACTACGAATTCATCCATTTAAAGAGGATGTTGAAGGAGAAAGAGAACCACTCTTATCACTAGAATGGGAGCGAACGTTAAATAAATTGAACTCCCCCAACAACATATGCACGTTCGAGCTTAAGGATTTAGCTCTGTCCCAAATAGAAAGGGAGGTATTATTTGATTAGGTAGTTTTACCTAACCTTCAAAAACTGACCTTGATCGGGTGTTATGAATTGAGGGAGATAGGAGGGTTGTGTGGTTTTCCAAAACTTCGAGATCTTGAGATGAACTGGTGCACAAAATTTGAGGATCTCTAGGGTCTTGAAACGTTGATTTTTTTAGAGAGTTTGTATGTTGGTAAGCATGGGAAGATCCAAAGCATACAAGGGTTGGGACAACTTACAAAGATCCAAAACTAATTGCTTGTTATTGTTGTGAGAAACCAGAGAATCCAAGTGTGGAACATTTTTTTTCTTTGGAGATGTTGCAACTCGAGCATTGCGAGAAGCTCCACAGCATACTAGGATTGGGGAAGCTCACAAAAATCCGAGACCTAACTATTAGTAAATGTAGTGAGATATGAGGGATGCCAGGTGTTGAACATTTGAGTTCTTTGTAGCTCTTGTATTAGTGCATTGAGAGAAGATCCAAACTATACCAAGGTTGGGGCAGTTGACAATGCTCCGAACACTAAATGTTAGTGGATGTGTGAGATACAAGAGTTGCCATGTGTGGAACATTTGATTTCTTTGAAGTGGTTGTATGTTCAAGACTATGAGAAGCTCCATAGCATACCAATGTTGGGGAAGCTCACAAAAATCTGAGAAATTTCTGAGAACTGCAAGTTAGTGCATGCAAATAAACACAAGATCTAATGTTACAGTGTATTTTTCTACCTTGTGAGCATTTATACTCTTTGGCATCTGTTATTCATTTGATGGACTCATAACCACTTGTTGTCCTCCAGAAGCCCATTTTTCCCTACTTTGCCTTCTGTACGCATGCTACTACATTATAGCCCGCGTATACACAAGTGTTATATACGCAGGTTTCATCACTATAGCCCGCGTAAATGCAGGTTTCATCACTATAGCCCACGTACGTCAGTTTTTTATGGTAAATCATAGTTAAAAATCCATTATAGCCCGTGTGGTATATCAGGTTTCATCACTACATCCTGCGTACATCAGGTTTCATCACTACATCCCTCCATGTATCCCGAAATGACTCGATTTGACCTTCCACCTACCTTTGGAGGGTTATATATTGAGCTCTTCGGTGCATGGAAGGGGGGGAAGGAGAAAGAGAGACAATCAAAACTCTATTGAAATTTTTTCCATAGCTTGAGTCTACATCCATTGATCCTAGTTGTTGTGAACCTCTTATGTTCACCTAACAAACTCCTTCATAGTTTGAGTTTTCCATTGCATGGGGGATTGAAGTGGTGGAGACACAAGTGGAGGGACCTAGTTCTCGGTTCAGATGAGTTGCCAGCAAGAGGTTGTATCATGTTCTTCTTGTTTCATTAATAGAAATACTCATTTTCTAGTCCAATTGATGTTGTGAATGGTTAATTAACATTGGGTACATTTTCTTATGATATCATGGACCGTGCTATTGTTTATGCTAATATATTTCATATATTATATGCACTTGCTTGTATTTGTTGTTGAGACTAAGCTGCAGGTTCAAGTGTAGAGATTGGAAAGCTCAACGGGGATCTACTTCGAACATCTGGTTGAAGGTCGATCATTTATCCACATCTTAGCATTTTCATTTATATAGCATTGTATTGAGAATTGAGTTGATTTATGGTAGTCATCTATCTGTTGTGGTCTACCCCAAGCCATAGGAATTTTTTCTCCATAACATCTAACAGGTGTGGAACATTTGACTTCTTTGCAATAATTCCATGCCAAGGATTGTAAGAAGGTCAGAAGCATACAAGGGTTGGGGTAGCTGAAACATATTAGAGCATTGATGTTATCCAATTCCATGAGATACCAAAGCTACCCGGTTTGGAAAATTTGACTTGACTTCCTCGGAGAAGCTGAATGTTAGTGGGCTTAGGAATCTCAAGAGAGTGTTTTGCGTTGAGAAGAAAGAATGCCAAGAAAATCACTTTTGGCACAAGATAGATTCATCCATTTTTGGTGACTTGATCCATAAAATACACTCAGCAGGAGAGACATAAAGCTTAGTCCATTAGTGCGCCATTAGTCAGTTGGCCATTGCGATCTATTCACAAATATTCCCTTCTCAACATGCTACCCCACATTTTATGGGCATGGTCATATGTTGGGATTATTACATTACCATTTTTTAACTCACTTGAATACACAGCTATTATGGAATGTTATCTTGTACTTGGCCTTTTCAAAACACTATATGAACTACAGAATCAAGTTGAGAACTTAAGAAATGAATTTGCAAATGAAATCGAGGATAAGCATATGAAAATTATTATTCACAAGATACTTTGAGAAAATCTGAGGCGACATTAATCTCCATTAAGTGTGAGATTAAGTAAAGAAAGGGTAGTGTAACAAACCCAAACACACCGAATCAGTATGTTAGTAAAATTAACGACTTATTAAAATAGATCTACTTATTATTTTATAAGCAACATTAGTAACGCCTTCATGCGATAAAGGATAAAAGTTATAAACATTCCATACATTAATCCTGAGACGAGTTCTCCTTTAACAATCTTTTAGATGCAAGGGTATTTTATATTGGAACTTACTTGGAATTACAAAATACATACCATATCCTCGTAACAAAACATATTGACGACTTAGATCAATTAAATGGAAGTGCATACACTCTTAATTACATGCATAATTCGTCATAACAACTCTTCCTATACACACTACTTTTATGATCATCATACAACCTTCTTTATTCTTTATGATGCTTACACATCATATAACAACCTTACTTATTTGACGAAGATAATTTTTTTCATACATAAATAGAAAACTTAGGTTATATGCAATAACAATTAAGACTACAAACACAACACAATTCACAGATAAGAGAAGGCAAGATATACAGTGGTTCACCCATCCTTTGGGCTACATCCACAAGAACAGTCACGTCAAATAAAATAGAGGTTACATCCTTTAGTCGTTAATCACCGGCAGAGTACTTTCCCAGGCATTCAACACTACTGGGTCTATTTACATTTACACGGATCAACCCGATTTACTGCGATCAACAGGCAGCAAAATATATAATGGGCGACTACAATACATCCAGTAGGGATGTAAGGCGATGGAGATATATTTCCTATCAAACAGTTGTGCATATAAATGCCTTCTGCAGAGCATTTTTATAAAAAGTGGTTCTAACAACCTTCATAACAGAGATCACGTGAACAAAAATACATCTACATGGGAACTACTCTCCAGTCGCAGGAAACCAAATAGAATCCCTAACAAAGTGATGTCTCTCAAATATCGAATTGAGTTTCGATCCCAAATAGATGAGCTAAGCGGCCATCAGAACATGGATACTTTAAACAGTAAACCAAACAGAATAACCATAAAATAAGAATACAACCGCAAGGAAAACTGCGATTCTGGTCCATCCTAAAATAAGCTATTTCGCAGCATATAATTACAAGCAGCAAATGGAAACTACTGTAAGTTTTCTTTAGGCTTTCACATGTTGTAGTTATCTTCAAGGGGGATTGGATATCTGTGTAGAGTTTTTGTTCTCGACATGTTTCGGATTACATAGTTGTGTCCATTTTCAAGAGAGAAGGTATCTCTCCGGACTCAATCATAGAATCATAAACATATCAAAAACAAAAAACTCTACACAAGCATCCAATCCCCCTCGAAGATAACTACTGTAAGATTAAAGAAACAGTTGCGATGGTTCCATCGACACATGCTATCGTTTCGAAATAAAAGATAGGGTAATTCTTAGAACATAGAGGTCATTCTCTCAAATTACAACCAGCTATAAACACAAACAACAAAACTAGAATGGGATCAGGCTACAATGAGCCGTCCCCTCCCATTCGACCATTCCATCCATAAACCCTTATTTTTCCCCCGTTCAACTGCGATCTCATTCATATAAATACTCAAACCCCTTCTCTTGAAAGGTCCGCCCTTAACAAGAGAGAATCCCTCTTGATTTTCGGTTGTCCAGCTGTCTAACGTCCATGCTCAACGTGGACTGAAACTGGTTTCTTAAACTATTAAAGCCGAGTTTAAGCAAACGTGGATTGTTTACTAAGCTCGTAGGGTCGAGCCTTTAAGGCTGTTGTGCGTCGTGGAGTTAATTCGAACCATCCGCAAATAAGAGGGTCTTCCTGCTATCTAAGGTGTAACCAAACTTTAAAAGGGAAATAAATCTAACTTACACTTTGGTAAAACAGATTTGTAAGTCATGGGTATCGAGCTTGACGACGAAACCCTATTAAAACTTTTACCTTAAATATCGTTCTAACCTCTAGCCTTACAAAAGATCTAACACATAGATCTTTGTACCTATAATTATAAGATAGCTTTATCCAGAAGAATCCTATATATAAAATCTAATACATAAGTCTTTATGTATATTTATATGATATATTATTGGATAGAAACCTATTCCTTTCTCCATATATAAAAGATCTGATACATAGATCTTTATATACATCTATTTATATAATAGAAGCTTATTTATTCTTTAATATATAAAATCTAATACATAGATTTATATATATATATATATAATTATAGTTTTGACCAATAATAGTCTAGATGAGTGGAATGATGTCCTGTAGATTTATATATATATATATAATTATAGTTTTGACCAATAATAGTCTAGATGAGTGGAATGATGTCCTGTAGAATGATATACATTGTACCCCAAGATAATTACGCTCCTAGAGAGCGTTGTAGAGCTTACCATTATTCTGTGACGAATAATAACTATAGTGCAAAACTTGCTAAGGGCTCAATGTTTACCTTAGGATTATGATAACATAAGATGACACTTTTCGCTCCAGCTTAATTAAGTGAACATCATTGTTCATTCTCATTCTTTTCTAGCCTTTTCACCTCTTCACTTAGTGGATTTAGTCGTCCTTTGTTTAGTTGCAAACTACTCTCAGTCTCCTAAGTCTAACAATTCACCGCTTCGTAATTAACCTCATAAGTTACTTACAATGTTTACTGGTGGGGCCTTGGCCTTGAGCTCCTCACCAGTAAACAAGTACAATATTTATTTTATATTTACAAAATAACAGGGGTAAAAAGAGGATGTTACAGGTAGTTTGACACAATCATGGCTAGTCCATCTAACAAGTGGATATCAGATGGTTACCACCAATTGAAAAGTAGCCAGAACCATCTTCCATTCTCCTTTACATCTATATTAAAACATATAAATAAATAAATTCAATTGCAGATGACAACCTGTTGTGAACGAAACATTGGAGGACCAAAATTGCATGGACTCGATTAAAATGTTTAACATGGAACTTTTCCTTTTTTAGTTTATTATTCACATCTTCTCATGGTGCTAAGTTCTATTTTTATTTTTTGTGTTATAGCGATGAGATTGATTTCTCAAATATTTGTTTATCCGGTATAGCTTGTATTTTATATAGTGTAACATGGTATATCTGCTCCTTTTGGACGACCAACTAATTGCATAATATTAGGTAGGGATACCTATATACATATATATGGAAAAAATACACATGTAGACAATGTGCACAAGTAAGAATACCTTCATCATAGAGAATACCTTAACAAGTTACTCCATCATCGCTGACATTTCTATATCCAACCTTCCAGCATCAAATTGGTTAACTCTTGGTATATAAACTGGTAAAATGGGTCTCTGGAAATAAAAATCCAAAAACAAACAAAATATTTCAAAAAAATTACAAATGAATGTCACCATAAACTCAAACATTCCAAACAAACCCACAAATTCCAATGACCCAATCCTTAAACCCTAAGCCATGCGGTTTTAAAAATTACAACAAACCCACATGGTGCCCCAGTCATTCAGAACCTAAACCTGAGATTATCACAAAAAGGAAAATAAAAAATGTGCATTATCCCAAACATTTACTATAATGTAAAATCCAGAAACCTGAGATAAATTCTTCAGTTGTTGCCATTGTGTTGCAACCATGAGATAAGCATGCTGCCACACATCACACTGAGGGAGATTGACGTCCAACAATGATGCAGATGGCGATGATGAGGGAAGCTAAAAAAACTCATTAGATATTCAAAAGGGAAATGGTGCCTACTCCTCAATTCAATCCAGAAACATCGTACTATTGCAACAATGCAAATGCAAAGCCAAAATTCGTATGGATTTGTGTTCTTCCAGTCTCTCACCGAAAGCTTTTCATTCCTAATCTGGAAAATTATGCTAGTAACCTAAGTGGCATAGCAGTTGATGAGCTCTTGACTCTTGATGAGATGAGTCACGGTTATTTGAGATCATTAACATTGATGTTGTGATATTTGACAAAGGAGAATTTTTATTTACAACTGGGTATCAGCCAACATTTCAACCCAATCCAAATTCTCATTAACCACCACTACTTCATCACTGCCTTAAGAGCTTCAATACACTACACACGGCGACATTTCTACAATTTGGTAACGCAGTATTGTGACAAACACAGTTATCCTAGGATCAATCGGCAATGCACATCTCCATGACGCTATGGTGGCCACCAAACACATGCATATCTCCGCAATGCTATCGTGGCCACCAGCAAGCTATCAACACCTTGATCTAGCAGAGTTTTCTATTTCTTCACGTTTTGATTGCGCAGTCAATTGATTGAGGATTCACTGAATCGACTAAAGAAATGTTTGGTTTCACACGTTGGCTGCTCCACTTGAAAAAATTCAATGCCTAGGACTTAACTATGGAGGACTTACCAGGATAGATTTCAACATGCATCAGGACTCTATTCGTTGGTGCCCCGTCGCTTATGCATTTCTGCGCCGACATCTCAGAGGCTTGTTGTATAGTCAGACGCCAGTTCTGTTTTGATTATTGGAGGCTTGTTCAATAGTGCCCGGATCTATGCAATAGTCTGTCGTTGCTTTTGTTTTTCTTATTGGAGGCTTATGCAATAATCCATCGGCCTCGCTTTGGTAGGGAATTGTTGCAACGCAGCTTTTCTACTTATTAAAAATACTATTTTTTTTTTTAACAGGAACGTGAAGTATTCTATATTAAACATAGAGAAAGGTACAGATACAAAAATCCCTTTTATGAAGGATAGAACAAAAAAATTTGTTATACAGTTCAAATTGAATCAGTTTTAGCTTTCCAATCCTAAGGATGATACTTCCTATCTGTTTATGACTACTGTGGTTTTTTGGATAAATCCTAACAAACTGATTATGTAAAAGAAGGAAAAAAAATATTTAACTAAACAAGAAAAAAGAGCACTTAAACATTCCTGAACTTATTCTGAAGGAATTCCTTTGTGGGTTTATGAATCATCCTCCATTAAGGAGATTTCTTCGCACTGGTTCCCAGAGTCCGCTGGTTCTGTGAGCTTCCCAATTTCTTCCTTCATATCTTGCAAGGAGACTTCCAAATGTGCCAGACGAGCTTCAATTCTGTCGTTGCCTTTCTGCAAGGTGTCGAATAGCTGACTCTTGAAGGAAAAGAGGAATTGCTTGAGGCCTTCAAAGTTAGCTTGTTGAAACTCCTTTATGCCTTGAATAACCTTCTGCAGCTCCTCGAGCTCTCCCACCTGGACCCGAGCGTTGGTCTCGACATCTTCAGTGCATATATCCAGCCGAATTATGTCCTGACCTATGCATTTTCTCTCGTCCAGAGCTTCCCTGGAAGCTTCAAAGGCATTGTGGGCATGCTTCTTTATGTCCTGGTGAGCCCCTCTGATCTCCTTAAGCTCTGAAGCCATGCTCTCGATATTCATCCTACTACGCGCTAGAGAGAACCAGACGACAGAGCAGAGGTCGGCCAAGAGAGGAACAACGTTACAAGTGAGAGTTTCCAAGCCTGAAATAGCATGTTGCAGAGCAGTACCATCATCCTGGATATAATCGTGCGAACGAGAACCTCGATGCATCGGCATAACTCCGCATGCGTCCATCATACCACTATACCAACTCCCTTTAATGCAAGAAGAGGATCGAGGCCTGTCATTAAGACAGGGGCGAAGGTGTGAGGCACATGTCCATGAGGATAGAGGGGGGTTGTGCATGCGCACCCCCAAAGTTGAGCTAAGGGTTAAAAGCATGGAGTCCAAATATAATGGCTAGGACCTTGATTAAGCATCCTAATCCCTTCCTTGAGCCTAGCTCCTTGATTGGCCATGAAGTCTTCCTCTGAGTTGTTGTGCCTAAGGATATGGAGGAAATGAATCCTGGAGAAATCGTTAATGGAGGAGACGATTATCTTCTAGATTTTGCTCAGAGACTTGTTATGTCCTCTTTGGATTCGAATCATTTTCTGAATAACAATCTTAGAATCCCCTAGGGTGATGAAGTGATCTATGTGAAACGACTTCATGATGTCCATCCCTTGAAGAAGTGCAACCCACTCGGCTTGATTATTGGTTCTCCTACCTATTCCCCAAGCAAATTGAGATACCTTGTTTCCTCTTGGGTCGTAAATGACCCCTCCCGCACCTGCCACCCCTGACTTGTTAAAAATAATATTAATAAAAGCTAATTCATATCTTTATTTTTAAAAGAGTTAGCCACTTTCCTTGTTGTTATAGTGGTGTTAAAATTCTAAATATGATATATATACCACTAGACTAAGGTATGATAAATGTGTGTCTATATTTACCATTTTAAAGTATATGTTATGTCAAAAATATATATATTTTGTAGAATTATTAAACAAAATGCATATTATTATAAATTTCAAGATATATAATATTTAAAAATATATATTTTATAAAAATAAAAATAAGTATAAACAAGTAAAATTAGTAAGAAAATTGCTAATTATCTACTTCTTGAAAAAAATGATAAAAAGTAATTAAGTATTATTTGAAAGAGTATATATGTGTATGGGGGGTTAAGTAAGTTCGGTTAGCTCAAGTAATTGAGTGTTGTAAGTTGTGAGGTAGAATTTCCCCATAATGAAAAATTATTTTATTATTTTTATAATAAAAAAAAAAAAATTGAATGAATAATGTAATTTATTTTCAAATTTCTATTACAAATTTTTAAATCACGAAAACAATTTAAAGTATATAACAAAATAATTAAATTGAGTACATAAATATATTTTAGAAATTAACGACTATACTTATATTTTAGAAATTAACGATTATACTATATTAATGATTCTAAAATAAATATTAGATATCATGAAAATAAGACAAATCTAAATATCATTAATAAATTAAAACCACATAATAGAATAATATTATATAAATTAAAAAAATAATATCAATTCAAATTAAATAATATTAAGTAAATTTAAAGAATTTGCTTATGAAATTTAGATTACTAGTACTCAAAATATAAGTTTAAAAATAATATTGTTTTATTATTAATTGAAATGAGAATTTATTTAAAGATTTTATAGGTGCTATTTTTATTTTTATTTTATTTAGGTTATTAATAATCAAATTAAATGAGTTAGCCAACCGTAAGGCGATGTTTGAAGCAGTTGAGGACTTTATTTGGATTTGTGAGTCAATTCAGGTACATGCGTTATACATATATAGTATCACATAAATATGAATAACTCACCGCGTTTACCAAAAATTTCTAAAGGAAGGCTTAGCACAATCACCCTACAGAACCTTTATGATTATATGGAATCAGTAGAGAAACATAGGGAAAGGAGAAGCTAAAATTTATGCATACATAGAATCCTCCGAGAAACATAGGGAGGAAAGAGAAGCCAAACTGCAAATAGAGTTAAAAGAAATGATAGACAACACTCTCGCATCCTTTCAAGAAGAGATCCAAAAACAAATAGAAAATAAAATAAAAGAGTTGGAGGACAAGGTGGAGACAATGGAGTTCAAACTACAAGCAATGGAAACCCAAAAGCCACCTGAGCATGAAGATACAAACACTTTAGAAAATCTTAAGTTAAAAGATATGATTAAAGAGCTAGAGGAAAAAGTCAATCACAATTTGACCCTAAACAATATACAAGGTAAACTAGACATCAAACCCATTTTAAAAGAAGAAATGAATAAGCTAATAGCTTTAGACCACGAGCGTAACAAAAGAGTCTTAAACCTCATAATTTTTTGGTTTAAAAGAAGATCCAGAGGAGGATACTTTATCCCTTGTCAAGATGGAACTTCATAATAGGCTACAAATTGACACCTCCGACTTCACAAAAGCCTCAAGGTTTGGAAAATCAATTGAGAATAAAGAAAGGCTAATAATGGTAAAGGTTAAATCTATCGAACAAAAACATGACATCCTTAGTAAGACCTCTAGTTTAAAAGGATCGGGGATATTTATAAATGAATACCTCATTCCAGAAGATCAAGCATAATTAAGAAAAGAGGTCCAAAAGGTAAAAGAAGCTAGAAAAGAGGGAAAATGGGCCCTAATAAGAAACAGGAAAGCTGTCATCTGAGATAGAAACCAGAGCAATAGTAATAAATAGCAATTCAACAAACTTTGAATCATATCTTGGAACTGTCGAGGCTTTCCATGGAGCAAAGGCCCTAAGTTAAGTTGGATCCCAGATGAAATTGACATTATACTACTGGTTAAAACTTAGGAACACGAGGAATCCAAGGTCCCTGATATAAAAGGATAATATGTCCTATGGTTAATATGGAATAAGCGTTCCTGTCGTAGAGGCATTAGGGGTATAGCATGTTTCATCAAGAAGACCATCTCCCCTCATGTTAGGCTTTATAACAAAGACCCTTACAACCAATATATTTGGATAGATATTAAAGACATTAATGATAAAACGATCTATATAGCCATTTGTTATTTTTCTCCTACTAATTCTAACTTCCATAAGAAAAGCAACCTAGATAAAAATTGCCCTTATACTGTCTTAGAGCATGATATTTCCAATCTAAGGAAGGAAGGAAATATTCTTTTGATGGGTGACTTCAATGCCCGAACTTCGAATAACAAATCCATTATTTTAAGCTACTATTCCAACCATAACCCTCTCTAGTTAGATGAATACCTTGCGCTAGCTAATAGATACAAAAGAAGTTCTGAAGACCTAATTGAAAATTCATTCGGTTCTGAGTTGGTCAAGCTCTGTAGTGCTCAAGATATTATAATTTGCAACGGGCTAATGAAATGGCCAAATTCTAGTTGTATGAGTTGTATTCATGGGCTTGGTAGTAGTGTCGTAGATTATGTTATATCGGATATCTGTTTATACAATGAGATTATAGATTTTGACATCCTCAACGACCATGAACCTGACTCTGATCATAAGCCCTTAAACATGACTCGCAATCTTATCATGAATAGCAATCCCCCAGAGGAAAATTTGTTAAATTTTGAGCATTAATTCACAATACTCTTGGATCTTTACTGAGAGAAAAACATATACAGTATATCAATGCATAACAATCACAATAAGCATGACAAGCATCACAAGAATCAAAAGCATGAGAGACAAGAGACACAAAGTTTTCATGGGGAAAACCCTAAGGTGAAAAACCCCACAACTTCCTTAGAGATAGAGAGAGCAATGGCTCAACCAAAGTACAACCAAAATACATTGAGATAGTCTCCTAGTAGCAGATGATCCTCCTCCTCACTAGTGCGCCACTTTCTGAGTGAGAGAAGTGTGAGTTTTCGAGTGATTAAAATAGAGATCTCCTTATCTCTATTTATACTAGTCTATTTTCCCAGTTACACTATCGGGCCGACTTGTCTAGCTAGGTACATTCACAATATAATATATATTTCAGGGCCGACCCCACACATGGTGGTCTAATAACCCGCCGCCAAGTACACACACTTGCAACACTTGTCAATACACATGACGACACTTCCTTATAGAGTAATAACACATCTCTTATAAGGGTACAATAAATATATATGAAATAGATAGATGAAATACATTCCGAAGTTACATATACATCAACAAAATTATCATCGCCAAAAGCACCTAATATTTGATAAAAGTAAAAGTGACCTTTTTCTTCATGATTTAAGAAATAATATGTCTCCTTTATCTAGTATGGACAATATAGAAATTCTCTACCATAATTTTACTACAACACTTTCCTCCTCCATTAACAAGTTCTCTATGGAAGTCTCAGGTATAAAAAGAGATAATAGAACCAACGCTTGGTATGATCAAGAGTGTAAAGATGCAAGAAAAGAGATTAAGTAAGCTACCATTGAATCCCTAAAAGTAGGCAAGATAAATAAGTACAAATCCCTCATTAAAAAAAAAAAAAGGTATTATCTAAGTAAAAGACAAGAAAATATTTTACACCTATCCAGGATGGCTCCTAATAAATTCTAGAGACAAATTCTAAATCGCAAAACAAAAGAAGATAATAATATCAAGCTCTAATGGACTGGAATTCATATCTTAAAAAACTTTATGAATCCCCAAATATCAGAAATAACATTCAAACCCTTCTTACAACAAAAGAATTTTTCTCATTAGAGGACATAAACTTTGGGTTTATGCACCTAGCTAATGGAAAAACCAAAGACATTGAAGGCTACCAAGCATAAATCTTAAAAATTGGAGTGATTTCCCTTATCCCGCACATCTGCAAACTCTTCAATCTAGCGGTCAATCAAGGTTTCCCTACACCTTGGACTCAGAGCCTCATTATACCTATTTTCAAAACTAGAGATAAAAATAACCCCTCTAATTATCGGACCATTATGATTAGCCCTCTTTTAGTTAAGTTATACGATATTAGAAACGAATTATAAGCGGGCTAAAGGCCAAGCCAGTTTTAGAAGACACAATTCAACCACGGACCACCTTGTTACGCTTAGGATCATTGCAAAGGAAAGCCGCAATAATAAGTTTGATCTATTTTGTTGCTTTGTGAACTTCAGAAAATCCTTTGATACGGTCCCTAGAAATAACCTTTGGAATAGGTAAGAGGAGCTTCAAGTTCCTCTTGAGTTGAGGGATGCCACGATACGGTTATACGAAAAGGTCATTGCCAAGTTTAAGAACACCGAAGGGTGGTGGACTGATATAAACTGTAATATTGGAATTAAATAACGTTTCCCCCTCTCCCCCACCCTTCTTGGAATTTACATCGACAAGCTTGAAATTTATTTAGAAGAAGCAGGTTGCGCTGTCATGATCTTAGCTAGGATAGTTACCATCCTCCTGCTCTACGGTGATGATATTGTTCGTATGGCAAGGTGTCACTTTGATCTTGGCAAACAATTAAGAACTCTTAAATATTTCAACTCTAATATGGTTATGACTGTTAACACTGACAAGACAAAAGTTATGATTATAAAGTCTAAGAAAGGCACATACGCTAATTTTATTTATGACAATAACAATTTGGAGGAGGTAACTTCTTACAAATATCTCGGTATTGACATTCATCATAAACTCAATTGGAACTACAACATTGAGAAAAGAGTCAATGGAGGATGGAAAGCCTATTTTGGCCTTGAAAACAATTGTAAGTCAACCAACCTCATCAGATGGGATAAAAAGAAGTTCCTTTTTGAAACTCTGGTCATTCCCGTTATCCTATACGGCTGTGAAGTGTGGGGTTGCAGGGTTTCTAGAGATTCTTGGAGAAAGATTGAGCATATTCAGAAGTGTTTCATAACTTATAACCTCAAAATTAAAAGTAATACACCCTATACTATTCTCCTCATAGAAACAAGTCTCTCCCCCATCGAGAGTATGGCTATGACTAGGTACCTGATGTACAAACACAAAATAAATAACATGGGAGATGAGAGACTTCCTAAAATTGCTTTAAAATCAAGTCAAAGTCACCTGCGTCTCAAACGAGGATGGTACAAATATTCCAGAGCTTGGTTAAACCTTTGGGGCATCGATGAAAATGAACCTTTGCAGAATATCATTAATATCAAAAACATTATTACTTCTAAGTTTAAAGAGAAAATGTGGTGCAAGAAAGATTTAGAGATGAGAAGAAAATTAAGATACTATAAAGATGTCATTAACCCTAATTTAGAAGTTCAGAATTATCTCTCGGTTTTAGCTAGCTCAAAGAAGAAAATTAATATAGCTAAGATAAGAAAGAACTCTCGTGAGCTCCATAGCGAAACAAATCGTTGGTCAGTTCCTAAAACACCCTAGGCAGAAAGGATTTGTTATCTTTGTGAGTCTACGAGTGTTGAGGACGAAACTCTTTTTCTCTTAGAGTGTCCCATTTACACACACATGAGATCTCAATTTCATAATGTTTGTTTTAATACAAACCTTTATAACTGTCATAACCCGAAATTTCTGAAAAATTTAAAATTTTATTTATAACAATAAATGTTAACTAAATAGTATTTCTGATCCTGTTTAATTTCAGTAACTAACATAATCTGTTTAAAAGACTCTGTCTTACTACAATTTTGATTTCTGTGATTGTAATTAATGACTATTTTGTTTCAAACTGCAAGGGAAGAGCTAGTCATGGCTGACTGGCTTACTTAGCTTACGAGCTAATGCATAAGTCGTCTTCTGTTTCGCAGGTACGCCGGTGAAGTAAGGATCACTGTATTTTAAATCTTGGTAAGCATCAATACTCCCTGTACTTTAAAACTTTAAAGAATGGTTTATTTACTATTGCTAGTTGTAGTGCAAGACAGTGAAGTTATTCTCATGAAATTACACTTGAATAAAGATTGATAGTCTGCCCTGACATGATATTTCTTAATCGGATAGTATCATAATTATTGACTGCATAGGCG
Source organism: Larix kaempferi (assembly GCA_027924585.1). Taxonomy (NCBI): domain Eukaryota; kingdom Viridiplantae; phylum Streptophyta; class Pinopsida; order Pinales; family Pinaceae; genus Larix; species Larix kaempferi. Next base: position 10,051,364 of record BSBM01000047.1, on the reverse strand, counting down.
ACGTTAGCATCATGTGATATGTTGTCAACTAAAACCGATGATTACTGTTGTATTCACGTATTATTAACATGAGTTGGAAAGGTGGCACCTCTAGCGTTGTTCCATTAAAGTAATCTATATATCGAGGTCCAATGTCTACTTAAAGTTTAACTCACGTCACCTGACTGTGCCTTGTTTTTAAACTACCTTCACGGTGTGAATCAGTAGATGAAATTCTATTTCAACCTCTTGATAATATAGATTATTATTCTAATTGTTCACTGTTTAACAATGGTATCGGTTGAAATACGATGATAGGACATGATGGCAAATGTATATCTCTTCATATAGTTTTGGTAACCTTTCAATGTGTTAAATGATAAGGTGTTTTCATTTAAAAGTTGACTACCTCATTGTTAAATGATCGTAGGTAGAAGATAATGTGCTCATGGCATTAATCTATGGCTTGTTTTCACTAAATATAATACAATGATTGTACAACAATCATAATGTTCCCATACATTGGGCAAACTTTATATTCAATATAATGCTAAGGTTGTATCTACCATACTTGGTTAATAGAAACTCCATATTTGATGTTGACTATCTCTCGTTCATATCATTGTAGGGTTTATACATACCATGTACATGGAATTATCGAAGGTTTGGTTGCAAGGCATGCATTATATGCTAATTGAGTGTAAATCATAGTGTTATTCTATACGTTTGACTTATATCTATGCAATGATTTTGAAATCGGTGAATAATGATTTGGATGGCAACTGAACTATATGGTCTCGACCCATATTACGTTGATATATTTCGATGCTACGTGGTTGACTCTCCTCCATGCATTTGGTGATATATAAGCTGTTATCGAAACCCTACCAGGTTATTGTCTTTGCCTTCGAGCTCGGGTCTTAAGGGTGAAACCCTCCATGTCTGAATTTCGTAGTTGGGGCACTGTAACAAAATGCAAAGTGTTGTGGTTCTGGTCTCGTGGTTTCATTCTGTGGTAGGATAAGTCCTCGGCTCTGCTGATAGCATCTGCTACAATTTCATTGCTTCGTGGTCTCGTTGTTTCATTCTTTGTTTAAGTCCCAGCTACTTACAGTCCTTCACTGTGCTGGTGTGGTTATGAGGCAGGGTTTTGTTACCTGTGTATATTTGGGTTTGGGGTGTGCTTCTCGACTGGTTCAATCCCAGTATAAGGGTTTCGTCTGGAAGGCTTGTCTGTCGCGGCGGTTAATAGAAGGGTTATGAGGGTGTCCCTTGCTCCTCCAACCGATGAATGTGATGGGGTTTTCAGTGCTTTCTCCCACCGGTGGCTTCCAGATTATCCCCGGTTGCATTGCTCAGGTAAAGTAATAACCATATTTTCGCAGTTTTTGTTTTGTAACCGAGTGTAGATTTATTATTTATTCACAACTCTCGGCATTGATTGTGTATTAACATCTCTCGGCTTTGAATGTGCAGGTCCTGCTATTCTGAAGGTACACAGGGCTTTATCTCCAATGCTGGCTCCTCCGGGTAAGCCTGGTTATCCACGGCTATCTCTTCCTTTGCTGGTTTTGTGGTTAGGGTTGAGTTTTGGAGGGAAACTCCTGTGTAGTGTCTTGATGACATGGGTGCAGTCACCTGTATAAATTTGTTTTGTTTAAAATGAAAAGGGGTTTGATACCCTGTTATGTTTATGGAGAGCCATTCACGGCTCAGACTGAATGAGGCCAGGGTTTCTGTTGTTGTAATTGCATTTGCTAGGCGTAGGGTTCTATCCACGCTGTATAAATTAATATTTAGTATAATATTGGGCCTGTCATGGCCGTGTTTCATTTCTGAGTTTTGTTAAATGAATAGAGTGTTAAAATGTAAGGATGATTGAGTTCTCCGATACCTGCATGGGATGATAACTCTGTTATAATGAAACCCTATAATTATCTCTCTGCGTTTTTCTTCGATTTTGAGTGTTAAATGAAAAGAATGTTATTGTTTATTACTGTAATGGTTATTTAATATAGGATAAATCCTGGCGAGTTGGGGTTCTGTTTTATGTTTAAAACATATATATGGAAATGTTAACTCGGTGGTGACTGAAAACGTGTTGTAACAAATTCATTTTGGTTCTTGTATAATTATTTAATAAAACTTTGGATAGAAAATTATATACATAGAACTATGTATAAACCTATTGTAGGTTCTGTCTGCCATATAAGGCATCCTTTTCATTTGTTTTCAGTCTGTCAAATGAATGTTGTAAGGCTACGGCCGTGTAGGGTTTGTGAACTACTCTAAGGGAGAATATTTATAATGAAATAAATATTAATACTGTGTATAATTATGAAGGTTGGTAACAGCCAATAATGGTTGCGTTTGTTGACAGTTTCTCTGTGTGTTAATATGTTTGTTTAGAGATAGGAAATTCTTCAACAGTGCTTGTGTAATATATGTATATGAGTTCGATAACGAACAGAAATCTATGCCTGTAAATTGTTTAAAGAAATATTGAAGTCTCTTGAGTCTTGACTTCGAGCCATACAATAGGTTTGTCTTGTTTTTAACAACTCTGTCAACTCTGTTATGATGATATGGCTATTAAATTCTAATACTAGGTTGAAGGGAAATAATAATCTACAGTTTTCATGTGTTTGTACTATGTTAATGAATAAGATTATATGGAAGTTTGTAAACAATGAAATATTTTTACAGTCACACCCTTTAGTTAGTTGATAGCTGTCAATAATATTCTGAGTATAAACAATATAATAATATGAGTTTTGTTTATCTGTTAGCTCGATACAAGTATGACCTGTAACTAAAGTTGACTGAAATATAAAACAAATATATGTATACAGGTATATTACTCTAATAGGAAATATCTCAAAGTAAAAGCTAAGATTTATCTATATCTGTTCTTATGATTGTTTAATAGCTATAATTCTGGAATATCTACTGTTTAATATTCTGTCTATTATTTAACTATTAACAGGAATTCTAGAAATATATAAACATGGTATTTATTAACTGTAACAGTAAAAAAAATATGTTTTGCATAGGATAATTACTCTATTTAAATAAAATAGGGAAAATTTTAAAACATCTGAATTCTGAAATTTATACCAAAATAAAGTACAGAAAGACTGATTTACTGGAATTGAATACAGTCAAAACATAGTTGAACTAGTCTATTTCATATGAAAATTAATTAAACCAACAGCAGGAAGAGTGACAGAACCTGTAGCTAAGGTAGACAATAACAGCAATGGGAGGCTGTTCCTCCCTACCAATTCCTGGAGAGTGCCCAGACAGCACTTCTCAGGACCCGCGAGCTTGCTCTGGTCTAACTGGCTGGAACTAGGTACAGTCAACAATTCCCTCAGCCAAAACAGCTATACTGGAACCAAGTTACTGCAACTCCCTGCTTCAAAACACTTCCTTACTGTTTTCCCACTTCCTCAATGGGACTCCTGAATAGCATTCACCTGAATGTATTCTCCCTCTAGAACAATTGCTGACCCCCCAGCTCAGTTCATTGAGTAGTATTTTAAAAGATTGCCTAGGTCTTAGTTGGGCTAACTGTCATTAATGAGCCACCTGCTCAGATTCCACTTTCTTGGGGAATCATGACCCCAAAATATAGGGAAGTTGCCACCTGCAACTCAGGAAGTGTTTGAGGATGCTGCCACTTGTCTTTTTTTCCTTCCACCTAATTCCATCCACCAGTTAGACCAGTAACCTCTTTTAACAGCTCTCCCATGTTGTTGTCTCCATAATTTATTTATTAATAATAATTATTCAGAATTTACATTCCATTTCTGGAGACTCTGCTGAGTCATCCATTCCTACTTAGCATTAAATTTAACATAATGTTTTCAGGAATATTAAAAATAATTACATTATTTTAATAAAATTGGGGTATGTGACAATAACCTCCTAACTTGCCAAGATTATAGTGAGCTAGGAAAAGTTCTCTCCAAACTTTTTGAGCATAGGAATAAAATTTTAAAACAAACCAAATAATCCCCCTTTTTCCACTCTTCTTAAGATCCGATAGACCAAACTTGGTCTCAGGGACGTTAATCATCATCATCGTCATCATAAATTAAAAAATATGTAATACAATATTCTAAACAATTAAAGAACACACATTTAAAACACATATATTAAAAATGTAAATTGAATTCAAAGTAATTATTATTAATTATATGATAAAATTATATATTTTTATTATTAGTCCCTGCCGTAGGCAGGGACTATATGTTCCGCTTTTTACTATTAATTTACCTAGCACAAAAGTATTTCTAAAACTTGGCTATAGTTTATCTAAAGTTGAAAGAATTTATTTATTTATTTGTATTTATTTAATAAAATATTTTAATACGTGTGTAAGTTTTATTGGTGGAAAGTGCTTGAAAAGATAATTTTTATCATTGTCACGGATTAAGAAAAATAAAATGAAAATGAAAATAGAACATCACTTTAAACTTGCAAATGTTAACACTTAAATATTTTCTTCCTGGTGATTCTGACAACATGCATAGGGATCCAGTTGAGTTGAGAGGCATCAAGGTTAACAGGTTTGTTAAATAGTGGTTGCATTTAGTAGCCTTTGAGATTACAATCATATAACATTCTCTCCCTTTTGAACTGGTCACGTTTAAGCCACTTAATCACTTAATTATGTTTATCAATAATTACTTCGGAATCCATCATTTATGATTTCCAGACGGACAGACAGGCAACGAACTTCTACAATTTGCCAGACGGAAAGGAAATTAACTTCTACAATCTTAATTACTAATGAAATTCTTCTTTACTAATGAATTTTTATCGGTCGATCGTCTTATTGTGGAATTTATCTTTTCATTTTTCTTTGACAATCTGACCTCGCTGGCCCTGACAGGGATTCCCCTTTTCGATGGCATAGCTGCGGTCAAGATGCAGGATTTGGCTTTTCAATGGAGGAGCTGGCATGCAGTTTTTGATGGGTTCGATGCAGTGCAGCTGAGGAAACTAATGAAACGTGTTGTCTACATGTCATGTTATCTGCATGTCCTACAGCTGTAGCATTAGTTACATGTCATGTTATCTGCATGTCCTGCAGTTGTAGCATTAGTTGCAGATTTTTGGGTTTTAAAGAAGCTCATTTTCATGATTAGTTTCAGAAATATTTCAACGAGTTTTTGAGAGTCCGGGATTTCAAAGAGTTTTTGAGAGTCTAGGAAGAATGTTGAACTTGCAGAGGGCTATTAAAGATCAAACGAGTGTAAGTCTTCCAAGCAGTTTTGACGGCAAGAAAATGAAGTTGTCTACATATCTATCTGAAGGAGAATAAATTTCTTCCATTATTGGATGGCTTGTGTAGTCGGCTCAATTTGCAAGAATTAGTTGTGGCATTTGGGGATGGTAAGCACAATAAAGTCCTATTATCTACTCCTAGGAAAGATTTGATTCGATGAGCGCAGATAATCCACTGAAATACAACCCCTCTCTAAAGAGGAATCCTGGATGTTGTTTGGCTGAGTTATTTTCAAAGATGACGAGGTTTCTATCGATATAGAAGACTGACAGAAAAATTGTGGACAATTTCCAAGGTTTTCCTTTAGTGGTACATGTAGTTTCTGCAGCGATGATTGGCCAAACGGTGTACCTAAATGGGATATTTGTTTATCTTCCATTAAAAATGTAGATCCATCTTTTCTAGCTACTAATTCTGGTCTTGGTGTAGATTTGTATGCAACGGTGCGATTTAGGTATGATTTTATTGGACAAATTTATCATTATTAACCAAATTATACAAAATTCAAAAAAAAAAAAATTACAATCTAATTTAATTTTATAGAAAAGTATTTTTCATATACTAAACATTAAAAGGAATCTAGATATGACAGGGCTTGCGCAAGGGTATTTTGAGGCCACAAGTTGACATGTAAAAGAGATACGGCTAGAGGCATGGAATTTAATGTCTCATAGGGCCCTATTTTGTATTCCAACCAAATTTTGACATACATTATGGAGACCAAGAAAAACTAATTTAATTAGATATGTATTATAAACTGTCAATTTCAATTTTCCAGTTTATGAAATGACTTTCGTCTTGCTTTGAATGGTGTTTGTGACAATTTTACATTACATAGTTTGTAATTGGCATGATTATAAACCCATAAATAATCCTTTGGGCCTGTTCTATTTATGCAATTGGTAAGCATTTGTTTTTTTAATTGATGAAATTTTGGAATCTTTTTTTCATATCGAATTGTGGACTTTACTGTCATTTAGGATTTCTTATTACTTATAGTTTAAGAAAGTTTTCAGATCCATGTGTAAGTTAATTTTATGGTTCTACATCATAATAATATTGAAGGATGAGTCCAGATGGTGTGACTTTTTTCTTGAGTTTAATTTCACGTGAGATTTTACAAATTTAACATTCTTGCATTTTGTAATTGCCATTTTTTTGCAGAAGTAGATTTTAGATTTTATTTAAAGACTATTTTTACTTGGGATGTCTATTGCTGGCATCCTCCATACTTCCACATTTGGCGTACATGTCAATAAGTGCATTCTCCAACACTATTTCTAAGTTAGTCCCAATTCTAATAATGTGGGCATGAACTTCCTTACCCCTTTCAAGGACTGCTAGACCAGTACATGCTTCGAGAGTGCTCATGAATGTGACTCTATTGGGTTCGACTTCTGAGCACTGCAGCATTTGTCAGTAAAAACGGAGGGCTTCCTCGCAATACCCATGCTGGGGATATCCAACAATCACGGCACTCCACAAGACGACGTCTCGTTCAAGCATTTTTTCCAACCCTTGGTGAGCTTCCGGCAAGCTGTCGCATTTGGCATAGAAGATCATAAGCTTGTTCAACAGGAAGAGGTCTAGGTCTGCCTCTGCATCAATCCCAACTTTGATCATGTGATGATGAACTCGATTTCCTTGGGCAACAAATTTTGAGTGGGTGCACCATTGCAATAGACAAGCCAAGGCACGTTGGTCCATAATCTATATATGTTGCATAGCCTCTTCAAGTCGTCCATCTTCACACAGTCCCTTGACATGTTGAGCAATGGACGCAAAGGTAGAATCAAACTGTTGTAATTACCCAACAGTGGTGAACACAACCTCTGTCAGTTTTATAAAAGAGGCCTTTGTAATTTAAAGGTGGCGGTAGACAAATTCCAATTTTTTAATTGCCTTTGTAATTTTGTAATTGCCAATTTTTTGCAGAAGTAGATTTTAGATTTTATTTAAAGACTATTTTTACTTGGGACTATTTGTACTTCTGTTAATTTAAATACTATGAATTTAAATATTATGAAGTTGTTTTTTTCATCTTTAAAAACTTTGAAAAAAAAATGCTAATGGCGAATAGCAAGCAAGTTGTTGCATAAAGAAAGATTTCGAATTAGTTGATAAAAAATAAAGCGATAGCTGAAATAATGGTTGGATTAATCCCAATGCACTTGAGATTGCAAGAAGAAAGAGGCATAGGTTACCATAAGCGAAACTCATCATCAACTGTGACGACATAGCTAAAACTTGATAAACCAAAAAAATAGACCAAAAACCAAGTCAGATAAAAGCTTGAACAAACAAACAAAAAACCCCACTAGAAACACTATGCACAAATTCGTATAGACCCTAGTTAAGAGTCAAGACCGGACAATCCAAGCAAGAATTCTTGTAATTGAATCTAAAATAGGCAGGTTACTAATATAGTCACTTTCAAATAACGTGAAAGGACCAAATTCATTGGACTAGCAGCCATTATACACGTTTCTACATATGTTTCTAATGGGCCCGAGGTTCTTCGGGCCAATATGTATAATTATAATTATTGGTATGCGATACGTATAATTATAAAGTAATTTAAACAATGACTATTTGAAGTTTTTTTCTTGGCTATTTGATATAAGATTTAGGTCCTCCTTCAAACCCTGTAACTTATGTACATCGCATAGACGATATAAGGGCAGTGAAGCCTCATGGAGTAGTGTCGGTATATATATGAAGGTTATAATGACAAACAAACAAAAAGTTTATGAATATCATATTGGAAATATATATATATATATATATATATATATATATATATATATATATATATATATATATATAAACTTCTTTAGTATATTAAATTTATTTTATTTTTAACAAATGACCATGATGTGTTCGAGAGCATTAGGGTTGGAGCTATTGTATTGAAACTTTTTCAATATTGGTTGATATGTGAATATTTGTTTTAAAATTTTAAAAATGATAAAGGAAATTGATATTTTTGTTTAAAATTTAGTAAGAATTATTTTAAATCATGAAATTAAATTTGATAGCTTACATATGTTTTTTAAAATATATAATAAAAGTATTTAAGTGTGTTGAATCAATCTAAAAAACAATTTCATCAATTGAAAACTGTAATTTTTGAACTGTAGTGATGCAAAAAGTTAAAATGTGTAGTGATGCAAAAAGTTAAAATGTTTAGCCTTCTTTATTATAAATATGTGATTCTTATATGTTTATTAAACCTTGCACAAATTTTGGATGTTATAGTTGTAAGTGATATTATTGAGAAACATAAAAAATGTAGGGTAGACAACTAATGTTTTAAAATCTTATCACAAAAGAATTATTGACATTTTTCATAGGAATTTGAATAATTTCGATTTTCTTTTGATAAATTCATGAACTTTAGGTTTTAAGTTGAGATTGTATAATCCATGTGTTTAGAGTTTTTGATGCTTTTGAATCAATTAAAAAAACATTTTCTAGGTGCATTTCACTTAATTTGAAATGAATTGTTGGGTTTTGGTGAAATATTATGGGAAAAGGCCAAATAATTACTTATTTATTCAACACCTAGACATTTTTTTTGTATTTGATCTTGATTAATTTTAGATAATTAAAATAGATTTTATTGGTTTATTTTATTATAGTAATGTTTTTTTTTAAGTTTTCATTTTCACTTAGATTTACCTAAGTCTTAATTTTTAACATATTTAAATATTTAAACATTAATATTTAATATAGATAGATAGGAGTATAATTTTTATGTTATATATAAATTTATTTAAATTTTATTTTATTTAAATTATAATCCAAGATTGCTTAAATCTTAATTTTTAAGATATTTAATATAGATTAATAGAAGTATAATTTTTATATTATATATAGATTTATTTAAATAATTTATTCTTTTCTATTTTTATTTTCCTAATTTAAATGGCGACGACTACATGCAGCTCTTGTTTAATAATAAATTTAATTATTTTGAATATGACAAAATTATTAACTTTTACTTGGGTACAAACCAAATAAATAATCGTTACGCAGTTGATTAAAACAATGTGCAAATGTTTGCATAATCATATGCCACATGTTATTTAAGTAGGCTGGTCTTTTCCCTATTCATCGACTCCACGGTCCACCAATACATTAACTTTGGTGATAATGTGAATAATGATTATGCCAACTTTGGGGATAGTGTTGGTGAGAGAGTCTGCTACTCGATAATCCGTGCTGAAAAGGTTTTTTTAGTTGTATATACCAATCGCCAATCGCATGTGCCTTGACTGCATAAACATGAAGTTATTACACTACATTGAATTAATATTGATGGAACCTTTTAATTTATTTTAAATTATCAAGTGCCATTTTGAATAACATGAAATTAGTCACGTCATAGTTTTATCACACACATTTCACTAATTATAGAAAAGATAAATGCATTTTATTTATAATTATAAAGTATAATTTTTCCGATTTTAATATTAAATATAGAAATATAATTTAATTTTTATAATAAAGAAAGTTTTGTTTATTTAGCTAATTACAATATAAGCAGAAGTTAGTTTGAGTGGTTGAGAGGAAGTTACTCTCCTTATCCAGGTTCAATTCTTGTAAGTGACATGATGCTCTTGTTGAGTCCTATTGTAATGATTGTATTTTCAAGCTTTCCTTGATTCCTTTGGAATAACAAGACATTATATTTATATTTAAAAATGGATACGTTAACTAAAATTCACAGTCAAATTACGTATTTTTATACAGTGAAAAATTAGATAACATATATTTTTTATTAGACATTATTTTGATAAATAATATTATAATATATTTAATTTTAATATCTTAAAATGTATAATCTTACCGTAGTCACGACAAAAGAGAAATTATTGTCATTTAACCAATACAATTTAAACCAGACTATACTAGAAGTAAAACAATTTAAATATTGAAATGCAAACAAACAAAACATTCATTTATTTTTTAAAAAAATTTAAGGCTGACCCTGCTATTCACCCCTGTGAAACAAAACATTCATTTATAAATTGAATTCTCAATAAATGTACAATGTCATGATTTCAAAATAAAACTCCAACCAATTAAATGTCACAAGGCAATATCTAATACCACATAACCCCACGTGCCCCAAGGAATAATAAGTATATCAATAATGAAAATAAAAGACAAAATATATATATATATATTGTTTGTGTAATCACAAAAATTTATTTTTTTTTTCAAAAAGAAAAATATATCCATACTATTATATTAAAAATATAGTATAAAAAGTTACATGACACAAGACATCTCATAAAGAAGTCGAAAAGCAGCTCCAAGGGTTAGCTCAATTGGTAAGACGTGCAAACACTCTCTCGATACAAGGGAGGTCACGAATTTCGTGGAGAAGTATTGGTGGGTTTCCCCGTGCATCGTTTGCGCAGAATACAAAAAAAAAAAAGAGTCGAAAAGTACTAAACATGAACCTGGGCACAATAGCAAGTGACCCAAAACTCTCAGAAACAAAAGTTTATCTATATATATATATATATATTAGTGCTAAGTCAAAATACAAAAATATTAAAGAAGCTTATATTCATTAATTCTTATTAATTAAAAATATATATGCTCATAAAAAGACAAACATATGTTTATACATTTTCTATGTATTCTAGAAACTTGTGTATATTAGTGTTAGGTTACAAGGAAAAAATGGTTACTATTAGTTCATAAAAAGTGTTTTAAATATTTATGTTATTTATTGAGTTTTTAGAATTAGAAATTAATTTTAATGTAAAAAATGATAGTATTCACTAGCATTAATGAAACCTTTAGTATAAAGATCACATGTCAAGTTAGAAAAAAAATAGAATTTTTAAAATTTAAATTATTATTTTGATTAAAAAACTTCACAAGTGTAAAAAAATGATAGTATTCATTAGCATTAATGAAACCTTTAGTACAAAGACCACAAGTCAAGTTAGATTTTTTTTTTGAATTTTTAAAATTTAATTATTATTTTGTTTAAACAATTTCACATCCAACTAGGGGTAATTTTAGGCTTCATGACCTTTAACCAATCATAAAATAAAATAAAATAAAATAAAATTTAAATATTCATCAAAATAATTTATATTTTCAAAATATTAAATTTTTAATACATAAATATTACAAAACATTGAAAAATATAATGAATTTGTTTTAGGATTAATATAAAGTCAAAGATTATGCATGACCAATTGATTATGGTATTTCTTGCCTTGGTAAGAACTAATAATAATATATAAAATTAGTCAAATCAAAATTAAAACATCATATAGAAAATGAAAATAATTTTCTTTTTTTTTTATACACAAAAATCAACAATTACATATCAAAATTATCACATGACATTCTTAGAAAATCTCATGTTAAATGTTTTAACAAATTTTTAATAAAAAACATAATTGTAATGTAAACGTGATGGACAAAAACAAAGGCCAAGAAAAAAAAAGAAGACACAATAAGTACATTAAAATCACTACATAAATTAGAAAAAAAAAATTAGTTTTGTATTTTTTTTATTTTAATGAAATAAATATATGTTTTATTTAGTAAATGATATATTAAGTTTATAATGAATATAATGTTGACCTAACCTTTCAAACATTATAACATGGAAAAAAAACGTTTTCATTTTTAATTAATTTTTAAAAAAATTATAATAATATTTTTAATATTTTAATAATAAATGGATGCATAGTAATGAGAAGTGGAATCTATTTTTTTTTAAATGGATAAACTTTCAATAATATTGGATTCGTGGATAAGATAGTATTTTGAGAATAGTCAGACTGAGCCTACTCTACATCCATGGGAGTGATCGCTCTATTGCCTCCTAGGGCTCCTCCCGAGCAAAATCCGCTCCTTAGATCGCAGACTATGTCTGCAAAACTCTTATCTTTCTCTTCCTCATGGATAGCGGAGTTCGTGTCTCAAGGGCTTCCGGCCTTGGATGTAGGGGGAGGATCGAATCCTCCTCCTTCACAAATCCCTATTGAGATTACTGTATTTAAAAAAATGATTGTTGCTCAAGGGAAGCGCCATGTTTCGTCCTCACAACAGAAATTTGTCAAAAATCTTGCAGATATCCCTATCGTGGCTATCTCGGCGGAGAGGCCCTGTAGAACTACCTTGAATCTTTCGGAGAGGGGTCTGATAGGATAGTTTATTGGCTAATGGCCATCCCCAAAATTCATAGATTCTTGGGTGCAACGGAAATGGAAACCCCTCATTGAAGACAATATCAAGAGCTATCTGGTAGGCAAAGGATACTTTGTATTCGTTTTCGAAAGCATTGCGGACAGGGATCTTATCTTCTGGAATGGGCCCTATTTCATGGGGCCACAAGGCCTATATTTGAATAAATGGACCCCTTATTTCGATCCCACCCAAGACATTCCTTCGGCGATTCCTATCTGGGTCAGGTTACCCCATATACCATTACATTGTTGGAATCTAGAATCCATAGAGGCCATAGGGAATACTTTGGGGAGATATATAGACAAGGCGGAATAAAAAGACCAATACACCTGCGCACGGATATGCGTGGAAGTAGACCTAGAAATAGGTCAGCCGAAAGCAATAAATTTAACTGTTATAGATTGGTCCCACATCCAGGAGCTCGACTACAAATAGATCCCCTTCAAGTGTAGACACTACCGAGAATACGACCATTTTTCCTGCCATTGCAAAAAAAAATAGAGGAAGAACCTGAAAAATCCAAAGGAGAATAGTGGAAACAAGTAAAGAGGCAGGTCACGACAAAACCTACTTCTAGGTCAAAAGAGAAAGAAAACCTTGATGGGATAATGAACCATACAACAGAGAAAGAACAAGTGGAAAATATAAAGCATAGAGAAGAAGCTTCACGAAATCATTTCGAAATACTTAGCAATCCGGACTAACAGGTGGCACATGAAGAAAAGGAAGAAGGAGAGCTACAAGAAGAAGGCGAGGAAAAACAGTTGACCCCACTGAAAGAAGTAACTTTTTCACCTTCATATGCTGAAATGACAAAAATAAAACCTACGGAGGTGGTTTCCTCTCCAGAGGAAGACTTCTCGGACGAAATCCAACAAAGAAATAAGAGAAGAGGAAGCTGAAAAACACAGGATGGAAGGAAGTCAAGGAACCATGGACATGGCCTATGGGAGAAACACTAGATACAGGACCCCTAAAGGAGGTCCACCACCAACAAATAGTAAGTAATGAATCTGGTCTCTTGGAATTGTGGAGGATTGGGGAACCCTTCGAAAGCTGACGCAGTAAAAGACCTCCTCAAAATTGAAGCAGCAGACATCCTCATGCTCCAAGAGACAAAAATAGAAGAGGAAACTCTTCTAGCCATGAGTAGATAAAAATGAAAGAAGAATAATGGAAAGGTTGTTAGCGCCAAAGGATCCTCTGGGGGGACAGCCACGTTGTGGTCTGGAGATAAATTTAACTTGGAAATCTCCTTTGTTAACCAGCACTGGATCTATACGGACCTCTATCACATACAAAGTAAGTTAACAATCACTCTATTTAATTTATATGTCCCTGTTAATTATGCTGAAAAAAAAGACTGTTGGGACACCCTACCAGACTTCCTGGAGATTTATAAACCACAGAATATCATTCTAGCTGGGGATTTTAACTTAATTATGAGTCCAAAGGAAAAGAAAGGGGGTAATAATGGAAGAGATCCCATGAAGCTTTTGGTTGAAGAACTAATGCAACAATGGGATCTGATGGACATAAATCCCAAGAGGGGGAATTACATATGGTCAAACAAAAGAATAGGACCACATTACATTGCAGCGCACCTTGACCGTTTCTTAATCCAGAGCTTGATCCTTCTTGAAAAAAAATCATTCTTTTGAAAATTATACCCAACCTAACCTCTGATCACAAGCCTATCCTCCTTCATCTGAATGACGCGGAAGAACTTGGACCTATTCCCTTTAGGTTCAATCCATTATGGATCAAGCAGGAAGGTTTTGCAGAGGAAGTCACCAAATCCTGGGACATTCCCATCATGGGATCTACGAGTTACGTCTGGGAACAGAAGTTAAAGAACACTAAACATGAATTAAAAAATTGGATCAAGAAAGTGACTAAGGGATACACCGATCATAGAAAGGACGTTGTCCTGGAGTTTATTTCCTTTCATATGGAGATGGAAGATCAAGACATAGCCTCATCAGATATGATTAAGGAACAAGAGATCCAATCGAAAGTATTGAGAACTATCTGCCTTGAGGAAGAGGAATGGAGACTGAAATCACGTAGTCTATGGTTAAAGGCTGGTGACCGTAACACTGCTTATTTCCATGGTCAAGCAAAATCTAGGTACTTACGTAATCACATATCATAGATAAATACTGAAGAAGGTAAAGTGGTAAAAGGTATGGAAAAAATTTAAAAAAACAGCAAAAGATCACTTCCATTCTCTGTATACTAAGGATAACTACCACAATGAGGAGAATTCAACTTATCTACTCGCTCATATCCCAAATATCATCAGCTCGATGGACAATCTAAACCTCATGAAGCCTTTCGCCGAAAAAGAGATTGCCAAATTAATCTGGAATATGGATCCAAACAAATCCCCTGGACCGAACGAGTTTACAATTCACTTTTACAAATCATGGTGGTCGATAATCAAAATAGATCTATTTCGCATGATCAGAGGATTCCACAAAAAAACCAAGATGGGAGGAAACATTAATTCCACATTTCTTGCTCTGATACCCAAAGAAATGAATCTCGGTTCCCTTGAAAGATATAGACCAATATCTCTTTGCAATGCCTCTTACAAAATTATCTCTAAACTTCTAGCTAGCAAGATCAAACCTTTAGTCAGCAAATTGATCTCTCCTAACCAAGGAGGCCTCATCAAAGGAAGACAAATCCTTGATAATGTGATACTTGTTCAGGAACCAATGCATCCCAGTAAGCTCAAAAAAAAACGGAATGCTTAAAAAACTCGACATGCCGAACGCTTTTGATCGGGTTAAATTCTCGTTCCTATACAAAGTATTATCAGCATTCGGCTTCAGCAAAAGCTTCATAAACTTGGTGAAAGGTTGCATTGACAAGCCTTGGATTGCTCCTTTAATTAACGAAAGACCAGCAAATTTCTTCCAGGCTACGAGAGGAATTCGCCAAGGGTGTCCCCTTTCCCCATTCCTATATATTTTGACGGCAGACTCAATGAGAAGGAAGTTAGAAGCTGCTAGAGACATAGGAAAAATTCTTGGTATAAGTGGCTAAAGGTATACCCTCCCTAAACCATGCACTCTCTGTTGATGACTTGCTATTCCTGGGAGGAGCCTCACTAAATATTGCAAAAGCATTTAAAGAGATAATTCAGAGTTACTGACAGGCCACGGGAGCACTGGTTAATAGTAGGAAAAGTGTTGTTTACGGTTGGAATGTAGATCAGCAAACTATCCACAGAATAGCCCACTTACTGGGGTTCTTGGGATCTACTACTTGGGAAAAAATCAAATATCTTGGTCTCCCTTTAACCCTGGGAACCCCCAAAAATTTCGTTTGTAATGAAGTCATAAGCAAGATGAGGTAAAAAATCCATGCCTAGGGGGGATATTGGCTCAATAATTAAGGGAAACTAATCTTGATCAAATCAATGTTATCGTCACTACCTACATATCAATCCTCAATATTCATGGATCCAAAGTCTATAACGGACCAAATCTTGTGTCTCATCAAAGAATTTCTCTGGAAAGGAGGGAAAGGAAATCAAAAAAAATATCACTTAGTCAGCTGGGACATGGTCAAAAGACCTCTGAAGGAAGGAGGACTCCAGATAAGAGATCCTAGTCTAGTTAACCTGGCGTTGGATGGAAAAATCCTATGGAAACTCTACTCTAATCGATCCCATCCGGTGAGCAAATTATTGTGGAAAAAATATTTAAAAGGTGGCTCTATCCACAATCTACAAATCGAACATATCCCTAGAGGGACCTCCATTTGGAATTTATGCAGATCAGGTATAGTACAATTCCAAAAAACGTTATATCGTATACTTGTAAATGGGTCAAAAAAAAAATTATGGATGCACAGAATTATGGACAATCAAGCGCTCGATGGCATTGATTCTCTTTCTGATATTCGGGAATGGCTCAAAACAAAAGGTATTGTTACTTTGGAAGGCATCTCTTATTGGGACGATAATGGGAACTGGATGGACTGGGCACTGCCAGTAATTCTAGATAGATTGGTAAATCAGAATATATTGCTACTACAAAAGCTCAACGGGTTGGCCCCTCTCCACAGGAACACAGAAGACAAGTGGGGATGGAGGACCTCAGGAATCTACACAGTGGCCCAAGGATACAAAGAGTTGCAATCAATTCAAAATCCATTGCATCCTCCTTCTCTATGGAAGCTCGTCTGGAATCCCTTCTGCCTCCCAAAGACAAATTTCTTTACCTGGCTTCTAATGCATAAGAAAATATTAACCGGAGAAAACATTGAAAGATGCAGATTCAAAGGACCGTAGAGATGTCCAAATTGCTGTAGAAGTCAGAAAAACATAGAACATCTCTTCTTGGAATTCCCATTTGCGACTTAGGTTTGTACCATCTTCCTTCATAAGCTGGAACTCCCATACCAACTAAGAACTATCTCATAGATCTATTCTCCTCCTGGAAAAATAGTTATCCTCACTCCCTTACAAACAAGCCAATGTGGAAAAACATCTGGCTATCAATTCCAAAATACATCTACTAGAAACTTTGGCTATCTCGAAATAGCGGAATTTTCAAAAATCAGATCCAAACTCCGGATCAGGTGGTTGTCAAAGCAAAGGCTCATTTACTGGAAACAATAAGAAATCAAGAAAAAGAGTTAGATTGTTCCCTAACCTCGACAAAGAGGAACTGGATTGGAAATATAGCCATCAATAAAAGAGAGAAATTTGGAAAAAGAATGGAAATTGAACTAGCATGGTCACTGAGACTTCCGGATACGGAATTTCAAATATGGTGGAAAATGAAAGATGAAGCCACAATTTTGTTTGATGGAGCTTCAAAAAGCAACCCTGGAGTCGCAGGAGCCGAGGGCTAATCTCCTCACCTAGAGGAAAACAAGAACTCAAATACAGTTGGGGTTTAGGCATTTGCTCCAACAACCAGGAAGAAGCACTAGCTATTTTAAAGGGCTATCAGATGGCTCTAAGTGAAGATTATAAAGAAGTTCATATTTGTGGAGATTCACAAATACTGATCAATAAATTGAACACAAAGGAAAATTTCGGTAACGTCAAGCTAAATAGGATCCTCGAAAGGATTCGTAGTACTCTCCAAAAAATTTCAAAGTACCAAAATTTTCACATTTTGCGTGGATCCGACAAGGAAGCCGACGGGTTGGCCAATATTGCATGCAACCTAATTCAAGAACAGTTAGAAACCAATAAAGATTCAACAAAGAACCATCCCATCCCTTAAGTTGTGTTTTATCATAAAAGTAAGTTATGACTCCATCGAATCGAGGATCTTTGGATCATCAATGCGTGGAATTGTTTCAGAGGACTACCATCTACTAGTTCAGAGGAGAGATTAATAAAGAAAACAAATTCATTAAGAATGACAATGAAGAAGAGAATGACGGCCGAAACATAAAGGATTAGCAAGAATTGACAGGTATTAACACAAAGAGTCATTACTACAGGAAAAAACAGAGTATAGGATAGAGCGAAGGATTGAAAATAAGACAAACTTTTTAATTTCCTTGGTAAAATTCATTGATTCGGATTAAGTAGATCGAGTTCACTAAAATCCAGTCTCAAGAAGGCTGAGACAATCTAACAATGTAGGAATTCGAAGTCTATAATTCTTTTCTAATAATAGTTTGAAATTGTAATTCTTTGTAATCAGGTTGCTTGCGATCTATTTTTTTTCTTTTCTAAATATAATTTATCCGTTTTTGTGAAAAAAAATACTGGATCCGTGGATGAAAGGAACAAATTTTTCATAAACATTAACATACCAAACACTCATTAAAACGTCATTAAAAGTTAATATGATATATATCTTTTATAGGAGAGTTTCGGAGAGAGTTTTGAAGCCTGGACCTAGGGTTTTGCAGTCATGGGTGAATTGGGTTTCAAATGGTATGAGTTCAATCTTGGATTCATGTGTCTATTGTGTGGGGGGGCGGTCCTATAAATGATTAGCGACAAGACTCAGTTTTAACTTGGGTAATGCTTTGGGAGTTGATGTCTTGGGGGGTGTCGGGTTAAGTGGTGTGTTCTGTGTGTTGAGTGGCTTACACACATCCTTTGTGAACCGACGCATGTTGCAGTTCCTACCTGGATTTCAACAAGTGGTTGTCATTTCTACACTCGAGTCTTTTTTCCATTTTTGAAGTAGTTTGAATATGGAAGGGCTTCACATGGCGACTGGCAAGGGACATGTGGCTGGAAGATTTCATTTGTCTAAAACTAGATGAGGATTTTCGGGATATGTTACGAGAGAAAGAAATTGCTTTGTTAACGGGGGTCATTGACAAATCACTGAAATTTTCGCAGGGGCCTACTCTGTAGGTTAAGGAATTGGTTCTTGGTGTGGAGTCGTCGGGTGCTCCATCTTTCAAAACATAAGCTATTCCAGTAGCACCTCAAATAAGTCAAGGTAAGAACTTTGTTGGTTGTGGTGGTGGTGTAGATGTTGTTGCGTCAAAACCCTTGACAAATCAGAGGAATTTAGGTAGAAGGAATGATGGACAGGAGGGCAATATTGGTTCGTTGGAATATGACCCTAACTCAAGCAAGGTTGCAAACAAAAATCCAAGGTGGTGGAAATCGAGGTTTGGGGAGCAGAAGATGACTCTAGGCCAAGAAATTGGCCTAGAAGAGCTGGTCGATTGCAGTGTGACTCTGTTAGTTGGTAAATTCATCTATAAGGCCATGAATAAAAGAGAAATAACGCGTTGGGTGGCTCGCATCCGATGTCCTCTATGGGGTTATTGCCCGTAGGTTTCCATCCTTCCAAAAGGCCAGTATGGTTTCAAGTTCCAAAAAGAGGAACATGCTCTCTTTGTTTTTCAAAAGCTATGGCTAAAAGACGTGGGCAATCTTATGTTGAAGAAGTGGCACACAAGTTTCAACCCTAAGAAGGAACTTATTAGCAACAAATTGGGTCGATTTCTCTATGTCAATGAGTATGTTCTGAAAGGTGTGGACAAGCAGGTTGGCCGTATGATTATGGAAGTAGATATCTCGAAGGGTTTGATCAATAATTTGGTGATTGATTGGCGGGACAGAACTTATTCTCAAACTATTGACTACGACGACACCCCTTTCAAATTCTCTACCTATAAGGATGTTGGTCACCTTTGGAGGCAGTGTAAAGCTACTCTTTCCTCCTCAATGGGTGATGGTTCAGATGAAGGTGAAATCATATGGTCTTTGGATGATAGTTCTAACCTGGAAGGGGTTTATGTGACAATTTTGAACAGCTCTCCGCTCCATCCTCTCGCTCCAGACTCAACCTCTTCAAGATCTCGTTTAATTGGTAAGATCAAAATAAACAACCTGGCATTTTTTAATTCTCTTTCTAATGTGGAAAAAAAATTATCAAATATCTTGAATTAAAGTATGCGACGATTGGGGGGGGCTTGGATGATTAGATCCCTTCTTCCTCTTCGGAAGCATCTCTAGGTAATATTCTAGAGCCTTTATAGAGTCCTAAGACTATTGTTTCTGCAGAGTTATCACATGTTCATCCTTTAGAGGAGCGGGGGTAGGATTAGTAGGTAGGGGGGAATCTTCTCACTCTCATGGGGAAACTATGTTAGTTTCAAATAACTCGACCTCTTCAAATTTTGTTGAGGTACTATCAGAAATTCCAATTGGAGAAGGGTTGGGTAAGCTGGATACTTTGGTGGAGATGAGACATACGATAAGTGTACATATTCCCTCATACAATGAAATTGCCAAGAAGACCCCCATTCAGTCATATATTGGAAATAAGGAAGTATTTCGAGTGGATATTTCTCATGACCAAGCTGTGCTTTGACCTTCCCATGAGGATACCTTATTCCATAACAAATTGAGGAAGGGGGATAGGGTAGGGGGGATTGCCACCGATTTCTACCCAATTAAAACTCGAAGTGCTAGGAAAGCTTCATAAAAAAAAAGGCAAGGGACTTTCTTATGATGACATCAAATATGAGACCGTATTGGTCTCGCCATCCTCTAACTCTAGGGATATTAGAGACGTTAAAGCCCTCACCAGGGTTAAAAATGTTCTTTTTCTCTCTATACATAAGGGGAGTGGGGGGGCTCCCTAAAAAAATATCCCTAAAGAGATCTCTGGAGATTATTCAACTGGACCTAGTTTGTTTGCAAGAGACAATGACTAGTGTCAAGAAAGCTAGACTTTTCTTCATGAATATAAAACCTTCATGGGACATATGTACTATTAATGAGGAGGGACTTTCTGGTGGTCTTCTGGTGGCATGGAATCCGCAGAAGCATTGTATTAATCATTTTAGGACATCAGTTGGCATTCTTCTGTCAGGTAAGATTGTTGGGTTTGACAAAACTATAAACATTATAAATTGTTATGGCCCCTATCTCAACAGGAGATGTTTTATGGAGCGCATTCAAATGGAAAATTTGTTGGAGCTTCCCAACTTGATCTTAATGGGGGATCTTAATCTAACTATGGCGGCCTTAGAGGTTTGGGGCCATCACTCAAAATTTGATTTGATGGGTCGTTTTTTTGCAAAGATTTTCTCATCTATAAATCTTATTGATATAGAACCTTTTCCATTGATGCCTACTTGGAGGAATGGGAGAAGTGGTCAAGACTACATCCTAAAACAACTTGACAGGATTTTGGTATTTAAGGGATTATTGGAAACTGCTTTTAAGTATAGATCATGGGTGGATCTTGCAAGAATATATGACCATCAACCTATTCTTTTCCAATTTGAGGTGGAAGGAAGTTGGAACAAAGTCCCTTTTAAATTTAATCACACTTGGCGCTCGGAATAGGATTTCATTGATTTGGTGAAGAATGAATGGTCTAAGGCAATAGAACTTCCTGGAACCTCGACTATGGACTCACTAGTTCACAAATTGAAACAGCTAAAGGAAGCCACAATGCTTTGGGAACGGGAAAAGAAAAAGGAAATGAAGGAAGAATTGGTAAATCTCTAATTCAAAATTGGTAGGCTAACCTCTTCTAATATATTTGGTCCTCTATCTTCAATGGACCAATTATCCCTTATTGAGCTAGAGAAAAAGAAATTGATAATTTAAAAAATGGAAGAGGAGGCCTGGAGGCTAAAAAGTCGTGCGGTTTGAATTGAGATAGGTGACTCAAATACTAATTTTTTTCACAAATTCACTGAGAATAGTCAGATTTGAAATACTATTTGGCAGCTACAAGATTTAGAGGGGATCATGCAATCTACTCTTGAAAATTTACATCGGGGGGGGGCATTTTTTTTTGGAAATTTGTTTCAGGATCCACAGTCGTCGTCGTTGTTGGAGTAGTTCAAAGTTATTAAAGAATATATGAGATTCTTCTCTGAAGAGGAAGGGAATAATATGTATAAGCCTGTTGATATTGTGGAAGTGGAAGAAGTCCTGAAGGGTTTTGCAAAATCAAAAAGTCCAGGCCTCAATTGCTGGACGGTTGAAATTTTCCTTTACTTCTTCGACATTATGGGTCCATATATCCTGGCAAATGTGGAAGAATCCAAGGTTTCAGGCAAGGTTTTTGGTGCTATTAACTCAAGTTTTATCACACTTATTCCCAAAAGATCTTATCCTGGTGATTTTTATGATTTCCGACCAATCTCATTATGCAATCTGATATACAAAGTTATCTCAAAGATTATTGTTTCTAGATTAAGGTTGTGCTTATCAAAATTCATTTCCATAGAACAATTTGGCTTTCTAGATGACAAAAAAATCTTGGATGCAGTTGGGGTTGCTCAAGAGACTTTCCACAATATAAATTCTAAACACTTAAAAGCCCTCATTCTTAAAATCAACCTCTCTAAGGTTTACGATCGAGTGGACTAGACCTTCCTTTGGCTAACACTAATTCATATCATCCTCCCCTGGGAAGTTAGCAGATGGATCTCGGCATGTGTAACTTCGGTAAATCATGCAGTTCTAATAAATGGACCTCCCTCCGACTTCTTTAAAGGATCGAGGGGTTTAAGGAAGGGCTTCCGTCTGTCTCCCCTCTTGTTCCTACTTGTAATCGAAGGCCTTAACTGACTTCTTATCAAAGCTAGATTGGAAGGGCTATTAAAAGGGATCAAAGTGATTGTGCATTCTATTGTGACACACTTCCTGTTCGTCGATGTTGTCTTGATTTTTGGTGAAGATAGTGTTGAGGAATGGAAAGCAATGAAAGGTATTCTTTTTGTATTATTTAAGGTGTCTGGGATGCAAATCGGTAATGAGAAATCATTCTTTATGGAACATGCCCTTAGAGATGACATTAAGGCATAGATTGGTCGGATATTTCCTTCCAATATTGACTCTCTTGATAGAAGTACAAAATACTTGGGTTTTTACATCAAACCCAACAGTTACCAGCTAAATTATTGGAAGTGTTTATTGAAGAAATTTGATAGCATAATCAATCATTGGAGTTGGCGATGGCTTTCATTAGGTGGAAGAATTACCTTAGCGAAATCAATCCTTCAAAATTTAGGAGTGTATTGGTTATATTTATTTAAAATCCCCAAATCCATTCTCAATGGAATTCGTAGGAGAGTTTTCAATTTTATTTGGTTTGGAGGGAGAGATAAGAAAAAATATCATCTAGACAATTGGTTGCATTTGGAGAATCCCAAGCAATTGGGGGATGGGCTCTGAAGATCATCTTCCTTTTTGCTAAAGTTTTAACTGCCAAAAGCCTCTATAGGGCACATTTTGCAGACAGAATTAGGAGCAGTATCATCAAAGATAAATACCTCAGGAATTTATCACAAGTTCAATGTTTTAGACAAGGTTTCAAAAGGCTGAAGGGGGTATCAAATATATGGAATGGTTTGACTTGCTCTTCAAAAGTGATCAAGCAATGGTTGGCCTGGAAGCCAGGGAATGGCAGGCTTATTCGAGTTGGTGCAGATTCCATAATGGGTGGACCTATGACATATAAACTCCCATGGGAACTATTCAGTTTCTTAAGATCAAAGGTTATCACACTCTCATCCATATCTCTACTCGAGCCCATCATATAAAAGGATCTTAGGGTTGGAATAGTTCCCAACAGCTTGGTCTTTATGGTTATATGGGTCATGTTTGGTATCAATATACTTTGGAACTGAAAAGAAGCAACATTTATTTATCATACAAGCAGGATGTTTTGATTTGGTCTTGTAATGAGAAAACTGGCCAGGTCATTGCTAATTTGGCATATGTTTTTTTTTATGAGGATTTGGTTCTACTCAACTAGTGGCACTTGGCTGCTTGGAAATGGAATGCCCCTATGAAAACCATCTTGTTTAACTGGTTGGCATTGGATAATTGTATCCTTACATGGGATAAATTCATTCGTAGGGGTGGGATTGTGCCAAATAGATGCCCTATGTGCCAAGGAGGCTAAATCGGTTGACCATTTGTTTGTGCTATGCTCCTTCTCCTCTGAGGTATGGAACATCGCCAGAATATCCCTTAACTTAACCAATATTTGGCAAGGAGGCACCTTCTCTGAAAATCTTCGTCTGTGGCAATCTAAGCACAGTAAATGGGGTGATCTTCAATGCTTTGTCGCTTAGGAGATTTGGAAAGCAAGGAACAGGTTTCTCTTTGAATGAAAGTCTCCATATCCTCCACTTATTAGTAGCAGAGAAGTGGCTCTTTGCTTAGAATTCTATAAGCATAGAATGGATGCAGTGAAGGTTAAGAAGCACTCGACCATCGGTCCTATTTTCTCCGAGTCTCCCTATCGAGCATTTTTTAATGGAGCATCCCAAAGCAATTCCAGCATGAGTGGGGTGGGCGCCATCCTCTAGACAAGTGCTAATACCTGCTTTAGATTGTGGATGAATTATGGTCCAGGGTCAAACTCCAGAAGTGAACTTCTAGCTTTGTGGATGCTACTTTTCTTTGCTAAATCCAGGGATTTGTCAGCTCTTCAAATAGCGGGGGATTCAAAAGTCATCATCAATTGGCTTTTGGAAAAGGTTTCAATTAATGTCCACAACTATATCTAGGCTTTTGATCAGATTTATTTTTTGTATGAGGTTAGCGGCTTTCTTTGCGGCACTTATCTTCATGGTTTTGCAAGCGATTAAGGCACACTATCTTGCTCTAATATCTTGTTGGAGTTTTTTTTTGTTTTGCATATATTTATATCAGTTAGGGGCTCTATACATCGGGACTGGCTTGCCGGGTTTGTTTTTCCTTTGTGTCGCTCATCCTGTTGTGGCACGTTTTTGTTCAAGCTTGGTGGTGTTGTACTTCCAGTCGGTTTCTTTGGTTTCGCTCGCTCCTGCGAGTTCTCTTTGTTCGTTATGTTCGCTATTGGTGTTTGACCTATCTTGGTGGTTGGTCATTGTCGAGGTGTTTTGGCTAATCACCCCTGTTTGGTTGTCATGAAGGCATTATGATCACTTTGTTTGTAGTCAGAGGCTTATTTTAGACTATCTAAGTTTTTGCTTCTATTGTGAAGCGGCTAGCCATTTACATTCTGTTATTAATATGTAACAACTTTATACTATATTAATTTAATAGTATTGCTTTTTTTCTTTGAAAAAAAAACATTAACATACCATAACAAATGATATTAAATATTAAAATTTGATTTTCCAAAAATATAAAATCAATGAAGAACAATGGAAATGGGTATTATACTTAACCAAAGCTCACGGTTACCCAACATATAAAAGAACAAAATTCTCCACAAACACCAACGTACCACAACATAAATTATTTAATAAACGTATAAGATTGCTACCTCGGGTGTACTCTTTCCCACTTTAATCTCAATAAATCCCTAGAATAAAGGTGGTAGGATTAGATTGTTGTCTTACATATTAAAACCCCTATAATAAAGGTGGTGGGAATAGATTGTCGCCTTACTATGTCCCCACTGCAATCTTTATGTACTTGCAAACTTGTTGAAGATGGTTAGGGACATTGGTTGTCAATGTCATGACAACTTTGGTGAATATTCCCCCGTAAAACTCTTAAGGACCCTCCATGTCACTTTCAAGAGACAACTCAACATGAATTGCCACACTAGGGACGCTTGGTGACAAATGTACAAATTACTTTAATATTTAATCTTAAGTAATGGTAATATTATAATAATTAGATATTCCAACTTGTTGAAGATCCTTAGGGGCATTGGTTGTCAATGTCAAGACAACTTTGGTGAATATTCCCCCATAAAACTCTTAAGGACCCTCCATGTCACTTTCAAGAGACAACTCAACATGAATTGCCACACTAGACGCTTAGTGAAAAATGTAAAAAATACTTTAATATTGAATCTTAAGTAATGGTAATATTATAATAATAATAATTAAATATTTTAATAGTGCTAATTTAATAATTAAATATTTTATTATTTTTAGTTTTTTTAATAATAAATTTTAGATTATTTAAAATATAAGAATAATTCATGAATAAAGCATATGTAACTTATTAATAATAGCTTTATTAAAATCAACCTATGATAAAGTGAAATTTAAAATAGTCTTTAAAAAATAACATTTTTACTTTATCAATAAAAATTGTATGCTTCCTCCCCGGATGGGGTGATCTTTGATTAATAAAGAGTAATGTTGGCCTCGGTTTGTTTGGCCACGCGTCGACCAATGGATTCGAGAGTGCATGCACAGTATAAATGCAACTCCTTGATGGATTGGTGATGGTGATCTCATTCAACAACACTTAATGTCGGGCCTTATTTGCAGGATCCCACACACACGGGAGAGACGGTGAATTTAATGGGGCAGCGGGGCTCTTCTAAAGCAATTTGTACTCGATCCGATCCTTATGGCATTGTGCCAGGACCTCGCCTCGGGTTGATGGGAAAGGTTTAAACAATGGGAAGGTGTTCCCATTCAAAATTCATGTCAATATCATCAGGCTCTCTTGTTTGAGCTATGCCCCTCTTGGCTTTGTGTTTGGGCTTGTCCTTGTGTCCCTCATAGCCCACTTGAGATGCAAAGGTCATCTTCGCAGAGTTAATGGAGCTCATCCTTGCTTTGGTTCCAATTCGGGAGAACACACGATGAATGTTTGGTCTCCCTACCATTATTCAGGGACACAAGAGGATAGTTCATTAAAAATTTATGTCACGACAGTTACTTTGTCAAAATTGAAGCTTTAGAGCTGCAAGGTCAAGTGGTTCGATGGGAACCAAATTTCTTTGGGGTTTGGAGAAGACCTTGTCGACAACACCAACAATATGGACATCGTGCATGCATGCAATAGCTCTTGTGCGACACCTAGCCTCATTTGTGATTAGAATCATTTCGAGGACACTAAAGGTCCCTCTAGCTGCATCACATGGGTAATGCGCTGCATCACAACAACATCTTTTGCAGTCCTAATAAATGGCTTGGCTTCACCCATTTTTGTTGCTGAGAGAGTACTTCAACAAGGATGTCCCCTCTCACCTCTGCCCTTCTTATTAGTAGTTGAAGGTCTTAACAGGGCCATCCTAGATGCAAAAAGGCGGGGCACCTTCTTAGGAATTGCCATCTCAAACACCCTCAAAATCATTCATATTCTCTTTGTGGACGACATTCTCATCTTCTGCGACAAATCAGTAAGAGACGCTGAGAAACTCACTGAAATTATTGAACTCTTATGAAAAGGCACAAGAATGATAGTTAATGCTCAAAAATCCACTCTTTCCACCATCAATTTGGAAGAAGTTGAATTGCAAAGGTACACTAATCTCTTCCCCTTTGACTTAAGGAATATTGATGAAGGCCTCAAGTACTTAGGATCTAAACTCAAGCCAAACTCTTACAAATCAAAAGACTAACTCTGGCTTATTGCAAAACTTGAAAAGAGAATCAACATCTGGAGCCATAAATGGCTCTCAAGAGCAGGCATAATAGTATTGGTCAAATCTGTTCTAGAAGCTATCCTGGTTTACTGGATGTCGCTGGCTTGGATACCAAAGAATTTTCTTGGATAAAGCAAGGAAAATCTGTTTCAAATTTCTTTAGTCCGGAAAAAATGAAAGCTCAGTAACTCCGTGGGTTAAATGAGAAAGAATAGCCCAACCAAAATCGCTCAGAGGATGGGAGTTAAAAATCATCTCTTCGCAAAGGCCCTAGCTACAAAATATGGATGACGACTTCTCACTACTCGTAGTCTTTGGTCGAAGGTGGTTCAACATAAATACATTCCTCCAAACACAGTCCTGGACTAGATCAGAAGCAACACAAGAAGCAATCAAGGAATCTCTATTATTTGGATGGTTTTTCTATCCTCCCTCCCCCTTATTGAAGAAGGAATGGCCTGTAAAATTGGAAACATAACCCAAGTTCGTATTGGGTCATACCCTTGGCCAGGATGTCAAAAGTGCCACATCCTGCCTCCACAACTTGTTCAATTTCTTCAAAATCAAGGTTTTTTTCATTTAAACCAAATTTTAGATCCCATCTCATCTACAATTTGGCATCAAGGGTGAAAAATTACTTTCGACCTAAACATCCCGAAGGCATTGGAAGCTTATTGGAATGGTTACATAAACACACTCAAAACAACACATGTTCGGCTTACTGACTCTTAGGACAAACTTGTTTGGCTCTCATCTAGGCACAACATCTACACGCGAAAACTGGGATATAAAAAACTGGCCATTACCAAACATCCAGATAATCCACATTTGTGGTGGAAAAGCATCTCGAAGTCCAAATGCCCACAAAAATAAAAATAAAAAATCGTGTGGTTTACTTTGGCAAATAAGATCCCAACCTGGGAACGACTGAAATGCAGGAACATTGAAGGGCCTGGTTGGTGCGTGTTATGTAAACAAGCTTATGAATCAGTCTCCCATTTGTTTATCACCTGTCCTTTTTCCATCCATATTTGAATAGAGCTTAAACAAAAGTTAAATTGTATTACTATCTGGGACGAGGCGTTTGTTGAAGATGCTTGGAATACTTGGGTCTCCTCGGCAGATACCTTATCAATTCGACCTATGCCCCTCCTTACTACTTGGGGAACATGGCTAGCTAGAAACAAGGTCATCTTCCAGGACATCCCATCTGTCCCTGAGCTTATTGCCTCCCACAACATTGATATACGTTCCTACTTCCCACCAAAAAGGATGTGTCTGCCCCTAGAGTCATAACTGAGGAGATTATAAACAAAAAACAACCCTTGGGATTTCTTTGATGGGGCCTCACAAAGCCAAACCTGCGGTGGGGGTGCACTTCTCCATCTATCTGATTCCCACTTCTTTCACATTCAAATGGGACTTGGAAGCGAAAATAACAACTTTGTCGAACTCTTTGCACTAAACCTCCTCCTTTGCTTTGCCATTGAAAAGAACTGCAAAACTTTATAGATCTTCGGTGACTCGTTGAACGTTATCAATTGGGCAACTAAAGTTCAAAAATGTCACAATGTTTTTGTGAACTCCTTGTTAGAAGAAATATTGCGGCATCTGGAAGGTCTTGACTCCTTCTCATGTCGTCATGTATACAGGGAAACAAACTCAGTAGCAGATCAACTCTCAAAAGGGGGACTACACATTCCATAGGGACAATGGAAGATATCGGAACACCAAAACGACACTTTTTTTTAATATTATCACAGACTGTTTATAGATGGTTTGGCCCCTCTTGCGAATCCAACCTGAGCAGCATCTTTACAACATTTTGGAAGCATTAACTATTTTGTTGAAATTCTCTCGTCATATAAACAAATCGAGCACATAGCTCTTTTTGGCTTTTAGAGGATCTCAGATCTCAATCCTAACATCCATACGGAAATACTTTTGTAAATATCGGTATATAAGCTTTTTTTATGAGAAAGAAACACTTATATATGGGATGAAAAGCAGCACTCAGAAAAGGCGTAGAAATATGCCTTCTGCAATATGTAATTTTGTTAATCATTAATAAAATTACGCTTTTTTCCTTGGAAAAAAAATAGATAAGAAGGATAATATAATTTTGTTTTTAGCATTTAATCAAAATGACTTTAAAAAGCTCAATTTGGTCATTTTCAAAGCCTTGAAAATTTTGAAAATGTAATTATGGTAACATGGTTGGATCCCTCATAAATTAATCCTACAACGAGAGATATTTCCTTACTTTTTTGAATAAATATAATATTTACTAGCTTAAAAAAATCTTTACACTTCTTTTTCAAAATATAGTAAATTATTAATATTTATTTGTTTAAATAATTGTGATAATAATATTTTTATATAAAAATATCCATAATTTATATTTAATTTATATAATCTTTAAAAATAATTCAATATATTAATGTGGTTACCATTAAACAACAATCTAACTTATACAAATTCATGATTAAACATTTAAATTAATATATATTTTACAAATTCTTATCATTTTATAAGCTCATAAACTTTAAACATCTCAATTTCATAAACCAATGGTTTGCAAATCATATATATATATAAAATCATAATTTTACATTTAAAATGATTTTTAATAATAATTATTATTATTTAATATTGCAACTTGAGTAAAACCTTTATAGTTTATGTTTGCAAATTATGTATATATAAAATCATAATTTTACATTTAAAATTATTTTTATTAATAATAATAATAATTATTTTTTATTAATTATTATTATTATTATTTAATATTACAATTTGAGTAAAACTTTTATAGTTTATGATATTATGATCTTGAAATTTATATATAAATAATCATAATTTTATATTTAAATTTATTTTAAATAATAATAATAATTTAATTTAATTTAAAAGTGCAACTTGGTTAGATAATACAACCTTTGTAGTTTATGATAAATATATGTACATGAAAGATTGATATTAAGATGTGTGTAAAGTATTACGTACATCTTGTTTTGTGTATTAAGAAATAGTAAGTATGAAATAAACGATACTTAAATCCATAAGTTTTTTTATAATTTGATTTAAATAATTAGTATTAAGATGTATTTAAAATATTATGTGGATTTTATTTTAAAATGTGTATTAGAAAGTAGTAGGTATGAAATAAATAATACTTAAATAAATAATTCTTGTTTTAGCAATATGATTTAAATATAATAATTAAAAAAAAATTACAATCTCAACTTTTTATAATTGTAATTTTAAAATAATATAAATCTTTGAATTTATCTAAATCGTTGAAATCACTATTTAAATCATGTAAATTACAATTTAAATTAAATATAAAATTATTAGAACATCAAATTTTAAAATACATTATGATTGTATGTGATATATATAAAAAATAAATAAAAAATTATAATTCATATTTATAAATAAAACTAGATAAAGACAATATCATAATCAAGTAAGTTAAAGAATATGGATGATTAAGACAAATAAAAATATAAGAAGCTTCAATTTTATTTTATTTTATTTTTTTAATGGAATACATCGTGTACTTCCTCTTATTTATAGGATGGTATTCAAGGTAAACCATTTAGGAGTAGTGAATTACATTCTAATTAAGCAGGGGCATCAAGTTAGACTTTAGCATAGCCACTCAAGAATTTGACTCCGAGACCTTATGCTTACATTATATAGCACTCAACCACTTAAGCTTACCACCAAACTAATATTTCAATTTTATTATTATTTCTTCTACATTAAAAAAGTAATTTATATTTTTCTTCCTAAATAACCTTATTGAAACCATCAAGAATTAACAAAACCTTGCTCACAATGGTAACTAATATGTTAATAACCTTATTCAAACCCTCAATAATTAACAAAACCTTGCTCATAATGGTAACTAACCTGGGGTGGCCATTGCCGTGATCTAACCATATTTATAAAATCATATAATATAATATTAGGTGGGTGCACCATAATATATTAGGTGAATATACTCTGTAAGGCCTTGTAGTGAAAGCCCCCATTAAAAAAGGAAGTGGGATTGGATTGTTGCCTCTCATATTGAAGAGTTATGAGTTTGCTATGTCCCAATGTAATCTTTATGTACCTTCCATGATTGTTGTTCTTTTCCCAATACTAGGAATATTAATATTAAAGGCAATTGGGTGTCAATGTCAAGACACAAGTTGGAACTTGGGAATGCTTTGTTTGTTTTCCACTAGGAAACTCTTAAGGACCTACCTACCTTGTCGTTGTCAATCTCAATATGAAATTCCAACTCTTAACATTTGCGTGCCAACCAAAAAATGTTATTTTCTTGTACTTCGTTCGAATATTATTAAGAACATTGAGTGTCAATATCAAGGGACAACTTGGTGAATGCCATGGGCTTTTTCCCACTCAAAAAACTATTAAGGACCCTTCTCATTGTCAAGATAAAACTCAATATGAAATGCCCCACTCGTTATCATTAATTGTGAAATGAACTTTATTCTAATGAATTAGATTTTATAATTTAGATTTTTTTTTTTAATTTAAGGAATATGTTAATTTATTGAGATTATTTGGACTTTTTCCCACTAAAAAAATATGAAGGATCCTTCTTCTCATTGTCAAGATAAAACTAAATATGAAATGCCCCACTCTTGATCATTAATCATGAAATTACCTTTATCCAAATTACCTACACTTTCATCTAAGACAATAACAAGTCAATGTTTCATTAGGGTTTGAATGTGAAACTTACCTATGTCATTCAAGTTATTGCCTCTCAAATAATCAGATTTCAATTTTTATATATAAGATATCTTTGTTTGTGAGACAAGAAATTTATTTTGTATAACTATTCACTAGTTAGTCCACGGAAGTGTACGTACCCTATTTCATCTAAATTCAAACCTCTTAACCTCTAAAAGAAGATACACATTCTTAATTATTAACTATCTCAAATTGTACAAATTCAATAATACAATAAATTGTTTTACTAATTTTTAACTTAGAAATAAAATACTACAATTCATTGTAAATTATAAATATAATTATTTATTTGTTCAAATTATTATGATAATTTTATTCTTATATCAACCTAGTTTATATTTAATTAATAATTAATAACTGCTATAAATAACATAATATTTTTTTTCGTAAGCTAGTCATCATAGCATATTACTAAGAAATCCAAAACTAATTATACAAATCTATGTGGCTGACCTACCACTAGGGAAACCAGACCATCCATAGAATTTAAGCTTATCCACTTATGTCCATCTTAGCATAGTTTCTAAGAGTTATCCAGACTGTTTACATAACCCAAAATTAAGCTAGACTACTCATAAGGACTAATCGATCTGTGAGCAGACCAGCTGACTAGTCCTTTATTCTTTACTAAGGGACAATTTATTTTCCTGCCTATGCAAACAAAACCTACTAAGTAATAGATGTTAGAATCAAGAGTCATCGAAAATAGTCACAGAGTTGGGCACCTTGGGCTTGATTGGGGCCAAGATTGGATGATACTGCTAAATACTTTCCTAGTTAGGGCCTTTGCCAGGGCATTTAGCTACGCCCCCAATTCCATCTGTCCTCCAGTAATCAAATGCACAAAGGCCTAGATATATCCTATTTTCTCTTGCATTTCATCCATCTGAAAAAGAGGATAGCCTCTTTCTCTTCTTGTTTCTCCACAATGGCCTTCCCTAATAGAGTTTTGAGGTTCCAATATAAGGTAACCATTTCAGTATACTTGGTGTCACGAGTTCTTGAAGAACCAATGTCTTCCACAATGTCACCCATTTCCTCCTAAATGGATTCCATGGTGGTGGCATTCCTCGCATGCTCCACCCAATCCTCCGAACGTTCAATTTGTTCCTACACCTGTCCCAAAATAGCCTTCCCATAGTTTTGCTTGGCAATGCGAGCTTCCCAAACGACTTTGGGCATGTGGGTAGGTTGCTTCTATTTACAGGTTGTGTGATTTTCATGCAACATCATGAAAGGTAGAAGAAGAGCTTGCAAATGAAAGGGAGCTTCTTCTTTCCACCCATGTGCGGTTCCCAACAACCCGAACCTATTGAGAATATATCCATACCAAATGCCATGAGATCTTCCCCATGCTCCCACAACCACAAGCCACTGAAGACAATGAAAATACAACAACCAAAGCACAGGCCCCAAAAGCAAATCCAATTTTTTTTTTAACACTTCCCCTTTGGTTCAGAGGAGAATCAACAATGTCTTAGACTCTCTTGATGCACTCTTCCCATGAAATATTTAAGATCCCCTCTCATGGAAAAACCTCTTTGGCGGGCCAATTCGGAGGATTTATTTGGCACTTCTCAGTCGTCGTCTTTCAAGTTGGTATTTTCATTGTCTCAACTTGGCTGGGAGACTAACCCTACTCAAATCAGTCCTGCAAGATATGCCCATGTATTTGTTTTCGGTTCTTGTAGCCCCTAAAATTATCCTTAAAAGGATAAGGAATCCCCAATGAAACTTTCTTTGGTGCAGCAATAACCACCAAAGGAAGTGGGCCTTAGTCAGCTAGGAAGATGTCTGCAACCCCAAGCTGAAAGGAGAGCTTGGTCTGAGAGATCTAGAAGTCACCAACAAAGTGATGGGATCTAAGCTATGGTGGAATTGGATAAACAACAATCAGGAACCATGGGGACTCTTTTGGCAAGCCAAATACTCCCCATACTGGGATCAACAAAACCCAATTCGCTTCAATGATCAAGTTCAGGGGTCCATCATCTAGAATATTGCATGGGCCAATCACAAATTGATTGAGGATCATGGTTTATGGGAAATAAGGGATGGATCTACAACTCTCTTTTGGGAGGACTCGTGGCAACAAGCAGAGAAGCTTCAATACTTACATCCGGATCCAAACAATAATGAAGTGTTGGAAAGGCTCAATTTATACAAAGTTTGCCACTTTCAGGAAACTGATTTGAGAGAAGAAGAGTGGAGGCAATGGTTACCCATAGAATGATGACCTCTTCAACCTACGTTAGAACTCTCTACTGCCATTAATGGGGATTTCAAAAGCAAAAGAATAAAGAGAAGGACCGATAATGAAAATTTGTGTTGGGGGTACTTACCAAGAGGAAGCTTCATCATCAAGGAAGGGTATGACATCACCGTGGAGCATAAAGATCTCCAGAAAGGCTCCATTTGGACTCAAATGT
Source organism: Larix kaempferi (assembly GCA_027924585.1). NCBI lineage: Eukaryota > Viridiplantae > Streptophyta > Pinopsida > Pinales > Pinaceae > Larix > Larix kaempferi. The sequence goes on along the minus strand of BSBM01000047.1, from coordinate 10,016,853 downwards.
GGACTTCAAATATTTGGCCTAAAGTAGTGAATTTCCTTTTGCTATTAGTCAGGAAGAGAATCCTTACCTAGGACAATCTAGAAAAAAGAGTTTTTTAGGGCCCAACTTACTTTCATATATGTAAACAAGCAGGTGAGGACAAGAAGCATCTCTTCAACACTTGTACCTTTGTCTCCGAGCTCTAGGACAAAGGGGCAGACCTATTTCATGTAACGGAAAGAGACCGGGATAGTATCAACAATACTATCCTTAATTGGAAGCATCAACCGTTTACCAACCCCTTGATCAACAGAATCTAGCACATTTTTTCAACTTTCCTTGTATGTGAAGTTTGGAAAGAGAGAAACAAAAGGGTCTTCCAAGACCTTACTAGTGATCTGAAAGTTGTTTGGAGGAGAATCGAATTTAGTCTGTAATAAACCATAGATCTTTAGCAGTGGTCGGAATAGGATAATAACTTCAATGACCGAGAAGCCATCATCTATAAAGAATGGGATCTTAATCTCCAGTTCAAGACTACTCTGCCTACCATCACCAAGCCCAAAATCTCCAGCCCAACCAGCTGGATCCTTCCCCCGACCAATTTCATCAAGCTCAACTTCGATGGTGCGTCTAAGAACAACCCGGTTCAATCAGGCTATGGGGGAGTTTTCAGAGATAGTAATGGCTCTATTTTAAGGTTGTTTGTTGGATATATAGGAATCAATAGTAACAACGCAACGAAATTAGTTGCTCTGGCAGAAGGACTAAATAGCCAAGGCTTAGAATTACACACAAATTATGGTAAAATGAGACTCGCAAATCCTCATAAACACCATAAAAAAAATTCAAAGTGGTTTGGTAATTAAGCATCTCGGTAGGAATTGGAATCTAGAGGAATACATGAAGGTGATGGCCACCCTAGTTTGGGAATTCCCAACTCTAATTCCTCTCCATGTCAAAAGAGAGGCCAACAAGGTGGTGGACCTCATGGAAAACACGAGAACCCATCTTGGGAACATAATCATCAATAATTCAGCATCCATCTTGGAAAGGGATCCCTTTATGTTATATTTTTAGCATCTAGCTACCGATGACATCAAAACCTTTCTAATTTCCCACGCAATCTAAAATCTAGGCACATGGATCACCCTCATGTTGAGTTGGAGTCTGATGTCATTAGAGTCATTACTTCGCACACCATTAGCATGCAGATACAAGACATCAACCACCACGTGGTAGCCCAAACTCATGTCGAACACATGGAGCAAGATCAAGCGATAAATGCATCTTTATCATGAACTTAACCACCCTATAGAGATCTGTTGTAATGGATCCAGCAAGGTGCGAATGACAGAGCATAAGTAATATGTAATCATGGATTTAGAAAGAATGGAGGTGGGACTGTATAAGACCATGATGGAAATTTGCGTGGATAAAGAATGGGGACTGGTGAGACAACTATACATTCCAATATGGGTTTTCCTACGAGGAGACGTCATTCTCTCTTTCCACCACCCTGGATATCAAACAAGCAGTATGGTTAGGCCCAAAAAATGTTGTCTCGACAGGAACAACGTTCCATGTTGATGAACCAAATGAAGGAAACAAAGGTAAAAAATGTGTATAGGAATCTCATTGCACCAGGCCTGTGTAGTAGAATTGACAATGAGGAAAAGGAAATATGGCAATATTACCAAGGTCTTCGACAATTGCAGAAGAGGGAGATGTTCCACTTCTGGGAAAGGGATCCAGGTAACACGCGAGCTTGGCAGGCGCTATACGAAAGAACCCTGGTTCTCTTCTGGACATGAAAGATTACCCTAGGGAAAATCTTGCATGATCAAAACCAAGGGAAAGATGCCCAAAACAACTATGGCAAGATTCTAGTTGACTTGCACCGGGAAGCCAACATCCTCAATGGGAATCTCTATATTCTTTTGAAGCGTATCAACATTGATTTCATTCCTCATCCCTCGCCTCAAAGTTCCACTCCAAAGGGCTCAAATGTGGGAGAAGGGGTGCATGCGGCTACTAGACGAGGGAACAGTTGGGTTATGGATTTGAATCCCACGACTGTGACCAACAAAGCCTTGGAAAATCCGCTAGAGGAATGGGTTCAAAATCCGAGCGGCTGTTACGTCCCCTCCCGTGGACCCAATTTGAGGAAGGGAACATGACACCAAAATATGGGCTTTTTACATAAACTCAGCCCATTCATTAGATTCATACAAATAAAACAAATGTGTGCAGATGCAAATCAAGCAAATATGTACAACGGAATAAAGCATCATCCACACACATTTCATACTCATACAGCATATCAAAATAATCATCAAATTAAACATTGCAGAAGTAAATACACATAGAGAATACTTATCTTCATTGTGCAATTGTCCCAAGCAACTAGCTATGTCGCTGCAACGTTCCACCCAACCGTAGGTCTCTACCCAGCCTGTATTATTTCAACACTCAGAGACCACCCCCAAGATGGGAATGATTTCTACAAGGAAAAGGGGACACTCAAACTCATACATAGCCAGGTAATCATTGCATCTAAGCCAAGCCAGTCCATAGCTGAGTTTATCAGGCTAAATCTGAACCCTCTTCATCTTTGGATACTTGCATTCAAGCTCAATCCAAAGCAATGGATACCCATAACCCATACCCCAACATACTCTTTTCTCACATAGAAAGCACAATCATTGGGCATGGATACACATTTTTAACAATGGGATTTACAAACAAGATGGCCATGGGTTTTCCCGAAATCATTTTCAGCCAAAAATGGATTGTGGGATGGGGAAAAACAATCACAGGGAGGAAAATGATTTACCCCCCAACTATCTAAGAATTCAATGGCCCACACGGTCTCTATGGAACCCCAATTCGATTCCCCTTCTTCCCCACTGGTATACAACACAAAAACGCCCTTCTCCCAGCTGAGAATGAAGGAAAACACAGAATTTCGATGCGGAAAAATGCCTAGCAAGCTCCCAACTCGTGAGAGAGCCAAACTGGTTGATGGATAATGGCTTGGGGAGCAATTCGTGGCTCTTTTCTTGCCCAAGAAGTCAAACACATTTTTCCATGAAGGGTGGATTTCCCATACCCGAATTTAGACAACCATACCTCTCCATTCCCCAAGGCATTAACTACTTCACCCAACTCTTGGGTACAAAATTCAACATGGGTAGTTGAGGGTTTTATGGGTCCTCTCATTGACACTTGGCTTGACTTGATTGGCTCAAGGGTTTGAATATTTCCCTCCCAATTCCTTGTAAAATCATGCCCCCATCTCTTATTGCATTGCATAGCTAGTTGTGGGTATTTTATTAAAATGCATATTTACATGATATTTGAAATTCCAATGTTCCTGGATAGCATGTAAACCATATGCATCACTAAATCGATGTCGGGGCCTTGGCCTTGAGCTCCTCACCATGATTTTATAACAACATTACATTCTTTAAATTTTAATGCAATGGGGTCAAAATAGGGACATTACAATCCCCTCCCCCTTGGAATAACACCATCCTCGGTGTTCCAACACTTAAGAACACATACCCACTTTACACATGTCCCAAAATTCACAAAATGTGGCAGGTGTGCCCTACGTTTCATCTCTTTACTTTGAACTTTCAGGACCAAGTCCTTTGGCTTCCACAAGTTGCTCTTGTTGGCTTTGATCTTCCATCTCTACAGGTGGGCATTGCTCCACAACAATCCCTCCCTTTTATTTACCTTCCAACTGATCTACAAGTCTAGAATTTTCATGGATGTCATCTTTCTTGTTGTCCTGGAAACTGTTTGAGGAATACTTTCAACCAAATCAAATAGCTTTGGCCTACTGCCATGATCAATGTGCACAACTGGCTTTCACTTTTCTCAGTAGCAACACTTGGCTAGTAACAACTGCAAACAATGGCTTTCAATTTCTCACCTATGAGATTCATCATGGCAATTCCTGTTAGGACAAGCATAACACAATATTAAAATTAGTCAATTATTTTCCCAATTGACATGGAAAGTCCATTCTTCACTCACGAGACTTCCACACTTTTCATGCTTTCCCAACATACACATGAACTCATTCATGTTCATCCTTTCACAGGGAAATAACTATTTTAGCATTCACAATTCATTTCAAGCAATTAAACACAATCTATTTTCAGCCATGACATGCACTCAATCAATATTTTGTTTCTAAGATGCATCAGTCAAAATGAAAGAGAAGAGTAAGAGTTTCCCCCTCTTAGTCTTGTTCCAATCCAGAGCCACACCATCACTGTGGTGTCATGCTCCTTATCCACTTTCACTTCAATGTGAATGCTTGAATTTCCCTTCCTTGGCTATGACACTTAGTGTCTAAGGCCTGTCTAAGGATTTTCAACTAGGGAACCCTTCCCCATTGTTGCCTATAGAACCTTTGGAAGCTAGGACCCACACAATTCCACTAGCACCATCTTTCATTACTGCTCATACTGATCTCTTTAGGACGGTCACATGTCCACATGCATCCCTAGGATGTCTTCATAGTCCTTGCTTCCAGCACTACCTAAACTCAAACATTGAATCAATTCACATGTTTAGTTTATTTTCATAGGGTTTATCTCTAAACAAGAGTTTGAGAAATCATAACCAAATCATATACACACATATATTCATAAGCAAGAAGCTGCAAGATAACCAAATACTTATCTGTATTGGATGTCTTCACTTTATTCCACAGGCTCCTTCTTTGCTCTACAAGCCTTGGATTTCTTGTGGATACAATAATGAATGTTGGGCCAGCACGCAGGCTACTATATAACATCAAGTAGTTAATTCCCAACCAGTTACTCTCTGTATTTACCAAGAATTTTATAGTTCCAACCAGTTACTCTCTGGATTTACCAAGAATTTATAGTTCCAACAAGTTACTCTCTAGATTTACCAAGCATTTATAGCTCTTTCAGGGTCTTTGCTTCCTGCAATGACCAAGGTTTCCAGCAAGAAACAACAGTGTATTATCTTAGGTGTTACAAGACTTATACCTAAAATATTCATTATTCCAAACAAGAAATAAATGAAATTGAACACTTATATGTAATGTGCATTTCCTCTCTGGTCCACAGGGTCCTGCTTCGCTTTGCAAGCCTTGGGATCGCCTGTGGACTTGTATGTTTGGCCAGCACACATGATGCTCCACCACATCATTCAAATAACCAATTCCAAGCCAGTACGTTGAATGGGTTTATCAGGCATCCCAAAAATCAGTATGTTAAGCCACTACGCAGACTGGGTTTATCAAGCATTTCAAAAATCAATATGCTAAGCTAGTACGCTGACTGGGTTTATCAAGCATTTCAACAACCATTTCCAAGCCAGTTCTCCGAATGGGTTTGGCAGGAAATAACACCCTTCACCGATACCTCCACAACATCCAAATAACCAATGCCAAGCTAGTACACCGACTGGGTTTATCAAGCATGCAACAACCCTTCACCAATACCTCCACAACATCCAAATAACCAATGCCAAGCCAATACACCGACTGTGTTTATCAGGCATGCAACAACCCTTCACCAATACCTCCATAACATCCAAATAACCAATGCCAATCCAGTACACTGACTAGGTTTATCAGGCATACAACAAACCTTCACCACAACATCCAAATAACCAATGCCAAGCTAGTACACCGACTGGTTTTATCAGGCATCCAATTTAACAACATGCCAAGCCAATACGCCGACTGGGTTTATCAGGCATCCAATGTAACAACATGCCAAGCCAGTACGCCGACTAGGTTTATCAGACATATATGTAAGCTGATAGCACAAGAAGGATAAGCAAGCGCATCAGTATTGATGCTCTAGAATTGTAACCATATTTCATAACATTCACTATCAAGTATTGAAACACCAAGAATGCGTCCATTCCCTTAGGGTGTAGTCAATATTGTCAACCCTAACATAACCCATCACCCGAAAGATATGCATCCCTTTCCAATGTGAGTCATGTAGGTCTTAGTCACACTCAAGCAATCTGGAATAATAATGAAATAATAAAACATGCTCTGCATATTAAATCTAATAACCATACATGTATATTCCTAGTTAGGGTTACAAAATACTCATTCATTTTACAGATGTATCTTTTCTTCATTTGCGAAGAATGGGGGCTCCCTTCTTTGATTCAATAGTCCTTCGGTTCGCCACCCCAATCTTTTCATGTTCCATAACCCACACATGCCTTCTTGGCATAATTTCACCATTCCACTCACATGGTTTACCAACATGCAGTTCAGCTGAGACATTATCAAAAGTTACTATGGCGTTTCACCCGAAACCCATTTCCAAAGCATGGGGTCCTTCCCATGGAGTTTGGCTTTTGCAGGCCATCACACATGGTATTCCTGCAATGTGTCTTCCTGGCACACTTATCAAATAGCCAAACAGTCAGCAACATTTAACAATAAACTTCAAATCTGATTGTTTCATAACCAATCAATGGCATTGATAAGAAATTGATTTGTTTAACCATGAGGCCATCCTCATATTGTTTGGCTCTCGTAAGTGGTATCACTCTGTCCATTATGGTTTTACACTTGCTACCATACATGAACATCCACCTATGACATGTACTCCTGACACAATTTTATATAATCCAAACAGTCATTAGCAATTATTAGCAAAATTTCAAATCTGAAATTTACAAATATGTTTTCCTATAGAGATTAGATTTGCAATCATGAGATTATTTTCATAAACCTAAACCAAAAAAAATTCAGATTTGTTTCATGCATAATTTACAACTATGAGAACCTTCTCATAACCTTTGGCTTCTGCACATGGTAGATCCCGGTCTTTACTATGGACTTATCCTCATCGCCATACGCAAGACTTTTCTACCTGAAATATAAAACTTCAATCAACCAAACACGTTGTGAGCATCTATGCATATAATCTTTTCATTGCTACAACAGTCACTGAAGTGATCTCGGAATTATAACACTTAATAATTCAAACATCTTCAGTTGTTAACATTTGAAATGCAATGAAATAAATATATATCTATATATGCATCATTATCATAACAAAATTGCAAGACACAGTCACATTATCCCTACAATTTAAATGAAAACTCCAATATTCATTACTTCACAGCCATATTCGTTTTATGCAACTATGTCCTTCCAATAGAGCACTCTAGTATCCCATCAACATGTCTACCTTCTTCATGCAATCATTCTCCTGCATTCACAGCAGCTCATGAAATGGTCTCAGGATTAACAATAGTTCACCATTTCATCTGTTATCTAACTACATTGAACATATATATCGCAACCATGCATTCACACGATGCATCTACATGTGCACTCACACATATGCATGCACATTCACAACAATTACATAATATTTTAATGTGCACTCACTCAATTCTTTCTTGCATGGATTCATGAATACCACAATGTCATGTCATTCATTTTACCATGATTGTTTCATAGGCCATGCACTACCACAACATGACTATAAGTCCTTACTTGCTTTGGTTGTTAAACTCACAACCAATATACACAAATGGCATGATATAATTTCATATGAATGCATTGAGGTTTCTAAGAAACTATAGGGTGTAAGGATCATTTCCTTCACTTACCCACACCTCACCATACTTGGTAGGTTGACATTCACATTCAGGCACTCAATACCACATGCAAGCCAAATCAACCTAATTTAAACATAATTGAAGGGATCTTACCAAATCCTCTTTCAACATTCATGCAATTAAGAACAAATAACCACTACCTGCCTGGATTTCATTAACATCACTTGATGTTACCTGATCAGTTGGCCTCGTACCAAGGCTTCACAGTCATTTTTCCAACCTCGTGATCATAGATTTGTTGCCCCAACCTTTCCTCATAAGGTTGTTGGTCATATGCAACAATCATCATCCACATCCTTAGCCATGCTTCGATTGTCTTTGGTCTTACAACCAATGCGAACACAACTAATTATTATAAACCAAAATAATTATCTTAAGTGATTCTTTGCATGTGTAAAACCTCACTATTTTACCAATATGCGATATCATATACGTGCACAAACGTTTTCACATGCATTGTGCAATGTTTATTAATATGCCCTCTAGTGCATATTTATTTCACTAATCTCTTGCATTTTCAACATTCTTATGTCATAATCTATATGCATGACAAATTCATAATTATAAACACAATAGCAAGAGGGTAGTGGAGGGATTCTCCCTTCTAAATCCCCATCATGACATGGAGCCCCTCCTCCACATCACAGTTGATCCTTTTCTTGGCTTCCCTACCAAGCACACAAGCAATCATTAGCTATGATCTTCTCACCAATTAGCAATTCAATATATACATACGTGTATAACATTCATTCTTGTTATTTTCCAAGCATGCAATTCGTATGCTATAAACATGAATAGTTTAAGGTGAGAAAATTCCCTCTTTCATCCTCCATAATGGATATTACAACCAATTACTCTTACTGAGGATTCTGCAACCCCTTTATGCAATTCATAGTGCACATTCCAACCATAAAGAATATATTTCATACATTCATATACTGTCTCTGGGGGACAACGGGGGTAAAGGGGGCTTTCCCCCTTGTGGATTCCCTGCACCACTACAGGGCAGGTCGAGGGTAGTGCCCTTGATTTTTTTTTTTAAATCTTTCAATTTCTAGCAATCTAGCACATAAGTTCAAGGCCATTTTTCACTTCTGGCACCTCAAATTCACCCAGGAAAACTGCTCAATTTTCCTTGTTTTGGTGAACTTATCATTTTTCCGTCGACCTGTTTCAGAGCAACTGGCGATTTTACGCCGACCACCGACCGAGTCTTACTCCGACCGCCGACCGTTTCGATGCTTTTATCAGTTTCTCGCTGACCTGTTTCAGAGAAAAACTCACAATTTTTCGCCGACACGTCGCTGCGATCTCAGCAAAACTCGTCGACGCGTCTTTTCGGCCAATTTAATGATTTCACGCCGAAACGTGTTGTTAGACTCATCTCAACTCGCTGTTGACTATTTCGGCGTTTCTAGCTTATCTTTGCCGACACAGTCTTTGGAAGAAAACTCATAAAACACTTAGAAAAAATTTGAAATTTGAAATTTTTGAAATTTTTCTTAATTGTCACTGTTGAGCAGAAAGCATACTTACCTCTGCAAGTTGTCTGATTTGGCCCATTAGGCACAATGTTGTAGCCTACGCTCTGATACCAATCTGTCACGTCCCATCTCGTGGACCCAATTCGAGGAAGGGAACATGACACCAAAATCTGGGCTTTCTACATAAACTCAACCCATTCATTAGATTTATACAAATAAAACAAATGTGTGCAGATGCAAATCAAGCAAATATGCACAACGGAATAAAACATCATCCACACACATTTCATACTCATCCAGCATATCAAAATAATCATCAAATTAAACATTGCAGAAGTAAATACACATAGAGAATACTTATCTTCATTGTGCAATTGTCCCAAGCAACTAGCTATGTCGCTACAACGTTCCACCCAACCGTAGGTCTTTGCTCAACCTGTATTATTTCAACACTCAGAGACCACCCCCGAGTTGGGCATGATTTCTACAAGGAAAAGGGGACACTCAAACTCATACACAGCCAGGTAATCATTGCATCTAAGCCAAGCCAGTCCACAACTGGGTTTATCAGGCTAAATCTGAACCCTCTTCATCTCTAGATACTTGCATTCAATATCAAGCCAAAGCAATGGATACCCATAACCCATGCCCCAACATACTCTTTTCTCACATAGCAAACACAGTCATTGGGCATGGATACACATTTTTAACAATGGGATTTACAAACAAGATGGCCATGGGTTTTCCCCAAATCGTTTCCAGCCAAAAACGGATTGTGGGGTGGGGAAAAACAATCACGGGGAGGAAAATGATTTCTCCCCCAACTATCTAAGAATTCAACTGCCCAAACGGTCTCTATGGAACCCCAATTCGATTCCCCTTCTTCCCCACTGGTATACAACACAAAAACGCCCTTCTCCCAGCTGAGAATGAAGGAAAACACAAAATTTAACGCCCAGCAAGGTCCCAACTCGTGAGAGAGCCAAACTGGTTGATGGATAATGTCTTGGGGAGAAATTCATGACTCTTTTCTTGCCCAAGAAGTCAAACACGATTTTCCATGAAGGGTGGATTTGCCATACCCGAATTTGGACAGCCATACCTCTCCATTCCCCAAGGCATTAATTACTTCATCCAACTCCTGGGAGAAATGAATGATTGGGTACAAAATTCAACATGGGTAGTTGAGGGTTTTATGGGTCCTCTCATTGACACTTGGCTTGACTTGATTGGCTCAAGGGGTTGAATATTTCCCTCCCAATTCCTTGTAAAATCATGCCCCCATCTCTTGTTGCATTGCGTAGCTAGTTGTGGGTATTTTATTAAAATGCATATTTACATGATATTTGAAATTCCAATGTTCCTGGCTAGCACGTAAACCATATGCATCACTAAATCGATGGCGGGGCCTTGGCCTTGAGCTCCTCACCATGATTTTATAACAACATTACATTCTTTACATTTTAATGCAATGGGATCAAAATCGGGACATTACAGCGGCATCAAGCAAAAAGTGGCAATCTATGAAAGGTCGGTGGCTCTCCATTGGGTTTTGCCCTCTCACCCTCTGTTTGTTGAGTGACGAAGGCCCTGCAGTGATGGACATGAAAGAAAAGATAACAGTGGTTGATGATCATAAGAGGCTAAACAAGCTTATAGTCGAGAGTATGTTCATCATGGATTAGCACTTAGACACCAACAAGGTCAAGCCCTCGGTGACTCCCTAATATTCCAACGATGCTCTCATCATCAATGATGATGACGCCACTCCAAATGATGTCTGACTAGGTGCTTTTGTGTATCAGTCTACATACAATTGCATGTTTTTTTTTTTCATTTTTGTAAGTTGTATCACAAATGTTATCATATATTATGATAGGTTTAGATAGTGGCAATGCTATATAGATAGTCCTTTTAAGAAATTTGTGGATAGTCTGGGTCTCCAAACTATGTTTTTCAGTTTGGTATCTCCTCGTGGGAGGATGATTTCTCTGTATTTTGTTGAACAATGTAACTCTGTTTTTATGTTTTAATAGTAATGCCTCTATCTTATTTACAAAAAAATACTTCGATTATTATTTGCAACAAGTAAAGAAATGAAACTAAGAAACACTCACTATCCTTAGAAGAGGCTTATTGTTTTAGTTAAGTCTTGTAGGTATCCACAATCAAGTTGTCATTTTAAATTACAAGATACAATAAGGCATCCATGAGAAGGAAGACTTTGCAAGATGTTCTTCCCAATTTATTTTTGAAACTGGCATAGTTATAATACCGAAATGCTAAGCAATGAAGAATAAAGAGAAACAAAGATGTAAATTTCATTATGAGTTAATTTACTTGAAAAGCACTGCGTCATTTATTTTACTGATAAGACACTCAAAAATGCAACAAGTAGACAAACTTAGTAAGTTTCATGAAAACTGTTAGCTAAAAAGGCAAAAAATGTAGGCGTAGGCGCTTGTATCTTCGAACTCATATGTGGTAGACAGTTTCTTTTGCAACAATTTCAAAAAGGAATTGAGTTGCATTCTATTTATAATAGACGAAACATATTTGTAAAACTATGTAATACTCTTAACTATTTACTAAGGATCCTTGTAATATCAAAGTACAAGAAAAATGAAACTAAGAATTGACTAGAAAAAATGAATTATACTCTCCACTAATTCATAAAAACATTTTTACTGCTTCGAAAAAACCAAAATTATTGTTGGAACTTGGATTTTGAAACCTGCTTCCAAAAAAAACCAAACAATTGTCATTGGAAATTGTTACGTGCATGCAAGTTCAAAACTTTTGATCACTGGGCAATGTGATAGCTCCTAGCGAAGCTTCTGGTAATGTCTAGAAATAATTGGGTCCACGTATTGTGTCGGCACACATTACTTCGCCCCCAAGGTTCTGTTGAATTTATAAATTGGGTAATTCCCCTTCCTTTCATTGCATGTTCTCAATTCAATCCACCCTTCAAATTATTCATTCCATACAGTGATTAATCAGAAGGAGAAGAAATCGATGATACAGAGAGTAAGGTACACAAAATTATGGAAGGGATACCTTTGTTTCCGGACCTTGTAACTATAACTCCACTCTTGTTGAAATTCCTCTGCATATCTCTTTTCAAGCTTTCAAACCTAAGGCAAGGAATATGCAGCTTTGCTACTTTCCTTGCCAAGAATTTGATTTAAATTTGGTTGTAAAAAATGAACGATGAGAATCTACAATCTTGGTACTTGTAAATTGTAATATTAAAGTAATATAAAGTTTTTGAATTGACCCAAAATAACTCCACTCTTGTTGAAATTCCTCTGCATATCTCTCTTCAAGCTTTCAAACCTAAGGCAAGGAATATGCAGCTTTGCTACTTTCCTTGCCAAGAATTTGATTTAAATTTGGTTGTAAAAAATGAACGATGAGAATCTACAATCTTGGTACTTGTAAATTGTAATATTAAAGTAATATAAAGTTTTTGAATCGACCCAAATCGTTGAAATCACAATTTAAACAATAAAGATTGTGTGATTTGAGTAATTATTCAAATTCCAATCAATATGATATGATTTAGGTATGGAAGGTATAAGTTTATTATTTGATGTCAATGGAAGACACAAAACTTCCTTTTAACAGGGGCTAGGATAAATGACAAATAACCAAGCAGAGACACTTCCATTTTTTCAAGGGTTGAAATTGTTCGACTTGTGAGGGGTTAGAAACCTTTTAGTTCTAGAGACTCAATACTTATTATCAATCTCATTGAAGGCCCCTCTTTTTATTATGATGGAAAGCTCACTAGAACTCTTCATAGGATTAAAAATGAAGAGTGCTTAGACAACTCCAATCCTAAGAAGACGGAACAAGATGTAATGAAAGATAAATAAAAATTAACGAGGATCTTGGTTTCCAACCACATATCCTTGGTGGCAGGAGTAGCATAAATATTTGGCACATACCTCTATCATTCACATAGTACACCCACACACTTGGAGGAGTGCAGTCATTGAATTCGCCAAGTTTATGGAAGTATATGTAATGGATTCGATGGAGGGGTTCAGTCTTGTTCTTTTTAGCTAGGAGATTGAGCAAAATTGGATATTAGCTCGACTCCTAGTAAGCATTAGACTCTTTCACAAGCCTGTAATTGTTGGTCTAAGGCACATTAGCATCAAATTTTGTAGTTTAATCTAGTTTATTCTCTCCTTCATTGAAATAGGTTTATTCTACTAGTTTATAATCTTGTTTCTTAGGTGGTTTTCCATTGAGGATCTTTTGATCTATTACATTTACAGTTAGTGTGTCCTTTTCCTCAAATTTTGTTTCAAGATTAGTTTTAATTTTACACAAGAATTCTATGGTATTCTTACTCTATGCTCATTTTGGCTTTGTTTGCTTCTCTCATGGGTTTGGTTTCCCTATCGGGGTTTTTCTTTTGGGCGTTTGTTGATTCTTGATTTATTTGTCCCTAGAGTCTTTGTATCCCCTTACCCTCAACATATTATTGGATCTTTTGCGCTTTTGTGTTGGTTACTCTATTAAAACCACTCCTTAGTCCCTTGTTATTTCGAGTTCACTTGAATACAACTTATGGTTGAGTATCACGAATTGCAAATATTCCCGTCCTCAAAGGTGCCTTTCATGAGAAAATTGTAAAATTCACAAGATTATGAGAAGATAAGAAGAACTCATAGTATGAAATAACACTTCATTTTTCTCTATTTTTAGGAAGATGAGTGCTCAAGAGGAAACACATAACAACAATTATGCAATGGTTATGGAATCATTAGTGCTTCAAAAAAAGGCAAATATAGACACTTGAAACATAATGTAGTTTGTTTTGCAATGTTGTCAACAATCTTAGTAGTGATTTTTATTTTGTAGCATCAAATGTTAGAATGTCTATGGGAACATGTTTAGGATCTAAAGGAAGAAGAAATAGTTTTCCAATTACCAATAGAGATGGTCTTAGATGGATTGGTTATTGTTGAATCAATCGAGCTCTAGTATGGTAGGAGGAAGCTAGTAGCAAGCATGTCTATTCTCTTAATTTTAGTTCAAATCCATGTGTTGTTAATAAGATATTTATCTAAGTATCTTTTTATTTGGATAATAGTTCATTTTAGTTTTAGTATTTGGAAATTGTGGCATTCTGTTGATCGATACATGCCAATAAACAACTTATAAAATTTTGTACTATTTTCTTTCTATGATGACCAGTATAGTTGCAGTAATTTATAAATATAAAATCTAATCATTTCTATTAAGAAAACAAATATGATTTGATTTGAATGTCGGATATACATCTCTGAAAACATTATGGTTTCATGCCCATATATATGTGTACAAATCATTGATATAAAATGTTGATAGAAGACTAAAGGGGTTGGATCCATTGCTAAGGAGCAAAAAAAAACACGAGTGGGCAAGGTTCACTTCCCATAAGGGATTATTTTTGGAGCCATAAAGTTATCTTGAGGTAGTGGTCAAATGTGCAGTTGCATTTATAGAGATTATATTAAATGATGTCATGACTCATTCCCACATAAGTGGATCAAAGGCCATCCCCATATCCTCCAAACGTTTTTGTCAATTGGGTCGAGTGGTTAATAGGAGAAGTTGTTATCCTTCCCATCTGAGTAAGTCCCACTCATGACATGTTCACTATTTGTGAATTGATTGATCATCAATGATCTTTGTAAGCTAGTTGTTAATTGTGATAGAAAAGCACCAATAATATCATTCTCAATTACAAACTAAAGAGTAAAGATTTCACAACATAAAAAAATAAATAGAAAACAATATCATATCAAATGAGTTGAATTTACATGAGATATGGGTTATCAGGTAAGAAAATTAACATATAATGCAAATATAAGAAGGTTTAATAAATAGTTAATATGCACTAGAATGTTTAATATTTTTTTGTATCTTTTTTCTTTTCTTTTTTTTCAGATTTAGGGGAAGTTGTAGTGGTCAAAATTATATGAGTGAGACTTGGGTTCAAATCTAATTGGTTACCATTATAAACTCTAGGCTATCATCAATAGCCCACAAGCTACTGCCTAGCATAAAACCTATAACTTAACAAAGATCGAGACATCCAAAAACACACCCACATAAAATCCCACTAAAAAACACTATCATTTTAATCTTACCATGATAAACCCATGTCACAATAGAAATGTGAATGGAATATTAAATACTTAATGTTAAACTTTATTTAATTCAAGATAATAAACTATATCGCAGGAATATAATTTATATTGTATGAATTCAATAAATAAAACTATATATATCACATACGTATATTTGGCATTCAATAAACAACTATATATGCCACACGAATATACTATTTTATATTGAGTATTGGAAATTCAAGTTTCATTGAAAAATCCACGTTCCAACATTATCTAGTTTTTTATTTTCTCAAATTCAAGATCACATATCTTAGCCACTGTGTTATAACCATATTCAAACTTAAAACAATTAATAATAACAACCTTGCTAATAGTGGCAACCAATTTAGTGGTAACCATTACCATGTTATAAGAACATAACACTTTTTTTTCCTTGGACTAAGAACATAACACTTATTTATATAAGTTTTTTATATAAATATAAATATTTTTAATTAATTTTATATTAAAACATGGTTAATTAACATAATTAACTTTTATAGTTGTTTATGACTCCATTGGATGTAGCTTGGTTGGTTGGGAGGAATGATTATTACCCTGACCATCCAGGGTCAATTCTTTGTAATTGACACGTTGAGCCCTTTAATGGGTCTATAAGATGCTCTTGTTATTGAGCCCCCACTATTCCAAAAATGCTCGACCGCCTCATATTCTCTGATAGATTAAGTTGCAATATAAGATAAAAAGAAGGAAGCAATTCAAATAACTGCATACCAGTTCAATACTAACTGTTTATTATGATAAAAGGAGTACTTCAGGGTTAAAGAATCCTTAAACAATACGGTTTATTATGGTAATAAGTATATGTTGACATTTGAGGTCGAGAAAGCCTAAGTAATACACCACAACATGAATGTTGATTTTCAAAGGGGAGAGAGAACGATGCTCGCTGACGTCCGACCCTGTGGCTGTTTGATCACCGATTAGGGTTTTTGATTGCTATCATCTCCCATCCTCTCAGACTGTTATTCTCCTAGTTCCTTCAGGATCCTTTTCTCTGCGTCACGCTATGACTTCTGCACGGGGGGGCCAGAGGTCCCCTCCCGTACCACGGCTCAGACACCCCCTGTCTCACCTCGCTCGTCTGGTCATGCCTCCTCCTTGCGCATTGGCTTTGAAGACATCCCGATTCCTGAGGCTGTGAAACCCTCATCTTCGACCATTCCCAACCCTGCTCCACCTCCTGTTGATGGTACACCTGGAACTAGCACATGCATAGCCCTCTTTGCTGCTCACCCTAGTCTGACCCTTCCTCCCGAAAGGATTAATGCCAGATCTCAATATCTGAAGGACCACACCCTCATCTACAAGTTCATGGGAATTTGGCCCACGGAACAGGCCCTAAAACACTGGATCGCTATGAAGTGGAAACCAAAATCTCACTACGACCTACAACTCGGCTCCAAAGGCTTCTTCATCATAATCTTCCACCATCTGGAAGACAAGTCAAGAGTGGAAAATGATGGCCCCTACTTCTTTAATTCTATAGGTCTTTACATGAAAAATTGGATCGAGAAATTTTTCCCAGAAAAAGAAGACTTCACCTGGGCTCCAGTCTGGATCAGAATGTATTCTCTTCCACAGGATTACTGGGATGAAGAAACCCTGAAAGATATAGGGAATACCCTAGGTACATATGTTAGAGCAGTAGACCAAACCAAGCTTCAGCGCTACACCTCCTATGCTCGAATATGCGTCTACATGCACATCGCCAAAACCCTCCCGGATGCTATCAGTCTCTCCCTTGAAGACTCGGAATGGATCCAACCCTTAGATTATGAGCACATAACTTTTCGTTGCCGCAAGTGCCATGAACACAGGAACCTCTTCTGCGATTCCCCCCTAAGTAAACATCGATTAGAAGATAATCAAAAAGACATTCCGAATGCAGAAGGTTTTCAAAGAGCTGGCAAGATCAGGCGGCACAATCGCAGATCTACAGGGAAAAATAAATTGGAAATCCCCCCCACCAGTAATATCTTTGAAGCCCTGGAAGAACACACCATGGACTCAAAAATGGAGCCAAAAAAGAAAAATTCAGTCAGCAAGGAGGATGGTCCATCTATGCCCGACAACACTGATCATCCGCTTGACGAGGATGGTACTAATCATCCCAGCAAATCTTCCTCCCATGCAGATCCTCAAGGTACTTCTTCTACCCTTTCCAACCCTTCCCTCAAACTCCCGGTGGATCCTTCCCCGGATATCACCATGGATGAATAAATGACCGAACTAGATTTGGGAGATCTCGACCTTCTGGGGCTGGAAGATGCCTGTACAAGAAAAGCTTTTGGTTCTATTCCTCCTAGCCAGATTCAACTCCTCAGAGATTCCCTGGATAAAGGCAAAGATCATGATAAACTGGGAATACACAACCTTCCTCAAAAAGATCGACATAAACTTTTAAGGGAACTCAAGAAAAGAGGAAGAAAATCAAATCTGCAACGAATCAATCTGTTGGGAACAAGACTAGTGGAATCAGGGCAATATGCCCAGCTTACTGAGTTATTTCCCTCCCTTACCCCCCCCCCAATGAAGATTATCTCCTGGAATATTAGAGGAATCAACGGTTTATCTAAACGTCGTATGTTGAAAATAAAAATCCTTACAAACTCCCCCACTGCTATCTTCCTCCAAGAAACTAAGTGCTCTTCTGAAACCCTCAGTCTCATTATGTCCAAGCTCTGGAGAGGCTGCCAAAGTTTTTCCATTGATGCCAATGGGGCTGCTGGGGGTATTGCAATCGCCTGGAACCCCAATGTTCTCACCCTTGATAATTATGCCGCCACCCCCCATGCCATCTCCGCCTCTTTCCACTTTCTCGGCACCAGCCTTCATGGTCTTCTCCTCAATGTTTACAGCCCCCAACCCCCCCAGCCTCAAAACCCTCCTTCTTAATCACCTCAACTGGTTTGTCTCCCACCACTCGAACTACCCTCTCATTATTGGATGTGATTTCAACATGATCACTGCCCTAGAGGAAAAAAAAGGAGGCCTTCGCTCTCTTTCCCCTGAGGATCTCCTCTTCAAAGCCTTCATCGTTGATAATCATTTGGTTGATCTAGCTTCTTCCTCTGGCTTTTACACCTGGAACAACAGAAGAGGGGGCATGCACCAAATCCCGAAGCACCTTGACAGATTCTTGGTCTCTGAGAACCTCACCATGATAGGTGGTACCCTTGTGTCCTCTATTTTACCGGTTGCTTGCTCTGATCACTGGCCCATTGACTTAATGTGGCAAAGTCAGGGCGCTCAATCCCACAAGCCTTTCAGATTTGAGAAATTCTAGCTCTCCCATCCTGAATTCTCCGAAACTGTCAGCACCTGGTGGGCGGAGATGCATGTGGTTGGCAAATCTAAAATGGCCATCGTTCAGAAAAACTTAAACTCCTTCGCGCTAAGCTCAGGGACTGGAACCATTCCACCTTTGGCAACATTTTCAAAGAAAAGCATCTGATCGAGGAAGAACTAGAGTCTCTCCAATGCAACATCATGGAAGACAGCCTCTCCTAGGCTCACAAATCCAAAGAAAAGGACCTCTTGGACAAGCTCAATATTCGTTGTCAGCAAGAAGAAACCCTGTGGAAACAAAAATCCAGAGTCTCCTGGCTTAAAGAAGGAGACCGCACTCACCTCCTTCTTCCATCGCTCCACCCTTCAACATAGAATGCATAACCGTATCAATAAGCTTAAGGGGGATTCAGGTGTGGTTCTGGAAGAGAAAAACGAAATAGCACTGGAACTCAAAAGGTACTTTCAGGATCTCCTCACTGAACCTCCAGACTCCAAAAGTGTCGTCATTGCTCAGGTCACCCGCCACATTCCTGCTACCATTATCGAAGAGCATAACATCTCCCTGATGTAGCCTATCTCTCTTCAGGAAGTGGAAACTGTCATGAAACAAATAGTTGATGATAAAGCACCTGGTCCGGATGGCTTCACGACTAACTTCTTTCACCATTGTTGGGATATGCTTAAGCTAGAGATATGGGAAGTGGTTGAGGAATCCAAGAAAAATCATTGGATACTTCCTGCCCTTAATCCCACGCATCTCTCCCTCATTCCCAAAGTTAAGGAAGCTTCCCATCCCGGTAAGTTCCATCCTATCTCCCTCTGTAATGTCATCTACAAACTTATTTCCAAAGTGATTGCAAACCGTCTTAAGCCTCTCCTACCCCTGCTCATATCACCTGAAAAAATCGGCTATGTTGAGGGCATACAAATCTTGGACGGCATTATCCTTGCTCATGAGATAACCCACTCCCTCAAAACTCACCTTACCCCCGGCATGCTCTTAAAATTAGATCTTTCCAAAGCTTTTGATAAACTCAGCTGGGCTTTCATCAGGGAAATGTTGCGTGCTTACGGCTTCAGCCCAACCTAGATCAACTGGATCTCCTCCCTTGTCTCCTCTGCCTTTTACTCCATTCTCGTCAATGGTTCTCCCTCCCCCACTTTCACCCCTTCTCGTGGTATCCGTCAAGGCGATCCCCTCTCCCCATTCCTTTTCATTCTTATGGCAGAAGGCTTGGGCAGAATGATTCAAGCGGCGGTAGCCTCCGACTCTCTTCATGGTCTCTCACTCCATGGTGGAACCCCCACCGCCTACTAGCAATTTGTTGATGACAACCTCCTTTTTGGCCACCACTCTGTGCATGAAGATCGCGCATTCCACAAGATCCTCTCTCTTTTTTCTGAAGCCTCTGGCACCACCATCAATCTTGAGAAGTCTCAAATCTTCTTCTTCAACACTGATGCCATCATCAAGCGCAATATCGCTCGTATTCTCGACTTTGCTACCTCCACTCTCCCTACAAAGTATCTTGGATCCCCCCTCTTTGACTCTGTTATCAAGCACTCCTCTTGGAAATAACTCCTTGACAAGATTGACACTCATATCTCCTCTTGGACCTTCCACTCCCTTAACCTCCCCTATCGCCTCACTCTCCTCAAATCCGTCCTCCAATCCATGCCCCTCTACCTCTTCTCGGTTCTTGTTGCTCCCAAGTGGGTTCTTAAGTCTCTCGGAAAGCTTCAACGGTCCTTCCTTTGGGGCAAAAGTCAACAGAACAACAAATGGGCCTTGGTGAAATGGCAGACAATTTATCTCCCTAAACGGGAGGGAGGCCTTGGTATAAGAGACCCTGACATCAACAATGAAGCACTCTCAGCTAAAATCTGGTGGAAATGGATCACCAAGAATGATTCTCCCTGGGTGCAATTATGGAATCATAAATATGCCCCCCACCAAGATCCTGCCCAGCACATCAGGTACAACTCTGACACCCTGGGTTCTCTTATTTGGCGCGCTGCTAACTCTCAAAGAGCACTCATTCAACAACATAGTTTTTGGGAAATCAAGGATGGAACCTCTGCCCTCTTCTGGCAGGACTCGTGGCAACAACTACCCAAACTTAGCAGCCTCCCCATCTGTAGTACTACTCCGGCTATATGGCAGACAATATCTGACTCTGTTTTCCAAGATTTCTGGGACCCTGCTGAGACTCCCCCCTTCATACTTTGGAAGAATCCTAGGCTTTGGAAACCCGGAATACCAGCATAAGACTATGATGAGGTTTGGACAAATCTTCAAACGAGGCAAATCAGTCTCTCCCACGGAGATGACATCATTCGATGGGGACATATTCCTAAGGGATCCTTCACTGTCAAAGAAGCCTACTCCATCCTAGCGCAAAGCGGCGTCAGCACCCCATTCCCTCTCTGGAAGAAGATATGGAACCTCTCCTTATGGCCGAAAGTTTCAACTTTTCTTTGGCTGCTGGCACATAGAATCATTCTCACTTGGGATATTCTACAAAAAAAAGGTTTTATTAGTCCCCCCATCTGCGTCATGTGCAAGTGCAATATTGAAAATATGGACCACTTGCTTGATTTATGAAATGTAGCCTCCATGCTCTGGGACAGAGTGGCGGAGTCCTTTCGACGCACCAACAGATTTAGGGGTGACATCATCGGCACTCTACTTCACTGGGACCATGAGCCTTTTCAAAGTAATCAACTTAATAGGCTGTGGGATCTCACCCCAGGTCTCCGAGTTTGGAAAATATGGAAGGAAAGGAACTTTAGAATCTTTGAAGGCAAATCCAACTCGTTCGATAAAATCTGGGATACCCTCAAGACTAA
Organism: Larix kaempferi; assembly: GCA_027924585.1. Lineage (NCBI taxonomy): Eukaryota > Viridiplantae > Streptophyta > Pinopsida > Pinales > Pinaceae > Larix > Larix kaempferi. The sequence continues at coordinate 9,995,399 of BSBM01000047.1, read as the reverse complement.
TCTCCAGGAAACCTTGTTCCTCACTCCCTGGAGTACCTTTGACCTTCCCACCACCAATCTGGAGCGATCCATTCTCCTTAGTTGGAACTTCTCTCGGCCTTACCCACCCACGCCCTACTGCGCCCCCACCCTCATTCCTCCAGCCCCTCCCACTGGTCCCCCCCCCTCCTGGTCTCTACAAGCTTAATTTCGATGGAGCCTCCAAAGGCAATCCAGGTTCGGCAGGTTTTGGAGGTGTTTTCCAGGATCATGAGGGCAACACTCTCGAAATTTATTATGGTAATATTGGGCATGATAGCAACAATGCAGCAGAGCTTGATGGTCTCCCACATGGACTCATGGTTGCTAATGATCATAATATCCACCCTCTCATAGCTGAAGGGGACTCTCAACTCATTCTCACTCTGGCCTCCAAGCTCCAAAATGGTTCACAAGTAGCCAAACTCTCCTCTAGTTGGCGTTTGGAAAGCAGACTCCACAGGTTGGTTGCTATTTTGAATAACCACAAGAATATCACCTTCCAGCACGTGATGCACCAAGCTAACTCCCTTGCTAATGGAATAGCAAATGAAGGCGTTGTCAGTAATCATACTCTATGGACAGATAATCCTTGCAACTCTTCCACTCAGCTTAAGCAATTCTACTTCCAACAAGCCAGTAAGGACTTCTCCCTCCCGGATTCGGGTGACACATCAACCGCCAACAAAAATGCAGGAGTGGACACGCCATCTCCCCCCTGCACCAGCTCCTAGGCTGGGCTACTCCCAAGACGCCGCATTTACTTTGGACATGACCACTCCCCAGCTAGCCTTCTCGCACGCTCCAGATCTCCTTTCCCACATGGCCTGGTGGGTGGCATTAATGTAGGACCAGTTTCCTATGTCCCCTCGCCCTCATTGGTTTCACCTCACCATTACTCACTCTCATGTGACGTCCCTCCCTCCCAGAGCCTCCCTCCGGGATATGAAGATCCATGTTCATCCTCCTGCGGTCATTACCCGTCTTCGTTATTCGTTGTCTACTTCCATTGTAGAAAGCTCGACCCCTGCACAATCCCCCTATGAAGTCTCCAACTCTGCCATGAAGCGCACGCAAGGAACCTCCAAGCGCGGCTCTGGTCATGGCACAAGCAAAACGACGTTTGTGGAGAAGGAAATTCCTGCAAACATTGGTTACAAGGAAAATGTTTCCATGCCGGTCCGCCATCTGGTGGACGATTGGGAGTTGAGAAGCGTGGCGGAAATCCTTGCCTTCGGCAGCCCAAGTACTTAGGTGAATCATTATTGGCTTCTCAAAAATATGATTGGTACATTGGTGGAAGAAATGCTCACCAACTGGAACTTGGAAAAGATGGCCATTATGGACACCAGGTCCAACATGGCCCATCTGGATGGAATTCTCCTTGCATTGGAAGCTAGCCTCATGAGTCGCAGATACTCCTTGTTTCCTCATCCGGCTCCGCCCATAGGAGTTGGTCTAGAGGGTCCAGTTACAGGTTCTGGGGAGGATATTGTCGTTCATAACAAAGGCGTAGCTCCTCAAGCGGCTGCGCAGGCGGTCGACAGCTCTTTACATAATTCTATGGGCCTCACTGTTTCTGAGGATGTCACTCCTGCTCCCAGACACACCTCTGGTCCTGACTCTCCTGCAACTGTCATGGTTCAAGGCGCTTCCCCACCTGGGACTTCTTTTTCGATTCCTTCTACCATTGTTGTCACCCAATACAAGCGCATCCGTAAAGATGAGGCCGAAGCGATTATCCCACGCAAAGCCGAGCCTCTGCCCATCAAGCTCCCGGAGCAACAGTGGAAAGATGACTTCTTTGGCCCCTGCCCCATCTCTGAGGACATTCATGACTCCAAAGGTGCGGATGCCAGCTCTTGAAGCGGCTTGTTATGAGCACAGCACCCCTGGTTTTGATGCTCTGTATTTTTGTTTTTGTTATCTCTGTCTTGTACAGAGTTACTCTTTGTTCCTGTCTTTCCTGATCGGTGGTTATCTAGTCCATATCTCTAGGCTTGTTTTACAACACTTTTTTTGTAATATTGGCACCATGAGCAGTGCCAGAATGCTATATTCAGCCTTTCCTGATGATTGTAATCTTTTTTGTACTATAATATAATCTTACTATGCAGCTTACAAAAAAAAAACACCGCAACATGAAGTTTGTACTATAAGAGAAACATGAGTTTCCACTGTAGAAAATATCTAATGTTAAGTATTCATTTAAAAGTTGTCAAGATCTTAATTTCTACTTCTATTTGCTTCAATAATGGGGTAATAAGAGAAGAGGTTCTAGATGAAGTTGTGTTTGGATTTTGTAATAAATTCTTTTGGAATTGGGTAAGTGTTCTAATAAAAATGGCAACATACATTTGCATGTTATAATGAATATAGGACCTTTAAATAAGTAATAATATTTAAAATCTCAAAATAAAATGAATATCGTAAAGTAAAGTGTTATTTTGAAAATCTCATGGGGAAACTAAAGGGTTGTTTCACCACATGTGTGGATGGCATCCCTAGAAAAATCGTTAGTGTAAACTAGTGCACCTTACCTAGGGGGATTTAAACGATGTATATGTTGGCATGAAACTAATTGAATTCCCAACAACATTAACAACAATCAATTAAGATAAACCCTTGGGATTTGGCTCCTTATTACATGACTTAGTTTTACATTAATCACATTGTATGTGATGACTAGTTTCCATCCTTAATTAGTAAGTTCAAACTTTAAACTATAAAAAATAAAAACATATTATGAGAGAGTTAACCCCTAAGATAGATTGGAGTGATTACATAAGTATTTTCGATTTATTAAGAATGTTATACATAAATGTGGAAAATCATCTCTCATGTTATATATATATATATGAAAGATAATGACTTAATGATGTTATATATATATATGAAAGATAATGATTTAATGATATTAGACATTAGACATTTATAATAAATATTTTAATATAAAGTAAAAATAATAATTTTTATAAATAAAGCAAAGTTATGGAGAAAAACAACCATATCCAAATGTAATAGATGCAAACAAAACACATATCTTAATGTTGAAACATGAGTTGATTCACGAATTAAAAATTGATTCCGTGTATTTCAAAAGATTGCGAGTGAAATGAAAAATTGCAAACACTGCAAAAATACTTACATTGCAAAAATACTTCTAGGTTGTTTTCTTGAATATACATATGCCTTCATAAGAAACTGCTATTGAAACAAGTGTATTCTTCTTGCTACAACTTAAGTAAAACATTGCGGTAATTTCTCGTTTGCAAATTTTAAGTACATAACTTTAAGTAGACATGGTAGTTTCTTTCTATGGCTATTAGTCATTTTTTTTTCAATATGATTTGCTTAAATTTCATAGTATTAATTTTTTTTGCTTTAAAAATCGTCAAAATTGTCCAAAAGCTATATAAAACCTATATAAATTTGGATATTTTTTTTAAAATATTGCCAACCATTTTATGGTTGGAAATTTGATAATTAGTAAGGTTCACCAAGGTTTCTACACTTTAAGAAAATTATGGATCCTTAAAAATTTTCGTGCTCAAATCTCTATATTTAACTAAGTTGAAGGGGACTCATCAATTAATTCATTTTCAAATTAGCAACCTTTAAGAATTGTTTATGAGCACAACTTGACCACGACAGTTGTATATAAAATATCTCAAGGATCATTGAGGGTTAGGTTGTATGTCAATGCATGTTAGTCTTAAAAGTGTAGGTAGCTTCAACCTCTAATCTTTGGATCATTCCACATTAACAATGCTAGGGTAATAACTTCATATTTTTAGGCTTTGGGCATTCCATGTCATATATAACATTTGGGCGAGTGTGAAATTAAGGCCTTTGATTTTCTTTAGCAATTCAAGCTTTGGAATGGTTGGAGAAAGGTTGGCCCTTTCTTAATACAACCATGTGCATGAGATGGAATTTCAAAATACGGTCATGGATGAGGAATTAGTAGATATCTTAGACAACCCTCTTAAGGGTTATCTTATTTTCTTTCTAAGACATCTTATTCTAAGTTCCTAGAGGAGACACATGTTGTTGGACCTCGTGAGGGCTTCGGTGTATTGGACAAAACCTTTGTTTTCCACCGTCAATCAAATGGTTAGCGTTTTAAGGAGGGAGGTACAACTCTTAACTATGGATTTGTTAACATTGATGGAGGGATTTAGGGCTAGAAAATATGTATCTAGGTGGTCTGTGCATTAGGGGTGTTCACATAAGCCTCCTTAACTCTTTCTTGATATTGGAAAGGCCTCCTCCATTATCCTTGGTTGATTATTCCAATGGTAAGTTTATTACTATTTCTTTATTTTTGGAGGATTATTAATTCCTAGATACCATTAACCATTTTGGAAAGGATCAACTGGGGTATTCTAATCTAGATGTTTGGATTAGCAAGTTAGGAGGGGGGGTATCTAGAAGAGGATATATTGGAAAATAATGGGTCAGTGGGGGTGGATGATGGTATGAAATGCAAAGAAACATATAATGAAAATGTAATGTACTTAATTTGGTACAAAAAAAGTAGAACACGAACAAAATTCAAAGAATATAAATGTTGAAAAGAAAATACAAGAGACAATGAGATTAAACATATAGACTATAACCCTTGTATTAATTATTTATAAACTAAAAAGAAATGTCAATGGACCTCTTTAAGGGAGGAAAATTCTATGAGAATAGCTCCAAATACAATAACAATGCTTGACAAAACATTGCATAGCCTTCTAGCTCTATAAATAATTGCTTACTAGCAAAACCCTAACTACTTGTGATCCCTTCATTAATGAGTACCAACCACCTGGTGGGTCTTATTTAATAAAAACAACCACTTTACATTAAGTAACTACCCAATATCTATTTAATGGGCCTTATTCAAAGAATATGGCCTCGTATATTAATTGACCAAATCCTAAGTACCCCAAAGTAGGGAGGTTTTAGTAGGACCCCATGCCCTTCCCCTTCAAAAGCAATGTTGTCCTCAACAATGGAGTCATGGAACTACTATAAACTCTGTGTTGGTTCATAGATGGCATATTCTAGTTACATATCTCTCCACTATATCAAGACTACACTAATAATGCTTTGGTGGAACTAATGCTCCTTGATGACTAGTATTGCTTTAGGTTATAGCCAAATGGATCCTTCTTCATCAAGTTTTGTAAGGTTAGTCTGAATGAAATAATTGGATCCTACGGATTTCTTCAAATAGGCATGTGAAACGTGGGATGGATCTTGGAGTGGGTAGGGAAATCCTATTTTTAGGAAACTTTTCCATGTGTTGGAGGATTTGGTAGGGTTTGTAGAAGTTCAACACTAGCTTCTAGTGGGCTTGGTCTTTGAGAGAGGTCTATTTATAGGGTTGAAGATGAAGAAACACTTGATCCCCTTATACAAAATAATTCTTTGAGAAATCCTAGTCAACCTATTGATTCATTCAATTTTGAACCATAGTTATATTTTCCTTAAGTGTGTAGAGAATGGGCTCTCTAGTGTTATTATACCTTTAAACCTCAGATATACTAGGTAAATATGAAGCCATAAAGGGTTAGTTTATCCATAAACAATTTCATACGGTGTCATGTTAGTAGACCCATGATAAGTGGTATTGTACTACCATTCTATAAGGGGTACACAGTACATCCATCGGTACTACCTATCAAAGGAAAATAATCTTAAGTAGGTTTCCAATCACTTGTTCACCACTTATGTTTGACCATCAATTTCAAGATGATAAGCCACACACATTTTCAATTGAGTACCTTGTAGTCTAAACAACTCCTAGTAGAACTTGCTAGTGAATGTGGAATCATGATTGGACACAATAGAAATGGGAATCTCATGTAACTCAAAAATATTTTCTATGAAAACTTGGGCAACTATGGAAGGCATAAATGGGTGTGCTAAGGCACAAAAGTGAGTATATTTGGAAAGCTAATCAACTACCACCATGATGACCAATTTGTTGCCTACTTTTAGAGGCCCACAGTAAAATCCATGGAAATGTCACTCTAGATAATGGTCATTATTAGTAGTGCCCACAATGCCTTGAGAGTATTCACCATCTCACCCCTGTTCCTTTTACAAGAATCACTTCCCACTGCAAAACTATGAATGTATTTTTCCATGCCTTACCAAAAGAAAGAGTGCTTGGAAAATTCATGTGTTTTTTGAAATCCAGAGTAACGCCATACACTGGAGGAATGAAACTCCTCTAACACTCATTGTTTAAATCGGAATTTGGCACCCAAAAAATGTTCCCTTTATACAACAAGGTATCAGGTTGGCAAGTACAACCCTTTGGAGAATTTGGGTTCTCCTTAAGTAATTGAATGAGTTGAACCATATTCTCAAGTGCCAATCATTATAACCAAGCTTATGTAAGCCAATCTATTATAAGTAAGGATAAATCAAAGAGAGATCCTTCCTTCTCATATTTCCTAGACTAAGCATTTGTCACCACGTTCTCTTTACCTTTCTTATATATGTTATCATAATGATACCCAAGCATCTTAGTAACCCACTAGTGTTTCTCAAGGAATGAAAACCTCTGTTGTAGAAAATAATTCAAACTATGATGATTTTCCTTGATGTGGAAGGGCCTTCCAATAAGATATGTGCCCCAAATATATATGGCATGAAGGATGGTCATCATGCCTTTCACCTATATGGACTTGCCCGAATTCCTATGATTCACATAATTATTTACTAGTGAATGCCAAGGGATGTCCTTCTTGTACCAACGATGCTCCAAGACCCCTACACAAGGCATCACATTCCAAGACAAAATTCTTAGTGAAATCATGCATGGCTAAAAGGGTGGTAGTTCACATGGCTTCCTTTAAGGTTGAAAAGACCTACTTGTTGACCTCATTCCATACAACAACAATATTAGCATGGGAGTTAAGGGGGGAATTCCCCCATAATTGTTCACAAACTAGTTGTAGTATACCATAAGTCCTAAGAAAGCACGTAATATTTTCAAAATCTTTGGGTGTGGCCAATCATACATAGCTGCAATTTTCTTGGGATCAACCTACACCCCTTCCTCAATGACATTGTGACCCAATTATTTGAATTATGAAGCATTGCACGTCTGTTTGGAACATTTAAGGATAAATCGGTTCTCCTAGAGGAGTTGCAAGGCTTTATCAACATGCTACGCAGGTGATTCATGGGTTTTTATATAGATTATGAAATCATCAAATAAAACTAGCACAAAATTGTACATGAAGTGTTGAAAAATCTAATTCATGAGGCTCTGAAATGTGGTTGAGCCATTACAAAGTCCAAAGGGCATCACTAAAAAACCATAACGACCTTCATGTGAGCAAAAGTATTTATTAAGAATGTCCACCTCCTTCACTTTGATTTGGTGGTATCTTGAGAGAAGGTCTAGTTTAGTCAATAACTTGGCACAATGAAGCTCATCCAAGAGATCATCAATCATTCGGATGGGGAAGTTGTCTTTGATGGTCAACTTAGTGAGAGAACAAAAATTTGAGCACATGTGCAAATTTCCTTCTCTTTTTAGTACCATGACCATAGGTGATGAGTAAGGGCTAGAGCTTGGATAAATTTATCCTACCACCTATAATTCCTCACTAATCATTCCAATTACATTCTTTAGTGAAAAATGGTGTTTGAAAATTTGTGGAATATTGTGATGTTCACCACGTGAGTGGGCTAAACCACAAGGTGTGTCAAATACATATCAATGCTTATTCAAGGTCAACTATAAATCAAGGTGGATTGTCTATGGCGGGTTGTCGACGACTTGGATGGTATTCAATTGGTTAGTATTGCTAGAGTGGCCTTTCTTAAATAAATTTTCCATATGGTGGGATTTGATCATTTCAAAGGATTTAGACTTGAGCCCCTTGAGAATATGTCTATGACGCTCCTTAGTGATGATCATGTATAGTTCCTTCAAATACATGGTAACCATGCCCAATTTTTTAAATCACTATGCTCCTATAACCACATTCTAATCGCCCATTTCAATAGTGAACATTTGGGATTTGAACTAATAACCCCTCATTTGAAGTTTCTTATTCTCAAACTCGCCACCACATTTCATCATACCACCATTGGTTATCATAATTTAAAAAATTGTGCACCACATGGAAATTGTTACCTCAAAAACTAGCACTCTTCCACGATCGGAGGTAAGTGTACCCGAATGAAGTATGTGGACCCTAGTAAGATGTGTGGACCCAGTGGAACCAATGCTATGATCGAAAACTCTTTAATGAGGTACACCCAATGTCACCTCAATGTAACCCAATTCCTCTTTAGACCCCGCTCCTTGGTCCACGAGAGTCTTCTCGAAATGATGGTAAGGATAGACCTATAAGAAACACAATAGAAAGTACCTCTATCCATACAAGACCTTCCCAATGTTAGTAAAACAGTGCCTAATTGAGTCAATGATATATGTCTACAATAAACCCTTTAACTTAGAAGGTTAGGAGCAATAATGAGTATGTAATCTGCTAATGTTATTTTCTTCTGAAAAACCAACAAGAATAAATGTCAAATATCTCCCAAAATTAACCACAAGAATCGCACAAACGTTACCTTTCAGCGAACCCTACCCCAAGGAGCTTCAATTCCCCCTAGGGAGAACTTGATTGGGAAACTATGAGGTTGATTTTTGGGCTGATTTTTGCTACAGGTATGTGTTTTTCTGCAGTTAAGATGAATCATAAATATTATTGACCTCAAATCTCACAAGGGTCACCCCGGGTGACCTAGGAATTGGAAAAATCTCCCTCAAACCCCTAGGGTTTGATTTCTTTGTCAAAATGAGCCTGCAATAACACCTCCAATAGATCTAAAACTAACCCTATGGGATGAATGTAACTAACCCTAGGAGGACTTCACCTCCTTTAGGGCACTTCTAGGGCTAAAAATTGATTTTTTGGCAATATTTTTGAACTTTTTAGGATTTTTCAATACTTTATCAAGATCTGAAATTTATTGCTGCGATTAACTACTTCATAAAATCAGAATTAAATAAATATGGCACAAATAAATATTTTTGATTTTTTGCAAAAATATAATTTTTTTACGGCTTTTCACAAAATTTGATTTTTTGTATGTTCTACAATATATAGTACAGAAATTTGATAAAAAGATATTCCAAGTGAAGATGATGGAATAATACCTAAGTCTCTTCCCTTTAATGCCACCCAGGAATCATGGTTAGTGTCCCTCTCAAGATTTGGCAATACAATTTTGATGAATTAGGGAAAAACCAAGAAACCCTAGGTTGTGTTGGTCTTGACCTAATTAGAGAAAAGAGAGGTGTCAAAGGCCTAAAAATATAGACCCTCCAAGAAGGGATGTCCCACTTACAAGACAATGTTATCATGCATAAAAAACCCTATTTAACTCTTACCATGGATGTCTCTGATAGTGAAATATAAGAGAACCAAAGATCTAACCACAAAATAAGACCAAAGAAGAAGAGAGTACCATCTCAAGAATTATTTCCCTTAGACAAGACTTAAATATTTAGTAAAATCCTCCACTCACCAAGAAATTACCACATTAAGCTTCCAAGATGCCAAGAAGAGAGGTGTGCACCACTTAGCCAAGGTAGACAAGAAGAAAAAGAGAAATGACTTTATTTGATCCCAAGATCCTATGTTACAAATGAATGAAAAGTGTCTTATTTATATGTGTGACAAGACATGTCTTTTCAAAAAGACACACCTTTTCACTTATCTAGGTTGACCTACCTAAAATTACCTAAAATGATTTCTCAATGAATTTTTAGGGTTTGTCACCCACAAGCCGAGGACTAAACCAATAAATATATAAAATAATGACAAAAATGATGAAACATTGAGCATGGAAGGAGGTTTTCATGCCCCAACTAACTCCAACAATGTATTTTTATCTCAAAGCACTCCTTCTTTATGTGGTACGACCTCTTCAAAAGAATGGTGTCATCATCAATTTTGCATGCTTGAGCCAAGAGGAGGGTTTACACATGACAAAATAGGTCCAAGTGGGCATAAATGAGATGTGCTAAGATAGGTATGATAACCCTTACATGCGCAATCATATTCTACAAAGCATAAATATGAGTGTTGCTAGGATCCCCTGAGCCATGTGTCCAAATGGAGCCATCCCAAGAAGCACCGAACACCAACCCAGGGCACAAATGGACCAACATGATAGGGCCTTCCACCCATCAAGGGGCAGTAAGCAATGCCACTAAGCCAAGACTTCCTGGAATGAAAACTAAGAGGAATTTCCATGACCATACCATGGGTCTTGATCCCCACAAGACCAACACTTTTACATAAACAAGCCCCAAACTTGGCCTTTACAATGAAAAAGGACCCCTCCTCTTTGGCTTATCTGGTGTGGCACACTACAGAGTATCGAGAGGGTAATATAAATAACAATTATTTTCTTGAGAAACCTATTGATGAATAAAATTTTGGGTTATGTCACTATTAATTAAAACAATCACCTTATGGTGCTTGATGTAGCCAATCAACTTCAAGGTCTAGGGAGTTGAAATTCTTGATAAATCATGGAGGAAATTTGGGGGTTCCTCCTAAGGAAAATTTGAGGTGGGTTATTCCTAAGGAGGAGGTGCATGATATGTGAATTTCCTTTAAAATGCCTCTCATTACAATTAGTAGGGTGACATAGGAGAATAAAAGTGAGTCATTTTACCTATGCATTCATCTCCATCTATGCTTCTCAACCTATTTGAAGGGCCTCCAAAAAAGTAGTTGGTCACTACATCATTTCTTGTGCTCTAATTTCCTCCTCGAGACCAGTAATGAAACATTCTTTAAAAAAAATTAGTCAATCCCTTTGTGAAAATTATCAATTTATCAAAGGTTTCTATAAATTCTGATAATGTGTGTGTTTGAGGAAACTTGGTTAATTTCCCCAAATTTAAGTGTCTTTTTCAAATGAGCATAGATGGATTTCAGAAGCTAGTTCCAAGAAATGTATTTCCCATAGGATTTCTTATTCCATTACCACCATTGACATCATTCTTGATCCAAGTATAAGACCCTCATTCGAATTTTCATCAAGTCATCAATAATTCCATGTATGGAGAAGTAGTATTGTTCCATCTGGGTAATGCAATTAATGCGGCTGAACCTATCAAACTTATTCAAGATACTTTGGGAAAGTAATTCCCTGAATTGTGATCATGAAAGGGTTTTCAATGACTATGGTGATATTGAAATGGTTTTTTATTGCAATGTTCTTCATTTGCTAAAGATTTCCCATGTGGTGGATCCATGTATTATTCTAACCATTTGGTCTGATTTGGAAAGGAGTTGGATATAAGCAACACATCAATCTTACATTTCAAGGAATCAAGCTTAGCACCATGTATGTCAATATTTAAGTTCAACTAAGAAGTTGAGGGTTCAAGCTACTTAAACTGAGTGCTCAGGTGGTTGAATTTCTCCTCCATGTCTGCCATAAATGGAGTATGGGTCATGGAACTAATTAGGACCAGACGAAGGGATACCCCAAATTTGTCTCAATGTGATCACTGGCTCGAGAGGAGTTTGTTGATATATGTCACAAACATATGTACTATTTGGCACTAAAAAAGAAGGCTACTAGAAAGTTACACCAATATGATTAATATCATGCAAGGAATATTTTGAGATAGGTCTGCCATAAAGGTGCAGGAAGGACCCTCTTTTTTTACATTTGTAGGAGTATTTCTCTTGATTGGATATTACTATGCTAATAGAATTCCCAGATTCTTGGTATACCGAAAGATGTAGGAATTCTATTTCATGTGTTGTAAAGGATAGGGTTTTCAATGTCCTAAAGACAAAGAAATGTCAAGTTATATAACTCTCTAATGTAGTAGAGGGTTTACAACAATAGTATTAGGCCGAATCTTTCATGCACTAACTAAGAAGGATAGACCCTAAGCTTAGTCAAACTACTCGATTCCCTAGTACGCAATAGTGATCTCCCATATTGTTGTTCTCAATTTACTATAACAACAAGATGACCAAAATGTTTATGTATGGTTGGTTTCATGTGTGCCTAGGTTTTTTTTTATATACCAGAAGCTACATGTAAGAAAAATATGTACATAAGTGTTGTTTGATGCAATACTACTTGAAGGATACTAATAACAGTTACAAGTGTGTCCAACTAGGTGATGCCACTTGCATTGTATGTGTGTATTCTTCCCCAACTATAGGTTTATATTTTGAATGGGAAATCTCTTTGTTATTTAATGATGCCACAACACTTCTCTAGCCTATTTTTTTTATTTTTGTAAAATCCAAGGATTAGTCAGCTCATGAAAGAGCTTTGATACCATTTGTAATGTACTTAACCAGCAAAAACATAATGAAATAAATATTATCTAGAGGAAGATAAATGTGGAAAATAAAATACAAGAGATAGTGAGACTAAACTTGTAAGATACAACCCTTGTATTGATGATTTCCAAAATGGAGAGAAATGTTTACGGGTTTCTTTGAGGGCACAATATCCAATGAGTAAAGCTCCAAATACTTGAAAAAACATTACATAGCCTTCTAGCTATATAAATAGTTTATTAATGGCCAAACCCCAAGTATGCGTGGTCCCATCATTAATGAGTATAAACCACCTAGTAAGTATTATTTATTAAAGACAAACCTTTTACACTAAGAAACCATCCACTAATTATCTAATTGACCTTATTAAAAGAAGATGATTGCATACATTAATTGACTAACTCCTAACTACCCCAAATTATGGAATTTAAGGTAGGACCCTAACAACAAAACAAGGTAGATCAAGTTGGAAACATGTTAAGAAGAAAAGACATAAGGTCTATTGAGTCTTAGGGGGGATATAAAGCTTCACAAGCTTGTAGATATGGCAAACAAAATAATGACATGAAGATTTCATTATAGTTTTGTCTTAGTAAAAAACCTAGTGCATTAGATGAATGATAGCTAGAAGCAATTTTTAGGTTACATTTCAGAATACATATTCCGGTGAGAGGATGGATTGTTTTTGTGATTCAATAAGAATTGGACTATTTAAATGTACTTAGATGATAGTGTGTTTGAGGGAATACCCCCTTATCTCTGAAAATTGGAACCCAAATTTCAATCCATGCCGAGAGAAATCCAATTGTCATAATGAAGTTGCTTGGTTTACCTTTAGAATTATAGGCATTAGATGTTTTTAGAGCAATCAAATGGTGTGGGTACCTTCATGGAAGTGAATAGTAACTATCAAAGACCCAACCAATACATGAATATTTGCATCCTTATTGAAATTGATGTAAAGGACGGTTTATCAATGAAACTAATATTGAGGTTCAAATAGATAATTATGCTAAGTGGTTGAATAAGTCAATGTCCCCTTACAATGCTCTCATTGTTATGTCTATGGGCACTTGGTTGGTGATTGCGCTTTAAAATTCAATAAGAATAAATAGAGGTGGAAAGATTTGATAGATCAAGGCTTTGTGAAGGATTTAGATATCAGTTTTCCAAAAAAATGGATAAGTTCACATGTAAGTGGTAGTTGGTGGGAAAGTTTCAAGAGTGGGGGGTCCCTAGAGGTGATTAATGGTGAGGTACATGTTTCAATAAAAGTTTTTATGAGCCCATAAGATATTCAAGTTGCTCCTAACACCTAAAACTATTGAAGGACATTAGTTTGAATGAGAATGGAGAAAGGTTGGAGACACCTTTAGGGAAATAGAATCTTCTGAATCAAGGGAAGTGCTTGGATTCATCTTCAAACTATATGTAATTTGCAATAGATATTTAGACCCTAGATAATACTCTTAACTAGATTTAGGAATTTTTAAGGGATGTCTCCTTTAAATTAATTTTTTTTAAGGGTAAGTATGGAGTTGTCCCACTTGTCACATGTTGGACAATTTAGATGTGTATTAGAAGAGACTAGGGGCAGCTTAGAAAACCTTGTGTCCAATTCACTAAAAAGGGAAAATGTGTCAATTTTGGATTTGTTTTTATCTAGAGAACATTCAAAGACTATTGACCAACCTTGATATCTTCCGAGGCCCAAACATTATGCCTCATAGGTGATAAAACTAGGAATTATAACATGTTTATATATGGACGATCCAAAATATGGAGTAGGGACCTGTAGAGGAAGGAAATCTCACACCTCTTTATCCCATAATAATGTTATAAAGGATATTTTGCAGGGAAAACGTAATTGAAAGGGGACCTTAGAACAATCCAAACCCATGAGAAGGGTTTCTCATTATTATTATGTCATTTACCTTCAGGGGTTTGGGAAATCCTTTCAAAAAAATTTCCCTAAAAAGGTTTCTAGATCTCAAAAAAATAGATATTATCCTATTACAAGAAACAATGTGGGAAGGGGATAATATATTAGGGAAACTTTCCAAGTTTATGAAGGATTGGGATTTCTTAAGCTTGAGTTCTATAGGTAGGTAAGGAGGGTTGGTATCTAGGTGGAGAAAAAAACATTTAGACTAATTAATTATTCCATCCTTGGATGAGGCACTGATGTGGAACTCTACTCTTTGAAATTAGCGATATATTTCCATGTGGTGATATATATAACCATATGACAACAAACTAGAGTTTTTGGAGTGTATGTTAGCATATGATTTTAGAAGGAAAAATGTTAAATTCTTAGAGGGGATTTAAACTTTGTTATCGAATGAGTTGATGTGTGGGGACTTGTTGCTAGAGTGGTAGCAGTTGTATATTTTTTGCTAAATAAGATGGAGAAGCTAAGTCTAATGGATGTGGAAACTATTAAGCTTGATCCTTTCTAGATGAATACGAAACTAGGTGATGCTAGGGTGGCAAAAGGACTTGGGAGATTCTTGGCCTCTCAATCCTTAATGAACAACCAAGCTAGAATCAAATCCTATTTTTAGGTAGGTGGAGAATCAAATTTCCAGTTTTCCTTTAGTTTGCATTGGAGGAGAGAAATCTGTCAAGCACTTTCAATTTAAACTTGGATAGTTAGAAGAAGAAAAATGCGTTCATCTGGTTCATTCTAAATGGAAACTTTATGATGCTTATTCAAGGGAGTTTTCCAGTATTCAGGTTACTTAAAACCTCGAGGTAGTGAAAATAAAACCTCCTCTTGGTCACATGATAAAAGCAAGAAAGATGAGTAAAGCTTAATCTCTATTGAATCTCAAATATCAGATTTTATAGTAATAAGATAGAAGGATGTTTAAATGAGGTCTACAAGAAACAACTATTAGCTTTGGGGAGAAGCAAGAGGAAAAAAATAATAGAGAAAGAATCCCACTAGAAGCTAAAGAGCATAACACTTCGGTTGGAAAAAGATGATAAAAAAAATAAAAATAAAAAATTCCATAATTTTTCCAATCACAAGAAAATATCAATACCAACTTGGAAATGAGAAGAGAAGAGGGGCCTATAGAAAGATACTTCAAGGATCTAGTTGATTTAGGTGTGGCTCACTTTGAAGGGATCTTTGAGGAGGATGGAAAAGCTAATATTGCAAAACTTGTCAAAATTATTTATTTTTTCTCAAGTTTCATTGATGGGGTAAGCAATGAAAGGATGCTAGGATAAATTTACAAGGAAGAGTTGGAGAGGGTTCTCTGTAGCTTTCTAAAAGTAATTTTCCAAAGCCTAATGGTCGAATTGTTAACTTATTTTTCAAGTTTTTATGAGATTTTGGATCTCGATGGATATTGGTGGCCACCCACATGTTCCACTAATTTACAACGATTGTAACGCCCCATATTTTGACTAGGCGTGTTTATGAGTTAGACACCTTTCACTTTATTTGCATATTATCTGTTGGACTCAACTAGACAGAGTGAACTATATTTTCGGCATGTTAGACGTGATGATATGTTGCTACTATGTTTAGGATGTTACTATGCCCATGTTGATACTATGATTATGATGTTATGATGTTACCATCCTCATGATGTTATTACGTTTATGTGGTTACTATGTTGTAGTTATCATGAGATTCTTTTATTTCATCATGACAGTGTATGTTTAATAATCGTCCTGGATGAAATGTGATATATATGATGTGGTAATTATGCTGTGATCGATTTAATGATTTTATGTGATGGAATAAATGATGTTGACAATATGGATCAGACGGTGATAGAATGGAAATATTGTTACAAATGTATGGCTGCAAAGTATTAATCCGCAGGACATCGGGGCTATGTAATAGCCGGATACTTGATATGAAGTATGGTATAGTACCTATTTTGCAGAGAGCCTTGTTTACCAAAGTTGATGATATGATGACATAGACCAATAATCTCGAGAACAACAAAGTATGATTTGATAAGGGTGTAGACCCAGTATGTTGAGAGGGATGGATGTATTGCCCACCCTATGTTTCTATGATACCCGGGGTCGTGGGAGGGCCGTGCTGAGACACGCTCCCCAAGTTGTTGTGATGACGATGGTCGGATTCCTGCTAGGAGAGGCTAGGTCCGCTAGTTAGCCGATGCTAGCGCTCTCAGGTTCTATGTGGTTGGGTCAGTATAGCTGGCACCCACTTTTGTACTAGCAGAGGAAGGATAGGGAGGATGCAGACGCAGGTTAGGATGGGAGGATATTTTAGTTAGCACTGTTGAGGGTTGGGTATTCCTTGATCTTGAGTTAGTGGTAGTAGGTACATTTCCTTGTACTTGATTGATTGAACTGATGTAATCATAAAAATAATGAAATGAAATCTTAAAAACTCATAAAGATAACCGATGATGTTTTAGTAATGTTATGATAAATGTAATATACTTGTTCTATTTGCATGAAGTATTATTAGTATTAGTTAGGTGTTAAGCATAGGAAATATGATGTATGTTTATAGTACCTGTCAGACCTGTGCATACATTGGCCATGCATGCACATTTTGTACATGTGTGATAGTATCGGTTTACGACATACTTATCAGTATTTGACAATGTTATAAGTTGTCATAGATAACTCAGTTAAGGTTTGGGTAAATGACACGAGTAATAGATGATCGATTTGTTTATGTATAAAATAAGTTAATTAATCTTATATGTAAACATTGTAATGAACAATTAAAATAATTGCCGCCAATTGTAATTCTCATCAAGTGAAGGTATCGGAAATATGAAGTATAGCAGATAAACATTAATGTTGGAAGCGTGTATTATCTAATTGTTAATATTGATTAATTAAACCCTTAAGAGTACTTCGTGTATCAATGAAAGTATGTTAGATTAGTGCTAAGGTACTTATTATTAACTAAGTATGTTAGATTAGTGCTAAGGTACTTATTATTAACTAAGTATGTTAGATTAGTGCTAAGGTACTTAAATCACCATTAATATTTATTATTATTATTATTTAATATTATTATTATTATTATTTAAACTAATGTTAATAATGATAATGTGTCCTTATTGGAATGAAAGAAATCATAAGTGGGTAAGTGAACATGTTTGAATTATTAAATTAATTAATTTATTGTTATGAAACGAGAAAGGAGTATTATTAAATTATTAAATGAGGAAGGTTAAGATAAAACTCAATTAAATTTATATTCATAAATTACTGTCATGTCACAAAACCGATCTGAGATTGGATTTTTATATATATTTATAATTAAAACAAACTACCACTTCAAATTTGAAAGGGTCAACATGATAGTATTTAATTATTATTTATTCAACATATTAAATGGAGGATAAGACTAATATTGAATCCACCGCCTCATGAATGTCTTAAATTGAATATTTCGAGAATCATTAAATAATGTACATTCAACCCATCAAATCCAACCTAACTAGTCTTAATACCATTGAACTGCTCGAGAAAAGAAGTACTATAAAATAATATTTATTTATGAATTGGATTGTAAAACAAGCAATCAATTTAATGTTTTGGGGACTCGAGGGTTTTTATGGAGGGCGGTGGAGTAAACAGGAAGGCAAGTGGAGGAGGAAATTGGATCTATAAAGCAATGGTTTCACGGAGATGAGAGGGGGGGGTTGGTTTTCTTTTGGGAGAGGTACACTTAGTATTTTAGTATTTTGATGAAAAGGAGGAATGCCGAGGAGGGGGAGAACTCGAAGCTTTGAGGAGGTGGGAAACTCAAAGACTGAGGTGGGGTTAACTCAGAGAAAAATTACTATTGAACTATGGAAAGGTACTAAGGAAAGTTGCTGTCGGGATTATTGGTTTGTGGGCTCGGGGGCTAGGAAACCCGTCGGTTTCCTAGGGCCAGCACGATAAGAGCTGGTTGGTAGGGTGGTTCATCCATTTTTGGTATAAAGGCTTGGAACGGAAAGTCCGCGGGAACAAAAATATTGGACGGGAAAGGCTTCAGGAGCAAGGGGACAATCTACAACCTACATCGGTCCAGGTATTCTACTAGTAGTTAGAAAAATGATTTATATTTCAATATACTGAGTATTATGCAAGAAATTACAATTATATGTATGTTGTTAAAATTACTATATGTAGGTGCACTGTATGCTACTAGACACTTCCTAATCACTAAAATTATGCAGAAAATTAGCATAATGAAAGCATAATGATACTTATTTATTATTGAAATAAATAAAAAAGAAAAACAACTCCGATAGGAGCTGGTTACAAAACTGTCATCAAAATCTAGAACTTCGGTGCCCTTCCGGATAGAGGGGCACTGCAATGATTCCACATCTTGGTAGTTTTTATATAGTATTTTAGGTCATGAACATGCATTTTTTAGGCCCTAAACATTGTTTTTGGCCCTATGACAGTTGAGGATTGCCAAAGGATTTCTTGAGAATTGACCAAAAATTTTCTTCTCATTGAGATTTTTCCAAAACAGGCTATCATGTACCACAAATGGAGTTTGTATGTGGAAGTTGCAGCCCCAAGAAGTTTATGTATCAACTAGACTCTCTTCAATTGTTTCACTTGATTTTGTAGATGATGTATTAATATTATGTGATGGTTCTTGGAAGGAAGTTTCTAAATTTAAAGAAGTTCTTGATTATATTTTATTTCTACTGGAATGAAAGTGAACATGAAAAAATTATCTATCATTTTCCATGGAGTGGAATAAGAACATACTGTGTTACTTCTACAATTGTTTCCATATCAACAAGATGATTTTAAACGTGGCTTCAAGTACTTGAGGTTTTTTATAAAACATAATGATAATCGAATCCATGATTGGAAATGGTTTATAGCCAAGGTTGAAAAAAGGATTAATTGATGGTGTAACAGATCATTATTTAGATGTGGCAAACTAATTTTAGATAATCAATTTTGGAAGCTATTTTTGTGTACTATATTAATTCTTTGGATTATATTCGCAAAGGGATCCTGAAAAATTAGGAAGGTAAGTTCTATATTTTTATGGCCTATGAATAGAGACGAAGAAGGTATTCCTTTGATCAAATGACAATAAATTTCCAAACCTAAATACATGGGGGTTGGGACCTTAAAAATATTCATCATTTTGGAAAAACATTAGTTGCTAAGAGCTAAAGAAGGTTCATTTCTAGGGATGGGTTGTGGAATAGTTCCATTTCCTTTAAACATATCTACAAATATATTAAATCTGAACCTAACTGACTATCGAATGAAGGACTCCAACAATCAATTGGATCTTGCAATTTAGAGCAAATCAAGGGATGTTTTTCTTGTTAAATAAGTTTTCCTTTCTATAGTTGATTGAGGGGAAGTCTTCTCTTTCATGTCTCCAAATTGATATTAGATCAGTTTATGTTTTTGTTGTTGAGAATAATCATGCTTCAACATTCTTTGTTTTATGTTATGTGGGCATTTTTATATGCATGTCCAATTATGGTCATTTTCTAAAGATATTCTTAGATGTATTTTGGACAAGCTTTCTATTTTGTTTACATGGCAATACTTAAAAATGATCACTTTTTGTTTTGGTTTGTATTTGAGGAGTTAAATCCTCAATTTCAGACATATGTAGTGAACTCTACTGGAATAGTTTTTTGAATGCCCATCCAAGAATCATGTCATTGATCTCTCACATAATGCTAATTGTATCTACAAAATGTATAGCTTTTCAGATAGATAGAATACCACAAAAGAAAAAAAATTGAGGAATTTTTTTTTGAGAGATTGTTCATACATTGTATCCTTCAACATTTTCTACTAGAAATCAACACAAATATTGTCATCAAGTTCTTCTTAACATCAATTATAAAAAAAATAGTCAAGTAACATTGGTTCCATCTTTTAGGGTTCTTATGATTTTTCTAGTTTTTTTCTTTCACAAGTTTAAATGCTTCATGACTCGTCTTAATTTTATAATGTTTTTCTTTACCATAAGGACCTTATTATGTATTCTATTCATTCGCTTTTAGTAAAAAAATAGAATATCCTATTAAGATCATTTTAAATGATTTGTCTATTTAACATATGTTAAATTATTTTAATAACAAAGAGAAACCAACTATAAAAAATCAAAACCAACTATAAGAGATCAAATACTTTCCCTTGCACATACAAAGGGTATTAAATTTATTAAGATTTAGCCTCAAGTTATTTGCATTATTTCACCCATCCTAACAACTATACCCACATCGACCTCCTTGCACAATGGAGTACCACATTCAACTCACAAATCTACCTTACAACCTATGATAAGAAAGCTTTCATTACAAATTTAACAATGTCTCTAATAACCTTCTAATGGTTTAATTTGTATGAATGATTCAAATGGTTAAATACTTTATGCATTATATATGATAACAAAATATTAAAAAAAAAAGCAATATTTATCTTGTTATGTAATGTTGAATTGTTTTAAAAACCCAATAACCACTAAATCTACAAGAATGGTTAATATGGATGAAGCAAAATCTACAAGAATGGTTAATATGGATGAAGCAAGCGATTACATAGAAGAATTTGTGTCCAAATTTAAAGCACGTATAGTACAATGAAAGTACCACCTTACTTTTGTATGTATGGGAAATGTGTTTAAAATATGACACATGGAAAATGCGTTATCTATCATATATGAAGGATGAAGAATGGACAAGAGAGATGGCACATATCTCATTGGTTGATTTTCTCCTCTTTACCAAGTCACTCATTATAACCCTCCACTTGCATTTCCGAGAAGCCATTAGAATGTCTAGAAAAAAAAAATTATATTAAAGGTTGTTATGAGGCTTGACTTCGAACATATAAAAGGATGAAACATTTACACATGAAATTTAGATACTTTAATAAAATATATTCAATTAAATATCAAAACGAAGTATTACATTTATCAATGTTATTGGTCGTTTTTACTGCCATTAAACATGGATATATGAAAAATCAATTGTTTTAATGTTAAGTGTCCAGTTTTGCATATTTAAAAATAATATATATATAAATATTTACAAGTTAAGAAAAGAATATAAAATCAATAAAACAACATTTTTATTAATTAATGAGCATTGCAATAAAATCTAAAAATTATTTTTTTTTTTAGTTTTTATTTTTATTTTGAATTAATAATGAAAATACAATATCATAAATAAAATATATACATCAATTAATCTCTATTAAATTATAATTTTAAAATTAAATTATTATTGATAATGATGATGATAATGTTTAACATCCACTGAGACCCACTTGGTCGATCAGACCTTAAGAGAAGAGAGAGGGATTAATTGGAACGCTGTAAATTTTTATTCCTATGATAAAAAAAACTTAGTAAGAAGTGTTCTTAGGGCATCATAGTTTTGACATGCTAGAATATTAGGGAGGCTAGTACATTAGCAAAGATTATGAAATTAGGATCGAATGTGGGTGTATGTTGGGCACTCTAAGAGAAAGTGACTTTCATCCTCAATGCTCATAGTCTCATAGAGATGACAAATCCTTTCCTCCCATGGTGTTTTAGAAGTTGTCCAACACCCTATTTCACTTTGGAGATCATGTGAGTTCGTTCTTATCTCGACTATATTCATTTTCTTCTTCGAACTGGTTAAAACAGAGAGATACTTTTGATCTTCCAAATTAGGATTAACGACCTCCTTATATTATCTTAAATTTCTTTTAACCTCTAGATCTTTCATGTCTCACATTTTCTCTTTAAACTTAGACACGATAGTATTTTTAATGTTGTCGGTATTTTACAAAGTGGCATTTTCATCAATCCTCCAATGGTTTAACCAAGCCATTGTGTCTTTAGACCAACCTCTTTTGAGTTGATGATGGTCTTGACTATATTTTAAAGCAATTTTAGGAAGTCTCTTTTCTCCCATGTTATTTATCTTGTTCTTGTACATCGAGTACCTATTCATAGTGATACTTTTAATGGGAGGTAGATCCACTTCTATAAGCAGAATACGATAGGGCACATTATTATCATAAACATAAACTCTCTCTTGAAAAAACCAACACTAATCTTAAACCTAAACCCTTTCTTACATGAATCAAACCTCTTTAAAACTTTCTAATGAAGATAATGTGAACAATATTCATTGCCAAAATTTAGTCAATTCTTCAAAACCTCCACGTTTAATCAAATCTCCAAAATCAATGGAGAGACTCCAAATTCCACATCATTGGCCCTTATTTCAAGGGATATTAGAACAAAACTTAGCAACTCTATGGTAAATGAAGATCCGCATATCATTCTAACCACATCCTTACCCATATTAACAATTCAAGTCACCCTACAATGTTGTCCAAGCAAGAAGAAAATGAGCAAATTGGAAAGCATTCCTTTCACAACTTTCATGAGCCTGAAAATCAATCTTCCACTGATTCCCCATGGCTTTTAACAACAACAAAGAAAAGCAAAACTTCGTCAACTTGATGTGCTTTCTTGTTTTCCTTCACCTTGGATGTTATTGGGTTCTTTTCATACTAAGATAATATGTTAGTAGAGCATATAAATGAGTGGTTCTAAACATTTAGTGGGTCTTATTCAAAGAAGATGGCCATGTACATCAATTGACTAACTCTTAAGTACCCCAAAGTAGAGAGGTTAGGGTAGGACCCTAACATACATGCCCTCCCCCTTTAAAAGCAGTGTTGTCCTCAAGGTTGGAGTCATGAAACTATTGTAAATTGATGTTGGTTCCTAGGTGGCATCTTCCAATTGCATATCCTTCCACTTTATAGGGACTTCATTGGCAATGTGTTGGAGGAGTTGGTGCTCATTAGTGACTAGTATTGCTTCAAGTTGTAGCCAATTTTGTTCTTCTTAATCAAGTTCTAGAAGGTTAGTCTGAACACAAAAATTAGACCCCACAACCTTCTTCAAATAGGCACATGAAACAGTAGATGGAACTTGGGGTGGGTAGGGAAATCCTATCTTTAGGCAATTTGTCCAATGCACTAGAGGACTTGATAGGATCAATAGAACTTCAACACTAGCTTCTAGTGGCCTTGGTCTTTGGGAGGGGTCTGCTTATGGGGTTATATATGAAGAAACACTTGATCCCCTTCTATAAAAGATCACTCTAAGTGATGTTAGTCAACATATTGCTTCATTCAATTTTGAACAATAGCCAGTTTGTCCTTGAATATGCAGAGAATGACCTCTCTAGCTTTACTCCACCTCTTGAACCTTGGATATGCCAAGGAAATGTGAAGTTATTAAGGGGGAGTTTTATCCATAAGCAACTCCATATGGTGTCATTTTGCTAATGTCATGATAAGTGGTATTGTGCCACCATTTTGCAAGGGGTATCCAATTTGTCCATTGGTGTTTCATATCGAAGGAAAATCATCTTAAGTAGATTTCCAAGGAATTTTTCATCGCTTTTGTTTGACCATCAGTATGGGGATGATAAGGCATACTCATTTTCAACTAAGTACCCTGCAGTTTAAACAACTCTTGCCAAATTTTGCAAGTGAATGTGGGACCATGATTGGACGAATGCAATGTAACTTAAAAATATGATCCATGAAAACTTGGGAAACTATAGAAGGCATAAATGGGTATGGTAAGGAACAAAAGTGAGCATATTTGGAAAGGAAATAAACTACCACTATTATGATTGATTTGTTTCCTACTTTTGAGAGGCTCACAATAAAACCCATGGAAATGTTAGTTAGATAATGGCCAATATTGGTAGTTCCTACAATGCTTTGAGATTCTTCATAGTCTCGCCCTTGTTCCTTCGACAAGCATCAATTTCCACTACAAAAGTGTGGATGTAGTTTTTCATGCCGTCCCAAAATAAATAGCACTTGGCATGTTCATAGGTTTTCTGAAAGCCAAAATGATCCCTTATAGTAGAGGGACTTTGAATTCCTTTTAAAATACCTCTCATCACAATTATTGCAAATTTTAAGGCATTGGAATTCAACCATTTATTCCCAAGTCAACTTGTGGACCATCAAGGGTGGAGTGGGATAGGCAATTGTTGTTGATTCTAGAGGAGGGAAAGGGTAGGGAATAAAAGAGGGTCATTTTTCTTATGCATTTATCACCATATATGCTTCTCGGTCCCTTTGGGAGGCCCCCAACCAAGTAGTTGGGCACTACATCATTACTTGTGCTCTAATTTCCTCCTTGAGACCAGCAATGAACCTTTCTTTAAAAAAAATTACAGCAAGGCCTCTGTGCAAATTGCTAATTACTCAAAGGGCATTATTATGTTTGATAATGTGTTTGTTTGGGGAAAATTGGTCAACTCTCCCAAATATTATGTGCCTTTTCTAAATGAGCATAAATGACTTTCACAAACTAGCTCCAAGAAATGTATCCCCCATAGGATTTCTTATGACATTACCACAATTGACATCATTCTTAATCCAAGGATAATATCCTCACTCAAAGTTTCATAAAGTCATCAATAATTCCATGTATGGAGAAGTAGTGTTCCATCTAGGGAACCCAAATAATGGGGTTGGACCTATAAAACTTCTTCATATGTACTTTCAAAAAGCGATGCCACAAATTGTGAACATTAAAGGGTGTCTGATGACTATGGTGATCTTGAAAGGGTTGTTTATTGTGATTCTTTTCATTCACTAAAGATTCTCCATGTGGTGGATCCATGTGATATTATGACCAGTTAGTCCTATTGGTAAAGGATTTGGGTATAAGCAACATATATTAATCTTACATTTCAAGGAGTCGAAATTAACACCATGCATGTTAATAGTTGAGTTGAGCTAAAATTGAGGATTCAAGCTACTTGAATCATGTGTTCAAGTGGTTGACTCTCTCCTCCATGGCTTCCATGAGGTGGTTGACTCTCTCCTCCATGGCTTCCATGAGGTGGTTGACTCTCTCCCCAAAATTGCATCAATGCAATTAGTGGCTCGTGAGGAGAATTTTGAGATAGGTCACAAATAAATGTATTATTGGTCCCTCATAAGGAAGGATACTATAGAGTTATACCAATGCGATTAGTACCATGCAAGGATTGTTTTGATATAGGTCTCCTACAATGGTGTCGACATGACCCCATTGTTTACGTTGGTAGGAGTATTACTCCTCATAGAGTATTATTTTGTTGATAAAATTCCCATATTCTTGGTATACCCAAAGATGTAGGAATTTTGTTGCATTTGTTGCAAAGGTGAGGGTTTTCAAAATCCTAAGAACAAAGAAGTGCCAAGTGCTATAAGTTATGATATACAAGAGAGTTTACAACAATAGTACAAGGATTATTATTTCAAAGTTCTAACTAAGAAGGATCGATTGTATGCTTATTCATACTACATTATTCCATGGTAGGCAAGAGTGATCTCCCCGAGTGTTGTTCCCAATGTACTACAATAATAGGATGACTGACAAGTTTCTGTAAGGTTGGTTTCAGGGGCACCTAGGGGTTTTTCGATATAACCAAGGGTACATGTAAGACAAATTTGTATATAAGTGTTGTTTGATGTGGTACAATTGAAAGGGTACCAACATAGATGACAAGATTTCCCACCTAGGCGATTGCACTTGTATTTTCATTGTGCATTCTTCCCCAGCTGTAGTTTTACCCATTGAATGACAAATCTATATGTTATTTAATGACACTAGAACACTACTCTAGCCTATTTTTATTTTTTCTAAAATCCAAATGTGTGTAGGCTTAGTAAAGATCTCTAATACCATTTGTAATGTTCTTAACCCACATAAAAAGAAGAACACAAACAATATTCAAAGAAATATGCAAAAAAGAAAAAATAAGAGAATGAGATTAAACTTGCAGAATATAGCCCTTGTATTGATAATTTCCAAAATAGAGAGAAATGTTTACAACCTATTTAGGGTGCAACATCATATAAGTAGAGCTTCAAATCCTTGAAAAAACATTACATATCCTTCTAGCTCTATAAATGATGTCTTACTAGCCAAACCCTAAGAATTTGTGTCCCATCATTAATGAGTACCAACAACCTATCGAGCCTTATTTAAAAAAGAAAACCCTTTTACATTAAGCAAATACCCACTAACTATCTAATGTACATTATGTAAAGAAGGTGGATGCACACATAACTTGACTAATTCCTAAGTACACAAAAGTAGGGAGGCTAGGGTAGGACCCTAACAAAAAACAAGGTAAATCAAGTCAAAAATGTGTTAAGAATAAAATGAAGAAGGTTTTTTATGTCTTAGGGGAGGATATAAAGCTCTGCAAGGTTGTATATGTGGAAAACATAATACTATCAAGGAGATTTCATAGCATTTTTGTGTAAAAGAAAGACTAGTTAATTGGATGAATGATAGCTAGCAAACATTTATAAGTTACACTCTAGAATATCATATTTTTATGAGAGGATGGATTGTTTTTGTGCTTCGATATGAAGTGGATTCTACAAATATGGTTTGGTAGTGGATGTGAGGGAATACCCCCTTATCTTTGAAAAAATGGACCCATATTTTGATCCATGGAGAGAGAAATCCACTCTTTACCTAGTCTAGATGAAGCTGCTTGGTTTTCCTTTGGAATTATGGACATTATACATTTTTAGAGCAATCAATAATAGTGGAAGTACCTTATTGGAAGCGCATAATAGATATTAGAGCTACAACCATTGCATAATTGCACATATCCTTTTTGAAAAAGATATAAAGGATGGTTTGTCAAATGAGATTAATATTGAGGTTCAAATAGATAATCCTACCAAGTGGTTGATTATGTTGATGTACCTTTATGATGCTCTCATTGCCACATTTATGGGCACATGGCTAGTGATTGCACTTTAAAAGTCAATAAGAACATACAAAGGTGGAAATATTCCACGTATCAAGGTTTTGTGAAGGATCTAGATATCAGTTTGCCAAAAAATGGATAAGTTTCTATAGAAGTGATTAATGGTGAGGTACCAATAGCTCTAAACCATTATTATGGAGCTAGAATAGAGACCAATTGCTCCTCAAACTTGGACCTATCGAAGTACATATGTTTTAATGAGCATGGGAAAGGTTGGAGACACCTTTGGAGAACTAGACTCTTTTAAATCAAGGGAAGTGCTTGAATTCATCTTCAAACTCTATGTAATTTGCAATGGATATTTACATGCTAGATAATGCTATGTAGCATGACTTATGGAATTTTTAAGGGTATGTCTCATCCTTTAAACAAAAGAGGGCTCATGGGTAAGCAAGGAGTTGTTACACCTATTATGTGATGGATAATTTAACATGTTAGTAGAGGCTAGGTGTGGCTTAGAAAAACACGAGTTTGATTTGGTAAAAAGGGGCAATGTGTCAATTATGGAACCATATTTGTTTGGAGAACATTCAAATAATCCCGACTGACCTTGATATCTTCTTAGGCCAAAACACAGTGCTTCAAAGGTGAAAGAAGTAGGAATTTTAGCAATTTTAGATATGGATGGGCCAAAATATGGATAGGCACTAGTAGAGGAAGGGAATCTCACATCTCTTTAGCCCATGATAAAGTTAGACACAATTTTTTTGGGGGAGAGCATAAGAATTGAAATAGAACCCTAGAGCAAGCCAATCCCAAGAGAAGAGTTTCTCATGATTATTATGTCATTTAACGCTGGGTTTTGGGAAACCCTTCCAAAAAAAATTCCCTAAAAAGGTTGTTAGATCTCAAAAAATCAAATACTATCCTCTTACAAGAAGCAATAGGGGAAGAGGCTAAGAACATAAGGGAACTTTCCAAGTTTATGAAGTATTGGGATTTCTTAATCTCGAGTTCTATAGGTAGGTTAGGAGGGTTGGTATTTGGGTAGAGGAAAAATGCATTTAAACTATTAAATTAAGTCATCTTTGGATCAAGTAATGATGTGGAACTCCACTCTTTGAAGTTAGGGGGATATTTCCATGAGGTCAACATTTATGGCCATATGACATCATAGTGCAGTTTTGGGAGGGTATGTTAGTAGATGGTTTATTTAGAATAAAAAATGTTAAATTCTTGGTGCGGATTTAAACTTTACTATCGATAAATTTCAGATCTAGTGACATGTTAATAGAGTGGTTCCACTGGTAGATTTTTTTCTAAATAAGATGGAGGAGATAAGTCTAGTGGATCTCATAGATATTAAACTTGTTCCTACCTAGATGAATATGATATTGGGTGATTATAGGGTGGCAAAGAGACTTGACAAGTTCTTGGACTCCGAATCCTTAATGAACGACCAAGCTAGAATCAAATCTTGGGTTGAAGTATATGGAGACTCAAATCATTTTCTAGTTTTCCTTTAGTTTGCATTGGAGGAGAGAAAGCCCTCACTCTCTTTCAAGTTTAAACTTGGGTGGTTAGAAGAAGAATACTTTGTTCATTTGGTTCAATCGATTTGGAAACACTATGGTGCTTCTTCAAGAGAGTTTGTGAGTATTCAATTTGCTTCAAGCCTCAAGGCAGTGAAAAGACAATCTCCTCTTAGGCATGCCATGATAAAAAGAAGAAACATGTGTAGAGTTTAATCTCCATTGAATATGAAATATCATATTTATATAGCAATAAGATAGAATGAGATTTATATGAAACAACTAAGGGCTGTGGAAGAAAGCAAAAGAAAATTTTAACTGAGAAATAATCCCTTAAAAGGCTAAAGAACATAACACTTTGGTTGGAAAAAGATGAGGAAAACACCAAAAAAAATCCACAACTTTTCCAATCATAGGAATAATATCATTACCATCTAGGAAATGAGAAGATAATATGGCTTTATAGCAATATCCTTTAATGATCTAGTTGATTTAGGTGCGGCTCACTTTGATGGGATCTTCAAGGAGGAAGGAAGAGATAATATTGCAAAAGTTGTCAAAATGACCTCATTTTCCCCAAGATTCATTGACGAGGCAACCGATGCAAGGATGTTGGAAGAAATCCCTAAGAGTTGCAAAGGGTTCTCCTAAACTTTCTAAAAGAAAAATCTCCAAGACCCAATGGTTGAATAGTTAGGTTGTTTTGGGGGTTTTATGAGCTTACTAAGGAAGTTTTGTTAAGAATTATCAAGGAATCAAGGAGAACATGAAGGGTGTTAGGTGTTTTCAATAATACCTTTTTATCCCTAATTCAAAAGAAAGGCAATCTCGAGTCCTTTGAGTATTTCAAATCTATCTCCTCATGGAATTGTATTTACAAGATTATAGCCAAAATCATTACACTTAAAGTGAAGATGGTTATTTATGAAGCTATTTCTTATGAGAAATTTGGCTTCCTTCATGGAAGATAGATCCATGATGCAATAGGAGTGGCACAAGTGGGAACACATTGTATTAAGAAAAGGAAGGTGTCAACTATGGTTTTGAAGTTGGAATGTTCCAAGGCATATGATCAAAAAAATTGGTTATGTTTGGGACTAATGTGACCCATATTTGTTTTTGTGTTCCTATAGTGAACCTGATCGTGGAATGTTTGACCTCGGTATTCTTTGCACTTTTAATTAATGGTTTTATCTATAAAAAAACTTAAAATCCTCAAAAGGGATTAGACAAGGATGTTCCTTGGCTCCATTGTGATTCTTGATTGTAGTTGAATGTCTTAGGGGTGCTTTACTAACAACTAGAATCTATGGCTTTCTAAAAGGTATATTGATAAGCAACTCTCTTCAATTGTCTCATTTTATTTTCATAGATGATGTATTATTATTATGTGATGGTTCTTGGAGGGAAGCTCTAAATTAAACTAAATTATATAATTATATTTTATTGCTATTTGGATGAAAGTGAACATGAAAAAATCATCTATGGTTTTCCATGGATCGGAAGAAGGTCATATTAGGTTACTTATAGAATTGTTTCCATATAAACATGTTGATTTTAAAAGTGGGTTCAAGCACTTAAGGTTTTTTATAAAACCTAATGATTATGGAATGCATGATTGGAAATGGCTTCTAGACAAGGTTTAAAAAATGATTAATTTATGGTGTAATAGATTGTTAACTAGAGGTGGTAGAATAATTTTAATTAAATCAATTATGAAAGCTATTATAGTGTACTAAAATTCCTTGGATTATATTCCCAAAGGGGTTCTTGAAAAGATCAGGAAGCTAAGTTTTATATTTTATGGTTTGGACTAGAGATAAAGAAAGTACTCCTTTGGTCAAATGGCAAGCAATTGCTAAACCTAAAGATATGGGGTTTTGGGCCCTTAAAAATATTCAACATTTTGGGAAAGCATTAGATTCCAAGAGATTATGAAGGCCCATTTACAAGGATGGGTTATGTAATCAAATCATTATTCAAAATACATTGCACCACTTTCTATTGAGGTTTGGATATGAAAACCCATCTAAAAGCATCCATAATGCTTCTATAATTTGAAAAGAAATAGACTTAGCTTTCCCCCTCATAGGGAATTGACTAGTGTGGAAGGTTGGAAATGGTGAAAAGGTTAGAGTTGGAACATGTACATCAGTTGTATGTGAATATTATCATAAGTTACCTGAGAATTTGATCAATTCTCTTATTAGGGAAGGGGTTTTTACTTTGGCTTAGGCGGCTTCAATTGAATGAACTCCTATATGGAAACAAGAATGGAAGAGGGCTAAGAAATTTGGTTTAGAAGATATTGTAAAGGAGCAATGTGAGGCCTATATAACAAAGCTAAATGTGATTTATGTCATTATTAAAGAGATAGGATGAGCTAGTATAGCCCAATAATCCTTCCTTGGGGAGTTGCACTCCAAAATTAGGATACAAAACTATGTAAATGCCTTTGATAGATAGGAGGATCCTCAATAGTGGTGGAAGCCACGATGGAAGATCGAATCTCCTTCAAAACCCATCATATATATATGGTTGGGTATTTGGAACAAAACCCTCACTTGGGAAGCCTTACAAAGAAATAATAGACATGGACTAAGAAGATTGACCCCATCTCAAGAAGAATTAGAGATGGCAATTTATATGCGCATCTCTTTCCCTTATACTAGGTCTATGTGGGCATAAATGGACCTCCTAATTGGTATAAAGGATAGTTGGTAGGGGGATATTGTTGCTTCTTGTTTCAAAAAATGGTAGAATAGACCACAATTGAAGGAATTTAAAGCCATGTTGTCGATTGTATCATATGGATTATGGTTGCCTAGGAATGCCACCATATTTGAGGGAATATTTATGCCTCTTTTTTAGTGTGCTTTGCAAGCCAAATCCATTTTCACAAGCTATAAATATGTTCCCAAGATCACTCCTCAGAGGAATTAATCGATGACTCCATTAACAAGACAAGGGTTTGGGGGTATTTTGATGGGCCTAGTAAATGCACCTTGCAACTATTGAGCAAGTGAAACTTTATTCTTAAATAACTCTCATTTTGTTAACTATAAGGCAATATTGGCAAGGGGGTCAAATAATTATGCAAAACTCTTGGCTATAAAGTTGCTTTTAAAAAATCATGCAAATAGAGGAGTGTTCAATCTTTGGGGGTTTGGGGATTCGTTGTTGGTTATCAATTGGTTAAAAGGCATTTCCAGATTGAGAAATTTGGTGTCGAGCCTTAATATATGAAGAGGTAAAAGTTTTTTTTTCAAGTATTTAATCCAATTTCCTTTGCTTATGTCTACAGTGACGTTACTCTAAACCCAACTCTCTCTCAAAGGAAAGAATCCAGCTCGCAATTGGATCTTGCAATAAAGAAGGAATCAAGGGATGGTTCTATGGTTTAGAAATCTTTCCTTTATGTATTTGATTCAGGGACAATCTTCTCTTTCAGGTCTCTAGATTGATATTATATCAATGTATGTTGCTATTATTGTCGTTGAGAATATTCATGCTTCCACATACTTTGATTTTTGTTATGAGGGCACTTTTATATGCATGTCCAATTCTTGTCATTTTCTGAAGATATCCTTCGATGTATTTTGGACAAATCATCAATATTGTTTATGTGGCAATACTTAAAAATCACTGATTTTTGTTTTGGTCTATATTTGAGGAGGCAAATCCTCAATGTGAGACATGGTATGCTTCAACATTTTCTACTAGAAATCAACACAAATATTGTCCTTAAGCTCTTCTTAGCATCACAAGTCAAGAAAATAGTCAAATATCATTGGTTTAATCTCTTAAGGTTCTTATGGTTTTTCTCGTTTTTTCTTTCTCAAGTTTAATGCTTCATAACTTGTCTTATTTTAAATAATGTTTTGCTTTACAATATGGACCCTATTATGTATTCCATTCACGTATATTTTAGTAACGGAAGATAGTATTGTTTTAAGGTCATCTTAAACCATTTGGTTTGTCTAACATATGTTAAGTTCTTTGATGATGGAAGGAAAGCAACTTTAAGAGGTAAAAGACCTTCCCTCTCTCTCACACAAAGGACATTATATTATTGAGATTTGGACCTAAATTATTTTTACATAATTATACGCCATACCAACAACCACACCTCATCAACCTCCGTACACAATGGGGTACAACATTCAATTCACAAATGTGCCTTACAACCTATGATAATAAGGTTTTAATTACAAATCTAACAATCTCTCCAATAACTTCTAATGGTTTCTTCTTTATGAATAATGCACATTGCTAAGTATTTTATTCTATTATATATAGAAACAAACAGTTGCAATATACGTGAGAAGGTATAATAACAAAATATATAAACCGAATTTTTATCTTGCTCAAAGTTTTAATATATTGAGTTGTTGTCAAATAACCCAGGAGCCACTAATGAAGCAAGCATTTTCATGGAAAGAAGAGGTGTCCAAATGTAAAGCACATATAGTACAATGAAATACCACCTTACACTTGTATAGGGGATGAGTTAAATATGACACATGGTCTTGGGAATGGTTGTCTATCATACATGAAAGATGACAAGGGAGATTGGCACATGCCTTACTGGTTGACTTTTTACTAGCTCACTCTTTATCACTTTATAGTCACCCACTTGCATTTCTAAGAAGTCATTAGAATGTTCTATACGTAATTAAGCTCACTCTTTATCACATTATAGCCCCCCACTTGCATTTCTAAGAAGTCATTAGAATGTTCTATATGTAATTAAGGATAAAATGGAATATTTTAAATTTAATAAATTTTCTTTTTATTTATTATATATATATATATAAAGTTGTTATTTATAGTTTTCAATTCTATATATATAATTAAAATTAGGTATTAGTTGTTTTTGACTACCAATAATTATGCATGTATGAAAAATTAATTAATTTACCATTTAAATGTCTTAGTTAGTATGGTTTTAAGATTATATGTATATATATATATATTAATGTGGTTCACATGTCTATCGCTATATTTATAGAACTTTCAACTTTGTAATGGCTTGGTCCCGGAGGACTAACCAACAGAGCTACCCCACGGGATTATCTATGCTAAGGTAATATATTTATTAATTAACGAGCATTTCAATAAAATCTAAGTTAATTTATTTTAAAAATAAAAAGCTTTTTACTTTTTTAAATATAGATTTTAATTTTTTAAATTTTATATATTAGATAAAAATAATTTATAATATATTTTTAAAGAAAATATTTAAAAATAAACATATAATAATATATATATATATATAATAAGTGAAAAATATTAGTTTATGTATGGAGTTAAATTTTGGTGGATAGTTGATATCATGTGATTTTTATCTAATTTTTATGGAGAATAAGGAATTGTGGGTGTTTTGGGATATTATAGGGAGTTGAAATTGCTTTACTTGGTGCTGGAATAAGATCTAAAACTATTTGGCTAAAAGTTCCTCTTCCTCGAACATAAGAAAACATGTTAACTACCCAATATCTAGAAGCATATGGAGTCTACCCTCTTAGGACCACAACCAGTGAATTATTTCAAGTGATAAGATTTTCCTTGAATAAAAATAATGAGTCAACTCCCATTGTAGAATAACAACCAATAATAACCAAGTAATAACCAATAATGACTATCCTCATTACAAATTTAACAAATAAATTATAATAACATTACAAATTTGACAAATAAATTATAATAAAATTACAGATTTGACAAATAAATTATAATAAATTTTACCATCTTAACAAACATACATAATTTAATCTTTATTTTATTAAATTATTATTACGATAAACATAAACTCTTAAAAAAACAAACACCCAACTAAACATTATTTTATTAAATTATTATTACGATAAACATAAACTCTTAAAAAAACAAACACCCAACTAAACATAAACCCTCCACTCAAACAACTAGAGACAATGTAAACAATGTGTGTCAATCCATCCATCAAAATTTAGTCAATTCCTCAAAACTTCCACATTTAATCAAAACCTCCTAAATCCATGGGGTGACCCGCAAGCCCCACATCACACTCCCTGTCAATTCCTCAAAACTTCCACATTTAATCAAAACCTCCTAAATCCATGGGGTGACCCGCAAGCCCCACATCACACTCCCTTATTTCAAGGATGTAAGAACAGACAAAACTCAGCAACTCTGATAAATGAAGATCCACGTGTCATTCTAACCACGACCTTACCCTCGTTAACCATGCGGGTTACCCGGCGGTGTTGTCCAAGGAGGAAGAAGAGGAGGAAATTGGAAAGCATTCCTTTCACAACTTTCGTGAGCCTAAAAGCCGATCTTCCACCCATCCCCAATGGCTTTTAACAGAAACAAAGAAAAGCAGAAGTTTGCCAATCTGATGTGCTTGCTTGCTTGCTTTCCTTCACCTCAACTGCTATTGGGCTCTGCTCATACTGAGATAATCTGTTAACAGAGCATAGAAATGAGTTGTTTTAAATGCTATGGATCTGAAAAGGACGTGAAGCCTCCGAAGCGAGCCGAAGTCAATATCAAGAAGAGCGGAGATGATCAGGGACGCCCAGCTGCTACACCCAATCAGCTTCCCAAAGCGCTTTCAGGTTTGATTTTATTTTATAAATTTTTGGTATTTACAACCTCAAGGATTCTCAGAGCCTTTGATGGGGAATTCAATTCTAGCATTAACAGACGAGGTTCCCGCTGGATTCCCATTTGTTCAAAATCTAATTCGACAGAGAATCTCCTGGGAGGAATTTATCTGGACAGAGAACCCATCAAAGGATACAGAAAGCCCATTGATGGATACTCTCTATTTCTGAATAATATTTATTGTTTTCTATAGACAGAGAACCCACTAATGGACACACTATTTTTTATTATAATATTTATCGGAACAGAGAACCCATTAATGGATACACTCCATTTCTGATCATAAATTTCATATAAACAGAGAACCCATCAAGGGATGCTAGTGGATACACTCCCTTTCTGGTCATAAATTTCATATAAACAGAGAACCCATCAAAGGATGCAGTCTATTTCTGATAAAAAAAAATTATCCAGAGAACTCATTAATGGATGCTCTATATTTCTAGCCAAGATTTTATCTAAACAATGGACCCATTTATGGACAAAGTCTATTTCTTATCATATTTGTGTATATACGATGCTTTTGATGGTCACTTCCTGATTGATTTTAGGATCAAATCCCGTGAGAGCAATCTTAAGCCTGTAACATAGTAGATCGATATCAATTTTTTGCAAATACAGAAGCAAATTTGTCACCTTGAGAATAATGTTTTTTTCTTTTCCTTTGGTGGATAAATTTGGGTTGTTTTGATTCCTTGGAGATTTAAGAACCTGGTTATTAACTGTTCATTTTTGTTGGGGAGTGGATATACAGATAGATTTAGATCAAAGTCCTCTCATGAGAACAAGCAGGAAGAGCCTCCCAAGACGGAGGAATCTCATATTGCTGCCCAAACATTCACTTTTCGAGAATTGGCTGTAGCAACGAATAATTTTCGGCCTGAGTGCCTACTGGGTGAAGGAGGCTTTGGCAGAGTTTACAAAGGCCGGCTTGAGAGCACCGGTCAGGTGATTTCTAGATCCATTTCTTTGTTGATAGAAGTTATATAGTGTTGTCAAAGATTAGAAGGGATCGCTTCTTTTCAAGGTATTCCTCGTAAAGATTTAGCTCAGAAAAATTAGTACTAGAAGTCATGTTTCTGACATGGATGTTATCATTTGCTGTATGTAGATTGTGGCTGTCAAGCAACTCGACAGGAATGGATTGCAGGGAAACAGGGAATTTCTTGTCGAGGTTTTGATGTTGAGTCTTCTCCATCATCCAAATCTTGTTAGTCTTATTGGATATTGCGCTGATGGAGATCAGAGGCTTTTAGTATATGAATACTTGTCTTTAGGATCTCTGGAAGACCATCTTTATGGTATTTGTCATTCCTAGCAAGATAATTGGTTGTCCTTTAGTTTCTTTTATATGCTCTGTATTTAAAATATTAAAAAAAAATTCTTCCTCTTAATACTGTGATAGTTGTTTTATCCTTGTGAACTGATCTTGAATTTTAGTGTGTATGAATTTGAAATCATGATTTGATACCATTTGAGAGAAATATTTTGTTGTGCAGATCTCCCGCCTGATAAGGAGCCATTAGATTGGAACACGAGAATGAAAATAGCTGCAGGTGCTGCAAGAGGGTTGGAACATTTGCATGACAAAGCCAACCCTCCAGTCATATATCGTGATTTTAAATCCTCTAATATTTTATTGGATGAGGAATTTCATCCTAAATTATCTGATTTTGGACTGGCCAAACTTGGACCTACTGGAGATAATACACATGTTTCCACACGGGTAATGGGCACTTATGGATACTGTGCACCAGAGTATGCCATGACAGGCCAGCTGACTGTTAAGTCAGATGTGTACAGTTTCGGAGTGGTTTTGTTGGAGTTAGTAACAGGGAGAAAAGCTATTGACAATTCCCGGCCACCAGGGGAGCACAATCTTGTTCCTTGGGTTTGTTCTGTCTTGCAATACTATGGTTTATTTCTCTGTTATCTAGTCTGATCAATAAATGCTCTGGACACGAATAGTTAGGACTTGGAATAATATTCATGAACCTTGTACATGTTATAAGGACTGAGTTTTTGCATTAAAATCAAGAGGGTTGCTTGAATTGCATGCTTGTAATATAAGCATTCCTGTTGAAAACAAACTGGCTTTGCAAAAAGCATCTATGTTCAATTTATCCATGCTTGAATTGCATGCTTGTAATATAAGCATTCCTGTTGAAAACAAACTGGCTTTGCAAAAAACATCTATGTTCAATTTAAGGCGTAGTAGATTCAGGAACTTTTGTTTCATTCTTATTGTGCATTTTCTGATCAGTTTAGTAAATTGGATCTCATTTCTATCCAACATTAACCAGGTATGTTTCATATGGCCTGGCAGGCACGACCTATGTTCAAGGACCGTAGAAAGTTTGCACAGATGGCTGATCCAATGCTTCACGGACGCTATCCTATGAGGGGCTTGTATCAAGCACTTGCTGTGGCAGCAATGTGTCTTCAGGAGGACGCTGCCACAAGGCCCTTGATTGGTGATGTAGTAAAGGCTCTTGGTTACCTTGCATCCCAGACATATGCTCCTTCAGTGCATCCTGCTCAAAATATTCGTGTTGCGCCTTCGACTCCTCCTCGTGAGAAAAGGAACAAGGAAAGGAAGGATTCTGATGGATCAGACAGAGAAAACAATAGGCTAAGTAGACGTGGAAGTAACCAGCCTGCACTACCTCTTGCAAAGGCGTCCCCTGATCACCGACCTGCTCGTGTTAGGGCTTTGAATGGTTTAAATGAGTCTGGAGGTTCTCAGGAGGGCAGTGGTAGGGATTCTGGAGATTCTGATTGGTCTGATGGGATAAGGGACAGCCCTAGAAATTTTGGGAGAGCGACTAGAGATGGGAATAGAATCTTAGCTGCCAGTCAAGATCGTGAACGGGCAGTTGCTGAAGCCAAATCATGGGGTGAGAATTTGAGAGGAAGGAAGAAGGGCAATTCTTTTGGTGGCACAGATGGCATTCCCTGAGACTTTGCTTCAGTTGCACATGAACTATGAAGTTCTTGTATATCTTTCGTCTTCTCTGTCATAAATGCTTGTAGTTTCTGTACTCTGATCAGAAACTGTGTATTCCATGTGTAAATTTTCATTCCAATCATCAAAGCTGTAAAATCATGTTATAGAACTCAGATGATGCTATATCATGCTAGGAATTTGAATGAGTGCCGCAAGAGGTTCAAGGGAGATTTTGAGGTTTTCCCAGTCCTGTTTATAGGAAGGCAATTGTTACTATCAAGCATTTATGTTATTCAGAGAGGTTTGCAAACCACTGTTCTTGGTATAATTTTTATTGGTCTCCAAATGGTTGGTGAAAGATTGTGCTTTGATTCTAACCAGCTGCACTGGTGAAGGTAAAAGTAAGCATAATGAAAGGTTGGGTTGCATACTAATAGGTCTTTTATTAGCCCTTTATTAGCAAGGTTCAACATTCCTTTTGTGCAGGTTTTTCTAATATTAAATATAAATAACTTTAGTTTTCTTTTTCGCATTCAAAAATGGAGCTTGAATTTTTCAAGCCTGCAGAATGTGCATTGTGTACGAGCACTTGAATGTATAGCGTGGTTGTCAAGGAAGGCTGTGTTGACATCTACTTAACTTTTCATCAACATTTTATAAAATCTAATGTTCTTTGGCAATGGAAACTTTATGTCGTAACATTGATCCCTGTCAAAATGATGTGCCTCGAATGAATCTCTCGATATCTCGCAGTAGTTGCATCTAATGCTTGTCCAGCCCCATTCTAATTTCTGGGTGTAGATTCATTGTGTGCATAATGACCTTGTTTGTATGCATATCTTTTCATTTTTAACATACTTCACCTTCAACCCTAATGGCTGGACGGCTTCATATCCCTCGCATCTGTGGATTGACTAAGAAGCCACGGAGGTGGTTTCCTGATTATAACATGTGGAAATACACCATTCTCTCTGAGGAAGGTCTTTCCACCTAATACACCATCTGTCTCTCTCGCTCACTCGCTCTCTCTCTGAGTTGGGTCTTTCCAACTATCCACACTTTATGAATCTGTCCCCTTGCTCGCTACACATGCTTCCTTGTCTTTGTTCTTATACAAGTTGGTACTGATGTGCTTCCATGGACGAGCTGTTTCCTGTGCAAGGCATGAGAAATGCATAAATACTATTAGCTGTTTATTAGACCAGATACTAGAATGATATATAAAAAATTAAAAGATCAGCTTTAAATTTGAATATAGTTGTTGAATAATGTTTAACTGGCAGCTATTTTCCAAAGTCACAGACTAGACTGAGCATATTGTACATAATAAAATACATACTTACATGTTTATGCTCATGCATATATTCACATTTTAGTTCATGGGCAGAGGCAACCGTTGCTTACTAACTTGTTGAACTTTGACTATCCAAGTGCTCGAGGAGCCGCACAGTCACGAAATGCTTGACTATCCAATGTGTCCTTTGACCTTGGAAAAATATCTACATATTTTAAAATACAATGAAACAAGAGCACCTTTGAATCCAAACATGATTTATTTGCTGTGGCTATTCATGTGGAAACTAGCCCAAAGATAAACTTAACCAGTGTACATTTGCTTGTCTTTTATGCACTTCTTTTATGCCTTTTTTTTTCTAGCATGATTGACCAAGGTTAATTTGTTTTGTTTATTTGCCATCTGCAAAATGAAAATGATTTAGCTCCAAATTGTGCATAAGTACCAGAAAGAAAGAAATAAACTAATATTAATGTCCATGAATGAGCAATGGCACTGGAAATTACATCCAGCAATAGAAAAAACTAAGGTAGAAAGAAGTAAGAACCATAACACTGAAAAAGTAGCTAAACACTTAAGGCACTGGAACAATGTAAACGGAGTTGGCTTTGGCTAATCGTTCTATGTTTCGAATTTTATGGGCCATTTTTACCAGAATCCGGCGATGGTTCTTTGTACAAGTCGCGATTTTTTATTGATCAAATTGCATTTTTTATTGCAGAAATGGATTCAGCGCCCTTCAAAACCCCTGAAGACTCCAATTATGCAATTTCAGCAAGGTATATCTGCAATTTTAACAATTCCAACCAAATTTCGGCCAAAAAAATTGCCGGAAAAACAGTTCAAAACGTAGAACACGTTTAGCTTACTTTAATGTAAACAAGGTAAAGGCAGGGGTAAACCCAAAGTACATGTCTAAATTGCCTTAAAGAGAAGATGAAGACCAAAACTGGAAAGGTAAACTCAAAGTACATGTCTAAATTGCCTTAAAGAGAAGATGAAGACCAAAACTGGAAACCGAGACAAGAGATTGTGCTATCACATGTTTACATCAATGCTCCAAGCGGAAGATGAGGGAATGATTGCGTCATCATCCACCACTCTGACCATTACAGGATCTGATACTATCTGTAGGAGAATGCCCAGGGATGAGAGGGCCAGGCTGGAAAGTCCTCTGAGGTGGCAGGGTGCCTCCCCTAAAAATTCCTCTGCCTCTCTACTCCGCTAACATCCAAGGCCGACAACTCTTGAAGTAGAAAGGAAAAGCTGGTAATGTGCACCTGTCCCTCTGTCCTGGTATCCTGGCAAAGTGCACTGGATGGTCTTCAATTTCCAGATTAATTAATAATGAAATCTTCATAAAGTTGGTGCATGGACAAATAAAAATATCATGCAAGAATTGAAATCTTCGATCTGATAAAAAAAATATTTTGGTTTTTATTGGAGTCTTTTGCAATTCGCCCAAAACGTCTTACCCATTGAAATAATGCCCTAGTTTCTGTAAATGCTTATCCTAACAACAGAATGGATATGCCATCAGGCATTGAACATCTTAAAACCACAGATTGTAAGGCCACAAAATTTGTTGCCTTAAATTGTGTACATTTTCTGAAGCACCGGACTATAGAACTGCTAAGGTTGAGGAAAAACTACCAAGAGCCAGCAAATACTCAAATATTGCCTTTGAACAAGATACAGGAAGACACCTGAAAATTAGATTTCTGATGGAGTAACTAGGTAAATTACAACCTGTTATACTACAGATTGTTAGAAAATAGTTTAATCTCATCCCATTATTCCAACAACTTCATTCATTCGTCCACGTTTTCATTGTAACCGGCACATTGTATTCTCCATGTAATAACAGGATAATGTAACCATCTGTAGTGTTATATTTTTTCAAACAAACAAATGTAGAAAGGAATCGGGATAATAATGCTAAAGAAACTTCTGCATCTATGCTTTTTGCATGCAATCGGCAGTAGAGTGATGCTGATAGTACGCGAGTTAATGCATGTCAGTAGGGGAGTAGGAAAAACAAGTTACGGAAGTAACCCTACATCAGCAAAAGCGGGTGCTCCAGCAAGTGAGCTCCTGTGTAATCAGAATACTTGGCAGGAAGGTGGTCTCTGCAACAGAACCTGCATGAAGCAACGGGAGTTGGAACTGTCAGCTGATCAGAATCTGATTTTGCTGAGAGCCGTCCAGGAGTTCTTTGAATTTGGCATATTTTCCAGATAATCCAACTGTGGGGCATGCAACGACAGACTAACAGGATTCCATTCTGATCCCTGATTAATACTCCTGCTACTGCATGTTCAGGATTCCCTTTTGCTGCCCAGTTTAAAATGAGAGCGGGGATTTCCTTAAACTTATGCCGGGATCTGGGTAACCGAAGGTCTATCTAATTCGTTTGTCCAATCCATGAGGTGGTAGAACTTTCAATGCCTTCCTTTCCGCTTCCCTATAGCAGTTATCCTTTGTATTTCTCTATACTAAATGCTTCATTGTTTTTGATATTGGAGCAAGAGCTTTGGAACATATTAGGTGGGTAGGTGTAGAGATACTTCTGAATACAAGATGTCGGGCTCAATTTTTATTTGAATGAGAGAACGATACGTTCAGCGAGAGTAGAATTGTGTTGGAGTTTTGCATCCGCCTCTACAAAGATTTGAAATCGAGTCAGCCATAAGACCCTAAGACCCTACTTCTAGCTCCCACCCTCAAACCCTCGAGTAATCCATAGCTGCCAACAGAGATATTATATTTAGGAATCAGACTCCACATGGTTGTAAGTACCCTTTTTCCTTAAGATTCTTCCATCATCCGATTAGTGTAGCTATCTCAAGTCAAAGGCCCTGAGTGATTGTATGCTGAGGGTGATAGGCACCTTTTCCAAATGTGACAAGGAAAAGGGACATTCCAGG
This sequence comes from Larix kaempferi, assembly GCA_027924585.1. NCBI lineage: Eukaryota > Viridiplantae > Streptophyta > Pinopsida > Pinales > Pinaceae > Larix > Larix kaempferi. The sequence continues at coordinate 9,952,924 of BSBM01000047.1, read as the reverse complement.
AAAAGATGGTCAGGCTCTTTGATGGGAAGAAAATAAAGGGCCCAGTCAGGACCAATCCTTCTCTTCCTCCTCTCTGTTCAAAGTTTCTGCTTGGTACGGCTGAGGCAGGGCCAAATAAGGGTTATCCAGTACCTTACTGGCAAGCATAGTGGGTTATTTCGAGCTCTGCGACTCAGGACCAATCCTTGTAAAAGGTTATCAGGCCACTGGCAAGCAAGAAGGCTGGGTTGATTGCTGACCAAATCTTGATTTTCTTCCCAAGCCTTACATAGTACACTTCTGGAAGGTCCCTTTATTCCATTCTTCCCGAGGTTTTCCGCTGTTAGTGGTCTTTAATGTGGACGAATCCAGATGAATGCATCGAGTTTTGGAAGGAGTTTCGAGTCCCAACTCCAAGCATTCTTTCCATGTTTCTTTGCTAGTCCTCGTATTCTTCATTGAGACAGAACTTGTAGTCCAAGGAAACAGAATAACTCCTATCACCCCCTGCTGCTCCCCACATCATGTAATCGTTTCCGACCACTGTCAAAAAACGAAACCACCATTAGAGGCAAGAGAAACGGTCTAATCTCCAAAATATGGTCACCCCAAATATTGATCCTCTTACTATCTTTTGAAGTCCTTTAGACTCCTGAACTGTTCCCAACATATTCTGCCACACCTTTAAACCAGAGTGAATAGAATCAACTTCAAATCCAGTTCTTCCAGAGAAAACTCATCAACGTTTGCAAATTCATCTATAAACCTTGGGGAGTCAGCCGCGGCCAATCCTTGATATATGAATAGAGAAGATCTAATGGACTTTATCAACACCCCTCTAGCATGCAAGTTCGGCCATCTTGAAGATCCCAACCTTCTATTTGGCTTTTGTATAAAAATAGATTCATAATTTCTGTACTTTAGAGTTTTATGAGATGGGCAAACCCAATTTAATGACCTATCATTGAAAATCTCCCATTTGATAATCCTAAAATCCTTGCAAATTTAGAATGTTGGGCATCCCAATGTTTATCAGAAATATCTTAAAGGCTTATCAGAAATATCTTAATGTTGATGACTTTTTCTCCACATGCTTCCTAGTGGAGTGTATGTCCACAATGGTTGCTTTAACCATTTTGTCACAAATATCTTACTTTTGTTGTTGACTTTTTCTTTTAATGTTTCCAAGTTAAGGAAGTGGTTGTTTCAAACACTTTGCCATTTCCAGTAACACATTGCAAAGTCAAAAAGCATATATGACTAGAGTTAGGTGAAATTATTAGTTTTGTGTTTTCTAAATACTCTTTGTTTATTAGTTCCGGTCAAGGCAGAGATTATAGCAATGGGTCTATTGTCAAAATTAATTTGACTTTTTCTTAATTTTATTAATTTAATATTTGTTTTACAATGTTATGCAAAAACTAACTATTAATTTTAATTTTTTTAAATAATAAAATGTATTTTTAATTTTTGAAATTAGAAAATATTATTTTGTTATTGATTGTAAGGGTTGATTTGACTAAATACCTCTGGTTGGAAATGACAATTAGTTTTTAAAAAATATTTTATTTAAATTTTTTTATCAAATTCACACATAGCCATAATCTTAAAACTTGATATAACAATTTTATTGTACCATTTGCAAGCTCATTGGGCTTCGTCTCTCGTTTAAATTACCACAGCAACATACACAGTAATATGACAATTTTATTGTACCGTTTGCAAGCTCATTGGGCTTCGTCTCCCATTTAGATTACCACAACAACGTACACAGTAATAGAGGCAAGAGAATATATTCATAAACTATGGTTTATGATGTGATGGGTTTTGCCAAAAAGAGAGAGGAGGAAGCGTTTTCATGATAGTGTCCACCATTATGCTACCAAATAAATCCCAACAAATAGCAGAGCATACGTGAGAAGTGCAGCGCATCAACGACATGGCATTATTAGAACCGATTTCTCAATGATGCTTGTTACCGCCGAAGCAATGAAGAATGAGAAATAATTTAAAATACTGTTACAAATTGGCACACTAAATAGTTAAAGAATAGAACCTAAGTATTTTGAAAGTTTGTATTTATTTCCAGGTGTTTGACGTTAAGTTATAAGGGAAGGTCTTGAGTTATCTTGGATTAGGCAGGTGGGAGAGTTCAATTACAAGTGATTATTTTGGAACTCTGGAAAAATTAGTATCAGAGAGTTATAATCATATTTATAGATAGTTTTAATTTTTAGTATAGTGAGATTTTTTTTGTATACTCACTAATTAATTTTAATTAGTAAGTATTAATTATTTTTATTATACTTTAATGTGATAGAAAACATAATTTTAATTATATAACTTTATAATGTTTATAATTTTTTAAATAATTTATTTTTTATAATATTTATTTTATTTTATTTTTTAATATTTATATAATGTTATTTAGTTAAATTTTTTATAACAATTTTTATGTGATGTGTTTTATTTTTTATTTATATAATTATTTTTTATAAATATTTCTTATTTACATATTTTTACTTCTTTTAATGTTATATTTAATAATTTTATCTATATTATTTAAATAATTATTAATTTTATAATTTTTATTTTTATAAAATCATATTTAATTTTTATTAATTTTAAAATATTTATTTTATTGAAAACAAATTCCAAATTTATCTATAGTATTTGAATTTATGTTTAAAAAATTCTTCCAAAGATTACATTGGAAATCTAAATTATAAAAAATAAGTAAAAAAATAAATTAATAATAATTATTTTATTCAAAAAATTGTGTTGTAATGGTTTATATTACTCCTAATTGGGTGTCCACTTTATTATATTTTAATTAACCTTTTACTACCTAGGGCATACAAAAATGCACTAAGAATGGAGCTGGATCTAAACTCCCACACACTCAACAACAGAAGCAAAATCAAAACAATTTCAAGACGATTAGCTATTACAGGTGACAACTAAATCACAAAATGTCAAATAATTTTTTAAAACTATAATTCTAAAGCAAGGGCTAGCTTCTTTGCAGCTATTTTGCTTGTTTAATAATGTGCTTAAGAAAGTAAGAAGAAAGATTAAGAGAGAGAATGAACACCTTTATTTGAAACTCCTTGAATAACTAATGACTTAAGAAATCAACAAGAAGAATAAATATCATTAAATCAACAAGAAGAATAAAGATCAAATAATGAATAACTTTGTCCAAAAACTATTGAAAGGCTAAAAAAACACAATGGGTTTTTCATTGATGAGTGGAGCAATCCACAATTGGATATACATGCTCCTATCCAGTTAAATTAGTGCTCATAAAAACTAAACTCACTAAGGCCTTCTTCCATCAATAACATATGGTTAACTTGTCAAAGACCTACACTATATTAAGCTTGATTAACATTACTCTCTTTTGTCCATTTCACTAAGCGCACCACCTCTTGGATGGTAAGAATCAAGGTAGTGAGACCTGGCCAAGATTTGAGAGTCTTTCACTAAGTGCACCACCTCTTGGATGGTAAGAATCAAGGTAGTGAGACCTGGCCAAGATTTGAGAGTCTTGTTGAGTTTGGCCGAGTTGTACTTGAAATGAATATTAAGCTAAAACTTGTTAACAATAAAAAAAACTTAAAACTTAACAAAACTCACCCAAAATTGTACATCTAGTTTTTTAATGTATATTCCAATTTCTTCTACATTATCTATCTCATCCATATCTCCACTTCAATGGTGTTTGCCAAACTCATTTTATTTATATTTCTACCTTGTAATCATATCACACACAAAGAAGCAATAGTGTGATGTTCATTGTTCAATACATATTTTTTCTCATTGTCTTATGATTTTATGATTTCGGTAAGGAGCTATTAATTGCACATTAAAAAACAAATAGATCTTTGGATATATATTCTACATAGTAAGAGAATGAGGAAAAGAAATCCAAAACATCAATTCCTACGTTAATAATGAAAATTGTGAACATACTTGTTCATGTCATTATGTTCCATAGCAAATAAAACCTAAATCAATGTCAAAATCAACATGCCATGAAAGACAAAATAATGATGGGACTAAGCTCTATATGCAAGTGCTTATTTTCATATGAGAGCATGCGCTTTAATGTTAATGTTATGAGAATAATTTTAAATGTATTCATTAGTAAGGTTGTTAGGTAACAATTTCTCCTAATTGTGTAAAATCTAAAGCAAGAAGTAGGTTTTGTATTTGGGTTTCTTCATTAAACAGGGTAATAATCAAAACTTAGTCACTTACAAATCATTGTTCTAGTCATTTAAAACCTTTTTGGTTTCAATTTTTGAGATAAATGTTGAGTGTTGAAAGAGAAGAAAAAATTCCTAAAATGAAAGAACCCTAACCCTAGTATGAATTTAGGGCTGATTTGGAATGCTAAGTTAGATGAATATAAGTTGTTCAAAAAAATGGGGAGTCTTACCAGGATCATAACTTTCATGTTAGTGCTTGATTTTGGGTCTTCTTTAGCTCACTGGAAATAAAATTAGTACATTGACTTGGGTCCTTGGTTGTTGGTCCTAGCACCCTTGAAAATCACCACAAAATCACATGGAACACCCTACAAAATCATGACCTAAAAATTGCTAATATTAGAACCATTTCTAAGTGGGCTTGGATGATCGCCTATATCAATCTTAGGTATCTTTGACCATCCTTCTCCAAATTTATATTTTTTTCTTACCCTTTTCAATTCACTTTTATTGCACAAAATCCCACCAAATTACAATATGTTCCTTCAACTTAGTACTCATAAATTTCATCATAAAGGTCTTCCATTCTCTCAAATTCAAAATATCATTCCATCTCACTTAAATAGTCTATAAATTCCTCCACTTTTTAAAATTCTATAAATTCCTCCACTTTTTAAAATTCTATAAACTTTGGGTTTCGCTCACCTTTTAACTTCAAAACCTCATTAGTTGTGCTAAAATAAATCCACCCTCAATGTCTCGAAGACGAGTTGTGGTTTTCCTATCTTTTACCACCATCTTTCTCTTATTCTTAATCCCATTTTGGTTTCCTATAAGTTTGTATTTATCTTTTTTGTTACTTAAAATTAGGATTTAGGCTCAAGGAGTTTTTCCATTGCATTCCCTTGTATTGCATTTCACATCTTACTAACATAAAAAGTAGTGTATTTGTATTTATCTTTGAATAATGACTTAGTTTGGAGATTGCTACAAGTTGGTTGTTACAAGTCCATGTATTTTAGGATAATTTCAACTACTACAACTCATAACGCATTATACAACTTGACGAGAACCCTCTAGAGTTCTCATTTTTTACAGGTGACATTTAGTGGCTATTTTTAACTCTAATCAAAAAGTGGTGCTAGTACCTGTAGCACCTTTTTTTCCAGGACTAAAATTATAAATTTTTTGAAACCCCATCCAACCACAACCAATGCCCTTGCAATCAAAACCTTAAATTGACCCCCAAATCGAGAAATTGTTCTCCTGGAATCACCCTCATTTTTATTTGGGGTTAAAATTACATATTGATTGAAATATTGGCCTTAAGAACCAACATCGTTGCAACAAAAATCCTAACATCAACCCCCAAATTGAAAAATAGTTCTTCCATGGCACCCCCATTTTTCTTTTTGAGGTTGAAATTACAACTTGTTTAAAACCGTGGCCTTAACAGTTAGTTTCATTGCAACAGAAATGCCAAAATCAACCCCAAATCGAAAACATGTTCTACCATGACACCCCCAATTTTCTTCAGGGGTTGATTTTGACACTTTCATTGCAATGACACAAGTTGTTAAGGCTATAGTATTGCAATGACACAAGTTGACTTTGGCACATCCATTTCTTTTATTGGATTACAATTGTAGGCATTTCCAAACCACTATATATATATATATATATATATATATATGATAAAAAATGACATATTTAACTAAAAAAAAAAGTTAAATAAAACAATTTTAAAATATTAAAATAAAACAAATTAAAAAAATATTCAAAATTAAATTAAATTCAAAAACATTTAAAAATTTTAAAGCTTAAAAAAAATAAAAAATAAAAATAAAAACACCCTTTACCCCTCTAAATTAAAAAAATACAAATTTTAAAACTTTTTAAACCAATTAATAATATACTAAAAAATTATATAATAAAATTAAAATAATTAAACCCTTATAAATTTTAAAAAAATATTAAAACAAAAAAAAAGTGCAACCCCTGTTGCCGTTGGATTTGCTATTGGTGGTGTAGGTAGTAGTGGTGGATCTCTCCCATTAGATGGTGAGTCTTCCCTTGGTGGATCAAAGTTGAGATCCCAAACTACTCCTGTCTTTGTGCTACCCTCTCTATGTCTTTGGTGGATCTGAAATTGGGACTGGCTATGCTGCTATTGTTGTTGTGGGATTTACTTAGTTCATACCCTACTTTTGTTCGGTAAATTGGGAAGCTAGAAGGGTTGTTCTCTCAATTTGTATTAATAATCGTTCAAGATCCTGAACTCTAATCAAGGCCTTCAATCCTATAAAGAGGAATAAAGATTAGGTAATTCAATAGTCACGAGGTCAATAAAGCACTATTGACTATCAATTGGAAAATAGTGACCTACTAAATAGGAAGAGACCATTATTTCTAGTTGGGGTCTGACTTAATATTGGTCTTGTCACTATACTTATATATCACTAAAGGTTGTGGGCCATGCATTATTTAATAACTACAAAATAATAATAATAATAATAAAACGATAATAATAATAAAATGCACCGGCACGTACTTTAATATAACAGTGCATCAGTTGCAATATTTATTTCCTTTTTATTTCAATAACTCCAAAGATCATTGACTAATGCCAATGTTCCCCCTCCTACTTGTTGAGTAACTTATAAGTGCACGCATAACCCGATACCCAAAAAGACATAACTCCATAACCCTAATCCACCACTAGTAGGCCTTATGTAATAACTATTGTAGTGGACCTTTATTAATAACTATTCCACCTTACATTAATTGTTCACCATACATATCTTAACATTAACTCTAATGACCCTTGGATTTTTTACATAACTAGGTAGGATCATAACATTCCACCCCTCTTCAAAAAGCATTAACCTCCATGCTTGTCAATAATTATAAATTACATATTATTATTGACAAGATATATGGGCACCCCTTTGAAATACTTCGTCAATGTAGTGGTAAATTATAATATACTTGGTAAAAATATAGGATCCCTATGAGAATGTAGAGGATGATACCTTTGTGGAGTCGTATGATTAATATCATGGGATGAATGATTATGTAAGGTCACTTTACAATAAATGCATGAGGCCAATGATGGAAGCCCCTAAAATCATCCCCAAGATGTTGTAGTGATTAAGGTCCCTTTCTCCTGAACAAGCCAATATGCGTGATCCCTTTGCTGCTTCAAAGGCTTATAAGAAAGCTTATATAAATGGTTTTTGTATGTTGGAAAACATGGAAGATTTTTGTGTAGGAGGTCTTTGGAAACATGGTAAGGGACCATGGAGAACACCATAAGTAGGAAAGAGGCCCAAAGGTTTGGGGATAGGTGCTAATATAAATAATTTTTATTCTTCCTCTGAAGACCTAGCTTCATCCTTTGTGCCTGCCTCTTCTTCTCATCCTAAGAATCCTCTGGTTGTGGACTTGACTAGTGGCACAAATATTGAAATTGATATGGATGTTGATGTGAATGGTAATTACAATGGGGATCTGTTTATTAGAAGCAATCTCGGATAGAAAAGGAGAGTGATAAACAATAGGAGGCAGAGTCCTCTGATACCTTCAGTTAAGAAGAGCAACAATAATAACAATATATGTAATCTGCTAGTGGTGATCCTCCTCTACTTGGAGAGGATAATGATGATCAATACAAGGATAAGGAGGAGGGAATATATTTAAGAGAACGTAAATTGATCCTACCATGGAAAAGCCTGATCCTAAGAAAGATCATATTGAAGAATATTTTGAGGCTACTTCTTAAATTCCCTTAATTACTATTTTTGTTGATCGGTCTGTAGCTACTGTAACTGATTTTTTATTCACATATTAAACTCTTTCCTCTTATTGAACAATTGAGGGTTCATCCACCTCATTCTCTATGCCTTCCTCCTCTTCATTTTCTAAAGTTAATCTTCCTCACCTTAATCTCCATCAACTATGGGGATTGGCAAATATTTATGATGGGACTTATAGACCTGCAAATGAGATTTCCTTAAGATTGTGAAGATCCCAATGCTTTGTGAATGCTACCACTTGTCTTGGCGATCAATAACCACCTCGCAATAGAGAATTTAATGCTGATGCTACGGGGTTCTGAACTGTTGGATTGTTCACATCCAATGGTTCATAGCCCCGCAGCAGTAGCATTAAATGCTATGTTGCGGGGTGGTTATTGATCTCCACTTGGCTTGGAGGTACTATGTAACATTGATTTTAATTACTGTACGCGGATGCTTATGCATCAATCTCCCATAGCTCTCGATCTCAGTCTAATGGTGGGAATTGAAGCTCCTTATTTCAATGACATTTACCCTATCTTGGTTTGTCATTTCGATCATGCTCTTTGGCACTCTAGTTTAACTCATAATGTTTGGTAATGGCATTTTGAGGCTGAAATGGTGGTTATGCCCTGACATATTTGCATGGATTTTGTGGCATCCCCACCTAGCACTCCTAGTCATGGGACAGCTAGCCACCATACTAGGATTTAAAATTATGACCCTCAGAGGCTTTAAGATTAAGACCCTCAGAGGCCAAATCTCCCCAATACCAAGAGAGAAAGTCTCATAGAGAAGACTAGAATGAAAAGAAATTCATGCACAGGTGCAATATTTCAAATAGTATGGAAATAAACTAGCATGGATTAATAGAAATTTATGGAAATAAAATTTGCATGACCAAATTCAAGTATAATCACACGCAAAATGCATATGCAAAGATTTTCATTACAGAAAAAAAATTAATTTTGTATAGTCATAAACAACAATTGACCACTTATCTTTTATATAAATTGGTCCAGAAACTATGTATAAGCAATTTTCTACACAACCATAGGTATCTAGTGCAAATACCAACCCCAAGTCGGGTTATGATGCTACCAAGTCAAAGCTACCAATACACAAGATTCTATCTCTAAACCAAGCCCACCTACTCTCATGCTTGGCCATTCCACTCACTACAAGGAATTACATACATCACTACTAATCATCAAAATTCCATGGCACTCACTTCCACTTCCCCACACAAGGAAGACCTACCCCTTTATCTGCTCAACACTCCATCAGAGTACTCTATCTACTAGTGCTCTTCAACGTGTGTAGAAAGAGTCCAATATGTTGTATGCTTTTATGGGAATTTCCTACAAGAAGAATACTTCGCTCTCAAGATTCCATTGAGCAGTAATTAAACAATGGGTGTGGTATCCTAACTTTCCCAACCTCCATGCTCACCCACAACCATCTATCTTTAAGACAAGATCTACAATTTCCTCTCCCTTATGGTCGAGCGAGCTTCGCCCCCCCTATTTTTACTGGGTTTATATGCTCATGGATTTTATGGTTGAGTGAGATTTGGCTTCCTTTTCATGGTTCTTATTTAGTAAATTTCTAGGATAGTTCAAGGTTAGCAAAAAGGAGAACACAACATGAGCAACGTAGTGTATGAACATGGGGAATAAAAAATGATTGCTAACTTAAATGGATGAATGACAATGAGATAAATGAGGGGAATGATTTCTAACATTACTTCTTATGAGAAAAATGCAAGACTCTTATACTTCCCCATGATTATTGTACTCAGTCCATTATTCCATAACTACGTGAGAAGACTTCCTCACCAACCCCTTACATGAGTACAGTCACGATCAAGAGAAACATACTGAATGCTACTAACGTATGGGGTCTTCTACACAAATCATCTACGGTGCAAGTCCCATCAAGTGAATAAAGGTGTTGAAGTCGAACTTGATGTGACACCGTCTGATTACCGGTCAATGATGTATACCGTTAACAGACGCGAAATAACCCACCAATAATGAAAATGGGAATCAAGGCACATAGTACAATCATCAAAGTGTGAATAGATGTGTTGAGGTCAAACACTAAGATGAATCCATCGATCAAGGGACATTGATGTATTCCCAGAACTGTCGTTGGTGAGAGAACCTACCACTAATGACTTCAACCTCAAGGTACTCAACCGACTCTAAGTCTCAATTCCAGAATAAATGAGTTGAAGTCGACGAAACGAAACTCACTAGAAGGAGGGCATTAAGGCATCCCCCATCAACCAACACGAGGTAACAACTACGCTGAAATATTTGGAAGAACTCGGACGAACGGACTGACTCAATAAGGATGGCCGACATGCAATAATCAAGAGATCTAAGGAGTGTCCGAATTTGGTTTCAGGACTTCCTTTGAACAAGAGCATGAGCAGATGGATAGACTCAGGCAACAGAGGCTCGAATAATAACACCGTGGGATGCAGGAGGCATCAACAAAGGGTTCCATAGTGACTGGAAGCTTAACCAATCGGTGGAGTAAAATTTGAGAAACGAGAACAACTCCTAAGGTCCTACTATAGTCCCGACTCATGATGGATGGTGTGGAATGAATGCTCTGTTCAAATGAGACACAACAGCTGCCAACAAAAAGAAGTAACGATTCTCTCGTCTGGCTTTTTGGAATATTTGATTTTTTTGGTCTTTTTCATATTTGGAAAATCTTGAAAAAGAATAAAATTGATTATAGTACAACAAGTGAGGGAACGAGTGTCAAATAGCGAGTAGACTAGTCCCAAGCAGTGGAACATACCTATGATCAATGCAAGGAAGCATGTGCAAGATGTGGACACTCGGGGGGGTGTTCCCTCAAGGTCAAAAGGTCATCAAATTGCGAAAGGAAAATTAAATCTCTGCAGGGCTCGACAAGGGAAGTGCTCAGGCACCAGGCTAACAATTAAGTAAGCGGGAGCTGACACAAGGCTCAAGCAGCAAGCAGGATGATGCAATGCAATCATAACTTGGTAAAAATGGGGGAGTCCTTATGGGATATGGCTAGCATAAGACAAAGTAGAGTATGAGTCTTTATCACAAAGTCATGGCGTAACTACAAAGGACTCTCGATCCTATGGAGAGACAACAGCATGGGCGCCAAAAGGAAAAAAGGTTCTAACAAGGGCACCCATTTTTGGACAAGCCCTACCACCAAATAACGACACTTTTGTAACAATGTGAAGGCTCCGTGTCGGTTACAAAGCGGGGTCGCACCTAAGGTTAATGACAAATGGTCAAAGGTCAAATGCATAATGCAGCTGAAAATGATATCTAACCTATATGACGGGTGTGAAATATACCTGCCGTAGGCACGAAACAGTTAAAATTCAACTCTCATCGAAAAAATTTGTTCAAAATGGTACTCCAAGACAAAATATTAGTCCGAAACAGCTTAAAATGGTGAAAACTATAGCAAAGTGGGTTTGAAAAACTATAAATAGTAAAAATAAATTACTATTTACCAATTCATTTTCATTTTCATCCAAATAGTGGTTTTTGTTAGTTTTCACCTTAAAGTTCAGTTGCTGATTTCGAAAGCTGTCAGCGTCCATTTCACGAACCGTCTGGAGCAGGTTAGTCATCTCATCCTCCTCTTTCATTTGGTAGCTTTTATTTCAATTTTTAGTGGTCCATTATTTTTATTAGGCTAGCCCTACTTCTCCACGGCGTTGTACGCAAGATACAACTCTGCAGGTTGCGGGTAGGGCCTGCTAGACACGGTAAACGCATGCGTTGACCGCGGGTAGACGCCCCTGTCTACTCAGTTTCCCACGGGTACGGCCGTGAAGTTGGTTTTTTAAATGTTAAAAGCTAAAAGAACTTTTTTTTCTTCCTCGAGGATGGTTCTAGAGTGGAGGGAAAGAGAACATGATGTTGTGGATGAGAATGTCCACTAAGATTTTCCCGCGCAACAAGCACTACAAGCGTGTGGGCTTTACAAATTCTGGAGTGTTGGGGGTTTAAGGGCCCAAAACCAACTACTACGTCGATTGATTGATTACTGGGACGTAGATGCTCAGAACTTCAACTTGGATGGTCAAACACTCTCCTTAGAGGTGGATGACATATACTTCATTACAGGGTTGTCCCGCCGAAGGGAGGTGGCTAGTCTTCGATCTCGCACTGTAGGTGGTGGGATCACCATTCCCGACTATATAGACTGGTACTGTCTTCTCGGTACCCAAAAGGTGGGGATTTAGGTACCCATTGGGGCCATTGTGAGTTTGAGCATGAAGATCATAGTGCTCACCCTTGTGCGGATCATGGGTTCCACAGCTTTACATAAGGCTTTAAGGTCGGTGATGTTCTACGCAGCATAGTGCATGAGGCCTATAGTATATGACTGGTGCACAACGTTACTGGTGTCCATGAAGACCCATTTAACGGAGTGCAAGCGTGGGAAGGCAAATAACTTCGGGTATGGCAGTATACTGTGCAGCTTCTTCTTCTTCGAGAGTTATGGGGCTCAGTCCGAGGGTTGAATTCCCTCCGCATAGTCTCTGTGAGACAGCCCTGACTCAGTGGGCCGAGGTACTAATGTGACAGGGTGGTGGCCGATAGGAATCACCATATACAGATGAGTTCTTCCACTGGTGGGATCGGCAGGTCATCGCGATCGATGACTACCCATATGCCGGGATAGACTACCGATGCGACCGCGACATGCCGCTCCCTCCAAGGGCCGCATTCAAAGTCGCATTCAGAGACATCGATATGTTACTCTTTTTATGTTTTGTGTATTTAATTTTTTGGGATTTTTTATTATATATGAAAATGCAAAAATCTTTTTGGTGTAGTATCACATATTGACATTCCATTGTTTGCTCGCAGATGCTGGTCCACGAAGACCAGAGGGCTTCTCGAGACATTGTCGACGGGGAAAGGGGGGAGAGGTAGTTGGCGCTACAGCAAAGCACACATTAGAGACTGTACGGGTCAAAATGTCCCTTATGACTACCAGAGTACCCATGATTGAGGTGGAGCATATGCCAGAGGCGATGCAACAACATGTTGTGGGAGTATCGGGCACCTGGGTGCGGCTACTGCGGCACATAGCCAATGCCGTTCACTACTATATTCAGACACATCCTGCCGAGGCGGCTAGGCCTCCTCCTAGGGATTAGATATCTCAGAGTCCCATATTTTGTATCAATTATGCATATTTTTTAGAGCTACGGGCTTCGATTTTGTAATGTGACACCACCTTTTTGGACATGTTATTTATAAAAAACTATGATTATCCGGTTCTACTATATGTGTATGTACAAATGTGTGAATGAATGTTTATTTGTGTGCTTCTTTATTGATGTGACAAATTCCAATCTAGGACATAATTAGCATATGCTTCAGATACATGATTAAAACATCTTGGAACATGAATGTATGTAATGGAAACAAAATGACGCTCCAAGAGTCTTACCCTTAAGGACCTCCGTAGTAATGTAGGATCCCTCACGCAATACTGGCCATTCAATTGAGATACAACTAGTTCTGAATCCAGGCGGACTTCTAAAGACTGGATACCATGCGAAATGGCATCCCGAAGTAGCTCAACTATAGCACTGTACTCAACCACATTGTTGGATGTAGGACTGAGACAAGCACCTCCGGAAGACACAATCTGATGGTCCAGTGAATAAATATCGCACGCAGCAAAAGCAAGTCGCTGTGTATGACGGCTAGCGCCATCCGCGAATCCCAAAAACACAGGAGATTCCGCTGACATCTGTCAACCAAACAAAAGCGAATCATCAGATCCGAAAACTAAAAGAAACCTAAACGATGTACAAAAACAACTATACAATAGTATACAAAAGTATTAGCTCGAGCTAGAAGCTTAAGCGTAATACTGCTTGAGGTAGAGCCCATTTCTAGGCTCCTTCATGGCATTCCCCTCATAGTCTTCCAATTTGTAGGCTCCTCTCTCAAGGACACGCCTCACTATGTAAGGACCGTGCCACATGGGGTTAAAATTACCCGTCTCCAGAGGTTCCTTAGCTTGGTCATACAAGAGGACCAAGTCACCTTCAGCATACTATCGGGGATGGACAGACCTATCATATTGAACCTTGACACGACGTTTGTTGGAATCTATAGCCACGACGGCATTTCAACACTGCTCATCAAGCTGCTCAAGGTGGATCAAATGTTGCTCAACATCTAACGTATCAGGTAGGAGATCTATGGCTAGTTTTAATGAAGGGATTTCACATTCAATCGATAAAATAGACTCCACACCATGTACTAGCTGAAATGGTGAGAAATCGATGGCAGTCTTTACTACGGTTCGATATGCCCACAAAGCAGGATATAACATAATGTGCCAGTTGCTCTTGCTCTGTTGGATGGTACATTGGAAAATGGTCTTTAAGGACTTATTGACTGCCTCAACTTGACCATTCGCTTGTTGGTAGTAAGAATATGAATGATCTTGACGAAACCTAAGCTTGAGTGACAAATCCGCCATCATTTTGTTCTTAAAGTGACTGCCATGGTCAATGACAATCTCTTTCGGGATACTGAATCAAGTGATAATCTAATTGAACACGAAGTGGGATACTTAGCACCATTGGCTTTTACGGTAGGCATGGAATCAACCCATTTGGAAAAGTAGTCCACGGCCACAATGATATGGTGATGCCCCCCAGCTGAAGGTGGTTTGCAATCCATTAAATCCACCCCCCCACTTAGTGAAGGGACCGACGGTGACGACCAGATGAAGGGGCGCTGGATGCGAGTGTATATTTCGAGAAAACATCTAGCAAGGGTGACATCTCTTCACAACGTTCATACAATCTTTAAATATCGAAGGCCAGAAGTAACTTGCTCGCATGATGCGTTGGGATGTCACAAGCCCTGATGAGTGACCACCACACGCCTCGCTATGGAAGTCATTCAGCACTAACTCCACTTCTTCATGAGTCAAACAACGACAGAGGATAGAGTGCTTTCCTCGACGATACAAAGTGTCACCGATGATGACATAATCTTTAGCTTGGTGGCTCACACGTTTTCATTCATGTTAGATTTTGAGCATTAATTCAATATGATCTAGAATATTATTTAAGAGAATAACATGTACATCATATCAATCACAAGAGACAATAGACACAGAGTTTCCTTGGGGAAAACCAATAAGGTGAAAAACCCCACAACTTCCTTAGAGATAGAAAGAGCAATGATACAAAACCCAAATACAAGAGATAGTCTCCTAGCAGCTTCTCCTCCTCCACTTGTTCGCAACTCCCACATGAGAGAATATATGAGTAAGTGAAAGATCAAATAGAGTGACACCCTCACTCTATTTATATACTGACTTGATTTTCCTAATAACCTAACAGGGCCGACTTCTCTATGAGAGTCTAATAACCCAGGTAACTCAACTTAGGGTCGACCCCACACTTGGTGGTCTAATAACCCATCACATATAAGTTGCGACACTAGCAATGCAACTTGCGACACTTGTAAATGCAAATGACGACACTTCCGTTCAGAGTAATAATAACATCTCTGTAGGGATACAATATACATATATGAAATACATTCCGAAGTTACAAATACATCAACACTCCCTCTTAACTAGGAAGGTATTTCTCGACAGAGGTCTTCTAGCACACAAGTCTTCTTCTCTGGATCATCACCATTGGATCATCGTCATCGAATCATCGTTATCGTCACTGCTATTGTTATCTCAACCAATCTCCAATCTACTTGTCATAGGAAGTTCTACAGAGCCAGCCCTTTTTCATGTTGGATGTAGGCCTAGCCTCCATGTAGGTCTTCATCATATCTGCAAGCAAGCCATCAAGTAGGTACATCTCAGGACTGATTACACTACCTCTGCAACACCGGCAAGATCTCTCAGGACTGATCATATGCCACTGCAAAACTTGCAAGAGTATCTCAGGACTTATCACATGCCTCTGCAAAACCTGTGTACCCTACTATCACATCATCGACTTTCACCTCATAGTCCACGAAGCACAACCCATATGCACATCACACAACACTTACATACACCGGCATGGGAGGACCTACCTACCACCATCCGGGAAGGGCTCAACACTTACATCACGACCATGGGAGGACACACCTACAACCATGTTGAAAAGGCACATCACTTACATCAACGACCATGGGAGGACACACCTACTACCATATCGGAAAGGCTCGACAATTACATCAACGACCATGGGAGAACACACCTGCCACCATGTCGGAAAATCCCATAAATTACATCAACGACCATGGGAGGACACACTTGCCACCATTTCGAAAAATACCAGCCCTTACATCTTCACCATGGGAGGACATACCTACCACCATGTGATAATGGCCCAGCCCTTACATCTGCACCATGGGAGGACATACCTACCACCATGTGAGAATGGCCCCAGCCCTTATATTTGCACCATAGGAGGACATACCTACCACTATGTGAGAATGGCTCAAGCCCTTATATCTGCACCATAGGAGGACATACCTACCACTATGTGAGAATGGCTCCAGCCCTTACATCTACACCAGAGGAGGACCTACCTACCACTATGTGAGAATGGCTCATGTGCATCTGTGCCTCCGGACTCATCACTTCACTTTGGAGGGAATCTTGATTTGAAGTACACCAAGTCTCTCTCTGAAGTATTCAAACTTCACTCTGGCCAGCGGCTTGGTCAACACATCGGCTATCTGCTCGTCCATCGCAACATACAGGAGCTTCACTGCTCCTCTCTGCACCATATCCCTGATATAGTGATACTTGATCTCAATGTGCTTCGACTTGTCATGGAACACTGGGTTCTCCGACAACTTCACACAACTCTTGTTGTCGCAATATATACAAGTAGCATCCAACTGGAGATCAAACAAATCAGACAGTAGCTTCCTAAGCCATACTGCCTCACAACTAGCTGAACAAGTTGCAACATACTCTACTTCAGCTGTACTCAGTTCCACACAGGACTGCTTCTTGCTAAACCAAGAAATCATACCGGATCCCATACTGAAGCAGCACCCCGAAGTGCTCTTTCGATCAATGGAACTGCCGTCCCAATCTGAATCAACATAACCCTCCAAGTTAAACTTTTGATTCACATCATACTTGAGCCCATAGTCAACTATACCCTTCAGGTACCTCAGAACATGCTTTGCAACAATCAAGTGAACATGTCTCGGATCTGTCAGGAACTGGCTCAAGGTGTTCACCACAAACAAAATATATGGTCTCGTGTTCGTCAGGTACATCAAGGACCCAATCATCTGACGATATGGCATCAACCAGATCAGATGAATCATCACACAGAAGCTTGAGGTTTGATGCCATAGGTGTGGCCATGGCCTTGCAGTCCATCATCCCGAACCTCTCCAGGATCTCTACTGCATACTTCCCTTGTCTAAGGAATATTCCATCTGCACTCTGCCACACCTCCATACCTAGAAAGTAATGCATCATACCCAATTCCTTCATCTCGAACTCGGCAGCAAGCTTCCTCTTCGTATCGACAATCAACCTATCCTCACCTGTCACAAACAGGTCATCCACATACAATAGTAGTATCACTGGATTGCCTTCCTCAACCTTGTAGTAAAGGTTGGAATCCGCTTTACTCTTGGTGTTAACACCCAAAAAGTGGTCACTAGCTCACTCCCTTATTCACATGACCCATTTGTCCACTTTTTCCACCATTTGAGCCTCTAAAACCTTCAAAAGGTCACCAAAAGACCATAATACCCCTTTTTCCCCTCAAAATATGTATTTTTCCTCAAAAAACACAAAAAACCCTCAAAAAGGGTCCAAAATTCCCAAAAAATATTAAAAGGGAATAAAAATATAAAAAAATATTCAAAAAATGAAAAAGAGGGAAAAAGAGACCTAAACCATGTTGGTCCATACCATTGGTTTCCTTAAAACCATAATGGTATTACCCATCACCCAAAAACTATAAAAAGGTGATAGGGGCTCCTCATTATTCATCCACATTTCATCCTATCCTTATGCTGCCAAATTCCCTTTGAGAACCATTGTCTCCCATTTTGAGTTTGAAGAACCCCATTGAAGCATTGGAGAAGAAGAGACCATTGGACATTGGAGCTTCGCAACCTTGGAGCTGCTCAACACTCACCATCCTCACTACTTGAGGTAATACAAAAGATTAAATTTCTTAATTTCTTGCTTTTGTTATAGATCTTATTGCTTATGTTTGAAATCTAGTTTTTTATTTATTTACACATGCTTATGTTAGATCATATTATATTAGTTTATTCATAGTTGGTTTTGTTTTATATCGAAACTGCTATTACAAGTTAATAGGTGCATCCTTACACATGCTTGGTTGAAAAACCAAGCAACACTTGGTAAAGCCCAAACTGGATAGAAAGTTGTCTATCCTCCCGTACCATGTCCTAGGTGCTTGCTTCAAGCCATACAAGGCTTTCTTCAATGTGCACACATATGACGCCCTGTCATGTGTCTCAAAACCGAGTGGCTTCTCCACATATACTTCCTCTTCGACTACACCATTCAAGAAATCTGTCTTGACATCCATCTGGTGTATCTTCCACTTCATCACTGCAACTAGAGCAAGTACTGTTCTGATGGAAGTGTATCTGGCTATAGGTGCAAAATTCTCTTCATAATCTATCCCTTCTTTCTGGGAGAAGCCACGAGCTACAAACCTCGCCTTGTATTTCTTTATGCTTCCATTTGCAGCATGCTTGATCTTATATATCCACTTAGAAGTCACAACAGACTTCCCACTTGGTCTTGGGACCACATCCCAAACATCATTCTTCATGATCGACTGGTATTCCTCGACCATGGAATTCTTCCATTACTTCATTCCGGATCCTGGGAACTTCAATATATTCAATAGATAGCTTCGTTGCTGGAACAAATGTTGTCGTCCTTATTTTGTAGGTGATGGTACACGATCTTTCCTACAAGTCAAATTCAATTTCATGATTAGAAAATTCTCATAGTTTTCAGAACAAAATCTTACACATAAAATTATATATGTCATACAGTCATGCAATTATCTTAGCCAATGCTTCAATACAACATTCATCCATATCCCGTAACTTTCTAGATGCCTTCCATCTCTACCAGAACATTGTTAAGAGTTTTCACTACTCCCAACATGTCAGCAAAGAGGTTTCATTCTAGATAAGTAGCAATGGAATGTTGTACAGTGCCATAGGCCACTTACCCATCACATGCATATTAGTAGTATATTGTTCATTAATGCAATTATTCTAACATGCATAATACACAACCTAAGTCTAGGAACATAAGTATATACATCATTGAACAACATTATTTAAACAATCAGAATATACAAGAAATGACAATTCAAATACTTATCTTTGTTTGTTTGTTGGATAGACTCCCTCTCAATCTTTGCTTCCTTTCTGCAACTCCATTCTGATGTGGATTGTAAGGAGTGGTCAACTCCCTCTTAATCCCTGAATCATTGCATAGCTTCTTGAAGTCTCCTTAGAGAACTGGATGACATCGGAGTGTATAATCTCCAAGATTCCTTTTGCCTTGCTTTCACTACTTGGAAATGTCTTCTTTGTGTTTTTTTCCCTTTGCACAACCTTTGCAAATGCCTTCATGCTTTGACTGGATTTTTTTTTTTTTTAGGAAGACCTTCCATTACTTTGCTTGCAATTGGTAGTGCCCTATAGTGCACATGTGCAAGCCTTCTTATGCCAAAGTTCACTTGGCTCTACTGAGTCATGAACCAAGGCTTGTTCTGGTTGGCCCTTCAGTTTGTATAATCCTCCCTCTTGCTCTCTAATCACCACTGCATCAACTATAGTCTTACCCTTTGGCAACATGAGAACTTGGCCATCTATAAATGCAATCCTCATGCCTTTTGCATCTAATGCAGATATGGAGAGAAGGTTCTTCTTGAGGCCTGGAACATATAGTACATCTTTCATCTTCATAGATTTTCCAGAGTCTAGCTTATAGAAGGCTTCACCACTTCCTTTTATGGGATACTGATAGTCAACCCCAAGTTTCACCTTGTGAGGTGATTCATGTTCATATAGATTTACAAAGGATCCCTTGAATCCTGTCATATGTTTTGAAGCCCCACTCTCTATAAGCCACTCATTGCTTCCATGAGTAATAGTACTAGTGAGGGCAGAAATCAAAATATACTCTTCATCACTTGAAGAATCTTCACTTTCTTCCCTAGCCCTATTCCTGGGAGGTTCATCATCCTCTGCAGTGTGGGCATGATGTCTTCTTTTGTTGTTCTTCTTCTTGTGGGAGCCATCTTTATTATTTCTGGGACAATCCCTGGAATAGTGTCCCTTCTCATCACATGTGTAGCATCGGACATAGGACATGTTTCTTCGAGGTCTGAAGTCACCCTTCTGATTCTGATGGTGGTTCCTTTCTTTCTTACTGTGGTGGTGCACCCTTTTGTCATCATACTTCTTGGAGTGTGCTGTGAGGGCTTGGTCTTCATTCCCCATTTTCTCTTCTCGAGCTGTAATCCAAGATTCTTCCTGTGAAGATTCTTTCCACAACCTACTGAATGTGATAAGTTTCTTCCTAGCACAAATTCCTTGGATGAAGGAATCCCATGACTTAGGAAGGCCATTTAGAGTGGTCATCGCCACTTCTCCATTCTCTATATCTTCTCCCACAGCTTCAAGTTGTTCTTTTATCTGGGAGATCCTTGAAAAAAATACTTCATCGTCTCCGCATTATGGATCTTGACATTCTTTAGTTTATTCCTCAAGGTCATCTTTCGATTGATGTTCTTCCCTTCAAATAGCTTGGTCAAGGAATCAAACATCTCCTTAGGTGTCTTCAGAGATGACACATGTGGTATGAGATGGTCCTTTATAGAATCAATAATGGTTCTCTTAGCCTTGACCAAGTTCCTCTTGTATAAGGCCTTAGCCTCATCTCCCTCTGGAACTGGAACTTCTTCACTTATGTAGGTGTCCAACTCATTCTCTTCTAGGATTAACCCAATCCTATACTTCTTTGCTCGAAAGTTATCAGCCCCTTCAAGCTTATCCTCAAGCTTGGTGTGGTGAGACATATTAATGAGAAACTCAAATGGAAATAAAAGATTTAGGTCTTACCACTTGATTTGCTGAAAAATGGCTTTGGAGCTGGATTGGGGTTTGCTAGAGAAACCCTAAAAATTCAATCTTTGAATTTCAAACTTTTGAAAGGATAGAAAGATGCGCCTTGCTGAGTTGATTAAGCTGGTATACTCCAATTTTGAAAACTGCAAAATTTTACCCCTCAAAATTGCCTTTGAAACTTCTGGATCTACTAGATAGGATCCCGAACTAGGATTTGATAAAACCTGACCTTCTACCCAGCCAAAAAGTTCGATCCAAGGCTCAGAAGTTTGATTTTTTTGAGAAGCATCCAGCCATGGTCACAGATTCCAAAACTTTCAACTTTTGCAGAAACCCTAATTTTCCACCTTACCGATCAAAGTTCTGAACTAGGGTTTGATAAAGCCCGGCCTTCTGCCCAACCAAAAAGATCGATCTTGTGCTCTAAACTTTGATTTTTCTTAGGAGCATCCAGCCGTGGTCTCAGATTCCAAAAATTCCAACTTTCTCCGAAACCCTAATTTCCTGCAGTAGTGACAGGCCAAAACTAAAAGTGCTCAGAATGAGATTCTGTTTCGACAAAAGATGCGCCCTTGCTAGGAGAGTCAATATAGCCTCTTGACTTTGAAGATATGTGGAGAGAAACCCAAAAATTAAGAATCCCTAGCTTCCACAGCTGCACAGTGTCTTCTTCTCAGGTTAGCTCTAATACCATGTTAGATTTTGAGCATTAATTCAATATGATCTAGGATCTTATCTGAGAGAATAACATGTACAACATATTAATCACAAGAGACAATAGACACAGAGTTTCCTTGGGGAAAACCAATAAGGTGAAAAACCCCACAACTTCCTCAAAGATAGAAAGCGCAATGATACAAAACCCAAATACAAGAGATAGTCTCCTAGCAGCTTCTCCTCCTCCACTTGTGCGCAACTGCCACATGAGAGAATAGATGAGTAAGTGAATGATCAAATAGAGTGACACCCTCACTCTATTTATACACTGAATTGACTTTCATAATAACCTAACAGGGCCGACTTCTCTATGAGAGCCTAATAACCCATGGTAACTCAACTTAGGGCCGACCCCACACTTGGTGGTCTAATAACCCATCACATATAAGTTGCGACACTTGCAATGCAACTTGCGACACTTGTAAATGAAAATGACGACACTTTTGTACAGAGGAATAATAACATCTCTGTAAGGATACAATATACATATATGAAATACATTCCGAAGTTACAAATACATCAACAGTTCATCCCGTGAATAGTGCGAAGGGAACTTCAAAGTTTGGAGATATACGATGATATCCCCATACCAAGGGTGCACCAACGAGATAAGAAATAAATGCTTATCCATAAAGGAGTCTTCATGGACGATGTCCTCATCAAGTCGTGGAAAATCTGACATGAGCTCAGCGAAACCAAGGATTTCACCGACTTCGCCGAAGCAAAATCGAGATCAAACTCCTGAAGAATCATAATCCATTTATTATACTTCCCCCCGATCAAACGTCGTGAAAGCATGAACTGAAATGGATTGATGTGTGCTATGACAGTGGTTTTCCTAAGCATAATGTAATGTTGTAAACGTTGGACTGCATGAACAGTCGCAAGTGCCAACTTATCCACGTGAGTGTATCTCAGCTCAGCGTCTGCTAGGTTTCGACTAAGATAGTAGACAACATGCTCTTGGAGCGCATCATCTACCTGAACTAAGACCATGCCAATCATCTCGAGAGACGTGGCCACATAAAAAAAGAAATCTCTAGCAAAGTCGGGTGGACTAAGCAGAGGGGCCGATACCAAAGCTTTCTTCAAATTGTCAAAAGACTGCTAGGTTCGCTCCTCCCAAATAAACGGTGTGTCCTTCTTCAACAACTGCGCGAAACCTTTGGTAAGACTAGCATAATTCGCTATAAAACGTCGTAGAAAAGTAGCTCTCCCTTGGAGTCTCTGAAGTTGAGTTATATTACACGGGGGAGGCAATCGAAGTATTGCCTCAACCTTAATAGGATCGACTCTTATACCCTCTTGTAAAACTACAAACCCTAAAAGATGACCCGTTCTCACAACAAAGATGCACTTGTTGGGGTTCAACCGAATCTTGTAACACCGACATCTTTCGAAAATAAGGCGAAGGTGCTTGGGGTGGTCCACTCTTTTACGCGAATGGCTAGCAAGATCATCCAAGTAAGCCTCCACTATACGCTTAAGGTCATGAAACGCATAGGTCATAGCACGCTGAAACATAGCTCCGACGTTTTTAAGGCCGAAGGGAATTTTCCGGTACGCAAATGTACCCCAAGGACATATAAAAGCCATTTTATGTTGGTCCTTGGGCTTTATCTGGATCTGATTATATCCGGAGAAACTGTCCATAAACAAAAAACCTCGCTTCCCGCACACGCATCCAAAATTTGATCTATGAATGGTGTGGGAAAGTTGTCTTTCGGAAATGCGCGGTTCAGATCTCTAAAATCTGTGCATACACAGATGGTTCCTTGCTTCTTATCTATAGGAACAGGATTTGACACCCATTCAGTAAGGAGAACCAGTTAGATGAAACCAACTTTAAGTAGTTTCTCCACCTTTTCCTTGATCACGGTTGCATTTCTAGGATTCACATCACGAAGTCGTTTCCGAACTGGCTTGGCATTGGGATATGTCTTAATCTTGTGTTCGAAAATACTAGGGTCTATTCCTGGCATCTCCTCATATGACCAGGAAAAAACATCCCGAAATTCCTTGAACTGTTCGATGTATATACGGATCTCATCGGGAGAACAATCAACACCGATATAAACGTTCTCTATCTTTCTGGGTGTGCGAGAGATGTTTATTGGTTTGGTTGGGGAAATATTGGCCATATTCCCCTCCGCGTAAATCCCATGTGAATCCAAAGGAGCCACAGGGTTACCAACCTTCTCGGCAAGAGTCGTCCTAAACTCTTCTCGCTCAAGAAGATCGAGGTTAGGAAGAAAATAAGAGTGATGATGCAAATATTCCCAAGGCTTCTCACTACCACACATGGCCTCAATGATGGCTTCATCCGAAGGCAAAGTACCATCAAGACAATCGTGCGAGCAAGACGAGTCGGCTGCCCATGCCAATAGCATAACGAGATATTCCTCCTATGTCCGTGAAGAGGGTGGATCCGGTTCTTCAGTGGCTTGTTGAATTTCATGGTAAGCAAGCTCAGCTGCAGATAATGGCATAGCCATTCCAATGTGTGAAATGTCTCCAGACGGGCACTCGTGGGTTGTAAATTCCACGAATCATTAAAATACGAGGTCCAGAAATGTACATTATTTAAAGAGGATGGCGCACTATCGGAAACGGATCCAATAAAAGAAATTGGTGCAATAAAGTCGAATGATCCCATCAAGGATGGATACAATCCTACACCAATGTTCCCAGTTGCCTGCTAAGAATATTTGATCTGGGGAACAACAATTCCCGGTGATGCTACAGAATTAGAACTAGGGAAGTCTAGCTGATCGACCGTCACGATTCTGCCTTCAAGAGGAAATCAAATAACTCTAAACACGGAGGATACAATCGCTTTCATTGCGTATATCCGATTCCTACCCAGAAGAAGGTTGTAGTCGATGGGCGCATCAACCACCTCGACTTCAATAGGAACAGATTTCCCACCTATGTGGACCTTAAGGAAAGGGAGAATACCATGCAGCCTAAACGACCGACCATCGAACGTAGTAAGCATGGTCATAGATTTTGACAGGGGAGGAGAGCCAAGAGCTTTCAAAAAATCCAACTACATTACTGAGGTGGAAGCACCTTCGTCAACCACCGTGCGTTTAACGAACTTATCTAAGCACCTCACATGGACTTGAAAAGCCACATGGTAAGGCAAGCGAGGCTAGATATCGATAGTGTCGAATTTAATAACGCTAGGGCTACTCTCATCCTGAACTCCCAAAGCAGCTAAAAGGGCGTGTCTTTGCGAAGGACGTGCCTGTAAAACCTCAAGAGCCGACATGGCACACTGTGTTTGGCCCAAATATTCTACAATAGAGTAGTTTTTGGCAGCTCGGGCATTGGGATTGTGCGCCGAGCGCTTAAGAACACCTTTCGGTATCCACGGTATAGTAGTGGGCTTCTCGATATGCAAAGAAGTATCAGGAGGAGGAGGAGGCTCATTCCCCATATTCGGTTGTGGTGCACCATAATCGAGTTGACGAGTAGCAACACTAACCTGAGATTAGACCATGTTCACGCATCCGTAGCTACCAGCATGGGAAGAGGATGTCATGGTTTCATTAGTCCCATAGCCAATAGCAGGAGCATTCGAAGCCATATTCTAATGATGCAGAAGGGGATCTTTCAACACAGTTGGGCTCTATGCAAGATGCCTCAATGCTTCTTCAATTCGAGGACACAAGTGAGTCAGGTGATCCTCCCCACAAATCTTTCAAGGGAATTTCACCTTACGTCTCGGCTTACGGTCCCCACCAACATTTCCGCCATCCTGAGGAGGGTTGGCATTCTCTTTCCTAGGAGTGTTTCAATTACTTCCATTATTTGAATTATTCCCACCCTTACGGTCATTTCTCCCCTTCTTCTTTCCACCAGGTTGCTGGTTACTTGATGGGTTTTCCGTCTATATAGAATGGACATCGGATGATTGGGTAGGAGTGGATGAGGCGTGACCCTGTCTGGGGGTAGACTGGATAACAGACAAATTTTTCATTTGGTTTGTAACCAAGTCTACGGGTCGAGTACTCGTGGGTCCAACAATTCCATCATCATGTGGTCCAGGAACAGGCTTGGGCTCATGTCGTGAGCGCGGTGCGTCAAGGATGATATCGTACAGGATACCGGATTAAGCATAGAGTAAATCTACCAGCTGGGATTTGAATATAGCTTGTTCCTCAGTCGTGATGACGGACATTGAAACGTCCTTAGATATGTAGGGAAGCAACGACTTGAGGAACCATTCCAACAGAAAATCTAGAGGAATGTTGGCTTTCACTAACCTCTTTCGTCGACGCCACTCCTGAATGTGATCAGATATGTGTGTTTCCTTGTTTTGGTGGAAGGTAGATAAAAGTTCGATGCTAGTATCGTAACGAACTGGCAATTAAAAGTGATCCAAGAAAACCAGAGCTATCTCATTAAAACTCCTGTACCTGCCCCTAGGCAACTTGACATACCACTTTGCAGCTGCCCCCGTGAGGGTGCGTTGAAATAGTCTCAGACAAATAGAGTCGTGGTTTAAAGAATTCAAGGAGCACCAAAGGTGAAAAGTCGTAACATGATCACTCGGATCCTCACCATTCTTCCCTTCGAAATTCAGAATGTCTGAAGGGAGCTTGGTAGGGACTGGAGGCAAAGAAGGATCGTGACACATCGGATCATTCGTGAGCTTCGAAAGATCTAGTAGATTCAACCGAGCAAGAAACAGGAGCCGAGGCTATGAAGCTGGATTAAAGGCTCCCAAAAGAGGCTGACCTTGCGGACTGTAGGGATGATATGAACCGTGACCATGACCATAGGGATGATAACCGCCTCCACCCTGACCTGTGTAAGGGTACGAAGGTATATATGCGTTATAAGCACCATAGTGAGGAGGATTATAGTAAGGGCCAGAACCCACTGCATTATAAGAAGAATTACCACCATAATTATGGGGCATATAGGTGCTAGTTGTAGCAGGAGCAATCGAGTAATGACCATAAGTGTAGGGTATGTTTCCACCCCCAGTTTTGGGAATGTGCCCACCTCTAGTGTTAGGAATGTGCCCACTCCCAAGGTTAGGAATGTGCCCACCCCTAGGGTTAGGTATGTGTCCACCTCCAGTGTTGGGAATGTGCCCACCCCCAGTGTTGGGAATGTACCCACTCCCAGTGTTGGGAATGTGTCCACCCTCGGTATAGGGTATGTGCCCACCCCCAGTGTTGGGAATGTGCCCACCCCCAATGTTGGGAATGTGCCCACCCCCAGTGTTAGGAGGGACATGCTGGTTAGCAGACGTGATCGTAGTCATGGGTATATGCGTAGAAACATGTGTGTTAGGTTGTGTGGTGTGAGCTGTGTTATGTGAATTGTTCCCACTAAAATGAGGGTTAGTCCTAGGGTGTGGTCCTCCTCCAACAGCTGTAGAAGCTGAAGGGATGTGACCAGCCATGAATTGAAATGGAGCGGAAAAGGACGTGCCACCCCCGGAGGGAGCAGTAGAGGTTGTGCCGCCCCCGGAGGGAGCAGAAGAGGATGCACCGCCCACAGAAGGAGCAGTGCCCGCATCTCCAAGGCTAGTGTTAGCTTGACTACCTGACGAAGTGGATGTAACATTCGAATTAAAGCTGGGCATACCGACTGCAAAAGGATTAGTGGTCAAAGGGTTTGTAGTGTCATTAAGATCTGGCATCCCATATCGGAATCGCTGTGTGTATGTGCCATGGGATGGGTTTGGCTCCAGGGGTGGATATGGCCCAAAACTTGAGAAAGTGACGTGTGGGGGAGAACCTTCCTCTCCAAGCTCTCTAGGAGTGGGAGGAGTGCTCTGTCCATCGAACTCAACCGACGAAGTCACGGGAATTCTTCCCGGCGTGCCAGATGCGAGAGTCATAACGTACTCGTGAAATTTATGAAAATTCTCAAAAGTATCGGAGGGGATCCTCCGGTGTCTCTTATGAAAAGGACGTGCTACCTCGTCAGCTGATAAACCAACCAAACGACGAGACCGACAGAGAGGTGGATCTCGCTCCACGATAACTCCAAATAATCAGAACGCCTCCTAATGGCCAACTATCGATCAAAGAGCACACACCTAAAGAAACTACAGCCAAATGCACACAAACAGGACTAGATCAAGGGACCTCCCGACACTACAGCCGGTATGTCTCTCCTAGGAGAGGCTTTAGACTCCCAAACTATAACCTGAGGTAACATAATCAGTTATAAGGGTTCCCAGACTTCACTGCGTGCACAGGGTAAAATCCCTATACAACAGGAAACTGTGTTGTCCAACCCCTATCTGACTCAGGACAATCGCAGAATAACCGCAACGAATGCCCTATGTGATACCTAGGTAAGCAACTAAGGTCACCACGATATAACCAATGCTCAGGTGGACAGTAGAAGGTGTGATCCGTCATATGGGCAAGGTAGCTAAGCACGACACTCAAGAGGTACAGATCCCTCAAGAGCCCTCATACATGAACAAATCCTGGAAGTATATCCCACATTCAGCTAGTATTGGAGGGCTATCTCCGCAACCAACCTCCCATGACCTCGTGCTTAACTCTGGTTTTAGTGGAGCTTCCTAAGAACAATGATGTATACCATGGGTTTCACCACTCCCTAGTCAGACACATAATGTTGGTTCAATAGTATTGGATTGTTAAGTCACAATGATCTATTCCAAGACTCTAAACCTAAGCTAGTCGGTGCACCCTATAAAATGAAAATTGTTTCTAATCAATTTTTAAGATTAAGCATTGATTTTAATGGCTTTAATTACTCAAAGGATATGGTCGTGAAACTGATGATGTATAGGACTCAATGGTATGCACAACCGAAAAACACTAGCCTCATCTATTCAATAAAAAGCATGCCACTAATATGACAATCAATCCAACAATTCGAAATAAAATGCAGCTCTTTAAAGTTTCAATGCACAAGCAAGTCCTAGATGAAATCACAAGCATTCTGATTCAAAATGCAAAACATAAAGCAAATATTTTTGTATTTTCTCTTATAAATGCAAGGAAAATGAAAAACATTGTTTTTGTATTTTTTCAATATAAGGAAATGAAAAAATGCAAGCAAAATCTAACTATTCAGTAAAGAAATGCAGAGCACATCAAATAGACAACCCAGCAAAACCCAAACAATAAGATTCAGCCAATCTAATGAGCTATAAAACAAGAAATTGTGGAAAATAAAAAAGCTCAAAAACAAAAAGAAAGAGGAGTTTCTAGTCACAAACAGAGCATGGAATAGTCAGGAAATAGGCCAACTAAGACTCAGGAACACTCAGAACCAACCCAGCAACAACCCAAGTCCAAAAATCAACCAATCCCGGACTTGTACGCGACTATTCAAAGAACAACAACGGGTAGACGCGGGCTACAATTCACACAGGTGCGGGTAGACGCGGTCAAAACTAGGTTGACCCGCATACAAGGAAAGGAAAATGAACCCAAAAAGAGTCAAACAACCCAGAAAAAGCTAGTTTTCTAATGTAAATCCCGACGACCAGTCAATGACACAGAAGCTCGACAAACAACAACTCAAAATAAGGACAAATGCCTAAAAAATCCCCAAAATGGATGTTCTCCCCACTGGAGTCGCCACTTCTGTTACTGAGAAAACTTCCTATGGTTCGGGGTAGACCACAACAAACAGTTGACTACCAGAAAATAACTCAATTCCCAATGCAATGTTATTATAATGAAAAGGCTAATATATGGAGAATAAGAACCAACCTTCAACCGGATGTTCGAAGTAGATCCCCGTTGAGCTTTCAATATCTACACTTGAACCCGCAGATTAGTCTCAACAACAAATACAAGCAAGTGCATATAATATGTGAAAGATATTAGCATAATCAATAACATGATCCATGATATCAAAAGAAAATGTAACCCAATGTAATTTAAACAACATTCACAACATCAATTGGATGAGAAAATGAGTATTTCCATTAATTAATAACAAGAAGTACAATGATACGACCTCTTTCCCGCAACCAATTTGAACCAAGAACTGGGTCTCTCCACTTGTGCCTCCACCACTTCAATCCCCCATGCAATGGAAAACTCAAACTATGAAAGGAGTTTGGTAGGTGAACATAAGGAGTTCACAACAACAAGGATCAATGAGTGTAGACTCAAGTCACGGCAAAAAACCACTAGAGTTATCTTGCTTTCTCTTCCTCCTCCCTTCCATACACCACAAGAGCTCAATATATAGCCTTCCAAAGGTAAGTGAAAGGTCGAATCGAGTCATTTCGGGGTATATGGAGGGCCAAAGGTCACCCTAAGACCGCTTTTCGGGAGTAAAAAGTAATTATCTATTGGTTTTTACCATTTAACTTGGTGTACGCTGGTTATAGTGGAAAAACCTGCGTGTACGCTGGCTATAGTAAAACAGTTAGCGTACAACAACAAAAATAGGGAAAAGTGTGTTCTTGGAGGATAAAATGTGGATCTGAGTTAATAAAATGGATCCTGAAGGCCAATCAATACTGATGCTCACAAGGTGGAAAATTACGTTGTAACAGACTATACCCCAAGTGAGATGGCCGGAGAGGATTCCATTGAGAGTGAAAATGCTTCGGCTTTGGCCAAGTTGTTGGTGTAGTTTATAATAGATGAAGGCTTTGGATCCCATCAAGAAGTTGTTGTAGAGAATGATATAGAGCAATCCCCTTTGGAATCTGTGCACTGTTCATCTGATAAATAATAAAGGTTCAGTAGATATCTAGGTTAAAACATGATAAAGTAGAGGATATCATAGATACTAGGGAAAAAGGATCGGTAGTAGCATAAACATTTCAATTTGAAATGGCAAGTACTACAACATATACTGTGAGAAGACTCCTTATGTTCCATGGAATTGTGAGGGATGATGTTGAACAACAATATTGGTTTACTTGTGAGGCCATCTGGACAGTTAATAAGATAACGGATGATATAGTAAAGATTGTATGGTTGGATACCACCTTAAGATATAGATCCCTGCAGTGGTATATAAAGTATCAAAATAATATGGCAATAGGACATACTAAGACTTTAGACGAGATAAAAGGTGACTTGATCAAGGATTTTTAGAAGCCAAAATCATAGCAGCATAGTCTAGTAGAACCGAAAGAGATAAAACAGAGGGTAGCATAATAAGTATGGGATTATGATCATAGGTTTAAAAACCTCCTATGTATACTATTTAGATTTAGGATGTCCAACAAAAGGAGTGGTTTATTGTTGGTTTTATTCCCCATATATGGATTCCTTTCACACAACAGAAGATTTCAACATAAGCATAAGCGTCAAAGATTACAATGCGCCTGGAGTCAACAAGAGGATGCATTGAACCTTCATTTGGTTTGGCACGAGTAAAAAATAAACTGGCTACTCTATCCAACCAATTAGAGGAGATGTATAAAAAGAAGAAAGTGCACAAAAAAATATGGTATACTTTGCACAGAACAAAGGTACGCCATATGAATGAATGCCCAGTGCTTGGAAATTACATTGCAACATGCATGCTGAATCTGTTCCCCACTGGAGCGATGCCTGATTGGTGTGAGATCTGTAGAACCTTGGGAGACGAGCCACCCCGATGTCCAATGTTGCAGAAGTCTCAGAACATAACTAATACCCCTTATGTTTTTTTTGTCAATCCATGGACCATGATGTTAACTATAGATCAATAGAGTTGATAAAGGAATGTACAGTTGATGCCTAACATGTGCAAGGAATAGAGGATAGTGAAACCATAAGATGATTAGAATTTTTAAGAGCTTATAGAGGTAGAGGATGAAGAGGAGCACCCACCTGTTACAATTGTGGGTAGGTAGAACACATTGCATTGTTATGTTATACACCCTGCACATTGCGTAGACATTGTGACAACACCAAGCATGAAACGGAAAATTGTCCAGAGCTTATGATAAAGTAGGAAGAAAATAAAAGGAGAGTGAATAAGGTTACTCCAGAACCTAGAAAGGAACACAGAGAGACACACCGAATACATGTTGTAACTCAAGAAGGTGCAAGGACTAACCTGGACACAGATAATATTTTTGAAAGAAAAATAAAGAAAGTTGTTCCAATTCCAGCACAATTTGATGCCGCACAATATAAGCAATATTAAAAATATTAAAAACAAAACAATATTTAAAAAATTAAAAAAAATTAAAACTTAAAAAAAATATTAAAAATATAAAAGCACCCCTTACCCTCTAAACTAAAAAAATAAAACGTTTTAAAACAATTAATAATATAATAACAATTTATAAAATAAAATTAAAGTAATTAAACCCCTCTAAATTAAAAAGAAAAAAGAAATAAAATCTAGAACTTATAAAAATTTTGATAAAAAAAAGTTTACATGCTAAAGGGGTTGGGGAAAGGGGAGTAAAAGGGGGGGAATTGAGCCCCAACCCCACTTTTAATCCCCTTCCCCACCCTCGTTAACACATAGGGGGGGTAAACACATAGAAGGGGGTAAACACAAAGAAGGGGTAATGGATGGTGGAAAAAGGGGTGGAACCACCCATTTTCCCATCATCCCTTACTCCCTCTACGTGTTAATGGGGTTGGAAGTAAAACAGGGGTGTTTGCTTTCAGAATCGAGCACCCCCATTGAACTACCCTTTTCCACTGCCCCTTACCCACATTTACATGTTAATGGCCCTAAGGAGTAAAAGAGGGGGGATCGATTCCATAATCAAGGCCCCCCGTGGGAATCGAGTGCCCTCCTTCTCCCCCCAATTTTACTCCCCTTCCCTAAGGGGGGTAAGAGGAGTTGAAAAGAGGTGGCACCCTTTCCAGGTCCCATTTACCCCCTCTACATTTTAA
Organism: Larix kaempferi; assembly: GCA_027924585.1. Lineage (NCBI taxonomy): Eukaryota > Viridiplantae > Streptophyta > Pinopsida > Pinales > Pinaceae > Larix > Larix kaempferi. Next base: position 9,920,225 of record BSBM01000047.1, on the reverse strand, counting down.
GGGGGGTGGAGAAGTGAACAAAAATTAAATATTTTTTTTTTAATTTAAAAATTAAACCACCCTACCCCTATCCACCACCCCTTACCCCCCTCTACATGTTAACGGGGGTGGGGAGTAAAAACCTCTCCCCGCCTTTTACTCCCCTTCCCCGAGGGGGTAAGGGGTGACACCGCTCCCCAACCTTTTCCATCCCCCTTACCCCCTCTACGTGCTAAGGGGGATGGGGAAGGGGACGAAAAGAGGTTGTTTAATTTTTTTTTTTAAATTTAAGCTCTAAAATTTTTCCATTTTTTTAACTTTAGTTTATGTTAGTGTAAGAAACTACTTAGAAGGGTTTTATTATCAATGCCCATTTTCGTGATGTTATATTTGTTTTGTTGGTTGGAAGTGTTTATTTATTTATTTATTTTTAATACATTTTTAAATTTTAATTTATTTTTTTAAGTTTTAAGTTTTTTTTTTAATTTTGTTTAATTTTTAATGTTTTTTTTTAAATTATTAAATAGTTTTAAAAAGAATGATTTAATTTGTCTTTTTTTTATTGTTTTTAAAGTGATATTTAAATAAAAATTGAATATATATTTTAGGTTATGCCTTTGAAATGCTTGCAATTGTAACCCGACATAAGAAAGGGGTGTCATTGGTAGTACCCATTTTTTTATTATGGGTTGATTTTGGCATTTTCATTGCAACGTCATTGACTGCTAAGGCCATGATTTCAAACAAGTTGTAATCTCAACTTTGAAAATAAAAATGGAGGTGCTATGGTAGCACCCCTTTTCGATTCAGGGGTCGGATTTAACATTTTTCGTTGCAACGACACCAGTTGTTAATGCCACGATTTCAAACAAGTTGCAATTTTAGTCTCATAAAGAAAAATGTGGGTGCCATGGTAGCACCTCTTTTTGATTCAGGAATTGATTTTGGCATTTTTCGTTGTAACAACGTGGGTTGTTAAGGATGTGGTTTTGAATAAGTTGTAATTTCAACCCTGGAAAGAAAAATGGGGGTGCCATGGTAGCACCACTTTTCAATTTGGGAGTTTATTTAGGGTTTTGATTACATCGACACGAGTTGTTAAGGTTAGGGTTTCAAACAATATCTAGTTTTAACCCTAATGAAAATGAGGGTGATTATGGGAGGACCACTTTTCGAATCAAGGGTCGATTTACAACTTTGATTGCAATGGCACCAATAGAGATTCCAAAAAAGTTGTAATTTTAGCCCCTAAAAAAGGGTGCCAATGCCACCAACGTTTCGATTGGGGGTTATTTTTGGTGTTTTGACATAAACATATGAGCCTTTATGGATAGAGTTCTCGTTTTGAGTATAAAGTTATTGTCAAGTTGTATTACCCAATTAATATGGATGAGCATGCTACATATTGTACATGGTGTTACGTAACCAGTTACCACATTAACTCTTTCTTAACAAAGTGGTTATGTAACTAAAGACATCGCCATGTTAATACCCATGCCCAAATGTGGATCCCTCCAATTCTAGTTTTATCCCAACAGTCAGTTACATTGTCTTAAAGTCGTGGATCTAGGAGCTTGACACCATCCACAACTACCTTGAATGCATTTGTGACAAACTGCTACTGATCTCTCAAATCATGGAAACACGTGCTTATTGTCTTCTATGGGCCATTGCAATCACAATAGATATGCTAAGGACCACCGACCAAGCAACCACTTGTAGAGAAAAAAGGATGCTACAAATTTATTTGCTACAACCAATTATGGAATTAATAATAGATGCTACAAAGTCATATAACTAGTGCAACATATGGGAACAACTTGGCCAAGTAATAATAGTTGGGAATAACAAACCATGGGATTAATACTTCATTTATTCATGTTGTTAAGTGTAATTTTGGCTTCCCATGGGGGGCAACTCAAGTGGTAAATATGAGAAGTTGTAATTGGTTGTAAATGGAAGGTCACGTGTTCGAATCCCCCCAAACTTACCCGTGTGCCATGGTTCAGGCCCTGTGGATGCACCTAGGGGTATAGTGGTAGCGAGATTGGATCCTTGAACCCCGTGTCACACGAGTACCAACCCAACCCCAATTGTCAATTCCCTAGTAAAAAAAAAGTGTAATTTTGGCTTTGACTAATAGTTCATTGAACCCAAAAGGATTATGTTGTTCCCAAGCAACATTTATAAAACTTGTTATATTTGTTAGCTAATATTTGGGTCTTGTTATAACTATTTTACTCTGAATTGATTACAAAACATCTTTGTGTGTGTGTAATATATATATATATGTGTGTGTGTGTGTGAAGTGGAGGGCTCTTGGGATTGGTTACCATATACAAGGGATAATAGAATACAAAACTACATGCATTGGAATTTGTTTTTGAATACAATGAACTTCATTTCCATTTGTGTTTATGAGTTTGTGAGTGTGTTTTAATTCAGGTAGTGTTGTAGTATGCTTCAACATCTTGTTCTCTAGAGGCAGGGCCCACTTTAGAAGAACATGTATTGAGTACTTTAATATATTTTTTTCATTCAATTCTATTTTTGTGTGTGTTCATTTGAATTTTGTAATTTAATCCATTTTCTTTACAACCTATAATATATTAGTTTTGCAAGATAGTTAATTCAATTATTTGCAATTAAGGTAAAAGTTGATTTATGAATTATGTCAATGATTTCATTTTTTCATAGTAACTAGTCTTAACAAAATTTGTGAGCACAACAAACTTGATTTATGGAAAGGAAATGCCTTAAGGTGTGCATTTCTTTTGGCTTTCAAGTAAATATACCAGTGTTACTCATGTAGCTAAGTTTTCAATTATGAAGTAGATAGTTCCCGTAGATTGTGATTTATGAAGAGCATTTAAATTATGCAAGTGTGTTTCATTTTCTACAAGTATATTTCATTCGGTGAAGTGTGATTTGATTCAGAATTTGCTTTCAATGCAAATTTCTAGTTTTATATTAGACTTTAACTTTTTTTCTGTAGAAGCATGATAGAAAACCAAGAGTAAACATAGAACCTGGGTCCTACACATATAGTGCTGCAATGCATCTTGCAAGTGTTTGGACCTCGTGTTGATAAATTAATGCACAATCCATTTTATTACTCTTTCTTCCAATTATAGGGTGATAAAACAGATTGTAACGTCTTCTTCTTCCTCTTCTTATAGTTCATAGGCACTTGCTTAGGTTTTCCAAATTGGTTATCTATTTTTCAACTCCTTTATCCATCTTCGCAATGTCTACATTTCCCTATTCCATATAGTTGTTTTGCTTCTTATTATCATTTCTTCTCTCTATAACCTCACATCATCTTCTCTAAGCCTTTATCTTGCTTAGTTCACTTTCTTAGAACTTCCAAACCTTGTTTTGACATCGAATGGCACACTTGGGGCATAACAAGCCCATAAATAAATGAATCTTTTCCCACTCACATACTATGTGCAATGGTTTAGAACTCACATTCATGAATTAGAACAATAATCCATTGCAATATCTCAAATGACCATTCAAACAACACATAAATTCATTTACAAACATAAAAAGATATTTGTAATCACTCTTATTACTTTGAATATGATTATATGTATATCATGACAATCTTGTGCCTTAACATTTTACTCAAGCTTCCCAAACAAATCCTACATTATATTATCTCTCCCTAATAAATGACCAACCCAATCCTCATGGATATTTATTCTAGACTAATAGACTCTTTTAGATCCTCTTATGACTCTTCTTCTACAACAGTGTCGTTTAAACTTTCATTTGAGCACTTCACCTTCTTAATTCAATTTATATTCATGCTTGTCAGTTGTCACTTCATATTATCTTGCATGACCTTTTCTGCAGCATGGCGCGGTCTCTGCAGTGTGCTCCTGTTGACCGTCTAGGATATGGATGGCTCGGTCGTCTCATAGAGATGGGGTTTTCATAATGTTTCACCGGCAACTGTTTTCCATAGTCGTATACATAATAAAACACATACTTACATGTTCATGGTCATGCATATACACAGATTTTAGTTCATGGGAAGAGGCAACTGTTGCTTACTAACTTGTTGAACTTTGACTATCTAAGTGCTTGAGGAGCCACACAATCACGAAAAGCTTGACTATCCAATGTGTCCTTTGACCTTGAGTAATTTCTACATATTTTAAGATACAATGAAACAAGAGCACCTTGGAATCCAAAGATGATTTATTTGCCGTAACTACTCATGTGGAAAATAGCCCAAAGATAAACTTAACCAGTGTACATTTGCTCGTCTTTTATGCACTTACCTTTTATGCCATTTCTTCTAGCATGATTGACCAAGGTTAATTTGTTTTGTTTATATTCCATCTGCAAAATGAAAATGATTTAGCTCCAAATTGTGTACCAAATTGTGCATACATAGTTGAAATAAATTATATTAATGTCCATGAATGAGCAAAGTAGATCAATGGCATTGGAAATTACATCTGGAATTAGAAAAACTAGAAAAAACCCAAGGAACTGAAAAAGTAGCTAAACACTTAAGGCACTAGAACAATCTAAACAGAGTTGGCTAAATCTTTCATGTTTTGAAATTTTAAGGCCATTTTTGCCAGAACTTGACGATGGATCTTTGTTGAAATTAGGAATTTTCATTAATCAAATTGCATTTTTTTTTATTTCAGAAATGGATTCAGCACCCTCCAAAACCTTTGGACACTCCAATTATGGAATTTCAACAACATATATCTACAATTCCAATCGAATTTTTGCTGAAAATTTACAAAAAAAACACAGTTCAAAACATAGAACTTTCAACTTACACCAATATAAACAATTTAACAAAGTAAACCTAAAGCAAGGGTAGATCCAAGTACATGTCTAAATTTCCCTAAAAGTGAAGTTGAAGAAAAAAACTGGAAACCGAGACAATAGATTGTGCTATCACATGTCTACATTAATGCTCCTAGCAAAAGATGAGAGACTGATTGCCTCATCATCCACCACTTTGACCAATATAGGATCTGATAATACAGATATCTGTAGGAGAATGCCCAGGGCTGAGAGGGACAGGCTGGAAAGTCTTCAGAGGTGGCAGGGTGCCTCCCCTGCCTCCCTACTCCCCTCCCCTGCCTCCCTACTCCCCTAACATCCAAGGCCCACAAAATTGTTGAAGTAGTAAGAAAGCTGGTAATGTGCACCTGTCCTTCTGTCCTGGTATGCGGGCAAACTGCACTGGATGGTCTTCAATGTCAAGAATATTAATTAATAATGAAAGCTTCATAAAGTTGGTGCAGGAAGAAATAAAACTATCATGCAAGAATTGAAATCTTCGATCTGATACAAATATGTATTTTGGTTTTTAATGAAGTCTTTTGCAATTCCCCCAAAACATCTTACCCATTGAAATAATGCCCTAGTTTCTGTAAATGCTTATCCTAACAGCAGAATGTATATGCCATCAATCATTGAACATTCAGATTATGCCTTAAAACCACAGATTGTAGCTCCAACAAATTGTGTACATTTTTTGAAGCACTGGACTATATAACTGCTAAGGATGAGGAAAAACTGCCAAGAGCCAGCAAATACTCAAATATTGCCTTTGAACAAGATACAGGAAGGCATCTGAAAATTAGATTTCTGATAGAGTAACTAGGTAAATTACAACCTGTTATACTACAACTTGTTAGAAAATAGTTTAATCTCATCTCATTATTCCAACAACTTCACTGACTCGTCCACATTTTCAGCGTAACCGGCACATTGTATTCCCCATTCAAGGACAGGATAATGCAACCATTTGTAGTGTTATATTTTTTCATACAAACAAATGTAGAAGGGAGTCGGGATAATAATGCTAAATAAACTTTTGCATCTATGTTTCTGCGTGCAATCGGCATTGGAGTGATGCTGATAGTATGCGAGTTAATGCTTGTCAGTAGGGGATTTGGAAAAACAAGTTACTGAAGTACCCCCTACATCAGCAAGAGCGGGTGCTCCAGCAAGTGAGCTCCTGTGTAATCAGAATACTTGGTAGGATGGTGGTATCTGCAACAGAACCTGAATTTGGAACTGTCAGCTGATCAGAATCTGAATTTGTTGAGGGCCGTCCAGGAGTTCTTTGAATTTGGCAAATTTTCCAGATAATCCAACTGCGGGGCATGCAACCACAGGCTAACAGGATTCCATTCTGATCCCTGGTTAATCCTCCTGCTACTGCAAGTCTAGGATTCCCTTTTGCTGCCCAGTTTAAAATGAGAGCGGAGATTTCCTTTAACTTATGCCGGGATCTGGGCAACCGAAGGTCTATCTAATTCGTTTGTGCAATCCATGAGGTGGTAGAACTTCCAATGCCTTCCTTTCCTCTTCCCTATAGCAGTTATCCTTCGTACTTCTCTATACTAAATGCTTCATTGTTTTTTATATTGGAGCAAGAGCTTTGGAACATATTAAGTGGGTTGGTGTAGAAATGCTTCTGAACACTAAGTGTCGGGTCCAGTGTTTAATGAAAGAACGATTTGTCCGGTGAGATTGTCAGATTGTCCGGTGAGAATATAACTGTGTTAACTTTGTTTGAGCTTTACATCCACCCCTGCACGGATTCGAACCTGAAATTTTATTAAGTCAACCATAAAACCCCACTTCTGACTCCCACCTTCAAACCCTTGAGTAATCCATATCTGCCAACAGAGATATTACATTTAGGAATCAGACTCCAAATGGTTGTAAGTACCCTTTTAACTTAAGATTCTTCCATCATCTGATTAGTGTAGCTATCCCAAGTCAAAGGCCCCGACAGTGATTGCATGCTGAGAGTGATAGGCACCTTTTCCAAACGTGACAAGGAAAAGGGACATTCCAGGAAAATATGGTCAGGCACTTTGATGGGAAGAAAATAAAGGGCCAGTCAGGACCAATCCTTCTCTTCCTCCTCTCTGTTCAAAGTCTCTGCTTGGCACGACTGAGTCAGGGCCAAATAAGGGTTATCCAGGAGTTTACTGGAAAGCAGAGTGGGTTATTTCGAGCTATGCTTAGTTAGACCGACTCAGGACCAATCCTTATAAAGGGTTATCAGGCCTTCACTGGCAAGCAAGCAAGCTGGGTTGATTGGTGACCCAATCTCGATTTTCTTCCCAAGCCTTACATAGTACACTTCTAGAAAGTCCCTTCATTCCATTCTTCTCAAGGTTTTCCGCTGTTAGTGGTCTTTTATGTGGCCGAATCCAGATGAATGCATTGAGTTTTGGAAGGAGTTTCGAGTCCTAAGCATTCTTTCGGATATCCATGTTTCTTTGCTAGTCTTCGTAGTCCAAGGAAACAGAATAACTCCTATCACCCCCTGCTGCTCCCCATATTAGGTAATCGTTAAAAAAGAAACCACTATCAGAGGCAAGAGGTCTAAGTCTAGTGAGAACGGTCTAATCTCCAAAATCTGGTCACACCAAATATTGATCCTCTTACCATCCTTTAAAGTCCTGAACTGTTTATTTTGCTGCCCAACAACATACTCTGCCACACCTTTAAACCAGAGTGAAGAGAATCAACTTCAAATCCAGTTCTTCCAGAGAAAACTCATCCGTTTTTTGCAAATTCATCTAGAAACCTTAGAGAGTCAGCAGGGACCAATCATTTTAATGGATTTTATCAACACCCCTCTAGCATGCAAGTTCGGCCATCTTGAAAGTACCAACCTTCCATGTGGCTTTTATAGAATAAATTCCTAATTTCTATACTTGAGAGATGTATGAGATGGACAAACCCAATTTAATGACCTATTTAAGATCTTCCATTTCCATTTGATAATCCTAAAATCATTGCAAATTTAGAATGGTGTTGACTTTTTCTGCACATGCTTTGGAGTGTATGTCCCCAATGGTTTCTTTAAACATTTTGTCACAAATATCATACTTTTGTTGTTCACTTTTTCTCTTAATGCTTCCAAGTTTAGGTCAAGTGGTTGTTTCAAACAATTTGCCATGGGATTGATGATGGTCCTATTGACAAAGGTAGTTTGCAAAGTCATGGAGTTATGTGAAATTATTAGATTTAAGCGTTTTTTAACACTTTTTGTTTATTTAATGATGTGTTTAAAAAAGTAAGAAGAAAGATAAGGAGAGAGAAAGAACAACTTTGTTTGAAACTCCTTGAAGGACAATGAGAGAGAAAGAACAACTTTGTTTGAAACTCCTTGAAGGACTAATGATTGAAGAAATCAACAAAAAAAATAAGGAGTGAGATAATGAATAACTTTGTTCGAGACCCATGAAAGACTAAAAAACACAATGGGCCTTCCATTGATGAGTGGAGCAATCCATAGATTCAATATACATGCTCTTATTCATTTAAACTGGTGCTCATAAAAACCAAACTTACTAAGGCCTTCTTCCATAAAAAAATATATTTTTAAATTGTCAATGACCTACACTATACTAAGCTTGATTAACATTACTCTCTTTAGTCCATTTCACTAAGTGCACCACCTCCTGGATGCTAAGAATCAAGCTAGTGAGATTTGGCCAAGACTCACGAGTCTCATTGAGTTTGGTCAAGTTGTACTTGAAATGAATACTGGGTTTAAACTTGCCAACAATAGAAAACTTAAAACTTGATAAAACTCGCCCAAAATTGTACAACTATTTTTATGATATATTCCATTTTCTTCTTCATTATTTATCTCATCCATATCCCCACTTCAATGACGTTTGCAAAACTCATTTTACTTATATTCCTAACTTGTAATTATATCATACACAAAGAAGTAACAATGTGTGGTATTCATTGTTCAAAAAGTTTTCTTGCCATGTATTATGAGTTCTAGAGGGAACTATTAATTGCACATAAAGAATCAAATAAATCTTTAGATATATATTCTACATAGTAAGAGAATATGGAAAACAAATCCAAAACATCAATTTCTATGTTAATAATGAAAGTTGTGAACATGATTATTCATATCACTATGTTCCATAACGAATAAAACTTAAATTAATGTCAAAATCAACATGCCATGCAAGACAAAATAATGATTTGACTAAGCTCTATATATATTAGAATTTAAAACTTTGCATGTGCTTATATGATTGTTCATGTCACTACATTCCATAATAAATAAAACCTAAATCAATATCAAAATCAACATGCCATGCAAGACAACAGAATGATTTTACAAAGCTCTCTATGTATTAGAATTTAAAACTATGTAGGTGCTTATTTTTATATGAGAACATGCTTTAATGTTAATGTTATGTGTTCATTAGTAAGGTTGTTATGCAACAATTTCGCCTAACTGTGTAAAATCTGAAGTAACAAGTAGGTTTCGTATTTGGGTTTCTTCATTAAACAATGCAATAATAAAAACTTAGTCATTCACAAATCATTGTTTTAGTCATTTAAAACCTTCCTTGGTTTCAGTTTTTGAGACAAATGTTGAGTGTCGAAAGCAAAGAAAACAAATCTTAAATGAAAGAACCCAAACCTTAGTAGGAATTTAGGGTTGATTTGGAATGCTAAGTTGGATTAATCTAAGTTGTTCAAAAAAACAGGGAGTCTTACTAGGATCATAACTTTCCTATTGGTGCTTGATTTTGGGTCTTCTTTAGCTCACTGAAAATAAAATTAGTACATTGACTTGGGTCCTTGGTTGTTGTTCCTAACACGCTCGAAAATCATCACAAAATCACATGGAACACCCTAAAAAATCATGACCTAAAAATTGCTAATATCATAACCATTTCTAAGTGAACTTGATAATCACCTATATCACTCTTGGAGATATGTGACCATCCTTCTCCAAATTTATATTTTCCTTGTTCTTTTCAATTCACTTTTATTGCACAAAATCCCACCAAATTACAACATGTCTCTTCAACTTAATACACACAAACTTCATCCCCTAAATATCTCCCAATCTCTCAAATTCAAAATATTATTCCATCTCACTTAGACAATCTATAAATTCCTCCACTTTTTAAGCTTTAATAAACTTTGAATTTCACTCACCTTTTTAGTTCAAAAACCTCATTAGTGGTGTTAAAATCAATCCACCTTCAAAGTCTTCACGAGTTGTGGTTTGTCATTTTTTACCAACATCTTTCTCATATTTTTAAATATTTTTTGGTTTCCCATAACCTTGTATTTGTCTTTTTTAAATTTAAAATTAGGATTTAAGTTTATGGAGTTTTTCCATTGTATTTCCTAGTATTTTATTTAACTCCTTATTTACCTAAAAGTAGTGTATTTGTATTATCTTTGAATAATGACTTAGTTTGGAGATTGCTACAAGTTGGTTGTTACAAGTCCATGTATTCTAGGATAATTTCAGCTACTACAAGTCATAAAACATTATAGAACTTGACGAGAACCCTCCAAAGTTCAAGTTTTTTATAGGCCACATCTAGTGCTATTTTTATCTCGAATCGAAAAGTGGTGTTAGTATCAATATCCTTTTTTTTCGAGGGTTAAAATTACAACTTTTTTGAAACCCCAACTGACCATGACCGGTGCCATTGCAATTAAAACCGTAAATTGATCCCCAAATCAAAAAATGGTTCTCCTAGAATCACCCTCATTTTTATTCGGGGTTAAAATTATATATTGCTTGAAATCCTGGCCTTAACAACCGGAATCGTTGCAACAAAATCACTAAAATCAACTCCCCAATTGAAAAATTGTTCTACCATGGCACCCCCATTTTTCTTTTCGAGGTTGAAATTATAACTTGTTTGAAACCATGGCCTTAACAATCGGTGCCATTGCAACAAAATGTCAAATTCAACCTCCAAATCAAAAACCTGCGCTACCATGGCATCCCCAATTTTCTTTCTGAAGTTGAAATTACAACTTGTTTGAAACCATAGCCTTAACAACTGGTGTCATTGCAATGAAAGCGCCAAAATTAAGCCTCAAATCAAAAATTGGTGCTACCAGTAACATCCCTTTCTTCTATTGGGTTACAATCAGGGTTGAAATTTGACGTCTTACCTTGCACGTCAATAAATTTTTATATGACGTTTTAATTTTAGCATTGTCTTTCATTTGACATTTAAATCTTAACTTTACCCGTCATAATAATTTTTTTTTTTTAAATAACATTTATAATAACTATACGAAACATTGAATTCTCATGTCTTTCTTCATATAATACAAATATTTTTATTCTTTTAATATAATAAAAAATAACATAATAAACATAATGATTAAACCAAGCACACACATAATGACAAACCAAGTTTATCTGAAACCTTTAAATATGCTTCTTCACAAGCAATACAATGAGCCATTGCCATGGGCCATCAAATACCATGGGCCCAAAAATCCATGACAGACTCAAGTTTACCTAACAAGGGGAGATACCAAGACCATGACAAAAATCAAAATTTCTATATTAGAAATATAAATATAAACTCTCTCTCTCTCTCTCTCATATGTGTGTGTGTGTGTGTGTGTGTGTTTGGGATATAGATATTAATGACGTGTAAAAGTAAAAATGCACTTCAAAATGATAGGTGAAATTAAAATTCACACTTCATTAATGATGTTTAATTTTATCAAGTGACAATATTTTGACATGTAAAATAGTAAATGGTAGCTATTTACCCGTCAAATTTCAACATTGGTTACACTTATAAACATTTCGAAACCACAACCTAAAAATATATATTCATTTCTTTTTTAAATCAAGACAAATTTGACTCAAAAATAATAATTAAATAAACAATTTAATCTTTTAAAAATAAAACAAATTAAAAAAAACTATTAATTAAATAAACAATTTAATAATTTTTGAAATAAAACAAATTAAAAAAAATATTAAAAATAAAACACAAATAATAAAATTAATAAAAAAAGGAAAAGAAAAAAGACCTCTTACCCTCCTAAATTAAAAAATTACAAATTTTAAAACTTTTAAAACCAATTCATAATACATTCAAAATTTATAAAATAAAATTAAAGTAATTAAACCCTCTAAATAAAAAAAATTAAAAATTTAACAACTGTTTACAACAACTAATAAAAAATTTAAATTTTTAAAACTTAAAACAGTATATTAAAAATTAAAAACACCCCTTACCTCTCTATATAAAAAAAATAAAAATTTTAAAACAATTAATAATATATTAACAATTTTATAAAATAAAATTAAAGTAATTAAGCCCCCTAAATTTAAAAAAATAAAATAAAAAAAAATTGAAAAACAAAAACGTTAACATGTTAAGGGGTTGAGGAAAGGGGAGTAAAAGAAGGAGAATCGAGCCTCGACTCCACTTTTACTCCCCTTCCCCACCCTCGTTAACACATACATGAGGGTAAACACATAGAAGGGTCAAGGCACTGTGGAAAAAATGGTGGCACCACCCCTTTTTCCACTGTCCCTTACCCCCCTTTACGTGTTAATGGGGTGGGGAGTAAAAAAGGGGTGCTCAATTCCAGAATTGGGCGTTCTCATCACCCTCATTTTTACTCCCGCACTACCCCTTTCCACTGCCCCTTACCCCCCTCTACGTGTTAATGGGGTGGGGAGTAAAAGAGGGGCCCTCGATTCCATAACCAAGCCCCCCATGGAAATCGAGCACCCCCTCCTCCTCCCTCTTTTACTTCCCTTCCCCAAAGGGGGTAAGAGGAGCTAGAAACAAGTGGCACCCTTTCCAGCCCCCCCTTAACCCCTCTACATTTTAAAGCGGTGAGGAGAAAATAATTAAAAAATTAAAAATTAAACAACCCTACCACTTTCCACCGCTCCTTACCTCCCTCTACATGTTAATGGAGGTGAGGAGTAAAATCCTCTTCTCCCCTTTACCCCTTCCTCGAGGGGGGTAAGGGGTGTCACCCTTCCCCACCCTTTTCCACCCCCTTACCTCCCTCTACGTGTTAAGGGGGTGGGAAGGGGACAAAAAGTGGTAGATTATTTATTTTTAAGTTTTAAAAATTTTCATTTTATTTTAAAATTTAGTTTCGGTTAGTTTAAGAAACTAATCAAGAAGGGGTTTTCTATTAATGCCCTTTTTTATGATGTTATATTTGTTTTATTGTTAAGAGGTGTTTATTTATTTATTTATTTTTAATAAATTTATAAATAGTTATTTATTTTATTATAATTTCTTAACTTTTATTTTTATTTTTGTTTGTAAATTTTGTTTAATTTTTATTTTTTTAAATTATTAAATAGTTAAAAAAAATTTGCTTTTTTTTAATTGTTTTTAAAGTGATATTTAAAAAAAAATAATATATATTTTAGGTCATGCCTTTGAAATGCTTGCAATTGTAACTCGAGATAAAAAAAAAAATTTAAAAAAAAAAGTGTCATTGGTAGCATCAATTTTCGAGTATGAGGTTGATTTTGGCATTTTTCGTTGCAACGTCATCGACTGTCAACTCCACAGTTTCAAACAAGTTGTAATCTCAGCCTTGAAAATAAAATTGGAGATGCTATGGTAGCACCCCTTTTTGATTCGAGTGTTGAATACATTTTCGTTGCAATGGCATTAGTTGTTAAGGCCACAATTTCAAACAAGTTGTAATTTTAGCCTCAGAAAGAAAAATGTGGGTGCCATGGTAGCACCCATTTTTCAATTTGGGGATTGATTTTGGCATTCTTGTTGTAACGACGTAGATTGTTAAGACCATGGTTTCAAACAAGTTGTAATTTCAATCTTGGAAAGAAAAATGGGGGTGTCATGGAAGCACCACATTTTTATTTGGGAGTTTATTTGTTAAATTTTCAAAATTTACTTCAATCTGATCTTGGATCTTAACTGAGAGAACAACATGTACAGCAAATCTACAGCATATCATTCATGGACACAATAATGCAAGCACAAAAGAGACATAGAGTTTACTTGGGGAAAACCATAAAGGTGAAAAACCCCAATAACTTCCTCAGAGATAGATAGAGCAATGATACAACCATAATACAAGAGATAGTCTTCTCCTAGCAGTAGAGCCTCCTCCTCCACAAGTGTGCCACTCTCCCAAGTGTGAGTGAGAGAATAGAATGTGTAAAATGAGAGAGACACACTCTCTATTTATACACTAACTTGACTTGACCTTTACTCAACTAGGTCGGCCTCAACTTAACCACTTAACATAATGCTGACTGGGCCGACACCCACTAAGGTGGTCTAATAACCCTTTGACCCACATAGCCGACCCCCAATAGGGTGGTCTAATAACCCTTTGACCCACATGACTTATACAGGGCCGACCCCAACAAGGTGGTCTAATAACCCATCAAGTATAAGTTACGACACTTACAATATAAATGACGACTCTTCCGTATAGAGGAATAATAACATCTCTATAGGAATACAACCACTTCCATATAGAGAAATAATAACATCTCTATAGGAATACAATATACATATATGTGAAATACATTCCGAAGTTACATATACATCAACACTCCCTCTTAACTAGGAAGGTATTTCTCGACACAGGTCTTCTAGCACAAGTCATCTTCTCTGGATCATCGTCACTGGATAATCGTCATCGAGTCATCATCATCGTCACTGTTGTTTCTATCTCAATCAATCTTGAATCTACTCGTCATAGGAAGTTCTACAGAGCCAGTCCTTTTTCATACTGGATGTAGGCCCACCACCTGCAGGTCTTCGTCATCACTGGCCATATTGTGGAAATCTCAGGACTTATTACGTGCGTCACAAAACCTTAAAAGACTCTCTTGACTAGCAAGAACCCTAAAGAGCATCTGAGGCCTTTTTCATCCTGTCCAGATCTCCAGGACTTATTACATGTGAACCCACCACAAAACCTCAAAAGAGAATCCCAGGACTGATTACGAGCACAAGGCTCAACCTATCGGATATCCCAGGGCACAAATTACATGTGGTCACCACAAAACCTCGAAAGAGTATCCCAGGACTGATTATGAGCACAAGGCTCAACCTATCGGATCTCCCACGGCACAAATTACATGTGGTCATGGCAAAACCTCGAAAGAGCATCCCAGGACTGATTACGAGCACATGGCTCAACCTATCAGATCTCCCAGGGCACAAATTACATGCCATAGGACAAAACCTCGAAAGAGCATCTGCCAGATATCCCAGGGCACAAATTACATGCCATAGGAAAAACCTTGAAAGACTATCTGCAGATCTCCCAGGGCACAAATTATATGTCCTCCCAAGCAAAACCTCGAAAGAGCATTTGCCAGATATCCCAGGATACAAATTACATGCCATAGGCAAAACCTCAAAAGACTATCTGCAAATCTCCCAGGGCACAAATTACATGTTTATCTGCACAACCTGTTCCATGGCCACAGAGTATCAACCTGATACTCACCATACATCATCCTGATGTACACATGACCATCCTAATCATCAACACTGCAACATCCTGTTGCATGTCATGTGGAGCAACATCCTGAAGCTCGTCATCCATGATCATCCTGATCATACAATGCATCTACCTGATGCATACCAAGTATCTACCTGATACATATCATCATGCATGATCTACCTGATCATACAGTGTATCCACCTGATACAAATACAAATACATGATACATATCACCATACATGATCCACCTGATCATACAATGCATCTACCTGATGCATACCAAGTATCTACCTGATACATATCATCATACATGATCCACTTGATCATACAGTGTATCCACCTGATACAAATACAAATACATGATACATATCACCATACATGATCCACCTGAGCATACAATGTATCCACCTGATACATATACAGATACATGGTCCAAGCATCCAACATGATGCATATACAAAATACATACAAATGATCCAACCAATCATATCCAACATCCAACATGATGCGTACATACATATACATATAAATGATCCAACTGATCATATCCAGCATCCAACATGATGCGTACATACATATACATATAAATGATCCAACTGATCATATCCAGCATCCAACATGATGCGTACATACATATACATATAAATGATCCAGCATCCAACATGATGCGTATACAGAGCAATAACTGGAGCATCGTCCTGATGCTCATCATCCAACGCTTACATCCACAGCCATGTGAAGGATCCTCCTTCCAACATGCTTGGAATGGCTTCTGCAAATGTGTCCATCACTTCTTCCTCGAAGTGTCATCAATCTGAAGAACACCAAGCCTCTCCCTGAAGTACTCGAACTTCACCCTGGCTAGTGGCTTTGTCAGCACATCTGCAATCTGCTCGTCCGTCGCAATGTATGGGAGCTTCACAGCTCCTCTCTGCACCATATCCCTGATATAGTGATATTTGATATCTATGTGTTTCGACCTGTCATGAAACACTGGGTTCTCGGACAGCTTCACACAACTCTGGTTATCACAAAAGATACCAGTAGCATCCAACAGGAGATCAAATAACTCAGACAGTAGATTCCGTAGCCATACTGCCTCACAACTACCTGAACAGGCTGCAACATACTTTGCCTCAACTGTACTCAGTGCTACGCAGGACTGCTTCCTGCTGAACCAAGAGATCACACATGTTCCCATACTGAAGCAGCACCCAGATGTGCTCTTCCTATCTGCAACACTGCCTGCCCAATCTGAATCAACATAACCCTGTAGGTTAAACTTTTGATTCGCTTCATACTTGAGCCCATAATCCATTGTACCTTTCAAGTACCTCAGAATATGCTTTACAGCAACCAGGTGAACACTCCTCGGATCTCTCAGGAACTAGCTCAATGTGTTCACCGCAAAGCAAATATCTGGTCTCGTGTTCGTCAGGTACATCAAGGACCCAATCATCTGACGATACATAGTGATATCAACCGGCTCGGATGAAGCATCACACAGACGCTTCAGGTTCGATTCCATAGGTGTGGCCATAGCCTTGCAGTCCATCATCCCGAACCTCTTCAGGATCTCTACTGCATACTTCCCTTGTCCATGGAAGATTCCATCACTCGGCCACACCTCCATGCCAAAAAAAAATAGTGCATCATCCCCAAGTTCCTCAACTCGAACTCGACAGCAAGCTTCCGCTGTGTGTCGGCAATCAATCTATTCTCACTTGATACAAACAGGTCATCCACATAGTAGTATCACTGGATTGCCTTCCTCAACCTTGTAGTAAAGGTTGGAACCCGCTTTACTCTTGGTAAAGACCAAACTGGATAGAAAGCTGCCTATCGTACCATACCAAGTTCTGCACATATATGATTTCCTGTCATGTGTCTCAGAACCAAGTGGCTGCTCCACATACACTTTTTCTTCAACTACACCATTCAAGAAAGCTGTCTTGAAATCCATCTGGTGTATTTTCTATTTCATCACTTTTATATTTCTCTATGCTTCCGTCTGCAGCATGATTGATCTTGATAGATCCATATGGAAGTCATAACAAACTTCCCTTCAGGTCTTGGGACTACATCCCAAACATCATTCTTCATGATCGACGGATCATGGCATTCTTCCCATATCCTGGGAACTTCAATATCTTCAATAGATAATTTTGTTGCTGAACAAATGTTGTAGTTCTTCTTTTGTAGGAGATGGCATACGATCTTTCCTACACAACAAGTTAAATTGCATGATTAGAAAACATCTCATAGTTTTCAGAACAAATTCTTACACATAAATAAATATGTCATACAGTCATGCAATTATCTTAGCCAATGCTACAATACAACATTTATCCATATCCCGTAACTTTCTAGATGCCTTCCAATCTCTACCAGAACATTGTTAAGAGTGTGCACAACTCCCAACATGTCAGCAAAGAGGTTTCATTCTAGATAAGTAGCAATGGAATGTTGTACAGTGCCATAGGCTACTTACCCATGCATATTAGTAGTATACTATTCATCAATGCAACTATTCTAATATGCATAATACACAACCTAATTCTAGGAACATCAATATATACATTATTGAACAGTATTATTTAAACAATAAAATATGCAAGTAATGACAATTCAAATACTTATCTTTGTTTGTTTGTTGGGTTGACTCCCTCTCAGTCTTTGCTTCTTTTCTACAACTCCATTCTTATGTGGATTGTGAGAAGTGGTCAACTCCCTCTGAATATCTGCATCCTTGCAGAAAATACTGAAGTGTGCTCCTTTGCTTTCTTGCAGGAACAACTGGAGTGTGCTCCCTCTTGATCTTTGCTTCCTGGATTACCTGTCCTTGAACTTACATCCATCCTTAATCACTATGCATGATTATTAGTATCATCATTGTGCTATCCTTGAGGTCTCATACATAATCACACATTTATTAGTATAATATTAATACTATCAAAACACAATAATCTTAAACATGTATATTCATGATCATTCACAGATAATAAACATTAGTATTCAAGGTTTCAGGGAAGTCTTCTTTTACTCATACATTTTCTTATTTGATCATAGGACTCTTCTGGTTAGTTGAATCATCAATTATGGTAAGAAACATAATATGCATACAACCATGATTATTCAAACCTATGACTTCATGAATAATCATTATCAACAACACAACAGTATAAGATCCTAACACAAGGTAGGATTCTAGCTTGATATAGGAAAAACATACCTGGATTAGCATGCTAGCTAGTTATGTCTAACATACCCGCATAATGTCTTCTGGTTCTCTTCAGTGACTTGTGCTAGTAACCTGCATGTCTCATAAGTTAACCATTGTAGAAACAAGTTATACATACCTCGAAAGTAGATCTTCTATGTGATCCATGACAATGGATGAATCCTTGTCTTCATGTCACCATGATCATACGTTCTTGAAGTAGAACATGATTTGAATTTCTTGGTGTACCTTTTATGTTAGTAGAAAACATAAACCTCATACAACACCATAATGCATTAGTACAATCATAAGTGTCAACACCCTAACCAATGAATATCTTCTATCATGCATTCATAATTTTGTTAAGGTGATACGACAAATCTAAAATCAAGATTGTACTAACCGTAATAACATGAAAACAAACATACCATAAACTTAATCATGAACAAATATCGAAACATACCTCGATGAGTCATACCTATCGAGATCGCTTGTAATATTCTTATGTAAGGCCTTAGCTTCATCCCCCTCTGAAACAGGAACTTCTTCACTTATGCAGGTGACCAATCCATCTTCTTCTAGGATTAACCCAATCCACTTGATTTGCAAGAACTGGACCTGGAGCTGGATATGGGTTTGTCAGAGAAACCCCAAAAATTTAAACTTTGAATTTCAAACTTCTGAAAGGATAGAAATATGCGCCTTGATGAACTGATCAAGCTGGTATATTCAGAATTTGAAAACTGCAAAGTTTCACTCCTCAATTTTGCCTTTGAAACTTCTGGATTCACTGGACGTGACCCTGAACTGGGGTTTGATGAAGCCCACTCTTCTGCCCAATCAAAATGTTTGATCCAAAGTTCTAAGCTTCTATTTTTCTGAGGAGCTTCCAGCCGTGGTCACAGATTTAAAAAATTCCCATTTTTACAGAAGCCCTAATTTTCCACTTTTCTTATCAAAGTCCCGAACTGGGGTCTGATCAAGCCCGGCCTTCTTCCCAACCAAAAATTCTGATATTGGTCTCTAAATTTTTATTTTGATGAGTAGAATTCAACCGTGGTCTCCGATTACAAAAATTCCAACTTTCTCCGAAACCCTAAATTCCGAAACCCTAAATTCCGGAAGCCATGAATGAAGGTACTAAAAAATAATTCTGTTTTGACAGAAATATGTACCTGATTTTTTCTAGTGTAACTCCTAACTTTTCAATCCACGGGGTCTGAACAATTTTTCTGAGATAGCCTGACCTGTTATCTTTCCATCCTGACAGGTCTGACCTTAATTGGATTCTCTGAGACAGAGTTATGCCAAGTGTCGCAACGTGACCTGTTTATGGGATAATACAGGAGAGCGAACTTGTACGGCGTGCCACGTGTCACTGGTTCAACTTCGGCCTCTGAAAATTTTTCTTGAGATATTACAGTCTGTGTACTACCTGTCACATTTTACAAAATTTCATTTGGATCTTCCTAGCCCAAGTTATGACCTTTTTCCCAAGGTCACCTGATTTTGACTCAAATCTGGAAGAGGCAGAAACCCTATATTGTACAGATCATAAATCATAAAGTACAATGAATTAAAGGTTTTCCTTTGGACACAAGGTACATGGGGATTTAATATTCGACCTGTAAAGGTTTCAGATCCGAAAACTTCGTCAAAACGGATTTATACCGAAAGTGCTACGATGGCTGGTTTTTGCTATATCAAGCCCTAGCATCGTAAGTGCAACAAGTGTCATACATGCCATATCATGTCTTATTTTAGGCTAGCTCTGATACCATGTTAAATTTTCAGAATTTACTTCAATCTGATCTAGGATCTTAACTGAGAGAAAAACATGTACAGCAAATCTACAGCATATCATTCATGGACACAATAATGCAAGCACAGAAGAGACACAGAGTTTACTTGGGAAAAACCATAAAGGTGAAAAACCCCAATAACTTCCTCAGAGATAGATAGAGCAATGATACAACCATAATACAAGAGATAGTCTTCTCCTAGCAGCAGAGCCTCGTCCTCCACAAGTGTGCCACTCTCCCAAGTGTGAGTGAGAGAATAGAATGTGTAAAATGAGAGAGACACACTCTCTATTTATACACTAACTTGACTTGACTTTTAATCAACTAGGTCGGTCTCAACTTAACCACTTAACATAATGCTGACTAGGCCGACCCCCACTAGGGTGGTCTAATAACCCTTTGACCCACATGACTTATACAGGGCCAACCCCAACTAGGTGGTCTAATAACCAATCAAATATAAGTTACGACACTTACAATATAAATGACGACTCTTCCATATAGAGGAATAATAACATCTCTATAGGAATACAACCACTTCCGTATAGAGGAATAATAACATCTCTATAGGAATACAATATACATATATGTGAAATACATTCTGAAGTTACATATACATCAACATTATTAAGGGTTTTGTTTGCAATAAAACAAATTGTTAAGGTTGGGTTTCAAAAAATATGTAATTTTAACCTTAAATAAAAATGAGGGTAATTATAGGAAGACCACTTTTCGATTCATGGGTTGATTTATAGTTTTGAATGCAATGACACCGGTTGGGGTTGAAAAAAAGTTGTAATTTTAGCCCCTAAAAAATGGTACTACTAGTAGCACCACTTTTTGATTCAGGGGTTATTTTTTGTGTTTTTTACACAAAAATATGATTTTTTATGGATATAGTTCTCGTTTTGAGTATAAAGTTATGTTCAAATTGTATTACCCAATTCATATGGATGAGCATGCTACATATTGCGCAGGGTGTTACATAACCGCATTTTAACTCATCTTTAATAAAGTGGTTATGTAACTAAAGGCGTCGCCATGTTAATATCCATGTCCAAATGTGGATACCTGCAATTCTAGTTTTATCCCAACAATCTTGTCGTGAAGCCATGGATCTAGGATCTTGACACCATCAACAAATACCTTGAATTCATTTGTGGATGAACTACTATCGATCCCCCAAACCGTAGAAACACATGTTTATTGTCTTCTATGGGCCATTGCAGCCACAATGGATATGCTAACGACCACCAACCAAGCAACCACTTGTAGAGTCAATAAAGGATGCTACAAATTTATTTGCTACAACCAATTATGGAATTAATAATTGATGCTACAAAGTCATAACTAGTGCAACATATGGGCACAATAAAAACTTGGCCAAGCAATAATAGTTGGGCATAGCAAACCATGGGATTAATACTTCATTTATTCATGTCGTTAAGTGTAATTTTGGTTTTGACTAATAATTCATTGAACCATGAAGGATTATGTTATTCCCAAGCAAAGAACATTTATAAAACTTGTTATATTTGTTAGCAAATATTTGGGTCTTGTTACTCCAAATTGATCACAGATCATCTTTGTATATGCATATATATAGATGAAGTGGAGGAACCAAAGCCGATGTAGCCACTTCTAGAGCTA
This sequence comes from Larix kaempferi, assembly GCA_027924585.1. Lineage (NCBI taxonomy): Eukaryota > Viridiplantae > Streptophyta > Pinopsida > Pinales > Pinaceae > Larix > Larix kaempferi. Next base: position 9,898,286 of record BSBM01000047.1, on the reverse strand, counting down.
CCATGTCAATTTTTGTTGATGGTTTTTGCACCTCTGTTGGTTCTCCAACGATTAGAGTTAAGCCCTCAAGCTCTTTTGGGGCCTAGTACCAACCGAGTTAACAAAGTGGGAGTATTCTATAGGTTTTCTCCTTGCTCTTTGTGGATAATTCCAAGTGGTAGCCTAGAGCCTAGGGATCCGGAAGGATAGGCTTCCAGAAGGGATCCTTGTTTAGAAGTTCTCACTCCCTTTCTCGGGCCATAGTCAAGAAAGGCGATGGGTGATAGCTGGCCTTATTGTCAAAGGTGTTGGTAGGGGAATTGGTGGTTTGATTGGACACAAATAATGAAGAGATTCCAGCCGAAGATATTTTCTTTTTCGGTAAGGACATCCAAGATTGGTGTTAGAGTCACATGACATTGGATGGGAGGCCTTGGTTCCGTCTAGCACAGAGTTTTGGAAGGAGGGTTGTCACCAGGAAGTTGTTTCTAGGGATTACACCTGGACTCTAAAGGAAAATCAAAACGGTAGCTGTGGGAAGCTCCCATCATTGAGGTTTAAATGCAAAAAAAATCAGTTTATTCAAGCTTTGACTCCAATTTCAACTTGTGTAATAATGTTAAGGTTTTGGTCACATAAACTGGCCATACAATGTCAAACCCTAGCTTGGATAACCATGGTGGTAAAGACTGAGTTTAGGGGGGACAACCCTAACCAATTCAGAGCCTAGACTCCAATGTCACTGTAACATGAAGCAAGAGTGGGGGTAATAAGCATATTTCAGGTAGGAGGGAAAAGGTGCATTGAGATAAGAAAGCATTGAATATTGTCGAGGAGAAATTATTTATGAGGGTGAGGAGAGACATTACTAGCGACCACTAGTCAACTATGCTCCTAAGCTGAGTATCCTTGTAAACGATTGGTTCTACTTCCATTTTTTGTCTTCGGAGCATATTGGTTGTATCTTGGCGAAACCTTGAATTCTTGGTAGGCATTAGATAAATTTTGAGGTCTAAAATGGGACTCCTAAGGAAAATTATAAAATAATAGTGGAAATAATAAAATAATATTAGCATACCTCATCAAATCTTGGAGGAAAAAATAAGAAAACTAATTTTTCAACTTATCTCCTTGTATATTCACTCAAATTTCAAGAAGGAGCGTTCGTAGGATGGGGGATTCAATTCTGCATCCAACGAGTACCCACACAACACGCTTTTGGTGGACCCCTCTCCCCGAAAAATAAGAAATTCATGAAAAAACATGATTTATCACTCACGTTTTTTCATGAATTTCTTGTTTTTTTTAGGAGCAGGTCCATCAAAAGCATGTCATGTGGGTACTCGTTGGATGAAAAATTGAATTACACATCCAACGAGCACTCCTGATAAAAAAATGAGTGAATATACATGGATATAAGTTGAAAATACGAGTTGTAAAAGTAGTTTTTTCACTTTTTCACTTTTTTACCATTTTACCTTTTACCCCAAAAATGGTGATTCATCCCCCATGGTTGACATCATCATCTTGAATCCTATTGGTGATTTTTGTTGTACAATATTATTGTTTTGAGGCCCATTTTTTACCTCAAAATTTCTCTAATGGGTTTTCTTGTTATGGGTTGTTGGCATTCGACATTCAATCTTGAAAAGGAACCTATGGCCATAAGGCATCTATGGTGTCTACGACCTGGGTTTCCGATCTAGTTATGGTTGTCAAATGTTTTTGAGTCTCTTGCCAACAAGGTTGGGAAATATGTGCATATGGAGAAAGACATGTTGTATGGGGAGGATAAGAGGGTTGTTGAGATCCTCGTGGAAGTTGATGTGTCCAAGGGTTTACCGTTGGAGATTGAGAGTAGTTTGGGGGAGGATTCCTTCATTCAAAATATAGACTACAATAACATTATGTTTCATTGTTTCTGTTGTCATGAGACAGGGAATTTGAAATGTGATTGCTTGGGGTGGACACATGGCATTCTCCTTACTGGGGTCGAGGAGTCAAAAGGTTTTCAGTGGTTGGATAGTCCGGACTAGATAGCAAGCAAAGGTCTGTCGATTCCAATAGGACACAAAGATGATTCCTTTAGTGAGTTTCAACCTATTCATCGACAATATTTTATAATTAAGCTAAAACTCAATGCTCTTGCTCTTTTAAACTCATTATCTCCCTTGGACAAATACATTATTAATGCTATTGAAGAAAATTGGATGAACTATGACCCTCGAGAGTTGAAACAGTCTTTGGTTGATACCTCGAATAGTTTTGAGGTGGGAGGGGTTCATCCAAGCTAGGATTCTGATAGTATTGATGTTACACTAGGCCCATTTCCCATTTCGGTTAACCACGTCCCCAACCAGTATGGTGGTTTAGGGGAGTCAGTCATAGAAAACCTTGTATGTTCTTCCTCAAATCTGGTGGAGGTGACTTTACCTTGACTCACACCCATATATGTTTGGATTCATCATTCAACCAAGAATGTTCGGGTTGGGGCTATTTTTCCATGTTCGGGATTGGGGTTGTTTGGCCATGTTCGAGACCTGAGAGCCCTTATGTTCATTCACAAGAAGAGGGTCAAATTTTCTCTCGATCTGTATCCTTGGTAATGAATCCAGGCCCTATTGATGACACCCTGCACAGTTGAGAACCAAGTGTTGTTCTTCAGACAGTTGAGGGGTTTCCCACTCATAAGGCTCAGATCCATTCTAATAGGGAACTGGAATTGACAAGGGGGACCTCGGGGGTAATGCAAAATTATATGGAGACTAAGAGGGGACCCTCCTTACCTTCCTCTAAATATGGATGGATTAAGAAGCCATTGGCTATATACTTAGTTAATCCTTCTAAGGAGGGTGTCTCTTCCATTAACTCTATCCAGTTCCAGAATGTAATCATATGGAAAAAGAAGGGTCCTAGGGGGGATAGACCTAGGACATCAGTCACTGAAGGTTTGGATGATCTCCCTTATGTACCGATGTTAGTTAGGCTTCAAGAAGCCTTTGACAGCTCTCTCACTGCTTCTACCTTTTGGCCACTTAGAGTCAAGTAGGCCACTACCTCATTTGATTGATGATTCTAGTCTCCTATAACATTAGGGGGGTGGGGGGCCTTGCAAAAAAATTTCCCTCAAAAGGATTTTTGAACAATTAAAATCTGATCTGGTCTTGATCCAAGAAAGCCTTTGGCATGCGGAAAAAGCTTGTGATATTTCCCTAAAATTATTTCCTAGTTGGGAATGCAATTCCATTAATGAAATTGGTCATTTGGGGGGATTACTAGTCACATGGAACCCTTTGGTTGCTGACTTGAAACCTTTTCATTCTATCGTAGGCATTTTGATGGAAGGAATACTTAGAGGTATTAAGAAGGAGGTGGCTATTCTTAACTATTATGGACCTTATGGTAATATGAAGTAATTCTCAGATTTAGTGGGGAGGAATGGGATCTTAAAAACCCCTAATTTTATTGTAGTGGGGATATGAACTTGACCTTAATCTCTAATGAAATTTGGGGTGCTACAGCCATAATAGACACCCTCTTCAACTTTTTTTTTCAATTCTTTAAAGAACATAATCTAATTGATGTGGATCCTATTCCTCTTAACCCTACCTGGAGAAATGGAAGAGTGGGGGAGGCATCAATATCCAAAAGGCTCGATAGATTTTGGTTTCTAAAAGTTTGAAGGATCTATTATCCAGATACAGATCTTGAAATCATAGTTCGGGGATCTCAGATCATGTCCCTATTTGCCTCCAAGTTGAGATTGAGCCCGGATCTATGCATTGCCCCTTCAAAATTAATCCAGTTTGGTTGGTGGATGAGGAATTTAACAAGTTAGTGAGAGATTTCTAGACGTCTTCCGATCGGGGAATGCATGATACTTCTATGCACAGTTTGTTATTGAAGCTTAAAAATTTGAGAAAGTTAGTGCTCAACTAGGAAAAAAGGAAGATAGTAGTCTTCGTGTTGAATTACTCTCTATTGAAGAACATATTAGTTCCTTATTTTCTGGAAATTTTAATGGGTGTTTCTCTTTTCAGGAGAAGGAGACTTTGTTGAGTCTAGAAGCTAGGAAAAATGAGATAATCTCTATTGAATTGGAGATCTGGAGGTAGAAGAGCAGAGCCACCTAAATTAAACAAGGTGATTGTAACTCAAAAAGATTTCACAAGCATTCTAGTCATCATAGGGTTGTAAATGCTATATGGAATTTGAAAAGCTCCAATGGGGTTGGGTAAAGCTCTCAAGAAAATCTGGAGGTGGAAGCTATTAAAAATTTTGGTGATGTCTTTAAGAACCCGAGTGTTCCCAATATTGAATCTCAGATAGAGGTTATTTAGCGTTATCCAAGGTTTTTTTGGAAGAAGAAGGGTTGCAGATGGGCCAAGAGGTGACATTGGGGAAAATTGAGAAGCTTTTGAAAAACTTCTCTAGGGTAAAAGTACGAGTCCAGATCGATGGACTATGGAATTTTTTTCCCGCTTCTTTGTCATTGTTGGTTAAGACATTATGTAGGTTGTGGAAGAATCTAGGACCAAAGGATATGTGTTAGGGGTACTGAAATCAACCTTTATTTCTCTTATACCCAAGTGTTACAAGCCTGATTCCTACGATGACTACAGACCAATTTTACTTTGCAATATGGTATATAAAATTATTGCAAAGGTAATTTCAAATATAATCAAGCCTGTTCTGGACACAATCATTTCAAAGGATCAATTTGGTTTCCTCTCTAACAGGCAGATCATGGATGCCATAAGGGTGGCTCTGGAATGTCTCCATTCAATAAAAATCAAGAAACTAAAGTCCTTAATTTTAAAGATGGACCCCATTAAAGCGTATGATAGAATGGATTGGGTGTACCTTGGATTAGTACTTCTTCAAATTGGAATTCCTCTATCAGTGGCAGAATGGATTATGTCCTACATCACAGCTACTAATTTTGCAGTTCTTATCAATGGCTCCCCTTCCAAGTTTTTTGGTAGCTCAAGAGGATTGAGGAAGGGGTGTCGTTTATCCCCTCCGCTCTTTATTCTGGTGATTATAGGCCTCAACAGACTTAATGGAAAAGCAAGGCAGGAAAATAAGCTGGTAGGTATAAAGTCATCCCATTCTCAAAATATCACCCACTTAATTTTTGTTGATTATGTTCCATTGTTTGGGGAAGGTAATGTAGAGCAATGGTGCATGCTCAATATCATTATTAAGACTTTTTGTCTTACTTCGGGCATGGAAGTCAGTATTTATAAATCTCATTTCTTATATAATGAAGTGAAGGAGGTAGTCCTTCAAAGGGTTTTGGAGAATCTTCTTGTGCAAGTGGACAAAATTGACAATGGTTTCATTTACCTGGGTTATTTCGTTAAGACCAACTGTTATTATATTAAATACTAGGAGTGGCTATTGAGGAAAATTGAAAATAAGATTAGTTTCTAGTGTTTCAAATGGTTATCTCTTGGGGGTAGACTAATCTTGGTGAAGTCTGTACTAGAGGGAATCCATGTTTATTGGATGTCTATGGCTATGGTCCCATTTTCCATTCTTCACAATAACAAAAAAAGGACAATGAATTTTCTATGGGGTAGTCAAGATGATAGAGACAAGTTCCATTTGGTTAAATGGGAAAGGATTTGTTTGCCAAAGAAGCTGGGGGATTGGGGATTTAAGAACCTAATATGGTTCAGTATGGCTCTTGGCCTTAAAAGTCTTTGGAGATCCCTCTTTGGAACATGACTTTGGATTCAAGTCATCAAATCAAAATATCTTAAGAGGTCTTCTGTTGAGGAGTGGTTGAGAAAAGACAAAAAATCTGTGACACGAGTTTCAAATATATGGTGTGCTTTCACCAAGAACTTCCATTGGTTTGGTTCTTGGCTCTCTTAGAGTATTGGTAATGGAGAGAATGTAGCCTTGGGGATTCATCCTTTTCTAGGATGAGAGTCGTCCTACAAAATCTTAGCCACTTTAGTCTCATACTTATATGATTTGGGTATCACCATACTTGTGCATGTTAGATCTGTTGATGCTAGTTTTAATGCTTGCAATTATTGGTATACTACTTCTGATTTGGGGATAACAAGTGATTTGGATTTGGAATGGATGCACTTCATTGCATGAATAAATCACAGTGGCATCAGACTTACTGAGGAGGATGACTGCCTGATTTGTGTAAGTTTAAAACCTTAACAGTGAAGTACAAACATATATCGATTCTTAAGCATTAACAGAAAATACACAATGGCACACACATTACACAGAGATTTTCACCTGGAAACCCTTAACCGGGAAAAAACCAGCAAAAATTAGAGCCGCATAGCTCCTTTTTCATTATATGTTTATTTTACATGTACAATACAATAAATGGTATTCTGCAGCATCTAAAACCCTAATTCGTTTACCCGAATTAGGTTACAACCCTAATTCCTTTTACCGGAATTAGATAGAGTACAATGGGTCGAAAATCGCGAAAAAGCAAAAAAACAACCCAAAAAATTAGGTTACTAGTGCCGTAGGGATCGTGTTGTACACGCAGCGACCATGTGAAGAGATATAACATACCCAACATTCTCCCACTTGTTGTTCTCTTCACATACAGGAGAAATTTATGACTTCAACAATTCAGGGCAACAATGCCCATGTTCTCTTTACACCAAGAGAACTTCTGAGTACTCACAGACTTTGTCAAAGAGTCTGCAACATTTACCAAAGTGTCAACCTTCTCCAGCAACACTTTGTTTTGTTCAACCATGTCTCTGACGAAATGGTACTGCACATCAATGTGCTTTGTCCTTGAGTGATAAGCAGGGTTCTTTGCTAGAAATATTGCACTTGAGCTATCACAACCAATCTTTACTGCATTCTGAACAAAACCAATACCTGAACACAATCTTTGCAACCATACAGCTTCCTTACTTGCATGGGTAGCTGCCATGTATTCAGCTTCTGTAGTTGAGAGTGCAACTACAGCTTGTCTTCTACTCATCCAACTGATTGCTCCTCCAAATAGATTAAAAACGTAGCCACTTGTAGATCTTCTGTGATCAAGATCTCCAGCCCAGTCAGCATCAGCAAATCCTTGTATATTTATCTCTCTGTTTAGACCGGGTCTTCCTTGGTAGCAGATTGCAGAATCTGTAGTGCCACGCAAATACCTGAAGACCCTTTTTACTGCAGTCCAATGTTCCTTTCCTGGTTTTGACATGTATCTACTCAAAACTCCCACTGCATGGGCTATATCTGGTCTAGTACAGACCATGGCATACATCAGACTGCCAACTGCACTAGCATAGGGAACATGAGACATGTCCTCTACCTCTTCTTGTGTAGTGGGACACTGTTCTGCAGATAACCTTACACCTACAGGAATGGGCACCTTCACTGGTTTGCTTTCCTGCATATTAAATCTCTTCAATATCGTTTCAACATATTTCCTCTGATTTAACCAGAGTTTCCTGTTTTCACGATCTCTTTTTATTTCCATGCCCAAAATGAAATTTGCAGCACCAAGATCTTTCATGTCAAATTCAGATGACAACTGATTCTTGACATCCTTGATGATTTCTTTGTTGTTTCCAATTAGCAACATATCATCAACATACAATATTACATAAATAAAATGATCACCAATTAGCTTAAAATAAACACAGTGATCAACTTTGCTTCTTGAGAAACCAAGTCCCAGTATATAAGTATCAAATTTTTGATACCACATTCTGGGAGATTGTTTCAAACCGTAGAGAGACTTTTTCAGCTTACAAACAAGCTCCTTTCTTCCTTTCACCACAAACCGTTCTGGTTGCTTCATATAGATCTCTTCATTAAGATTTCCATGTAGGAAAGCCGTCTTTACATCCATCTATTCTACTTCAAGATCAAAAGCAGCAGAAATAGATAAAAGAAATCTAATAGAAGTCAATTTTGCAACAGGTGAAAAAATCTCACCAAAATCGATGCCCTCAATTTGGGAGTAACCTTTCGCAACTAGTCGAGCCTTGTACTTCTCCACTTTACCTGCTGCATTTAACTTCTTCTTGAATACCCATTTGCTTCCAATAGGCTTTCTTCCTTCTGGCAACTCAACCAGATCCCATGCCTCATTTTTGTCCAAGGCATCCATTTCTTCTATCATGGCCTTCTTCCATAGTTTACTATCTTCTGAATCCATTGCCTCTTTAGCAGTTCTAGGATCATCATCAGTAATAGATAACACAAAATTAGAACGAAAATCAGGGGGACTGTACCTTTCAACTTGCCTTCTTTCTCGGTCAGATCTCCTCAATACCGGAGTCTGTGGATCCGCCTCTTCATCTGATTCAGACGATTCTGCCTCCTCATCTGATTCAGACGAATCTGGTTCCTCAAAAGAGTCACTTCTTTCATCCTTGATATCAAAGTGTAGCTTCTCTGATTCCTTTTCCTTTGGTACATCCTCAATCTTGGAAGTGCTTTCAACTTCTCTGAAGATCACATCTCGACTGTAAACTATTTGCCTTTTTACTGGGTTCCACAGCTTGTAACCTTTCACTCCATCCTTGTAACCAATGAAGATACATTTTTCCGCTTTATTATCCAACTTGCTCCTTTTCTCCTTTGGAACATGTACAAAAGCATCACACCCAAACACTCTGAGATGAGAGAGAGAGGGTTTCTTACCAGTCCAAACCTCATGAGGTGTCTTGTCAACCAACGCTGATGTGGGTGTCCTATTCACTAAGTAACACGCAGTGTCAACAGCTTCTGCCCAGAATTGTTGTGCTAGCCCTGCACCACTGAGCATACTCCTTGCCTTTTCCATCAATGTCCTGTTCATCCTTTCTGCAACCCCATTCTGTTGAGGTGTGTATGGAGTAGTCTTTTGCCTTGCTATTCCACACGTTTTACAGAACTCCTCAAATTCACTTTCACAGAATTCTCCACCGTTATCTGTTCTGAGTACTTTTATTTTCTTCTCAGTTTGATTCTCTACAAGAGCCTTAAATTCTTTGAATCTATTAAAAACCTCAGATTTCTTACGCAGGAAATAAATCCAAGTTTTCCTCGAGAAATCATCTATAAATGAAACATAATACACAGATTTACCAAGTGATGGAACAGGCACAGGTCCAAAAACATCACTGTGTATTAACTCTAAGATTCCTTTAGCTCCTACAACACCAGATGAGAATCTTACTCGATTTTGTTTACCATATAAGCAATGTTCACAGAAATCAAAATCTAATGTGAAATCAGACATGCCTTCAGCCATACTTTTACCTTGTAATAGTCGAAGACCCTTCTCTCCAATATGTCCCAGCCTTCGATGCCATAGCGATGTCTTCTCACTAGAGACAGTAAGGACTCTGTCTCCTCCATTTTTACCCTCAGGAACAATAGTACTGTTACATCCATTTTTGAAGGTGCTTCCCAACAACTTGTATAGAGTTCCAATCCGAACTCCCCTCATCAGCACCAATGACTCTCGAACCATCTTGCATGTGTTCTTTTCAAATAAAGTTTTCACACCTGCATCATCCATTTTACTTACAGATATAAGGTTTCTAGCCAACTTTGGAATGTGCAGAACCCCGAGAAGAGTTTTAACCCTTCCATCTTTGAGCAGTAGCTTGACCTTTCCTCGACCTATGATTTTCGCTACCGAGTTGTCTCCCAGAAATACATCTCCTCCATCATACTTTTCGTATTCAGAAAACCACTCCCTGTGAGGAGTCATATGATAAGACGCACCTGAGTCAATCAACCACGAATCATGCTCTGCATGTGTACTTGAAGATGCCAGATACACATCTCCTCCTTCCTCTGTAGATTCTTTCCCATCTGCGGATGGAGCGTCATTAGGTCCTCTACTTTTATCAGTAATTTTCGATTTACAATCCTTCTTGTAATGCCCAGCTTTTCCGCACTTCCAGCATTTTCTTATAGAAGGTCCTGGAGATTTAGATCTCCCTCTAGATTTAGATCTACCACCTGAAGACTTATTTTTAGATCTGTCTCCAGGGCGACCTCTTACAAATAAGGCATCCTTGGCTGAACTATCTATGGATCTCCGCCTCATTTCCTCCGATAGTAGGGATGCAACCACATCATCGAAGTTTAGCGTGGTTGCATTACTCCCAATAGCTATGACCAGATTATCCCATGAATCTGGCAAAGAGCACAACAGACTAATACACTTTTCATCATCATCAAGTGTAATACCAACAGATGTCAACTGACTTACCAGAGTATTGAAGGCGTTTAGATGCTCTGATACAGAGTCTCCATCAGTCATCCTCAGAAGGTACAATTTCTTTCGCAGAAATAACTTATTTACCAGGGACTTTGACTGATACAGATTTCCCAGTTTGTCCCATAGCTTCTTTGCACTGTCTTCTCCAGATACGTTCACCAATACCGAATCTGCGAGGCAAAGACGAATGGTGCTCCTTGATTTTCTTTCCAGCTTTTCCCATTCTTCTTTTACCGCACCAGAGGGCATGGTACCTGGATCTACAGCGATCCATTGTTCTCTATCTACCAGAAGATCTTCCATCTTGAGCTTCCATAGCTCAAAGCTCTGACCATTAAATTTCTCAATCTCGAATCTAGAACTGCTCGCCATTCTTTAAAGAAAAATAAATCACCGCTGCAAAGCTCCCACTGAAACCAGGTTTATCACAAATCCAAGATCGAGCCAAACCCTTGGAAACAAAGGCGTCCCTCTGAACCCAAAAAATGCTCTGATACCAAATGTAAGTTTAAAACCTTAACAGTGAAGTACAAACATATATCGATTCTTAAGCATTAACAGAAAATACACAATGGCACACACATTACACAGAGATTTTCACCTGGAAACCCTTAACCGGGAAAAAACCAGCAAAACTTAGAGCCGCATAGCTCCTTTTTCATTATATGTTTATTTTACATGTACAATACAATAAATGGTATTCTGCAGCATCTAAAACCCTAATTCGTTTACCCGAATTAGGTTACAACCCTAATTCCTTTTACCGGAATTAGATAGAGTACAATGGGTCGAAAATCGCGAAAAAGCAAAAAAACAACCCAAAAAATTAGGTTACTAGTGCCGTAGGGATCGTGTTGTACACGCAGCGACCATGTGAAGAGATATAACATACCCAACAATTTGGGCATGGAATAAAAATGCAGGGTTGATCTCAAAAAAGATGCTTATGAATCCATTACTGTAACACCAACAGATTTGGATATTCATTGGTGGTACAAGTTATTATGGAAGTAGCCTATTCCTCTGAAGATCAAATGCTTTAGTTGGTTGTGCTTGGAAAAGAATATCTTGAAATATGATAATCTGATGAAGAAGGGATTTATTGGTCCAAATATTTCCATCATATGTAAATCTATCTAGGAGAACATAAATCACCTATTTGTAGACTATGGATTTTGTCATGAGGTCTGGGGTCGGATCCTAGAAAAATTGCAATTTTAGTTTAGCTGGAATCTTCCTTCCCTTGAGGAAAACTTGATATGTTGGTTTTCGGTCTGTCCCTCCTACAAATTGATATGTTGGTCCAAATATTTCCATCATATGTAAATCTGTCTAGGAGAACATAAGTCACCTATTTGTAGACTATGGATTTTGTCATGAGGTCTGGGGTCAGATCCTAGAAAAATTGCAATTTTAGATTAGCTGGAATCTTCCTTCCCTTGAGGAAAACTTGATATGTTGGTTTTCGGTCTGTCCCTCCTACAAATTGTTTCCTTTATTTATCTTGTGGGGTATATGGAGGGCCCAAAACTATTTGATATTTAAATATTATCATCAATATCCAATTCAAGTGGGAATTACATGTTTGAGTTTGTTCAAGGAATTCTACAAAGCACCCTCTTTGAGAAAGAACCGGCTCCTTCAGATTCCTTCCACCAACTGTGATATTCCTTCTAGATTCTTTGAAGGTGCTTCCAACAATCAGATATGTGGAGCGAGCATGGTCCTTCAAATTGAATCGAAACATTTCTTTTTGCTAAGGATAAACACTGGTGTAGGGATTGACACTAGAGCTGAACTATTAGCTCTATGGGGGTTGTTGACTTTTGCAATTTGTGAAAATATAAAGGAGTTACAAGTAATGGTTATTCCATGATTATTGTTGAATGGGAAAAAGGTAATTGCTCCATCTAGGTTTCTATTCTGGAACATTGGTGCAGCATGATCAAATTGTTGATAAACAGTTTTAGCAGGTTCCATATTTGTCACATCTACAAGGAACGTAATACTTTAGCAGATGAGCTATCCAAGAAAGCTATGGGAAAAACTGAAGGACTTCTGTATGAAGAGGTTTTTTATTTTGTTTTGATAAGCTCTAGCTCTCTTAGGTTGTATTTGCAACTTTTAGTGACCTATTTTGTAAGGCTCACATAGTCTATTTTTTTAGCATTTTGTGGCTCTTAGTAAAATTCTCAGCTCAATTGGGTTAATATTTGTAGCTCTTTTATAGAGGTGGATGTTTGGGACGCTATTGACTTGAGTATTGTTTTACAAGTTCACATGAGTAGTGTTTGGACAAATTGTAATGGCTTTTTTACTTGATTCTGCTTGAATATCAAGTTAATGGTTTTTTTTCTATTTGAAAAAAGATAAGTGGAGGGCTCTTGGGATTAGTTACCCTATACAAGGGATAATAGAATATAGAACTACATGCATTGGAATTCGTTTTTGGATACAATGAAATTCATTTACATTTTTTTCATGAGTTTGTGAGTGTGCCTTAATTCAGGTAGTGTTGTAGTATGCTCCAAATCATGTTCTCTAGAGGCAGGGCCCACTTTAGAAGAACACGCGTTGTGTACTTTTAATAATAATAAAAATTCAATTCTATTTTTGTGTGTGTTCATTTGAATTTTTAGTTTAATTCATTTTCTTTACAACCTATAACATATTAGTTTTGCAAGATAGTTAATTCAATTATTTGCATTTCATGTAGAAGTTGATTTATGAATTATGCCAATGATTTCATTTTTTTGTAGTAACTAGTGTTAACAGAAATTTTGAGCACAACAAACTTGATTTATGGAAAGGAAATGCCTTAAGGTGTGAATTTCTTTTGGATTTCAAGTAAATAGATCAATGTTACTCCTATAGCTAAGTTTTCAATTATGAAGTACCTAGTCCCCACAAATTGTGATTTATGAAGAGCATTTCAATTATGCAAGTGTGTTTCATTTTCTACAAGTATATTTCATTGGGTGAAGTGTGATTTCATTCAAAACTTGCTTTGCAATGAAAATTTATAGTTCTAGATTAGATTTTAACTTTCTTTCTGTAGAAGCATGATATAAAACCAAGAGTAAATATAAAACCCGTGTCCTGCATATATAGTGCAAGGCATCTTGCAAGCGTTTGGACCCCAGGTTGACAAATTAATGCACAATCCATTTTATTACTCATACTGCCAATTGTAGGGTGATAAAATAGACCATCACGTCTTCTTCTTCCTCTTCTTGTAGTTCATAGCCACTTGCTTGGGTTTTTAATATTGGTTATCTATTTTTCAACTCCTTTAGTCATCTCCGCAATGTCTACATTTCCCTAGTCCCTATAGTTGTTGCCTCTTATTATCATTTCTTCTCTCTATAACCTCACATCATCTTTTCTAAGCCTTTATCTTGCTTAGTTCACTTTCTTAGAGCTTCCAAACCTTGTTTTGATATCAAATGGCACACTTGGGGCATAATGGGCCCATGAATCAATGAATCTTTTCCCACTCACATACTATGTGCAATGGTATGGAACTCACATTCATGGATCAGAACAATAATACATTGCAATATTATCTTAAATGGCCATTCAAACAATTTATGAACTCTATTACAAACATAAGAAAATATTTTAATCGTTCTTATTACTTTGAATATGATTATATGTATAGAATGACAATCTTGTGCCTTAACATTCTACTCAAGCTTCACAACCAAATCCTACATTATATTATCTATCTCTCTAATGAATGACCAACCCAATCCTCATGGATATTTATTCTATACTAATAGACTCTTTTAGATCCTCTTATGACTCTTCATCTACAACAATGTTATTTGAACTTTCATTCTAACTCTTCGCCTTCTTAATTCACTTTATATTCATGCTTGTCACTTCATATTCTCTCGTATGAGCTTTTGTCAATCTTGGGAACATACTCACTACAAATCACACTCTGACTACATCATTCTTTGGTACTCTACTCTACCTATATGTGCTTTTAGCTTCTATACCTAAATTGTGCATTGTATATTCTAAACTTGTATACCTAAATTGTGCATTATATTTCCGTTTGTCACATATGCATTTTACCTCTCAGTTTATTTTGTCATACCTTTGTATCTATTGAACTTTTGCATATTTTGCTCACCTAATAAACATACTTAGAAAATTAATAGATTCTCTTGTATCATATCACCTTTATTAAACATTAATAGTTTTGATTCTTAATTTTAATATTATTAAAGTGTTATTACTCCAATAATATCGTTGGAAAAGGGTGAGGAAAAGTGACCAAACCAATATAGAATTCTAGGCTCATCATGGTCACTATGTGTTTTAAGTGATGAATTTTGGGTTAACTAATGCCATAACTACCATATAAGATGCGAGGTGTGGTGAATGAGCCTTTTTATACTTTGTAACCCTTTTGTTGGGCACAATATTAGGGTAAGGACGTTTAAGGTTTATGTAGTACAGGGTTTAGGGTTTATGTATCATGGTGTGGTCTCTACATTGTGCTCTTATTGACCATCTAGGATACAGATGGCTCAATCTGAGTGAGTGGACATGGTGTAAGTATTGCACCGGGTGTCAGTTAAGTTCTTTGTTTCAGTTTCTTTCTTTATGTGGCTGACTTGCACTCCCCTGTTTTGTTTTTGTACGTTTTAGTTCCCTTGCTATCATTTTTAGTGTGAAGGACCTGCCTATTTTTTCTTAGAGGGGTGGAGTCTTTGTATGTGGCAGATGAGGTGGAATACCTTATGAGCCCTACGGATGAAGATATTTGGAATAAGGAAAGCATTTTCTGCTCTGGCGTGGAATTTAAGTCTGTATTAAATAAGACCAAAAGTTGCCAGTTGTCTAATGATGTTTTTCTAGGAGAAAAAGAGGATGTCGTGGATGATTCAGGTATGAATTTCCCACTAGAGATGCCACATAGGTCTATCCCTCCTATTGTTCTATGTGATTTTATATATCTGGCGGGTTTATCGACGTCGATTCAACATATTGGTTCTACAGTTAAACAAGGTGGATGTGCCACTGGTGAAGATTTAACGAGCGAGAATGATAATGAGCGGATTTCTTCGAGGGTTCCTTCTACCCATGGGGATAAGAATTTGGTATTGTAACATCCCAAAAATCACAAAAATTTAAAAAATTTCAATGTAGCATTATATGCTATACTTGCTGTGCGGAAATGTAATAAATGCATAATTAATCCTTTAAATGTCATACTGAAATATAATTTCATAAGGATTATGGACGTCTATTGTTTTGTGACAAATGCGGAAAGTGTTTATATGACCCAAAGATGTTGTTGGATGTTTTCTTGCTTCTAGCTTACATACTAGACTTCTCATGAGTATTTAAGATTACTTTGAAATGATGTCAATGCTTTAGAGGTTCCCTTTGCTATTGTTATTATTTATATGTGCTAACTGTGTTCCTTTGTTTGTTGATGATGAATGGGTCCTATGGACACCCCGAAGCTTACTTAGCTATTTGGCTAAAGCATTGAAACTCCGGTTTTCAGATTACAGGTAAGAGAAATGTTATCTCAACGTACAACGAAGTCCTATTTTGCTTCTAAAAGCCTTCAATGTTTAAAGAAGAAAATAGACTAAATAATAAATAGCTCTGGTGAGATCTACCCTAGCTAAGCTCTCAGTTTTTCTCAAGTGGTTTATGTAAATACGAAAAAGATTCATCTCTCGGAATATATGATTGTTCTAAACACCTTTGCTTACACTGAAATATCGTGGACAGAATTGGAACTTTTGTTTGAATAGCTAACTTCTTAGAATAAAACATGCATTGATTGATACATAATCTATGCTTGGATATTGGTAGTATAATCCTAAATCTACCCTTGTATCCTATGCACTTATGTACATAACCTAGAAAATAATGTTATTACCATACTTGGTTAATAGCCTAAGTTATGACTAAATACTACAAGCGCAAAGATTAATGTGATAAAATCTCAAACTATGGTTTCAATAGAGTGTTTTATGGTCTTTATCAAGCATTGATGTTTCGATGTAATATAACGTCAAAATGTTGTAATACCATGGTCATAATAAAGTTTGAACCTATGTTTGGGACATAATGTGATGACAAACAATGAGATGACTTGGTTGTTACACCAAGTTTCGACTTTAGGTTATTGTTACTCATACTATATTAT
This sequence comes from Larix kaempferi, assembly GCA_027924585.1. NCBI lineage: Eukaryota > Viridiplantae > Streptophyta > Pinopsida > Pinales > Pinaceae > Larix > Larix kaempferi. The sequence goes on along the minus strand of BSBM01000047.1, from coordinate 9,881,901 downwards.
ATTCGTGGCTTATAACAACTCAAACCCTGACATAATAACACTTGATTCCAGGTATGATGTGCTTTAGCAGATGCGTTAATAAAGTGCATTAAAGAAGTTTGGAGTGGATAGTCTAGTGGCGTCCTACGTGGCCTAGACTTCACATGGTTTTTCATTGGAAAAGATGCTAGCCCTAACTGCTCTGGCTTACCTCGACGAGAGCATAACAACTTCATTCATTTTGACAGGGGAGGGGTTTGGAGAGGCCGACAGGCTACGAAAAGCTAGGGTTTACTGAGATGTTTTAGGAGGGACTTCTACAGGGTTCGATACCCTGACCTTCAGCTTGCAAGTTTCTCCACTGTGATTTCTTAGGGTTGTATTTCTCACTAGCTAAGTTTGCTACGATGATTTCGTTCTGGTTCTTGTCGAGCGTAGCCATGCTAAGTTTCAGGCACCAAGTTCACTTGCAAGGTAATGTACAGGTCTCGAAACCTGTTTCCTTCTGTTAGTTTAAGAGTTGCAGTGGTTGTTAATTTGTTTAAAGACTTTTCTGTTATGATACCCTTTAACCATACTTTGTTTGTGTGGTAGGTATTCTTCGACTCTTGGTTTTCATGCTCGATTTTGAGTGATATCAACTGCGTTGGAACTGGTAAGCTTTGGTGGTTTTCCTTGTTGGCTTCGGCTCGGTGACTGTTGGTCCTTCATGGGTTTTAACCGAGACTTCACTTTTGATGTCTGCTTGTGGAAAATGTCCGCCTTGGTGATGTTTATGAACCAAAGGACAGAGTGGGGAGGATGGAATCCTCGACCCCCTTTCGGCATTTAAGCCTACAACGTTTTTCCTTTCGTAAACACTTGTAAAAGGCTGAAATACTGTTGAGAGGGTCTAACCCTCGGCTACTGTGGTTAATAAAAAATTTTGGTTCCTTTAACGTAATGATGTTTACGTGTGTTGTGACTGAGAGCAATGCTCTAGAACCTGTGATATTTTAATGTTTTGTGTATGAAATGTTTTGTGTTAAAGAAATGCCTCGACAGGTTTTTAAGAATTTAAACTTACAGTGGAGACCTAGTCTCGTTTACTGACTTCGTGTTGCCATAATGGTTTGTTCGACTATTTTGTGGCCTTAAGCCCATAGTCCTATGCGTGACTATAATGTTGAATAATGTTTAAATATTTGGGAGCCGATACTCCAAACCTGTAATAGTTTATTTTTATTTTATTTTATAAACGGTGGTGTTCTGATAAAAAGGCTAAATGCCTCAATATGCTCTCAACCCAGAACTGGTTGGTTTTAGAGAATAGCTTTGAAAAGTTTTGAGAAGTCGAACCTAAAAACTGAGACTTATTCTCGTTTATCTATTTGGTTTCGATGCAGTCTATGGTTATACTGGGATTGTAAAACTATTGTTTGATAATGATGCTAAGTATGTTTCTTTGTTTTTGGTTTATAAACTATGTACTGGATATTTGATTTCATAACTGCATTCTCTCAAATGTTGAACATGGGCAAAGAAAATTTATGTTTAGGAAGTGTTAGGGGTTTGGCCGCGAGGCTGCCCATGAACTCGCTTTTCGAAAACTATGGTTGTTTGGGTTCTCTTAGGGTTTCAACCGTAACCTTTAAATGTAAAAAAAGGAACCCTTGTATGGTTTAATCTTTGTCTTGTAGATTCTAAATGTTTTGATAAGTGTTGAATGATTTCTAAAGGTTAAAATGAAGAAAGCTAGGGTTTTGTCAAAGTAGATCTTTCGTCCAATACGGACCTGTTTGGTATGTAAAGGTTCTATAGTAATGATGATATAAGTGTTAATCATTCTGATTACTGTGGTTGTACTGGTAGTTGTTTTTAAGCATGAATGCTAGTAATTGTTTCATTAATAAGTGATATATAGTACATAATGTATATAATGGTCTTATCAGAAGATTTATAATGGATATGCAGAACTAGTAAGAGACTATAACTAATTTCTATGTTTCACAAGGGTTTAGAAACAAGAAGAAGTTAAGACCTAATTTAATTCTATGGCTGCAATAATAGAAATAAATAGATTGTCTGAATGATGTGAATACTGCTATGTTTTTTTTTACAACATTTAAATTTCAAACATATAAACCAACGAAAAATAAATGTATTAAAGGAAAAGGTGATAAGATAAAAATGTAATTAGCATTCGTTGTAAGGAAAAATAGTTAACTTGTATATAAACCTAGGTTTATGCAGAAACCTAGAAATGTTGTATTTCTGTGATTTCTTCTAAATAAATAAAGAAAACAATTCTACAGTCTACACAGTAAATGTGTAACTAGAAACATCTATGACTGAGATTATAAGATATTGTTATTTTATAGAATATAACAGAGAAAGGAAAAACATGACAGAGTTAGTTTAAATAAAAACAAAGAAGGGAAACTTAATAGAGTTAGCCTATCCATTCATCTTGCTCACTACTTCATCATTCATCTATTTTTAATCTTCCTTCTCTGTACTGGAGTATGATACAGAAAACAATATGGGGAAAAATACAGAGAGGGCATTTATTCTATCATTTCATAAATATATTCAGTAGTCTACAAAATCCTAAACAGATCAGAAATTCACACTTATACTTCTGTATTATCATTAGTCAGCTAAAGAGTACTAAATCAACAATTACAGAAAATAAATTAACTACTTAGAGATGAAATATCAAGTAGAACCTGTAACTGTAGGTAGGGCAGACAAACACCCAAGGAGGCCTATTCATCCCAACCTTCTCTAGCAAAAGCAGCCAAACTACTTGGCTCCTTTGGACCCCCAAGCCTGTTTACTGAACCACTAGGTAGAAGACTTTGTGTAGAAGCAAGGCACTCAAATTGTATAACCAGCAATCAATAGAGACTTGCCAAAAACCCTCAAGCTCTACACTCAGCAATAAACAAGGCAAACTTACGCCATGATAAAAAACATAGCTTTTCCCCTCATCGAATCTCTTGTGTGCATACAGCAGAACCACAAGGTAAGTTTCCTCGTCAGGAAAAGTGATGAACCTCGGTCCAAAATTCTATGGCTCATAAAAATATTGCCTAGGTCTTTAGTGGTCAGTTTTCAATAAATGAGCCTCAAGCTCCGGTCCCATCTTTCAGGGCACTATGACCACAATTCAAGGGAGTTGTCCCATACCAACAACTAGTTACTTGCCTCATGATGTTGCCACTTGTCCATTTCCTTCTACCCCAGATTCCATTCCACCTAGTGGATCAGTAAACACTCTTTCAATAGCTCTCCTTGGGTGAGTGTCTCCTATTTTATTTATTTAAATAATAATATTGTGCAATTACAGTCATCCTTGGACACTTGTCCAAATATAAAACTTTACAATAAAAGTTAAGATAATGTCTTCTTCAAACATAAAATGTTTTCAGCAAAGGGGTATGTTATAGGTATGGCTAGTTTAGAAGGGTAGTCCCATTTCAGAAGGTGCAAAAGGTGAACATTCCTTGGGGCCGTCGAGTTGCAGACACTTGAAAGTCATTAAGCTCAAAGCTCGTAGGCACTCTTTGGTTCTAGGACGAGATATTAGTATGGAATAAGTTACCCCATTTTCATCTTATAAGTTGATGGAAAATTTTGGTTACTATTCAATGTCTCATAAGGATGTTGTCAATTGGGTTGAATAACAATGGAATCCAGTGTTTGGTTGTGTTCCATTATTCCACATTCTTCTGAATGGATGATATTGCTTTCAGTTTTGAATTGGGGTGGATTTTGCTCGTATTTTGGGGGGTCTTAGGTCGTGTGGTGGCATGTGGTCTTTGAACCACTGAATGAGCAGTTATATTTGAGACATATTTGGGTCTTATTGCCTACATTTCCCTTACATCTATGGTATAAAGAGGCTTTTATGGCTGTCAACAATGAGATTGGGAATTTTTTGTACTTCGATGAAATATCGCTATTGTTAAGATTCAATATGCTAAGATAGATAACATCAGTATTACATTCAATTTCACAACAATAGCATATACAGGATCACTGAAAGAACAATAAGCACAGCATAAACACAAGAGACACAATTTATCCTGGGAAACCCTCATGGGGTAGAAAACCCAGCAAAGCTTCCTCAATATAGATGACCATCAAATACAAAGATGTAATCCCGAAACATGAGCTCCTTCTCCTCCTTTGCAGATCTCTCCTTCTCCTATGCGAGTTTCACACGTGAGTGTGTGAGTGATAAATGAGGAACACACCTCCTCTATTTATACACTACTTCACTTGTCTTTTAACCTTAGCTAGGTCGGCCCCAACTTAACCACTCAACATAATGCTGACTAGGCCGACCCCACTAGGGGACTTAAACACCCCATACAACTGACTCTGGGCCAACCCCACTAGGGAAGTCTAATAACCCAAGTTACCACATTCCAACGGAGGAATAAACATCTCCGGATATACAATAAGCTCTCTACGGAAGAATAAAACATATATGGAATAATAAAGTACAAATATAATATTCTTAGAAGTTACAATATCTCAACACTCCCCCTTAACAAGAAGGATATTATAACAACATCTGCAGGAGCAAGGAGTCATCAACTACATGATACATGATATATCTATAAATCATTGGAATCTTTCTTCATACATCATCAATAACTCAAATAGTTATTGGAACATCTTCAAGATCTTCAATACTGGAACATCAACATCTTCAATACTGAGTCTTCATCTTCTGCAGCACTCGAACAACTACCGCAACATCATCATTTGGATCTCTCGATCAACAGCATCATTTGGATCTCTCGATCAATAACATCATCATCTGGATCTCCCGATCAACAACATCATCTGGAGCTCTCGATCAACATCATCATCTGGATCTCCCGATCAACAGCATCATCTGGATCTCTCGATCAACTGCATCATCTATATCTCTCGATCAACAGCATCATCATCTGGATCTCTCGATCAACAGCCTCATCGTCTGGATCTTCCGATCAGAGCAGCATACCCTGCAACACACATGATCCAATTACAGGATGATCAATCCCTCTCACTTTAGGACATAAGTCCAAGGATGATAGAATCCTATCACTTGCATTTTGAACCAAGCGTTCAAGGATGATGCAATCCTATCATGTACATTTTGAACCAACTTTTCAGGGACGATGCAGTCCTACCACGTACATTTTGAACCAAACGTTCAGGGACGATCCAGTCCTATCACGTACATTTTGAACCAAACGTTTAGGGATGATGCAGTCCTATCACGTACATTTTGAACCAACTGCTCAGGGACGATGCAGTCCTATCACGTACATTTTGAACCAAGTGTTGAGAGACGATGCAGTCCTATCACATACATTTTGAACCATTTGTTCAGGGATGATGCAGTCCTATCATAGTACCAGTCCTTTTTCATACTGGATGTGACCTAAATCAAATCTAGGATTTATCACCTCATAGCCAGTCCTTTTTCATACTGGATATGACCTAGATCAAATCTAGGATTTACCACCACAGAGCCAGTCCTTTTTCATACTGGATGTGACTTAGATCAAATCTAGGATTTACCACCACAGAGCCAGTCCTTTTTCATACTGGATGTGACCTAGATCAAATCTAGGATTTACCACCACAGAGCCAGTCCTTTTTCATACTGGATGTGACCTAGATCAAATCTTGGATTTATCACCACAGAGCCAGTCCTTTTTCATACTAGATGTGACCTAGATCAAATCTAGGATTTACTACAATAGAGCCAGTCCTTTTTCATACTGGATGTGACCTAAATCAAATCTAGGATTTATCACCACATAGCCAGTCCTTTTTCATACTGGATGTGACCTAGATCAAATCTAGGATTTATCACCACAGAGCTAGTCCTTTTTCATACTAGATGTGACCTAGATCAAATCTAGGATTTACCAACATCTTTCTCGTAGACAAGAGTCTACGGATCTCTTTAGGACATGTGTCCAGGGATGATACAATCCACTTGTCAACTTAGACCAAGTCTAAGGACCACTCATCAACCTCATCGTTGGTATCATTGACTTCATCGTCAATATCAGGTATACTCATCATCGACCTTACCGTTGATGCAGGAAATCTCATCATCAGCGACCATATCACTCCCCCTTTCAAGGAGGGTCCTTCTGAACTACACCAATCTTGTCTCAGAAATACTCAAACTTTACTCGAGACAGAGGTTTGGTCAATACACCACCAACTTGTTCATCAGTGCCCACATACTCGAGCTTTATAGCTCCTTTCTGCACCATATCCCATATATAGAAATATCAGATCTCTATGTGCTTTGACTTATCATGGAACATTGGATTATCTGTCATCTTGATACAACTCTGGTTGTCACACGGGATCATAGTGGATTCCATCTCTAAGTCAAACAATCCTGATAATAACTTCTGAATCCATATTGCTTCACAACTAGCAGAGCAAGCAGCTATATATTCTGCTTCAGCTGTGCTGAGAGCCACACTAGACTGCTTCCTGCTAAACCACGAGATCATGGCATATCCTAGACAATAACATCCGCCCAATGTGATCTTCCTGTCGGATACACTTCCTGCCCAGTCAGCATATGTGTAGCCATACAATCTGAAGTCATGATCTCCAAGATAATATAGACCAAAGTCTATCGTACCCTTCAGGTACCTCATCACATGCTTTGCAGCTATCAGGTGAACACATCTAGGTTCCACTAGATACTGACTCAAGGTGTTCACAACAAAGCATATATCTGGCCTAGTGTTCGTCAGATACATCAGTGACCCAATAATCTGTCTGTACAGAGTTACATCCACTAACTCTGATGAGTCATCTGCTAACAGTTTTAAGTTGGAATCCATGGGAGTGGCCATGGCTTTACATTCCAACATATCAAATCTCTTCAAGATTTCCACAGCATAATTTCCCTGGTTGAGAAATATTCCTTCTAATCCTTGCCATACTTCCAAACCTAGGAACTAATGCATCAATCCAAGATCTTTCATCTCAAATTCTGTATCCATCTTCTTCTTGCTTGCCATCATCTGTTTCTCATTTCCTTTCAGAAAGAGATCATCCACATACAACAATAGTATAACAAGTTCATCATCCATAACCTTAAGGTAAAGGTTAGGATCAGCTTTACTTTTGGTAAATCCCAAGCTTGTCAAGAAGCTATCAATTCTCCCTCTGTGACTGAACATCATTCACACTCTGTATTGAGTGATCTTCTACATATCTATTCGTGCCATCTCTCGTAATATGGGTCTACTGATATGAGCCTCAAGATCATTCGAACTGTGTGGTGAGTTCCTTCTTGCATCCATCTAAGAGAATAATTTCATCTGTATATAGACACCATCTTCAACCTTGTAGCAAAGGTTGAAATCTGCATCACCCATGGTGATCATTAATCTCATCAAATGACTATCAATACTGGGTACCCGTACAGAGCTTTCTTCAATTGAATCTTAGGAGTTTTCTCGATTCTCACTTCTTCTTCAATTACACCATTAAGAGAACATTATTATCTAGCCACTTGGAGAAAACATCTCGTCATGATCCTCTTCCTCTTTCTAAGAGAATCTTCTAGCCACAAGCCTTCTATAGTATGTTTGATTTGTAAGTCTTCTTGTTGAACATCCATCATTTGTTCTTTGGAACAGGTGTTCATCATCCTTCTTTTGTAGATCATAGCACATGATCTTTCCTACAAATCAAAGTTAATCACATGATTAGTAATACTTCATAATCATCAAATTATGTTGACATGATAACCTATTATGCATACTGATATGATTCACATAGTTATGCAACTATCTTGACCAATACTTTGGCACAACACTTTTCCATATCCTGTATGCATACAGTGCCTATCTAGATGCCTTCCATCTCTACCAGAACATACTATCAAGAGAGTGCATAGCTCTCAGCATGTCAGCAAAGAGGTTTCATTCTAGATAAACAACAATGGAATGTTTGTCCAACTTACCCATCATATGCATATTAGTAGTATACTGTTCAATGCTATACACTATGCATGATATATTCTAGGAATACAATTATGCATACAACTATTACGAGCAATATCATTAACTTATTCAGAGATTCAAATAACAACTCAAATACTTATCTTTTATGTTTATGTGGTTCCCTCCCGCTTGATCTCTATTTTATGATAGCATCATTATATGTATTTGAACTTATATCCATTCTATACCACTATGCATGCTTAAGTGTGCACAAGTGTCGTCCTCATGATCTCATACATAATCATACGTTCATTAGTATAATCTCAATACTATCAAAACATTATGATTATAAATAATCTTAAGTATGTATGGTCATAATTATTTCATACACAGGTATACTTACATAAGATCCTAACACAATTAGGATTCTAACTTGATATAGGAAAACATACCTGGATTATCATGCTTGGTTATGTCTTAACATAACCAAACAATATCTTCTTTATTCTCTTCAATGATTTAAACCTGCATATCTCATAAGTTAAGCATAGTAGAATGAAAGTCATATATACCTTGTAATTAGAGCTTCTATGTGGTCAAAGACTATGGATGAGTCTTGTCTTTATGTCATCATGGTCATAGAACTTGATTTGTCTTTCTTGATGTACCTGTATCTTGTTAGCAGACAACATCATCCTCATACAACACCGCAGGTGCATTGGTACAATCATAAGTGTCATAACCCTAATCAATGAATGTATTCTATCACTCACATGAATTCATTATCAACCAATCACAATTGTACTGACCTCAATAACATGAAGACAAAAATATTATAAACTTAATCAAGAATCAGATTTCAAAACATACCTATACCTGACGAGTAGTCTTCTCTATAGGGGTAAAACCCCAACCATCCAAAGTATATTACTTGTAAAACATGTTGTATAGGTTCATGGTGATAGGATGATAAATATTAGTTCCATTTAAACCTCCTTTATTGCTACCCTATGAGTCTCCCAACTTTTCTAGGGTTTCTTCTTACTTGGAAACCCTAATTTTCAATCTCCTTTCTCCCACAACATTTTGATGGAGGATCAATACCTATGATGAATGGATTCCAAATCCATTATCAAAGATTCCAATGTTGTATCAGGTGTCTCTAACATTGTATCAGGTCCTTTCATACCTAAAAACTGAAAAACCCTAAGTGAGAGCTTCTTCCTCCTCTTCTTAGATTTCCTCCGTTGAGCCATTTCAGATGTGTCGTATTGTTTCTGGTGCATCTCTGATATTTCGGATCTGCAGGGTCTAAAAATTCAGCCTGTGGTATCCTGACATGTCATATTTCCAACCCCATAGGTCTGAGATTTAATGGGTTCTCTGAGAGAGATTTATTCCAAGTGCCACAACCTGACCTGTTTATGGGATGAAACAACATAGCGAACTTGTACGGAGTGCCACATGTGACTGTTTCAACTTCGGCCTCTGAAAAGTGGACATGGAAAACTACATTCCATTCCCTAACTGTCACTTTTTACAGAATTTCATTTGGATCGTCCTAGCCCGAGATATGACCTTTTTCCCTAGGTCACCTATTTAGGACTGCATTCCGGAAGAGGCAAAAACCCTAACTTGTACGGATCATAAATCACAAAGTACAAGTCATCTGAGGCTAAGCTTTAGAAAAAAGGTACAGGGGGATGTTATATTCATCCTGTAAAAGTTTCATATCCTAAACCTTCTCCAAAATGGATTTATAGCGAAAGTGCCACGATGACTAGGTTTTGCTATACAAAACCCTAACTTTCAAATTGTCGCAAGTGAGACAAGTGTCGTAAGTGCCATACATTGCCTTCCTTCAGGATAGATCTGACACCATGTTAAGATTAAATATACTAAGATAGATAACATCAGTATTACATTCAATTTCACAACAATATCATATACAGGATCACTAAAAGAACAACAAGCACAACATAAACACAAGAGACACAATTTATCCTGGGAAACCCTCATGGGGTAGAAAACCCAGCAAAGATTCCTCAATATAGATGACCAGCAAATACAAATATGTAATCCCCAAACATGAGCTCCTTCTCCTCCTTTGCAGATCTCTCCTTCTCCTATGCGAGTTTCACAAGTGAGTGTGTGAGTGATAAATGAGGAACACACCTCCTCTATTTATACACTACTTCACTTGTCTTTTAACCTTAGCTAGGTCGGCCCCAACTTAACCACTCAACATAATACTGACTGGGCCGAACCCACTAGGGGACTTAAACACCCCATACAACTGACTCTGGGCCGACCCCACTAGGGAAGTCTAATAACCCACATAACCACATTCCGACGGAGGAATAAACATCTTCGGATATACAATAAGATCTCTATGGAGGAATGAAATATCTCTGGAATAATAAAGTACAAATATAATATTCTTAGAAGTTACAATATCTCAACAGCTGTTAGCTAGTGAAAAAAGAGTTGGAAGGTTCTAGTTGAGGTGGATATTAGTCAAGGTCTTCTGGATGTGCTGGAGATTGAATGGCATGGTTGCATATTTTCACAAAAAATATACTATTGGAAAGTGTATTTCCAATGTCTAAAGTGTTATCAGACAAGCATTTAAAATTTGAATGTCCTTCAATGTCCTTTGTGCACTATGGATGCAAAACTTTTGGTAATTTGTTGAGCCTAAGGTCTTCTCTAGTGGAAGCAACACGGAAGAGTCACTTTTTGAGGTGTCGAAATTGGTGAAGGCTCCTTCTCTAATGGGTAAGTTAAGACCTATTTCTCCTTCCTTATTCAGTTCTTTGAATGAGAAAAAATTAGATTTTATTAAAGCTTATGATTTGGCTTCAGAAAATGGTTTAGTCTAGGTGGGAGGAGATGTTGATATTGGAAAACCTTCCGAAACCTTTCCTCATTCCTCCTCGGTTTCTTTGGATAAACACGATTTTGTATTTAGTTCCAATTCTGGATCCTTTGGAAATAAATATTTGGGACTGTATGGATCCTCTCCCCTTCTTGGTGTTTGTTTTGGTTCTTGTGATGAGGTTCTGTTAGGGGATGCTCCTGACATGGGGAAATATACTTAAGTTGATCCTATGGATCCAAGTCATGAACTTTTAAGCTTAGATGTTGTTTTTCCAATGGAGTCTTTGATCCCTCGTATCTCTAGTTCTGAACCCAAAATTGATTTGTGTGAATATTTGTCACATCCTCCCTGCCCGGTAGTGGAAGCTACAGTGAGCTCTCTTGTGCCCTCATACAAGGATGTTCTGGAAAAGGTTCCCCTTCTTGTATTTAAAGGGTCATTTTTGAAAGGTGGTGGATGTTCAAAGAAGCCTATTTTTGTTAGAAAATCAAAATGCATCAAAGGAAAAGGGGGAAATAAGGGGGCTATCCAGGGGGGTCTTGCTTTCCTAGTAAATTCAGTTCCTTCTTTTCTTTCACGGTTCACTCAAGTAGATCTCGGTTCTGCTTCCGGAGAACGCTTGACTGCTCATACTCGGGCCCTTAGAGCACAAAAGTCCTTAGTGTGGGCTCTAAAATGATTATTATTTCTATAAATGTTAGGGGAGTGAGAGGCTCTCCTAGAATGTGAACCCTTCATAGGATGATAGAATGTGTTAAACTAGACATTCTTCTCATTCAAGAGACAATGGTGAAAGGGGGCCAGACCAAGAATATTTTCTCCAAGGTTCTTGGTAGTTGTGATATGTTTACTATTGATGTTGAGGGGAGGTTTGAGGGTCTGTTGGCAACATGAAACCCCCTATCTGCTAAATTTTTTCATTTTTTATGTTCTGCATATATTCTTCTAAAAGGATCTTTCATATACCATGGACAATAGTTAAATATCTTTAATTTCTATGGTCCATATTGTTGGGTGTATTTACTGTCTTAAGGAATCACCTAATATTTAATTATCGACCAGGGTTGGCAATATTAGAGTTGTGGCACAGTATATACTGAGGTAGAATAGGACCTAAGGTTTCGGCTCGGAAGACCTTAAAAATGCTTAATAAATAAAAGATCGAAAGATATTTCAAAATGAAAAACCGAGTCAAACTTCAGAATTACAACAAATAAACTAATAAAACCTAGCTATACTACTCTACCCTATGGAAAACAACTGAAAGATATAAAAACAACAATATTATTTTAGGAAGCAAGACTGAATAAAAAATAGAACTACTTTGATGAAGTTGAGAACTACTGATTAAAATTCTAATCTAGGAATTAGAAACAACTGTAAATGAATTTAGAGACCTATCTATGAAATGACTCAACTGTCGACTAACTATAAAAACAAGAAACTATATTATCTTAAATCAAAACTACAAACTACTTAGTGAATTCAACAACTATTCATGCATTCAATTAATACTTCAAGACTACACTAACTACCTAATTCCAATCTCCTTGATGTTGTACATCGAATGTGATAGGAACTGGGGTGAATGTATCGTAATGACTTTCGAACGTAACCACAAAGCAAAATGGAAGTAAATCTAACCTAATTTCTACAAAGATATGTAAACTACAAAGAGACCAATTACAATTAATCTTAAACATTATAAATTATTCTTTATCCATGAGAAACTAACATTGCAAAAGCTCTAATTAAGCTATTCAAAACTAATTCAAAATGAGATATGATTAACAAGAAACAGAAACATGTCTTTCTAATGACTGACTGAAACTGAAATTATGCAAACATCTAGGCTATCTAAGAAAATGATTTGGAAATAAATCTATTCTAGAAGCAAGTAGAAAACTTAATAAAAATAAATTAAGAAGCAAGTAGAAAACTTGATAAAGATATTTAATTTTGAGAATGAACCTAATCTAGAAGCAAGTAGAAAACTTGATAAAGATAACTTAGTTGTGGATCATATCTTATTTCATGAACATCTTCATTAACTGTATGAATGAGAGAAGCAAATTCTACATTTGAACAAAGAAACTATCAAAACTAATATATTTTGGAGAATGAAATTACTAAATCTAATCCGAAATCAATCTTAAGAAACATGAAAACAAAACTAAGAATGAAACTGATGAATTCTAGAACAGTAAAGCATTAATGTATCAGGTAGAAAAGAAACATAATCTGTAAAGCAACTAAAGCAAAGTTAAGGAAAATGGAATGAAAACTAAGAATGATGATGAAACTAAATTAAAACTCTATGTAGTGTGCAACAAGATCTTAATTACAGTTAAGAATGCTAATTAAAGGCAAGAAATATTACAGTTCAAAAACCTAAGAAACTGGATTCTAATTAAGCATAAAAACAATGCAGAAAGTATTAAAGTCCGTATGACGATCCGGATGATAATATGAAAGACAGTCCGAATGACAGTCCAGATGGAGGAAAATGATTTAAACTAAGGAAAGAAGCAGATTGGATGATCGTAACGCTAGTTGTTTGATGCATATGAACCTACAGTGCAAGGAAGCAATGAATAGAGTGTTTAGAAGCTAAGATAACAAGAAGTAACCTATTCTAATCATTGTCTAAGGAATGAACTATTTCTATGGAAAAAAAAACTGAGATATGTATAAAACTAACCTACAGCTACATGAAAGAAACTAACAGAACTAATTCTAATTACAAACTAAACCTAAAACAACAACTAGTTAAGCTCTATCTAATTGCAAAAGATTGAAAGCAAACTACAAGAAAAACTATGCTTGACCAGTCATTATCAATTCTGTAAATGTAAATTAAATTATCAACAGGAAATAAATTACAAGAAATCAAGCAGCAGCTACAGGAAAACACAGTTAAATACAATTACTGGAAATGAAAAACTATTTATTTGCAGAAAGGAAAATACAAAATATACACAATAAAACCTCTAGTTGTTGAGGGGCCCTTCCCAGCAATCAGAGATTGAAGCTTAGCTCAAACTAATCACCAACAACAAAACATCAACAGCAAAATTCAGGAATTTCCATTAACTGGGAAAGTTACACAACGTTTCTACAAATTATTGCTACCATCTATATGCTCTATTGTTTATGCCTATGTTGGGTTTCTCCACAGGAAATGTCTTTATATAGGCTTACAATAAGAGAGAAGGTCGACATAGTCAACCTCTCTAAAAATAGAAGTCTTAAATGACTATCGAACGACTGCATGGTAGTTTATGACAACGCAAAGGTCGTCTGCCTAAGTCCATGGCGTTGATCCTTCTTGACGCGAACAGCTGTGGATCGGTTTCCTTCCATCGTGGGAAGATAATGCATTGGCAGGCTGAGCGTGGGAGAGCAAGGATCTTCTGGAATGTTGATGTGGGAAGGAGTGCGTGCTGTTAGGCTTGGTGAACAGGAGGACGAAACTTCTGGAGCATTAACGTGAGCATAAGATGTGTTGTCGAGCTAGGAAGGCGAGAGGGTGAATCTTCTAGAACAGGGGATCACCAACCACGACAGCCACGTTGCTAACAGAACCCATCTTTCCATTTTTGTCTTTAATGGCTAGAAATATCCCAGCCAACAATTTCGCGAGTTGAATGAAGGGTTGAACGGCGGGCTAGATGCAGTTGAATGTTTGCAACGTGAACACGCATCTGAATGGAGGTCCGTTTGAAACCCATTTCCTACAGAACAAAATCTAGTTTCCAAGCAAGTCGAAAAATGTAAAATAAACATTAATAAATCACAATATGACGAGATTTAACCAAAATTCCAGTGATGTGTGAATTTATGCATACATGGTCTGATTGACGGTCTGAATGGCGGAAAGAATAACTTAACAAATCAAAAATGGTGAAAATGACGCCAATCAGAATGTGTTTGATGATAAAAAATGGTGACAAAATGGACACCACCATTCCCCCAAATCGGAGATATGCCAGGTCCCACTGAGCAAAAGAAGAGAGATTTTTAGGAAGAAGCCCGAGATGCGGTAGCAGCTGCCTTCGACTTGGACGAGGAGGATGTAGATTTGGCCTGAAATTTCTTGAATTGATCCCTCAAGGTATCATACCTCAACCAGAGAGAAACGTTGGAAGTTGTTTTGGCATCATTTAAGTCTTCAATGGTTCTTACTTGCAAACGCAATTCTTTGTTTTCTTCATGAAGCCTAGAGATGATTTCAACATTCCTCTGGTTCTGGTATGTTAGTTGTGCTACTTCTTGGGTCAACCTTTCCACTTCCTGTTGATTTGGAGTGGATTGTTCTCTATGATGTTGAGGATCCTTTTGGGGAATCAACTCCCTTGGGAATATTTCAGGTTCAACAGTATGTTCTTCAAGAACCCTATCTTCATTGTGTGCAGGAGCGAAGCAAGTAGGGGTCTCAAGTAAATGAGCGGACACATTGGCTAATGCAAGGAGGGGTGATTCAATGGTATGGTCGTTCAACTGGTCATCGGGAGTGGTTGAATGCTGTGGCTGAATGACAGGCTGAATGACGGTCTGGACGACAGTCTGAGGACGGTTTTCCTTCCTCTATTTGGAGGGTATTGGTGAAAAAAGAGGAGGTTCGTGGTCGTGTCCTTCTAGACGAACTCAGGAGGGGAAGTTGAATGGACCAGTTGCAACTCTCATGTGACATCTTCATCAAACCGCACAGATTTGGTAACCTTTTCTTCTTGGGCAGAGGTTTGGGCCGGCTCATTTACACGGGTTTGGAAACGATGGCATTTATGAGAGGTAAGGGATTTAACCGTAGGCTTCTCGACAAGATGAGGGTTCAGGACTTCAAAGACAAAGCATTCCCAAGTTTGCCCTTTTTCTTCTAACTAGTGAGTGATCAGTATTTTAATCAAACAGTGGTGATATAGGCTTCCAGAGGGGTTAGTGGTATTCTTCCTAACCTGACTCGACATTTTCTCTAGACTTTTCAGAAAATAGAAGGGGAAATTGAGAGCCTGACCATTAACAAAATGTGCCAGTAACCTAAAGTGGCAAGCTTTGAAAACAATGAACTTACCCTCACAAGTGATCAAATGGATAGTGACAGTCAGTGGCTCGAGGTATTCAGGCTTAACCCATTCCCTGTGGAACCCTTTCGTGCCCGCAACATGCTGATAGTCAACTTTAAGAGAAAATCCGTGCTCCATCCATGGAAGAAAGAGATGTTTGTGCCAACGAGCTCCTTCCCTGGGCAGTTTCATGGCCGATGCAATGGATTCTTTTGTCTCCGAAAAAGTGATATGGCCGATCCTGGCTGTCTTACCATTGAAGCCCTTAGCAAACAACAATGAAACCTCGGCATCATGGTCGTTAAGAAAGAGAAGGAATGGACCCCATCCATCTCCCAAAAATACTTCACGACATGCCTTAAATTCGGGAATGCGGAGGAGGTCCTGGTAACTGCCAGGCTTGTAACGGATTTGGAATTTTGAACAGAGGTCGAAGGATGCGGATGGATAGAGGGAATGCACAAAATTGCAGGGGATGGAGCTTGATAGGTTCAGGGTGGATGGATAGTGAGCAAGATGAAGCAAAATTCACTCGAGGGTTAGTTTAAATTGAGATCCATTTGAACGGCTGAATGATCATGGGGATAGATTTGGCACGTTCGAATGATACGCTATCATTCAGTTACCTTGAGTCGTGTGCCATCATAGAACTGCGTGAGTTAGTGAATTCATATGGATATGATATATTCAACCATGTCCAAAGTGAACTTTGGACAGGTTGAATGTAATCCTCATTATGAAATTATAAACACAAATTCCACATAGAAATCATGATGACTTAATAAATAAAACGATAGATCGCACGATAAAACTTAATGGAGGATTAAAATCGTATGGTAGCCATATGCTGGTTGATCAATTCATTTGATGAGACGAAATGAGTATGCAGAGATGACATTTAATTTGATCCTTGACATGATTAGTTAATTAGATATATCAGCAAATCAAAATTTTAAATATCTTAGCACACGTATTAATATCATTACAAGCTAAGGTTTCATTTGGCACTCCATTCAGATCGTTATTCATTTGCCTCGTTCGTCACCTCATTCGGATCGTCATTCAACCCTTCATATAGACCTTTGTACAAAAATGTGCTTTGATGGATCTAACTACTGTTGATTATGCAGAGAATCTTTCTGGGACTTGTCAACACATAAGAGATGTTGTCAACCTGTTTTTCTGGAACTTTAGTCGCGTTCTTCTTTATTTGTCATTGATCAAAACAATCTTCCTTCTGCTTTTTTGCATTATCCTGAAAACACCTATCATTTTGTCAAAGATAAATGAATTTATGAATAATCAAAAAGTAAAGACAGTTTTGAACCTTTCCCCCAAACCAAAAATATGGCGTGTCCTCAAGCCATCAAAGAAAAATTGATTAATATTCAAATATTTTGAATTAATGGTTTAGGCAATAGCTTCTAAAATGTTGTGATAATTTTCGTAAGAAAATGAAATATTAACTAATAAATGTAGATGATTCAGATATGTACATTCATCAAAAAAGAATACAACATTGCTTAAAAAGACCATATGAAGAATGCTAGTGCAATGAATGCGAAAAATGCCATAGCAATACTAGTCATCCGTGACTCATTTTAAATATCTCTTTTCATCCAAAGAATATAGATAAAGTTCACCCTAGATTTTGTGAGTATTTCTATAGTTATGGGTCCCATTTCTAGGATAGTCATACCCTAGGTGTTGTTTGAATTAGATGGCAGGGTCCAAGTTCAGCTTACAGCCATTCTCTAATGACAGTATGAATAATTGGCCTAAACATGTGTTTGCATACTCAAGTTTTTTATGAGCCATGTGCATAGTGATGCATTAACCAAATCTATTTTACCCAATATTGCCCCACTGCCAGCAGGCCTGTTCAGTACCCCGGCGGGTTTATCTTGGTACCATGCAAGCATAGCCCCGCTTCCAATGAACCTGTTCAGTACCCCGACGGGTTTACTTGCATTTATCGAGCTTCCTTGTTTTAAGATTTTACTTAGCATGGACCCGCTGCCAGCGAGCCTGTTCAGTACCCCGGCGGGTTTTCTTTGTATAATGAATTTTAGTAAGGAAGCCAGTTGGCACTAGAGTGTGCTAAGCCTGCTAAACACATAATTCAAAATTTTAGAACGAACCTTGTGAGTAACTTTATTTATAATGGCCTAGATTGTAGATCATGTCAAAAGATAATGACCTAAAGTTGTTCTTTGACCTCTCAGTACATCTTCTTCATGAAAGATCAGTAATGTTCCCCACAAAATAGAAGTATCACTCACTTTTGGGATAGATTTTTAAAGAATGCTTTAAGAGACAAGTTTTGATAATGAGTCTAGGATAAGCTAGTAGTCCATAGGTGTAAGATAGAACTTTTTGAAAATCATAGTGATTAAAGTATGTCTTAAGCAACCATTCTAATGATAAATCAGAAGTGTGCATGCCTGAATCAAATACCATATGCAGAATCATAAAAGAAAGTGGTTTGAAATGATATAAAGAACATTTTAACCTTTCACTATAAATTTTCAACTTCCAACAATAATTGAAAGAGAAGGAGTTAGGATGTATTATGAGGTTTTTGGAGCACTTCCCTTTTCAGATAATGTTGCATGAGTTGATTATAAAGATAAGGTTCTTGTAATTAAACTGCAAAACCACTTGTTAGATGATTCAAATTTATTCAAACAAAAACATATGTACAAAGAAAAAGTCAAATGAAATTTAGGAAAAAGGAAAAAGAGTCTTCCTGTTTTAATTGACAAAATTTCATAAGTTGATCATAAAAATGAATTCCCTGTAAAAATGCATTCAATCGTTAGAAATTACTCTTTATTATTGAAAAACAAAAATATATGTACAAATATACAAATGAAGATAACCCAAAACAATTCAAGAACCAGGAGAAGGAGGAATGACTTCCTCTTCTACCAACTCCATCTCCTTCTATTGTAAGGAATTCTGCACAAAATCTTTTTTAGATATTGGTTGATGATAAAGTCTAAGTCTATGTCCATTTACAACAAAGGAAATTTGTGAATCATCAATTGTCTTAATTTTAACAGATCCATTATCAAAAGCTGTAACAATTTCATATGGACCCATCCAACGAGTAGTTAATTTCCCTTTAAAGTTTTTGTATCTTGAATCAAAAAGTAATGCCCAGTCTACAGTTTTGAATTTTTTTTGTTTAATGTATCGATCATGCCACTTTTTGCGTTGATTTTGTATTAAGATTGTGCGTTGAATAACATCTTGTCTAATCTCATCTAACTCATTTATCTGCAAGATTCGTTGTCTCTGTGCTTCTTCTAGATCCATCCCTAATTGTGCAGCCATACGAAAGGTTTTGACTTGAAATTCAATAGGTAGAAGAACTTGTTTACCATAGACAAGTTCATAAGGTGTGTGGCCAGTGGTATTCCTCCAAGTTATTATATAAGCCCACAAGGCTTCTGGAAGCCTATCTGCCCAGTCTTTGCAGTGTAACTGGATAGTCTTAATCAGGATGGCTTCTAATACTTTGTTGGTGGACTCTACCTGACCATTAGCTCGCAGGTGATATGGTGAAGATTTACAATGTCTAATACCATATTTTTCGGTAAGCTCTTTCATTCATTTGGAAGTAAACTGAGATCCTTGATTAGCTACAATTTCCCTAGGTATCATATATAAACTTTACCACTGATTTCTCTGTGGCTCAGAATAAATCTTTAGCTTCTACCCACTTGGTGACATAATCTGTACAGACTAGGATGTACTTCTTCTTGCGAGACATAGGGGAAATTAGCCCAATGAAATCTAGAGCCCATTTTTCAAAAGGCTCAATCATAACTTGGGGCTGTAAGGGCATCTCATCAGATGGCGTAGGTCTACCCATTCTTTGGCAATTGTCACATCCCTTGACATATTAGGAAGCATCTTTGAAAATGCTTGGCCAGTAATATCCAGAGTGCAACACTTTGTATGTTGTTCTCTTATCAGAAAAATGCCCACCACAAGGTCCACCATGACATGCATGAAGGATATCTGCCATCTCATCCTCTCATACACATCATATAATAATAAGATCGGGACCAATACGAAAGAGATCATTATCCACCCAAGAATAATTAGAACTTTGAACTATGATCCTACGTTTTTCGGGTGGGGAGAGATGGTTTGGTAGCTTTCCAGTTGCTAAATAATTGGTTATGTCTGCAAACCATGGGGTTCGAACAGATACAGCGAACAAATGTTCATCTGGAAAGCTATCATCGACAAGGATGGCATCATTGTCAATTTGAATTCGAGAGAGAAAATCTGCTACCACATTCTCTCAACTGGGACGATCAACAATAGTAATGTTAAATTCATGTAACAAAAGAAGCCACCGAGTCACCCTGCCATTAGTGATTGGTTTATTCATCAAAAATCTAATGGAGGAGTGATCGGTATGTATGAAAATTTCATATCCTGTGATATAATGACGAAACTTGTTGATGGAATAGACTACTGCCAGAAACTCTTTTTCAGTAACAGTGTATTTTGTTTCTGTAGGGGTCAAATTTTTACTAGCAAAATAGATGGCATGTGATGTTTGGCCCTCTTTTTGACCTAAGACTACTCCTATAGCTATGTCAGAAGCATCATTGGAGATATGAAAAGGAAGGGACCAATTGGGGCCCCTAAGTATCGGTGCCAATGATAGCTTTGCCTTCAAAGTTTCGAAGGCATGTTGACAAGGTTCAGTCCATTGGAATTCTGTATATTTCATGAGTAGTTTGAACATAGGTGTGGCTATCTTAGTAAAATTTTCAATAAAACGTCTATAATAGCCTGCATGGCCAAGAAAGCTTCTTACTTCCTTCAGAGCTTTTGGAGGAGGAAGATTAACAATTATCTCTATCTTGGCAGGATCCACTTTGATACCTTGAAGAGAGACATGATGTCCCAGAACTATGCCCTCGGTTAGTAACATCTTACATTTTTCATGACTAAGAGCTAAGTTCGTTTCTTGGCACCGAATAAGAACTGTTTCGAGGTTATCAAGGGCTTCTTGGAAGGTATTGCCATAAACTGTAAATTCATCCATATAAACTTCTACACAATCAAGTATAAGGTCAACAAAGATTCCTAAAAGTGCACGCTGGAAAGTAGCAGGTGCATTACATAGGCCAAATGGTAACACTCGATAGGCATATGTCCCCCAAGAACAAGTAAAGGTTGTCTTGTCTTGATCCTCAGGTGCTATTAATATTTGATTGTATCCACTATACCCATCAAGGAAAGAAAACTATCGTTTCCCTGATAAGGTATCTAACACCTGATCGATAAAAGGCAAAGGGAAGTAGTCCTTAAGAGTGGCCTTGTTCAATTCTTGAAAGTCAACACAGATACGCCATTTCCTTGTGACTTTCTTTGGAACTACCACCAGAGGAGACACCCATTTACTGTTAGAAATTGGGTAGATGAAACCAGCATTAAGGAGTTTTTGTAATTCTTATTTTACTATATCTTTTAAGGTTGGATTCATTCTTCTCTGGGGCTTCCTGACATGAGGTATGTTTGATTCTGTGTAAATGTGGTGAATACAGGTATCTGGGTGTAAATCTTTCATATCGGTATATTCCCATGCAAATGCTCCAATTTGACTCTTGAGAAATTTTAGTAATTGTTTTTGCTGACTCTCATCTAAACCTGCATTTATATGTAGAAAATTTTCGGAACTAACCTCACAAGGTATGGTATAGGATCCTAGATGTTCTTCGATTGCAAAGACACATGGTGTACTTGTAAATATTGAGAGCCACATGTTTTCTTGGAATTCATCTCCAAAGATCTGGTCAAGTTGGGAAAAAGACTGAGGAAAGTCTATACATGTTGTGGAAGAGATAAATTGATTCAACACATTCTCGGTATTTTGTTCTTGAAGTGCCCAAGAGAAATCACTAACAAGGGAGAGTTCTTCCAAGTTCTCATCCCCAAAAGGACAATCTAACCAAAATAGGTTTTCAGTTACCGGCTGTGCTGGTGTGTATAAAGCTAGTTTCCTTGTAGATAACCCATCAGAGATAATCATCTCTCCATCCCTACATCCTATAAATGCATTGGCAATAGCCAACCAAGGTCTTCCCAGAATAATGGGGTGACCTTTAGAAGGGTCCTTTGATTCTATGACCATAAAATCCACGGGATATTCCCATGAATCTACTAATATAGTGATGCCATCTAAGATCCCAGCAGGCTGCACCATAGTGCGATCTGCTAATTCTAATTGTTGGGGTAAGGCGGAGGAACTGTCCTAAATGGAGAGTTTCTAAAACTGTGGTAGTCATCAGGTTAATAGAGGCTCCTAGATCAATAAGTGTGTTTCCTATGGTGGTGTTATTGATGATAACAGCCACCACAGGGTTTCCTGGATTTGAATACTTTGGGATTCTAGGTTGGTCAGCTATGTAATCTGACATTTCACCTATTACATGAATCGTCGGAGGGTCTTTTTGTTTTCTACCTGGTCTTTTAATACATAGTTCCTTTATTACTTTACTATAGATTGGAATATCCTTAATGGATTGTAACAAAGGGATCTTAATACAAATATTTTTCAATTTGTTAATGATATCATACTCTGGATAAGTTACAGGTTTTTCTATTACTAGACACTCTGGATATGGGGGTGATCTTTCTCATGTAATTACTTCTTTAAGAGGATGGTTGTATGTTGAAGATTTCAGAATAACCACATCTTCAAGAATGGAAGCATTCAAAACTTCACTAGGTATGTCTTCTTCATTCTCTTCTTGGATAACAACTGATGACTTGGGCTGATCTTGCAAAACTCTTCCAGACCGCAGTTGAATCTCATGTATTGGTGTGGTTGAAATGGCATATGATGGAAGAGGTAACAACCCAATATTGTTGAGATCTTGGGTTGGCTTGTTGTTAGTATTTGGTATCGTTTGTGCAGGTAATATTGTGGGTCTTGGAGGGTTTATATTCTGGAAATGGTGAGGTTGATTTGGGATAGGGGGTAGGGAAGGAGGTACAAGTCTAGGCAAGAGTTGCTGAATATTAGGTGGGTAAGGATAGTTAGACATAGGAGGAGTTGGTTGAGCATAAGCTTGTCCTCTCCATCCGTGTGGCCATTGTTGTTGTTGAGAATTCTGAGGAGGGTATTGTGGTGGCCAATTTTTCCAACCTGAAGTGTTCCATTGTGGATGAGGTTGATAAGGATGGTAATAGGGTGGAAATTGTGATGATGGATCTTGATATGATGGTTGATCTCTAGGTTTACAAGGCCTCCTAGATGTTTAACCAAATTTTCCACTCTTGTATATAGCTTGCAACCCAGGCAACGGTGGACAATTATCAGTTGGATGTTCTTTTGTACAAAGGTGACAAACTGAAACATTATTCAATGGACATTCTCGTTGGGGATGTTTAGTTCTACACCTAGGACAGAAAACACTCATTGATGCATGCTCTTCATCCTGTCTCTTTTTAGCTTGCAGTGCATCTAGTTGAGAATCCATAGCTCCTAAGATATCTGTTTTGAAATTTTCTAATAGGTTTCCCAACTCTACCGTTGTAACTCCACCAGGACCGGATGTGTTTCCTTTTAGGTTCCTGGTATAAGATTCTCGAAAGTGTCTTCCACTTTTCCCTCTGCTCCTAGAGTAATTCCTACATAGTTCACAAATCTATGCAAAAGACTTATGAGAGATGTCTCCTGCTGCCATGAGATTAAGGTTTTCTAATAATTCTTCTAAGATTCCCTTGAGGTGAGGAAGAGTGTTCTTACTGCATTTTCCCGAAAATCACTATATTTAGATTTATGTAACACATACTTAAATCTTTCGAGATAGTCTTCTAGGCTCTCATCTTCAAGTTGTTTTATTTTGAAAATATCATTACGAGAGTCCTTAGGTTTACAGTAATCCTGATATTTCCGTAGAAATGCATTCTTCATGTCTTCCCAAGTTCTAATACTATATTCTCCCAATCCCATGAACCATCGAAGAGCAAAATCTTTTAATGTGGCAGGAAAAAGTTTTAATTTTTGGCCATCTTGTAGGTAATTATAACTCCTACACAAAATGTCAAATTCAAATAAGAATGTATTTGGATCCTCACTACTCTTCCCATAGAAGGTTGGTAGTGAGGAGGGAGGGATGTTTTTCATAGCTACATCTTGTGCAGTGTCTAAGATGGGGAATCCAAAAGTACCTTCAGTTCTAACCTCTCCTTCTCCTTCATCTTGTCAGACACGATCTTCATTTTCATCCTCCATGAAGATTCAATTGCCAAAGAGAGAATACCTAGGTGGTTCCTTTCTTGGTGAATATGGGATGTCCCAACGTTCTATTTCAGGAAGCGTATTTTTCTTTTTAGGATTAGAATTACCAGCTACGTGGGAACCCAGTTTTGAAGGTACTATCGTTGTTGTCTCAATCTGTGAGATAACTATGTTCACAGAATTTTCAAAAAGAGCATCTACTTGTGCAGAATCAACAAAATCTACTAAGTTTGGACCACCTACTATTGAAAAAGTAGTGTCTTTGGGTTTTTGTACTAATGGAGGGTTGGGAGGTTCTGAAGTTTTATCTTTTTGAGTTTCCTCTTGTCTAAATTCAATCTCAATATGAACCTGAGGTTCTTCTAGAGGAATTTCTTTATGAACAGACTTTCCTGATGTCCCTATGGTTTCCCCTAAATGGTTTCCAGAAAGGATTTACTTAGATTTCCAAGTAGGGCTATCCCCTTTAGGTGTCTTCCGATACCTTTCTACCGAGTTAGTAGTTGGGGTGGCACGCCCCCCGTATAGGTTAGTAGGAATTTAAGTAGGGATTTTAGTAGGAGGACTAGTTTTAATAAATCTACCTTTTGAGTCTCTAGACCTATTCATGAAAATAAAACTATAATTGAAATAAATTCTAGCTACATCACTACTATTGTTGGGTTTTGGGGATGCCTGTTATAACAGATGCGCAGGTTCTTACCTCTCGTCTTACCGCTCACTCGCCACCAGCCTATTTCTAAGTTTCAAAGGGGAGAATTCAAATCTATTACTAAGTTTTAAAAGAGAATTCTACCTATCTACAACTCCCTGGCAACGGCACCAAAATGTTGGGTGTATTTACTGTCTTAAGGAATCACCAAATATTTAATTATCAACCAGGGTTGGTAATCTTAGATTTGTGGCACAATATATGCTGAGGTAGAATAGGACCTAAGGTTTCGGCTCGGCAGACCTTAAAAATGCTTAATAAATAAAAGATCGAAAGATCTTTCAAAATGAAAAACCAAGTCAAACTTCATAAATACAACAAATGAACTAATAAAACCTAGCTAAACCAACAGATCTGAATAGTATCGAGCTACTCTACCCTATAGACAAATCTAGGAATTAGAAACAACTGTAAATGAATTTAGAGACCTATCTATGAAATGACTCAACTGTCGACTAACTATGAAAACAAGAAACTATATTATCTTAAAGAAAAACTACAAACTACTTAGTGACTTCAACAACTATTCATGCATTCAATTAATACTTCAAGACTACACTAACCACCTAATTCCAATCGCCCTAATGTTGTACATCGAATGTGATAGGAACTAGGGTGAATGTATCGTAATGACTTTCGAACGTAACAACAAAGCAAAATGGAAGTAAATCTAACCTAATTTCTACAAAGAGATGTAAACTACAAAGAGACCAATTACAATTAATCTTAAATGTTATAAATTATTCTTTATCCATGAGCAACTAACATTGGAAAAGCTCTAATTAAGCTATTCAAAACTAATTCAAAATGAGATATGATTAACAAGAAACAGAAACATGTATTTCTAATGACTGACTGAAACTGGAATTATGCAAACATTTAGGCTATCTAAGCAAATGATTTGGAAATAAATCTATTCTAGAAGCAAGTAGAAAACTTAATAAAATTAAATTAAGAAGCAAGTGGAAAACTTGATAAAGATATTTAATTATGAGAATGAACCTAATATAGAAGCAAGTAGAAAACTTGATAAAGATAACTTAGTTGTGGATCAGATTATTTCATGAACATCTTCATTAACTGTATGAATGAGAGAAGCAAATTCTACATTTGAACAAAGAAACTATCAAAACTAATATATTTTGGAGAATGAAATTACTAAATCTAATCCGAAATCAATCTTAAGAAACATGACATAACAAAACTAAGAATGAAACTGATGAATTCTAGAACAGTAAAGCATTAATAAATCAAGTAGAAAAGAAACATAATTTGTAAAGCAACTAAAGCAAAGTTAAGGAAAACGGAATGAAAACTAAGAATGATGATGAAGCTAAATTAAACTCTATGTAGTGTGGAACAAGATCTTAATTACAGTTAAGAATGCTAATTAAAGGCAAGAAATATTACAGTTCGAAAACCTAAGAAACTGGATTCTAATTAAGCATAAAAACAATGCAGAAAGTATTAAAGTCCGTATGACGATACAGATGACATTCTGAAAGACAGTCCGAATGTCAGTCCGGATGGAGGAAAATGATTTAAACTAAGGAAATAAGCAGATTGGATGATCTTAACTCCATTTGGTTGATGCATATGAACCTACAGTGCAAGGAAGCAATGAATAGAGTGTTTAGAAGCTAAGATAACAAGAAGTAACCTATTCTAATCATTGTCTAAGGAATGAACTATTTCTATGGCAAAAACAAAACTGAGATATGAATAAAACTAACCTACAGCTACATGAAAGAAACTAACAGAACTAATTCTAATTATAAACTAAACCTGAAACAACAACTAGTTAAGCTTTATCTAATTGCAAAAGACTGAAAGCAAACTACAAGAAAAACTATGCTTGACCGGTCGTTATCAATTCTGTAAATGTAAATTAAATTATCAACAAGAAATAAATTACAAGAAATGAAACAACAGCTACAGGAAAAAACAGTTAAATACAATTACTGGAAATGAAAAACTATTTATTTGCAAAAAGGAAAATACAAAATATACACAATAAAACCTCTGGTTGTTGAGGGGCCCTTCCCAGCAATCATAGATTGAAGCTTAGCTCAAACTAATCACCAACAACAGAATTCGGGAATTTCCATTAACTGGGAAAGTTACACAGTGTTTCTACAAATTACTGCTACTGTCTATATGTTATATTGTTTATGCCTATGTTGCGTTTCTCCACGAGAAACATCTTTATATAGATTTACAATAAGAGAGAAGGTCGACATAGTTGACCTCTCTAAAAATAGAAGTCTTAAATGACTATCGAACAACTGCATGGTAGTTTATGATAGCGCAGAGGCCGTCTACCTAAGTCCACGGCGTTGATCCTTCTTGACACAAACAACTGTGGATCGGTTTCCTTCCATCGTTGGCAGATAATGCGTTGGCAGGCTGAGCGTGGGAAAGCAAGGATCTTCTGGAATGTTGACGTGGGAAGGAGTGCGTGCTGTCAGGCTTGGCGAACAGGAGGACGGAACTTCTGGAGTGTTGACGTGAGGAGAAGATGTGTTGTCGAGCTAGGCGGGCGAGAGGGAGAATCTTCTAGAACAGGGGCTCACCAACCATGACAACCTTGTTGCTAACAGAACTCATCTTTCCATTTTTGTCTTTAATGGGTAGAAATATCCCAACCAACGATTTCGCGGGTTGAATGAAGGGTTGAACGGTGGGCTGGATGTGGCGGAATGTTTGCAACGTGAACATGCGTCTGAATGGAGGTCCATTTGAAACCCATTGCTTGCAGAACAAAATCTAGTTGCCAAGCAAGTCGGAAAATGTCAAATAAACATTATTAAATCACAATATGATGAGATTTAACCAAAATTCCAGTGATGTGTGAATATATGCATACCTGGTCTGATTGACAGTCTGAATGATGGAAAGAATAACTTAACATATCAAAAATGGTGAAAATGATGCCAATCAGAATGTGTTTGATGATAAAAAATGGTGACAAAATGGACACCAACACATATATCAATAGAATAAATTTATGGGATGGTGTGATCGACGAAGGTATTCTGAATACGGATAATCTTATTTTTTGTTGGGATCTTAATTTCACGGTGTTGACTAGTGAGGTGTGGGGTCCAAGCGCTTAATGTGACCCCTTATATTAATTTTTTAAGAAAATTTCCAGTGATGCACATCTGGTCGATGTGGTTCGTTCTCCTTTCTTTCCAACTTGGAGGAATAGTAGGATTGGGGAGGATTGGATCGCTAAATGACTAGATAGGTTCTATATTTTTTAATGTTTGACAGAGTGTGTTTCCAGATTTAGATCACATATTATGAATACAATGGTTTCAAATCATATGCCAGTGGTGTTTCAGATAGTTAATGGTTCTTAGTAGAAAAATTTCCCCTTCAAATACTATCATTTGTGGTTGGAAGAAGAGGGTTTCAAAAATTTAATTCAAGATAAGTGGTCTTCTTTAGATAGTGGGGGTGGGTCCTTTGCCATGCACACTAAAATTAAAATTCATTAAATGGGAGAAATTAAAGAAAATAGCATGCAATGAGGAACTTATGGATATTGAGGCAAAAATAAATAACATTTTTCTAAATGCTCAGTCTGGTCTAATCACAGCCCCTGATAAGGCCCAAGTGGTGACATTGGAAATACGAAAATGGAAACTTCTTAAGATCGAAGAAGAGTCATGGAGACTGAAAAGAAGGGCGATTTGGATTTCCCAAGGAGACCAAAAAGCTAGCTTCTTTCATAGATATGCCTCAAATAGAAAGAACAAGAATGCAATATGGGAGCTGAAAAGTAATAGTGGAGATATTCTTCCTTCACAAAAAGAGTTAGAGGAGGATGTTTCTTCCCATTTTGAGAGCTTTTTCAAGGATCTAGGAACTGCTCCGATTCAAATTGAGATGAAGGTCATTCAATGTTTCCCCACGTTTTTCTTGTAAGAAGAAGGAAAAAATGTTAGGGATCTAGTCTCATTGATGGAAGTAAAAACCATTTTGGATGGTTTTTCAAAGGACAAGAGTCCATGCCCTTATGGTTGGGAAATTGAGTTCTTTTTATCCTCTTTTGATCTTGCTGGTTATGAGTTGCTCAAGGTAGTGGAAGAGTCAAGAAGGAAAGGGGCACTTAAAGGTGCTCTTAGTGCTCCTTTCATAGCATTCATTCCAAAAATATCCAACCCTTCTTCCTTCTCATATTTCAGGCCTATTTCATGCTATAATTTGGTATACAAAGTCATTTAAAAAATTATTGTCAACATACTTAAAGGTAAGCTGTCAGATTGTATGACAAAAGAACAATTTGGTTTTCTTTCAAGCGGATAGATTCTAGATTCAATGGGATTGGCTCAAGAGTGTTTTAATTCTATTAAATCCAAGAAGATGAAGGCATTGATTCTCAAGATGGACCTTATGAAAGCATATGATCAATCAACTAGACTTATCTTATATTTTTCTTCTTCAGATTGGTTTAATATTAGAGGTAACAAATTGGATCAATCAACTAGATGTATCTTCGGCTTATTTTGCAGTATTGGTGAATGGAACCCCCTCCAAGTTTCTTAACTGATCTGGGGGCCTTAAACAAGGATATCCCTTGTCTCCACTATTATTTATTCGAATAGTGGAAGTTTTGGGAAGACTTATTCACAAAGCAAAGAATGATGGACATATATTAGGTGTCAAGATAACAAATCTGTACAGAATCACACATCTATTATGTGTGGATGACATGATGCTCTTTGGGAGAGGAACTGCTGAAGAGTGGTATGCTATTAATGAATTTCTTGTGGTGTTTTTTGAGGATTTGGGCATGGAGATAAGCACTACAAATTATTCATTTCTATAATGAAAAGATGAGGAGAAAATAAAGATGCAGATCAGTGGTTTTCTTCCTTTTCAGATGGACCCCATCGATAAGGGTATGAAATATCTAGGGTATTTCATTAAGCCAAATCATTATCTGAAGGAGGAATGGATGTGGATGTTGAAGAGAATAGAAAATAAGATGGATAACTGGGTGTACAAATGGTTGTCTCTAGGGGGTCGTTTAATTCTGGTTAAGGCAATCCTTGGAAATATCCCTGTCTATTGGATTTCTATGGCCAATATACCAAATAAATTTTGGGTAAGATTAGTTAGTGTTGCTTTTCTTTCCTTTGGTCAGGAAATAAGATAAAAGAAGGTATACATCTTGTTAGATGGAAGATGTTGTCTCACACCAAAAGTGTTGGTGTGTGGGGTTTAAAAAACATATTTAAATTCGGACAAGCCCTAGCAGCGAAGAGTTTGTGGAGAAGTTTATCTAGTAGGGGTTTGTGGAGCGAGGTATTAAGGGACAAATATTTATGTCTTCTTTCTATTGAAAATTGGTGCAAAAGGAAGAAATTGGTTAACAAGTCTGTTTCAAACTCTTGGAAATGCATCTCTAGTGATTTTCCAATAATTAGAAGCTGGTTAGTTTGGAGAATTGGTAATAGATCCAAGGTAAGATTAAGGTTAGATTCCTTTGTTGGAGGGGATGAATACTTCAAAATTTCAGATATTTTGGTGAATGTGCTTAGAGAAAAAGGCTACATGTTGATATCACAAGTTGGTTCTCAAGTAAAGGAGACTAATCTAAAACAAATGTGGCTTTCGTATGATGAATTGGGCCTATAGGAGGGCCAGGATTTGGAATGGACTAATTTTATCAATGGTTTATGCTGTGGCATTTTTATATCTAAAGATGAGGATCATCTTTCCTAGTCTTGGAATATCATAAATGGGGAGATTACAACTAAACTATCATATGACTCTCTTACATTTTAGATTTTTGAACGTGAAGAAAAATGGTGGTATCAGAAAATATGGAAGTGGAAATTTCCTTTGAAAATAAAATTTTGTGTTGGTTGTCCTTGGAAAACAAAGTTCTTACTTGGGAAAATTATATAAAAAGAGGGGGTCTTGGTCCTGGAATATGTGTCCTATGTGAAAAAACTCTAAATATGTGGATCACTTGTTAGTTCAATGCATTTTTGTCAGAAGAGTATGAAGCGATGTAAAAGTTATACTCAAGATCTCAGATTCTTGAGAAACTCACTCCTTTGGTTACAGTTTACTCCATTGGTTCACTTCTATTTTTAGATGGAGGGAACTCCCATGCTTTGTTAGTTGGTTTGTCTAGAAACATCAAACTCTTGTCATTTTTTAAGACATTCCTGTTAATGATCATTGACTTAGATTATCCATTATAGTGGTCTATTTGGAACATTTCAATTCTCCTGAGGTTAAGAAGATTAGACATTTATCTGCTCTTGTTTTTCAAACAAATTTTCCACTTGGCTATTTCGATGGGGCTTCTTAGGGTGATATATATAAATGGGGCACTGGAATGGTCCTAGATATTCTTGAAGGACATGTGTTAAGATTTGGATGGGTTGTGGTAAAATATCAAATACTTAATCAAAATTTTAGCTTTTTGGTGCCTTCTTTTTTTCACTAGTCATAATAATATCACAAAATTGCAGGTTGTAGGTGATTCAAAAGTGGTGATTGAAGGGGATTCTCACAGGTGCGATATACAAGTTGTTCAGTTATCTTGGTAGAAGCAAAAAGTTATAGCAATCCAGGAGTAGTTTACAGAGTTGCATTTTCAACATATTTTCAGAGAGCACAACTCAGTGGCCGGTGATTTATCAAAGAGGGCACTGAGTTGTCCTAAAAAAAAATGAAGAATTTTTAAATGACAGACTAATACATCTTGGATCTGTTCCTATTTACAGTTAAGGCCTAGCTGTGAACTTACCTACTTAGTTATGTTTTATACAATGTATGCCCTTCAATTTTTGTTGACAGGGATAATAGTTTGTTAATAATATGTTCTGTTTTGTTTTTTGAATGGTGTCTCTTTGTTGGGACCTTGGAACTTCAATGAAAATTCTATACTTTTTTGTAATTGCTACCAATACTAAAGAGATATAGGTGGTAGTACAGGAACTATTTTGATCTATAGCAAGTATATGTATACTTTAATTCTCCTTTGAATATCAAGTATATTTTTTTCCATGATTGAAAAAAAGGTGTGAGGTGTGGTGAATATGTTTTAAATTATATTTAATTTTTTTAATAATAGATTGTAATTTATATTAAAAATACGAAAATCAAATTTATCATTTCTAAATTATTTTAGAATTTTTAAAATTTTATATTTTAATCGCAAAACAATCACAATTTTATTTTGTAAAAAACATTACGAACAAATTATTAGTAAAAAAGGAGTCAAAACCAATGTAATTAAGATTGAGCTCAATCTTAATGGACCCACTCCATGAAATATTAAATATTTTAAAGGATTTCTTAAATTATACCAACAAAATTATTAAAGGATTTTTAAACCTCACAACACCCCATTCTTAAAAAGAAATATCAATTAGAATAGGTTGAAGAAAAGTGAAAAACACATTCCAACAAATAAGATAATGACTTCTAACCTTATAGTAGTTACTAATTTTTTAAGTTTTTAGTAAAATGTAGTGTGATCAATTAATGCATGTTGACGCCTAGAAATGTTCTTGCATTGACAATAAGGGTTCTCCCTAGTAGAAAGTTATAATTAGACCTTACACCATTTGGAGTAGGGAACCCATCTATATTATAGCCCAGCTATTGTTCACTGGTTTTGGGTTTCACCAGTTGCGGCCCTGTCCCCTGGTTAGGGTTTTGTTTAAGGGGATGAAATGCAATATGAACTAATATACAATGCAATCCTACATTATTCAAACCTATCCTCACTAAGAGCAAGATTAAAGTACACAAGTAATGAAAAGAATTAATATACATTTTCTAAGAACATATAGTTGCATATTAGACATTTATAACAAATACATAATAGCATATGCACATTAGAATAGTCATGGTAGCATAACGATTCTGCATTCACAACTTGTAGAAAGCAAAGAAAACATAGAAATATGTATACATCATAAATATAATATTGTAGGAATAATCCACCATAAATCAAGAAAAATATTACTGCATAAAGGTGAAAAATAAAGAGAGAAAAAGTTTCACAACATTTATCCACACCATAGCCATAGTTCCATGCCAAAAATACAGTCCAACAACTTTTCTATTCATCTATACAAATAGTTCTTACAAAATGAGCACCAAAATCTCTCCAGCCAAAAGTCACTTTTCCCTCTCCCTCACCTTTCTTTTATATCTTTTACAAAAGTAACTCCCATTCCCACAGTTAGTTATGACTCTTGGGTTCCTTGGGCACTTGTCACTTGGAGTTTTAATTCTCTCAAAATGGAATAAAAACTAATTTTTAAATTACATACTTTTCAAGGAGGAGCATTCCCTTGTGATTTAATATACTGATCCCATAATTCACAATCATATGGAATAACATTCAATTGTAGAGCTCGATGAAATGTAAGGAGACTTCGTGTGCTACTACCTCTTTGGTCAATGTGATAATTCCCTTAGTGGCAAAAGTGTGCAAGTTGTCATGAAATGAACATTTCGTGTGGGTACCCCAACCTGATCTTGCAATGCTTGTGAATTCATTTGCAATGTGCTTCTAATGGCTTCAATTTCATCATCTCTAATTTTTCTCAATTCCTCTAATCGCTACTCCTTTGGAATGGGTTCTTCGTCGGTCCTTGGGGGTGGTAGCTCGCACCTTTTGAACACTTTCTCCATACATGTGTGTATATTCTGACATTTACTTAGTGATATAGCAACATCCTTTTGCATAGTTAATCCAGCCTTCTGGTAGTTGTCTAAGGTGGTGTAGTCTAACAATATTTCCTCTAGAGTCCTCTTTGGTAAATTGGGGGTGATCTCAATGTTTTGTCACTGCCAGGATGCTATAACTTTTAACTTTCCCTTGACTTCCTTGATGCTGAGATCATTTTCTTTGGCTCTTTCAATTACAATCCTAATCATGTCCATGACCTTTTGTACTTCATGAAGCTTCTTTGTGACCAATTCCAATGCATGGAAGTACTCATGTTGTAAGGTGATAGCACAGGTGTGGAATTAAGCTAAAATTTGATTTTCCTCTCTTGATACCTTTGCTTCATTTTCTAGTGCATGTTTCTCATTATGCAGGCTTTTCAAATATGTGTTGTCATGGCCTCGTTTTCAGATTCAAGACCCTTGAACTAAGCAATTAATGCATCCTTATCCATTCACAAATCCTGTGCTAATATGTCCATAGTTATTTTTTCTACATTAAGGGCATCATAATTGTGCCTTAGCTCAACTCCCCCCCTTTTGGCTTCCAGGAGACGGCTCTCTAAAAGGTCGATCTTCTTCCAAGCACACACGCAATTATAGTTGATCCTCTTCCACATCATAGCTGATCCAATTTCATGGCCTCTCTACCAAGCACACACGCAATTATTATCTATGATCTTCTCACCAAGTAGCAATTCAATATATATACACGTGTATAACATTCATACTTGCTACTTCCCAAGCATGCAATTCTTATGTTATAAACATAAATAGTTTAAGGTGAGAAATTTCCCTCTTGATCAACATTGCCCTTTGGAGATTATTCTCCATTTTATGCTACAACCATCTTAATAGCCCTATATATATTTCCTAGATCACTACAATAGATCTCATTTCACTATGTTCACATGCCTTGTTGCTCATATTGTTTTAAGAAATTATGGTCAAATCCAGCATGACCTTTCTCGGACTTCCTTGGACTTATGAGCACTGCAATTTGTTCAATTCCAACTCCATATGGATTCTTTCAAGGTCCATTGTATGCCCTTGCACCTTATTCAACTATGATACTTTCTTTCCTTTCTCATGGAAATATTTGCCACCATTCTGAACCACATACTTGATTCACACATGGGAATGCCTCATTCCCCAATTAACATCATTTGCATGGCCACCATGTCACTATCATGAGTCGTGCGCCAATTCCACATGCTGGGATGTCTTATCCTCTGAGTGACAACTTTTGGGAGAATGGAATTACCTTACCCATTCTCATTACTTACTCATATCTTACAACTTCTCTGATCATGCATGCACTTGCCCACAAGGATGATTCACCCATCATCTTTACAAGTTACATGTCCCTTACCTAATAACCCATTCCATTACTTGTTGAGCATTATTGCATGGAATACAATATCCATATTTGATAATAAAGAGCCCCCATGGATCTTCCTTGCAATTCAAATTGAATATATTACTAACAATAGTACATTGGATGCGTTCTTATCCAAGGCACCAATGTTCATTATTGAACCCTTTCATCCTTCAATGGTTAGACATGGTTATCACTCCTCCCTAATGGATATTACAACCACTTACTCTTACTAAGGCTTCCACAACCCCTCTATGCAATTCATATTGCACATTCTGAGCATAGAGAATGCATTTCATACATTCTCTATAAGGAACACACACTTCCTTTTAGTTCCCTTATTCCATCCCATGCATATAAAATACAATCTACCAGAGTATATTCTTATCCATTCAACATGTTTTTCCACATGTTAACGTGAATTACCATAATACTCTCAATTGAGTATCCTTGCTCATTAGTGGAACTACCCTGTCACTAAGCATCTAACCAGGCTTGCTTCAATTCTTCACATTACTAGCTATCCTACAATTTTACCATGATCATGATCCCAAATGTGCCTCCACTTTATTTTTACAGCACCATTACCATGATGTTGATATCATAAAATTTACTCACTTTGAGTTACTTCCATATCTAGTATTCCTGCACGATCATGTGAGGCCTTTCCAAAAAATTTGGCTACTTTGGAGGTCACCCATAATGAGAATTTCTTGCTCAATCAAACCTAGAGGATTTCCTCTACCTACTATTTGAAACAACTAGAAACTCATTTCAAAATAAGAACCTTATGTTGATTCTTCGTCCTTCTAGCCTCATTACACTCTTAATAATACCAAAATAATTTCCATTTCACCCCACAGAATTTTCTCACAATTAACGATGTCTCAGGGGGATGACGGGGGTCAAGGGGGCTTGCCCCCTTGTGGCTCAATTTCTGGCACCTAAAAATATCCCTGGAAAAACTGCTTAATTTCCTGATTTCGACGGACTTTTCCATTTTTCCCCGACCTGTTTCGGCGGACTTATCAATTTGGCTCCGATCGGCACACTTTTCCATCATTTTTATCCAAAATCCTTTTTGGCGCAATTTTCATTTTGTTGCCGATCGACGCACTTTCAGTTTCTCTCCGATCGATGCAATTCCCATTTTCTACCAACCTATTTCGACAACCTTTCCAATTTCTCGTCGATCAGCGGACTTTTTACTTTTCCGTTGACCGTTTCGACGAGTTTCCATTTTATGCTGAAACGCCCTTTTTCAACCACTTTTGATTTCTCGCCAAAACGTATCGATGACTCTTCTAATTTATCGCCAATAGTTTCGGCTCTCCTTCCAGTTTTGCGCTGACACATACTTAGGCAGAAAACTCAAAAACTTAGAAAATTTTTCCTATGATCAGTGGTGACAAGGAAGGGGTCTTACCTCTGCAATTGTGATATGTATCCCATGAAGGCCCAATGTTGCAATCTACACTCTGATACCATGCTGCCATGTTCCTTCTCGTCAATCCAATGCAAAGAAGGGAACATGACACTCATTCTGGGCTTTTACAAAAGCTCAAGCCCCACTATCATGAACAAATTCATGAAACAGATAAAACACGAGTGTGCAGATTTATAATTCAATTAAACACAGCGGAATAAAAACATTATCCACACATATTTATCATACATTCAACATATTAATAAAAGTCATCAAATTAAAAACATTGCAGAGTTTAATACACATAGAGAATACTTATCTTAATGGTGAAGTTGCCCTAAGCAACTAGCTATGCAGCTGCAATTTTCCACCCAGCCATAGGGCAATTGTGTTCATCAATACCTCAACACAATTGCCACCCCCGAGCTGGGCATGATTTCCACAAGGAATGGGAACACTCAAGCTCATGCACAACAAAGTGCACATCACATCTAAGACAAGCCAGTCCATAGTTGTGTTTATCAAGCCAAATGTGAACCCTCTTCTATTTTTGGATGCTTGCACTCAAGCTCAAGCCAAAACAATGGATACCCATATCAAACCACAACATTCTCTCCCACACACAACAAGCACCTCTGATGGGCATAGAAAAACGTTTTTACTATGGGATTTACAAACAAGATGTCCATGGGTTTTCCCCAAATCGTGGCTCCACAAAAACGAGTTGTGGGTAAGGAAAATCGACCACAGGGAAGAAAACATTTCCCCCACATGTATATGAGCATCTGAATGGCCAAAAACGACCTCTATGGAACCCCAGGGACCCCAAATCAGTTTCCTCTTCTTGCCCACTGTTCTATATCACAAAAACGCCCTTATCCTAGCTGAGAATGAAGGAAAACACAGAAAACTCATGGAGAAAAACCCCCAGCAAGCTCCTAACTCGTGAGAGAGAAAAACCCATGGGTGAAGAATGGATTGGGAAGCAATTTTGTGGCTCTTTTCTTGCCAAGGAAGCCAAAACTTATTTTCTAAAAATGGTGGCTTTCCCATACTCGAATTTTGGACAACCATACCTCTCCATTTCCCCAATTAATAACTATTTCAACCAATTCTTGGGAGAAATAAATGATTGGGTACAAAATTCAACATGGGTAGTTGATGGTTCATGGGTTCTCTCATTGACACTTGGATTGACTTGATTGGTTCAAGGGTTTGAATATTTCCCTCCCAATTCCTAGTAAAAATCATGCCCCCGTCTCTTGTTACATTACATTGCATAGCTAGTTATGGGTATTTTATTAAAATGCATATTTACATGATATTTGCGATTTCTATTGTGCCTGGATAACATGCAAACCATATGCATCAATTTTAACACTAAATCGATGATGGGGCCTTGGCCTTGAGATCCTCACCACAATTTTATAATGATATTACATCTTTTACATTTTAATGCAATGGGTTCAAAATCCGGATATTACAGTATCCAATCCCAAGGATCAATGAATTGATGGATGACTACAGGGGGGAAAATACTTCTTCAAAATTGACCTTCGGTCAAGGTACCATTAGATACTGATTAGGAAACAGGATGTTCCAAAGACCACTTTCTGTTGCTACTATGGACATTATGAGTTCATGGTGATGCCATTTGGGCTCACTAATGCACCTGCTACTTTCTAATCATGTATGAATCACACCTTCAAGGCTCAGTTACGTAAGTATCTTCTGGTATTCTTTGATGATATATTGATTTAGAGTAAGACTTGGGAAGATCACTTGAAGCACCTAGATGAAGTACTTGGAATTCTAAAAGAACAATCACTATATGCAAAGATGTCCAAGTGTGAGTTCGGTATGCAAGACATGTTATATTTGGGACACATGATTGGAGAAAATGGGGTATAGGTACACTTAGAAAATATTAAAGCCATGCTAGATTGGCCTACACCTAAAAGTGTAACAAAGTTGAAAGGATTTTTGGGCCTTTGCACCTACTACAGGAGGTATGCCACTGGTTTCTCGTAGATGGCAGCACCACTCACGGATCTTACTAAGAAAGGGGCATTCAGTTGGTAAGAGGCAGCACAACAGACATTTGAGAAAATGAAGAAGGTAATGAGTTCATGCCCCGTACTAGCACTGCCATATTTTACACATACATTCATATTAGAATGTGATGCTTTAGGAGAGGGTATTGGAGCAGTATTGATGTAGAATAATCACCTTATTGCATTCGAGAGAACAAAACTTAAGGACTATGAGTGCCACTACTCAATATATGACAAGGAAATGTTATCCATTCTCCATGCGCTAACCAAGTTCAGACGATACTTAGTGGGTAGCAAATTTAAGATTAAGACAGATCACAACAACTTAAAATACTTCTTGGAACATAAATAATTGAATGAGAGGCAACATAAATGGGTGAGTAAGATTCAAGCTTATGACTTCGAGATTGAATACATAAAGGGAAAAAACAATGTGGTAGCAGATGCACTTTCTAAACGACCAGCTACTTTATCTCTTATGAGCATTTCCTCGGATTGGAGATCTAATCTTTTGGTCGAATACTCCAAAGATAAGTTTGCTTGTGAAATATTGGATGGACATATTCAAAATGATAGGTACAGAGTTAGATGACATTATCTACTATAAGAACAGGATCTACTTAGTGATCGCACTTAAGAAAAAGATTCTGCAGGCTTCTCATGACTCACCTTTAGCAGGACACCAAGGGTTCCTTAAGACTTACAGGAATATTAGAGAGAGGTTCTCATGGAAGGGCCTAAAAAACGATGTGATGTAGCATGTGAAGGAATGTAGTTTGTGCCAACAGAATAAGATAGAGCATACTCATCCAACAGGTCTACTACAACCATTACCCATTCCCGAGCAGAAATGGGAAAGCATTTCAATGGACTTTATTACAGGGTTGTCCAAGGTGATCTTAACCCTAGTGCACAACTTCTGGAGCCATCTCACATCAGTATAACACTTATTCCTCAATTCCAATACTAAAGGAGGTGCATTTATACCAAGGGCGAATTGTTGGAGAGAGATTACTTCATATCTTCACCGATCCTTGGCACATATTTTGCATGTTGGTCTCGTATTGATATACATCCACTACTCCAGCTATTGGTACGTACATGCATTATTTCTATCCTATTTATTTCTAAGAAGGGCAATGTTCTTCATTACATTAGGAATCAGAAAGAATGATGAATTATAGTGCTCCATGGAAATCATATTATTTTCTTTAATT
The DNA here is from genome assembly GCA_027924585.1 of Larix kaempferi. Classification (NCBI taxonomy): domain Eukaryota; kingdom Viridiplantae; phylum Streptophyta; class Pinopsida; order Pinales; family Pinaceae; genus Larix; species Larix kaempferi. Next base: position 9,842,228 of record BSBM01000047.1, on the reverse strand, counting down.
TTTAGAGTAACAATTTGCCTCCGTGTCTTTTTATGATCGAATTTAGAACTAAAAATTATATAAAAATCAGTAAATAGACTGGAAATAAAAGGAGTGCATATGGCCCTGTGTCCACATTCCATGGATGCGACTCGGTTCCATCCCTTGCCATCATCCAATAACATAATGGTTTCTGAGATGATCGTTTCACAATTAATGTTAAGATTAATTTTTTATTGATAAAGTTCAATATAAATTAATTACATTCATTTAAATCTGCTAACTATATTTTCCACTTGTTGTTTCAAATATGATTAGTTTTAAGCTTTACAATTTTTATAGACCCAACCTCTATATTTCAAAAGCCCAGCTACCATCATTTATCTTAATATAAATTTTGTATATATTTCTCCAATATATTTTAAAAGGTAAATACACATATGTGATATAGATAGTAAAACCATTAAATAAATTTCTATATATATATTTCCCCACTACATTTTAAAAAGTAAAATCATTCCACGGCCGGTGAGCCGATGTATACTCAAAGCTCAAATTCAGCTGCAGTCGAGTGTTGAAAATGAGTTGATATGATAAAGAGATGGTCACAGATCTGTGGATAATAAGATATCAAGTTATCAAAACAGGCTCTTGTTGGTTCTGAAGGTCGTCTTATTTGGGAGGAATGGCTGGATAATGCCATTCTGGAGAGTGGTGTCACCTACTTTTTTTATTAAAGTCAGGGTTTCATACTTATATGTTAGTAGATGTTTGTAGCTTTATGTTCATTGCACACATTTTAGAAAAATGACTTGACTTTTTTGAAGGTCTGCTTCATTGAGAGAATGTGATCAGACAGGTATATGATGGACTATTTGTGTAACTGATCCAATTTTGAAGTCTTTTGTTGATTCTGTATATGAATCACGACAATCATTGTACTATTTGATTCACCTTGAATATCAATAGTAGTTTTTTTCGCTGGAAAAAAATAAGATATCGATAGTTAATCAAGACCAAACCAGCAGGATCTATGGATAATAAGATTGGAAATTTTGTATGTTTTTAAGGATAATGTTTGATAAAGCAAAGGGTAAATAATTCATTAATTGTGATTCTTTGAATTTCAAAATCATATAATAAAATATTAAAATTAAAAAATATATATATATTTAATATTTTGTATTTTTATATTTTCATTATATTTTATATAAATTTTTATAAGTTAATTTTTTTCATCAAATCCGCAGTTAATTTTTTTCATCAAATCCGCTCATAAAATAAAAATTTAAAACCAAATAACACCTCAAGAAATGGCACCTCAAATAAAAAGTCATTAAAAAAATAATACCTCAAGAAATTGGATGCCTTGGTGCTTGATAGATCAAGCATTTAGGATGGATCTATGCTCGTTTATTAATAATGTATATAGCAAAAAGTTTTATATTGTAGTATATAATGTGTACCTCAATACATTATATTTTATAATTTTATTATGATCTATTTAATATATCACAACTAGAGTATTTCACAAACACAAGGTTAGTAATCAGACTATAACTTCAAATAAGATTTTAACTTTTTTATTTATAGGAGTTTTATTAGCATCTTCTCAATTGATTTATGATAATTCCCTAAAGATTTCAATACGAAGACTAAGAACATTACTTTGATGTTAACCTTCACTACATCACTCATATTCTAGTGTTGCATCATTTATTTCCCCAATCCTAGATAACATCCTAGTTAACTCCTGCAATGCAAGTTCATGCCTTCAGATAAACAATCAACTTGTGCTACAAGTTCAATTCACTTGAAAAACCTTAAGATAAACAATCAACTTTTGCTACAAGTTCAATTCACTAATGGAAAATCAAAAGTAATGGGACTCTACTTGCAATAGTTCAACCTATCTTGCTTTCATCATGTTTAGTTGCTCTTTGACCTATAGTAGTTAGACTAGTTGTCTTTAATCATGTCTTGTTTGTTTCCTTTCTTATTTATGTATCAAATATAAATATATACAAGGGAAGATAGTACAATGTGCCAAATGTAACATTGGAACCCTATGAACTATTTGCATTGGTTGAACTATACAATAATTAACACAAAAAATGCAAAAGTATCATGTGTACTGAAACGTGACATCTTGAAGAAATTATTACTAGATTTAATAGCACTATCATATCATATGAAGATTATCTGAAAGACAAATCTATTGTCATCCACATGTTGCGTGCCTTCTTTGTTGATGGAAAGTTTACACTCAAACATGAAAACATAATTATGGACATAATTAGCAAAACAAAATTTAATGGAAAATGTATCTCTAAAACATTTGCTATTTCAAATTTTTTATAAATTTTCAATTCATTGAATACACTCTTACAACGACTTTTATTTTGCACTGTAGGAATTTTGGAAAAACTGGACATTATCCCATAGTAAAAAATGAGGAAGAAAACTAAAGTGGAAATTTTTTTGTAATAAATATTTTGCTAGCATAGAAAATACTTAAACCTTTCTATGACAAAGAAGTATAAATTTTGACATAATGCAATACTTCTTTTTAAAAACATATATAGCTAACCTTTGTAACCAACATTTTTATATTATTGCTAGAAGTATGTTTTATATGGAGGTTGTTCTTAATAGATAATGTATGTTACTTCAGTTTTCTTTTTCTTTTTTGAAATTGTTAATTTCAGCTTTAATCTTAAGATGGTATCTAATGTATATAAAGTTACATGGTATATCTTATGTGCTAAGAACTACATAATGAGTTAAGATTTATGATTATTTTCCTACAGAATAATTCATGAACAAAAATTTATATTTTTTTCGAACAAAAACTATTTACAATCATATGTTATTTAAATATAACCTTTTAACTTATTATCAAATTGTTAAACAAACTTTATTATTTTTAAATATTTGATATTTTGTCTATTTTCTATGAAGCATATGATCATTGGGCTAACTTGTGTTTTTGGAATTTCTTAATCCCTATTAATATTGGAACCTAATTGTTCTTGATTAAATCTTTGTAATAAAATACTTTAACTTTTTAATTAATTAAACAAGCTATTAACATAATTCTAAAGCACGACTAGTTGCTTTGCAACTATTTTTCTTGTTGTAAAATTAAGGTAGAGGTATTCAAGATTGTAAAAACTACGTTAAAATTGAATAGTTAACAATGAACAAATTGGAATAGCTGGACAAGACGGCTTTGAACAAAAACTATTTACAACCATATGTTATTTAAATATAACCTTTTAACTTATTATCAAATTGTTAAACAAACTTTATTATTTTTAAATATTTGATATTTTGTCTATTTTCTATGAAGCATATGATCATTGGGCTAACTTGTGTTTTTGGAATTTCTTAATCCCTATTAATATTGGATCCTAATTGTTCTTGATTAAATCTTTGTAATAAAATACTTTAACTTTTTAATTAATTAAACAAGCTATTAACATAATTCTAAAGCACGGCTAGTTGCTTTGCAACTATTTTTCTTGTTGTAAAATTAAGGTAGAGGTATTCAAGATTGTAAAAAACTACGTTAAAATTGAATAGTTAACAATGAACAAATTGGAATAGCTGGACAAGACGGCTTTGACTAAAAACAAACAAAATTATAACAAGATTTATGTTTTTACCCCATGTGACTTTCATTATTATATTGTATTTCTATGGGATTCTCAACCATGACACACTTTAGAGTAAGGATTATGAGGGATAATAATCTAATGTTGGATCAAGATCATTTAAGATTCCAAAATTAACTATTTAGTTGTATACATGGATATCAATTATAACATGATCCACCATAGTACTACTAAGTTGTGTATACAAATCACCCAAATTATTATCCCTTAAGAACCAAAAAGCTTTAATATTAGTTTGGAACCCAAAAAAATTCATCTAAATCTTCAAAGCTTCTTTCTTAAACATGGTCCTCATCAAACTAAAGGGTTAGGGTTGGATATGTTGCTTGGGATTATAGTTTGTTGTAACACCCCTTGGTGAATACTATGGTGGATTGTTAGTTACTTATGGTGTGATGGACTCATTATTTATCCTTTGTGGTTCTAACTTAAATTTAGAAAGAGATGTATGTGTGTTTACTTAAGATGGCATAGGGTGAGAATATATCTTCATGTACATGTATTAATAGGTGGATATTATTGATTAGTCTATAAGGATCATTTTTGTTTATGGATAGTTACCTCGTTAATGATTATTTTTAATGATGAATGTTCATGACTTAACAACTATAGATGAATATTGTTAATGTTAACCTTGGTGACTATTTAAGGAATAGTATTAGTGATTAGGTATTTGGATATTATGATGATTATTATTCTCTTAGATGATTATGGGATACTGTGACCGATCATACTTAGTCAAATGTTCATGAAGTAGTCCCTCATTTGAACATTAAGATATGTATATACTTAATTATTATCATGAATTATATGTATTTTATATCAAGTTACCCTCATTAGTTAGTGTGGAGAATTTATATTATGTCACTCCCCTAATGTAGGATGGATGCTCCTTGGATTGATGCTCCTTTTCCTAGTTACTTTTTAGCTATACATGTTGTGCCTTATGATGATAGTTAAAAGATGGAGTTTTGAACTCCCCATCACCTAGATGGTTCTTTCATTGATATTTATTTATAGTTGGACATATGTGTGACTTGATAGTTATATAGATGATCAGTAATCGGTATTACTTGAGGAAGGGTTTTTCTCCCCAAAACAAAATCATTTTATTTGGTATTTCTGATAAAGAAATCAAGATCTAGATTTTTCTATCCTAGATGGACTCAAATCCTATCTAGCTCACTAGAGTTGACTTCTTAAAACATATATAAGACACATCTACATAATACAATCAACTACCAAACCTATTGAAAGTTTAATGTTGCACAATACAATCTGGTTGTAATTTCCAAAAGAAGACAACTACTTCCAACAAAAAGCACCTCAAAATTACATATATATGAGAGTTACATTCTCAATACATTCATAAAAGAACAATTTCTTTAACAACCCCTCACTAAATACAATACAAAAGATCCATTTACTAAAAATATATTTCAATGGATGACTAGAGAGTGCCCCTAAAATTTTTTGTTCAAGTAAGGTACCCTCCCTCAAGGACAAATCCTATTTAGATAAGCTATCTACATGTATATTAAATTCACAATATACATGAGAGAAATAAATAGAATCAAAATCAATATCTCATGGACTAGATTCATTATTGAAATAAGGCGCAAATTTGTTATGCAGCATTTTCCAAGTCAAATAGAATCTTGGAATCTCCATAGACCTTAATATTTTTAGGCCTTGTTCTTCTTCCCATTTTAATAGAATCCAAAGCACATATAATTCAGGTATTTTTAGATAATTCGCTAGCTATATACTTCATCAAATACTAATGTGAAGAATCAATATAGAGAATTATAAGATTTGAGCATTCATAGATCTACATGTAAAAGCTAGCAAGATATGATGATTAAATCAAGCAAGAATAGTTGTGCAATAATTAACATGAACCATTACACAGTAACCTTGAAGAGAATAAGAGACAATGACTTTATTATCGGAGTGATGAATTAATGAAAAGAGGTTACAATATATAAGAGACCAAATCAAATTAGGTTAAGGATCAATTCTAATTGTCCATGCTATGTATAAAGGGTTCATGTTATGCAGAGAGTGCTAATTAGGCTTAACTGAGAGCATATAACCCTAATTAGTCATGCATGCACTCTTAAACTAAGTTTAATTGATTAAGGAACTCACTAATCACTCGGTTTCACTTAATAATGCATGTCATTTCCTAAAACCACTCAAAAGAGGGCGCTACTCAACCAACTGGGGCGCTAATGAGTGTTTGGGGTAGTTGGGTGTCAGTTAGGACTTAGTTTAGTGGATTAACTTAAGTCTTAACTGAGACACACTCCTAAAATCAGGGGAAAAAACTCAAATAAGGGAATGCACCCCCCAAATCATGGAAGGCGCCCCCAAAACTAGGGTTTTGTCTCATGGGTGATTCGAGAGGTGTTTTTAGGTGTGGTTGAACCCTTTAGACTTATCAACACATGCTCTATGAGGGTCATTTACTTTAACACCGCCTCATAAGCCTAACTAGGAAAAAAAAACTAAGAAAAAGAAATGAGTCTCAGCAATTTGCAGCCATATTAGGTACTCATGCACAAAAATTAGAAAGATTCTCTATAAATTGGGAGAGAGGGAAAAAAACCTAGTGGGAAACTCCCCCTTGGAAAAGAGAATGTAGAAATAATGTGAGAAGAAGGTTTTAAGGACCCTCCTCCAAAACTTCTTTGACTCCCAAGGAAGCTCTTAACTCAGAGGAAGGGCAGAACTGTAAATCTACGAGCCCATCATGGATCAATCCTCTGATATAGTGCATATGGATCTCTATGTTCTTGGTCCGTTGGCACTAAACAAGCTCTCTTGAAATATGAATGGCTCCTTGTTTGTCACAAAAGATTATGGTAGGTCTATGAAACTCTATTCCAAACTCAATGAGAATGTGTTGTAACCAAATGGATTGTGTTGCAGCATTTACTACTCCTCTATACTCTGCTTCCGCTATTGATAGAGAAATAGTGTCTTGATTTTTACTTGACCAACAAATAGGTCTTGATCCCAAACTAAAGAAGTAACTAGAGGTGGACTTGCGGTCTGTTCCATCGCCAGCCCAATCAGAATTTGTGTATCCAACTAAGTCAAATTTTCAAGCAGTGGCATAGTGGATTCCATAATTATATGTTCCCTTTACATAAGAGAGTATTATTTTGGCATCCTTCCAAAGTAAGTTCCTGCGTGTATCTAGAGACTTCCCCAACTGCAAAAGAGATATATGGTCAATTGTGTGTAAGATAAAGAAGGCTCCCAACTAATTGTCTATACAAGGTACAGTCAAGCCTAATATGAGATGTGGAAATTGCTTATCAATTGGACGTCTAGGGTTTTAAGTCTGTTTTGTAGGTTGTTTACAACCCTACTTGTATATCTCATTGTCTCATGTTCCATATTTGAAATATCATTACCCTCTATGTGGTTGAAGAATGACATTGGGCCTACAGGAGATCCAAGGTAGTGTAACGCCCCACATTTTAATGGGATTGCCAAACATTTAGATCTATATTGCATTTCTTTGCTTATTACCTATTGGACTCATATTGACTAAGTAAACTATGTGTGGATTTATGAACCTACTTATAGGAATCAATTATGTTTTAAGTTATTGTTTATCTTATTAATGATGATAATTGTGTTATTTGTTTCTAGTATTCAAAATTAAATAAATGATAGGGTGCATGGATACCAATGTACATTACGATCAAATGAATGAATGGATGGCATGCACATGATATGTAGATTAACTTGTTTATATTGATTGGAGGTTGATAAATTGATAATTGACTTGGAAACAATGAAAGAATATGTATGATCTTATGTTTTGTATGAGAGTAACCCACAAGTTAGAGGGGCTAAGCGATAGTTGGATACTTGTTATGATGTGTGGACTAGTACAGGTTAATGAAGGAAACTAGGTTGCCCAAAATAGTCATTCGATGGCGCAACTCTAAGAACCACAATAACAACACAACTCTAAGAACCACAATAGAAACATAGTGTTAAAGCTAAAATCTCATTTGATCTCATTGCAACAAACAATTTCATTTATCCATTTGTATTAGATAAATGTGTGTTGGTAGCCTACGAGCACAATGATTTCAATCTAGTTGAAATGGCTTCGGGGGGGAAGCAAACAATAGGACCTAGTGTTGATGAATGTTTAGTGGAATAGGGGTGTGTACAACTAGGGTCAAAGTGTACGTTACTGGCTTAGGTACTTATGATCTTATCATAAATATGAATTGGCTTGAGGATCGTCGATGTTTCATCGCTTGTTATGGGAAGAGAGTTCTTTGTTTAGATGACGAGGGGAAAATAATTCAATTCAAGGTATTAAAAGGAAGGAGTCCCTATATTTATCTCAACGATGAAATTAAAGCATCGCCTCAGGAAAGGATGTCAGTTGTACTTAGTGGAGGCTGTAATTGGTGAGAAGGAATGTTCTTTAGATCAATACCTAATGTTACCAGAATTTAAGGATGTCTTTCCCAAGGAGTTACCAGGGTTACATCCAAAAAGAGAACTTGATTTCACTATTGAGTTAAAACCAGGCTCTGATCCAATCTCCAAGACACCTTACGAGATGACAACTACTGAGCTTTCTGAGTTGTAGATGTAGCTAAAGAAACTATTGGACCTAGGTCTCATCAGAACCCCAATATTTTGTCTTAGGGTGCACTAGTGATCTTTATCAAGAAGAAGGATGGTTTGCTACGACTGTGCATTGATTACAAGGATTTGAACCAATCCATGGTGAAGAATAGGTACCCTATACCTCAAATTGACGATCTCTTCAATTAGGTGAAAGGGGCAGTAATTTTCTGAAAGACCTATCTGCAATCAGGCTATCATCAACTTTGAATCAAGGGAGGTTGACATACTTGAAATCGCCTTCTGGACTCGATTTGGGAACTATGATTTTATTGTGGTGCCCTTTGGTTTGACCAATGCCCCAACAATATTCATGAGCCTAATGAATGGAGTATTTCGTAAGTACTTGGACCAATTCGTGCATATTTTCTTAGATGATATTCCCATCTATTCTAAGAATGAGAAAGAGCATGAGGAGCACTTGCATTTAGTGTTGTCATGCTTAAAAAACCACAAGTTGTATGGTAAATTTCCTAAGTGCTATTTCTTTCAGAATGAGATTCACTTTCTTGGACATATTATTTCAGGGGAAGGAATTTAAGTGGGCCCTATAAAGGTGAAGGCCATAAGGGAGTGGCCATTTCCAAGGAATGCTCATGAGGTCTAAAGCTTTATGGGCCTAGTTGGGTTCTACTAAAGGTTTGTGGAAATGTTCTCCAAGATTGCAAAGCCCATCACTACTTTGAAAGACAAGGGAATCAAGTATGAGTGGAATGATGAATGTGACATTGCTTTGGCTAAGCTTAATAGATTATTAACCAGTGATCTAGTCCTCTAAGTTCCTGATATGGACATGGACTTTACAATTTGCACAGATGCCGAAAATAAAGGGTTGGGCGTTATGTTAATGCAAGAAGGTGGAGTAATAGTTTATGCATTAGGGAAATTGAAGACTCATGAGGAGCTTTACCCCACATGTTATCGGTCAAATTATCACTTCTCTGTATGTGACCACATTGCCCTGTCGGTCACACAAAAGGACAACATGGATTGAAGAGCTTACCTTGACCCTTGATGACCTAGAGATTAACCTTGCAATACTTTCCTTAGAATCATTTGTCCCTGCCTCTGCCTATTTTAATGCATAACTGCAACCCTTATGCTTGACAACAAGCGGGTCAGCCGCAAGGATTTCTACTGAAAACCCGCGGGTGTCATTTAAAAAGCTACACCCGCTAGATGCAAGTTAGGACACTCACGAGTCACTCGCTAGTTGTCCTATATTAAAGTCATGGATGTATTAAGAAAAAGTTAAAAATATATATTAGAAACACAAATTGGGATTAGTTGAGGCAGGTACCCAAACTACCCCAACTTCCCAACTCAACCACCTTTTGAACCTACCTTCCTTGCCTTGCCATAAATACAAGGGGAGGGGCTTGAGAAAGGGACCTTATGATCATTAGAGAAAGTTATGCTCGGTAAATTCATAGTTAAGAGAGAGGATCAGGAGCCTAGGGTCTGGTTGCGACGGTGTCGGTGCAGGACAGGTATAGCTTTATGTACTTTTTGCATTTGTCAATAAAGATTTGGACATTCTTCCCCTTCCAATAGATTTGTTTATGTCTATTGTAATTTGATTACAAGTTGATGTTATGTTGTCTTATTAATATCAATATCTGATTTGTGGTCAAACTGGTTTGAGGAAGGTTTTATGTTTGTTTTGCGGGTTGTTGCATTGGAGAACAAAGGGAGAAAAGCTTGGATCGACCTTCTGGAATAAGGTACACACTTCTCCTAACCCTAACCCTATTTGCTTAATAAAAATGTTTGCAAAGCTTTATATGTCTATCTAATAACCCCAGTACGTTGGTAGTCTTTCCCCTACTATAAGAGTAATTTTCCTAACAACCGAATTGGCGACTCCGTTGGGGAGCACCATCTGTTTTCTGCTTTGGGGACTCTTGTGAGTTTTCTTTAGTTTTTTATAACTTTTTTGTCTCTGTAGAGGTCTTTAGGGTATTTTGGACCCTTTGTTCTTGACTCGGTAGATTTTTGGATCTCCAAATCTCTCTTCTTCTTTTTTAAATTTCAGAGCCCACCCGCGAGTTTCCTGTACTTACAGGCGCGGTTATTCAGTTGCACTCGCGAGTTGCTTATATCACTACCCGCGGTTATTTAGTTACATCTGCGTGCTTGTGCATGTTACAGCCGCAGACATTTCCTGATACTTTTGTTTTTTATATTAGGGTTTGGTCTTAGGGTTTCTTTTTCTGGCTTTGGAAGTTGGTTTGTTGGTCTGACACCTGTTTAATGCTTCTAAGTGTTGATATGAGTCTTTTTTACAACCACTTTAAGATATCTCCTTTAGTTTTGTGCTTGTGAAGTTACCCTTACTTTCTAACCCATTTTGTGTTTGGAAAGTGCTTGTATTTCATCCTCTTTGATCACTGGTATTCAAGAATGGACTGATCTCTGCATAAGAGTCTTTGTTTTCCGGCTTACATATAAGTTGTCTTTGCTTGCATTTTGTTTCCAAACTTAAGTTACTTTTTAGGGTTTCCTGAAGCAACTTGTTGGATTGGTCTTTTTCAGTCTTGTAAAAGTTCAGATTGCTTTAGTTATGGGTCCATCTTCTCTTTACTTGCACTGTTTGATAAGTCTTGTTTGTTCATATTTATTTGTATTTCTTTCATAGTTGAAGAAAAGACCAAATTTAAAAAGAACTTTCCCTTTCTAGCAAGAGTTTCCATTTTCTTTTCGAAGTAGTTGTAGTCATTGCACTATCATCTTTGAAAAATAAAAACTAATGTTTAGATTTACTTTGCATTTCATGTTTTGAAAGATAAAGCAAGCTAAAAATTGTGAAGTTTTACATTTTATATACACATTTTCTTTCAGTTGCAACCATCACCACACAAAGCACTACCCTTTTGAGTAATATATCCTTTAAAAAATAATCATTAAAAAAATTTATTAGTAACATTTTCTTTTTTAGGTTACACAAACTAACTAGTTCAAGTTAGGGTTTTGGAATAGATCACTTTCAACTTTCCAAAACCATTCAAACTTCAAAAGCGTAGTAAGACTGTCTTTTAGGTAAATCCACTTTTTTGGAGGTGTTCGAGAATCTCTACTAAAAACAGAGTTAAGCATGAGGTCGTGGGAGATTGGATTGTTGGGGATACCCCCCCCCCCCCCCCGCGCTTTTCATTCGAGCATACACCATAGCTGATTTGCGTACATGGATCCATTAGTGCCTTATCTACTTTTGGATTTCAAGCTTAGTTACCCTTCCCATGCATCTTGGTTGGACCTGCGACTGTCCCCTCAGACTCTTTCTGCAACTATGGTAGCTTTTAGTATCTTTGACTTATAGGGCTCTACACAGGTGACAGTGGAAGGCTATTGCCGTTGTACCTAGGAAAGACGTGGAAGGAAATCCCTTGCAGGTATTTGGGAGGGCAGTTTGGTGATTCAAACGCTTGCACCCTTGGACACTGTATTGTGGACCCCAGGTAACTGTCCTAAGGTCCTTCGTCACTCTACTGGTTTTTTTGGGCCCTCATCATCCCATACTTGCCTTTGAGAGTTCATATTTGTTTTCCTGGTCTTGACTACTTCAGGAAATTTTTAGTGGTGTGTTGTTTTTTCCCTGTTGTTGTAGTGGCCACTGGGTTTAATACTTAGTTTATATTTTTTGCAAGCGTGGAGGGATACCCTCTCTGTAGGTCACGAAGGTTGCAAAACCTTCCTCCATTCACAGTGGAGCCTCCACCGCCACCTCAGCGGCACCGAACTGACTCACGTGGTTCATACGAACTCATGGGTATGACTGAACCCCCCGGAGAACCTTACCTGATCTCTCAAGGTCAACTGGTTCAAGAAACTTTGAGGTCAAAGCCTTGACTTCTGAAGAGTTTAATACACCCTTCAACCCTCAATTAACTGGACCCAGCGATCCTTTGTTGGAAAGAGTAGTTTCTCTAGGGCTTCCAGAGTTAAGTGTGTATAGGTTTTCACCTGGTTTTGATATGGATAACACAGGGGAAGGATTAGGAGTGCCTCATAATCTCACTTCAGCTAGTATGTTAGGAGGGCTATCTCCTCCTCATTTTAACACATCCACACTGAGCTCATTGCAGTTTACTTCTGCTCCGAGCACCCCCTTCAGTTTCAATGTTGGTTCCTCAGGTTTGTCCAGTACTCAAGGTACAACAACTTCTTTTCCTTTTGGACCCTCCGTTGGCCCATCCAATGTTCCTTTTTCAGGAATACCCTTGGTGTCTTTCACATCTTCCCCCTTTGTTCAGCAATTTTAGGTTAACCTTACTTCTGCTTAATTTAATCAAGGATTTACTTGGCTTGGAGGACACGTAGCTCCTTCTATACCATTTGTGGGCTCAATGCCTACCTCATCTACTGCATCTATGCTAGGTTATAACCCCTTCACAGGATTTAATGCACATTCTTCCAATGTGAAAACCTCTAACATACCTGCGGGGAGTACTCCCTTTTCATTTTTTGGTGGAATGGGCAGTAACAGTTACACTAACCCACATTTGGGGGGTGCCAATACCCAACCGCAGTGGACAACACCTCAAGGAAGTAATCAAGTAGCCTTCGGTTGGAGCAACCTTCAGAACGTTCCTTCTTCACAACCGGTGGCTAGGGGCAACCCCAACCAACACCATAGGATCCAGGTTTCGGGTGGTTCCCCTTACCAAACTACCCCACATCATATGCCATCGGCGTGAACTCGCTTGTTGTTTCTAGCAGCTTTGAATTTTCCAGACCTTTCGAAACTCATGAACGATCTGGTACATGACAACCCTACTTGGCCTCCGATCCCAACCAAGCTTCCTTCAGACATTCTGAAATTCGAAGGTAATACTGGTGAAGATCTTGGAGATCATGTTACAACTTTTCATCTCTGGTGCTCCTCGAACTCCTTAAACGATGACTCAATTCGATTGAGGCTCTTTCAGAGAACCTTAATGAGTCTAGCAGCTAAATGGTACATCGAATTGCCTGCTACAACATACGATAACTTTTGGGATTTAGCGACAGTATTTTTGAATCACTTCCATCTTCCAGTCCGGTATGATTTCGGTACAAATCTTTTGTCTACATTTAGACAGAACAAAGCCACTCACCTTTCTTATCACATTCAGGAGTGGCAAAGACGGAAGAGGCTCATCAAGGTTGAGATCCCCCCAGAGTTTATTTTGATGTGGTATTTCAAATCACTGCTCCCTTACATCTCTAAAGATGTTTCAATTTCTGGGGTAACATCTAAAGAGGAAGCAATCCTAAGGACCCAGCAGCTTGACCTAGTCTATGCTCAATATGGGATCTTTTACGAGATTATACCTGGTGCGCCGAGATCTAATATAGATATTAGTAATCCCAAACATGGACCGCATGCCGATGGCATCATTGGTTCAGCCAACTCATCCGCACTGGAGGCTTTGACGAAACAAGTGCATGCACTTTCCATGAAGCAGTCTGTTGTGGAAGCAAATATTGTTGCACCATCCCCCTCACAAACGGAATATGTACAAAATGTGCAGAAAAATCAAAAGCGCCCTCGGCAGCCCAACAACAAAAAGAAGGGTAAGAAAGGGGATGGGAACCATCAAAAGCCCAAAAACACTAAGAATGTCGAGGAGGGAAAAAAGATAAGAAGAAGGTGAAGTTTCCCTGCAAGCTTTGTGGAGACAATCACCTTACTCATCAGTGTCCTCTTATCAACGAATCCCAGAAGTTGTTAAGTGAAAAGAAACTCGTTGTTCTAAAGGTTCCTTTTCCCAAGGGATAAGGTTCAGCTTCTAGCACCTCTAATACTGGGGCACTAATCGTGCCACATCAGCTGATCAGTCGTATATCAACATAGTTAACTCACACACTCTTTTGCAAGTAAGAGCCAGGAACTATAACCCGAAAACGCAGCAGAAAGATAAGGAGATTCCCGAGTCATTTGTTCCTCTCCATATGGAGAGACCAATAGATCCTTTGTCGAAGATACCAAAAGGTGTCTACAAACAGGCTATGCACAACCCTAGTGCGCGGGTTGCTCCCAACTACTATGTTGTGGAGGACCTAGCCCAAACGCCATGTGCTATGTTTGCACTAGAAGTCTTGCAAAGCTTCCCTTCACAGCGGAATGCACTTCTAGCGGCAATATGCAGCATGGACTCATCAAGTATGCTTGCTAGGTTTTATATGTCCAATATCAAGCCACGGTTTCCGTACCACATAGCTTTCCAGATTGAAGTAGTCCATGGTTCAAAGACCATTGGACGAACGGTCGTAGATGAAGGTGCGTTGATGTGTGTAATGTCCATATCCTATTGGAAATCCTTGGGCTCTCTTGATTTAGCCCTGTCGATTACACTACTTACCGCGTTTGACGGAAAATCTTGTCGTCCGCATGGACTCTTATCATATTTCGAGATTCAACTTGCCGACAAAGTAGTGTCCATAGAGGTAGAATTTGTGGATGCTTCTCTCGACTATGATATGTTGTTTGGAAGAAGTTGGACGTATGCTATGCAAGCCATCCCCTCATCCGTCTTCTGAGTACTCATGTTCCCTCATGAAGGTAAGATCATCACAGTTGATCAAATATCCTTCACTCGGAAGAACAACGTGACTTCTTCGGATTCAAATATCCCCTGGATTGATCAAGCTCGACCTCCCAATGCGAGCATAGGAGTAGGAATGTATTCATCCTTGGTGGGCACTTTCGACCTACCTGCTCCTGTACATTATATTGGTTCTACGAGTACTAGCGATACATCATCTCGGGAAGTTCTTATCGTTAGTCATACGACTGATCCATGGATTCTTCCGACTCAAGAAGAAACAAACGTGCCCTTATCTGTTGCATAATTTGCATACCAAGCATCACAAAATGCTACAATGGATTATATCTTGACTCCTCCTGTCCTAGCTGAGTCAGAGTTTGATTATGCACATGCATGGTCATTTGACGCTACCCATTCTTTTGACTGTCTGGATAATGTTTTTCCTTCCGATGAAGCCATCCTGGAGGCCATGGTAGGCCTGGATCACCCATGGGAACACATGCATCACAGGTCCTACTTTCTTCCAGATCTAGACAGGATTGAGAATGGTGAGTTCTCTTTGAGACCCGGTGTAAATATCGATTTGTCCATCACTCCTTCTACTAAATAGACAATTTACACTGAAGGTAATATGGCAAAAATTTCGAAGACGATACTAATCGATATCTCCACTAAACCTAACGTTGTGGAAAACATCTTTATTGGAGCAAACTATTCTCCTCAGGAGATCACTTTGTACACCAATCTATTTAAAGAATTATGTGACTTTTTTCCTGGTCTTACGAGGAGATTCCAAGCATCGACCCTTACATTGTGGAGCACGTTATCACGACTTACCCTAATGCGAAACCAGTGAGACAAAAACTCCATCTAGTGAACCCTCAGAAAGCAACATCCATTAAGGCCGGAGCTGAAAAACTGCTTAAAGTCGGCTTCATCTATCTGATCGACATGAAGGAATGGGTATCCAACCCAGTCCCAGTCGACAAAAAGAAAGGAACCATACATGTTTGTACGAACTTAAGGGACCTTAACAAATCCTGTCCAAAGGACAACTACCCCACACCTTTCATAGACCAGATCATTAATGCATGTGCGGGCCATGAAATATTTTCTTTCATGGATGGTTTTTCAAGGTACAACCAAATCCAAATAAAACATGAAGACCAACACAAAACGAATTTCATTTGTCCATGGGGTACCTTTGCTTATCGGAAGATGTCGTTCGGGTTAAAGAACGTTGGAGCTACCTTCCAGCGAGCCATGAAATTTTCTTTCCAGAACATGAAACATTTAGTCGAACCATATCTAAATGATCTCCCAACGCGATCTCTAAGAGACGATATCATCCTGATCATTTGCGACTCGTGTTTGAGAGATGCAGATACTATAAAATTCGTTTGAATCCTAACAAATGTGTATTCTGCGTCGAGTCTGGGTGCTTACTGGGTTTCGTTGTGTCTAGTCGTGGCATTATGGTCGACCCTTTGAAAGTAGAGGCTATTGTAAATCTGACTCCTCCTCGTACCCTTAGACAACTTCAGAGTTTGTAGGGCATGTCAAAATTTCTATGACGTTTCATTATAAACTATGCTAAGATCAACAAGGGATTCATGAGATTTCTCAAGCAAGATACCCATTTTTCTGGGATGAGGCTGCATAGACTTCGTTCAATGCCTTGAAAAAGGCACTACTATCAGCCCCCTTGCTGAGCTCGCCAGATTATACTAAGGACTTCCTTCTATATCTTGCGGCATCTGTTTCCACAATCGGTATAGTCCTTGTTCAGGAGGATGACATTTTTTCTGGGATGAGGTTGCACAAACTTCGTTCAATTCCTTGAAAAAGGCACTACTATTAGCCCCCTTGTTGATCCCGCCAGATTATACTAAGGACTTCCTTCTATATCTTGCGGCATCTGTTTCCATGATTGGTATAGTCCTTATACAAGAGGATGACAAGTTCCAAGAGCATGTCATTTATTATCTCTCGCGCGCATTGGTAACTCCTAAGCTCAAGTATTCTCATGTCAAGAAGTTGGCATTAGCTGTCGTCCATGTTGTTCAGAGACTGCATCATTACATTTTATTACGAACCACCACAGTTGTTGCAGAAGTCAATCCCTTTCAATACGTGTTAACCCGACATATCATTGGCAGGAAGTTCAATAAATGGATGGTCATTCTACAAGAGTTTGACCTAACTTTCCAATCTTCCAAGTCAAAGAAATCTCTGGTGTTCACCGAGCTTATTTCTGAGTTCCCTAGTGACGTTGCAAACAATGAGGAAGAGTCGTCATTTCCGGATGAACACATTTTTCTCATTGCAACCTCTGACCCGTGGTATGGAGATATCCTAATATATCTCCAGACTCTGAGGTGTCCCCCTACTTTATCTAGGGATGAACGACGGAAACTTAAACATCATGCACGGACTTACCTCATCATTTCTGACACATTATACAGACATGGGGTATATTCCATTTTACGAGGTTGTTTAACCCTGTAGGAAGCTTAGACGGTATTGAATGATTCCCATAGTGGAGCTTGTGGGGGTCATCTTTCTGGGTTGTTTCCAACCCATAAAATATTGCATGCTGGCTATTTTTGGCCTACTATCTTCAAAGATTGTGTGGAAGCTGTGAAACACTGTCAACCTTGTCAATTTTTCACCAATAAAATGTGAGCACACCCGGCTCCTCTCCATCCTATTATCACAGCAAGCCCT
Source organism: Larix kaempferi (assembly GCA_027924585.1). Taxonomy (NCBI): domain Eukaryota; kingdom Viridiplantae; phylum Streptophyta; class Pinopsida; order Pinales; family Pinaceae; genus Larix; species Larix kaempferi. The sequence continues at coordinate 9,824,647 of BSBM01000047.1, read as the reverse complement.
TTCACTAAGTGGGGGGTTGACTTCATGACTTGTAATCCCGCTTCGGCAGGAGGACATCATCACATCATCGTTGCCGTCGACTACTTTATGAAGTGGGTCGAGGCAATGCCTACTGTGAGAGGAGACTGAGAAACAGTTGCTTATTCATTTTTAACCAGATCATTGCTAGGTTTGGTATTCCCAAAGAGACCGTCATGGACCATGGTCGACATTTTCAAAACAATATGATGACCGAATTGTATACCATGCTAGGTTTTCGACAAGAACACTCGTCTTCGTTTTATCTGCAGGAGAATGGTCAAGTCGAAGCGGTCAACAAAACATTGAAAACCATCCTTCAAAGGATCGTTAATGCTAGTAGATCTAACTGGAACATCATGTTGTATCCCGCTCTTTGGGCATACCAATATAATGTTAAGACTGCCACTGTTTTCTCACCTTTCCAACTCGTTCACAGGGAGGAGGCAGTCATTTTGGTTGAATGCGAGATTCCCTTGTTGAAGCTAGATATCCAACTACTTCCTGAAACTTTAGCTTTGGAGGAGTGTTTGCTTCATTTAGAGAACTTAGATGAACAACACCGTGATGCACTTATAGCAAACGAAGCTCACAAAAGCCGAGTCAAGCATCAGTACGACAAATCTGTAAAACCAAGGGATTTTTCAGAAGGAGACCTTGTTCTGCTCTACGACCATGACAAGGATCCCTTGGGGGCAGGTAAATTTAAATCCATGTGGCTTGGACCGTATATTGTCTCTAAAGTTCTGAAGAAAGGAGATTATGAGCTAACCGAATATGATGGTTGTAAGTTGCCTGATCCCAGAAATGGGTTGTACCTGAAAAAGTATTACGCTTAGGCCTCTATGCTTTTTCTTGTATTATAACTGTACATGTTTGTAGAGTTGTTCTTTTCTTTTTCGTGTCTTATGGATTGTGGTTTCAGATGACAACCGATTGCTTTATAGGATTCACTGATGGCGCTAGCCGTCACACCCGTCAGTTGGCTTCAGCAACTTGGGTTATTTACTCACAATCTGGCCAACTTGTGTCTTCGGGAGGTGCTGTTTGGGCCCTACGACAAACAATGTAGCTGAGTACAATACAATCATGAGTTACTCTGAGATGCTATCCATCGCGACATTTCACGTTTAGAGGTAAGACTTGACTCGCAGTTAGTAGTACTTCAGTTGATGGGTGAGTACAGGGTTAGGGATCCTTCTTTGCTTCGTTAGTTTTTGTGTGTTAGATTGCTTGAAAGACACTTTGATTTTATTACATATTAACACATTTCAAGGAATTTAAATTCATTAGATGATTCATATGCAAACTATATACTAGATTGGCATCTGTACCATACATAATCACATTAAATAGTCACACACATAAAGACAAACACATGCATATATATAAACTGATAATGTATATATCAGGATCAAAAAATATGAGTACGAGTCATAGTCTGTCGCAGTGTCATAATATACAAAATTGGGCTCAAAGGCCTAAAAAATATAACACGTCTCTCTCCATCTGGAGAGGGAGGTGCCTCTGCTAACTCTGCTATAGCCTCCCTATAGCATATGACTAGCCTAGCTACTTTTCTAAGTAGTCGGATCCATGCTGGGGGCATGCCTACTACATGCTCATGCATCTCGAACGGCATCCGATCGATCTTGTACGTCGGGATATCATGAGTCAAACGACTCATCTTCCGCTCGAGGTTCACCAACATGGCATCTGCTGCATCTGGCTCAGTCAGTCTGATAAATCCACGAGGGTGTTCGTCATGTGTCACAGGCCCCTGTCTGCATAAATCACACTATTAATACTCTTACTCATCATAAAAATTATATATACATAAAAGTATAAAAATGAAATAAAATTCAAAAGCATAAGCACATTTTACCTATCTCTCCCCAGGTTGATCCCGGAGGAAGCACGAGCTCTGGATCTCCTCGGAAATCCATACCTGCGTACGAGAACTTCTCCAGAACCGACACTTGGCGGCTCCACCATGCTAGATAGTCTTCGTCTACATATGAAAGACTAGTTTCACCACCACCCTTGTGCAAGAAGATATCTCCCCACCGAGTCATCAACGACTCGCGAGGATCTAGTACTAGTAGAGATACCCCTAGAATCAGAGCAGGGACTCTCTCAAAGAAGAAGGTGCATAAAATACTTCCATACCCAAAGTTCTTCTTCTTCCCGGTTTTACATCCTGTCAGTTAGTGTTTCATACTCACCAAGAAACCTGAACACCAATCAAATACTACACCACGCAAGCATTCAACCCCAATTTGCATATAGTTTCAAGAGGCCAAATGTTGCGCGACACTCCGTCCAATTCTGTTTAGTGTGCTCAGTATCACTTTCAGTGGGGAGCTCGCAATAGAGTCAATTGGAACTTGGCTACCACTCTTTTCGGTACTCGACAAACAATAGGTGTTGATGTAATCTTGGATCGATAGCGCACCGACCCCTCTAAATGTGCCCTTGAGGTTTACTCCCTCACCTCTACGAGATAAATTGGTGAAAAGTATATAGCATCTAGGGTAATGTCTAACATCTCCCCTTGGATATCGAACATCCTGTGATCGGGATCCCAGTAGCGGACTAGCATTTGGAGTAAGTGCGTTTGTGCACGCATACTCGTTGTTCGAAAAAATTTGAGTAACCCGCATCTTCGTAACGCATTCAATGTAAGTGGATCTCCCATGGCATCTCTATCCATGGATTCATGCTCCCTCTCCCTCCAGGTCAACACCATTCCTACATCATTCACCCCATTCATCCTTTAGTTTTTTATTTTTTCATTTAACTTGCGGTACCCGCAGCTTCACCTCTGCAATAGAGGTGGGTACCCATGGGTCTGCCTATGCTAAACCCGCGCACATTTCACGTAGTCGCGAGTTTAGCATAGATGAACCCGTGGGTACGAGGCCCTACATTTTAAATCCTTATAAAAAAAACACCACTAAAGATTTGAAATAATGGATTGAATTGATAGACAAGAGAGAGATGACTTACTTGCAACTGACGGAAGTTGATTTGGTGACCCGATTTGAGAGCTACAAGCGGTTGAAGTAAGGGGTTCTTTTGCTCTTTTGCTTCAACAAAATGACTTTGTGAGTTATGTGGACATTTTGACACTATTTATAAAAAATACTTTAAATTTTTACACACTTTTTCCCAATTTCACATAGTTTCAAAATTATTTCTAACTTTATTTAATCACTATTTAATCACTAATGACCTTTTTCAAGTTCTTTTTTGATTAGGTGAAGTTCTAAGAAGCATTTCTCACTACTTTTCGTAATGGTGATCGCACAAAGGTTTGATTTCATTTATGGCATGTCATTTTAGTGCAGTACTTCCTGTCATTTTATGTCATATTGAAATCTCTTTGATCATGTTTATATGTCATCTTCTACTAATCTGGTAGTCTTCATGATATCTATAGCCCTTTCGTCGTTTGACATATCAAGGAACTTAGTTCCCTGGTCCCTATAGAGTCTTTTTAAGCCCTTGTTTGACTCTTTAAAATAAAAAAAAAGATTGTCGAGCATGCTTGTCTTGTTCATACTCGTTAAAGGACTTGAACATACATCTACTTAGGTATAAGCTTACCTCTTTTCCAAACTTTTGTGGATTATTTACAAAAAAGGTATACTCTAGTTATGCGTGGTTAGAAGAGTTCTTCTCTCATTGTTTTACACTTTTTCGGGTGAGGAGACTAACTCTACGAAAAAGGACCTTTTGGAGTCTTCTTTAGGTTTTTTAGACTCTCGAAACATGAAAACACCAGCGAGCATTCACCAACTCGGGCTCGATGTGAAATCCACGAGTAGGTATATGGAGTTATTGTTTAAGTTTTTCATACTCCTTAAAAATGAAAACATCGGCGAGCACATACCAACTCGGGCTCGATATTAAAATCCACGGGTGGGTGTATGGAGTTATTGTTTAAGTTTTTCAGACTCCTTAAAATTGAAAACACCGGCGAGCATGAAAAAATCCAGGATTGATATTAAAATCCATGGATCAGTGTTATCGAGTACTAGTCTATCTTTTCTTCAAACTCGTTAAAACATGAAGAAGGTATTGACTTTCCCTCCCATGGACTCGTTAAATTACACATGGTTGGACTTATATCAAGCAGTATTCTCCCTCTTTCTTCGAGCTTGTTTCAAAAATGAAGAAGGACTATTGAGTTTGCTTTCTTGGACTCATTAAAACTAACAAGAAGGACATTTTTGAAATAAAAATAGAAAAGGGAAGGGAAGAAGGTCAAGTATCTTTCAGAATAAAGGCGACAAGTCAATTATATCCTTGAACACAACACCTTTTTGAGTCTTCAAACAAGTTGGGTTTTAGTTTTGGCCTTAGGATAAACCTGATCTCATATTTTTTACTCCTCTAGTTGGTTACTCTTCCAATCATATGGAGAATTTGTTAATGTCTCCTACATTGCAGATTTATATCATGTTCCCTTTGTCTTCAAAGCTACCTAAGTCACTCTTGTCACTTGTGTCGTGCTCAATGTTCAAGGACACCCCTTGTGTTGGCCATTCTGTAGTTACCTTGACCTCATGTGTTGACCATTTCCTTGGTGTTAGTATGTTTGATCATGTACTCAGTCCTATTCCAGATCAAATCAACCTTTTGGTTATATCTCGTGTTGCATGATGGAGGATGCCTTAAGGCCTCCCTTTCAACGGATTTCTTACTATCGGCTTCAACTCATCTTGCTATAGGAATGAAGTTTAGAGTTTCGGTTAGTACCTTGGGGATTGCAGTCATTAGTGGAAGTTTCCCTTGCTATTGAGTAGTGGGAATACATCAATGTCTCTTGCTCAATAGATTCTTCAAGTGTTCGACTTCAAAACCCCTTATTCACACTTGTTAGAATATACTAGGTACCTTGGTCCCCATTTTCATTATTGGTGGGTTCCCTCGCGTTTGTTAACGGTCTACATCATTGGCCGGTAATCAAACGGTATCCTCCATGTTTGACCTCAGCTCATTTATTCGCATGGCTAGGATTCGTACCCTGAGATGGTTTGGTGAAGACCTTGGGCCTATACTAGCATCATCACACTTTGTTATTGCCCAAGTTGCGCAAGACTAAGCCACACCCATTTTTTTGGCTCTTGATGAGACATAGATCCAGTTTGTTGTTATGGCTATGATCTCCTGTTTGACATGGATCCACACTTGTATTTCAGTGGCCATGCTATATACATCTTTCAGTTATGTATTGGAGATTATGTTCTACCATTCTGAATATATCCTGATGCCAAGATTGTAAACTGCTCGCTAACTTTGTTTCTGTTTCGGGTACTGTTTGTGACCTCATCCTGCGGCCTCTTTGCTCCTCCTCTTCTTGGATTGTAATGTATTTCGGCCATCGCTTCCCTGTGACCTCACACATTAGGGGGCATCTATTATCAGTCAAATTAGCACTTCTCCGTCCGTGACCACATTGCCCTGTTGATCACACAAAAGGACAACATGGATTGAAGAGCTTACCTTGACCCTAGATGACCTAGAGCTGAACCTTGCAATACTTTCCTCATAAGCATCTTTCTCTGCCTCTTTTAATGCATAACCGTGACCCTTATGCTTGACAACCAGCGGATCAGCCGTGGGTATTTCTACTGACAACCCGCGGGTGTCATTTAAAAATCTGCACCCGCTAGATGCAAGTTAGGACACTCGCGATTCACTCGCTAGTTGTCCTATATTAAAGTCCCGAGTGTCTTAAGAAAAAGTTAAAAAATATATATTAGAAACACGAATTGGGATTAGTTGAGGCAGGTACCCAAACTACCCCAACTTCCCAACTCAACCACCTTTCGAACCTGCCCTCCTTACCTTGCCATAAATACAAGGGGAGGGGCTTGAGAAAGGGACCTTATGATCATTAGAGAAAGTTATGCTGGAGAAATTCATAGTTAAGAGAGAGGAGCAGGATCCCAGGGTCTAGTTGCGATGGTGTCGGTGCAGGACAGGTATAGCTTTATGTACTTTCTGCATTTGTCAATAAAGATTTGGACATTCTTCCCTTTCCAATAGATTTGTGTATGTATATTGTAATTTGATTGCAAGTTGATGTTATGTTGTCTTATTAATATCAATATCTTATTTGTGGTCAAACTGGTTTGAGGAAGGTTTTATGTTTGTTTTGCAGGTTGTTGCATTGGAGAACAAAGGGAGAAAAGCTTGGATCAACCTTCTGGAATAAGGTACACACTTCTCCTAACCCTAACCCTATTTGATTAATAACAATGTTTGCGAAGCTTTATATGTCTATCTAATAATCCCAGTACGTTGGTAGTCTTTCCCCTGCTATAAGAGTAATTTTCCTAACAACACCACACATGACTTAGAGTTGTCAGTGGTGATGTTTTGTTTTAACATAAATGATTTGTATATAAATATCAAAAAAGAGGATGCAGACAAACCATACATCCTTGAATTACATATGATGTATGAAGATAGAACTACATACTATTTTTTGAGATTTACAATCCTCATAATCTAAAACTTCTAAATACATAGCCTCTTCAATTATACAACATAAGGACAATTCTTGCTTACTAGAATAAATCCTACAAAAAATGCCTAACGACAAAAGACATTTGTATGGCATTTACAAAATTTCAAAAATGAAGAGAAGAACTTGACCATTACAGGCTTGATTCCATTGTTTGATGAGGATTCTCATTATGGACTTCAATGTCCCTATTTTCTTCAGCATTCTCACTATTCTTTAGCCTTTGAACATCTTGGGGGCTACTGTCAGAAGTATCATTGCCTCGAGTCTTCAAAGAGTTGTCACTATTCCCTTTGTTACCAACATTTTCATAATTGTCTTCCTCTTCGAACCCTACATACCCTACTGCTGAAGAATGCACTTTAATTCTCTATTCTTTTTTTCATAAGCTACAACTTTTTCTTTCAAGGCTCTTATTTCTTCCTCACAGTTTTGAATTTTTACCTGGGAATGCTCAACCTCAATCTTTGCCATAGCTAATTTGATTATGAGTTGAACCATCCGAACAACTTACATTCTAATTTGAAACTGAGTGATGGCATTTTTCATGATGATGTCTGCTCTAATATCTCTAAGCTGGTTCTCCAAAAGCATGGCATTTCTATTGATATCCTGGTCATTATCAATCCTACCATCGCCATCTTGATTCTCCATTTTGACTAAGGAGTACGATGAGATGATAACTCAAGATTGACGATGCCCAGCTGGAGAAGGCGACCATTCGACCATAGAAGAGATAAGTGCCTCACATTCAGACTAAGGCATACAATTCCTTGCTTCCTTATCAAGCTCAAAAAATGATGATTATGATGAGAGGAAGCATATTTAAAGATGGGATCAATGGTACATCAATTACAATCTTCCATTATCAATGCATCCTAATAATTCACGAGCCTTACTAATTGCTTCAGTCTTCTGCAATGAAGTACACATGCAGAGTGATGTCCAAACTAGATCACACGCTCCACCATTCCGTCGATCAGGTGAAATGTTAACTCGATGGGATTTGGGAGGAGCCAATTAAGGCCAAAAGATTGCCACATGTTTTCCACCATGCGCTGACTATCATAGGAATTAAATATTGCATTATTCATTGATTTATGGTATATTATGATAATTGTCGTCCATAACATCCTTAAACATTTGCCCCTTTTGAAGATTACATGCAAAATTTTCATACTTATCTACATTAGAGTTAAGAATCATGAGGACATGGAAGCCTTTACCTCTTCAAATTCTTCAACAAAACTCAAAATTCTCTTCATTATTTGAGATAAAGGTCCTTCGATTGGAAATTGCTAATTAAGGTACATATATCGGATGACAACCTTTGAATCCCCCACAACAATCAATATATACTTGATATTCCTTTGAGTCGCTTGCATGAGACCTTGCCAAAGAGCTAAAGCTTCCACTTGATTGTTAGAAGCCTCACCCAAACACCATGAATAGGACTGCTTCTGAATACCTCCGGGGTCAAAGATCCACCCCCCGTGCTTGCCACCCCTGTCGGTGGTGATGTTAGCACTAAAGCTTTGGAGGCATTATCTTGTAGGGCACAACTTTGTGCTCAAGTCCGATCACGAAAGATTGAAGTATCTCTTTGTGTAGAGACATCTAAATGCCAGACATAGGTGATGGAGTGAATATATGAATGTTTATGACTTTGGGGTATCTTACATCAAGGGAAAGGAGAATGTGGTGGTTAATGCCCTAAGTAGAAGACCAAATATCTTCTCCTTAGTACCCTTAAAAGTTAATTTAAAGGAGAGGGTGTTGCGACAACTTCTTGGAGATAGTTGGTACTTAATTGTTGCATCAGTACTTCAGAGTGGGAAGCAATAAAAAGCTAAGTATGAGGGGTATCACCTAGAGGTAGATGGATTATTGCAATTTCAAGGGAGGATTTTGATGAAAAGAGAGGAGTGGAGGAGGAAAACGCTCTTAGAGGCATTGACTTGCATTCTTGACTAGTTATTGGACTATAATACTAAACTTGCATACTTGGCATACTTGGTTGGGAAATAAGAGGTTGATGTTTTGGTTATTGGAGTTGTGGGCATGGAGGCATAGGAAACCCCATAGGTTTCCTAGAACTAGCAGGTTAGTTGCTAGTTGGATGGGAGGAAAAATTCCAATTTGGGCAACACCATTGGTTGGACTAGTTGGTTGGCTTGGAGCTACGAGATTGCTAACTCAACTAGACATTAATGTATTCTATTGGTCCATACTCAATCATATTATTTCTATTATTATTGCATTTAAATGCTATGTGCATGCTGTGAAATTGTATATTTTATGCTTTTAAATTGTTAATTTAAAGAAACACACATAGAACCCAAATTTTAAATTATACATTTAGTTTACATAGTTAAAATTACTTAGTTGTTGCTTTTTTAATTTACTTAGCAGTTTGTTTATTAACTTAACACCCATAACTAGGATGGGTGTTATAGGCAGTGCCTTTGTAATCCTATTCTCTCATGACTCAGCCAACCATTGGCTTTAGGAGACCTTTCTTCTTGAAGATAAGAGAAAATTCCAGCTACATAAGGTGGTTTATACTTGCTTGTTGGAGTGCTTGGTAATTTGGTGGAGCCTCCTATTCATTATGAATTGTTTTATGGGCTACCTTGCATATGAGTTGAGGAGGTCATTTGACTTACTTACCTTGTGGGCATCTTTGTTGAAGCAAACCCTTCTTTGGAAGCACCTAGAAGCACTTGTTGATTAATGGACCTTTCATTTGGAATATGGACATTATATCTTATGTAGATGGGAGAGGCCTTAAAGCTTTATTTGATTGACGTGGACACTCTTGGGTAGAGTGTCAACCATAGGGAGTTTTGGTGCACCTATTTTGCCTTGCTTTGAGAGCATCTCACATTGGATTGGTTGTCTAGTGGACATCATTGAGTTGGAGTTGATTTCATGAAGGCACTATGTGGACAAATGCTTGTTGGGGAAAATTGAAAGAGTTGCTTTGTGGACATCTCATGGAGAACACCCTTTGGAAGGGGCCTTTGGAGGCCACGTGACATCGTCTTGTAGCACTTGTCCCTTGCTTGATGGAGGTGCCCCCTCCCTTGGGGCCTCATGTATTGTACATGTGGCAAATAACTACTTTATTTTATGATTGGTTAGGAGTTTGTAGGTTGAAGTGGGGTTTTGTCATTTGTTTACCCCACCCTAAGCTAGATCTAAGGATAAATAAATATTTTATTTTTAAAGGAAGTTAGGCTACTCTCTTATATAAAGAAAGCCACTTCCTCATTTTGAACTCATGGTTGGATTTTGAGAGCTCTCTCTCTTTTGGAGCCTAATTGATATATCTTTATGGAGCATTTTTGAAGTGTAAAGGGTTTCTTCTCTTGGGTTTTTCTTGATGGTTGAATATTGAAGTAACATGTATCTTTTGGCATTGTAAGATCTTTAACCTAGTGACTAGTCCATTAAAGATAGTAAATTTGCTCAAAGGGATTGCATATGGAATTATTTCTATGTTTATTTTATGTTTTAGCCTTGTGGCTTGTCTTGAGACTTGGCTAGCTTCGGAGGGGTTATGAATCAAGCTTGCATAAGCTAAGGTATAAGCTAAGGTTATAGATTGAGGGTGTGTGCTAAGGCCATCCTTCCTTGGTAAATTTTGCATGAAGCTTCAAGAGTTTTGGGGTAGGAATTCGTTTTGCTTTATAGATGTTCCAGTCAAACACTATCAAACAAGGCCTAAGGGGGATCATCCTAAGACTCTATATGCCTTAGGGATTAGCACTAGTCTTCATAATTCTATTGTCACCTATACTACAAAGAAGAACTCAAGTTTTGCTAAGGCTAACACTTTGAAATCACCATGTCTCTCATTACTATAGCCTAGCAATCCTATCTAGAGAATCCCTCTACGAGTTGGAGAAGAGCCAATCACAAGTGCAGAGAGGTGGTTATTGTTGTGATAGTGGGTAATACCTCTAGGTTATAGTTGGGTTAGCCTTGTTCTTTGGGGCTTTTTAGCCAATTCAAGCTGTAATAGACCCAAAGACATCTCACATGAGTGAAAGTCTGCCCCCTTATGAACCACCAACGAGCTATTTAAAGTGGCGTGGTTTTCCTTAAATAAGTGTGATTAGTCAATTAACATTTAGAAATAGCTGCAAGTAATAATTATCCTCACTACCAATTAACAAATAAATGTTATAATAAATTTTGTTATCTTTAATGATTAAAAAACTAAATTAACTAATAATCTTAAAACTAATGATTCATATCAACGCATAAACTTGAACTTATCATAAAAGTTAACACAAACCAACGCATAAACTTGAACTTACCATAAAACACAAACCAATGGCAAGTCAAATATATTTTCTAATATTTCATATCAGCCGAAAGTTTTCGAATTTTCTATTCATGGAACGATTTTGGACTACAGTTATATTTGCAGGGATGTCAACTTTCACCGCCAGTAGCAAATGAAGAAACATATTCTGCTTCGAGTTGCAGGAGCATCAGTTCTATCCATGCTCAGGGCCCACTGTAACCTCAAATCTTCATCAACATCTACTAATCATCATACCCATCTTAATCTTAGGTGCAATTCAGCACTCCCCATTTCGTGTTTACGGCTTTGATGTAATTGATATTCATCTGTTGTAAGGAGTGTAATTTCAAGGGATTGAACCCGTGACCAATGCTTGGCAACTGCTTGTCTTATGAAGGATGAATTACATAGCGAATTTTGCGTCCGCATAATGTTTTTACCGTGAATTTTCTTTTGTTTTGCGTTGTTTGTGCTCCCGTGTGCTTTGTTTGCTTCTAATTTTACAAGTTAATCAAACATTAAAAATGCCCACCTGGTAAAATTGCACCATAAATCTCACCTCGTCAATCAATGAAAAATCCTTGAAGGGGTTTATCCAAATTCCATCAGAGTGCCACTCGATCTTGTTTTGGATTTATGCTTCCCACGGTGAAATTAATTCTATTGTCCCCTTCAATGCGTTTTTGCTTCAAAGAATTATCGTGTTCTTCTTTCCATCTGAGATGTTAGGACTGAGGTATCTTAAAATGTTGTGTGTAGGATGGCATCCTCTTCATCTGGGACAGAATTGGAAGAATTTTCTTCAGTTCTTTCAAAAGCAAAGGTAAGTTTATCCTCCATTTTTCAGTAAATTGACATTGTATTATGAAGACCGTGTAGGTTTGCAGTCTAATTTTGGAGTCTCTGTTTAGTTCTTTGGGGTATATACTGGTTTTTTTGGTTCTTTATATTTATAACTCAAATACCTATCCCAGGAAAACTCAAATACCTATCCTAGGAAACCCTTGAGCACTTCCCTTCATTCCAAGGATGGTACCTAGAGTAAATCGGAATCTTTAGGGTACAAGGCCAAGTCAACAATTTGATTCACCAACTATCACTTCATGAAAAGTCCGTCAATTAGTTCATGTCTCATCGGGGATTTCAACCTTGGTGGGGGGAGTGAAACAACTACCTCCCCACTGATCAAGTTACTGCCCCTCGACAAGTGGTACATACTATTGAGAATGCCATGCCTTAAATTGGAAACGGCTACATAAGCACAATAGTTGTTCTCTACTTCTCCAAGCTATAGTTGAGTAGGCTATACCATTGAGAAAGAGATTAATGGGTCAAGACCACTACGGGTAAAGTCCTAAGTGGGAACTTGTGTGTTTGCAGACATTGGAGTGTTGAAATAGGTGCTAGAATATACCTTTTGGACATGATTATTAGACCCATAATTATTTATGACTCTGAGGTTTGGGCGACCAACTTACTCCGGGGCGATTGGGCTAATGGCTACTGTTAGAGTTTGCACTTTAATTCAATTATGTTAGATCTTTAAACTGAAAGATAGACAAGCACAACAATACACAAAAGACACAAGAAATTTCCTCGGGGAAACCATAAAGGAGAAACCCCGCAACTTCTTCAGTAATAGATTAAGTCACTAGTACAATATCAAACCAAGATACAAAACCAAAGGATAAGATGACTTCTGCAGCTTCTTTCTTTCTTCTCTAGCGAACTTGTCTTTTCTCCTCCTTGGTGCGAACTTGCGTAACTGACTGGGCTGGCCTGTCCTAGGGAGACTCAAAAATACATTTTACATTTATCTTTTGGGGAGCTATTGCCCCGACTTACAATGGAGGTTTTACCTCGATATTCTTGCATGACCAAATACAATAATGACATCCCCGAACGGAGGAAAAACATCTCCGACAGAGGTACAATAAAAGTACAATAATATTATAATAATAATATACAAAAGAATATCTTCCGAAGTTACATTTACAACAACACTCCCTCTTAACTAAGGATGTATTCTCTCGACATAGTCATCATCACAAACTCTGGACAACGTTATCATCGCTGGATCATCATCATCGCTGTTGCAATTCTCATGTCGTTGATCATTGACTAGTGACATCTCTCAAATCTACCTGTCATGAGAAGTTCTATAGAGCCAGCCCTTTTTCATGCTGGATGTAGGCCTAGCTCTCATCTAGGTCCTCATCATCTCTACGAGCAAGCCGTCAAGTAGGTACAGCCCAGGACCACATATTACATTGCCACAACAATCACCTGTGTCTCCTACTATCATCTCATCGTATCTTGATCATCTCATCATATCACGTGGAGAGCATCCCAGGTGCATATACCATGTCCACTAGACAACCTGCGTCTTCCACCCAGTGGATACATCCCAGGAACATCTGCGTCTTCCACCTAGTGGATACAACCCAGATGTATTACGTCTCTCTCTCAGTCAACCTGCGTCTTCCACCCAGTGGATACAGCCCAGGAAAATTTGTGTCTTCCATCCCATGGATACAACCCAGATGTATTACGACTCTCTCGGTCAATCTACGTCTTCAAACATGTGGATACAGCCCAAGAGCATCCCAGATGCATTACGTCCTTTCGGACCACTTGCGTCTTCCACCATGTAAGATACAGCCCAGGCGCATCCCAGATGCTTTATGACCCATGGACTACCAGCGTCTTCAAACATGTGGATACAGCCCAGGAGCATCCCAAATGCATTACGTCCTTTCGGACCACCTGCGTCTTCCACCATGTAAGATACAACCCTGGTGCACCTGCGTCTTCCGACCATGTCACATCACTCCCTCTTTCGATCTGGATAACACCAAGCTTTTCTCTGAAGTACTCGATCTTCACTCTTGCTAACGACTTGGTCAACACATCAGCTGTCTGCTCGTCTGTCGCCACATACTGGAGCTTCACTGCTCATCTCTGCACCATATCCTGGATATAGTGGTACTTGATCTCGATATGCTTCGACTTGTCTTGGAACACCGGGTTCTCGGACAACTTCACACAACTCTGGTTGTCACAAAAGATATAAGTCGCCTCTAGCTCGAGATCAAACAAATTTGATAGTAGCTTCTGAAGCCATACTGCCTCACAACTAGCCGAACATGCTGCAACATACCTTGCTTCGGCTGTACTCAGTGCCACATATGACTGCTTCCTGCTAAACCAAGAGATCATACCGGATCCCAAACTGAAGCAACATCCCGAAGTGCTCTTCATGTCTGTGGCACTGCCTGCCCAATCTGAATCAACATAACCATGCAGGTTAATGTTTTGATTCGTCACATATTTGAGCCCATACTCAATTGTACCCTTTAGGTACCTCAATATATGTTTTGCAACAATCAGGTGAACATGTCTCGAATCTGTCAGGAACTGACTCAGGGTTTTCACAGCAAAACATATGTCTAGTCTCGTGTTCATTAAGTACATTAACGAACCAATCATTTGCCTGTACATCGTGGCATCAACTGTCTCTGAAGAAGCATCACATAGTAGCTTCAAGTTCGATGCCATTGGTGTGGCCATTGCCTTGCAGTCCATCATTTCGAACCTCTTCAGAATCTCCACTGCATACTTTCCTTGACCAAGGAAAATCCCATCTGAACTCTGCCACACCTCCATGCCTAAGAAGTGGTGCATCATTCCCAAGTCCTTCATCTCGAACTCTGCGGCAAGCCTTTTTTTTGTTTCTGTAATGAGCTCATCCTCGCCTGTTACGAACAGGTCATCTACATATAGCAGTAATATTATTGGTCCTTCGTTCTCAACCTTGAAGTAGAGGTTGGAATTTGCTTTACTCTTGGTAAAGCCTAAGCTCATTTGAAAATTGTCCATCCTGCCGTACCATGTCTTGGGTGCCTGCTTCAAACCATACAAGGCTTTCTTTAGCTTGCACACATGAGTTTGTCTGTCATGTGTCTCGAATCCCAGTGGTTGCTCCACATACACTTCCTCTTCGACTACACCATTCAAGAATGTTGTCTTGACGTCCATCTGGTGTACCTTCCATTTCATTACTGCGGCTAAGGCAAGTATAGATTTGGTGGAAGTGTATCTTGCTACAGGTGCAAATGTCTCCTCATAGTCTATGCCTTCTTTCTGGGAGAAGCCATGTGCCACAAATCTTGCCTTGTGTTTTTCAATGCTGCCATCTGCAACATGCTTGATCTTGTAGATCCATTTTCAAGTCACAACAGACTTCGCTATTAGTCCTGGAACTATCTCCCAAACATCATTCTTCATAATTGACTGGTACTCTTTGATCATGGCATCCTTCCATTCCTTCTTTTCTGCTGCTTCCTCATAGTTGGAAGGTTCTGTTATCACACAACTTGTAGTTGCCCCTAGTGGTATCCCATCCGGGACGGTAGAGGAGACAGGTAACTAAAGAAGTGACCTAAGAGATGCCACGGTTCCCAATGCAAGGTGGGAGTCATGTCAACCGAAGCGCTCTTCGCTTTAGGTCGAGGTGTAACAAGATCTAGGGGGAGACCCTATAACCAATCACAGTTGATTGGATCCAAACAAAGGTTTCTAAGGATAAATAAATGATGGGTTACGGAAACCAATGCAAGGCTAAGTGGACCTAGAAGTTGAGGTATGGTTGAAGGTAGTTTGAGGGGTTGTTAGTGTTTCAACCTACGTATGGTTTAGGCCACATGATTGGGTATGATGACAAGGTGTAGTACCATATGTTAACACAAGTGGGTCCTATTTTCTTGGGATGTGTGAAATGGCTTTAAGTGGCCCACAAGGTGAAGCTAAGGTGTGAAATTGGTACTAGAGGTTAGGTAATGATTGGATCTATGGATCTAAGTTGTTTTTAGGAGTACCCATGTACTAGATCTAGGGTTTGACACAATTCCCAAGGAGTGCGACTTGCTTTGAGGAGGGCTAGTGCCTTGTTAAATGGGCTAATGGGGTCAAAAAGGTATGTCAAAGTGTAGATCGGGACACCTACGAGCCAAGTCAAGTGGGCTAAATGAGATCTAATGGTTGGATCTTGCTAGATCTAGGTTTTCAAGAAATGACCCTAAGTGGACCACAATCCCTTGAAACAAGGAATGCTACCCTCGAGGCAGATCGTCACAAAAAGATACTCTAGACCTAGGTTTCAAGGTATGGCCGTTCCAAATCCATGAAAATCTCAAACACCCATTTCCTCAAAGTGGACAAACTCACCTACCCAAGGGGGTGCGACTTTGCTCAAGGAGGGCAAAAAGAGGGGTTTGGTGGACCAAATCTAGTCCAATGGCCACCAAACTATAGATCCAAGTGGCTAGTACCTCGATCTATGTAGATCCCGAAAATCAAGTCAATCCAAGGGCTAGATCTTAGTAGATCTGAGTTTTGAGGTGCCAAGAAATTCAAAAGGGGGTTTTAACCCCTTAAAACATGGAAAGATGTCCACAAGGTAGAATTCACCAAAGTAAGAATTTGGGGGTAGGTTATCAAGTGTGTAGATTACCAATCAAGTGGGATCTCACCTACCCATGTGCTAGATTTAACCAAACAAGCCTCTCTCTAGGAAGTGCGATTTGGGTTCAAGAGGGCTTTTTGCCTTGAGAAGTGTGTTAATTTTAAGCCAATCACCACCAAACTATAGATCCAACTAGGGGTGGATGCTATAGAGGTGGGTTTTCAATATCTCTTCAAAAGCAAGGCTAGATCTAAGTAGATCTAAGAAAAACCAAAAACAAGGGTTTTAATCAATTAGGGTTTTTATGATCTAGAAATTATGGATGATTCAAGGAAGAAGAAGATCATACCTCTTGGAGCATACCTGGATGAAGAGATGAATGCTAGTTGAAACGAGGATTACTTTGCCAAAGATCAAATGGAGAATTCTTGAAGCCCTCTTGCCAAATCGATTTTCCCAAGCCACATGTGATTCCCTCTAACCTGTCAAAACCAAGGAGCAAAGCATCAATTAGTTTAACATGTTGAAGGTAGATACAAGCAAGAGAGATATAAACAAAGAATAGTTGACACAAAGGCAAAACTACTCCCTGTCAAACCAAAACGTCTTCCTCCAAGCTTGAAGGGCAAGCCTCCCCACCAATTCGCACTTGTCCAAAAACGTCCTCTTAACCTGTAAATAAGATATGGCAAATATGCAAGATAGCTACAATAGATCCTCCAGCGCAATGGACAAAAGCATTTACAATCGAAACAACCAACATCCACTCCAATCCAAGCATGTACTCCAAAAGATAGAAATTTTATTCCAAGAGCCAAGAGCCAAGAGCCAAAAATCTCTAGATGAATTTTACAATGAGAGGCTCCCTCCTTAAATAGGATGGGGAGAGAGTACAATCCTAACCACTTTTTACATGAGTGGCTAAGATTAAAAGATCAAAAGATCTAATCAACGGCTAACAATAAATCATAACAATACATCACATGGATCACCCAATATAATGATAGCGCCCCCACTAAGTGGTACAAAAAGAGGGTGATGTCATCCACTAGAGAAGTATAAGTACCAAAATCCATCTCATAGTGACTAGGACATAACAATATAAGCACATGGTGGGGCTAGGAGGCATCAATCCTTACTAGCTCATCCCCAAGGCACAATAAAATAATAAAATATGTCCAAGATAATATAAATGATCAAATCTGTCCTCAAAATCTGTGACAGACTAGTAGTAAAAGACCTCCTGTGATCAATGTGGGCATACCCACATGGTGAAAACTGGCTGGAAGATAGTGAGATCACCCTGGAAGACCTCTGTGAAAACCAAATGCCAAAACCTTGCCTCAATTGCCCAAATCGATTTCCTCAGTGACCACTTTATCCCATTTTTTAACTGCCTCGGTAACTGTGAAAGTGCCAAAACTGCCTCCTAGGGCATCTGCGCTATCCATCTGAGCCCACCAGGATCTCCAGAAGGGGGGGTAAATGGTAAAAACAAGTGGCTGGACCACCCCCTTCATCATCAGCGCCCTAGGTGAACTGGCCTCTCAGGGCCCCTGCTGCTCAGGCTGGGAAATCAGCCCCAAATCTGGTCAACAAGTGTAAAACTGCATCAATCACTGTCAGAAGTGCCCGGAACTGAAAGATAAGTGTCTTATTGAATCCAGAAGACCCAAATCCACTAGAAATGTGTACTCATACACCATGGGTTGCCCTAATGGGCCAGCTGTAGGGTCCACCATATATGGACAATGTACAATCTGCTGATCTGAAGTAATAAATAAATCTGCTGAACTGGATCAATCATCATCTGCATCATATGTCCATCATATGATATCATCATCAAGCATGTGGGACCATCAATCATCATCAATAGGCATCTATACATGGCCCACATCATCACAGATCCCAATAATGTACAACCAAGGATAAATCACATCAGTAGACTAAGACATGCTTCTCTAATCATTTTCACAGCCTAGCTCAATGTATAAGATCCATTCAGTGGCATTAATCAAGTTAGCATATTCCTTTGTTATATAAAATTACTTGCACAATAGTTCAAATGACAAACTCACCCATTGGACATGGTTAAACTGCTAGTGAAGGATGAAGGCTAGGAACAAGGTTGGGCAAAGGGGTTGACCTGTCTAACTCAACTCAAAAATACTTTGGACTGGGAAAAAGGGGAAAGCTACAAACTCTGTGCTGGACAAAAATAACACGGGGGATGGCTGTGCCTCACAAATGGATAAGTTGTTCAGAGAGTGTTTATTCAACTTAGGCATCATGTCTACATCAAGTTGATCCAGGTTCATTAGGATCATTCAATTTTATTTCATGGCCTTTTTGGCCTATATAACCCTTCGGATCTCAGGTGTGCTGATAAGCACAACTAGTTGCAGCTTTCATCCAGGGCATGTTTTTCCAATACATATAAGGTCAACAATTGTTTACATATAGCTTTTAAGAACCATTGCTTTTTGGACCTTTCTTATACTCTTCGACGAGTATTTTTAGCTGTTCATCGCTCTTGCCCTTTTTTTTTGTTTCCATGGGCGAATTTATAATTTTCCATAGGTAGAACATGAGCTTTCAGTTTTAGCCAACCACATCTCAAGTGACTAGGGGGAGTTCGAGCCAATGCCAAACATCGGGACAACCGACCAGAATGATTTAGGCCTACAATCCAACTCACCGAAGGCAAGTTTTGTCACCAACTCAGAGCCGAGACACTGAATATACAGGGATGCGGTCCAAACACAGAGGCAGAAAAATGGGGAAGTCCGCAGTATCAGAAAGTCAAATGAGATAGGTCAAGGTTTAAAGTCAAATAGGAAAGTCATGTATGGATGGAGTCAAGTGAATATGGAGCCTACACTAGCAAACAACTGGTGTCAAGAAAGACCATATCTATGTAAGGTGAAAACCAGTGGGTTTTGTTAAATGACCTAAATGTGCAAGCAATTGTCCATTTTATGATTTATAGTTCATTTTAAACAGTTTGCCACATCAGGAATAATATACCAAGCAGATGCTGTAAACATGACTAAATCAACAAGATAATAATCCACAGTCAGTGATACATATCGATAGATCATACAACATCATCCTAATAATCATCATATACCATCTGAAACACTGCTGCAATACATCTCTAAGCACTGAACTGAAACTGTATGGGATAAAGGGTCACATCGGTCATCAAATCTGAACTCTCAAGGCTCAGCCTTGACACAAGGTCTAACATAAATCTGAATAATATACTGCTCTGATCATGAGTGATCCAAAATATACAGCCATGCTCTGGAATAATGGAAGCTCTGGAATGTGCAGATATCTGCTAAGCAAGAATAGTAGCCCTGCTACTATGGTGTGATAACAGGTTCTTTATCAATGATGTCACATAGTAGGGCCACATAGTTGGAGTATGGTCTGGGTCTCTTGCTTTCTCTAAGTGTCCCATCTAGAGCACCATACTTCTCTGCATCTTGTATTACTTCACATGCCCATGTTGGTCTTCTCTTGTGGGAGTTCTTCTCACGAGGTGGATCTATAGGTTCTTGTGGTTCAGTTATGTCATGGTGTTCATGATCTTCTTGAATTGTCTCTTCCATAACCATGTCTCTAGTTCTGGGAACTTCAGGTTCTTCAATTTCTTCAGTGGGTAATTTTCTTGACTTGTTGTAGGTTGAGTCTTCATCAAAAGTTACGTCTTTGTTGATTTCGATCTTCTTGAATCCTGGGAAGTATATTCGATAAGCTTTTGATGTGTCACTGTATCCCACGAATATGCCCTTCTTTCCTGAAGGATCTAGTTTTGTTTTCTTCTCTTTTGGGATGTGTATGTACACAGAACAACCAAATATTCTGAGATGGCTGACATCTGGTTTCTCTCCAGAGAAAGCTTCTTTCGGAGTCTTGTTGTTCAATACATAGTGAGGTGTACGGTTTTGTACATACACAACTGTTCTTGCTGCTTCTGCCCAAAGATGCATTGGGAGATCTTGATCATGTAGCATTGCCTTTGCTGCTTCCATTATTGTCTTGTTCTTACGTTCTGCAATGCCATTTTGTTGAGGATTGTAAGGAGTGCTCAAATCCCTCTTAATCCCTGATTCTCTGCAAAGGTCCTTGAATTCTTCTGAGGTGAATTCTCCGCCATTGTCTGATCATAAAGTCTTGATCTTCTTTTCAGTATGATTTTCGACCAAGGCTTTGAATTCCTTGAATTTGCTAAACACTTCATCTTTGCTTTTCAAGAAATAGATCCATGTCTTACGAGAGAAATTATCTATGAAAGAAACATATTATACATACCCGCTTAATGAGCTGGAAGACATGGGGCCACACACATCTGAGTGAATTATCTCCAAGATTCCTTTTGCCTTGCTTTCACTACTAGGAAATGTCTTCTTCACATTCTTCCCTTGTGCACATCCCTTGCAAATGCCTTCATGCTTTGTTTGAATTTCTAGTAGACCTAAAACTGCCTTGCTTGCAATTGGTAGTGCTCTATAATGTACATGTGCAAGCCTTCTATGCCATAATTCGCCTGGTTCCATGGAGTCATGAACCAATGCTTGTTCTGGTTGCCCTTTTAACTTGTATAGGACTCCCTCTTGCTCTCCAATTACTATTGCATCATTTATTGTCTTTCCTCTTGGCCACATTAGTACTTGGCCATCAACAAATGCAACACGAAGTCCTTTAGCATCTAAGGCTGAAATGGAGAGTATTTTTCTTCAAACCTGGTACGTAGAGAACATCCTTCATCTTCATTGATTTGCCTAAATCTAGCTTGTAAGAAGCTTCTTCACTTCCTTTGATAGGATACGAAAATCATCTCCAAGTTTCACCTTGTGGGGTGACTCATGTTCTGATAAGTTAACAAGAGATCCTTTGTACCCTAGCATATGCTTGGATGCTCCGCTATCTACAAGCCAATCATTGCTTCCATGAGTGATGGTACCTGTAAGTGTTGAGATTAAAACATATTCTTCATCACTTAAGAATCATCCCTTTCTTCTCTGGTTCTCTTCCTTACTGGGTTCATCATCTTCAGCGATGTGAGCATGATGCCTCTTCTTGTTGGTTCTCCTGGAGGATCCTTGGTTTCTGGGACAATTTCTTGAATAGTATCCTTTCTCATCACATGTGAAACACCTGATATTGGAGATGTCTCTTCTAGGTCCATAATTTCTATTGGATCTCTTGGACCTTCTGTGATGATGGTCCTGTAGCCACCGAATACACACCTCGGGGGAAAAGGGGGTTAGCGTGGCATAAATCTTCAAGCCATTGGGTGTGTCCTTGGGAGCAAGCAAAGAGTCGAGATACTGCCACTCAACACTTAATTCCTCCATCTAGGCCAACTCTTAGTGAAGCCAAGGGGGGTGGTCCCTATGAAAATAAACTATGGCCTTTAATCTAAGTTAAAGAAAGAAAATGATTGTAGGAGTTTGAAGACAATTTAATACTGGACCAAAAATTGCAAGCAATATTTAGATCAATAGCATGAAATACATCCATCTAACACATGATTTAATTAAAAAAAGTGTGATTGTTGTTGCAGATTGTACCGGTGCCAAAATGGAGTCACATAAGTTGGAGTGTTGTTGTGTCATGAAAGGTGTTGCAAGTCTTGTTGGTTAGTTTTAATTGATTTTATTAGATGCGTGAATTAAGGAATGGGTTAGTTCGTGGTTTGGCCCAATTCTAGCTTAGGCCTTCGAACTGAGTGTAGTGACAACTAAACCAAGGGTCCAACTGGGCAAGGCATAACCTTCTTAAAGTAGCCCACTTACTCTGTAGTTAGTTTCATGCGACCTCTCGAGTTCTAGAGCTCAAGTTTTCATTGGATTCCCTATTAAACTAGCCACTCAAGTTCCTTTCTGATTGACCAACTGATCAGACTAAGCTGCAGAGGCCAAGAGCATACTTGGAACTTTAAGCCTTGGTCAATTTTATTAAAACAAAAATAAAATTTTATTTTGAGGCCGAGAATCTCTTTTCACCTACCGGGGATAAACCCTTTCAGTTTACTTCGGGAATACACGGCCTTAGATTTTATTGTTAATAATGTACAAAACTTGTAACAACAAAATTATTGACGATTGAGAATCTCTTTTCCCTTTCGGTAATTCGGGAATGCACAGCCGGATTTAGTTTTTGATGTTCGTTAATTGTAAAGTACAAGATTGTAAAAGCAAGATTATAACAGTAAACAATAAAACTAATTGTACAGCCCGATTGGGGCGGATTGTGTGCATGTGAAAATAAAATGAAATAAAGAAAAATTAGAACAAAAATTGCAAACCACAAAATTGAGCCTGCGAGATCCCCCAGGGGGGATTAGGTGTGGGCATTGAAGTAGCCCACTTGCCTTTATTACTTATTTTACAATTTCAAGGTGGATTCCTTTGGTCCTTATAGATCTGGATCCAAAAGGCTACAAGTTTTCACAAAAAATTAACTTCAAGGCATGGAAAAAGAGAATGTGAAATTACCTGCAAATATTTACAAAAATTACACATAAGGGACATCTTGCCACGTTCTATTTGCGTGGTTATAATGCTCATTTGAAAGAAGACACTCAACACTCCCAAAGATACCAATGTCTCCATACTTGGCAGCTCTTTCAACTCTTAAAGTGACCTCTTCCAAATCGGCAGCCTTAATATACCAGAATGTAGGGACCTAGTTTATATATAAAATCCTAATTGCTAATTAGAAAATTAAATTCTGATTAAAGAAGGAAAATAATTAAATGATACAGTTAATTTCAAAAATAATTTTCGAAGATAACATAAGTAAAATTATTTTACTAATCTGTAACCCATAAATTTAATTACAAAATTCTCAATAGGAAGAGGAAGAAGTACCTGTTAGAACTAGCACTTACAGATATATTGTAGAAGTACATAAGGAAGTACGTCTCTCTGGTTGGCAACAACTGGGAAACCATGTGAGGGGGACTGCTCTCCTCCCAACCAACCCCTCAGTCCAAGCCCATCACTCAGCAATACCAAGCCAGCCCAAACATCACAATCAGAATCCTATTCTACCCTCAACCTCCAAACCTCCATCTCCATAGAACCCCTATCCCCTTCCCAAACCTTCCCAAACAAAGAGCATAAAAACCAAAATAAGACCCCCTCAATCAGCACCCAATTCCCCTATTTATGCATTTAATTTCAAATTTTAATTTTATTAGAGAGAATTATGCATGAGGGCCACATGGTCTTCATGCATCCTATTTTATTTAATTAAGTTTAATTAACTTAACCTAGATTAATTGCTAATTAACTTTATTAATATTTCTTTTTATTTTATTTTTTATCATTAAATTAATTCCACTTTATTAATACTTCATTAGTAACTAATGAATGATTAAAAATTCCAATCTTAATTATTTTTTTGAGGGGTGTTAAATAAGCTAAAAGCCGTTCAACCTACAAGTAAAGCTCTTCTTAGAGATCTTATTAACTCTTCCACGACATCTTTGAAGACACTACACTAGTGGCTGGGAAGCAGACTTTTGACTACTCCATTTATCCCTCCTCATCCAACAATGCTCGGTGGAGATCTAACATGACTCTTGACTGGCTGAGAGTGTTGTGAATGCTGCAACAAATCCTTGTAAGGAAGAGATGTCAATACCTTAGAATCTCTGCCTGCTGTGAATAAAGAGACTGCCGGAGAAGACAATGCTGTGCTTTCGCCATTGCTAGAGCCCCATAGCAATTCTACCACTGAGTTGACAAGCACAACTCCATTTATTCATTTTAACACTTAACGTACAGATGTTCTCCAAATGGTCAGACTAATTCATAGAAGTAACAATACCTTGTTATTCAATCTACTAGGTTTTCTGTTAACTACTGAAAATGTTTTGTAAGAAATCACAGTGTAGCTGGGTATGCACATCTGAGGGGGTTAACTTGAAATGACAACACCCCCAGTTTTGTTAACCTAGATGGGAATGGGGCATCCATAGGGACAGCTGGAGTCTGGAACGTACCCTGCCATACTTAGTAGTTTCGGGGATGTACCCCTGGGGACCAGCCAGTTGTAACCCCAGAAAACATTAACAGAATACCCATAAAAAAAGAAAATAAAAAAAGGGTGTTTCAAACCCAAGACTTGGGAATGGTCAAACATGAATATTGATAATATTAATGTTCTTCATGAGGTGGGTGCAAATATAAATGTTTGGTGCATAGTATTTATTTTAGGTCGGTCACTCTCACTCTGTTACATCAATAAGTTACTGTATTTGAAGTTTTTATGTGTTGTTCCTGCTTTGGCATTAGATCACCATTACAGTTAATATTGATCATTTTTAACTGAAATTCATACCAACGAGTGATTTTTATTCATGGGAAATTCTATAGGTAGGTAGGAGGCATTGGTATCAATATTTGCATGTTAAATTGGAATGCTTGTAAAATTTTCACTGAATTAAGCAGGGTTTTATTCGAGCAACTTACCGTTCTCCTTGCTAAAATACTTTTCAATATCTTTATTTTTTTTTCAATTAGCATTTTCTATAATGCACATATATAATAGATCTAAGATTTATTTTTATTTAGAATACTACCCAAACCCCTTACGGGCATACCCAATTTTTTTGGGATCTGTACTGTACTCTGTGCCTGGACCTGGCATACCTCCATATGCTTATACCCATGCATCCTTCTGAATTGTTCTTCCAAAAATTTACTTCCTGCCAAAAATACTATTTTGGTATTTTGTTAAAAAATAGCTACAAAGATTCAATTATTAATAAATTTCATAATTGAGTGCAAGTAATGACAACTATTTTTTGTGATATATGTTGCAGAAAATTACTGTTCTAACAGGAGCAGGCATATCAGCTGAATCTGGCATTCCTACGTTTCGAGGTGCTGGTGGATTATGGCGAACATGGAGTGCTATGGTATCTATTCTGTCTTCTGTTTACTTTGTTGAAATGCTGACCAAGAATTATATTAATTGCTCTGTGCCCTTTATTTTCATAAAGGAATTGGCAACACCAGAGGCTTTCGCTTCTGATCCCTCTCTTGTTTGGGAGTTCTATCATTACAGAAGGTGAGATCCGACCAACTTTCTGTTTCCTTGCCTCTCCTTCAGAGTTATATCAAAGTCAATAAACTCTTTTTTTTGTATTGTAAATTGCTACGAGTTATATCTTTTTTTGCTTTTGCATCGATGTAGAGTCCCAGGGAAATTTTTAGGGGCGAAATTTCGCCAATTGGCTATTTTAGGGGCCTTTTTTCAAAAAATAAATTCGCCATTTGGTCATTTTTAGTCTCTAATATTGCC
This sequence comes from Larix kaempferi, assembly GCA_027924585.1. Lineage (NCBI taxonomy): Eukaryota > Viridiplantae > Streptophyta > Pinopsida > Pinales > Pinaceae > Larix > Larix kaempferi. The sequence goes on along the minus strand of BSBM01000047.1, from coordinate 9,798,985 downwards.
TATTTTTACATAAAATATGTTTTTTTTTATCATAATATTCGCCAAAATTTACAAGTTTCAGTGGTAAATTGTATGTTTCATATTTAATATTCGCCTACCAATTTATATTTATGTTTTTTTCAATCCAAAATAATCGCCTAGAATACTACACTTAAGCATACTTTTAAAATCCCTAAAAAATACCCTGATGTAGACCCTCGTAAGTAAGAGAGACACTTTTAACAAGATAAATAGAAAATTTAAAATGTGAACATGTATTCAATCAGGTAATTTTGTTTATCCTTCTATAAGTTATAACTACTCTGTTCTAGTTTATAGAAACCGTGTGCTTATGAAGATTAGTAATGTTTGACAACCATATCAAAAGAGGCCCTAGGAAAATGTTATGAGCCTAACTGACCCAACAACATAGGGTACAGCAGAGATGACTCTTGTAACAGCCAAGCAATGTTGCACGATTCGGACTTGGCAAATACTCGGCTGGCATATGACTTGTAGACTCGGGAAAACTTGGGAAAGACTCAGCAAATAGGAAAAAACTAAATACAACTAAATTTAATTTTAATGTGCGCATTTTTTGTGCAATTTTAATTAAATTAAATTTTAATTTTAATACAACTAAATTTAATTTTAATTTTAAATGAAAAATTAAAACTTAAAAGACAATTAAATTCCAACTACCGGAACAACTCAGACTAGACTCGACTCACTTGCAAACATGGACTCAACCCTGTAGTCCAGCGGTAAGGTTCTTCGGTGTATCTTGGTATCCAGCCTGTTACCTTTGGCATCTCTTTTGATATATTTCTGTGTCACATTCACCGTATGCTCTAGATGTGTATACCTACCTCCATGATGCCTTAAAAGGAATTTGAACCATAAATTATGCTGATCAGCAGCTTGCATGTCAGCTTCCATATGAAGGATGAAGTTGGCGCGTCTATTTGTCCAATCAACTCTTGGACAAAACTTATCAAGGAAGACTTCTGTCCAACCTGACCATTTCTTATGTCTCATGTTTCCTGGATCTGCACATATAACAATTGCAATCTGCTCCCTGCAAAATTGAAGAATTAAATTATATGAAGTCCAAGTGAGGTTACCCTCACCGATATCTACGTACCACACAGGGCCTTCTTTTTCGTCATTGCAATCAATCCACAGCTCATGACACTTTCGGAGCTTTTCCTGTGCTTTAGAAAAACCAACAAATGCGGTTTTCTCCCACCGCTCAAGGATATGCAGTTTACATGGATGCAACTGAATTTCTTTAATCAGTGTTAAGCTAAGATACTTCTCAGCTTGGTGTCTGTTTGCATAGTCCAACAATTCTCTCCTCTTAGCAGGAGACAAAGTAGCATCCCACGGCTTCATGAAAAGTGCATTCCGTGGCATAGACCTGACATAATCAGGCTCAGTACCTTTAACCCTCAGCCATTGATATTTGATGAAGCCACTAGCTCTTTCAGATCTGCCCAAGAAGAGCCTATTAAGCGTTTTGGTCCTCCTCTTATTAAATCTGCTTCTATTTCCTCATACAATAATGCAAAGCTACAAGCCATGTCGGATCAACTGAGTAAAGAGTCTAATGCTGAAGCCAAAGCTGAATCTTCTGTAGCTCCTTCTTCTGTAAATACTTCCTTTTCTGGTCTTTCTGAGTTTGAACATAGAGGTCAGCATGCCGCCTGTCAGGCATGTCAAAAAATAAAACAAAAATTGCAATATAGACAAAAACAGCATGAGTATCCTACTCTAGGTATGTTCTCTTTGCCTCGTGAGAATGATAATCTTGAAGTAAATATTAATGGCCAAAAGTCTTTTGTGCCTGGAAGAAATTTGCCTGAAGCTGGATTTAGGCAATATGCTCAAGATGGCCTTAGTAAAAGAGAATTTCTACCTAGCAAATCATCTGCTGTCGATCAGACTGTGTCTGACGAAATAAAATTGGCAAACTGGGGAAACTTGCAGGAAGCTTATACTGCAAGAAATCTTAATGATATGGCAAGGGACATTCTGATGCTGAAACAACAATGTTCAGAACAAAAGGAGCAAATCAATAAAGTCCAAACAAAATTGGAACTGCTTGATCACTTATTGCATGACACTACTGAGATTCAGAGAGCTGTTGAGCAAGCCTCTTTGAAATTAGAAAGAAGATTAGCTATCTTAATTGATATCAGTAATAAAACAGAGGAACTAAAAAAGAAAAATTATTATGTTCCAGATCATGTTTTAAGACAAGCTACAAAAGGTCATAGCAAGAGCAAGTATTTAGGTCAATTCAATGTTATACCTGAAGATGAGAAACCTGAATGGGATTTCGGGGTAAGTGATGCCATTAAGCAGAATGTTGAAGAATGGATCGAAGAATTTAAAAAGTTCAAACCTGTTTTAGATCCAAAATATATTGGTGATTTAAATGCAATGGAAGTAGAATCTTCCAATAGAAGAAGAATTCAAGCTCCTCCTCCTCATGAACAGTTTGACACCCATATGCCAGATGCCAATCCTGTCTCTGTCTCTCCTCCCAAAGTTTTTAACTTTGGAATAAATTCAATGAATAATTTGATTTCTCAAATGCCTGAGCAGCCAGTGCTCAATATTCAGTGTCAGTCCAGAGAAGATGTTAAAAATGCCATACAGTTGCTTACACACTAGACTCTGTATAAAAAGCAACAAGACCATAATGTCATAGGTCAAATGTTAGGAACCCAGTTAATTGCTGGTCTGTCTGGGTTAGCCTATGAATGGTGGCGTTGGTTGCCACAAGAAGCCCGAAATGAAATGCTTTCTGCAGATGACGCTGATGAACAAATTTTATCTGCTTTAGGTAGAGAATTTTATGGACCAGAAGATGGTGAAGATTATGATCACTTAGCATCACTATTCATGTCTGCTAGATTGTGTGATCTAAGTAAAGCTGAAGAATATTTTTGCTATATGCAGAAATTATTAATATCTTGTGGAAAATCAGGTAACCCTGCTTATCTTAAGCATTATCTGAGAAGTTACCTTGGTCATGTGCCTGATGCTGTTGAACAGGCACTAAAAGATAAAAAGATTGAATTAAGAAGTCTTTCACTTGCTCAATTACATGGACATATTCTTGAAACTTGGCAAGAACATCGCCTTGAAAGAAGAGTAAGTAAAGATTTTAAGAGACATCAAAAAATGTTCTTTGCATCTTTCTGTAAGGATGTTGCAGGGATGCCAGATTGGGGGTGCGGTACGCACAACAGAGGTCACTTTGGAAAGGAGTGTAAATGTGAGAAAAAGAAGAAAAGATTTTACACTTCAGAGTCCAGATATCATCTAGACAAGCCCTACAAGCATAGATCTAAACACAGAAACAAAGAATATCAGTATAAGAAACCCTATAAGAAATCAAGGTTCAAATCTAAAAGATTTGTCAAGCGCAGAACTGAGAAGGGTTCTAAAGATGTCTGTTTTATCTGTGGAAAAACTGGTCATTGGGCTAGTAAGTGTCTTGAGAGAAAGTCTAAACCTAGACTTGCTGCCCTCTGTGAAAACCTTGATCCCGCATGGTGGGATTTGTATAAAGTTTCTGCTGATTCACCTCTCCCTTCTGGAGAAATTGTATATTTGCCTGATTCTGATGATTCCTCTGATTCTAGCATCGATACTGAGTCTGATACTCCCATTTTTGCTAAATGTGATCAATCTCCTTCCTCCTCCTCGAAGTCCGAGTCAGATCTTGATGCACATTTAGGGGGGTGTAGTCGCCCAGAATATGATTTTTCCCTGTACATGTTCTCTTCTCGTCCTCCCTCAGCTCATCAAATTGAAAAGCAAATAGCCAGCATTGATTTGCAATTATCTTCCATTCCTATTTACAGGCATGTTGAGAGAACTGAACTAAGAGAAGAGAAGAAGAGTCTCCAATCCCAGTTAGAAACCTTGAAACAAAGCAAAGGGAAAGCAAAAGTCTCAGATATCCAGTACAATCCTGTTGAGTTATACCAAGACTATCCAGGTAGTCATACTGATAGGCAATGCCACAGACAGGACAGAGAGAAATTTCTAAGAATTCAATTAAAAGAGAAGCAGACAAAAATAAAAGAATTGCTTAAAGAAGCAGAAGCCATAGAACATGCTATTGCAGTTCTTAACAGAGAACAAGACCAATCTTCAGAAGAAGAACTTTCTAAAGAAATTGAAAGAGTTTGTGGTAATCCTGAAGCCAAAGAAGAATCTCCTTCTTCTTCCCCTGATAGGTCTCCATCTCCCGAATCTCAAAGTATCAGTCTGCTTGGAGCATTATCAGGTCCTAAATTGTTTATTAATTTAGAATTTTGTCCTGACGAGTTTAAGTCTTATTCTGTACAGTGTCTTATAGATTCTGGTTGTTAGTTTAACCTAGCAAAAGGTAATGCCATTCCTTCTTATTATTGGGAAAAGACAAAAGAATTTGGTTCGGCTATCCAAGGAACACCAGTATTCCTTACTGGTAAGATTAAAGATTTCCCAATTGCTTTATTCGGTGTAAAGAGTTCTATTTCTTTATTTAGGTTAGATGCTGTTAGAGAAGACTGTGTCCTTGGTTCTGAGTTCTTGAGTAAGGTTAGTCCTTTCTCTATTGATACCCAGAAAATGATATTTTCCTGTACAGTTAATGGTCAGTTAGTGTCAATTCCTTTGAGTCACAAGTTTGTACAAAAGTGTAAACCTTTGTCCTCTGAGTCAGTCAGTCCTGTACAGTCAAGTTCAGCTCTGAATAAAATGGAACGCTGCATCTCCTATGCAGAGATCCATGGTGATAAAGCTTTAGCAACAATAGAAGAAAAAATAGTAAAAGACTGTTGTTCCGAGAACCCCAATGCATTTTGGAAAAGAGAAAAATATTTTGTCTCCCTTCCTTTTGATCCCTTGCAAAAGATTAAACCCATGAAAGCATCAGCTAGACTGATGAGTCCATCAGAAAGGGAATTCTGCTCGAAAGAGATTCAAGAGCTTCTTAGCAAAGGTCTCATAGAACCATCAAAAAGCCCTTGGGCTTGCAGAGCCTTTGTGGTTAATAAACACTCTGAGCAGAAAAGGGGAAAACCAAGGTTAGTGGTGAATTTCAAGCCTTTGAATGCTGTTCTTCAGAAAATCAGATACCCACTACTTGACAAGTCAAGCTTGCTTCAGAAAATAACAGGCTACACAGTGTTTAGCAAGTTTGATCTCAAATTTGGTTTTTATCAGATAGGAATAGAGGCCAAAGATCGGTTTAAAACTGCCTTTGTAGTTCCTCATGGGCAGTATCAATGGAAAGTATTACCATTTGGAATAAACAATGCTCCATCCGAATTCCAAAAGAGGATGGAAGATATCTTTAGAGATATTCCATGGCTTATTGTTTTCATTGATGACATTTTAATCTGTTCAAAGAATCTGCAGGACCATTTGAAGCATTTGCAGAAATTTTATGATTTAGTTTTTAAGCATGGTTTGGTCCTATCCGCCTCTAAAATGGAAATCGGGAAAACAGAGATGGATTTCCTTGGATTTCACATTAAAGCTGGTCAAGTTGTACTCCAAGAACATGTTCTGAAATCTTTTGATCAGTTTCCTGATAAGATCCTAGAAAAGACTCAACTTCAAAGATTTCTAGGATGCCTTAACTATATCAGACCATTCTACAGAGGACAAGCCTCTGATATCCATTGTCTGCAGCAAAGACTGAAAAAGAAACCAGCTGCATGGTCTGAAGAAATGACTCTGGCGGTTCGGCAAATAAAAGCCAGAGTGAAAGATTTGCCTGCCCTTCATCTCCCTTAGGGCAATGGTAAGTTCATCATTGAAACAGATGCCTCGAACACTACCTGGGGTGGTGTGTTGCTAGAAGAGTTAGAGGGAAAAGAAAATGTTTGTGGTTATGCTTCTGGTTTGTTCAAAGGTGCAGAATTAAACTATCCCAGCAGCCACAAAGAAATATTGGCTGTCAAAAAGATAGTTCATCATTTTATCCTGTTACTTAAACCTGTCAGATTTGTAATAAGAACTGATTTGAAGATTATGCCTGGAATCTTCAAAAATGAGAATTTGATGGCAGAAAACAGTAGCAGGATACTTAAATGGTTTATCTGGTTATCTAACTTTGATTATGATATTGTTTATAAACCAAGTTACCTAAATTGCTTGGTTGATATGCTTACGCGTGAAAATGTGCAGCAAGAAGAAAGCAAATCAGTTAGTTTAAATATGTTTTCAGTTGGTTCCAGCTCCGGTTCTAAAGATGATAAGGGTAAAGGCCCTGCACCAGCTGAAGGTACTGAGCCTGATTATGTCAGGTCTATGCCACGGAATGCACTTTTCATGAAGCCGTGGGATGCTACTTTGTCTCCTGCTGAGAGGAGAGAATTGTTGGACTATGCAGATAGACACCAAGCTGAGAAGTATCTTAGCTTAACACTGATTAAAGAAATTCAGTTGCATCCATGTAAACTGCATATCCTTGAGCGGTGGGAGAAAACCGCATTTGTTTTTTCTAAAGCACAGGAAAAGCTCTGAAAGTGTCGTGAGCTGTGGATTGATTGCAATGACGAAAAAGAAGGCCCTGTGTGGTACGTAGATATCGGTGAGGGTAACCTCACTTGGACTTCATATAATTTAATTCTTCAATTTTGCAGGCAGCAGATTGCAATTGTTATATGTGCAGATCCAGGATACATGAGAAATAAGAAATGGTCAGGTTGGATAGAAGTCTTCCTTGATAAGTTTTGTCCAGGAGTTGATTGGACAAATAGACGCGCCAACTTCATCCTTCATATGGAAGCTGACATGCAAGCTGCTGATCAGCATAATTTATGGTTCAAATTCCTTTTAAGGCATCATGGAGGTAGGTATACACCTCTAGAGCATACGGTGAATGTGACACAGAAATATATCAAAAGAGATGCCAAAGGTAACAAGCTGGATACCAAGATACACCGAAGAACCTTACCGTTGGACTACAGGGTTGAGTCCATGTTTGCAAGCGAGTTCCTTGGTGAGAAAAATGATGCATTGCACGACTCGGATATTGAGCAGTGTTTCAGTGAATGGCTGTATCCGGAACTTGAGTATAAAGATGATTATGTACCATATGATGATTCCCAAAATTATAATTGGGAAGATGACCTTGCACAAAGAGAGATTGAAGAGAATCTTTATGATGATGGTGTCCTCGATTGTGCATGTGGAGGCCAACCTTGTGGGCCACCTGGCAATCCTGATCTGTTTTGCGTCTGTGGTTCCGGTGATGACTAAAAACCGGGAATAAAGATTCTGGTCCGATATTGTAATCATTGTACATAAATGCTTTTCTTTATTAGAAACCGTGGTGGGCCGGGAATAATAGCTCCACAGTTGTAATTTGTAATGGGCCATAGTTGTAGGCCATAGCATCTTTTGCTTTCGGTTTGTGGGCCAAAGTCTTGTCGGCCAGTGTCAGTGTCGAATCTGAGTCCCCACATGGCACTGCCTCTAAGGGACGAGATAATCATGGTGTAGTCCCACCATGACCTCAGATTCCATGCCTTTTGACCGGTTAGTGTAAGTTTTGGTGTACCGGGTAACCTCCTCTCACGCTATATATTGGAGGTCCGAGGAGTCATTTGGCATTCGAGAGTTTTGCATCGAGCTAGCTAAGAGCTCTGCAAGTGAGTCGAGTCTAGTCTGAGTTGTTCCGGTAGTTGGAAACTCAGAGAGTCATAGGGGTGTGAGAGCTGAGGTAATATGCTCTGCTAGTTGCCGTAAAGGTATAACACAGAATCAGAAAGCCGAAGCCCGACCCTGTAAATTTGGTCGAGTCTGTAAAGATTGTTAGTGGGCATATCACTGGAATCCCAGGAGCCTTCAAGTAAGTTCATGCCTTCAGGAAGTTCTGAAAGATAAAAGGGCCAGTGACATTGTGCTTAGGCAATCTGTCAAGTGTGTGTGGTGATGAACTTCGCTGTCCGAAGTCGATCCACGAGTCTGTAAGTCTGTATTGAAGGATAATGGAATAAAGCTGTATGCAATTTGGAGTTTTGGAGATCCTAGTGGTTATTAAATTTTTATTTTTTTATTGTTTAACGAAATTAAAAAAAAATGGCCCTGTGGCCCGTGGGCTAAGATACTGTGTGGCTGAGTATCTCAGCCCATGGGCCATAGGGCCACTTTTTAATTTTTTTTTGTGAAACGATATAACGAAAAATCATTAAACAATAAAAAAAATTGAAATTTGATACTTAATTTGAAATTGTTTTTAATTTTTAGTTTTTAATTTTAGTTTGATTTTTTTTTTTAAATTTTAAGTGTTTTTTTTTATGGGCAAAAATTAAAATCCCCCGTGGCTGAGATACTCAGCTACATGGTCGACTGTGGGCTGAGTATCTCAGCCACGGGGCATTTGCCCATAAAAAAAAACAAGTAAAAATTAAAAAATAAATAAACTGAAACTAAAAAATAGTAAAAACGAATGTTATAACTTATAATAATATAAACTTATACGTAAAAAAAATAGAAAAAAAATGCAACCAACCTGGAGTTGAAGCCCAAACTCGAACTGGAACACGACCAACAGGCCTCAACCACGACCCAACAAAACTCGAACTAGAACACGACCAGCAGGCTGCACTGTGCAGAACCCCCACGACCACGACCACGACCATGACCCAACAGAACTCGAACACCACCACGACCATGACCACTGAATCGAGAGATGCATGACAAAATGGGGGTCACCGGCTTTAATAATTCTCCTGCGTCATTTTTCCCTCCGTTTTTCATTGTGTCCACGGGGTCCAATCTACGGCCGAGTCTGCAGCCAAGTTGTGATGAGTGGGCAAAGTCTTCATCGAGTCCAACGAGTTCGTGGCAGCTGGCGAGTTCGTGGCCTAGTTTGCCGCGATTACCCGGGTAGGGGTTCCACTCGCGCAGACTCGCGAGTCGTGCTTCATTGTAGCCAAGCATAGCATTAGTAATACTGTAAGAACAACGTGGGTTAAAAATAGATGGCAGAAGCAATTTGAACTGAACTGTATAGTAGAAATGAGTGGAAATGAACAATAAAGATAAACTGGGCAACATCATAGATGTTGTATTGATTATGCTGGAAATATCTCACAATTTACATAGAAAGGAACACAGCATGATAGAGCCATGCAGAACAGAGTAGTACATTGCTGAGAAGGTATGGGCACTAACCTCAGGGCAAAGATCTCCAACCAAGGTATGGTTTCCAATCTTAGCCTAGGAGTTAGTCTCAAGGTCATTTCCTATCATGGAAAGTCCAAAGATATGCCTACTTTGAGGTTTTAGGGCTTGTTGCCGCCTGATACACACTTGGGGGAACGCGGCAGGAAACCTTCAATCCGCTTGGTGTGTCCTTGGGGGAAAGTCCGAGTCAAGTGCTGTCACTTGATTACTCGACTCCTCCGTTTAGGCTATTCCTAGCGAAGCCAAGGGGGTTGATCCCTATAAAAATGAATCTATGGCTTTCAAACTATGAAAGATAAAAAGCACATCTAGGAGTTAATGATGAAAATGGAAAATACTGAAACAAAAAAACAATTGCAATTATGTTTAAGTACAACAACACATGAGATTAAAACCATCCACCGCATTTCGTAGATTTAAAATTAACCATGATAACGTATGATGACCAGTGCTGAGATAGTAAGTATGATGCTGCTGTGTTGTGTTGTGAAAGTATTGCAAAGTCTCGTCGTCAGTTTTAGATTTATTAATGAGTATTAAAGGAGTGGGTAAATTCTTTGTTTGGCCCAACGCCAACTCACTCCTTCGAACTAGGCGTTGTGACAGCTATACCAAGTGTCCAACCAGGCGAGGATGAACCTGCTTATGACAGCTTGCTGACTCTATAATTAGCCTCACTCGACCTCCCGAGTTCTTAGGATTGAGTTTTTGTAGGATTTCCCTATTACACTAGTCACTCTACGTCCTTTTCTGATTGGCCAACTGTTCAGTCTATGCTGCAACGGTCAAGAGCATACTTTGGATTTCGAGTCTTGGTAAATTTTATTAAATTTGGAATGTGGGTTGCTTAACTAATCTAAAGCCCAAGAATCTCTTTTCCATACACCAAAGGTGCAGTACTTCAGGAAAGCAAGGGCACAAATTTTATTAAAAAAAAGTAAAATTGTAAAAGAAGTTGATAAAAGCAAACAAAAATAAATATAATCTAAAGCTCTCTAGGGACGGATTGTGTGCATGTGATTGTCTTTATTAAATGATTGCATAAGAGAACTAATCTAAGATAGAAATAACCAAAAAATGACGAAAAGACTGTTAGATTATGGTAACTTCGGGATGTCCTCCATGGTTCAGATGCCTTACATGGAGGTACACTAGCTGCATAGGCATCAGGATGGAGTAGAGTCACTCTACTCAGTGGCATGAGTCCAGTGGGGGCTGCATGCGGAGCTTCAGGGAGATTGACCTTTGCATGCATGAGTTTTGCATGACTTGTCAGCATTCAGTGACTGCATGCAAAAGTGACCTTTTGCATGCACCGGGAATTAGGGTTTTGGCAAACCTAATTCATCGGTGAGATTATTTACAGAGGCAGGGGGTCCCCATATGAGGTTACTCAGTTGTATCATCAGAGAGAGATACTGCCAGAGTGAGGAGGACGTAGCTGTCCATGTGGGGTGACTTTCTGAGATAGAGAGGAGTTGCTGCAGGAGCTAGGAAGGTCAGATCTGAGCTAGATCAGTGACCTTTAGTTCCAGTGAGACCAGCCACTAATTACTGTGAGCTGAGAGAGCTCCACAATGTGATTACTGATTAGATTGGAGGAGGCCGAGTTCTCTTGGAGGAGGATATTTTTCCCGAGGGGAGAGAAGCTCATTGTGAGTTGGATTGACCGATCAGGAGTCTATGACTTCTAGGATAGCCTTGCCTCAGGATTTGAGGAAGGTTAGGGACGATCGGAGCTTAGATCTGTTGAGATTCGGAGCAGTACGAGCATTTGACACCCAGAGGGGAGGGCGCACTTGTGCATGCAGAGGAGGCCGATTTCATTAGTGGGCAGTCTTCAGAGTGAGCATATCAGAGCAGAGAGATCTAAAGAGGGTAGATCAGTCAGAGGCACCGTCAGAGCACTCAGATCCAGTTTGGCAGTTAGGGCTTACTTCTTCAGTGCATGCATCAGCTGGATGCATGCAAATTTGAGGTCTGCCCCATTTCAAAGGGATTGAGTTACCGACTGAGGTAATCCCGTATTGTATTGTCATTTATACATCTATATGCTCTGGGCTCGAGAGAGAAGATAGCCCCATAGCTAGCTGGTTTTTCCTGCAAGGGTTCCAGGGTACATCTGTTGTTTATGTGGTTGATTGCATTTATGTTCAGTTGGTAAATGCAGATCTAGTTGTTTGAGTTTATTTCTTTATGAGCATATATTGATTTAGAGACTCATAGCACTTGAGATCTCAGGGCGATCCAGAGGGAGTAGTGAACTCTGGATCTAATATATTTACAAAGACACCAAACCACAAAAACGCAGATCCCCCCTGGGGGGATGGGGTGCAGGCGCTTGAAAGCTTGCTCACTTCTCTTTATTTCTTTGTTACAAAAGTGATTTCCTTTAGGGAATGCTGCCGGTCCTTTATAGATTGAGGATCTAGGCAACTTACAAATGTTTGAAAAAGTTATAACAATTTGAGGAAAGCTTCTGGGGGACTTTGGATGATCCAAATATTGAAAAAATGGGCAGCATGCCTCTCTACCTGATCGCTAAAGTAAAATGAAAAAAATAGGGTAAAATGACTAAGGAAAGTGAGCTAGAAAGCTACTTTCCTTAGGATCTTTGCTTGCTTTTTGGAAAATTCAAGCCAACCAAAGGCACTTAATTGCCAAATATTAAATGAGATCAAAAGTAAACTTAGACAAACCTTGCCCTTTGATATGCAATACTAGCAACTTGATTTGAAAAGTCTACAATACTTAGATCTATAAACTTTTAAAATAAACTTGAAAGTCTAATCTAGATTCTTAGTATGATTCAAGCAAATAGACATATTCATGATTTAAACTTTTAGAGTGTAGATCTATGAATTCTTTGATCAAAAGTAAACCGGAACCAAAGATAGCTTTGAAATAAAAAGAAGGAGAAAGGAAGCTCTTTCAAGCGAGGAACCGAGAAATGGAGATGAACTTTTGGATTGCCATGGGACTAGCTCTGAAAAGAAAGAAGTTAGAAAAAGACAAGAGAGACAAACAAGTTCTCTTCTCCCTCAACCAAAAGGGTACCTGCAACTTACAACAACTCATACACAAAGCATTAGATATGGAAGCATATATTCAAGAAATCAAAGCCAAAATTACTCATAAGCAAATGATGCATTTTAAAACTAGATTTCTTAGCATATAAAACAACCAGACTAGATAAGTAAACAAACTTAACTAATATAACTTACAAAACTAATAATTGTCCTTACAGTAAACCAAGACCTAAGTAGGAAGTATGTGAGAAGCTTACTACAAGTCACCTTCATTCAACACATTGATCATCCATCCACACACCAAAGCAACACAAAGATTCGACTTCCAAAGTCTCTTTATTCTCAGATAATAACAATGAAATACAAAAAGAGCAGAGCTTTGCCTCTCAACACCAACTAGGTGAAATAAGAGAGCAAGAACCTGCTTATATAGTGAATTACATGCATGAGGGGGCACTAATCCCAAAAGAGTGGCGCATGGTGAAGAGGGAGTTCAACACTATGTGAATGGTGTTGATTGGTATAAGACTGAGAGCCAAAACAATGGAGTTGCGCCACCTCTTAATGAGGTAGGCATCCCCAACCTTGGAACTATCACAACAAACGAATGAAGGGCGCATCCTTTGCTTCGATTATCACATGTTTGACCTTTTAATTAATCAAACTCCAATGCTTTTGTAAAGGAATATATTTGCCCTCCATTTGGAATGAGTTGCCAAGTCATTTGGCGCATGCGAATTTTTTTTTGTTTGTTAGATATTTTGGGTCATTTTGTCGAATCGTTAGCATTTCTCAGCCATTTTGTCACCCAATAAGAAAAAATGCTCTAAGTGATGATTTAATCACTCAGAACATAGGAAAAGTTGGATTTTGGGTAAATAGGATGCTCTGATTGTGAAAACGAGCACCCCTGCGTCAAATTCCGCCTCCAAATCACACTTTTATCACAATTTGAAAATTTCCAACTAAGCCATTAAAAAATGGCCTAATTTTACGAAAAAAATTATTTTTCTCGGAATTGACTCAAAACTCCTAGGGGACCTAGCATGTGTCCATACGACTCATTATTTATGGCTAGCATGTAAAAATACATAGACACATGAACTTTAATAACCCCTCAAGGCCTAACCACCAACTTGAGCATTCCAACTTTGGAGGTGTAGGAGAAAAACTCGAAAATTATACTCGACTAATACGCGAAGCATAATTAACAAGAGAAAAAACTCCTTGTAATACCCAGATTGGTTTCCAAGTCTTAGGAAGTCAAGTTCTTTACAAGACCACCATGGTTAGATCAACTTATTACAATTCCCCACGGGGGTATGGACATGCAAAAAAAAGGTTAAAAAAGGGCCCTGAAAAAGGCCTAATGGACTTTTGAAAACTGAACTGCACAAGTATTTGTGCAAACTTTGGCGGCTCTCTGGAAGTCCAACTGAGTGCAACTCAGGTGGTAGCATCTAGCTCCAACTGCGGGACGTGTGCTCGATCTGGTCTTCAGGCAAGGAGAGCATACGAGAACACCAAAATATCCAGTTTCTATGACCTGTAAAAACATCTTAACTTGACAAGAAAACCCTTTAGTAGCACAAGCTCTTATAAGAATCCAATGAACCATAAGTTGCATTATTCAAAAAACGAAATTACTAATGAAAAAATTCCTAATTACATAAAAGGAAAGTATTGAAAAAGAAATGAAGAAAGTAAATGCTCACTTTGATGAGCTTATTCTCCTACTCTAAGCATAACATAATAAAAAAGTTACATAAAATGAAAAATCCAATGCAACCATCTTAACATTTTATCAATTTTGAAGTTTTTAGCCTTGTCTTTGGTTACCAGCCAAAGCAAGGAAACATTATTTAAGAAATGCAAACCTGTGTAAGTCTTCTGGATGGGAGCGTTGGATGGGTGATTATAGGAATGAAATATATCATCGAACTGCTTCTCAAATTGGCAAGTCCTCCTGTAGGCTTCTTCTATCTAAGATTCGATAGGACTAAGATATGAGTCTGTATGATGAGGTAGAACAACCACACCACCATACTCACCCGAAAGGCTTCTCTGATGATAAATCTCCATGCAAGCATAAGCCCCATGCTGCTCCAAATTATGAGGGATCTCTGAATGTGAAGATGATGGCTAAGATTGATGTTTAATCGACTGCATCCAATTTGACTCTTGAATGTATTGCCTCTCCATGTCCTCATTACTGATACTCATACATGGATTTGATTGATCATATGAAACATCTACAAGCTCCTCTTCCATGCCAAGATGACCAAAGGTTTCAAATTCCACACTCCCTTCTCTGAATGCATCAAAGATGGGCTTTTCTAAATCCATCCATTCATCATTATGCCCATCCCTTTCAAAAAGGAGGAAGTTTTCATGCATTGCATCATATCCCTGGCTATACTTATCCTCCTCATGATCATAGCAATCCTCTTTAAAAGGCTTGGCTTCAAAAGTATTGCTAGGGAACAAGCTTTCCAAAGGTTCATTACCATGTGGAGAACAAGGAGGAGCATCATCATACACAATATAGTTTTCATCATAAATTTCTTTATAGGCCTCTGTGCTGGTTTCTTTCGGAGGTAGATGTGAAGTACAAGTGCCATCATCCTCACTGAAGTGATCCTGAGATAGCTCCAAATCTTCAATGTTTTTCACCATGGCAATATGAAGAGATTCCTCAATAACATTTTCCATCAAAGGATGCTTAAGAGTTTTTTCATGAACTTTCTATAATGGCTTTTTCTAGAGGCAATTCTGGAATACCCATGTGATCATCACTACTGGAATAAACTTGAGAACAACCTGTGTCCTCAATGTCCTTTACAATCTCCACATGAGGAGGGTCACTTATATGATGAAGCTAAGTAGTATTCAAGTTTTTTTAGCATGGTTGGTTGAGTAGGCAAAGTTTGTAATGTCTCGTTTGTGACAAGCTGAGGACTGATGCCGCTAGGGATAAAGGAACACCTTAAACAGTGATATTAAGTCACTAGTTGATAAAAGAGGGCCACCAGAGCAAGAATCAGCTTACATGCATGACATGCAAGCCATAAATCAAATTGCATGTAGCATGTATCATTTAAGTTACGACATGCAAAAAGTGAGTTGCATGCAATCTCAACTCAATAAAAGAAAGAAAAATCAATTAAGAGCATGCAAAAATCAGGGCATGAAACCTCAACACATTAAAAGAAGGAAAAAGCGAGTTGCTCAGCATGCTAAGGTTATTATTGATCAATGAGAATTTGATTGGAGAGCTCCGAGAGCCAAACTAAGGTTGAGGGCACATTCCTTGACCTACAGGTGCATTTCGGCATTGAAATCTATCTGCCCTAGTCACTTCCAGGGTTGGATCATACAGATCCATCATTGCTATTCATCAGTACATCAAGATTAAGTTTCTTCAGCTGGATTCTGTAAATTTTTAATCCAGAGATCACTACTCCCTTTGGATAGCCCTGATATCTCAAGCGGTTTGAGTCTCTGTAAATCAATAATGCTCTAAAGAAACAAGGCTCAACAAGTATTGATCTCTTTACAACTCAATCACACATATGACACTGCATATACCCTGGAAACCCCAAACGGGGAAAACCAACAATCCTGTGGGGATTTCTTCTATCTCGAGCCCAGAGCAATATATGAAATGAACAAATACAACAATGTTACCTTAGATGTAACACTCAATCCTGACCGGGTCAAAACCCTATATTTGCATGCATCAGCTGATGCATGCACAGCGGAAATGTGCCCTAACTATCAATCTGGATCTGAGTCTGTCTATAGGTAGCTCTGAGTGTACTGCCTTTCCCACTACTCTGCTCTGATCTGCTCTTCTACGAAAGAATCCCAATAGCTGAATGCGTCCTCCTTTGCATGGATAAGTGCGCCCTCCCTCAAGATAACAAATGCTCGTACAGAATCAAATCTCAACAGATCTGAGCTCTGATCGTCATAGTCCTTTCTCAATCACTGAGACAAGGGTACTCTGAAATTCTCAGCCGCTCAATCGATCAACCGAAAGCTGTACGAGCTTCTCTCTCCTCAAAGAATGCGCCCTCCTTCCTTAGGAAAATCGCCCACCTCTCAACTGGATCTGTCTTAGATCAGTTGGCTCGGTTGATCTAATAGACACCTTCTGTTTCCTTATATCAACTCACAGGTAAATTAGTTTTACCAAAAACCTAAAGTGGGTGCATGCAAAAACTCACTTTTGCATGCATCTGAGCATGCAAAAATTTTCATGCCCTCCTGAGAATAACTTCCCTAGTTAACTTTTTAACACTCCCTCTTAACCAGGAAAGGATTTTGAACCACTCCCATCTTATCCTTGGAGTACTCAAACTTATTTCTCATCAAGGACTTTGTGAGAATGTTTGCAACTTGCTCATCCGTGGATATGTGCTGGAGCTCAACTGCTCCTCTCTAAATATGATCATGAATGAAATGATACCTGATTTGTATGTGTTTGGACCGATCATGAAATACTTGATTCTCCGAGAGTTTGATGCAACTCTGATTATCACACTGAATCACCGTAGGTTCCAACTATTGATCAAATAGACTCACCAACATTTTGCGAAGCCAAATGGCCTCGCAACTGGATAAACTAGCCACCATATATTCTGCCTCATCAAAACTCAATGCTACAGACTTCTGCTTCCTGTTGAACCACGACACAACTGCCGAACCCAAGCTGAAACAACACCCGGAGCTGCTTTTCCTGTCACCTGCACTGCCTTCCCAATTTGAATCTGTAAAGACAACAAGCTGAACTCCACCCTGCCTCACATAATTCAACCCATACTCTGCAGTTCCATTGACGTACCTCAGAACATGCTTTGCGGCTTCCCAGTGTACATCTCTAGGTTCTACCATGTACTGACTCAAAGTGTTAACTGCAAAACTCAAATCTGGCCTAGTGTTGACCAAGTACATCAAGGCTAAGTCACATGGTTCAGGTTCGAATTCGAGTTCGACGAACTTGAAATTCGGTTCGAATTCGAATTTTTTTTTGAGGTTCGGGATGAAGTTCGGCATAGGTTCGCCAATATAATAATTTTCCATATATATATATATATATAATCCAATAATCTAAAATAACTAACAATAAACAAACCAAGAAAATATATAAAATTATAACATTATGCACAATGTACATTGTATACATGAGCAAAATGAAAGTTGAAACATAACAAAGCATAAAAGAATATTTATCATTATGCACAATGTACATTGTATACTTGAGCAAAATGAAACATAACAAAACATAAAAGAATATAAAAGCATGAAAACAAAAAATATAACATATTTATCATTAATAATTATAGTTGAGTGTTTAAGATATCTTTGCAAGACCTGGAGCTTCATTGTGGACATATTCAGGGCTGTCCTCTTGCAAAATAAGGCTGCTGTTATGTACTTTGTTTTTTCTTACAAACATGATAAATATCATAAACAATAAAACATGATGTAATTTTCAGAATATAATGCAGCTGCAAATTAATTATTACACAGTGAACTACATACTATGATACTAAACATGATAAATATGATAAACAATAAAACATGATGTAATTTTCAGAATATACTGCAGCTGCAAATTAATTATTTCACAGTGAACTACATACTATGAAATTATGAATCATGATACTAGACTTGAAAATTCAAAATTTAAAAGGCTCTCCATGATCTTCAAAATATAGGTCATCCATATTGATATAAAATATAGTCTTCAAAATTCAAATTTAAAAGGCTGTCCATAATGTCAAACATTTATAATCCTTGAAATTGTTTCACAAAAATTCAAACATTATCTAAATTCCTATTCTCGTGGCCTACTTGTAACATCATGAAAATCTAAATCATCAAGAGAATGTGGGGCAGTAAAGGCACTAGAGACGTGATCATCAGATGCTGATGCATCACTAACTAAAACTCTATCATCACTATCACTATCAGTAGCAGTAGGATCATCGCTGCTATCACCATCAATGCCAAAATCATTATGTTCCGCACTTGGAGTAGGCTCCAACCATGGGTGAGTGGAACTAGACGAATCTTTGGCCACACTGCTTAAGGCCAACTTCAAATTGCTGCGAACATAAACAAGGTTTTCCAACCGTGTAGATAATAATTTGTTTCTTTTCTTCGATTGGATATGGTTAAAGCTGCTCCAGTTCCTTTCACAAGGAGAGGAACTTGATCCTTGGCTCAAAACATGAATTGCAAAACGTTGTAATTGAGGTGACTTTGCTCCATAGTAAGTCCACCATAACCCTGGAGGAATGTTGTTCCTATCCCCTATGGAAGAAGCACTTCCAAACATTCCCTCTTCTGACTTGTATGCCCGAAGTTGCTCTCTAAGCTTCCTAGATTCCTCTGGATTTGGAGTCAACCTCTCAATAGCTGCATAAAGACCACTCATGACTTCTACATCATCATTTCTTTCAATCCCAAACAATGTAGGGTCCAAATAACATGCTGCTGCATGCAAAGGGCTATGCAACATCTTCCATCTCTCATCTATTACCTGCCATATTTCCATGTACTCACTTTCCACATTGTCAAAGGATTTTGCTATAGCTTCCTTGCAACGATCCATGCCCTCATAAACAAAACCCATAGAAGGGGTGTCACTATCAACCATGCGAAGCATGTCAACAATAGGTTCACATATTTTCAAAACCTTCATGGCACTTTGCCAAAAACCACTGCCCAAAATGATTTGCTACAACTCCTTCCCTTTAGATTCTTTAGAAAGCCGAGAGTTTTCCCACTCAGTGTTGCAGATAACACCTCTAATACTTGTCTTCTCCTCAACCACTCTTTTGAGACAAATGTAATATGTGGCAAATCGTGTATCAGCGGGCCTCAATAGCTCTCTAGATGCTTGCTTCCTGTACAAGCTCAATGTGAGGTGATGGTTAACTATGAAGTGAGAAATCTGTTTCCCCTTCCGAATTGCCTCATTAATCCATGGAAACTTTGCTAAATCATGTAGCAACAAGTTGAGTCAATGAGCAGCACAAGGGGTCCAATAAATTGTTTTGTATTTATCCATTATTAGCTTTCCGGCTCCCACACAATTTGGGGCATTGTCAGTTACAACTTGAACCACATTGGCTTCCCCAACTTCAAGAATGGCTTCTTCTAAGATCCTGAAAATGTATTCAGCAGTCTTCTTGTGTCCTGATGCATCAACTACCTTAAAAAATAATATCCCCTTGGGGCAAGAAACCAACACATTGATAAGGGGTCTATGACACATAGCTGACCAACCATCAAATAATATTGTGCAACCTGTTTTTTTCCAAGACTCTTTGATCTTGGTCAATCTGCTTGTCACCCTGTCTTTTGACCTCTTCAAAAGAGTGGTCCTTATCGTCTCGGAACTAGGAGGCACATATCCTTTTCCAAAATCTGAAATTTTCTTACATGCATTGATGAAATAGGGGTTTCTAGCCACATTAAATGGGACATCAGCTGCAAAAAACATGTCAGCAACAGCATCGTCAACCTCTTGCTTCTGTACAGGCTTCCAAAAGAATTTAATGTGCTTGTCCCACTTGATTTTGTTTGCTGAAAGGGAACCTGAGATGAACTTGTACCCTTGCTTGGAGAAAATGAGGAAATTGGGTTGTAAGACATTTCAATCTTTGTTTGAATCCTTCTTCTTTTGTTGTCACTTATCTCCTTGGCCCTTTTGATTTTTTCATAATCATCTTCAAGTGTCTGCCTCAATTCTGTAGACACCCTTTTGCAGCCTTCAACCCCACCTCCTCTACC
Organism: Larix kaempferi; assembly: GCA_027924585.1. Classification (NCBI taxonomy): domain Eukaryota; kingdom Viridiplantae; phylum Streptophyta; class Pinopsida; order Pinales; family Pinaceae; genus Larix; species Larix kaempferi. The sequence goes on along the minus strand of BSBM01000047.1, from coordinate 9,778,964 downwards.
ATTGCTAGCAGAAAGTAGGTGGTCCATCACCCTTGTCAAAGACCCACAAAATTGATGGCCACATAATTTGCATTTCAAATGTTTCCCTGAGCCATCCAATTTCTCCATATACTTCCACCCTTCTGCTATTGATTTTTGAGGAGCCATGTGTCTGCATTTTTTTCTTTTGTAAAAGATGTTTTAGAATTTGTTTTTTATTCTGAAAAATCAATTAGTTTGTATTTGACATTTGTAGTTGTACCAATGTTGTCAAGAGTCAAGACTCAAGGTCTGTTTAGAAATTTATTTAGTTGAAATTGAAAATTCCTATTTGGAACTGGAATTGGAAACAGGGTAGCAGAAAAAATAAAATATTTTTAGTTATTAAGTACAGAAATTGAAAAATAGGAGCACTTGCCTGTAGAATATTGCCTCAGCGAAACTGTGCAGTGTGGAATCTGGTCCCTGGATGTGGAATTGTGTATCAGACTCTCAGAGGGCCTCAGCGATTCTGTGCAGCAGTGTGCACGGTGCACCCACGGTCCACGGACAACAACTTCACACTGGGTAGTAACTTATAACGCATATTTGCACCAGTTATCACTCAAATCTGCACTAGTAGGCCTGCGGCCCTGCCTAATAATTATACCCCACCTAGCCTTGTCACCTCTAGCCCGTAAACAGTCAAGGGTGATGATAATTTTTAATTACAATCAAGAATGGTTGGGATGAGATCCTTAAGACAGTCATAACAACAAATTCGTGAAGATGGATAAATTGAATGTACGCGGAGTTGGTACTGAAATTCGATGGAGGAGGCCTGAGGGCAGTTGGCAGCGGCTGACAGCGTCGAACTTGGACACAATCGATGGCTGCAACTTGCAATGTGGTCCTGTGGAGAGTCAAAGACGCAGTCGACTGCCGGACGGAAGCTGCGTGCACACTGCAGTCTGGACTCTGCACAATGGTTAACAGCGATGCAGTGAACCTTGTGGACTCTGGATGCTTGAGGCCGAGCAGGGGAGTTGAAAGTTGAGCACAGTTCAACCGTGAAGGGGAAAACAATGAACTGTGAAGGGGACAGCGTATGCGGCAGACACGAAAACAACGGCGGACAGTGAACCGCGAAGGGGACGCTAGCTTGGGTAAAACAGTGGCAAGGACAGTGAACTGTGAAGGGGACGTGGGCTTGGGTAAAACAGCAGCAAACTTAGGTTAAAAGGAACACGGCAAAAGTAGGTTAAAAGATAAAAACCAAACGTAGGTAAAAAGTTAAACAAAAATTAATTATTAATTAAAAAAAAGTCATCAACTTGCAATCCGACGAATTTCAAAACGAACCCCTTTAAAAAAATCGATTTCAGGTTTGAATTCGGTTAGAGTTCGGTTCGAGTTCGCCGAAGTTCGAGTTCGGCTTGGAGTTCGCCTTTGAAATTTGATGAACTTAAACGAATTTCTATTTTTTTAAAAAGTTCGGCGAATTTTGAACTTCATGGTTGAAATTCGCCGAACCCTGTGACTTAGCATCAAGGAATTGATGAGTTGTCGGTACCTGGTGGGATCAACCAACTTACTCTCATAAGCCACTTGCTTCTTCTAGTTGGTTGTCATAGGAGTAGTTATGGGCTTGCAATCTTGCATCTGAAATCTCTTCAGTATGTCTATTGCATACTTGCCCTGACTGAGGAAGATATGACCATCCTTCTGCCAGACCTCAATTCCTAGGAAGTAGTGCATCAATCCTATATCCTTCATTTCAAACTCAGTAGCAAGGTCCTTCTTGCAAGCAATGATGAGTTTTTCTGCCCCTGTAATGAATAGGTCATCTACATATAACACGAGAATAAGAGGATCCCCATTTACTATGATGAAGTAGAGGTTTGGATCAGCTTCGCTCTTCTGAAAACCTAACTGTTGCAAGTAGGTATCTATCCTAGATACCAAGCTCTAGGTGCCTGCTTCAAGCCGTATAGAGCTTTCTTTAGTTTACATACATGAGACTCTCTCTCAAGTATCTCGAAGCCCTCTGGTTGCTCAATATACACCTCCTCTTCTATGAGTCCATTGAGAAAAGCTGTCTTGACATCCATCTGGTGAATCTTCCATCCTATTTCTGCGGCTACAGAGACCACAGTCCTAATGGAAGAATATCTGGCCACCGGAGCGAATGTCTCATCATAATCAACTCCCTCTATCTGTGAGAACCCTCTAGCCACAAATCTGGCTTTGTATTTCTCAATGCTACCATCTGCAGCATATTTAATCTTATAGAGCCATCTGGAGGTGACTACTGACTTTCCCTCTAGCTTGGGCACAACTTCCCAGACATCATTCTTCATGATGGAAGCATACTCTTCCAACATGGCATCTCTCCAGGCCTACTCACCTGCTGCTTGCTCATATGAGGATGCCCTGACTCACTAATACTGCTTACCAAAGCGAAGTAACTGCAGAATCTCTATGGTGCCTTCCTCTCTCTTACATTCTTCTTAGGAGTTCCCACTGCATGGGCTTCCTTTAAGGTATCTTGAAGCCACTTGGGCTTCCTCTTCCCTGAAGTGACATCCTGTGAGGAGAATTCCTCATCCTCGTCCCAATCACCTGAATGAGAATGAGTACCTCCAGTAGAGGTACTAGCAGTCGTCGATCCTGTAGTCCGAGAACTTGTAATCTAGGACCCTGATCCAGGTTGATCACCAACCTGAGATCTTGTGCCAGTTCCTGCTCCTATGCCTGTGGAACCTGTAATCTGGGAATCTATCACTCCAGATACTTGGGACCCTGTTTGTTGTGGAATAGTACTCTAACCTGTGTCATGCAGAGGTGTAGCAATCTGTTGTTTTCCCTTTTCAGACTCACATGACTTTCGGAAAGCCCGATCCTCCTCGAATTTTACATCCCGCCTCACAACAGTCTTTTTGAGAGAAGGAATGTAAATGCAATAGGCTTTCAAAGTCTCATCATATCCAAAAAGAATTCCCCTCTCGGCTGTAGGTTCCAACTTTGTCCTTTTCTCTAAAGGAACATGCGAGTAGGTAAGGCATCAAAAAATCCTGAAATGCCCAACTTCTGGTTTCTTTCCAGAGAAGAAGTACCCATGAACACCTGTCATATGGCTAGAGGCTCCATTGTCTATGTACCATACACTAGAAGTGGAAGCACTTAAAGATTGACAAGTGTTGAGAGGCATCTCTTTGTCAATCTCGTCAGTAGAATACTCATCTATGTCCATACAGGAGCAAGTGGTGCAAACAACTTGATCATCCCTCATACTTGTGGTCATGGTGATCTGAAGGCACATATTTGACTCCTGCAACTGCAGATCTGAAGCCTAACTGAGATCACCGCACATATCTAGTATATAGCTCGCAGATCTGAGTGTGATTGCTCTCCCTGACCCTTACCAGGGCTCTGATACCATGTAAATTTTTAATCCAGAGATCACTACTCCCTCTGGATAGCCCTGAGATCTCAAGCGGTTTGAGTCTCTGTAAATCAATAATGCTCTAAAGAAATAAGGCTCAACAAGTATAGATCTCTTTACAACATAAACACAATCAATCACACATATGAAATTGCATATACCCTGGAAACCCCAAATGGGGAAAACCAACAATCCTGTGGGGCTTTCTTCTATCTCGAGCCCAGAGCATTATATGAAATGAACAAATACAACAATGTTACCTCAGATGTAACATTCAATCCTGACCGGGTAAAAACCCTAGATCTGCATGCATCAGCTGATGCATGCACAGAGGAAATGTGCCCTAACTGTCAATCTGTATATGAGTCTGTTTGCAGGTAGCTTTGACTGTACTGCCTCTCCCACTGCTCTGCTCTGATCTGCTTTGCTACGGAAGAAGCCCAATAGCTGAATGCGTCCTCCTCTGCATGGATAAGTGCGCCCTCCCTCAAGATAACAAATGCTCGTACATAATCAAATCTCAACAGATCTGAGCTCTAATCGTCACAGTCCTTTCTCAATCACTGAGACAAGGGTTCTCTGAAATTCTTAGTCGCTCAATCGATCAACCGGAAGCTGTACGAGCTTCTCTCTCCTCAAAGAATGTGCCCTCCTTCCTTAGGAAAGTTGCCCACCTCTCAACTGGATCTATCTCAGATCAGTTGGCTCAGTTGATCTAACAGACACCTTCTGTCTCCTTATATCAATTCACAGGTAAATTAGGTTTACCAAAAACCTAAAGTGGGTGCATGCAAAAACTCACTTTTGCATGCATCTGAGCATGAAAAACTGTTCATGCCCTCCTAAGAATAACTTCCCTGGTTAACTTTTTAACAGATTCGAGTATACCATAGAACAGTTAACAAGATAGAGGGGGCGCATTCACTAGAGCACTGAGGGCGCACTTATCTGAGCAGTCCAGGTCCTATCCTTCTCATCATTCACAGGTATATTGTTATCGATATATTCTACAGCTATTGGATCCATTCTCATCAAGTCTGAATGTTAAATTCCATAGTTTGGATCTAGAAGAACTCGCCTTCTTTGCATGGGCGAATTGGACAAAGAGAGAGATCTTGATATCTAGACCTGCAGCTGCTATTTGGTTTGCATGTCTCTTCCATTCTCTCCGGAGGGCCACTATTAGCCTTATTACTAAGTACGGGGCTCTACATCATCTTTTGGAGACAATTGTGATTGAATTTCAGATAAGAAGGGCGCTCTTCCTTTGCATGGGCGAATTTACTTGAGGGAGCAACACATTTTCTGACCTAGACCCAGTGCATGGCTTGCATGCATCTTCCATATTGGCCAGAAGACCACTATAAGCCTTATACTTGCTTATTGGAGCCATATCATCTTTTATAGAGCACTTATTATTCAATCTAAAGACTGAGGAGGCGCCTTCCTTGCATGGGCGGATTATTCTGAAGGAGGCATCTCATATCTTGGTCTATACTCAATGCATGACTTGCATGTCTTCCTTATACTGTACTACAACTCAAGCACAAGCCATTGGTACGTACATCCATCATTTCTGATTTGATCTTATTATATATTTGATTACTTGGGTTTTTTAGGGTTTATGCAACCCCATGCAATTTGCATGCATCATCATGCAATTATAGATTTGTACATGCATTCATATTTTCTTTAAGTCTTGGGTAACAAGACCTCACGCAAACAACAACTACATCATAAACTCTACAAAAAGACAGAAAAAATCAGTTGGGATATTACAAAGTTTTATTGGAATGATCCCTGTGAGTTGAAATACTAACACTCATGTTTAGATACATTTTTTCATATCTTTGAGTTTGAATCTTGTCCAAAGAGTGGCTATATGCTCTTTTCTTGGAGGAATTTGTTTATTACATTGCATTCTATATCAATTTGTTATTGTGTTCTCTCATTCTATTATTTATAATTTCATAGTAGTTTAAAACTTTAATGCAGGGGGCTGATATTTGAAGAACTTTAGTTGCTTAATGGATCTTGAACTTTATAGCTTTGGATAAGAAATTTGACCCTTGACAACTACATTCTGATACTTTTACACTCATAAAAAGACAAAATTCTAGAACCTGGAATTCCGTTGCACACTATCACTTGGAGAGAAGATACGACCTTCAAGAATGAGATTTATTGTTAAGGAGAAAGAACATGATCCTTTTGTGTGTTTGGAACTTTTCCACATTTAACACAACAGTATAATAGTTATGAACTTATGTGGTGGTGTGCTCTAAAGTCTCTACATAATATGAAGGGCTCAATGCCAATGAGATCTTTGTACAATATTTTAGGTATATCTTAAATTGACATGGAAGTACTTGACATAAGTTAAAGTTGTCAACAATTATAAAGGTTTTGATTTTTTTATGGGTCCAACTGGCCTTGGTCCTCGTTGGAAAGAAGAAAATTGATTTACTTTGCCTTTTGTTCATGATCTTTTTGTTTGAATTTCTGAAGGAGCTTTTGTTATGCCATTTGCATGATATAGGTGTGTTGTTGCAAGTTCTACACCTAATGTCGGTCATTATGCCCTTGCTCTGTTGCAACAACAATGTGAAAATGAAGGCAAGCATTTTACTATTATAACTCAGGTAACCTACAGCTCTAACTCTTTTTGCTCATGAAAGTTAGGATGTTTGGCAAAGATTGAAATTGAGGAAATATGTAACAATTGAATTCTACTTTTGGAATTCTTCCTCTCATATTTATGTCCACATTTCAACAACAATTCTAATTAACACATTTGTTGAAATGTGATGAGTTTGGTTCTACAGATTGTCCCTATGGCTTATTGAATATTGTGGCAAATCATAACTTGTCTTCAATGATTGACAAATTATTTAGTAAGCAAATTCTACAATATTAACCTTTCAAATAAGTGATCATTTTTCCTGGCAGATATAAGAAGTAGAGAATTCCAGGTATATGTTTGTCAGTCTAAGAATCATGGAATATGAGATGTATAACCTCCCCATGGTTTAGTAAAGGAGTAATGCATGAGATCTGATGTATTGTTTTTTGCATAAATGGATGGAATCATAGTAACTAGACTTGGCTCGGTGAAAAGCTTGTTGAGGCCAAAGAATGAAGAGTTTAACTCGACTTGGGGGAACTCGACAAGTACAAAAATATAAAGAAATACACATTTTGTGTTAAAAAAGGATGTTTTTATCAATATTAAATAAATCAATGTCCATACAATGTAGAATACCAATATATGCCCAAAATTATATATAAAATACAAGTCATGACTCGTCACTAATGCCATGATCAAGAATGGGAAGCATCTGTTTCTCCTATGCCTAGGGCTGCATCAACCTCAAAGGAATCTACTTTCTTGGGTTGAAATTTAAGAGGAGTACTTGTATAATGATGGGGTATTCATTGGGCAAGTGCAGAGGAGTTGCAATCCCTCACTATTATATATTGATCCATTTCAGATCAGTGTGTCATGTTATGGATGGGTTCCCTTGGAGCACCCTTGTATTTGTCATTTGATGGGTGCTAGGGTGGCCTTTGGAGCCCTATCTAGTAGAGCGCCCTAGCTGTTTATCACCCTAGCTTTTGATCACATGGGTATTTTCATCTCATTATTGGTATCCATTTCAATTGAACGCCCTCTTGTATTTGTTTGATCCTTGGCACATGTGGTGTGCATGCATGGCTTCTTTAGGGTTCATTGTATGGTGATGTTATCTATGCTGGCCACTTTCTCCTCGTTTCTGATGCTTCTCTCATGGATAGATGGTCTCCTTGGATGGTATATTGATGGTCTTCATAGTGGTGTTGAGTTCTTGGGTTTTGCTCACATTCTGCATCTGGTTTTCATGCTTATTCTCGGGCAAATTGAGCAAAACAGGGCCCTATCTTATGATATATGCATGGAAATCTCTTATTGAGGGATATCTCATGGTAGTGAACACTCAGCCTAGTTCTCCGGGGCGTTAGAGCAATGGAGCAATCCTTCTGAGAGTTTCTGGGCCCTTTTTCAGCAGATTGGTACCCTGTCTACAGGAGGCTCATTCTCAAATGCTCTAGTTCTGTTGGGGGAGTGCCATATATGGATGAAAATCACTTTCCAAGACCTTTCCAATGGTGCAGAATGCTCAGCCAGATTCCTAAGGGTGTTGGAGCAATGGGGTCATCTTTCAGGCTGTTTTTTCACCTTGTTGGAGTTGTTTTCATCATTTGGGTATCATCTATTTCACTTTTGAGGAGTTACTTTATGGATTTCACCTTCTTGAGCCATTGTTTTGAGGAGCATTCCACTTTTTTGGAGGTTGGTTGTTGAGGTTGTCCACTTTGGAGCTGATCTTGCATGATTTGAGGAGGTGGTTAGTTCATCACATGTTGATCACTTCCTTGGTGCGCCTTCTCTTGGAGAGCCTTTGAAGGCTAACATGTGGAATTCTTCCTTGTATCTTTTCTCTCATGGTGTATGTGCCCTCCTTCTTGGGTCTTCTGTATCTTGACATTGTACATGTGGCATTGACCACCTCTTATCATGATGTTTGTTAGTGTTGGTTAGGTGGTAGTGGAGAACTATTCATTGTTTACTCCACCTTGTTATCACCAAGATTGTAGCTGCTACAAAAGGGGATCCTATATAGGATGGTAGAGGAAGAGCAGCCAAACCCAGTGACACCGCAAGGGCCTCGTCCACTACTAATAGAGTAGTTGTCACGCTGGACGGGCTCTTGTCACTTTAGGCCAAGCTAGAAGCAAGACCAAGGGGGGGACCCTAGCTAGCCTAGAGAGACTAACTCTAATGACAAGACACACAAGCAATGGATAGGAATCAATTGTAAGCAGTGGTATCTTGAATTAGTATTGTAAGCAGTGGTATCTTGAATTAGTATCTTAGAGCAACAAATGGCTATGGAGATATTACGTTAATAAAAAGGTTGAGAGGCTTTAACAATTGTTGAGATTATCAACCCGGATGAATTTACCCCAATAGTTGCAATTAATTAAGGGATCTAAGATAGATTGAGTGCCAATGTAAAATGCCCAATTCGCTCCAACTAGGGTTTGAACATTAAAATGGAGTATGACTACAAATTGGCGTTTTAGTGGATTATTAGCACTCTAAATAGATGCTTGATTCTAGATCTAACAATCAAAAGTGATTCAACCAATACCCAAGACACCCAACAGTCAAATCGAATAGCTACCCAAGGAGGGCGAATTGCCCCAAAGAGGACCAGTGCTAGAGATTAGGCAAATGGAGTTGGATTTAAAACAAACTTGGTCTCTAAGGGTTTCGAAGGGTTTCCTACTTGGGTTTTTAGTTACCAGCACAAACGGTGACCGAAACTATGACTTCTAAGAAACAGGGGTTTTAATTTTATTATTTAGTGGTTGGTAAATGGAATAGAAAATTAGAGAAAGAAAAGACTTGTCGTACTTGGATCCAAGAGATGCCGATTGATCCTTGTTATTCTTCACTTGTCCACAAAATAATTATCAATATCCACGCTTGGTTTGTTCGTTCAATTTTTCCAATGCGTCCCTGCTAGACAGAATAGAGAATGAGTTCTACAAAATAAAGTATGACAAGCAAGCATGAATTTACATACAAGTTGACAAGAAAGAAATTTGATTGAATGACTAGCAAAATCAACACAAGAAAACCGCCAGTCACAGAATTGATCTGGAGAGAACAAAGACTCTGAGCCAAGTCAATATCTTCTCCTGTATACAAAATTTAATTCCAAAAAAATGCCAAATCGTGGAGCATATGATATCTAATGCATAAATGTAGACCAAAACAATATTCGCCCAAACATCCACAAATGAAATCACAAGATAGAGGCCAAGAACAAATTTCTTCTCTATTAGATTCAAATGCCAAATTCCCATCCGTTTACAATGAGGGGTCTTCTCTTTTTAAATGAGCAGTTGATATTAAAAGATAATACAATGATAATCAATGGTGGAGATCTAATCTCACACTCACTACATGGATCAACTAGATGAGGGGGGCGAATTGCCTCATAACGCCCGAATACATATAATAAAATGATATAACATGATAATACATCAAAAAGGGGGTTTCCTAGGGGCCAACGTGCCTCCTAGGGACATAACATAGCATCTTCACATAGCACATGGTACAAAATAATATATTCTCAAGCCAAAAAGTCACCCTCCCTAGGATGTGCGAATTGCCCAAGAGAGGCAAAACATGAAGTGCTGATGTCGAAGATGATAAAATATGTGTGAAGATGTCTGGATACCCTTTGGAGCACAAAGAAGAACATCCAAGTCAAAACTTTGCCATTCATTCACCCTTTGTTCCATTTACTAAACCATGGTCACTTTAATTAATTTAATTTATCTGTTGAATATCCTTTGTAAACCATATAATATGCCCAAAACATGATCTTCCGCTGCCCAGAATAAAATTTTGGCTGTGCCAAAAATTCCAAAAAATAGCAATCTAGTAATACTCATTACTCATACCCCAAAAACGATTTTGGTGGAAGGTCTTCAAATAATTTTTCCAAAATTTAATAAAAATTGGTTCACTTTATTAAAAATTCACCCAATCACTACATTGAACTAATATTTGCATTTCTGAAGCATTGGAATGATGAAACTAGCCTCCAAAGGCATAAAAAACAATACTGGGACATATGTAATGATACTTGGCCTTGAGGCTATGCTCGTTGACCAAGTCAAGAAAGTTAACTAGGTCAAAACTCAAAACTCACCAAAAACTGATAACTGAGCCAAACTAAATGAATCTGCATGCACATGGGGTGAAATATGCTCTCTTGTGTATGTTAATAATCAAACTAGAACATGAGTAGCATAACAATGGTATTGGTGATCAATCATTAAAAAATCATAAGACCTGTACAAAACTAGTCAGACAATTCTTCATGAAGCCCTTTACATATGCCCACTTACAAACTTAACCAAGTTGCTATGATGGGTGAGGTGAACAAAACAAGGCTAGGACAGGGGGATCTGACTTGGTAATCCTTGACACTGTGATCTCTCGGAAAGAAGGGAAAAGAGAATCCACTCAGACATATGTAGGATAGATCAATGTTGCACGACTCGGACTTGGCAAAGACTCTGCCGACTGTTGACTTGTTGACTCGGGAAAGACTCGGGAAAGACCCGGGACAGACTCAGCGAGACTCGACAAATAGGAAAAAACTTAAAATATGGTAATTTTTGGGCACAAAACCATAAACCATAACAATAAACCATAAACCACGAAAGGGAGGACAAGTCTCCCTTGGTTTAGCACTGTGTGACAACAGTTTGAACTTGTTATTATGAGAAATGCTTGACAGACTACATTGCAAAGCTGCAAAGAAAGCAGATAAACTACAAATTTACATTACGTTGATAAGCAGTTTAAAAAGCAGCCCGCTAAACCAAATAAGGGGCTATTTCCCACTGTTCATTAAATTAAAAGAAATTCTATCCTTCTCGGCTACATTCTGTAGAATTAATTCTTAATGACCTAATTAAAAAAAATTGCTTCAAACCCCGATCTATTTCTGAGCTCTTCAACAAACAAAATGCCTTCAATGTGTGAGAGCGTCCACCTTCAAACCCATGAACTGTTCAAAGGAGTAGCGTCTTCATCCTTAGCACAATACTCAGCAAAAACACCTTAGTCTCACCTGTAGATGACAGTGGTATAGCTGAAAATGAAGATATGCCCTTTGCGTCCTCCTAAGCAACGTACTCTTCACCAAATCGCCACAAACTTAGAACAATTAGAAGTAATCTGTAGAATTCACCCACTCAGCACCACTGCTGAATTCGCTCCCTCTCCACGACTGATGAGTTCGCCCACTTAGCACCACTGGTGAATTCGCCCACTCTCCACTACTGATAAATTCTCCCACTCAGCACCACTGGAAGATCGATGAATGAACAATGATGAATAAGCATATGGCGTGGGCACTTTATCACGTCGTTTTTCCCTCCAAAAACGATCAACCCGAACAGGAGAAGAGTTGATGCCCGTGCCAGTTCCATGAGATATTTTTTTGCACTTGCCGAGTTTGTGCCGAGTTTGACCCGAGTCCTTGCGAGTTTTTCGAGTCGTTGCAAGTTTGCCGAGTCAGCGACGAGTCTCATGCGATTACCCGGCTTGGAGGTCAACTCGCCAAGACTCGCGAGTACTCGCAAGTCTCTCGTGAGTGGTGCTTCGTTGGGATAGATAATACTAGGGGATGGCAGTGTCTCACATATGGGTAGAGTGCTTAGAAAGTCTCTAGTAGGTTCTAGTAAGCATCCTTTATAACATTTAATTTATGTAGCTTTTGCAACATTTCACATTCAATCATTTACTTAACATGATCTTTCCTTCACTAGCCAGCCTCCAAGGGCAGGTGCCCTGGATAGCTTTGTGGGCCCCAGATAATGACTAGGTCTGACCTCCATTGCTTGCCACCATCCATAGGTGCGATGGAGTTACCACCCGGTTTCCTTGTAGGGGCAAATGGCCTTACATCATACAAAGGACGAGTGCTCATCCCTTGGCCCGTAACTAGCAAAGGCAAGGCTAAGTCTGCATAAGGTAAGCAACTAGTGAGCATATGAAAAGGCCTTACACTCGAACTGTCAGACAATTCGTGACCACAAATCCATGACAACAACCAAAGCATATAACACATCACCACTGTCAACTACCATGCATAGCCACAATGATTACTATAAACAATAGAGACAAATGAATATACCCCAAATACAATCTGTTTACTTGCTCAACCATATACTTGTCTCCGAAAATGATCATGAATACCAACTTTGACTGCCATGGGCAAGGGAAAATACCAGCTAGCGGCTTTGTTGCTCTGACAAAAGTGAATCATGGTCTAGCAAATATCCCTCCAGGATCATGAAGAGGGCTCAGAAATGACAAGGATGTACTGATAATATTGCTCTACATAGGCTAGCTGCCTCTATATATACTCTGTCATTGATCATCATGGAACATGAATGCTCATCTCATGTAAAGGATTGGCTCGGGCTGTGACAACTGCTCTGGAAATGATAGTAGCTCCTAGCTACTATAAATGTGGCAGCACACCCTAGGGTAGATCTAGGATTATTCATATTTTATTTTAGGAGGAAGCTAAGTTGCAGGAAACTTGGTACTAGGCCCCGTATCACTGCCGTACCAGGTAGGAAACTCGGAAACGCGTTTCTGACCATGCCACCACATTTCACGTGGAGGAAACATGGGTGGTACGGCTGGAAATGCGTTTCTGTGCCGTATCCTTGTATGTATGGCGCGTTTCCTCCTCGAATTCTCGCTTTTCCATCCAAAAAAGAACCCGTTAGCTTAATCAATGGGTTAAGTTGTTTCTTAATGGGTTAATGATGGTTTAGGAAACCTCTAGAAGCCTCTAAAAGTCATTTTTTATAAAAGGAAGATTTTACTTCCCTCATCTCACATAGTGATTTGAGCAAGCGAGGGTTACTTGAGGAAGCCGATTTGAAGACAGTCAGCTACAACACTGTGCAAATCGACTTATCTTATGTTTTAGTTCTATGTTGATTGTTCACATTTTGATATATGTAGCATTGTAGCCTCATAAATAAAGGTTGATTTTGAAATTTTGAATATATTGTATTGCCAAGGTTGTTTTTGGATATTACTACTTGGCAACTTGCATTATGTAATCATCTATGACAATTATTAATGATACAGAGATGGAATTATGAGTAAAATGTTATGTTAGATGTTTGAAATTATGATTTATCACTTGTCGTTTATGTTTCAGATTTAATTTTTAATGTCCTTGCTAATTTGCATATATATATATATATATATATATATATCGCGTTTCCCCGTTTCCTAAATTTTTGGGGGTCGCGTTTCTAGTGCGTTTCCGTATCGGATACACGTTTCCGTTTCCCCGTATCATGCAACTTAGGGAGGAAGTTGAGCTAAAAGCTATATAAGGCTTTGCTCTCTCCCTCATTTGATATGGTTGGATTTTGAGGAGTTCTTCCTCCTTGGAGCTTAATGGACATATCTTCCTTGGTCTAAATTGAAGTACAAGGTATCTTTCTCTCCTTCTCCTATTATGTGTGTCTATATTGTTCATTGCCCTTCAATTGTTGTTAATGAGTTGTAGAATTACTAGACTTGTTAATTAGGGCCATAGATAGACAAAATTGTCTTATTGGAAGTGTCATGAGAGAAAATCTTTTCCAATCCTTTGCTGATTTATGCATTGTTTGTATTATTATTGTTTCTATCACCTTTAAGAGTGTTGCTTTCTAATATTTCATTGCATAAATCATACCTAGTACCCAACTCAATATTATAAGATACAAATTCTGTTGACATATTGCTTCTATTCATTTTCTTCCTTTCAGTACCCAAGAGGGGATAAGGTGCATTGTATCCCAAGTTACTTGTGCCCAACTCAATATTATATGATACAAATTCTGCTGACATGTCTTCGAAAAAGAAACAGTTCAGCCATGTCAGGACTAAGTCATATCAGTTTAGCAGACGGAATATATAGGCTGGGCCATGCTTTGATGACAATTTAAGCCCAGTTTTTTTGCATAAGTAGACACGGTTATGTCTGAGGATCTATGAATGGAAACAAGTGTAATAGTAGGCACTTGTATATTGGATGTCAATAGTTCAACCATGAGGATTAAGTATAGTAGCTAAAAAATAGAAATTTCATTCTCTTGTGATGTATTTTGCATTCATTTTTCTTCACTTGTTTTTTTTCTTTATTATCATTGGTCTTACTGTTTACATTTATAGTATAGTCAATGCAATGCAATCCATTCCATGCCATGATAAACTTGACTACGTCTCTATGAACATTAATAGACAAAAATGGTTTCTATCAAGTGAAATTAAAAATTGGCAGGGGTCTTGAAATTGTTTTTTGCAAAGTACATGCAGTTTTTAAGATGTTTGCCTGCAGAATATTGATGGATTGCATTGGAAAGCTGGAAGTAAGGATGTGGTGGAGCTTCATGGATCACTTTGGAAGACACAGTGTTGCAGATGTGATGATGTGCAGGAGAACTATGATAAACCTATCTGTCCAGCACTTGATGGCAAGGTTTGCTGATATTCAATATTCATGTGTTTATTAGAGTATTAAGGATCCGGTACCTTGAAAAGCTTTCAGAAGTTATATACTATATAGTGTTCTTCAATTTATGGTTGACAAAAAATAGTATTCTATAGTGGTAAACTGTTCATTTCATCATAACAGGTGTTCTCTTTCCATCTGTAGTTTTGTGTTCTTTGCTAGAGGAGATTTCTTTATGACTATGGTCAGAATTTTTTAATTCTTGCCTGCTACTTGGAGTGACATGCTGTGGCTTTACTACTTTCAAATAAATGTTGGAAAGAGTAATTACCACTTGAGACGCATATGTTTTCTGCCTCTTGTGAAAAAATATGATTTTCAACTACAGCAAGAAAATTCAAAATAATATACAATATATTAACATTTTTACTATCTGTTAGAATTTTGAAGCACCATAACATTGGTCAATAGAGTGAAACAGCATCCAGTCAGCAAGAATGCAGTGCCCTCTATGGGTGCATCACTTACCCTTCTTTACACCCGATGTGCTGTTATCTATTTGTTTTATAGAGTATTAGGTGCTATTACCTGCCAGAGTCCTGCTGTTGGGCATTCTTGGACAATATGAAGGGGCATCTTTATCTCTGGGAATCAGTCACCTCCTCTCATTCTTTGTATGTGCGGTTCTTCTCTATCTGTTTTTCACTGTCGTACAGTATTTCACGTAGCCTGATATCATGTTTTCTCTCAAGCCTAAACACTTTCACCATATGTGCATATATTGAAACAACAATGAGACCAATCACACAAGAAGGAAAATGCAAGCGAGAAATTGCTGAACTATACACACTGTACACTCTGTTCATTAGGTATATATATATATGTCTATGAGTATGATTGGTGGATGAGATTGTTGTATGTAGTGGTAGGTGAGGCATTATTTTTGGCCGAGTCTCCCGTGATATATTTTACAATGCAGTAGGTGGGATATAAAAAATATAAAATACCAAAATACAAATATAATTGTTGACTAAGTCAACTATGACTAAGGCTCGTCATTTCACCCTCAGGAAATTGTCCCCAATTTCTTCTGCAAATGATGAAATTATAGCTCAAACACGGATTGTGAAATGTGCCCACTTTTGATATCTTGTCTTCAATACAAAATAGTAGGTTGATTTTGGCATGAATGTCGCTATTAACAGGTTGCAGTATATTTATATGCTATTGATATCTCTTTAGGGATAGTCATGTCTTTCTATTAACGATGTTCTGTCACAACTATTGTTGTTACAAATTATTATCCCATTTATACCATATTTGGGCATTCTATACATGTATGCTGTTATAAATGTTGACAAAATAGACTTGATGGATAGGATTTGAAGGGTTCAAAGCCCTATAATTATTTCACAATTGACTACCTTCACCTATTGGTGTTTAGGAACATAACATTCTCCCCCTCTTATATCAGAAATGTCCCCATGCATTTTGCATTATTTATGATAGAATGACTTATTTTTTCCTGGAAAAGATAACAGCTAGGGATTTGTTATCACACCATTTATATGGGTGTTACTCCTCATTTTTGACAGTGCAGACCAGAGTTTTGGTCAGTCCTTTATAGTGAACAGACCATAGATATCATGCATGATTGATGGGTTGAGATCATTTTATGAGCACAACTGGATCAGATTTTGTGGGCAGGGCCTCAGATCAGTTGCTAGGGTCTTTGCTGAGCCTTCTCTGTGGATCCCCTTCTATACATTTTGAACTTATTTACATTGGGTTGCCATACTTTGAGATACAAAGTTTGGATCTTAGTCTTCAGTACTTCACATATGCCTATGCTGTTTATCCTACAGTTTTGTACCAGATGTGTGAGACATTATATGGATTTTATGCTTTGTATTGTTGAACTGACTAGTAGTAGGACTTATTTTACACTTGTGATTATCTGATGATTAGGAAAGTTGCATAATATTACATCTAGTGTTAGTTTTTGTGTTATATACATGTCTCTCTTTGGCAGGGTCTCCGGAGTATTGCATTGATCATTACTTGTCCCTTGGTTCCACATACTTGCCTTATCCATATTCCACCCATTCATCTTGCTAATGAAAATCCCATTGATCCAGATACGACTAAGTAACTCAACGATATTCCCCCTCTATGACCTCTTTGTTAAGATGGCCTCCATGTCTTTCCCTGGTGTCTTGGCTTTGATGTGTGCGACAAAACTCTTCTAGGAGAGTTGGTTCTTTCGTAGCCTTGTACTTGTCGGATTGCCACTGATATTGTATTTTGAGCCTAGGATTACCGCCTACTGATCGCATGTGCACTTCCCGTCGAAAGAGCTACCGATGTTGGGTCATGAGCTAAGGTTGGCTAGTCACTAGATTTTTGTGGTATCTAAGTCCCGAAGCATGAAAAGATTCACCCCCCCTCTTAAGTACCTAAAAAGGGCACATATAGCAGCTCCTAGTCCCAACCTCCTTGTACCTGCATGAAGAAAGAAATGAAGACCAAAGTCAAATATGAGGAATCAAGCAAATACAAACAAAGAAGCAAGTCTAAACTTGCATGGGCCAAAAAGAAAAATAAAAGGCCAAGGTCTTATAAAGACAAAATGAAAGCAAATAAAGAAAAATAAAAGAATGTACAAGAAAATCCAAGAAATCAAATGAAGACAAATCCAAGAGGGAGCTTGAAGCCAATGTCAAAGAGAAGGGGGTTGAGTCTTACTGTCAAGGTCTAGTGGGCACCGTTTAGTCTAGCACATCATTCATTTGTGAGACACTTCTTCCCTAGTGTTTGTCAAACTAGCCAATGTCATAGAGAGTTCCCTTTTCCCTTATCTCCAAGAGTATCTCAAGCCTTCCATTGATTAATAACCCATTTGACTAATTTGTTGACTATTTGACCATCCACTCCAGCCATGAGGACGATTGATCTATGCAATTATTTGTGATTGTTATGCTAAAGGGTGACATGTATATAAGACATTTACTCTTACTTTATGTTTTATTATGTTCTTGTGTTATGAGGATAAATTATGCAAAGAGTCACATGATGATCACTTGCTGTAGGACCTTGTACTTAGTTGCTTATCAATACTTGTCACGATTAAGTATTTTTTATCCTCTATAGGCTTTGTATATGGTCCTTGTAGCAGTTTGTATTATGGTCAAATTTTGATCAAATTTGACTTTTTGACTTGGTCAAACTTGGGTTTGACCTAGTCAAAGGGACAAACCAGCAACATGAGATCTTCACACAATTATCATTGATCATGTTTCAACTTTTGGAGGCCAATTGGACCCCTCCAAATGTGATTTGCAACATTATTGGATTAATAGGCTAATTATGGAATTATTTCCCTAAGTTCAACATTTTAGCCTAAGTTTTAAATTAATTATTTGGAGCATATTTAAAAATCATATTGCAGATTGGATTTTGGCACAAATTTGATGCACACTATGGTTTTGAGGGTCAAAGAATTTATCCGTGGCATTAAATTTTCAATTTGAGCAAAGGAAGATAACTATCCAACTAATGGTGAATTATTAAAATGGTTTCCTAAGGTTCAGTTTAAAAAATGACTATGGTTTATTATGTATAGTAGCAGGATTATGGAAAGGAAAAGTGATGACTCGGGTAACCTTGGATTACTCCCCTAGTCACTTTTGGGTCATTACCTTGGCATTCGAACATGTTTTAACTTGGTTTCTAGCATGGCATGCAAAGGGGGGTGCACTCTCTTTCATGGGGACGCACTTGTTCAATTAAAGCACAACTTAAGTGATGGGGGTGAAGTAAAAGGTGGAAAGGACCACTAAGTGGATCCCCTAGGGGCCCCAACATTGTAACACTTGATGGAACTTAGCAATTTGATCAACCACATGGGCTCAATGAGGCAATGCAACCCCCTTAAGCTTGACAATCATTTCCAACATTTTGTAAATTTGTAAATGAGAAATATTCTCATCCGTTGTTCTATTGTATCCATCTTTTAATCCCAACCATTCATCCTTTTGGTTAGGGATCTTTCTCACCTCTATAAAAGAGAGTGAGCCATCATTTGTAAAGGACTCTTGGTCATTTTCAGGAGTAATACAAATTAGATTTATGAGTGCTTCATTTCTCTTGTTTCCGAGTGTGTCGGCTATGAAATTTTGCTCTTGCCATCCTCTACAACTCATTGGATCTTAGTGCTATCAGTTTGGAGAGATTTTATTGTGTGTTTCATGTAGTAGAAGAGGACCAAGTTCGCGCCAAGTGCCTTGGTTGTCTCCGCAAAAGGGGGTTTTTGTTTATGAATTTGATTTAGCCACTTCACTTCATTTTCTTGCCTTCCCTCCTTGCTAATTGCATGGTTATTTCAGTTTGTGATGTTGAGTTGGTTTAGCATCGTGTTTTATCACTTGCTAATCCCAGTCTTTGTACCGTAGGTTGAAGATTTGTGGAAACTAAGTGCACCCCAGCTGATAGAGGAAGTTTTTCAAGTTGAGATTTATATAGATTGTTGCTAGGAAGGGATGGATGACTTCATAAACCACCGGAATCAGGTAAGTGCTTCACTCAGCTTTCTCAAACTCTGTTGAAATCCCATTAGTCTCTCAAATTTAAGTATTTTCTCCTTGTTTGTGATTTGCATGTGGGGGTTTTAATAGTATATGTATGGTTTTATCTTTCGAAGTCTCATTGGGGTTTGTTTGTTATTGAAAATTTGTAGGTTATAACTCCAAGTCGCCCCTAGAATAGGTACTAGTCTATAGAAGTGTTTACCAACCATTTGGGTACTTGTTTTTCCCCTTGCATGCTTGTTTAGCCTTCTGTCGTGTAGGTTGCATATTTGAATTTCTATGACATCAGACCCCTTGTGTGTTAAGACCATTCCTAATTTATAGCCAACCCCTTGTGTGTTAAGACCATTACCTGAATATTTGAGCTTGTAAACACTAAATCACTTTGAATTTCACTTATCTTAGGAGCCGATGTTTCATTTCTTAACACTAAGTAAGGTATTCATTTTTCTATTCCCCTAGACGTTATTTGAAGGTTGTCCTAATTCCTGTTGAAAAGTTAACTAGGAAAGTCGTCCTTCATGTTTAGATGCCTAGCATGGAGGTGCATTTTTAGTATAGGCATCAGGATGGGGTAGAGGGTGAGATGCACTCTACCATGTGTCATGAATCCAACGGTGGATGCATGCACACCTTTTAGGGAGATTTTCCTTATGCATGCAATATTTTTAATTAAAAAGCATGCAAAAGCGAGATTTTTGCATGCAATCACTTTAGGGTTTTGAAAACCCTAATAAGTCAGTTAGTAGATATAAGGAGGCAAGGGGTCACCGGGATGAGGTTAATCAGTATTTTCATTAGAGATAGATGAGAGAGAGAGGAGGGTGCATTCTCTGCATGTAGGGGAGGGGCACACTCATTTGAGCTAGGTTGAGGGCATCCTCCTGAGAGAGTGAGGGTGCAGGGTTTCTACAGTGACGAGAGAGGATACATCACCCAGTGCGAGAGAGACATCTTGGGAGGTTTCTTCAGAGATTGATGAGCAACAAAGAGGGGCTCATTCTCTGAGGAGAGAAGATCATATTTACGACAGGTTTGATGTGCTTGTGGAGTATCCTTCAGGGAGGTTGAGACTGCTTCAGTATTTGACAGGATTCCAGAGCCGAGGAATTAGATACTTGATCATTCAGAGTGGGGCGACTTCAAAGCAGTGGAGGAGGGGTGCATTTCCCATGCAGAGGGGGCACATTTCATACTGAGAGGTTGCATTATTACTTTAGTGATTTAGAAGATCAAAGTAGAGACGGTTAGAGTCAGTACGACTTCCATAGGTTGGTAGTGACAATGATCAGAGATCCAGAGTTAGAGTAGACAGCTAGGGCGCATTTCCCAAGAGCAACATCTTCTACTACATGCAGATCTAGGGTTTTGACCCATTAGGTTCTTATTGTATTTTTGGATAACTAATTGTAGTCTTTCTATATTATATGCTCAGGGATCGAGATTAAAGAAACCCCCATAGATACTGGTTTTCCCCATTGGGGTTTCCAGGGTAAATCTGAGTTTCATATGTGTGATTGCCATGATTATGTGTTAAGTTGATAAGATATTTCTAGTGCTTTTTGTTATAAGTATCTTGCATAGCTGTGATCTTCTCTGGCATAGAGAAGTTGGGATTGCGTGTGGCTTATTGAGACTCAAGGCCTGTTGAATCTCAGATTTCCAGATTGAGTAGTGATATCTGGAAAAATTATCATGGTATCAGAGCCTTGTTAAAGGTCAGGGTCATTCACACTCAGATCTGTGAGCTGTATACCAGATCTGTGTGGAGTGGTGATTTCAGATCTGTGAGATAGAGACCAGATCTGAAGAGAGGAGCTTAGATCTGTGGTTGTAGAGGTCAGATCTATCAGATCTATGACTTTGAAGGTGAGATCTAAGATAGATCTTTCAGATCTGGGTTGGGCAGAGATTATGGCTATAAAGTTGAAGGCTAATGAGTCTATTGATCAAGACTCGTCATTGATTACCTGTAACTCATGCACTTCAACATATGTAGATGAGCATTCCATAGAGGAGATTGACAAAGAGTTGGCTCTAAATACTTGTCATTCATTGAGTGCTTCTACTACCATTGTGTGGTATATAGATAGCGGGGCCTCCAACCACATGATTGGTGTTCGAGGGTACTGTTATCACACAACTTGTAGTTGCCCCTAGAGGTATCCCATCCGGGACGGTAGAGGAGACAGGCAACTAAAGAGGTGACCCAAGAGATGCCACGGTTCCCAATGCAATGTGGGAGTCACGTCAACCGAGGCACTCTTCGCTTTAGGTCAAGGTATAACTAGACCAAGGGGGAGACCCTATACCCCAATCACAGTTGATTGGACCCAAACAAAGGTTTCTAAGGATAGGTAAGTAATGAGTTACGGAAACCAATGCAAGGCTAAGTGGACCTAAGGGTTAAGGTATGGTTGAGGGAGGTGTAAGAGATTGTTAATGTTTCAACCTATGTATGGTTTAGGCCACATGATGGGGTATGATAACTAGGTAAAGTACCATGTGTTTACACAAGTGGGTCTAGTTTCTTGGGAAGTGTGAAATGGTTCTAGGTGGACCCACAAGGTGAAGTTAAGTGTGAGGATGGTACTATAGGTTAGATATAGGCTAGATCTATGAGTTTGAGTTGGTTCTAGGTGTACCCATGTACTAGATCTAGGGTTTGACACGAATCCCAAGGAGTGCGACTTGCTTGGAGAAGGACTAGTGCCTTGTTGGATGGGCTAATGGAGTTAAGAAGTATGTCAAAGTGTAGATCGGGACACCTAGAAGCCAAGTCAAGTAGGTTGAAAGAGATCCAATGGTTGGATCTTACTAGATCTAGGTTTCTTAAGTGATTACCCAAAGTGGACCACAATCCCTTGAAACAAGGAATGCAATCCCCAAGGCGGATCTTGACAAAAGGACAGTATGGACCTAGGTTTCAAGGCATGGGCATTCCAAATCCACAAAAATCTCAAACACCCACCTCCTAGAAGTGGACAAACTCAAATTTTCAAGGGGGTGCGATTTGCTCAAGGGAGGCCAAAAAGTGGGTTTTGGTGGACCAAATCAAGTCCAATGGCCACCAAATTGTAGATCCGGGATACTAGTACCCCGATCTATGTATGTCCAAAAGATCAAGTCAATCCAAGGGCTAGATCTTAGTAGATCTAAGTTTTAAGGTGCCAAGAAGATCAAAAGGGGGTTTTAACCCCTTAAAACATGGAGAGAGGTCCACAAGGTAGTTTTCACCAAAGTAAGGATATGGGTATAGGTTATCAAGTGTCTAGATTTCAAATCAAGTGGGATCTCTCCTACCCATGTGCTAGATCTAACCAAACAAGCCTCTTACAAGGAAGTGCGATTTGGGTCAAGGAGGGCTTTTTGCCTTGAAAAGTGGGTCAATTCTTAGCCAATCACCACCAAACTATAGATCCAACTAGGGGTGGATGCTATAGAGGTGGGTTTTCAATATCTCTTCAAGAACAAGGCTAGATCTAAGTAGATTTGAAAAATACCAAAAACAAGGGTTTTAATTTGATTAGGGTTTTTATGATCTAGAAATTATGGAAGATTCAAGGAAGAGAAGATCATACCTCTTGGAACATACCTGGATGAAGAGATGAATGCTAGTTGAGACGAGGATTACTTTGCCAAAGATCAAATGGAGAATTGTTGAAGCCCTCTTGCCAAATCGATTTTTCCAAGCCACATGTGATTCCTTCTAACCTGTCAAAACCAAGGAGCAAAGCATCAATTAGTTTAACAAATTGAAGGTAGATACAAGCAAGAGAGAGAGAAACATAGAATAGTTGACACAAAGGCAAAACTACTCCCTGTCAAACCCAAAACGACTTCTTCCAAGCTTGAAGGGCAAGCCTCCCCACCAATTCGCACTTGTCAAAATCGTCCTCTTCACCTGCAAATAAAGTATGGCAAATATGCAAGATAGCTACAATAGATCCTCCAGTGCAATGGACAATAGCATTTACAATCGAAACAACCAACATCCACTCCAATCCAAGCATGTACTCCAAAAGATAGAAATTTTATTCCAAGAGCCAAGAGCCAAAAATCTCTAGATGAATTTTACAATGAGAGGCTCCCTCCTTAAATAGGATGGGGAGAGAGCATAATCCTAACCACTTTTTGAATGAGTGGCTAAGATTAAAAGATACCAATGTCTAATCAATGGTTGAGATGAGCTCAACAATAAAATACATGGATCACTAATAAAATATTATGTGAGTGGACAAAATCGCCCTAGAAGAGGGGAATCCCACCAAATCATGATGACAAAATATAATAAAGGGCTTATGGTGGGTCCAAGGGGTAGTTTTATCCCTCCTTGGTCAATCCCCATAGCACAATAATCAATAAAATAATCATGAATGTACCAAATCGTGCCTCCATAGTGAAGTCGTGGTCCTCAAAAGACCTCAAAAAAATCCACAGAAAGTGCCATAAGTGATGGATGCGGGCCCTGATGAAGCTGAAACTGCTGGAGAAGGTGTGGAAGGTCCCGATCTATCATCACTGATCATCCCATGCCAAAACTTTGCCTCAGTAGCCCAAATCGATTTCCTCAATAGCCATTTCTACCAATCCTGAAATGCCTCGGGAAGCGTGAAACTACCCCAAACAGCCTCCTGGAGTGCTGGCGCTGTCAAGGTGAGGGCACCAATGTGTCCGGAAGGGGGGTAATATGGTAAAAACAAGTGGCTGGACCACCCCCTCCATCATCAGCGCCCTAGGTCAACCGGATAAAGTCATCTCTGCTCCGACAGGGCCTCCAACAGACCAAAACTGCACTGGGACAGCCTATTGAGGCTCAATCATCACTGTAAGTGCCCGGAACTGAAAACAAACTGTCCCATTGGACTCCGAAGGTCCAAATCTATCCAAGATGTGTACTCATACACCATATGAATCTCTGCATGATCAAAATAAATATCCAATATACCGGAACAAGGCCAATAATAATGCGCTGTACATATACAAATACTGCTGTAACCCCAGAATCATCATCATAACCCTGTAGCTGCTGCATAGAGTCATCATGTATGTATACATAGACCATATATCATCTATCCATATCATCATAAGGTCCAACATCTCATGTCCCATGGTCCTCCATGGTCAAACTAGGTCTAACCAAGACCAAATATAACTCAGATCATCATCAATAGCTGCTGCAAAGTGTCAAGGTTAATATATGCTCTACAACTTATTCAAATAACAATTACAACACAGAGTAATCATGACTGGCGATCTAAATCCAAATATATAGTGTCGTTAATTATTATTATTACTCAGACTAGACTTTCAGGATCATACTCACTTCATAGTTGTGATCAATTTGCTAGTGAAGGGTGAGGGCTTAAATTAACTGGCTAGGCTAAGGGATGACTTAACTGTCTTGACTTTGTGACACTTTGGCAAGGGAAAGGGAATACACCATAGTATATACTGAATGAGCAATAACACAGGGAGTGGCGGTGTCTCACAAATGGATGAGTTGTTTAAAGAGGGTTTATTCTCCTTCACAGATGCGCACAATCCATAATACAAATAAGGCCAGCAATTGTTTAGATATAGGTTTTAAGTTCCATTGCTTTTTGGGCCTGAAGTTTCCATAGCCTTGATCTATGTGTGTTTATAAACACATTTCATAGATTTACATTTATTTTAGGCTTTCTGCTGCAGGTGTGTTTTTAAGGCACTTGTTTACCTGAGCACTTCTAGGTGTGTCATGGACAGCTTGTTTACCTAGGTATTTATTTTCCACAAGATATAACATTTTATTTTCATAGCCATTTTCATTTGACATGCCTTTCATTCATGTGTGTTTAGAAACACATTGCATGAATGGGCTTTTCATACAAGATATAGCATTTCATTTTTCCAGATTTTGTATTCATGGCAGCACTAAAAGTTTCAGGTTTAGCCAACACAACTTTAGTGACTAGGAGGAATTCACAAGGAACTCCAACTCGCCATAGGCAAGTTTTGTCACCAACTCAGAGCCGAGACACAATAAACAGGGAAGCTCATCCAATACAGAGGCTACAGTGGGGAAAAGATCCTCCATGTCACTAGTCAAGTAGTAAGTCAGGGTGATAAACTAGAAGGTAGGCCATGGATGGATGAAGACAATGAATAATGGAGCCAACACTAGCAAGCCAAGATATGGTGGAATGATCACCTCTATTCTCCCTAAGGAGGGTACATACCAATGAGTATGAATAGTGAACTTCTAAGTCTGAGTAGGGACAATATAATATATATAATAGATCAACCAGGTCCAAATATCTATATGATCTCCAGATCATGACACTGAGTGCTAAGACATGCTATAAGAATAAGTATAAAAGCAATCTAACCATAACACCATGATATACCTGCTGAGTCATATACCTGAATTCTCATCAACCTGTACCATCATCTGTCCTCCGAAACTGCTGCTGTAACTCTGGGCACTACTGACTGCTCTGTACCAATGGTATAATGGCTACATTGGTCATCTCTCTGAGTGTCCTGAGACTCAGTCATGGCATGGGGAATACAACTGCTATCCACAATCTGATAGTGATCCAAAGATAGCTGCTCATCTCATCATCTCAAAGTAAAGGAACTGGCTGAAATGTGCTCTGGAATCTGAAAAATAATGTATGGTAGCCCGGCTACTATATATGTGATAACAGGTACTTTACAGATCTTAATGAGGATGGCTTAGATCTCGAGGTTGTACTAGGAGACAACACTTCAGTCAAGGCAATTGGATGAGGGATAGTCTCCTTTTAGAAGGAGTTTGGAGAGTCCATGAAAGTACAATATGTCTTATATGTTCTGGGGTTAAAGAAGAACTTGATATCAGTTTCCACTATAGAGGATCAGGGATTGTGGGTAATGTTCAGAGATGGAAATGTTGTCATCCATCCCAAGGGATCTAGAGACACTTCAACAGTGAGGATTGGAGTTTGTAGTGGGAAACTATACAAGCTCAACTTTCAGCTTCATCATGCATTAGCTCACAGCAGCAACAGTGATGGTTGTGACTTATGTGAGCTATGGCACAAAAGGATGGTCCACCTACATCATCCAGCTTTGAATATTTTGAGGGAGATTGTGACAGGTGTGCTAGATTTTAGCACAAAGCACAGTGACGTGTGCAAAGGGTGTGCTCTTGGCAAGTATGTCAAGACTGTTTTCACAAGCAATGACAACAGATTTGTAGGGGTGCTTGATTTGGTACATTCAGACCTGTGTGATCCAATGTCCACTACATCATTGAAGGGTTACGAGTACTATGTATCCTTCATTGACGACTTCTCCAGGAAGACTTGGATTTATTTCTTAATAAGCAAGGATTCAAAAGAAGTCTTGCAGAAGTTCCAAGAGTTCAAAGCTCTTTTGGATAACCAAACAGGGGGGAGGATCGAAACTTTGCGATCAGACAATGGGGGAGAGTATACCTCCAAGGAGTTCAATGAGTTTTGTATACAGGAGGGCATCAAGAGACAGTTGACAGTACCTTATACACCTCACCAGAATGGGGTAGTAGAGAGGAAGAATAGGGAAATTGTTGGTGCAGCGAGATCTATGTTGCATGATCAGGGCCTGCCATTCTTTCTTTGGGCAGAGGCTTGTAACACAACTGTGTACATTCAGAATAGGAGTCATCATAAAGTTTTGTGGAGCAAAACTCCAGAAGAAGTTTTCACAGGAAAGAAACCTAAGGTTGGGCATTTCAGGATTTTTGGATGCCTTACATAGTCACATGTCCCTTCTGAGAAGAGGACAAAGTTGTAGGCCACAACAGATGGGAATCGTTGTTGGGTATGATGAGACTTCGAAGGGCTACCACATATACATTCTTGCGCTAAGAAAAACAGTTGTAAGGCAGGATGTGAAATTTGAGGAGGAATGGGACTTCAGGAAGTCATGTGAGTTAGAGAAGGGGAAGCAACAGGTTCCTACACCTCAGGATAGTACAATTAAGAGTACAACTTCACAAATTTCAGGTTTTAAGGCATCAGGGGTGACATGTTCCCCAGGCACAATTACAAGATCACAAGGTGGTGGTCAAACAGGTTCAGGTTCACATGTTACAGGTTCTCGAGCTATAGGGTCTCCGACCACTTGGGCTACAACTTTAGGTATTTAGTCTCATGCAATTGATTGGGATGAGGATGGGCGGTTCCCCTCATAGGAGGTTACCTCAGGGAAGAGGAAGCCCAAGTGGCTTTAAGATACCTTGAAGGAAGCTCAGATAGTGGGGACTCCCAAGAAGACTGTGAGAGAGAGAAAAGTGCCTGAGAGGTTTTGTAGCTATTTGGCTATAGTGAGCAGTATCATTGAGTCCGAGCCATCTTCTTATGAGTAGGCAGCAGGTGAGCCGGCCTGGAGAGATGCCATGTTGGAAGAGTATGCTTCCATCATGAACAATGATGCTTGGGAGGTTGTACCGAGACCAGAGGGGAAGTCAGTAGTAACTTCCAAGTGGCTCTACAAGATTAAGTATGCTGCAGATGACAACATTGAGAAGTACAAAGCTAGGTTTGTGGCAAGGGGTTTCTCACAGGTAGAGGGAGTTGACTACGATGAGACTTTTGCTCTAGTGGCCCAATATACTTCGATCAGATCAGTGATTTCCATTGCAACAAAGATGGGTTAGAAGATTCACCAAATGGATGTGAAGACAACATTTCTCAATGGGTTCATAGAGGAGGATGTTTACATTGAGCAGCTAGAGGGTTTTGAGGTACATGGGATAGAGTCTCATGTGTGCAGGTTGAAGAAAGCACTGTATGGTCTGAAGCAAGCTCCAAGAGCTTAGTATTCAATGATAGATACTTACTTGCAACAGTTGGGTTTCCAGAAGAGCGAGGCTGATCCCAACCTCTACTTCATTGTGGTGGATGAGGATCCTCTCATTCTAGTACTGTATGTGGATGATTTGTTTATTACAGGAGTTGAGAAACTCATAGGTGGTTGCAAGAAAGATCCTGCTTCAGAGTTCGAGATGAAAGACATAGGTCTGATGCATTACTTCTTGGATATGGAGGTGTTACCAGCTAAGTTGTACTTAGTTGGACTTTCAAGTGAGCGGGCAAAGTTGAACATGTTACATGTTCATTATCAATGATCTGAAGTCCATCAGGCCTTTTTCAAGGTCCTTTTTAAATTTTTTTTTTCACATGTCCATGCCCCACGAGGTTTGTAATAAAGTCTGGTAGCATGGTATTTTTTATGTAAAGGACTTGGCTTCCTAGGACTTGTAAATCAAGTCAGGTTTTCCAAGGAGTTTTTTCACTTATTAATTGTGTCTTGCATTTTAGCAGGACATAATTTTTGAGTTTTTCTCCTGCTCCTCCAAAGCTGGAATGCCTGGCGTGGTGGTTAGGCCTTAGGAGGTTATTAAAGTCCATGGCTCAATGTATATGAACATGTTAGACACTAGAATTGAGTCATATGGACATGTGCTAGGTCCCCCTAGTTTTTTTTTATGTTTCAAAAAAATAAAATTTTCTCGTAAAATTAAGCCATTTTTTAATGGTTTAATTATCAAATTTGAAAATGATGTAAAAGTATGGTCTAGGGGTCTTTTCTGCCATGGGGGTGATCATTTTCAAGCTCAGAGCATTTACTATACCCCAAAACCCAATTTCCTAAGTGGTTGGGTGCTTTATTTTTCACTTAAAAAGTAAAAAAAGTAAAAAAAGTGAGAAAATGTAAATTTTAATCTAGAGATCACTACTCCCTCTGGATAGCCCTGAGATATCAAGCGATTTGAGTCTCTGTACATCAATAATGCTCTAAAGAAATAAGTCTCAACAACTGTAGATCTCTTTACAACATAAATACAATCAATCACACATATGACACCGCATATACCCTGGAAACCCCAAACGGGGAAAACCAACAATCCTGTGGGGCTTTCTTCTATCTCGAGCCCAGAGCAATATATGAAATGAACAAATACAACAATGTTACCTTAGATGTAACACTCAATCCTGAACGGGTTAAAACCCTAGATCTGCATGCATCAACTGATGCATGCACTAGGGAAATGTGCCCTAACTGTCAATGTGGATCTGAGTCTCTCTGCAGGTAGCTCTGACTGTATTGCCTCTCTCAATCCTCTGCTCTGATTTGCTCTGCATTGGAAGAAGGCCAACTGCTCAATTGATGAATGCGCCCTTCCTCTGCATGGAAAAGTGCGCCCTCCCCTCTGGATGTCAAATGCTCGTACTGGGACAGATCTCAACAGATCTGAGCTCTGATCATTACAAACCTTCCTCAAACACTGAGGCAAGGCTACTCTAAAAGTCTCAGACGCTCAATCGGTCAATTGGACTCTGAATGAGCTCCACTCTCCTCAGGTAATGCGCCCCTCTCCCTCTCTGGAAGACGTCCTCCTCTATCTCTGCAGAAACCACTCAAGTGAACTATCTTAGTCCACAGATCTGGGCGCCAAGTGCCTTTGGAGCAAGTGGTCTTTGATCCAGCTCAGATCTGACCACTCTCCCTCCTACAGAAGCTCCTCTCTCTCAGAAAGTCGCCCTGCATGCACTAATGCACCCTCCTTACTACTGATCTATCACTCTATGATAAGTCAACTGAGCAACCTCATCCGGGGACCTCCTACCTCTATATATAATCTCACTGATCAATTAGGTTTACCAAAAACCTAATATCTGTGCATGCAAAAAGTCACTTTTGCATGCATCTCATAATCACTAATTGGCCTTGCAAATCTCATGCATGCAAGAGGCAAAACACCTTGGAAGGTCCGCATGCAGCCACCAATGGACTCATGCCACTGAGTATAGTAGATCTCACCCTCTACTCCATCCCGATGCCTATACTGTTGCTGTACCTCCATGTAAGGCATCTGAATCATGGAGGACATCCGGAGATACCACAAAATCTAATACTCCCTCTTATCGAGGGAAGTCCATCCACTGATGCCTGGATCCAACAAGTCCCCTGCTACTGACACTGGCCCAACTGTCCTGCTTGTCACTGCTGCCCTCTGACCTGAAGTACCCTGATCAATCTCCATAAATGTGACTCCAGAAGAATCCCCCCTGATCAACCACCGACTCTGTCACTGAACTTTGATTCAGACTCCCTCTGAATCTTTATTGTAACCAATCCCGAAGACTGTTGTCAAGTGGATCCACTGGTCTGTAAGTGGACTCTCTTTGTCTCTGAGCTGACTCAGCTTTCTCCTGAGCTAAGTCCATCTCTACCATCTCATACCAACTCATTCTCTGACTGGTGCCCACAAGAGCATCATGCTCATCCATTTGAGCTGAGTCCAAGGGCTCAATCTCCCGAGACTCATCAATATCATGAGCATCTTGCTCATCCATTGGATAACCAGAATCACTCCGTTGATCCTCATCATCATGGTGAGCATCTCGCTCACCCATTTGCTGAAAGGACTCACTCCTGTGAGCACTATCTCTGCTATGAGCATCTCGCTCTCTATCCCCCTCTAACTCTGAAGAGGAGGCACTCAACCAACCTGATGTGCTAGAAGTGCGCTATCCCCGAATCAAGCACTCATAGTCGATCCTGTGATCCATTAAGACTCGATCAACTCCCCTAGGATAGGTGAAAATCAGATCCCTCTGGAACACCACTGAGTAACCAGCAACTCCCAAAGCTGCCACTGAGAGTATACTCTTTCTTAGTCCTAGAATGAACAACACTCCTGATACCTCCAGGAGCTATCCAAGGTCAAGTAGAAACCGCACTCTACCCACTCCTGTGACCAAGTGATCAATCCCCAGCACATCTCGAATCATCTGCATAGGTGCATGCTCAAGGACAAGGGATGCATCTCGCATCCCAGTCATGTGACTGCTCTACATGCAGTCAACTCTCCATCTCTCATCAACCTGAATCTCTGGCTGACTGCTGTCATGCCCTGACTGGTATGAGGCTAATGAGAATTCCCTCTCAAACCTAGAGGTAAACTCATCCACCTCCTTTGTTGCTGCCAACTGCTCATCTAGCATCTCGGTCTTCATGCACATGCACATGCATCATGCAAGACCTCATGCATATGCATATCTCATGCACATCTCTGGAGTAACACTCCCTTTTAGCGAGGAAGGTACCACTGGAGAAGCATCCACCAGGATCAAACACATCATAAGCTGCTGCAGATACTCCCTCTGAACTAGAACACCTTCCGGCTGCATCTGTTGCACTTTGATATGCAGATCTGCGCTCCTCCTTTATTAGTGTCATCTTGAGAGAAGCATCATGCTCTCCCTCTGTCATTGATACTGAAACTGCATCCAAGGTCTCTCCCTCTGCATATAGAACCCTCTGTCCATCTCAGAACACAATACTATATCCCTCGTCCTCCATAGCTGATATGGAGGGTAAATCTGTCTGCTCTAGTACATGCATCCCTCTTGTAATCCTCAGTAAACCTTTTGACTCCGGCTGGAACATAATCGAACCAACTCTCCTCACTTCTAGCCTCTCATAGCAGTCCGAGTCTATTTTTGAAACACTGAGGAACACTTCTCGTATTCCCATCATATGGCTAGATGCATACCAGTACAAAGTCCTAAAGCCATGACTCAGTAAATCTGATAACACTATTGATTCAAACTCTCTGAATCATATCCGGTCTCTTCCCTCACAGATCTGAAGTCCGCTCTTCAGATCTGATATATCTGCCATAGATCTGGACTCTACTCTCTAGATCTCACCTCCAAACTCACAGATTTGATAGATTTGACCTCTACAACCATAGATCTGAGCTATGCTCTTCAGATCTGGTAGATTAGGTCTCTATCTTCACTGATCTACTAGATCTATCTCAGATCTAGACTCCAACTTCTGAGATCTGTTAGATCTGACCTCTATTGTCACAGATCTGAACCCTACACTTCAGATCTGGTATATCCGGTCTCCCTCTCCACAAATCTAAGTGTGATTGATCTCCCTGACCCTTACCAGGGCTTTGATACCATGCAAATTTTAATCCAGAGATCACTACTCCCTCTGGATAGCCTTGAGATCTCAAGCGGTTTGAGTCTATGTATATCAATAATGCTCTAAAGAAATAAGACTTAACAACTATAGATCTCTTTACAACATAAATACAATCAATCACACATATGACACTGCATATACCCTGGAAACCCCAAACGGGGAAAACCAACAATCCTGTGGGGCTTTCTTCTATCTCGAGCCTAGAGCAATATATAAAATGAACAAATACAACAATGTTACTGTTATCACATATATATAGTAGCCGGGCTACCATACATTCTTTTTCAGATTCCAGAGCATTATTCAGCTGCATTTGAGATGCTGAGATGAGCATCTATTATGGATCATTGTCAGATTATGGACAGTAGATATATTCCCCATGCCACAACTGAGTTTCAGGACACCCAGAGAGAGGACTAAGGTAGCCATTTAGCCATTTATACAGAGCAGTCAGTAGTGCCCAGAGTTACAGCAGCAGTTTCAGAGGACAGATTCTGGTTCAGATGATGAGCATTCAGGTATGACTCAGCAGGTATATTTTGGTGTTATGGGTATATTGCTTTTATATCCATTTTTTATAGCATGTCTTAGCATTTAGTATCATGATCTGGCGATCATATAGATATGTGGACCTGGTTGTACTTTATATATATATCAAACTGTCCCTACTCAGATTTAGAAGTTCTTGACCTATACTCATCGATTTTACCCTCTCTAGGGAGATTAGAGGTGATCATTCCCACCATACTTTGGCTTGCTAGTGTTGGTCTCATTATTCATTGTCTTCATCCATTCATTACCTACCCAGTTTGTTCAATACCTTGACTTACTATTTGACTAGTGTCATGGAGGACCTTCCCCCACTGTAGCCTTTGTATTGGATAAGCTTCCCTGTTTATTGTGTCTCGGGTCTGAGTTGGTGACAAAACTTGCTTCGGTAAGTTGATTGTAGGCCTAAATCATTCTAGTCGGTTGCCCCGATGTTTGGCACTGGTCGAAGTCCCCCTAGTCACTAAAGATGTTGTTGGCTAAACCTGAAACGGATAGTACTGCCATGAATGCAAATGAAATATTGTGAAAAGCCAAATGAACCTGGCAAAGAAATATCAAATGTTATATGTTTTGTGAAATGTAAAATACCTAGGTAAACAAGTTGTCTGTGACACACCTAGAAGTGCTCAGGTAAACAAGTGCCTTAAAAACACACCTGCAGCAAGAAGCCTAAAATAAATGTAAATCTATGCAATGTGTGTATAAACACACATAGATCAAAGGCTATGGAAACTCAAGGCCCAAAAAGCAATGGAACTTAAATTCTATATCAAAAAGATTGCTGGCCTTCTTTGTACTATGGATTGTGCGTATCTGCTAAGGTGAATAAACACTCTTTGAACAACTTACTCATTTGTGAGACACTGCCATTCCCTGTGTTATCGCTTGTCCATTATATGCTATGGTGTGTATTCCCTTTCCATATCCAAAGTGTCACAGTGTTGAATCAGTAAGTCATCCCTTGGCCTAGCCACTTTACTTCTAAGCCTTCACCCTTCACTAGCAAATTGATCACAACTATGAAGTGAGTATGGTCTTGAAAGTCTAGTCTGAGTAATAATAATAATTAATGACCTTATATATTTGGATCTAGATCGCCAGTAATGATTTCTACTTGTTATAATTTCTATATGAATGGATTGTAAATCATGTATTAACCTTTGACACCTTGCAGCAGCTTGATAACAGTTTGAGTCATATTTTGGTCATGTTGACTTGGTCAAAATTCAATTTGACCAAAAGTCAACCACAGGACATGAGGTGGCAGACCTCAGATGTTACAGATAGATGATATATGGTCCGGTACAGGTCACCATGGTGGGCTTATGCAGTGGTTTCAGACTTGTGATAATGATTTGTGCTTTTCAGCACTTTTACAGATTATTATTATTTGGTCTGTCGGATATGATGAGCATTTATTTTGGACCATGCAGAGGTTTATATGGTGTATGAGTACACATATTAGATGGATTTGGACCTTCTGAGTCCAATGAGACAGTCTATTTTCAGTTCCGGGCAGTTACAATGATGATGGAGCCTCAGTAGGCTATCCTAGTGCAGTTTTGGTTTGTCGGAGACCTTGTCAGAGTAGTGATGGGATTCACTTGGTTCACCTAGGGCGCTGTGCATGGAGGGGTTGGTCCAGCCACTTGTTATTACCATATTACCCCCCTCCCAGACTCATTGGTGAGCTCACCTTGACAGCGCAGGCACTCCAGGAGGCAGTTTGGGCAGTTTCACACTTCTTGAGGCAGTCCAGAAATGGTAAAAATGGCTACTGAGGAATTCGATTTGGGCTACTGAGGCAATTTTTTGGCATGGGATGATCAGTGATGATGAGTGGGTTGTCTTCCACACCTTCTCCAGCAGTTTCAACTTCATTGGGACCCACATCCATCACTTATGGCACTTTTTGATGATTTCTGGAGCCTCCTAAGGCTCACGATTTGTCCATAGAGGCACGATTTGGTACTTTGATGATTATTCTATTGATATTGTGCTATGGAGATTGACCAAGGGTGTCTAAAATTACCCCTTGGACCCACCATAAGCTAGATCTATTATTTTGTCATCATGATTTGGTGGGATCCCCTCTCCTAGGGTGAATTTGTCCACTTATTGTTATATTTTATTATTGATCCATGTATTTTATTGTTGAGCTCATCTCAACCATTGATTAGATCTTTTGATCTTTTAATCTTAGCCACTCATTCAAAAAGTGGTTAGGATTATGGCCTCTCTCCATCCTATTTAAGGAGAGAGCTTCTCATTGTAAAATCATCTAGAGAATTTGGCTCTTGGCTCTTGGAATAAAATTTCTATCTTTTGGAGTACATGCTTGGATATTGGAGTGGATGTTAGTTGCTTTGATTGTAAATGCTTTTGTCCATTGCACTGGAGGATCTCTTGTAGCTATCTTGCATATGTTGCCATACTTTTTTTACAGGTTAAGAGGACGTTTTTGACAAGTGCGAATTGGTGGGGAGGCTTGCCCTTCAAGCTTGGAGGAAGACATTTTGGTTAAACAGGGAGTGGTTTTGTCTTTGTGCCAACTATTCTTTGCTTATCTCTCTCTTGCTTGTATCTACCTTCAACATGTTAAACTGATTGATGCTTTGCTCCTTGGTTTTGACAGGTTAGAGGGACACACATGTGGCTTGGAAAAATCGATTTGGCAAGAGGGCTTCAAAAATTCATTTGATCTTTGGCAAAAGTAATCCTCATCTCAACTAGCATTCATCTCTTCATCCAGGTATGCTCCAAAGGTATGGTCTTCTTCTTCTTTGGCTTATCCATAACTTCTAGATCATAAAAACCCTAATTGAGTAAAACCCTCATTTTTACTTTTTCTTAGATCTACTTGGATCTAGCCTAGCTTTTGGAGAGATATTGAAAACCCACCTCTATAGTATCCACGACAACTCGGATCTATAGTTTGGAGGTGATTGGGTTTCATTTGACACACTTTCCAAGGCACTTAGCCCTCCTTGAGCAAAATTGCACCAGTTGGGAGAAGCTAGTTTGGTTGGTTCCAAGACATGGGTAGGTGAGATCCCACTTGATTCATGATCCTCATACTTGATAACCTACCCCTAGTGCTTCACCTTGTTGATTTTTGCCTTGTGGGCCCCATTCCTCATTTTGAGGGTTGTGCCCCACTTGGGTCAATTTGGTGATGCATTTTCAATCTCAGATCTATGGAGATCTAGCCATTGGATGCCCTTGATTTTCAAGATCCACATTGATACTTGCCTAAACTACTTGGATCTACAATTTGGTGGCCATTGGACTTGATTTGACACACCCTTCCATGCTTTTAACCCTCCTTGAGCAAAGTCGCACTCCTTGGGTGTTTGAGTTTGCCCACTTGTAGGACATGGGTGGTTGAGATTCCATTGGATTTTGAACAAGCATACCTTGAAACCCCTACCTAGTATTTCACTTTGTGAAGTTCTGCCTTGGGGATATCATTCCTCATTTTGGGGGATTGTTGTCCACTTGGGTCACATGGTGAAATATTAGATCTACTAAGATCCAACCATCACATCTTGAATAGCCCACTTGATTTGCATCCTAGGTGTCCCAATCTACAATTTGACATCTCTTTTGACTCCATAAACCCATCTATCAAGGCACTAGTCCACCTAGGGTAATTCGTACTCCTTGGGAGTTGTGTCAAGTCCTAGATCCCACATGCGGGTATCTCTAATTTCATCTTAGATCCTTAGATCTATCCCTTGTGTTGTCCGCCAGATTGCACACCAGCAGCGGAAATCTTTCGAAAGCTGTCTCTTCACTACAAGTGAGAGAGGTGTGGCCTTGGGGGCAAGCAATGAGCCAAGTACTGTCACCTGAATCCCAGCTCCTCCGTTTAGGCTAACTCCTAACGAAGCCAAGGGGGGTAGTCCCTACAAAGAGTTGTCTATGGCTCAATGTTTTAAGTGTTAAAAAAGTATGGTGATGCGGATGGGTGTTGTTTAGGAGTTTTTAGTGATGAAAGACACACGATTTACTTTTAAATAAAACACAAGATAAGATGCAATCCACGTTGCGAAACAGTATATAAAGACTTGAGATAATTAAGAAGCATCCACAGATAAAAAATTAAATGATAAAAGGACCAGTGCCTTATCCAATGGGTAACGGAGTCAAAATAATTGAAATGTAGTGCTGGGGGATGCTGAAAAATAAGTCTTGATAGTAACTGTTCGTGAGATCGTTGTGCAAATTATCTTGGTAAATTTCAAAGTTTTAATGGTCTTGATTATTATGGCTAAAACCAAGGATATCAAAGAGTGTCCGGAAAGACATTCTAAGCAGCTCCTTTAAGAGACATGTCGGACCTGTCTGGAATCACAGCGAGGCGCGCAATGCTAACCAACCACCGTGTCGCAGATTAGGCACTCCGGCGCCTCCCCTGAGAACTGCTTAAAATACTTTTTGAACAACGTCGATTTGTTGGTTATGGGGGTGAAAGTTTTAATTAATTATCACTTATGAGATTATCAAGTCCTTCACCTTTCTGAGTACTAGTCCAACCGTTTCCGGTTGGCAGAGCATACGGGTGTTGGACAAACGACCAAGATAAATTAATTAAGGGGGAAGTGTGGATTGAAAAGTTTTATTATTTAGAGCACTTGTTCAACTCTCCGACGGAGAGCGCTCTTGACTTGGTCTTAAGACCACAGTTCAAGAGACTTCCTACTTTAAAATGCCTAATGCAGGGGGAAAGTGCAAATCTATATGCTCTCCGACAGAGAGTGCTCTTGACTTGGATTTGGCTAAGTTCAAGAGACTTTGTTCGTTTTATTGCAAGAAAATGAAATAGTTGTGGAAACAATTATGAAGCTTTGCGGAATTAAATCATGTGATAGCTCAAAAATATAAAGACAACTAGCATGCTACTTGCAATATGAAATAACTGAAAGATCTAGTGTTCTACCAAGCAATTCTACTCTAAAGGTGGGATCAACATCCGAACAAGGCTAATTGCTAGAAACCGTCAGTCCTGGAAACCTTCCAGCTAGCTGGATGTCCACAAGAAGCTGATGGGGGAACGAGAAGCTACCACAAAACTATGTGGCCTTTGGGATGCAATCCCAAAGTTAGCTTATTCTAGTCAAGGCTTGGAAGAGAAATTAATCTAAGTACGAAAATAAAGACTAATCTATGAACTTGAAAAAGATGAGATCTAAACTAAGCATGCACAACACTCTTCCCCAAATGGGGAAGAAAACCCAAAGAGTGGAGGACTCCTCCACTTAACTTTTTATTAAGAGGTTACAAGTGCCTTGGGTTTGAGACCCTTGAAAGGACTTTGAAAATAAAATAGAGGAAAGCTAAGAAGCTCTTAAGAGTTTTTACAAAAGGATAATGGTTTTGATTTATTTGGTTTAAGATCCTCTTCTTGCTTTCATTATTCTTCTTGGGTTTTGCGATTGTCCTTCTCTTCACTTTGGTTAACTTCTCCTCTTCTTATTTTTCAAATTTTCTTCTTGAGCTTGCTTTTGTCACACCTACAACACAAGTGAAAGTGAAACTACAAGCACCCTTTAGTGTTAGTCAAATCAAACAAAAAAAATGAAACTAAACTAAGTCTAGATTTGAAAAATAGGTTCTAAAATGTAAAAGCATGAGATTTTATATTTAAATTTTCAAATTTAACAAAACGGACCAGCAAGCTAAAGTGCTCCCAAAAATGGTGGGAATGAAGTTGAAACCACAAAATTTTAAGCTATCCTATATGCAAACTTTTCTATCTTTGAAATGAAACTATAAAACTAGGAAAAATGACTCAAAACGCAAGCCCTAAATGTTTTAAAGATGCATAAACCAAGCATTTTCAAAATGAAAACTTATCAATATTTTAAACAAACTAATTCTAGCTCAAACCTCTTTTTTGATGCTTGTTTCCTTTGTAGATTTGATGGAAGGGAGATGGAAGCAAAGGAGGGGAAGACAAAGGGAAAATGAGGCAAAAAGGGGCAAACGAATGGGTAAGAGAGATGGCAAAAACGAATGGATGAGGAAATAAGGAATGAGTGGGAAGATGGAAAGATCAAGTGGAACACTTGATGGCTTAAGAACACTATCCAAGAAACCCTTCCAGCTAGCTGGATGATACGCTTGCAATAGTCTTGAAGAGAGTACAAGGGAACAAATCCCAAGTTATTCCCCAAGGTTGAAGGAACTTCAACCTTATGGCAAACTAATCTAGGCTTTAAAAGTAAAGAACTTCCAACTTTGGATTTAGATCTAGAAAGGAGTTTCCATAAGAAGAAGATGGGTCCAAGTAACAAGTAACCAAGAAGAGATAAATTGTGTTGATGGAAGAGGAAACCCTCTCTGTTTTGATGCCAATCTTAAGATCTTGCTCCTTGGAAGTATCCTGCAAACACACTATTAGTAAAAGCTTTTTGTTGGTGGAGAAGAGGGAGATACAACCGAGTTCATCTCATCTCAACCATTTTGAAGATCTGCAAATGCACAAAAAACTTACACAAACAAAGCTTGATCAAATATAGAGAGTTAGACAAAAATGCATGAAGAGACAAGGTAGTAAAACCGATTACAATTTGCACTCTTTATATTATTCAAGCCTAAGCCTAGCAAACAAATTGGGACCATCAAATGTTTGCCCTATTCTCTTAAGAAAGAGATCTAAGCATGTATTTAAATCAAACTTTGAAATTGCATAAATCAAGAACACATTACAAATATTATCTCAAAGAAATTAATAATAGCTCATGAACCAATAGAAGTGTACACAAATTGCCTCCAAAGCCAACTTTATTTCCAATGATAGCCAATAGCTATTACAATCTCTGCAGAGTAAGTTTACAATAATTCTCCATCCAAAGAAAGCCCAAATGGCTTCTCTTAAATAGCAAAACACTAGCCTAAAACCCTAATTCGAATTTGGCATGAAGAGAGCCAAAAACTCCATCTTAATCCAATCAAAACCATGTCAACACCAACCAAATCGAGCTTGGAGTCTTAACTCAACATTAAGCTTGAGTTTGGAGCCCATAATTTGAGGAAGGAGCCCCACATGCATTGATTTCAAAATCCAACAACCCATTAATCAATTGCCAAATCGCAAAAACGAATTTGCATGAAGGTGGGTGAATTTCTCAACTGTAGATCACTCCCAGTGCTCCGAAACTGATCTGAATCAGGTGGGTGAAGATTCCAATCATCATAAATGCTTTTTGCCATGTCATTTTGACTTTTACTTTATTCAATTTGGCCTTTTTTGGAGAGATTTAAATTATCTCCAATTTATTATTTTTTGAATATTTTAATTAATATTTCTCATTTTTTGATTTTTTGAGAAAATATTAATTATGAGGCCAAATAATTGTCTGAAAACTAGGGTTAGCTGGTCCGGGGATCATGAATGATTTTTGGCTTAAGTCTGGAGCCTTCAATCACTGAAATCGGATCCCGGATGACTGACATATTACAAACTCAAATTTCTCCATTTAAACTATAGAGAAATTTTAATTAAATTTTAAAAATAATTAAAAAATTAAAAACCCCAAATCCAACGCGTTCGGTAAATTTTTTTTGAAATTTTTTCTCGGGGTCCTAGAGACTTAGGACATGACCAAAACCTATTATAATAGTGTCTAGTAGGTTTATACATATTAGTTGGACTCTAATAACCCCCCACGGCTCAAATTTTCAAAATCGGGCATTCTAGCTTTGGAGGAGCGGGAGAAAACCTCATCGATTATACATCGCCTTAAGCAAAGTATAATTGACAAGGGAAAAAACTCCCTGGAATACCTTAGTTGCTTAATCAAGTCATGGGGAACCAAGTCACTCAGACCCTACTAGCATACTTTGTTACAAACCCCCATGGGGCCATGGTCATGTCGACTCAAAAACAAAACTGGCTAGCCAAAACTGGCTAAACCCAAATATCTGAAACCCAGATACTCTGGAAGTGAACACTGATGTGTTCCAACACTGGCGGCTCAATAAGGTTTCAACTATTTGTACAAAATAGGTGATAACACCTTGCATACCCCTTGGTACCATTTGCACCCCTAACTCCACCTTGTGGGTCCCATTTGAGCTATTTCCATATCCCAAGGAAGTGGGTCCTACTTGTGTATTTAATGGTACTAGATCTTGTCATCTTATCTCATCATGTGGCCTAAATCATTCATTGGTTGAAACATGAGTCATTCCCTAAGCCTCTTTCAACCACATTTAAACTTCTAGGTCCACCTAACCTTGCATTGGTTTCCATAACTTGTCTTTTACATATCCCTAGGAACCCTTGTTTGGGTCCAATCATCTTTGATTGGTTATAGGGTCTCCCCCTAGGTCTTGATTCATTTTGATCTAAAGTGAAGAGTGCCTCGATTGACGTGACTCCTAGCTTGCATTGGGAACTGTGGCATCTCTTAGGTCACCTCTTTAGTTGTCCATCTCCTCTACCATCCCGGATGGGATACCTTTTGGGACAACTACTAGTTGTGTGATAACAGTTACCTCAGATGTAACACTCAATCCTGAACGGGTCAAAACCCTAGATCTGCATACATCAGCTGATGCATGCACTGGGGAAATGTGCCCTAATTGTCAATCTGGATCTGAGTCTCTCTACAGGTAGCTCTAACTGTACCGCCTCTCTCAATCCTCTGCTTTGATCTGCTCTGCAACGAAAGAAGGCCAACTGCTCAACTGATGAATGCGCCCTTCCTTTGCATGGAAAAGTGCGCCCTCCTCTCTGGATGTCAAATGCTCATACTAGGTCAGATCTCAACAGATCTGAGCTCTGATCATCACAGACCTTCCTCAAACATTGAGGTAAGGCTACTTTGAAAGTCTCAGATGCTCAATCTATTGATCGGACTCTGAATGAGCTCTTCTCTCCTCAGGTAATGCGCCCCTCTCCCTCTCTGGAAGACGTCCTCCTCTATCTTTGCAGAAACCACTCCAGTGAACTATCTCAGTCCACAGATCTGGGCGCCAAGTGCCTTTGGAGCAAGTGGTCTCTGATCCAGCTCAGATCTGACCACTCTCCCTCCTGCAGAAGCTCCTCTCTCTCAGAAACTCGCTCTGCATGCACTAATGTGCCCTCCTCACTCCTGATCTATCACTCTCTGATAAGTCAACTGAGCAACCTCATCCGGGGACCTCCTGCTTCTAATCAATTAGGTTTACCAAAAATCTAATATCTGTGCATGCAAAAAGTCACTTTTGCATGCATCTTATAATCAGTAACTGGCCATGCAAATCTCATCCATGCAAGAGGCAAAACACCCCAGAAGGTCCGCATGCAACCACCAATGGGATCATGCCTCTGAGTAGAGTGTATCTCACCCTCTACTCCATCCTGATGCCTATACTGCTGCTGTGCCTCCATGCAAGGCATTTGAATCATGGAGGACATCCCGAGATACCACAAAATCTAACAGAAAAAGTACCAAAAATGTGAAAAATATGAAAAAATCAATTTCCTAGATTGGTGGGATTAAGAGATCTAAGTCATAATTGTTTAAGAGGGTGTAAGAGCTGATTTTGGGCAACTTCTTGGGCAACACACTTCAAGGAATCACTTCCCCATTAGTAGGGCGCATTTCTCCATGAAGGGGGGCGCATTTCCCAAGAAAGAAGGCCCATCGATTAAGGAATTTGCAGCTATATTTGTGGCTTCATTTTGGCTGATTTATGGAAGCTAAAAGGTAGGAATCAATCCCCTCCATCAAGCCTTGGTTTATGGCATGATCCTCTCCATGACAAGTGCGCCCTCCTCTCTCTTGCTTTTCTATTTAAGCATGTCACTTCTCCTCTTGTTTTTCATGAGAAGGTGGAACCTCTGCTCAAGCATTGTATATCTTTTTGGAATTTTGTCAATGAATAAAAGGCTTTGGAGGCAAATTAGTGTGTGGCTCTATGGTGTGTGGATGATCATGTTCTAATTTTTACATAAGGTAACCCATGTCTTTACATTTTTATTCGCATTTGATTGTTGATCAAAGACTGGCTTTTGAATGAGATGTATATCTTAGTAACGCTAAGTAGTGTAATTTAATCCATTATTTCTCTGTCAAGTTATTGTAGAGAAACTAGGTTTACAGAGTTATTTTTGTTTAAATACTTGTATCTAAATCTCTACATTAGTCTACACCAGTTTCTTTTGATCTGTCTTGTGTGAGTTGTTTTTTTTGTGATTATAGGTTGCCAATCTGAAGAGTTTGTGGAGCTTGCTTGCATCCATTTGTCTTTAAGATTGATCCAAGGAGAACTAGTCCCTCTGATCCCCACTCTCGAGGACCCCATTGCCCAAGTTCGAAGGCGTTTTCCTCTTCTTTCTTCTCGTCACCCAAAAACTTCAAAATTTACTCGGCTACCTCGGTTTGCATATCTCAGATATATTCCTTTTGCAATATCATAAATAGATCTGATTTATTTTAGATCTTAAGTAATTTTCAAAGTAAAAATCTTAAATCCAGATCTAGTAGAACCATATTTCTTGTTGCAGGTTGATTTTTTGCATATTTTAAAGCTTGAGCAAGTAGTATGTTTACATTGATTTAAAAAGTTTATTTTGCTGATTCAAGAGCTTTTAAGTTGCTGCTCTTTGAGTGTGCAAAGATTGTAAGGAGACAATGCTTACAGCTTGCTTGTCTCACTTAGTTCATTTTTCGCATTCACTTAAATTTTCTTGGGTAATTTTTTGGTAAGTCCCAAGACACTTTTAAAGTGTTTTTGGGCATTATTTACTAACATTTGCTTGCTGTTTTGCAG
The DNA here is from genome assembly GCA_027924585.1 of Larix kaempferi. Classification (NCBI taxonomy): domain Eukaryota; kingdom Viridiplantae; phylum Streptophyta; class Pinopsida; order Pinales; family Pinaceae; genus Larix; species Larix kaempferi. The sequence continues at coordinate 9,735,546 of BSBM01000047.1, read as the reverse complement.
CACTTTATGAACAGGTAGGAGGAAACTCTAGCCATTTTTTGGTAGATTGAGCCATCCGGAGCACCCAAGAACCATACCTCTTCATCCGGATACTTTTTTTATCATTTTTGTAAGCCTTTGAGTCAATTTTCAATGACTGGGGAACTTCTATTTACATTGTAAAGGAAAAATTAAATGAGAGCAAGTGGGCTACCTAGCGCCCACACCCCATCCTCCTAGGGGAAAACCGTGTCGACTCAAATTTTGTGGTTTGCATTTTCTTAGTTTAGATTTTCTATTCCGGCACTTAATAAAATCAAACTAGGATTAAAATTTACCTTGTTGGTCCGTTCCATTGGTGGGCCACAAGTTCACTCAGGACTTAGTTTTTCACATTTTTTTAGCAATTTCCATTTTTTTTTCCAGTTTTAATCAACCCCCCTTGCTTTTTCGAAGTACTGATTTCAAGATAAGGGCTTGCCCGAGTACTGGCCAAAAAAGAGACTCTTGGGGTTTAATAAAAAAGAAAAACATTGTTAAAAAATCCATAAAATTAACAATGCTTTGTCCCCGTATGCTCTAGATCACTGTAGCTTGACTGAACATGCTGATCATACCAGAGAGGGACTTAGTGACTAGTAATTAGTCTAACTTTTCCTAATTAACCTCCCATTTACGAAAATCCAGCGTAATCGCTTATTGATACCGTGTGGGGAAATTCCTCAAAGGAAGCAGGAACCACTGGGTAGTGACCTTGAGATACCGTTAGACTACACTCTCGTTTGGTGTAGTGTTGAACACCTCCCAGAGACTCCAATCCAGCCCACATTTCCAAGTGAGGAGCCACCTTTGTCAAATTTCGGACATATTTCAAGCACCTCATGGTATATTGGAAATCCCCCATCCCTAATAATCAACTCATTACCACAAAAACAATAAAATTTACCAAGAACACTTGCAAAACATTGTCATTTTATTTCGAGCATTTCAACTGCACTTTATTTGACTCCATTATCAACGTTGGTCTTGTTATTGAATATTTCATGATGATGGATGTTTATGTTCCAATGATAATGTTAGATAACAAATGATTTGAAGTTGAATATTGCATTGTTCTTGTGTTTAAATTTCTAACTCCTATATTAGTTGTTTTCTCTTTTTGTAGATTAACCACCTTAGATTTTTCTCTTTTTTGGGCTTCGCTTCGCCAGGAGTAAGCCTAGACGGAGGAGTCGAGTTTCAGGTGACAACACTTGACTCTGGCTTGCCCCTAAGGCCACACCAAGCGGCTTGAAGTTTTTTGTCGTGTTTTCCCAGGTGTGCATCCATGCGGCAACATGAGGTTTGGCAGGAGGATGGGCATATCTTTCTGGGACAGGGCAAATATATAGTTGACATCTTGAAGAGATTTTAGATGCAAGACTGTAGGCCTATGGCCACACCTATGACAACCAATTGGAAGAAGCTGGTAGCTTCCGAGGGTGAGTTGGTTGATCCCACTAGATATCGTCATTTTATTGGATCCTTGATATATCTGGTCAACATTAGGCCAGATCTGAGTTTTGTTGTCAATACATTGAGTCAATATATGGTGGAGCCCAGGGATGTCCACTGGGTGGCAGCAAAGCATGTGCTTAGCTATATTAGAGGTACAACAGAATATGGACTGGACTATGAGAGGAAGGGTGGAGTGTAGTTAGTTGGCTTCTCAGATTTTGACTGGGCAGGTAGTGTAGTAGATAGGAAAAGTACCTCCAGGTGTTGTTTCAGCTTGGGTTCGGCAGTTGTGTTGTGGTTTAGCAGAAAACATAAGTCAGTGGCACTGAGTTCTGCAGAGGCAAAATATATGGAAGCTAGTCTAGCTAGTTGCGAGGTCATTTGGCTTCGCAATATGCTAGTGAGATTATTTGATCAGCAGTTGGAGCCAATTGTGATTCACTGTGATAATCAGAGTTGCATAAAACTCATGGAGAACCCAGTTTTTCACGACAGGTTCAAACATATAGAGATCATATATCACTTCATTCGAGATCATGTTCAGAGGGGAGCAGTTGAGCTTTAGTATGTACCTATAGATGAGTAGGTAGTAGACATTCTCACGAAGTCTTTGATGAAGAGTAAGTTGTTTACTTCAGAGAAAAGACGGGAGTGGTTCATAACATTTTCCTTGTTAAGAGGGAGTGTTGAAAAGTTAACTAGGAAAATTGTCCTTCATGTTCAGATGCCTAGCACGGAGGTGCATTTTCAGTATAGGAATCAACACGGGGTAGAGGGTGAGATGCACTCTGCCATGCGTCATGAAATAACGGTGGATGCATGCAGACATTTCAGGGTGATTTGCCTTACGCATGCAATATTTTTAATTAAAAAGCATGCAAAAGTAGGATTTTTGCATGCACTCACTTTAGGGTTTTAGAAACCCTAATCATTAAGTGAGTAGATATAAGGAGGCAAGGGGTCACCAGAATGAGGTTAATCAATATTTTCATTAGAGATAGATGAGAGAGAGAGGAGGGCGCATTCTCTGCATGCAGAGGAGGGGCGTACTCATTTGAGCTAGGTTGAGGGCATCCTCTTGAGAGAGTGAGGGTGCAAGGTTTCTACAGTGACGAGAGAGGATACTGTTAGATTTTCTACTTTCAATCAATATTTATCTAGGATCTTATTGAAAGAATAACATGCACAACATAACACAAGAGACACAAAGATTTTCCTCGAGGAAACCATAAAGGAAAAAACCCCGCAACTTCCTCAGAGATAGAGTGATCACCAATACAATGTCACAAAAGTAAAACTCAAAAATAGAGATGGTCTTCAATAGCTTCTCTCTTCTCCACTTGTGCGAACCTCTCCTCTTTCTCACTATTCCGAATTGAGTGAGTGAGTGAATGAATAAATGAGAGAGCCTATCTCTCTATTTATACATTCACTTCCACTTTACCTTTACCACTTGACATGTCAGCCTCAACTAAAGCTGACTGGGTCGACTCCTTTAGGGGACTTAAAAACCCCTTTACATTTGACTCTGGGGGATCTATTGCCCCGACTTACAATGGAGGGTTAACCTTAATGACTTTACATGACCAAATATAATAATGACATCCCCGACCGGAGGAATAAACATCTCCGTCGGAGGTACAAATAAAATGCAATAATAAATACAATATAAAATACAATATAAAATACAAGTGAATATCTTCTGCAGTTACAATAACATTAACACTGCCTCTTAACAAGGAAGGTATTCTCTTGACACAGTCATCAACACACAAGTCTTTGTCGCTGGATCAACAATGCTGGAACATCATCATCAACACTGGATTGTCGTCGTCACTGCTGCAATCCTTGTCATGTCGACCATCGATTGGTGATATCTCTCGATTCTACTCATCATAGGAATTTCTACAGAGCCAACCCTTTTTTCATGCTGGATGTAGGCCTAGCCCTCATGTAGGTCTTCATCATCTCTGCGAGCAAGCCATCAAGTAGGTACAGCCCAGGACTAGTCATTACATTGCCTCTGCAAACACCTACGTCTCCTACTGTCACCTCATCGTCTTCAGATCATCTCATCGTCACACGGAGCACAACCTAGATGCACATCACACAACACTTACATCAACCGACATGGGAGGACTTTCCTACCACCATTCGGGAAAGGCTCAGCACTTACATCAACGGCCATGGGAGGACCAACCTACCACCATGCCGAAATGGCACAACACTTACATCAACGACCATGGGAGGACCAACCTATCACCATGTCGGAATGGCACAACACTTACATCAACAACCATGGGAGGACCAACCTACCACCATGTCGGAATGGCACAACACTTACATCAATGACCATGGGAGGACCGACCTACCACCATGTCGGAATGGCTCGACACTTATGTCAACGGCCATGGGAGGACCAACCTACCACCATGCCGAACTGGCCCATGTGAATTTGCGTCTACTGGATTCATCACTTCTCCTGGGAAGGACCCTCGATCTGAAGAACACCAAGATTCTCTTTGAAGTACTCAAACTTCACTCTGGCTAGCGGCTTGGTCAACACATCGGCTATCTGCTCGTCCGTCGCAACATACTGGAGCTTCACTGCTCCTCTTTGCACCATATCCTTGATATAGTGATACTTGATCTCAATATGCTTCGAATTTTCATGGAACACCGGGTTCTCGGACAACTTCACACAACTCTGGTTGTCACAAAAGATACAAGTCGCCTCTAACTAAAGATCAAACAAATCAGACAGTAGCTTCCTAAGCCATACTGCCTCACAACTAGCCGAACAAGCTGCGATATACTCTGCTTCGGCTGTACTCAGTGCCACGCAGGACTGCTTCCTGCTAAACAAGGAGATCATACCGGATCCCATACTGAAGCAACACCCCAAAGTGTTCTTCCTATCTACGGCACTGCCTGCCCAATCCGAATCAACATAACCCTGCAGGTTAACCTTTTGATTCGCGTCATATCTGAGCCCATAATCCACTGTACCCTTCAGGTACCTCAATATATGCTTTGCAGCATCCAGGTGAACTTGTCTCGGATTCGTTAGGAACTGGCTCAATTTGTTCACAGCAAAGCATATGTCTGGTCTTGTGTTCGTTAGATACATCAATGACCCAATCATTTAACGATACATCGTGGCATCAATTGACTCTGATGAAGCATCACAAAGTAGCTTCAAGTTTGATGCCATGGGTGTGGCCATAGCTTTGCAGTCCATCATTTTGAATCTCTTCAGAATATCCACTGCATACTTCCCTTGTCCAAGGAAGATCCCATCTGCATTCTGCCACACCTCCGTGCCTAGGAATAATGCATCATACCCAGGTCCTTCATCTCGAATTCTGCGATAAGTTTCCTCTTCGTATCTGCAATGAGCCCATCCTCTCCTGTTACAAACATGTCATCTACATAGAGTAGAAGTATCACTGGATTTCCCACTTCAACCTTGTAGTAAAGGTTGGAATCTGCTTTACTCTTGGTAAAAAGCCCAAGCTCATCAGGAAACTGTAGGGACCTTGTTCCTAGGTCCCTAGTTTCTTAATAAATCAAAGACTTTTACTTTTACATCTTTACCGTTTACATCCTCGTTTATGTTTTCTGGTTTTGTTTAGTTCCACTGTCTGTAAAAATAGATAAATTTACTGTTTGTAAATAACTGTATGCACTATTTACTATTCTGACATCACAAACAAGTTTTCGTTTTCTGCAACATATATAATTGAATTTAGGTTATAACATGAAATAAGTAAAATAATTACACAGTTAGAAATGTTTTCGTAATACCTGTATGAACTAGGGTACAATTGATATGGAACTAGGTGAAGGAGTTGATTAAGTCTTAGTTAATTTAATTAATTAATATAAATGTACATTCATAATATTAACTTGGAAGGGTAAGATTAATTACGTGCCAAATGATATTAATTAGTTAATTAAAATATAGGAAAAAAGGTTAATTAATACATTACTTAACTTATTAACATTATGTCGTAGTTGCTTAGAACCAGGTTGTAAATTATAAATAATACCTTATGCCATTAATAGACAAGTGTTGACTTATGTTTGAGTTAATTAAATAAACAAAATGATTATTAGTTATAATTGTGAAACTTGAGTTACAAGCCCAAGAATGTAAATTAGAAGTTATTACGGTGGAAACGTGTAAAAATAAAACACATGTGAACCAACCCGTGCATTTATTATACACTATATATATATATATATATATATATATATATATATATATTATTTTAATCATTAATGGGAGTCATGGGGGATGGGCTCGAGGAAAGACTTGGAGGCTAAAACATTTATGAGAGGATAGGGGTAGTAATGGCAGGGAAAAAGAGTCAGCAAGACATGTGAATAAGGTTGAGAAGAGAGGGGAGATTGGGGGATCTTTACCTTGGAATATTTTGGGGGAAGTTTTCATAGCAGAGGGAGAATTTTACAGAGCAGAGCAGAAAGGGGGTTCTTGTTGGAGAATTCACATAGGGATTTAGCTGGTTGACTTGTACTCGGTTTGGGCTCGGGGGTCCAAAGGGGTACCTTCAAAGCTGGGTGGTTGGCCAGACCTCGCCGGTTGGCAGGGTGGCAACTCAGTTTGGGTTGGTTGAGTTTCATAAGGTTTGGGGAAGCTTTTGGTTGCAGGATACAGCATAGCAAAGGAGCAACAAGGGGATCTACTAAGCTATTAAGAGGTACTTATCCTACAGGTATAATGATCATTTCTACCATTGTATTTTTTATTTCAAGTTGTGGAAACAATAATTATATGATGTTACACCTGCACAAACAGAAATGGTTAAAAGTAGATAAAACAATAAATTCGTTTATAGCCACCAGAAAATGTAAATTTGATATATTCTACAGACTTGGAAATGAAAATAAAACATAAGTTAGAAAACGAAAATGGAGACTTGAAACAAATGTGAAAACGAATAAACATGGATTTATTTATAAATTTAGTAAAATTAGGACTTGGGTTTTACACAATAATTAATATTAATCTACATTATTAACATTATTCATCATTAACCGAACAATTTAATATTAACCTAATTGACATGATAATTACATTTAACATTTTAACCCTTAGTCTTGGCTAGATAAATTTAATAACAATCAATCAACCATTATTAATTAATTGCATTATTTACCACCTAGGTTAACCATAGCTCGTTTATTTATCGACAATAATTAATTATTAATCGACAAAAATTAACATTATTATTCAGCAGTTTTTCACGCAATTATAAATGTGTAGGCGAGTTATGTAAGTGTAGCTACTGCTTACATACCTCGCGTAAGTACACTAACAATAATAAATCACACACATCAATCTTAATCACGAAACTTATTGTTCACTGACACATGTTTAACATAGTTTGCAAGGTATAGTCTTTTATCTAACTGCATCTTATCAAGTTACGACAATTCATACATTACTGAGTTACGACACATAATCAATCAAGGGTTTTTCCCACACACAGTTATATTTTGTTTTCATCCCGACTTCAAGCTACACCTATCTACCTCATAGTTTTAAAAATCAGAAAAATCGGAATTGGAATCAGCCGATTTGCCGATTTAAGGCTTGCCCGGTTCAAACCGGCCTCCAAACCGTTTCGGGAGTAAAGAATCGGTCCTCCAAACCGGTTTATGTAAAAAGTCGGTCGCCCAGTAATAAATCGACCGGTCCAACCGATTTTCGTAAAAAATCGGACCAGTTTGGTAGTGGGCCTGTAGGGCATTAAAACCGAGTTTTTATTTTTATTTTATTTTTTTAAAGTTTAAACTTAATACATCTAATCTGTGGATAAGTCCAGGTGCATGTCCCGGGTGAATTTGAATGAATAGACACTCCTCAGTGGGTTCACCTGACCCAAAACACAAGTCTACTTTTGCAATTATTTGACAGTTCGTGTGAGCAACAGAAATTTCAGTGTTTTTCATTAAAACTAAGATTGTGCAAGTGTTGGTTGACTGTAGGCTTGGTGCAAAGAAGGACAACAAACTCATTGCCACCTTGAAACTGCGATCTCTCATTTCACATCTTTGTTAAAATTTTTGTTTTTATCCTATTTAGTATTTATCTCTTCCAGTTCCAGTCTCCTAGATATGTATTGCATAGTACACTTTGTGCCATTTTGATATATTGACTCTTATATGGTATATACATGAGCAAACATTGGATATTTTGTTTCTAATGCTATGGAATCATGAATTAGAATCTTGAAAATGTTGTTTTTCTTAAAAATTTAAATATTTTATGTATTTTTTAGCAAACCGATTCATTAAATTCAAATCGACCGATTTATGACCGATTCATTACCGATTCCGATTCCGATTCCGAGTTGACACTCGACCGATTCCGAGTCCGATTTCAATTTTTGAAACATTGATCTACCTACATCACAACTAACTTCCACATCCTATCCTTTCCTCTGCTGGACTACCTTGAAGTGTCAAGCCATGACCGGCTCCAGCTAGAACCCGTAAGCAAAAGTGTCGACGACATCGACCAAGCTTCCTCAGCAGGCAACCACCAGTCATCATCACACACCTTTGGGAGCGCGCCATAGCACAGCCCTCCCATGACTTTGGGTTTCGGGGATAAACGGTGGGTAAAGCCTCCACCCCCCCTAATGGAACAAGGGACTATGTCTACCCGGCATAATAACTGCGTTGCACCTGTACTCGGTTTGTCATCGTATAACCAATCTGGGCGGTTGAGTTTCTTGAAACCCTACCCCACCCATACATCATAATAAACAACATAATAATCATGCGAAAGTAAATAATGCATCACTTGCATGCTATTTATCTTTCGGAGTCCATGTCCCCGAGGCTCTCCCACCTCGTAGGATCTAGTTATCACTTAGTCGTTTTAACTTGTAAGTCAGTCCTCGACATACAATATAGAATATCGTGCATAAATCCTCAACATATACACATACATTTCATCATAACATAACAACAATAAACTCATTTATTCGCCATGCACCTGGCATAACATTCATTTACTCAACATATAACTGTAACGGTATCCACGTGCCCATCATTAAGTAATTTGCATACATGAGACAGAATTAACATATGATACATATCTAAACATGACTATCGATCATAATACTAACCCACACACACACATATATCGACAAAATAATGGAACCATATGTCCATAGTGTCGTCAAACCGACGAAGTCTCACAATCAAACAAATACAGCATATAATAGTAGTTCAGGTAGTAGTGTCAAAACGGGGCATTACAGAAACTATCCATCTTGCCGTACCACGTCTCGGGTGCCTGTTTCAATCTGTACAAGGCCTTCTTCAATTTGCACACATGAGTTTGTCTGTCATGTGTCTCAAATCTGAGTGGCTTCTCCACATACACTTCCTCCTCAACTACACCATTCAAGAACGTTGTCTTGACATCCATATGGTTACCTTCCACTTCATCACTGCATCCAATGCAAGTACTGTTCTGATGGAAGTGTATCTGGCTACAGGTGCAAATGTTTCCTCATAATCTATGCCTTCCTTCTGGGAGAATCCACGTGCCACAAATCTTGCCTTGTGTTTTTCTATGCTGCCATCTGCAACATGCTTGATCTTGTAGATCCACTTGGAAGTCACAACAGACTTCCCTTCTGGTCTCGAAACTGCTTCTTCCATAGCTATGTCTCTGGTTCAGGTTGTTCAGTGTCTTCATCTCGACTTCATAAATCTTCTTGAATGTTATAGCTGAATCATTGTCACTTGTTCTTCAAAACAAGTCTCTCTTGTAGTACACGATCTTTCCTATAAGTCAATTTAGTTGCGTGATTAGAAACATTTCATAATTGTCAAAACAAACTCTTATGCATTAATACATAGGTCACATAGTCATGCAACTATCTTAGCCAATGATTCAACACAACATTTACTCATATCCTGTATTCATACGGTAACTTCCTAGATGCCTTCCATCTCTACCAGAACATTGTTAAGAGTGTGCACTACTCCCAACATGTCAGCGAAGAGGTTTCATTCTAGATAAGTAGCAATGGAATGTTGTACAGTACCATAGGCCACTTACCCATTACTTGCATATTAGTAGTATTGTGTTCATTAATGCAACTTTTCTAACATGCATAATACACATCCTAACTCTAGGAACATAAGTATGTACATGACTAAACAATATCACTTAAATAATTAGATATACAGGAAATGACAATTCAAATACTTATCTTTGTTTGGTTGTTGGGTGGACTCCCTCTTGATCTTTGCTTCCTTGCAGGAACTACTGGAGTGTGCTCCTTCTTGATCTCTGCTTCCTTGCAGAATTACTGGAGTGTGCTCTCTCTTGATCTTTGCTTCCTTAACCAATGTTGAAAATGGATGAGAGGTTCTTCCATAGATCATTGATCTTTATTTGTTTTCCGGAGTTCGACTTTGTAGGAGTTTCTCCTACTCCTTTCATGGAATATTGAAAGTCATCTCTAGCTTCACCTTATGAGGTGGAATCTTTCGAATGAACCCATGTAACTGGTTACCTTCATTACAATACATATTCTTCATCACTTGAAGAATCTTCACTTTCTTTCCTGGTTCTCTTTCTTGCAGGTTCATCATCTTCCGCGGTGTGAGCATGGTGTCTTTTCTTGTTGGTCTTCTTTTTGTTGGAGCCACTTTTGTTTCTGGGACAATCTCTGGAGTAACGTCCTCTCATCACATGTATAGCATCTAATGTTAGATAGATCTTTTCTGGTTCTTCTAAAGTTCTCCCTCTGACTTTGGTGGTGGTGTTTCTCTTTCTTACTGTGATGATGGTGCTCCCTTTTGTTGTTATTCCTCCTGGAGTGTGCTGTGAGAGCTTGATCGTTGTTTGCTCCCATCTTCTCTTCTCGAGCTACAAGTCGAGCTTCTTTTTGTGAGCATTCCTCCCACAACCTACTGAATGTGATTAACTTCTTTCTAGCACAAATCCCTTGAATGAAAGAGTTCCATGATCTAGGGAGACCATTCAAGGTGGTCATCACAATTTCTCCATCTTCTACATTTTCTCCCACAGCTTCAAGTTGTTCCTTGATTTGAGAGACCCTTGTAAAGTAGGATTTCATGGTCTCTGCATTTTGTATTTTCACATTCTTCAACTGTTTCCTCAAGGTCATCTTCTGATTTATATTTTTCCCTTCAAATAGCTTGGTCAAGACATCAAACATCTCTTTAGGTGTATTCAAGGATGACACATGTGGGATGAGATGATCCTTAATAGAATCTGCAATGATCCTCTTGGCCTTAACAAATTTCTTCTTATGTATGGCTTTAGCCTCATCTCCCTCTGGTGCTGGAACCTCTTCATTCACATACTTGTCCAAATCATTTTCTTCAAGGACAAGAGCAATCCTATACTTCCATGCTCGGAAGTTATCAGCTCCTTCAAGCTTATCCTCAAGCTTGGTGTGGTGAGATATATTGAATGAGTACCTTAAATGGAAATAGTAAAGCTTTTAGGTCTTACCACTTTAAGATGCCCAAACTGGTTCTGGAGCTGGCTGGCCTAGGGTTTGTTAGAGAAATCCTAATTTTTCAAAGTTGGAATCTTGAACTTCTGATTGGACAGGAAGATGCGCCTCCTCAAGGCGAGTTGTCCAATGTACTCCTTTTTCCAAATTGATGAAGAGAAGCTCCAAAAACTTGATGCCCTAGTCTCTTCAATTTTTACTGTAGATTTGTCGAGCCTTAATTCTGATGTATCTCCGAAATTTCTGCACCTCAAGGTCTGAAACTTCGTCTTGTGATAGTCTGGTCTGTCCTCTATCCAACCCCACAGGTTAGAGCAGGATTGGATTCACCAAGTGGAATTTATGCTAAGTTTCCCACGATGACCTGTTTATGGAATTTTTCAGTATAGCAAACTTGTACGGAATTCCACGTGTCACTGTTTCATCTTCAGGTTCTGAAACTCACACCCGAGAAACTACAGTCCGTGCACTTTCTGGCACATCTTACGAAATCCGATTTGGATCTTCGTAGCCCGAGATATAGCATTTCTCCCTAGGTCACCTTTTTAAAACTGAATTCTGGAGGAGGCTGAAACCCTAATTTTCATGGATCATATCTCCTAAAGTATATCGAATTTGAGGTTGAAACTTGCACACAAGATACTTGAATATTTCAACTTCGGCCTGTCCAGGTTTCAGATCCCGAACCTTCGTCAAAAGTGATTTATAACGAAAATTCCAAGATGACTAGTTTCCGGAAATGGAAACCCTAGCTTCCCGCAGTTGCACAATGTCTTCTTTTTAGGTTAGCTCTGATGCCATGTTAGATTTTCTACTTTCAATCAATATTTATTTAGGATCTTACTGAAAGAATAACATGCAAAGCATAACACAAGAGACAAAGATTTTCCTCGGGGAAATCATAAAGGAGAAAACCCCACAACTTCCTCAGAGATAGAATGATCACCAATACAATGTCACAAAAGTAAAACCCAAAAATAGAGATGGTCTTCAGCAGCTTCTCTCGTCTCCACTTGTGCGAACTTCTCCTCTTTCTCACTAATGTGAATTGAGGGAGTGAGTGAATGAATAAATGAGAGAGCCTAGCTCTCTATTTATACATTCACTCCCACTTTACCTTTACCACTTGACATGTCAGCCTCAACTAAAGCTGACTGGGCTGACTCCTTTAGAGGACTTAAAAACCCCTTTACATTTGACTATGGGGGATCTATTGCCCCGACTTACAATGGAGTGTTAACCTCAATGACTTTACATGACCAAATATAATAATGACATCCCCGACCGGAGGAATAAACATTTCCGTCGGAGGTACAAATAAAATACAAGTGAATATCTTCTGCAGTTACAATAACATTAACAGATACATCACCCAGTGCGAGAGAGATGTCTTGGGAGGTTTCTTTAGAGATTGATGAGAAACAGAGAGGGGCACATTCCAGAGAGAGGGGCGTGTTGCTGCCTGGTTCCACACCTAGGAAAACGTAGTAGAAGTCTTCAAGCTGCTGGTGTGGCCTTGGGGGCAATTTAGAGTCAAGTGCTGTCACCTGAAAACTCGACTCCTCCGTTTATGCTTTCCTAGCGAAGCTAAGGGGGGTGGACCCTAAAATGAAAACAAAACTATGGTGTCTAATCTAGGAGTTAGAAATATTTTTTTTGAAACCAAGATAATGCAACATACATTTATATAAAGCAAAACATCATTCATCAATACATCATTTGCCAATATTCATTATTATCATCATGATTTGCAACATTCATCAATAATATGAAATATAACAATATAAACCAGTGCCTTATAATGGAGTTGAAATAGATGCATGAACTGAAAAAGTAAATGTTGTGCAAGTGTTCTTGGTTTATTTTAATTTTAATGTGGTAGTGATCTTTTTATTATGGCTGGTGGGTTCCCAATATACGCAAAGGTACGGGGAACATGTCCGGAATTTTGATGTGTGGCTTCCCACTCAGACTTGGGCTGGATCGGAGTCTCAAGGAGGTGTTCAGATGCTGTACCAACGAGGGCAAGCCTAATGGTTTCTAGGAGGTAACTACCCAGTTTTGTCTCAAGTCCTTTGAAAAATTTGCCCACGACAACAAAATACTCGTGTTGTGCCGAATTTTCACAAAAATGTTTGTTTATTGGGGTGGTGTTAGATCCTATTACTAGTCATCTTCCCCCTTTTGATGCATACCAACATGATCAGACTGAGCTGCAAGTTGGCCACAGAGCATACGGGAGAAAACCTTGAAAATTTTTAAAGAATTTTATGAACCAAAATTTTATCTTTTAAAACCCCAAGAGTCTCTTTTTAGGCCAGTACTCGGGCAAGCCCTTGTTCTGAAACCCTATATCGAGAAAGTAAGGGGGCGTTTGAGTTTGTAAAAAAATGATTAAAATCTATGTCCTGAGTGAACTTGGGGCCCGCTAGTGGAATGGACCAACAAGGTAAATTTTAACCCTAGTTAGTTTTATTAAATGCGAAAAATGAAATCTAAACTAAAAAAAAATGCAAACCACGAAAATTGAGTCGACATAGTTTTCCCCCCTGGGGGGATGGGGTGTGGGCGCTTGGTTAGCCCACTTGTTCTCGTTTAATATTTTAGATACAATGCAATAGAAATGCCCCAGTCTTTTATTGACTTAGTGGCTTACAAAAATGGAGAGAGAAAAGTATCCGGTTTTGAAAAAATTTAGCTTTGGGTGCTTCAGATGGCCTAGATCTTCAATTTTGAGCCAACATCTCTCCTTGTCTGATCATCATCTACTGCAAACCAGCAAGCAATTATTAGTAGAAGATGGCCTAAAACACTTTAAGAGTGTGTTTGGGTTACCTACTAAAAACCCAAAAAATTTCTAAGTGAAAAACTAAGTAAAAATACAAAAAATTAACCAAGTGAGACAAGTTGTGAGGCTTGTCTCCTTAGGATCTTTGCAAACTCAGTGAGCTGCAAATTACTAGCTCTTATAACAGCCAAATGAACTTTTAGATCAGATCTAACACTACTCTTCAAAACTTTTAAAGATTTGATAATTTTTTACAAGTTGAGAAAAGTAAAATGCTAGATAAATGAAAAGATCTAATCTATTAAAGATGAACACTTTGTAAATGGAATAGATCAGACATTTAGAGTAATAAATCAAAATGTAAAGTTCAGATTGCAAACCACTATTACTCTTTCAAAAAGTAACCAGTAACCAAGGTGAAAGTATGAAGTAGAAGAGAAGGAGATATGGAGAGTTTTTATCAATTTATCAAATTTTTCCTTGAAGAAGCCTTTGAGCCTTCTTGGTGAAGAACTGAAGGGCGACGTCTGCAAAAAGATGTTAGAAAAGTAAAGGAAACAAACAAGATCCTCCACTCATCCACTTGAAATAACTTGCAAATCACATCAACTTGAAGCCAAATGATCAAATCTAGAAATATACATATGAGAAATCAAAAGGAAATGCTCATAAACAAATGACACATTTAAATCAGATCTCTACACTTGCATAGATAAAAGACTAAATAATAAACAAATTATCTAATCCTCCTTATAAATCAATACTGATCCTTCCCAAAGCTAGATTTAGATGCAAAAGAAAACAAGTAGCTCAAATACATGTTACCTCAATGAAAACCATGACATTCACCCACTCATCAAAAGCACTACACCAAGCTTGACCTCCAATGTCTCTTTATTCATTAAGCAAAATGACAAGTACAAAATCGAATTACAAGTGCTAGCTCTAACTCCCAAACTCCAACTAAAGAAAAAGAGAGTGGGAAGCCATGTATATATAGCCAAAGATGGAGAAGAATGGGTGAAATGAGTGGCATAACTCATGGAGAAAATGGGGCTGCCTACTCCCATTTAATGGGCTGCCAAAATCAACCCCAAATCAGCTAAAAATCAGCCACGTGACAGCCCATAAACATAGCTGCAAATTCCATGATTGAAGGGGCCCAATTTTGGGAAATGTGCCCCCCTTAAGTGGAGAAGTAATCTCACTAATATAGCTGCCCGGAATCTTTCCAAAATCAGCTCTTACAACTCCTAAAACATAGGTGAAATATTTCTGACATAAAATCCCCCAAAAAATGGAATTTAATTTTTTGTCATTTTTGATTTTTTTGCATTTTTCTCTCCATTTTTCGCTTTTTTTGATTCTTTCTCCATAAGTGAAAAATAAACAACCCAATGACTATGGAAAGTGGGTATAGGGGTAAGGTGGGTGCTCTGTGTTAAAAAACGAGCACCCCCAAGGCAAAAAAAGACCCCTAGATGACATTTTTATGTCATTTACAATATTTTTTAATGAAACTGTTATCACACTATAGTAGCAGGGCTACTATCCTTGTTCAGTAGATATCTGCACATTCCAGAGCTTCCTTTATTCCAGAGCATGGCTATATATTTTGGATCACTCATGATCAGAGCAGTACATTATTCAGATTTTATGACCTTATGTCAAGGCTGAGCCTTGAGAGTTCAGATTTGATGACTGATGTGACCACTTATCCCATTACAGTTTCAGTTCAGTGCCTAGAGATGTATTTCAGCAGTGTTTCAGATGATGCATGATGATGATTATTATGATGATGTTGTATGATCTATGGATATGTTCTCACTCACTGTAGATTATTATCTTGTTGATTTAGTCATGATCATGGCATGTGCTTGGTATATTATTCCTGATGTGGCAAACTATTTAAAATGAACTGTAAATCATAAATGGACAATTGCTTGCACTTTTAGGTCATTTAACAAAACTTACTGGTATTTCACCTTACATAGACATGGTCTTTCCCTGACACCAGTTGTTTGCTAGTGTAGGCTCCATACTCACTTGTCTCCATCCATACATGACCTTCCTATTTGACTTTAAACCCTGACTAGTCTCATTTTGACTTTCTGATACTGAGGACTTCCCCATTTTTCTACCTCTGTGTTTGGACCGCATCCCTGTTTATCCAGTGTCTCGGCTCTGAGTTGGTGACAGAACTTACCTTTGGTGAGTTGGATTGTAGGCCTAAATCATTCTGGTCGGTTGTCCCGATGTTTGGCATTGGCTCGAACTCCCCCTAGTCACTTGAGATGTTGTTGGCTAAAACTGAAAGCTCATGTTCTACCAATGGAAACTAAAAATTCGCCCATGGAAACAAAAAAGGGCAAGAGCAATGAAAAGCTAAAAATACTCCTCGAAGAGTATAAGAAAGGTCCAAAAAGCAATGGTTCTTAAAAGTTATATCTAAACAATTGCTGACCTTATAAATATGTGAAAAACATGCCCTGGATGCAAGCTGCAACTAGTTGTGCTTCTCAGCACATCTGAAATCCGAAGGGTTATGTAGGCCAAAAGGCCATGGAATAAAATTGAATGATCCTAATGAACCTGGATCAACTTGATATAGACATGATGCCTAAGTTGAATAAGCACTCTCTAAACAACTTATCCATTTGTGAGGCACAACCATCCCCCGTGTTATTTTGTCCAACACAGAGTTTGTAGCTTCCCCCCTTCTCCCAGTCCAAAGTATTTTTGAGTTAAGTTAGACAAGTCAAACCCTTGGCCCAACCTTGCTCCTAGCCTTCATCCTTCACTAGCAGTCTGACCATGTCCAATGAGTGAGTTTGTCATTTGAACTATGGTGCAAGTAATTTATTATAACAACGGAATATGTTAACTCGATTAATGCCACTGAATGGAATTCATACTTTGAGCTTAGCTATGGAAATGATTGGAGAAGCATTGTCTTAGTCTACTGATGTGATTTATCCTTGATTATATATATTCTTGGGATCCGTGATGATGTGGACCATGTATGATTGATTATTGGTGATGATTTATGGGCCCACATGTTTGATGATGATATCATATGATGGACATATGATGCAGATGATGTTTGATCCAGTTCAGCAGGTTTATTATTTCTTCAGATCAGCAGATTATACATTGTCCATATATGGTGGACCCTACAGCAGGCCCATTAGGGCAACCCAGGGTGTATGAGTACTCATTCCTAGTGGATTTGGGTCTTCTGGATCCATTGAGACACTTATCTTTCAGTTCCGGGCACTTCTGACAGTGATTGATGCAGTTTTACACTTGTTGACCAGATTGGGGGCTGATTTCCCAGCCTGAGCAGCAGGGGCCCCGAGAGGCCAGTTCACCTAGGGCGCTGATGATGGAAGGGGTGGTCCAGCCACTTGTTATTACCATTTATCCCCCCTTCCGGAGAGCCTGGTGGGCTCAGATGGACAGCGCTAGCACCCTAGGAGGCAGTTTTGGCACTTTCACATTTCCCGAGGCAGTAAAAAAATGGGATAAAGTGGTCACTGAGGAAATCGATTTGGGCAATTGAGGCAAGGTTTTGGCATTTGGTTTTCACAGAGGTCTTCCAGGATGGCATCACTATCTTCCAGTCAGTTTTCACCATGTGGGTATGCCCGGATTGATCACAGGAGGACATTTACTGCTTGACTGTCATGGATTCTGAGGACAGTTTTGATCATTTTTATTATATTGGACATATTTTATTATTTTATTGTGCCTTGGGGATGAGCTAGTAAGGATTAATACCTCCTAGCCCCACCATGAGCTTATTTTATCATGTCCTAGTCATCATGAGGTGGATTATTGTACTTTTTACCCCTCTAGTGGGATGACGTCACCCTCCATTGTACCATTTAGTGAGGGCGCTATTGTTATGTTGAATGATCCATGTGATATATTGTTATGGGTCATCTTAGCCATTGATTGTATGATGAGATCTTATAATCTCAACCACCCATTTGATGTAGTATTATGGAGTGGTATAGGGTTTTGATCTTTATTATCCTATATAAGGAGGAGACCCCCCATTGTAAAGCTCACCTTTGGAGCTCTGGAATATTGGAATAGAAGATTTTTTGTGGAGCACATCTCTCTTGCATTGTGGATTCTCTTGCATATTGAATATACAGTATCTCTTCTATGTATCATTGTGGATTTTGGTGCTTTTGCTAACCTTTTGACAGGAAAGTCGAATTGGAGAGAGGAGGGCGACTTTTTGAGGGTTATTGTTGGAGGGATCCACATATTCTCTCTTGGGTTGATCTTGTGACAGGGAGTATCATTATTGTATCTTCGTGACATAGTTGATGCTTTCTATTACATCTTTCTACCATTTTCATAATCATCTTGCTTGACTTGTTTCTTTGATCTTGTCTTGTAGGAGGAGGACGATTTGGCTATCTTGGAGAAGGGCGATTTGGTTGGAGCACTTGGATCTCACTCTTGAATATAAACATAGGAGAATGCTATCAACTTGCAAGGTGGCCATAAGCAATTGAGGTAAGATCTACAAGGTATGTGCCTCTTTCATCCATTCTATCTTCATTGGTCATAAAACCCTAATTAAATCAAAACCCCAAATTTGGTATTTCTTAGATCTACTTAGATCTAGCCTTGCAATTGAAAAGATATTAAAAACCCACCTCTATAGGATCCACCCCTAGTTGGATCTATAGTTTGGTGGTGATTGGCTAAAAATTGACACACCTTTCAATGCAAAAAAGCCTTCTTGAACCTAAATCGATTTTCCTAAGAGAAGCTTGTTGGGTTAGATCTAGCACATGGGTAGGTGAGATCCCACTTGATTTGACATCTAGACATTTGATAACCTATACCCATATCTTTACTTTGGTGAAAACTACCTTGTGGACATCTCTCCATGTTTTAAGGGGTTGAAACCCCCTTTTGATCTTCTTGGTACCTTAAAACTTAGATCTACTAAGATCTAGCCACTTGATTCACTTGAAACTTTGAAGGAACATAGATCGGGGTACTAACATCCCGGATCTACATTTTGGTGGCCATTGGACTTGATTTGGTCCACCAAAACCCATTTTGGGACCCTCCTTGAGCAAGTCGCACCCCCTTGTTTTTTTTGAGTGGTCCACTTCTAGGAAGTGGGTGTTTGAGTTTTTCGTGGATTTGGAATGCCCATGCCTTGAAACCTAGGTCTACACTGTCCTTTCATCAAGACCCTCCTTGGGGATTGCATTCCTTGTTTTAAGGGATTGTGGTCCACTTTTGGTCATTATTTAAAAAAAAAACCTAGATCTAGTAAAGATCCAACCATTGGATCTCATCCAATCCACTCGACTTGGCTTCTAGGTGTCCCGATCTACACTTTGACATCCTTCTTGACTCCATTAGCCCATCCAACAAGGCACTAGTCCTTCTCCAAGCAAGGCGCACTCCTTGGGATTAGTGTCAAACCCTAGATCTAGTACATGGGTAATCCTAGAACCAACTCCAACTTATAGATCTAGCCTAGATCTAACTTATAGTACCATCCTCACACCTAACTTCACCTTGTGGGTCCACCTAGAACCATTTCACACTTCCCAAGACAACAAGACCCACTTGTGTAAACACATGGTACTACACCTAGTAATCATACCCCATCATGTGGCCTAAACCATACATAGGTTGAAGTACTTATTATCCATTACACCACCTTTAACCATTTCTTAACCCTTAGGTCCACTTAGCCTTGCATTGGTTTCCGTAACTCATCATTTATATATATCCTTTGAAACCTTTGTTTGGATCCAATCAACTGTGATTGGGGTATAGGGTCTCCCCCTTGGTCTAGTTATACCTTGACTTAAAGCGAAGAGTGCCTCGGTTGACGTGACTCCCACCTGCATTGGGAACCGTGGCATCTCTTGGGTCACCTCTTTAGTTGCCTAGCTCCTCTACCGTCCCGGATGGGATACCACTAGGGGCAACTACAAGTTGTGTGATAACATTTTTGGCGCCGTTGCCGGGGAGGTAGAGGCCTACCTTGGTTCAATATACCTGTTTTGTCTCACTCTCTCCCTGCACTTTAAACGACATACATCTTGGTAGAAGAGTTTAAAAATCTACTTGGCGACTCCAATTCGTGACTCCGCTGAGGATCGGCCCCATTCCCATCCTTCAATTTTGTAATTTGTAAATCATAAATGAATTCAGACATTTTCTTCCAAATGACAAGGTGTATGAATGAAATATATGAGAATCTATCTCGCTATAGAGGGCAGTTGGAAGAAAGTAATGAAAATCAATCAACATATCAATATGGGAGTGATTATGTACACAATTCTTATGACTCTCATCATTCTTTTCATTCTTCAAGTAAAACTATTAACCCAATTAATTCAAACAAAAGTCAATCTCGACCAAGGCCTTGCAACCAAAGCATTCGGTCAAATGACTCTAGCATTCCAGTTAGGCATCCAAAACTAATCCCTAGTAGAATGGCCAAAGTTATTAGAAATCCAGCTAAGCCATCTCCTTTTGACTTCTCTGAAATTCATGGGGCACCTCATCTTATGCCAAATAATTACTCTGAAAGGTTGCCTTGTTTCTATGGAAATTATTTTGAGTCAATTGAAAATCACTTACAAAGATTTTGGGATTATATGGAAGTTAGGGGTGCTGATGATGAAGATGTTTATATGCGGGCCCTGGGTGAGACATTAGGTGGAAATGCCGGTTTATGGTTTGATAATTTAGCCCCGAGATCCATCACTGGATATGATATGTTTACTAGATTATTAAAGAATAAATGGGGTAGAAATATTGAAGAATCCTTAACAGAGACATCAAGCAATAACTGTGCTGTTGAGGATCAGTTTGATAAGGACCATGATAATAATAATGACACTTCAAATCAGTCCTTGAGTAGCCCCTCTTCTGACCTTGAAGAAATTTCTGATTCTGTGGATCCTTCAGAAAAAGAACTTCTTAATCATTCTATCATTAACAATCCATTAATTTCTTATCATCTTTTTGAAGAAGAAAGTGGGGACATTGACCAAGATCCATTAGTGGTGGTTTCACATGATCATTGTGCAAATAATCAGGATGTTTTAAATGAACTTGTTAATTTTCTTCCTGACAAATTAAATGAAAATGATCACTCATCCTCTTATAATTTTAATGATGAATTAATAGAAGGTCAATCTCAAGATGAGGATGAAATAGTGAATCACACTAGATGCTCTAATCTGTGTTCCACTTCTTATAATGAGTCTTTAATTTTTTCCATCCTTAATCAAGATAACTTAGAGTTAGATAGCTATGGTCAATCTTGTCCTCATATTGTAAATATTAAACTTGATCAAAAGGTTAAAATCATTCCTACAGTAAAGAGTGCTTTCTTTTGTCAAAATCCAAGGTCAAACTTATTTATTCATTTGGGAGAATTTTCATATTTGCAATCCACCCTCCCTTCCCAACTCTTTCAATCATCTTTGGGTTGGTGCTCTAGTCAAATTTTTGCCTTGGAATTTTTCAATAGGAAGTATATGCACGATTACATGATTGGAGAAAAAGCACTTCATTTCCCTTTTCAGTCACCTTGGAACAATAATGCTTGTTGTCAAATTATCAATCATTCTTGGTGGCTAGAAAAGGTGTTTAAAGATCAATTTCATCTTTTCTCCATTTTTGAGCATCAAGAGGGTCTAGTTTTGATTTTTCGTCTTTTAAGCCTTGATTTGTCCCCACTTGGTTTTTATTTGATCATCAGTCCCAAGGAGTACCGTATTGAATATGCAAGTAAAGTGAATGAGGAAAGTAGTGCATTAAATCAAATGCCATATGTTTTCCCTCCATCAAATTTAAACAATCATTTGCATAAATTTTATGATCCTATCAGTTCTTTGATGGAGGATGTCTGCTTCAGTCAATATTCTCCTTGGCGTGATTTCATGTGGCTCCATTCAAATCCTTCTTCAATTTCTGAACAAGTCAGGAAGATTGTGCTCTCAAATTCAGTAATCTTTAATCCAATCTTGACTTGCTTTATCAACAAAAATCAAAGAAAAATCATTAACTTAT
This sequence comes from Larix kaempferi, assembly GCA_027924585.1. Taxonomy (NCBI): domain Eukaryota; kingdom Viridiplantae; phylum Streptophyta; class Pinopsida; order Pinales; family Pinaceae; genus Larix; species Larix kaempferi. Next base: position 9,713,667 of record BSBM01000047.1, on the reverse strand, counting down.
TTGATGAATGGTTGCACTGGATTTATGATTTTACCTAACATTTGTGCTGAATGGTTAGAGTAGGGTAGGTAGGACCAAATAAGCTCACTTGAGCAGTAGGATTTGTGTGATTTTTCTTTTTCTGTGTGATGAGTATTGTCCCTTTTCCTTTTTCTGCCTGAAGTGTCTGCTTGTTTTGCTTCTTTATTGAGTTGAGCCTTGCTCCTTCCTAAGCTTGTTTCTTCTCATGCATACACTTAAGAAATTTTAGTTGTCATTTATGTGTGGCTGCCTGTGCAAGTTGAGATTGCCTGTTTAAAAGAAGTTCTCTTTTCCTCCTGCACAGTAATAAAAATAATGAATGATGAATAAATAATATATGCCATGTTAGTTTATATTTTGGCGCATTTCAGTTTCCGTTTTAGAGTAGAAGTCATTTTCAGTTTTATTTTATATATTTGTCCCATACATGCTCCATGATGGTATTCTAGTGTTTGTGAGAGCAAGAACAGGTGCAAAATAAAGCTGAAAGCAAGGATGGTGCAGTGCTGGATTGAAGATTGATGCAGAGCAGATCGAGACCAGAGATTCTGAGGTTCTCAAGCGCTCTCTCCCTTAGAGCACTTGTCCCAGCTGGAGCTAGATGTTATCACACTATAGTAGCAGGGCTACTATCCTTGTTCAGCAGATATCTGCACATTCCAGAGCTTCCTTTATTCCAGAGCATGGCTATATATTTTGGATCACTCATGATCAGAGCAGTACATTATTCAGATTTTATGACCTTATGTCAAGGCTGAGCCTTGAGAGTTCAGATTTGATGACTGATGTGACCACTTATCCCATTACAGTTTCAGTTCAGTGCCTAGAGATGTATTTCAGCAGTGTTTCAGATGATGCATGATGATGATTATTATGATGATGTTGTATGATCTATGGATATGTTCTCACTCACTGTAGATTATTATCTTGTTGATTTAGTCATGATCATGGCATGTGCTTGGTATATTATTCCTGATGTGGCAAACTATTTAAAATGAACTGTAAATCATAAATGGACAATTGCTTGCACTTTTAGGTCATTTAACAAAACTTACTGGTATTTCACCTTACATAGACATGGTCTTTCCCTGACACCAGTTGTTTGCTAGTGTAGGCTCCATACTCACTTGTCTCCATCCATACATGACCTTCCTATTTGACTTTAAACCCTGACTAGTCTCATTTTGACTTTCTGATACTGAGGACTTCCCCATTTTTCTACCTCTGTGTTTGGACCGCATCCCTGTTTATCCAGTGTCTCGGCTCTGAGTTGGTGACAGAACTTACCTTTGGTGAGTTGGATTGTAGGCCTAAATCATTCTGGTCGGTTGTCCCGATGTTTGGCATTGGCTCGAACTCCCCCTAGTCACTTGAGATGTTGTTGGCTAAAACTGAAAGCTCATGTTCTACCAATGGAAACTAAAAATTCGCCCATGGAAACAAAAAAGGGCAAGAGCAATGAAAAGCTAAAAATACTCCTCGAAGAGTATAAGAAAGGTCCAAAAAGCAATGGTTCTTAAAAGTTATATCTAAACAATTGCTGACCTTATAAATATGTGAAAAACATGCCCTGGATGCAAGCTGCAACTAGTTGTGCTTCTCAGCACATCTGAAATCCGAAGGGTTATGTAGGCCAAAAGGCCATGGAATAAAATTGAATGATCCTAATGAACCTGGATCAACTTGATATAGACATGATGCCTAAGTTGAATAAGCACTCTCTAAACAACTTATCCATTTGTGAGGCACAACCATCCCCCGTGTTATTTTGTCCAACACAGAGTTTGTAGCTTCCCCCCTTCTCCCAGTCCAAAGTATTTTTGAGTTAAGTTAGACAAGTCAAACCCTTGGCCCAACCTTGCTCCTAGCCTTCATCCTTCACTAGCAGTCTGACCATGTCCAATGAGTGAGTTTGTCATTTGAACTATGGTGCAAGTAATTTATTATAACAACGGAATATGTTAACTCGATTAATGCCACTGAATGGAATTCATACTTTGAGCTTAGCTATGGAAATGATTGGAGAAGCATTGTCTTAGTCTACTGATGTGATTTATCCTTGATTATATATATTCTTGGGATCCGTGATGATGTGGACCATGTATGATTGATTATTGGTGATGATTTATGGGCCCACATGTTTGATGATGATATCATATGATGGACATATGATGCAGATGATGTTTGATCCAGTTCAGCAGGTTTATTATTTCTTCAGATCAGCAGATTATACATTGTCCATATATGGTGGACCCTACAGCAGGCCCATTAGGGCAACCCAGGGTGTATGAGTACTCATTCCTAGTGGATTTGGGTCTTCTGGATCCATTGAGACACTTATCTTTCAGTTCCGGGCACTTCTGACAGTGATTGATGCAGTTTTACACTTGTTGACCAGATTGGGGGCTGATTTCCCAGCCTGAGCAGCAGGGGCCCCGAGAGGCCAGTTCACCTAGGGCGCTGATGATGGAAGGGGTGGTCCAGCCACTTGTTATTACCATTTATCCCCCCTTCCGGAGAGCCTGGTGGGCTCAGATGGACAGCGCTAGCACCCTAGGAGGCAGTTTTGGCACTTTCACATTTCCCGAGGCAGTAAAAAAATGGGATAAAGTGGTCACTGAGGAAATCGATTTGGGCAATTGAGGCAAGGTTTTGGCATTTGGTTTTCACAGAGGTCTTCCAGGATGGCATCACTATCTTCCAGTCAGTTTTCACCATGTGGGTATGCCCGGATTGATCACAGGAGGACATTTACTGCTTGACTGTCATGGATTCTGAGGACAGTTTTGATCATTTTTATTATATTGGACATATTTTATTATTTTATTGTGCCTTGGGGATGAGCTAGTAAGGATTAATACCTCCTAGCCCCACCATGAGCTTATTTTATCATGTCCTAGTCATCATGAGGTGGATTATTGTACTTTTTACCCCTCTAGTGGGATGACGTCACCCTCCATTGTACCATTTAGTGAGGGCGCTATTGTTATGTTGAATGATCCATGTGATATATTGTTATGGGTCATCTTAGCCATTGATTGTATGATGAGATCTTATAATCTCAACCACCCATTTGATGTAGTATTATGGAGTGGTATAGGGTTTTGATCTTTATTATCCTATATAAGGAGGAGACCCCCCATTGTAAAGCTCACCTTTGGAGCTCTGGAATATTGGAATAGAAGATTTTTTGTGGAGCACATCTCTCTTGCATTGTGGATTCTCTTGCATATTGAATATACAGTATCTCTTCTATGTATCATTGTGGATTTTGGTGCTTTTGCTAACCTTTTGACAGGAAAGTCGAATTGGAGAGAGGAGGGCGACTTTTTGAGGGTTATTGTTGGAGGGATCCACATATTCTCTCTTGGGTTGATCTTGTGACAGGGAGTATCATTATTGTATCTTCGTGACATAGTTGATGCTTTCTATTACATCTTTCTACCATTTTCATAATCATCTTGCTTGACTTGTTTCTTTGATCTTGTCTTGTAGGAGGAGGACGATTTGGCTATCTTGGAGAAGGGCGATTTGGTTGGAGCACTTGGATCTCACTCTTGAATATAAACATAGGAGAATGCTATCAACTTGCAAGGTGGCCATAAGCAATTGAGGTAAGATCTACAAGGTATGTGCCTCTTTCATCCATTCTATCTTCATTGGTCATAAAACCCTAATTAAATCAAAACCCCAAATTTGGTATTTCTTAGATCTACTTAGATCTAGCCTTGCAATTGAAAAGATATTAAAAACCCACCTCTATAGGATCCACCCCTAGTTGGATCTATAGTTTGGTGGTGATTGGCTAAAAATTGACACACCTTTCAATGCAAAAAAGCCTTCTTGAACCTAAATCGATTTTCCTAAGAGAAGCTTGTTGGGTTAGATCTAGCACATGGGTAGGTGAGATCCCACTTGATTTGACATCTAGACATTTGATAACCTATACCCATATCTTTACTTTGGTGAAAACTACCTTGTGGACATCTCTCCATGTTTTAAGGGGTTGAAACCCCCTTTTGATCTTCTTGGTACCTTAAAACTTAGATCTACTAAGATCTAGCCACTTGATTCACTTGAAACTTTGAAGGAACATAGATCGGGGTACTAACATCCCGGATCTACATTTTGGTGGCCATTGGACTTGATTTGGTCCACCAAAACCCATTTTGGGACCCTCCTTGAGCAAGTCGCACCCCCTTGTTTTTTTTGAGTGGTCCACTTCTAGGAAGTGGGTGTTTGAGTTTTTCGTGGATTTGGAATGCCCATGCCTTGAAACCTAGGTCTACACTGTCCTTTCATCAAGACCCTCCTTGGGGATTGCATTCCTTGTTTTAAGGGATTGTGGTCCACTTTTGGTCATTATTTAAAAAAAAAACCTAGATCTAGTAAAGATCCAACCATTGGATCTCATCCAATCCACTCGACTTGGCTTCTAGGTGTCCCGATCTACACTTTGACATCCTTCTTGACTCCATTAGCCCATCCAACAAGGCACTAGTCCTTCTCCAAGCAAGGCGCACTCCTTGGGATTAGTGTCAAACCCTAGATCTAGTACATGGGTAATCCTAGAACCAACTCCAACTTATAGATCTAGCCTAGATCTAACTTATAGTACCATCCTCACACCTAACTTCACCTTGTGGGTCCACCTAGAACCATTTCACACTTCCCAAGACAACAAGACCCACTTGTGTAAACACATGGTACTACACCTAGTAATCATACCCCATCATGTGGCCTAAACCATACATAGGTTGAAGTACTTATTATCCATTACACCACCTTTAACCATTTCTTAACCCTTAGGTCCACTTAGCCTTGCATTGGTTTCCGTAACTCATCATTTATATATATCCTTTGAAACCTTTGTTTGGATCCAATCAACTGTGATTGGGGTATAGGGTCTCCCCCTTGGTCTAGTTATACCTTGACTTAAAGCGAAGAGTGCCTCGATTGACGTGACTCCCACCTGCATTGGGAACCGTGGCATCTCTTGGGTCACCTCTTTAGTTGCCTAGCTCCTCTACCGTCCCGGATGGGATACCACTAGGGGCAACTACAAGTTGTGTGATAACAGAAACCATTAAAAAATGGCTCATTTACGGAAAAAATACTTTTCGCCGAAAATTAAAAAACAACCTAGGGGGACTTAGCACATGTTCACATGACTCAAAAATAATGTCTAGCATGTTCATATACATTGACCCATGGACTTTAATAATTCCCTAAGGCCCGTTAACCTCATCAAGCATTCCAGCTTTGGAGGAGCAGGAAAAAAACCCAAAAAATATGTTATGCACTAATGCAAGACATAATTAGTAGGTGAAAAAACTCCTTGGAATACCTGACTTAGTCAAAAAGTCCTAGGGAACCAAGTCCTTTACAAAACACCATGCTAGTACATTTATTACAAACCCCGCAGGGCCATGGACATGTGGTAAAAAATAAAAAAAAGGGCCCTCAAAAAGGCCTGATGGTCATCATATCATCGAAAATGAACATTGACATGTTCAACTTTGCCCGCTCACTTGATAGTCCATCTAAGTACAACTTAGCTGGCAACAGGGCGCATTCTTTGAGGAGAAAGATCAGATATGAGACAGATCTGATGTGCTTGTGGAGTATCCTTTAGGGAGGTTGAGATTGCTTCAGTATTTGACAAGATTCCAGAGCTGAGGAATTAGATACTTGATCATTCAGAGTGGGGCGACTTCAGAGCAGTGGAGGAGGGGTGCATTTCCCAAGCAGAGGGGGCCCATATCATACTCAGAGGTTGCAACAATACTTCAGTGATTGAGCATATCAGAGTAGAGATGGTTAGAGAGTTAGTGCGAATTCCAGAGATTGGTAGTGACAGTGATCAAAGATCCAGAGTTAGAGAAGACAACTAGGGCGCATTTCCCAAGAGCAACAACTTCTACTACATGCAGATCTAGGGTTTTGACCCGTCAGGTTCTTATTGTATTTCTGAATAACTAATTGTACTCTCTCTATATTATATGCTCAGGGCTCGAGATTGAAGAAAGCCCCATAGATGCTCGTTTTCCCCATTGGGGTTTCCAGGGTAAATCTGAGAGTTTCATATGTGTGATTGCCATGATTATGTGTTAAGTTGATAAGAGATTTCTAGTGCTTTTTGTTATAAGTATCTTGCATAGTTGTGATCTTCTCTGGCATAGAGAAGTTGGGATTGCTTGTGGCTTATTGAGACTCAAGGCCTGTTGAGATCTCAGATTTCTAGATCGCGTAATGGCATTTGGAAAAATTATAAATTCCCTATCTTGTTAAACCCTCGTGGAAGCCATATCAAATCTAAGTCTAGCAATACTAGTGTGCCATACATTTTATCCAAGTAACTTATGCATATATTCTTTATCCCTTGTGTGTTGCTTGTGTAGCTGTGGGTTTATGTTTTCACTTTCGTAGATCTTTAGTTAACCCCTAAGAGAGAACCCCCTAGGGTACCAATTTATTCCATTTTCAAATCTTCAAGGTGCCTTGTTCCCTTCCAAATTGGTCCTACAACTACTATGAGAAAGTTGGTTCCACCACCAAGTATTCGGGAAAGTTTGACTGGGGACACCCCCGTTGCTAGTCCGGGTTTGCCCTTAGCAGGTCCGGGAAGCCTAAAGAGAGGATACCTTGGCTGGAGTGGCATTTTGGGGACGAGTCTCGAGGTTCGATCAATCTAGCCGTCGTTACTCGCTGCCGACATAGAGACCACCACATCATCTGACAACTTTTTTGGCGTCATTGCTGGGGAGGCAGAGACTGCATTGGTTGATCATAGCGAATATTTCCTTGCTACTTTGCTTAGTCAAATTTGTCCTGCATCAGATCTTGCACGTTTGTTTTTGGGTGGCAGATTTTGTTTACTTGATTGATGTCCTTGCAATTTTTTGGTTATCTCACATTTTGACATCTCTATCTCCCTTGCTTCTATCAACATTCATTTGGTGATAATCATATCTAATTCACTTGGCGACTCCACACCGCGACTCTACTTAGGAGTGAGCCTCTCATCCTTAAAATCTAAGAAATTTGAAGGACCCTATTGTATATTCCTGAACTCCCACCTCTGACAGAAAGAATCCTCGAACCTAATCTGTTGATTCTCAATTAAAATATCTAATTTACAAGGGTCACAGAGTTATGCATTTAGCCCTTCTCACATTGTATCTTCATCTACTCATCAATTTCCCCGTGTTGTCCCTCAACTTGTGTCTATGGCTGGTGTCAATCAAGGTGGTAATCCCAATCCACCCCTTAGAGGCCAAGACCATTTAGAAACCATGCTGCATCCCCTTTTGATTTTTCTGCTATTATTGGTGCCTCGAATCCCTTGCCAAATCAATACCATGAAAGGTTACCTCGTTTGAATGGCAACAATGCAATCTCCTTTAAAGAGCATATAAAATTATTTGGAAAATGGTCATCAAGTTGGGGATTGAACATGAGGATGTCTGTATAAAACTTTTGCCGTAATCACTCGATAGTGATGACGCTTATCGATGGTTTTCGACTTTGGCACCTAATTCCATTGATGTATATGACACATTTGTACGGTGCCTGATCAACAAATGGGGAACTAAATATGCTGGTAAGTTTCTCCTGAAACAAATATTTGAGATTAAGAACAAAGACAATGAAATGGTTCGAGAATTTAACCTTAGAGTTGACAAGGTCCTTGGTAGAATTCTTGAAAACATTAAGCCTCAGGACCCGTTATCAGAAAATTTCTAGTGACTTTGAGTATGTGTAATCCTATCTAGGATGGTAGAGAGCTATAGCCACTAGGCCGGTGATAGCTAACAAATCCTACCCCCAAAATGGTGTCACGTCGAATAGGCTCCTCTCTCTTTAGGCTTCCCAGTTTCACTTGTGGTGAAACCAAACTAGCCACGGGAGGTGACCCTAGCCAAGCTTTCCAAAGAATGAGTTAAGAGTGATCCCAACTCTTCTTGAGTACTTGCTAGACTGTCTTTTAAAAAAAGGCTACAAGGTACTTGAAATGCTTTAAGATTTAATGGAGAAAGAGGTACCTTGGATAAGACTTCTAGGACTTGGAAAATGGTCACTAAGCTAAGATTAATGGAGTTGGCTATGAGATTTATGAGTATAAGAAAATGGACCAGCGAAGTAAATCACTTAGTAACTTGTCGAAAATGAAGCCTAGAAGGACAATGATAAGGCTAAATTGTTCCAGCTCAATGACTTAAGGGGATAAGAAATGTAAGAACAGGAGTTGGATTTGTTTTCAGAAGGCCCTAACATACAAAATATCTTGTTGCAAATGACTAATCACACATGCATAACACCAACCAACAAGCAAACCAAGCATGCTAAGGAAAATGAGCAACACCCACTTCGTAGAAGTTGATTTGAGATTACTGCCTACACCTAGGGTGCTATGGAGTCAAGAAATGGGTTTGCTCAGAGTATAAATCGGCCCCAAATGCAACATATCAATTTATCCCAAGTGAAAGGAATTTACCCACAAACCCCACATGCAACAACAAAATGTTTTGGAGAATTTTAATAATAGATTGACTAGTGGTTTTCAAAGTTACTTCATTAAGAGATCCAGGTAATCACCTTGTTTTCAGATGCTTGACAAAGTTCTTTCTCCTCGCTCAACAACCTTGAATAAATCCCAGCCCAAAAAGCTCACTCCAAATGAAGGCGCACTTGTTTTTCCTGGTGACTGCAATCCTGTAAAACAATCAAGAGAACTATTAGAAAAGTGAATCACGGTGACTAAAAGATAAACTCAATGTTTGTAAAATCAAAATAGCAAGTGGGATTAGGAGGGAATAGCAAGAAAATAGATAGTCAAGGCAAATCGATTTCATTCATAGAAAACCCCTGTTAAGAGAAGCAAGTTGCTCCAGGAAAGTTGTCCTCTCTTCCTGCAAGAAAATCACGCAATATAAATATCCCAGGCAAGAAATGGTTGATATCTAGTAGTAGTAGGAGCGTGACAAGAAATGAAAATCCATCAAAATCATCCAAGAGACCAGAGTTTTGCACCACAAAAATTTCTGATTACTTGCACTGCTGAAATGAGCCAAAAGTCCATTACATTGAAGAAAATCAGAGATCACTCTCTTTTAGAGATAAAGAGTGGCAAAATCCCTAACTCATCCTTATGTGGATGGATGAGATTAAAAGATGATAGTACATGATCAACGAATGAGATTTTATCTCACTTTTATCTTTTTGAAATGGCAGGAAATGACTATCTATTGAGGGGGGCGAATTATCTCCAAATGCCCAAGTACAATGTCACAATACATGAATGATATATCAAATAAGATGCTAGGGGCATCAAGTTATCCCCTTGATGATTGAAACACACTTTTATTACAATACCAACGTTAAGATCCAAGTCACAAGATGAAGAATGCGCCCTCTAGGGAGAGAAGAAGCCCCACCATGAAGATAAACATCACATAACAAGTGGAAAAAAGTTGTGACTCTAGGGAAAGTGGTCCAAATGTGTCTAGGGGACCATCATAACAATACCCAAGTCATATTTTTCCATTCACTTATCCCACCATCATTCATCAAAGACCTTAGTATTTTTTAATTTTTATTTTCTACTGGAATAAAATAATTAATCACACAATTGCCCAAATCTTCATCTTTCTTTGCCTGGATTGAATATTTGATTGCAATGATAAATTTGTAGACCTCGAAAACCATAAGATCCACTACTCATATGCCCATAACCAAATTGATATGATCTGCTAGAAGATTTATCCAAATATATATATATATATATATATTTATTTTTTTTCCAAAGGAAAAAAATCATTTTATTCTTCGAATAAACATAGAACTGCTCATGTGAGCTTACATCATATAGACTGTCAGAATCCTTTCAGTCTTGTTCAAAAACAGAAGGCTCCAAATAGCCATACAGACTTGAGCTCGGTAGAGCTTACATTAATAGGTCTCAACCCGAGGGTTGTAAATGTTGTTCCACAAAAATTACAAAAAATATACAATCCTCTCAGTACCACTTTACAAGAGATCTGGAGATTGGGTTATCTCCAAGATTTTCTATCTCCATGCCTCCAAGTTGTAAAGCTAGGGCCAATTTTGACAGTGAATCCGCCTCTGTGTTGAGTTCTCTGTAAATGTGGCTGAAAGTGGCTAATTCGAAGCTGGATTTCAAGTCCTGAATTTCTCTTAAGAGATGTTGTAGATTGGGAACTCTGATCTCATTCAGCTCATTTGCCCAATCGATCACCACCTTTGAATCTCCAAAAATTTGGATCTTTGAAAGCTGCGCATTCTTGGCTAGCTTTAAAACTGTCCACGGAGTAGCTAACTCTGCCTTGTTGTTTGTTGCTCTGCTAATAGCATACTTGAAGCATAATTTTTTATTATCAGATTGAAATATAATGCCTCCAGCACCCCCCAACGGCAGATCTCCTTGACTGGCTCCGTCGAAGAAAGCCCAAGGAATGTTTTTATGAATAGCTGGAGCAGTAATCTTTCTCTTTTTGTTTTGTTTTCGGAATGTGCTTATGCTCCTGTAAGTTCTTCAACAGAGGGTACTGGTAAGGTCAGAGGGGAGAAGAACATTTTGAAAGATAGCTTTATTGCGAGCAGTCCAGATACTAAAGACAAAAAGTGCTAGGAAGGCATCATAATTTTGTACCCCTTCGCTGAGCCACCAATCTTTAGAGCGTTGTTCCAAAGGCAAAAAATCTGGAGGAGAATTATAGTTGACAGGGCGAGCCACTGAGGTCCAAACATAACTGGCATAAGGGCAAGAATCAAATAAATGAGAAGAGTTTTCATCCTGTGCTTTGCATAAAACACAAAAACTAAGGCCTTCATATCCTCTTCTTTTCAAAACTTCCCAGGTAAGAAGTTTGTTGGTAAGTGCCAACCAAAGAGTAATCTTGGTTTTTAAAGGACTGTGGATCTTCCAAAGTTTAAGCCACCACCACTTCGTTTCTTCTCTGAAATGTTCATGACAATCGACTTCATAACCAAGTTTTGCTGTGTAGTCCCCATTATGGGCATTTTTAGTCCAAATTAATTTGTCCTCAGAAACGTCAGAAAGGTGGATAAAATTAGCATTCAAAGAGTGAATGTAAAGGTCCCATTTGGCTGTCTCTGCTTCATTCAAACCTAAATCTGGGCCAACCTTCCAACCTACTCTGCCAATTAATAAGGGAGTATGCACTTGTGCATCAGCTAGGACACAAATTCTCTATCCTCTTAGCTTAGCTACTAGGGGTTCATAAAGCTTATAGGTGTCTCCACTACCTGCCCAAGGGTCTTCTCCAATTCTTACTTTTTTCCCATCCCCAATCTTCCGAGCTAGCCAATTACCGATCAGGGGAAAGGAGATCACCAGGGATTTCCATCCGACAGATCCATTTTTAAAGGATTTGATTGGGTTTCTGAGCCAATCTATATAGAGAAACCAAGGCAATACTTCGAAATCATTACTTTACCCCACAGAGACTCAGGGAACTGGGTAAGCCTCCAAAGGGATCTGGCCGCCAAAGCTTTGCAGGATGTGGTTGGATTTTTTAAGCCCCATCCACCTAACTCCTTGGGTAATGATAGAGTAGACCAGTTGACCAACGGGATACCTTCTCTCTGTCTACTAGCCATCCAGAGGAAGGAGAAACATTTTTTCCTTATCTTGGATAGAATTCCTTTGGAAATATAGGTTATCATTTCCCAGTATATTGGGATACTCTGGAGCACTGATTTTAGCAGCACCAATCTTCCTCCTCAAGATAGAAAACGATTAGTCCAGGTATCAACTCGAGCTTCAACCTTTTTGAACAACCAAAACCAGTCCTGAAAAGAATAGCTATTCGGTTTTAGAAAGAAACCCAAATACTTAAAACCTTCCTTAATAGGAGAGGATGGACAGGAGAGGACTGAGAATGAGGACTGTAATAGGGCATCCGAGAACTCATTATAGGTAAAATTGGATTTATGAATATTAATCTCCATGCCTGTTGCCTTCTTAAAGGTTTTGAGAATAGAAGCATAGGCCCTTAGATTCGCTACTGAACCTTTACCAAGAAGTAGCACATCATCAACAAAAAGGTTATGAGTTATTTCTACAATGCTTGAAACCCAGATTCCTTCGATTTTCCTTTTAGACTTGGAATCCAGAATTAGACGACTCAGAGCTTCAACAATTAACAGGAATAAAAAGGGGGACAAGGGGCACCCCTGATGCAGACGTCTAGTAGGAAAGATAAAGTTAGAGGGGAGCCATTCACAAGGAATGCAAGGTTTGTTGAAAGTATGTAGCCCATTTTCTAGTCTACCATTTTTAGGTCCATTCCTATTTGGATTAGGGCTAATCTCAAGAAGGTCCAATCCACTCTATCATAAGCCTTGGAGAGGTCTAGCTTAAGGGCAAAGGCACATAATTTTTCTTTGTTAATAGTATGTAAGGCTTCCTGAGCCAAGGATACAGCATCATGTATCTGCCTATTGTGGAGGAAGCCAAACTGTTCCTCAGAAATGATCTTGCTCAGAATTGGCTTCAACCTTTGTGCAATGGTTTTTGAGATCACCTTGTAGATGAGGTTACAGGAGGAGATCGGCCTGAAGTCATCAAAGGTGGAAGCTTTCTATTTTTTGGGGATTAGAGTAATGAAAGTTGCATTCATGGCTCCCAACACTTTACCAGACTTTTGAGATTCTTTAACCACCTTCACGAGATCATAGAAGCATAGGAAAAAGTCCACTGAAAAACCATCAGGACCTGGACTTTTACCTTTTTGAAAGGAAAAAAGTATCCATCTTATTTCTTCCTTAGTGATTTCTTTGTTGAGCTCCTCATTCATATCCTCAAAGATTAAACAAGGAAAGGTTTTTAAGACTTCTAAGATCTCTGAAATAGAGCTACCTTGGTGCTCTCTAAAAATGGAGGAAAAATGTCTCTCTGCTTCACTGGCTTTGTCGGCGAAGGAGTTAACCACGATTCCATTTCCATTCTTAATTTCGGTGATTGTATTTAAGCTCCTTCTGTGAAAAGCAAACTTATGAAAGTATTTTGTATTCCTATCTCCTTCGGACAGCCATAACGCCCTACTCTTCAGCTTCCAATTCTTTTCTTCTTGTAGAAGAGTTGTGTCCTTTTTATTTTCCAGCCTTGATAATCTTCCAACTTCTTCAGTAGAAAAGACTCCTGCAGTGTTTTTTCTAAAAAGTTCCTCAATTTCTTCTTCAACTTCCTTCAGTTCCTTTTGGAAATGCATTTATGTTTCTTGTCCCACTCCTTGGAGACTTTTTTCACCTTCTTCAGGTTATCCATAAACTGTTGCATGAAGGAAAGACCCCTTGTTTCAACTAGCGGAGTCCAGGTAGAGGAAATTAGATTTATATAATCTTCATCTTCAGACCAACGTGGGTTGTATCTGAAAGGTGGAGGTGGTTTTTTTTCAGGGATCGTAAACTTCAGAGTTTTAGGTCTGTGGTCTGAGGAACCACCAGTTTCAACAGAGGATTGAATAATCAAGTGATCATTGACTAAGGATTTGCTAATCAGGAATCTATCAAGCCTTTTGGAAATAACACAGTCCCCACCCTGTTTATTTCTCCATGTTGGTTCCAATTTTACAGGCATAATGTCCACTAGCCCCTTTTGTTCAAAAAAATTGGAGAAGAACTGGCTTAAGGAATCAACTCTTGCTTTCTTACCCCAGCATTCGTTAGCAGAGAGGGTCAAGTTTAAGTCTCCTCCCAGAATTAAGTTTGGATTTGACAAAAAGCTGGAATTCCCAAGGGATTCCCAGTAGGATTTCCTTTCAAAATAGGGACCATAAACATTTAAAATTGAAACCCTGAGACCTAAAGACGAATCTTCCAGTATGGTTCCAATAGCCGAGTCAAGACTTTCCGCCGAAATCAAAGAGAGCCCAGGAATCCAAGCAGTTACAAGCCCTCCAGAGTTTCCAAAGGCATCTAGACATACCATCTTCCAATCTTTCAGAAAAAATTGAATGACTTCTTCAGCTTTCTTCCCATCCATCATCATCTGTTGCAGTAACAGAATAGAAGGTTTTAAGCTTGAGACCACTCGCTTGAGGGATATTTGTTTGGAGGCTCCCCTCAGCCCCCTTATGTTTAAAGAGAGAATAAGCATTAAGAACCCTGGCTTAGGGCTTTATTAACTCTAAGAGCCCGGGTTATAGTAGATTGTTTTCCGTTTTTAATCTCTGAGATAGCTTGTTTTTGTGCCCTTGACAGGAAGGATTTTCTTCCCATCTGGATCTTGGGCGCAGGGTTAAGAGCAATGCCGCCTGAGGAAATCACAGGGTCCTCTTTGGTGACGATCGAGTAGTATCGTAGGTTATAGACCTTCCTTTGGGGAACAAAGGAAGGGGGAATAGAACTGGAAGTCGAGGGTCCAGGAGAAAGAACATGACTAACAGGGGTAGGAATAACCATTAAGGGAGAAGAAGGGAAGGAAGGGACGTTGGGGGAGGAAGAAATACCTTGATTTAAAGTAGTTGGAGACTCCAACGACAAATCAGGAACCGCTTCTGAGAGTAGACCAAGAGTGTCTGTACCTGAGAGCTCAAAGATTTTTGCCAATCCGCTTAACCGCTTCGGATCATCCTTGCGGCATAGAGGTAGCTCCGTGCTGGGCTCACCATCACCACCTTTTTTCGCTTCATCAACTTTTGCGTGTGCCTGAGACCCACTGTTGAAACTTTTGTCAGGGGACCCACTGCCAACTGTCAAACCAGACCAGCCTTCACCATTGTAGTGAACCTTACACGTAGCATAAACGTCCACCAACTGTTGCTTAATAGGCGCCTCATCGTTGTTCGTCACCTTTTTCTTGCCAACTTCCGCGTCTTCGGGTATATCATCAATAAGGGGACGTTGTAAGGAAAGATAATCTTTTTTTACCCAAACCTTTTTAGAATTTCCCTGAATTCTCTGGACTGCGCAATCCTTTTGCAAGTGACCAACCTTGCGGCAATTGAAGCAGCGGAAGGGTAATTTCCAATAGTCGAGCTTCTGAGACCAGGTACTTCCATACATTTGAATTTTAACTTCTTCGTATAGACCTTCTTTTAAGTCTAGTTCGACCAACATTTTAATGCATCTTCTATCAGGCTTGGATTCCCAACCTTCTTCCAGGGCTATAAACTTCCCAAGTTTGTTCTTGATGGCCTCGAGCATAGGAAGTTGCCAAAAAAACATCGGGAGACCTGGTAGAATCACCTAGACCTGCTGTTTATTATGGGGTTCTTTCTTAGCATTAAAATCCACCCTCCATTTCTTAAGAATTAGACCAGCAGGGCCCCAACGCCAACTCTGGTTTGACAGTTTGGGTCTATCTTCTTTCT
This sequence comes from Larix kaempferi, assembly GCA_027924585.1. Classification (NCBI taxonomy): domain Eukaryota; kingdom Viridiplantae; phylum Streptophyta; class Pinopsida; order Pinales; family Pinaceae; genus Larix; species Larix kaempferi. The sequence continues at coordinate 9,698,287 of BSBM01000047.1, read as the reverse complement.
GGTGCAACTTAAGCAAGAACCAACCCCGAGGTAAAACATGGAAGTCTGGTCTGTAACCTAACAGGGAATTCCAATTCTCGTCCATCCAATTCTGCAAAGCCAAACGTCCTGTGATTTTTCCACAAAACCTACCAACCAAAGCTGAGCTCAGGTAGTCTGGAATTTCTGGAATTTGGATATCTTTCCCGACGATGAGCTCTGCATAACCTTTTTTCGGACGAATACCTCTGGATTTACTTGAACCAGGCTTGATTCGAGGTAACTGTCTTGTTATCACATATATAGTAGCCGGGCTACCATACATTATTTTTCTGATGCCAGTACACTATTCAGCCAGTTCCCTTACATTGAGATGCTGAGAGGAGCATCTATATTGGATCACTATCAGATTTTGGACAACAGTATGTATTCCCCATGCCATGACTGAGTCTCAGGACACTCAGAGAGATGACCAATGTAGCCATTATACCAGTTGTACAAAGCAGTCAGTAGCGCCCAGAGTTGTAGCAGCAGTTTCAGAGGACAGATGATGGTACAGGTGATGAGCATTCAGGTATATGACTCAGCAGGTATATCATTGTGTTATGGTTATATTGCTTTTATATTTATTCTTATAGCATGTCTTAGCACTTAGTGTCATGATCTGGCGATCATATAGATATGTGGACCTGGTTGATCATATTATATATATTATATTGTCCCTACTCAGACTTAGAAGTTCACTATTCATACTCATTGGTTTTACCCTCCTTAGGAGAATAGAGGTGATCATTCCACCATACCTTGGCTTGCTAGTGTTGGCTCCATTATTCATTGTCTTCATCCATCCATTGCCTACCTTTTAGTTTATCACCTTGGCTTACTATTTGACTAGTGGCATGGAGGACTTTTCCCCACTGTAGCCTCTATATTGGATGAGCTTCCCTGTTTACTGTGTCTCGGCTCTGAGTTGGTGACAAAACTTACCTTTGGTGAGTTGGATTGTAGGCCTAAATCATTCTGGTCGGTTGTCCTGATGTTTTGCATTGGCTCGAACTCCCCCTAGTCACTTGAGATGTTGTTGGGTAAAACTGAAAGCTCATGTACTATTTATGGAAACTGATAAATTTGCCCATGGAAATTAAAAAGGGCAAGAGCGATGAACTGTTGAAAAATACTCCTCGAAGAGTATAAGAAAGGTCCAAAAAAGCAATCATTCTTAAAAGCTATATCTAAACAATTGCTGACCTTATACATGTACAAAAAACATGCCCTGGATGTAAGCTGCAATTAGTTGTGCTTATCAGCACACCTGAGATCCGAAGGGTTATGTAGGCCAAAAAGGCCATGAAATGAAATTGAATGATCCTAATGAACCTGGATCAACTTGATATAGACATGATCCCTAAGTTGAATAGGCACTCTCTAAACAACTTATCCATTTGTGAGACACCGCCATTCCCTGTGTTGTTTCTCATTCAATATATACTATGGTGTGTATTCCCTTTCCCTTTGCCAAAGTGTCACAAAGTTAAGTCAGTCAAGTCATCCCTTAGCCTAGCCAGTTATTTTAGCCTTCACCCTATGAAGTGAGTATGATCTTGAAAGTCTCGTCTGAGTAATAATAATAATTAATGACATTATATATTTGGATTTAGATCGCCAGTAATGATTACTTTGTGTTATAATTGTTATTTGAATAAGTTGTAGAGTATGCATTAACCTTTGACAATTTGCAGCAGCTTCCGATGATGGTCTGAGTTATATTTGGTCATGTTGACTTGGTCAAACCTAGTTTGACCAAGGTCAGCCATAGGACATGAGATGGTTGGACCTTGTGATGATATGGATTGATGATATATGGTCTATGTACATGTACATGATGATTCTATGTAGCAGCTACAGGGTTATGATGATGATTCATGGTTTACAACATTATTTGATCATTTACAGATTATTATTATTTGACCTGTTCCGGTATATTGGATATATATATTGATCATGCAGAGACTCATATGGTGTATGAGTACACATCTTGGATGGATTTGGACCTTTCGAGTCCAATGAGACAGTTTGTTTTTAGTTCCCAGCACTTACAGTGATGATTGAGCCTCAGTAGGCTATCCTAGTGCAGTTTTGGTTTGTTGGAGACCCTGTCAGAGCAGATGTGATTTTTATCCGGTTGACTTAGGGCACTATGCTTGGAAGGGGTGGTCCAACCACTTGTTTTTACCATATTACCCCCTTCCCGGACACACTGGTGCCCTCACCTTGACAGCGTAGGCACTCCAGGAGGCAGTTTGGGGCAGTTTCACGCTTCTCGAGGCATTTCAGGATTGGTAGACATGGCTATTGAGGAATTCGATTTGGGCTACTGAGGCAATGTTTTGGCATGGGATGATCAGTGATGATGGATTGATGTCTTCCACACCTCCTCCAGCAGTTTCAGCTTCATCGGGGCCCGCATCCACCACTTATGGCACTTTCTGATGATTTCTGAGGTCTTTTGAGGCCTACGATTTGACCATAGAGGCACGATTTGGTATATTGATGACTATTTTATTATTTTGTGCTATGGGGATTGACCAAGGGCGGCTAAAATTACCCCTTGGACCCACCATAAGCTTCCTATTATATTTTGTCATCATGATTTGGTGGGATTCCCCTCTTCTAGGGTGATTTTGTCCACTTATATTATATTTTATGAGTGATCCATGCATTTTATTGTTGAGCTCATCTCAACCATTGATTAGACATTTGTATCTTTAAATCTTAGCCACTCATTCAAAAAGTGGTTAGGATTTTGATGCCTCTCCTTCCTATTTAAAGGAGAGAGCTTCTCATTGTAAGGGGTCTTTGGCTCTTGGATTATTGGTATAGAAAAACTTTCTTGTGGAAATTCTTGTGGTCTCCTTTGCATCTGGTGTTCTTAGATGGTGATTGGAAAGTCTATTGCAACATAGCATTTGGAATTTGTGGTAAGATCTATCTATTTTGGAAATCATTGTCTTGTCTACAGGAGGGCGACTTCAACAAGGGCGATTTTGCAAGGCTTCTTCAAATCGACTTTCTTGGCATTTGCTTGTATCAGGGGGGTATCATTAGTATCATTGTGATCTATGCTATCTTTCTGTTGCTTCTCTTGTGGCATTAGTCTTATCTCTTGATTACATCAAATTTGATATTGTTGACGTTTGTTGTGTAGGAGAGAGGGCGCATTGGCTTCTTAGACTAAATTGATTGCATAGAAAACTACCTCAAAGCTTCTCAAATTGATTGGGTTTGCATAGATCATCATCATCAAGGCATCTACAAGGTTACCCAGGTAAGATCCACAGGGTTGTTTCTCTTATCTTGATCCAATCCATTGACATAGCTCATAAATTGATAAAACCTTTATTTCTTCAAACCCTCATTTTTACATTTTCTCAGATCTACTTAGATCTAGTGGGTTGTTGGGTATAATATTGAAAACCCACCTCTATAGCATCCACAGCATCCCGGATCTATAGTTTGGTGAGGATTGGCTTCCATTTGACTCTCTTCCCAATCCAACCTAGCTTCTCCAGGCAAGGGTGAGTTGACCTAGATCTAGTTGATGGGTAGTTGAGATCCCGCTTGTTTCATGATCCACACATCCAATAACCTACCCCCAGATTGTCACTTTTCTGATTTCTACCTTGTGGGACCTATTCCACATTTTAAGGGATTTAATCCGCATTTTGGACCACTGGGTATCTTTAAACTCAGATCTAGCCATCGGATTGCTTTGAAATTGTAGATCCACACTCCCACTTGATCAACCTACTTGGATCTAAAGTTTGGATGCCATTGGACTTGTCTTGGTCCACTTATCCCACTTTTTAGCCTCCTTGGGTAAAGTCGCACCACCTTGGAGAAGTGAGTTGTCCCACTTCCAGGACATGGGTACATGAGATTTTTGTGGATTTGGAACGGGAGTAATTCAAAACCTAGGTCTAGTAGGTCACCTTGTCAAATCTTGCCTTGGGGATAGCATTCCTTGTTTTAAGGGATTGTGGTCCACTTAAGTCAAACCTAGATCTAGACCTATTCATCCATCAAGACTTTAATTGCCCACTTGTCTCATGCAATAGGAGTCCTTAACCACAAGTTAACTTTACTTTGACTCCATTATCCCAATTCCCAGGGCACGGGTCTCTCTCCAAGACAATTCGACTTTCCTAGATTGTTGGATTAACTTGTGGTTTGACCCTTGTGTGGTAAACTAAACCCTTTGATGCTATCATACTTCATGATCAAGCTTGTCACTTGTACTAGTTAGCCCCAATTCAACCCTAAACTACCCTGCATTGGACACGGTTCCCAAGGCAGTGGATTTTCTCACTTTGAATTAGTATTTTAATCCTGGATCCTATTTCACAAATCATAAGTCACTCTCACATCAATAATGAACCAAAGCTATACTCATTGAACCCCTCACTTGTCTTGTGACTTCATCCTAAGGTCTAGGTTAAACCATACACCTTACTTCACTTAGAATTAACTTGATTTGGTGTTTTGGTTTTGATCTCTCCTGTCGGGAGTAGATCGGGTCTCCCCCTTTGTTGTCTGGGCTAGATAACATAAAGTGAAGGTTGCCTCGACTGGCGTGACAACCATCTATTGGAGGTCGAGGTGATCGTGGTTGCACCTTTTGAGTTTCCCTTCTCTATTGCCATCCATGAGTGGATACATCCATAGGGGTAACTACAGTTTAGGTGATAACATTTTGGCGCCGCTGCCGGGGAGGTAATAGCTTACTCTGGTTTGACATATATTTCCTAGAGCCCTACTCCCGTTCTTCCTGCCTAACATTTTGGGTATTGAAAGGCATAGGGCTTACCTTGGACAAACTAGTAGTCATTATTCTCTCTCTCTTGCATATACAACGACACATATCTTGGTAGAAGAGTTCAAATCTACCTGGCGACTCCCAACCGTGACTCCGCTGAGGAGTGAGCTCATTCACATCCTCACAACACCTAGAACTATGCCTTGCGTCACTTATTCAGAGCACGATATGATTTTGAAAATGATGACCGAAATGAGTGGTTTAATTCGAAACTTGAATGGGGTAGTTCTCAGAAAACAAAGTGAGAATATCAAATGCTATGAAGCTTTCTATAAAACCTCTGAGGGTGTGTATACCAATGAATATCTTCAAACTAGGTCTACAAGCAAAGCTTCTGATGGTCGAGTAGTAACTAGGTCTCAGGCGAAGAATAACTCGAAAGATATAGATAAGAGCAAAACTACTGTGAAAGAAAATTCCCTTGACCAAAGGAACATCACTCGTAGGGTCCCCACTCAAACTCCAAACATTCTTCCTAAAGGAATTATAAAGAAAAATGATCAGCCCAGAAGGTTGTCTCCTCAAGTCTCCAAGAAGGTAACAAGTTCGAGCCCTGCTAAACCCCAGGTTCGGGAGCCAGTGCAAAGAAAGCAAGTGAATACTCCTAGCAAAGAGATTTCCCCTATAACACAAGAAAAGCTGAATTCAAATATATTGGGAAAACTCTCTGGATCCTCTGTCATGTTATCTTTGAAAGACTTGGTAGTTATCCCTTCTGTTAGAGCACAGGTAATGCATTTATTGGGTCTAAAAATAAATACCAAGGATCAAGAAAAGGCTTGCAACCTAGAGATTGATTTGAGTAACTTCTTATCCAAACCCAATATCCCTGTGTCCTTGGGGGAACTTTTGAAAATCCCTTCATACTTTAATCAGGCAACTAAATTCTTAGGAATCAAGCCTAAAGTCAAGAATCCTGTGAAATTAACAATTGAGGAAGACCCCCCATTATGATTCAAAGTGTAATTGATAAAGGTAGGGGTCACCCCCCTTTTTATATTGCTTTGGAGATCAATCAATTGATATTACATAACTGTATGTTAGATTCAGGAGCAGAAGTAAATGTTATGCCTCTTAAGGTCATGGAACAATTGGAGCTAAAACCATCCAGAGAATATAGAAATGTGTGTGGGATGGATTCTAGGCCTGTTAAGTCAGAAGGTATGATTGAGAATCTCAAGATGAAGTTGGCTGCTTATCCTGCAATTGAAATAAGTATGAATGTTTTGGTTTTAGATATTCCCGACGCATGGGGGATGTTGCTATCAAGGGAGTGGGCTGCCAAATTAGGAGGAAGTATCCAAATGGATTTATCTTACGCAACCATTCCTATTGGGGAAAAAGCTTCTTATAGATTGATGAATGAAAAACCTATGACAGAGCATGTAGAAACACTCGACTATTTGTTTGAAGAGGCTGTGCGCCTCACTGAGGAAGTTGGAAATTATATGGTGATGGCTAACTTTTGGGAAGAGCCCTGGCAACATCCTTTCCCTCCTAGTCAAGTTTGGAAAATGCATTTTGATGGGGCTAAATCTAGGCATGGTGCTGGAGTTAGAATTGTCCTTACATCTCCTTCTGGTGAAGAAAAATTATTTGCATATCATCTTGAATTTGAGTGCACAAACAATGTAGCTGAGTATGAGGCATTGCTTTTAGGGTTAGAGATTTGCCGCGAACAAAAGATTAAATGTGTAAATGTAACAGGAGACTCTGATTTGATTGTGTCCCAAGTGAAGAACCAGTTTGCAGCCAAAAATAATAGGCTTAGGGATTATCGAAATGCGGTTTGGGATACCATAGAAATGTTTGATGCCTTTGCAATACGAGCAGTCCCAAGAGAAGAGAATACCCTGGCCGATGCATTATTAGTAATAGCATGCACCTTTGAAACTCCAGATCATCTTAAGGATAAAGAGTGTAAGGTTGAAGTAATATTTAGACCATCGGTTCCTGATAATCAAGATCATTGGCAAATCTTTGATAATGATGCACAAATCATTGCATTCTTACAAAACATTGAAAATTTTCAGAATTGCAATGTGAATTTAGAAGATAAATTAAACGGTTCTTCCATTCAAGATTTTGATGTTATGAAATTAGCAATACCTCTGGAGAAAAATTTCAATAGGCATGATGAATACAAAGGTAAAAGAGCTGAACCGGTAGATGAAGTTATAGAGATAAATATTGGAACCTCAGTTTCTCCTAGAATGATTAGGATAGGAAAGAATGCCTTCCCAGAAGAAAGAAAGGCGATTGTGAATCTAATTAGGAAATATAGAGACATTTTTGCCTGGGCGTATGATGAACTCAAAACTTTTGATCCTGAAATTATTGAGCATACTATCCCTTTGCATGAAGGAGCTAAACCTTATAGGCAAAAGTTAAGAAATGTCAATCCTAAACTTGCACCATTGATAAAAAAAGAGCTTGAAAAAATGTTGGCTGCAGGAATTATCCAACCTGTTCGACACACTACTTGGGTTTCTAACCCGGTGATTGTAAGAAAGAAAAGTGGTGAAATCAGGGTATGTATTGATTTCAGAAACCTAAACCAAGCATCCCTTAAAGACAATTACCCTTTGCCAAATATGGAAAATTTGTTGCAGAGTGTCACTGGGGCAGGTATGTTGTCAATGTTGGATGGGCTCTCAGGGTATAATCAGGTACGTATTAGAAAGGAAGACAGAGATAAAACAACCTTTACTACTCCATGGGGAACTTTCCAATATATAAGAATGCCTTTCGGGTTATTAAATGTCGGTTCTACTTTTCAAAGAACTATGGATCAGGCATTTAGTGATTTGATTGGGAAAATCATTGCCATTTATCAGGATGACTTGACAGTGTTTTCAAAGAAATGAGGAGACCATATAGAACATTTGAGAAGAGTTTTTGAGCGTTGCAGAAAGTTTGGCATATCTTTGACTCCCAAAATGTCAACTTTTGGAGTAGATGAGGGTAAGTTATTAGGACATATTGTGTCAAAAGAAGGTATCAGAATCGACCCAGATCGTGTCCAGGCCATCAATGCTATTGCAGCACCCCATAATGTGGCCACCTTGCAATCTTTCTTTGGTAAAATAAATTTTGTCCGAAGATTCATTCCAAACTTAGCAGAATTGGCCAAACCATTAAATGCCCTTCTTAAAAAGGATGTGAAGTTTGTATGGGATAAAGAATGTGAATCGTCTTTCACCAAGCTTAAAAAAGCCATTTCAACCTCCCCTATGTTAGCTTGTCCTAATTACAATAAAGAGTTCATGATTTACTCGTATGCTTCGGAAGATACTATTGCTGGTGTGTTATTACAAAAGAATGATGAAAACCATGAACAACCTATAGCCTTTATGAGTAAAAATTTGAGAGATGCTGAACTAAAGTATACCACAACTGAAAAACAAGCTTACGCTTTAGTCAAAGCTTTGAAACATTTTAGAACATATGTGGGATATTCCAAAATCAAGGCATATGTCCCATATCAAGCGGTAAAGGATGTTCTGTCACAAGCAGATGGTATAGGTGTAAGAGGAAATTGGATTTCACGCATACAAGAGTATGATCTAGAAATTAAGCCTATCAAGACTATTAAAGGACAAGGGTTAGTTCAAATTTTAACTGAAAAGGGAGGTAACATGGTAAATCTGGTAAGTGAAAGAAACCTTGGTATTCTAAACATTGATGACGAGCATGAATGGTACAAAGATATTATGTATTTCTTGAGAAACTTGTCATGCCCTGATCACCTTGTAGATCATCAAAGAAGAGGATTGAGATTAAAAGCTGAGAAGTATGTTGTTATCACACAACTTGTAGTTGCCCCTAGTGGTATCCCATCCGGGACGGTAGAGGAGTCAGGCAACTAAAGAGGTAACCCAAGAGATGCCACGGTTCCCAATGCAGGTGGGAGTCACGTCAACCGAGGCACTCTTCGCTTTAGGTCAAGGTATAACTAAACCAAGGGGGAGACCCTATACCCCAATCACAGTTGATTGGACCCAAACAAAGGTTTCTAAGTGTAGGTAAGTAATGAGTTACGGAAACCAATGCAAGGCTAAGTGGACCTAAGGTTTAAGGTATGGTTGAGGGAAGTGTAAGAGATTATTAATGTTTCAACCTATGTATGGTCTAGGTCACATGATGGGGTATGATGAAAAAGTATAGTACCATGTGTTTACACAAGTGGATCTAGTTTCTTGGGAAGTGTGAAATGGTTCTAGGTGGACCCACAAGGTGAAGTTAGGTGTGAGGATGGTACTATAGGTTAGATATAGGCTAGATCTATGAGTTTGAGTTGGTTCTAGGAGTACCCATGTACTAGATCTAGGGTTTGACACGAATCCCAAGGAGTGCGACTTACTTGGAGAAGGACTAGTGCCTTGTTGAATGGGCTAATGGAGTCAAGAAGTATGTCAAAGTGTAGATCGGGACACCTAGAAGCCAAGTCAAGTGGGTTGGATGAGATCCAATGGTTGGATCTTACTAGATCTAGGTTTTTAAGTGATTACCCTAACTGGACCAAAATCCCTTGAAACAAGGAATGCAACCCCCAAGGCGGATCAGGACAAAAAGACAGTATAGACCTAGGTTTCAAGGCATGGGCATTCCAAATCCACGAAAATCTCAAACACACACCTCCTAGAAGTGGACCAACTCAAATTTTCAAGGGGGTGCGATTTGCTCAAGGAAGGCCAAAAAGTGGGTTTTGGTGGACCAAATCAAGTCCAATGGCCACCAAATTGTAGATCCGGGATGCTAGTACCCCGATCTATGTATGTTCAAAAGATCAAGTCAATCCAAGGGCTAGATCTTAGTAGATCTAAGTTTTAAGGTGCCAAGAAGATCAAAAGGGGGTTTTAACCCCTTAAAACATGGAGAGATGTCCACAAGGTAGTTTTCACCAAAGTAAGGATGTGGGGGTAGGTTATCAAGTGTCTAGATTTCAAATCAAGCGGGATCTTACCTACCCATGTGCTAGATCTAACCCAACAAGCCTCTCTTAGGGAAGTGCGATTTGGTTCAAGAAGGCTTTTTGCATTGAAAAGTGTGTCAAGTTTTAGCCAATCACCACCAAACTATAGATCCAACTAGGGGTGGATGCTATAGAGGTGGGTTTTCAATCTTTTTTCAAATGCAAGGCTAGATCTAAGTAGATCTAGGAAATACCAAAAACAAGGGTTTTAATTTGATTAGGGTTTTTATGACCAATGAAGATAGAATGGATGAAAGAGGCACATACCTTGTAGATCTTACCTCAATTGCTTGTGGCCACCTTGCAAGTTGATAGCATTCTCCTATGTGTATATTCAAGAGTGAGATCCAAGTGCTCCAACCAAAATGTCCTTCTCCAAGATAATCAAATCGTCCTCCTCCTACAAGACAAGATCAAAGAAACAAGTCAAGCAAGATGATTATGAAAATGGTAGAAAGATGTAATAGAAAGCATCAACTATGTCACGAAGATACAATAATGATACTCCCTGTCACAAGATCAACCCAAGAGAGACTATGTGGATCCCTCCAACAATAACTCTCATGAAGTCGCCCTCCTCTCTCCAATTCGACTTTCCTGTCAAAAGATTAGTAAAAGCACAAAAATCCACAATGATACATAGAAGAGATACTCTGTATATTCAATATGCAAGAGAATCCACAATGCAAAAGAAATGTGCTCCACAAAAAAAATCTTCTATTCCAATATTCCAGAGCTCCAAAGGTGCCTTTACAATGAGAGGCTCTCTCCTTTAAATAGGAAGGAGAGGCACCAAAACCCTAACCACTTTTTGAATGAGTGGCTAAGATTAAAAGATACAAATGTCTAATCAATGGTTGAGATGAGCTCAACAATGAAATACATGGATCGCTAATAAAATATAATATAAGTGGACAAAATCGCCCTATAAGAGGGGAATCCCACCAAGTCATGATGACAAAATATCATAAGAGGCTTATGGTGGGTCCAAGGGGTAATTTTATCCCTCCTTGGTCAATCCCCATAGCACAATAACCAATAAATAATCATGAAAGTACCAAATCGTGCCTCCATAGTGAAGTCGTGGTCCTCAAAAGACCTCAAAAATCCACAGAAAGTGCCATAAGTGATGGATGCGGGCCCCGATGAAGCTGAAACTGCTGGAGAAGGTGTGGAAGGTCCCGATCTATCATCACTGATCATCCCATGCCATAACTTTGCCTCAGTAGCCCAAATCGATTTCCTCAATAGCCATTTCTACCAATCCTGAAATGCCTTGGGAAGCGTGAAACTGCCCCAAACAGCCTCCTGGAGTGCTGGCGCTGTCAAGGTGAGGGCACCAATGTGTCCGGGAGGGGGGTAATATGGTAAAAACAAGTGGCTGGACCACCCCCTCCATCATCAGCGCCCTAGGTCAACCGGATAAAAATCACATCTGCTCCGACAGACCAAAACTGCACTAGGACAGCCTACTGAGGTTAAATCATCACTGTAAGTGCCCGGAACTGAAAACAAACTGTCTCATTGGACTCAGAAGGTCCAAATCCATCCAAGATGTGTAGTCATACACCATATGAATCTCTGCATGATCAAAATAAATATCCAATATACCGGATCAAGGCCAATAATAATGCGTTGTACATATACAAACACTGTTGTAACCCCAGAATCATCATCATAACCCTGTAGCTGCTGCATAGAGTCATCATGTATGTATACATAGACCATATATCATCTGTCCATATCATCATAAGGTCCAACATCTCATGTCCCATGGTCCTCCATGGTCAAACTAGGTCTAACCAAGACCAAATATAACTCAGATCATCATCAATAGCTACTGCAAAGTGTCAAGGTTAATATATGCTCTACAACTTATTCAAATAACAATTATAACACAGAGTGGTCATGACTGGCGATCTAAATCCAAATATATAGTGTCGTTAATTATTATTATTACTCAGACTAGACTTTCAGGATCATACTCATTTCATAGTTGTGATCAATTTGCTAGTGAAGGGTGAAGGCTTAAATTAACTGGCTAGGCTAAGGGATGACTTAACTGTCTTGACTTTGTGACACTTTGGCAAGGGAAAGGGAATACACCATAGTATATACTGAATGAGCAATAACACAGGGAATGGCGGTGTCTCACAAATGGATGAGTTGTTTAAAGAGGGTTTATTCACCTTCACAGATGCGCACAATCCATAATACAAATAAGGCCAGCAATTGTTTAGATATAGCATTTAAGTTTTGGGCCTGAAGTTTCCATAGCCTTGATCTATGTGTGTTTACAAACACATTGCATAGATTTACATTTTTTTCTTTAGGCTTTCTGCTGCAGGTGTGTTTTTAAGGCACTTGTTTACCTGAGCACTTCTAGGTGTGTCATGGACAGCTTGTTTACCTAGGTATTTATTTTCCAAAATATATAACATTTTATTTTCATTGCCATGTTCATTTGGCATGCCTCTCATTCATGTGTGTTTAGAAACACATTGCATGAATGGGCTTTTCATACAAGATATAGCATTTCATTTTTCCAAATTTTGTATTCATGGCAGCACTAAAAGTTTCAGGTTTAGCCAACACAACTTTAGTGACTAGGGGGAATTCACAAGGAACTCCAACTCACCATAGGTAAGTTTTGTCACCAACTCAGAGCCGAGACACAATAAACAGGGAAGCTCATCCAATACAGAGGCTACAGTGGGGAAAAGTCCTCCATGCCACTAGTCAAGTAGTAAGTCAGGGTGATAATCTAAAAGGTAGGCCATGGATGGATGAAGACAATGAAATGATGGAGCCAACACTAGCAAGCCAAAGTATGGTGTAATGATCACCTCTATTCTCCCTAAGGAGGGTATGTACCAATGAGTATGAGTAGTGAACTTCTAAGTCTGAGTAGGGACAATATAATATATATAATAGATCAACCAGGTCCATATATCTATATGATCGCCAGATCATGACACTAAGTGCTAAGACATGCTATAAGAATAAGTATAAAAGCAATCTAACCATAACACCACGATATACCTGCTGAGTCATATACCTGAAAGCTCATCAACCTGTACCATCATCTGTCCTCTGAGACTGCTGCTGTAACTCTAGGCACTACTGTCTGCTCTGTACCAATGGTATAATGGCTACATCGGTCATCTCTCTGAGTGTCCTGAAACTCAGTCATGGCATGGGGAATACAACTGCTGTCCACAATCTGATAGTGATCCAATATAGATGCTCATCTCATCATCTCAAAGTAAAGGAACTGGCTGAAATGTGCTTTGGAATCTGAAAAATAATGTATAGTAGCCTGGAATGTGCTCATCTCATCATCCCCTTTTGAGTTAGTATATGGACAAGATTGTAGATTCCCAATAAATTTACAAATTCCTGTATATGAACTATTACAACAATGCACTTCAGATGAAGAAGCCTTCCAAGTAAGAATTGATAAACTAGTAGAACTTGATGAAATGAGAAGGATGGCATTTGACAAAATTATTATTGAACAGGAAAGAGCAAAATGAACTTTTGACCAAAGAACCAGGAATGTAAAATTCGGAATATGAGACATAGTTTTGTTATTGGACAAACATAAAGCAAAACCTGGAAACCATGGAAAATTTGAAAAAATCTGGATGGGCCCATATCGAGTATCAAGGATAGCTGGAAAAGGATCAGTGTTTCTAGAAACCCTAGATGGGGATGAACTCGAACTCCCTGTAAATGGACTTTTGTTGAAACATTATTTCCCACCTATCGAGTAAACTGTGCATTGCCTTGCCTGGTAGATTAGAGTAGGTAGGAAACCGAATAAGCCTACTTGTGCAGTAGTTAGTCTTTTCAGCCATTGAGTCTGGCACCTTGTTTATTTCTAAGATCCTTTGTAAGCTCCTAGTTTAATTGAGTACCTGTCACTTTTCTTTTTCCTGCACAATAAATTTCAAATTTTGCAAATTATGTTAGTAGTTTAATTTACTTTCTGCATTTATATTTCATGCATTTATATTTCTGACATAGAATAGATTTTATTTCAGTTGGTTTTATGTTTTTCCCACACATGCGGCATGAGGTATTTTTGATGTTTGTAAATGCAGAAATAGGTTGCAAAAATAAAAAGCTGAAAGCAAAATGGTAGAGTGCTGGATCGTGGATTCGAGTAGCAGAGTTCGAGGACCAGAGATTCTGAGGTTCTCAAGCGCTCATTTCAGTAGAGCACTTGTCCCAGCCGGAGCCAGATGTTATCACATATATAGTAGCCGGGCTACCATACGTTATTTTTCTGATGCCAGTACACTATTCAGCCAGTTCCCTTACATTGAGATGCTGAGATGAGCATCTATATTGGATCACTATCAGATTTTGGACAGTAGTATGTATTCCTCATGCCATGACTGAGTCTCAGGACACTCAGAGAGATGACCGATGTAGCCATTATACCAGTTGTACAGAGCAGTCAGTAGCGCCCAGAGTTGCAGCAGTAGTTTCAGAGGACAGATGATGGTACAGGTGATGAGCATTCAGGTATATGACTCAGCAGGTATATCATTGTGTTATGGTTATATTGCTTTTATATTTATTCTTATAACATGTCTTAGCACTTAGTGTCATGATCTGGCGATCATATAGATATGTGGATCTGGTTGATCATATTATATATATTATATTGTCCCTACTCAAACTTAGAAGTTCACTATTCATACTCATTGGTTTTACCCTCCTTAGGAGAATAGAGGTGATCATTCCACCATACCTTGGCTTGCTAGTGTTGGCTCCATTATTCATTGTCTTCATCCATCCATTGCCTACCTTTTAGTTTATCACCTTGGCTTACTATTTGACTAGTGGCATGGAGGACTTTTCCCCACTGTAGCCTCTATATTGGATGAGCTTCCCTGTTTACTATGTCTCGGCTCTGAGTTGGTGACACCTTTGGTGAGTTGGATTGTAGGCCTAAATCATTTTGGTCGGTTGTCCCGATGTTTGGCATTGGCTCGAACTCCCCCTAGTCACTTGAGATGTTGTTGGGTAAAACTGAAAGCTCATGTACTATTTATGGAAACTGATAAATTCGCCCATGGGAATTAAAAAGAGCAAGAGCGATGAATTGCTGAAAAGTACTCCTCGAAGAGTATAAGAAAGGTCCAAAAAAGCAATCATTCTTAAAAGCTATATCTAAACAATTGCTGACCTTATACATGTATAAAAAACATACCCTGGATGTAAGCTGCAACTGGTTGTGCTTATCAGCACACCTGAGATCCGAAGGGTTATGTAGGCCAAAAAGGCCATGAAATGAAATTGAATGATCTTAATGAACTTGGATCAACTTGATATAGACATGATGCCTAAGTTGAATAAGCACTCTCTAAACAACTTATCCATTTGTGAGACACCGCCATTCCCTGTGTTGTTGCTCATTCAGTATATACTATGGTGTGTATTCCCTTTCCCTTTGCCAAAGTGTCACAAAGTTAAGTCAGTCAAGTCATCCCTTAGCCTAGCCAGTTCTTTTAGCCTTCACCCTTCACTAGCAAATTGATCACAGCTATGAAGTGAGTATGATCTTGAAAGTCTAGTCTGAGTAATAATAATAATTAATGACATTATATATTTGGATTTAGATCGCCACTAATGATTACTTTGTGTTATAATTGTTATTTGAATAAGTTGTAGAGCATGCATTAACCTTTGACACTTTGCAGTAGCTTCCGATGATGGTCTGAGTTATATTTGGTCATGTTGACTTGGTCAAACCTAGTTTGACCAAGGTCAGCCATAGGACATGAGATGGTTGGACCTTGTGATGATATGGATTGATGATATATGGTCTATGTACATGTACATGATGATTCTATGCAACAGCTACAGGGTTATGATGATGATTCATGGTTTACAGCATTATTTGATCATTTACAGATTATTATTATTTGACCTGTTCCGGTATATTGGATATATATATTGATCATGCAGAGACTCATATGGTGTATGAGTACACATCTTGGATGGATTTGGACCTTCCGAGTCCAATGAGACAGTTTGTTTTCATTTCTGGGCACTTACAGTGATGATTGAGCCTCAGTAGGCTATCCCAGTGCAGTTTTGGTCTGTCGGAGACCTTGTCAGAGCAGATGCGATTTTTATCTGGTTGACCTAGGGCGCTGAGCTTGGAGGGGATGGTCCAGCCACTTGTTTTTACCATATTACCCCCCTCCCGGACACACTGGTGCCCTCACCTTGACAACGCAGGCACTCCAGGAGGCAGTTTGGGGCAGTTTCACACTTCTTGAGGCTTTTCAGGATTGGTAGAAATGGCTATTGCAGAATTCGATTTGGGCTACTGAGGCAATGTTTTGGCATGGAATGATCAGTGATGATGGATTGATGTCTTCCACACCTCCTCCAGCAGTTTCAGTTTCATCGGGGCCCGCATCCACCACTTATGGCACTTTCTGATGATTTCTGAGGTCTTTTGAGGCCTACGATTTGACCATAGAGGCACGATTTGGTATATTGATGACTATTTTATTATTTTGTGCTATGGGGATTGACCAAGGGCGGCTAAAATTACCCCTTGGACCCACCATAAGCTTCCTATTATATTTTGTCATCATGATTTGGTGGGATTCCCCTCTTCTAGGGCGACTTTGTCCACTTATATTATATTTTATGAGTGATCCATGTATTTTATTGTTGAGCTCATCTCAACCATTGATTAGACATTTGTATCTTTTAATCTTAGCCACTCATTCAAAAAGTGGTTAGGATTTTGATGCCTCTCCTTCCTATTTAAAGGAGAGAGCTTCTCATTGTAAGTGGTCTTTGGCTTTTGGATTATTGGTATAGAAAAAATTTCTTGTGGAAATTCTTGTGGGGTCCTTTGCATCTGGTGTTCTTAGATGGTGATTGGAAAGTCTATTGCAACCTAGCATTTGGAATTTGTGGTAAGATCTATCTATTTTGGAAATCATTGTCTTGTCTACAGGAGGGCGACTTCAACAAGGGCGATTTTGCAAGGCTTCTTCAAATCGACTTTCTTGGCATTTGCTTGTATCAGGGGGTTATCATTAGTATCATTGTGATCTATGCTATCTTTCTGTTACTTCTCTTGTGGCATTAGTCTTATCTCTTGATTACATCAAATCTGATATTGTTGACGTTTGTTGTGTAGGAAAGAGGGCACATTGGCTTCTTGGACTAAATCGATTGCATAGAAAACTATCTCAAAGCTTCTCAAATTGATCGGGTTTGCATAGATCATCATCATCAAGGCATCTACAAGGTTACCCAGGTAAGATCCACAGGTTTGTTTCTCTTATCTTGATCCAATCCATTGACATAGCTCATAAATTGATAAAACCCTTATTTCTTCAAACCCTCATTTTAACATTTTCTCAGATCTACTTAGATCTAGTGGGTTGTCGGGTATAATATTGAAAACCCACCTCTATAGCATCCATGACATCTCGGATCTATAGTTTGGTGAGGATTGGCTTCCATTTGACCCTCTTCCCAAGCCAACCTAGCTTCTCCAAGCAAGGATGCACTTCTTGGTGAGGGTGAGTTGATCTAGATCTAGTTGATGGGTAGTTGAGATCCCACTTGTTTCATGATCCACACATCCAATAACCTACCCCCAGATTGTCACTTTTCTGATTTCTACCTTGTGGGCCCTATTCCACATTTTAAGGGATTTAATCCCCATTTTGGACCACTTCATATCTTTAAACTCAGATCTAGTAAGATCTAGCCATCGGATTGCCTTGAAATTGTAGATCCACACTCCCACTTGATCAACCTACTTGGATCTAAAGTTTGGATGCCATTGGACTTGTCTTGGTCCACTTATCCCACTTTTTAGCCTCCTTGGGTAAAGTTGCACCACCTTGGAGAAGTGAGTTGTCCAACTTCCAGGACATGGGTACATGAGATTTTTGTGGATTTGGAACGAGAGTAATTCAAAACCTAGGTCTAGTAGGTCACCTTGTCAAATCTTGCCTTGGGGATAGCATTCCTTGTTTTAAGGGATTGTGGTCCACTTAAGTCAAACCTAGATCTAGACCTATTCATCCATCAAGAATTTAATTGCCCACTTGTCTCATGCAATAAGAGTCCTTAACCACAAGTTAACTTTACTTTGACTCCATTATCCCAATTCCCAAGGCACTGGTCTCTCTCCAAGACAATTCGACTTTCCTAGATTGTTGGATTAACTTGTGGTTTGACCCTTGTGTGGTAAACTAAACCCTTTGATGCTATCATACTTCATGATCAAGCTTGTCACTTGTACTAGTTAGCCCCAATTCAACCTTAAACTATCCTGCATTGGACACGGTTCCCAAGGCAGTGGATTTTCTCACTTTGAACTAGTATTTTAATCTTGGATCCTATTTCACAAATCATAAGTCACTCTCACATCAATAATGAACCAAAGCTATACTCATTGAACCCCTCACTTGTCTTGTGACTTCATCCTAAGGTCTAGGATAAACCATACATCTTACTTCACTTAGAATTAACTTGATTTGGTGTTTTGGTTTTGATCTCTCCTGTCGGGAGTAGATCGGGTCTCCCCCTTTGTTGTCTGGGCTAGATAACATAAAGTGAAGGTTGCCTCGACTGGCGTGACAACCATCTATTGGAGGTCGAGGTGATTGTGGTTGCACCTTTTGAGTTGCCCTTACCTATTGCCATCCATGAGTGGATACATCCATAGGGGTAACTACAGTTTAGGTGATAACATGTCGCAGAATTGACGTCTCATTATGCTTCGCAGTGGTGATCGTCACCTCATCACCCTGGGTCGTGCGAGCTTCCTGTGACGTCATAATGGGGGTATCCTCCTCCATGACCTTGCTTTGTATCTCGCGATCCGTACAAAAGATTGAGGCCGTCGGGGAGTATGGTTCATAATCCACAACGTCGAGTGACATTGTAATGATTGTGCATTAAAACAAAAGCATAAACCCTTACCTGCGAACTGTAGAGCTCGGTCTCCAGCTTGCTGCATTGTGGCAGCCAAGGTTTAGAGATGATGAAATTGTGAAGCCCCGTACAGTCTTCGCCAAAATGCGCACCTTATCCCTCCACTAAACTCCATCTCACTCTTCCCATATATATATAGGCTAATTATTTTCTGCAAACCTTAGGAAAATAATTTAATTTAGCCAATTAATTCAATAATGCCTCAAATAATACTTCGAGGGGTCCAATTGGCCTCCAATGGAAAATAAATGATTAATGATAGACAATAGTGAAGTACCGCCGTTGACTTGACTCTTTGACTAGGTCAAACCCAGGTTTGACCAAGTCAAAAAGATAAAATTTGGTCAAAATTTGACCAAGACTTAGGATGATGGAATAATCCCAGGTTTGACCAAGTCAAAAAGTCAAAATTTGGTCAAAATTTGACCAAGACTTAGGATGATGGAATAATCATATATAATGCCTGCAAGAGGTGTTAGTGCCTTTATCATGAGTAAGATTGATAAACAACTACATGCTAAGTCATGCCATACATAGTGATCATTTCAGAAACAACAAATGCAAGACAAGTACCAAGTACAGTAAAGGACAAGAGTAACTATTTTCATATACATATTCATGTCTGGACTAATCGTAAATGTAATGCATAGATCAAACGTCTTCCTTGGTTGAAGTGGAATGGATAACAACCATGGGTTTAGTCAAAGTGGGAAGTTGACCCTAGGATAGACTTGATTTACTTTTGGAGAGATAGGAATAAAAGGACACTCTGTGACATTTGTTGGAGTGGCGAACACTAGGGAAGTAGGGTATCTCACAAATGGATGAAGTGCTTAGAAGGCACCCCTTTGACTCTAGGAGAGACTAGGCTAAATATCCACTATCGTTGTGGAAGACACCGGGTCTTCAGGTGCATCAGATCTCCCAAAACCACTGCCCCTGTTTCCTATTGAGGTACCTCCCCTTGAACCTAAACCTGAAGTTGGCTCTCGGCTAACACCCCTCCTTGAACCTGTGCCTATGTTGGGACCATGAACACTTCCTCTACCTCCACCAACACCACTACCAACCCCACCATTGCTAGAGCCTAACCCCCCATGGCCACCTCTAGCAGTACCTGGACCTTGAGGACCTCCACTGCCATCCCCAAGTTCCAAGTCCACAGACGTGTCCCTTGACCTTGAATTTGGTACTGTGGACGGTGCTCCTTGACCACTAGCCTTCCTCGGCCTAGGTCGATCGTGAGGGCAATCATGAATCAGGTGATCTTGAGCCTAACAAGCAAAACATGCATTCGGTAGGTTCAGATAGCAAACTTTTTGCTGGTGAACTCCATCGGTAGTGCAAATTGAGATGAATGGTGCAAGCTTTCACTTTAAATCCACCTCCACACAAACTCTTGGGGCATCTCGGAAAGGGTTCAGACGACCATCTGGAATGAGAATTTTGCCATACCGCCGGGCAAACAAATCCACAAACAATTGTATGTCTATGGAGAGGCTAGGAAACTCTATCCATAGAGGGTAATTATCCTAACCCCAATCCTCAGGGTTGAAATTTGCCTCCATGACTGTAGAAAAGCAAAAAATCTCACAATATGCTAGGTGCCAAACTGAAGAACATGCCAAGCAACATCTTCTGAATTAAACAAAAGGCAAACATACTTCCTCACAACCCCCAATAGGAGTTCAATGAGATCCCTTTGGCTTCCCAGTTCAACAAAGTCCATCTGTTAAATGCCTCCTCATCCGACATGTGGCGTAGGAAATACAAGATGATGCTGCGTGACTCTAGAAGCCTGCGTCCTTTAAAGTACTTATTATTTGCTAGAAAGAAGTTAAAGTCATCCTGGTTTGGTAGGGGTGGCGCCTCTAGCTGGGGAATGGTTGAGTCTGGAGTGGTCACCTCCTCATACGCGACCGGAATCGTATCTTGCACTTGCATACCCTCTCCCATAATTGTGTCCTCCAAAGTCGGCAGGGATACAGGATTTGGGGGAGCCTCTCCCTCTTGCTGATCTGCCACAATGGGTATTTTGCTGTCCATGTTATCCAAATTCGGCACCAAACTGATTATGGGGCCAACAAAGAATTAAATCAATGCCCTGGGAAACTGTCTTACTCTTCTTGACATCATTAAACTTGGCATTGAGCGATTGTACTATGGTTTTTGCCTCTCCTTCGGACTTGAGGGGGATATACTCAGGTGGTTGCTCTCTAGAAGGGCTTCAACGTCGATACACATTCTTTGTGGCTACGATCTTCAGATATCCTATTTGATCTATATAAAAATCAACATTTTTCTCTTCCTTTCCTCCTGCCCAAGGCTCCTTCCCATTTCGTTGACTGCTAGAGAACCTTGAGGGCACATGCTTACCTTTTTCCTCGTTGCCAAAGGTATTTCCCTCATCGGTGATGCCTTTTCCTTCAACATTGCCTCCCCCTAGGTCACTCTTAGGGCTCCATGCACCTCCCTTAGCTTCCCCACATCCCTCCTTTCCCACGTGTGACATATTCAATATATAGGATCTATACCCCACAAAAACCGACTTGGAAAATTGTGGGAATTGGAAACCCATGAGTGAATTTGCAGAGAGATGAGGCTCAGGGGCAGAGATCCGTATTCATGCTTCTCTCTTTCTGAATATTCCCACGACTCAATCCTTCAAAGGTCATAGGCATGGATGTGAGAAGGGCGGGATGTGTGAGAGCGAACGCAACACTGCAGAATAGGGGCCGGGGCCGATGTCTCAACTATGGGTAGGGACGAGAGTGTGGACAGGTTGTGATCCAGGGCGTGGACAAGGTGTGGATGCAAGTATGGGCAAGGGACTGGACAGATGTGGAGGCCGGCAATGATAGGCAGGTCCTCACGGGGACGATGCTGGGGCGATAGGGCCAAGACAACACTTTTTTCCACCACCACCACCACCACCACCACCATACAAATCTTCTTCTCAACTCTTCATCTCTAAACCAACTTACTTGCTTGATCCTATGCAATCTATTAAATATATTTTTTCCCTTTGACAATCATGTGTTCATCCCTCTTTCTATGGATGCTTTGGTAATGCACTGTTATGTTCATTACGAGTGGTATTAGAGTAGTTTGTTTTGAGAGCCAATGGCCAAATTTCTTACCGCCTATGGTGATAAAATCTTCGGTCTGCAACTATTCTTATCCTTGGGCATTAAATGGAATAGAAAACATTACAATTGTTTAACAATGCTTGATGGAACATTTGAAGATTCTTCACTAATACAAACTCTTGTAAAGGAGAGCTACTAGAAAATTGTCACAGCCATGTAATGAAAATCATGAAGCAAAGAGTACTCAAGCTGCTCATGTGTTGGCTGACTCAAATCCTTGACATTGTGAGGGATCATTTCTATATTCTTGAAGACTCTAAATGGAGTTGACTTCAAGCTCATCATCCTTGATAGGATTTGCCCTTAAATTGGATGCTCCTACATATATTGTTCATCCTCTTCTTCTGCTTAGTGGAAGATGCAGGAGGGGCATGGATAATTTGTCATTCTTTAGAGGCTAAGATGAACTTTGTTTATGGTGTCCCTTTTCACTACTACCTTCTCTCCTGGGTTGGATTTGGATATGGTCTCTTCAGACGTTGGAATAAAAAATATGATGGTGGTAGAGACAAAATTGTGCAGCTTTGCTGTGCTACAAATTGTACACATGAAAAATATTTTTGTCTTTTTGTAACAAGTACCAGGGCTTGAGAGATTGGAGTGTATTTAGTAGGTATCTTTTGTTTTCTTAGGTGAATTTGTTGTCAGAAATGACTATTTAGAAGATATAATTTCATTTCTTTTGTTACTCTATATTTTTTTTGGTTGAGGAAATATGTTTTGGCCTGGGTTGTGTATTCAAATACTTTAGAATATGATATTGTGTGATGTAAAGTCCATACAAGACTCTTCTCATGCATAAAAGTGATTATACTTGTTCAAATCTATGACCTAAGGTATATACTTTTGCAGGGTGCTCCAGATCCACATACAAAGGATGCCCAGATTCCTGTAGCAGAACTTCCACATTGTAGGAAGTGTAATGGGTTATTAAGACCGCATGTTGTTTGGTTTGGTGAATGCCTTGATCCAACTGTTCTAGATCGAGCAGAAAATGCTTTGATTAAGTGTGATCTTTTGCTTGTGGTGGGCACATCTGCAGTTGTACAGGTACAGAGAATAAAATTCATCTTGATCTTTCCTAAGATTCCATATATAACAATTTTTTTGTTGTAGTAATGGTTTATCTATGACAAGATTTTCCTTCAACTGCATAATGTTTGTGATTATTACTTGAAGTATTATTCCCTCAGTTCCTCATGATCGATTGCTATTTTACTGTTTACTGTTTTTGTTTTCTTAGCCGGCAGCAGGCTTTGCACCTATTGTGCAAGGAGGTGGAGGTGTTGTTGCAGAATTCAATATAGAGGATACACCTATAAGTAGATCTTGCAGGTATGTGAAAATTTATTCATTAGTAGTAAATAAAGGAACCATAAATTGACCTAAGAAGAGAAAATTATTTGATCACGACGGGTAATTGACAATATATTTCTAGAAATATATGCCTTGATTTGACGTCGGAATGGTTAGGTGGTAAAATTTTACATCAAATGTAGTAAGGCACTTAAGGTGTCAATGTCTAAAGGGAAAATTTTATGTTATGTTGGATAGTATATTGTCACTGGGTGAATAATTTTATTAGGTTTAAAGCACCTCTCATTGCTTATTAGTTTGCTTTAATGCTTATGATTAATAAACCATCAAAAGCTGACATTTCCTTTCCACACTAGTGGATGATGTGTAGTAATGGCTCATTTGTGATAAAATCTACTCAATAATTTGTTAAAAGGTGACCTATCTAGTGCACACTAATAGTTTAGGTGCACCAAGAGCTTATTAGAGATACTATAATACAGATTGAGGAGAAAATGAATATAGAAAAGATAAGACAATTTTATTAATGTCCAATGAATGACCACAAAAGCAGGTCAATGGGGCTGATGAGCACATCTAGCAAAGTTACAATGTGGGAGTGCAAAATCATTTCCTAGAGCAAAATCCAAAAGAAAGAAACTAAGCAAATATAAGATATAAGAAGAAACCTAAATGCTAAAGTACAAGAGTATAAAACAAAGTAATGAAAATGAAGAGCAAAGTCTTGATACTAAGCCAAGAAAAGATGCCCAGGCTAGCTGGAGCTGTGTCCTCCTTTGATTTGTCAATTGATGAGAAATGGCCTATACAATATCGGATGACACCTCTGAAGGCATGACCAAGGGTAATCATGGTTGGCTGTATGATCTTCGGGGAAGCATAGTCAAAAGGAAGCTATACTTTCCTAGAATCCATGGCCATGGGGAAGAAACTTTGGATGGAAACTTGGTAACTTGCCTAGACTTGTGTAGTAGTGTGTTGAGTGGGATCCCTTGGTTTTGTGGCCTCTGTGATTTGATTTGTGTGTTGAACTACTAGGGAGAAACAACTCCTCAGAGCATGCAAGGAGAGAGGGAAACCCACTTGGCAATGGGTGGGGGTGGGGGTGAGAAGAAATCTCAGGCCTCATTGTGCTAGTATCTATGTATCAAGGGGCTTTGTGTGTTGCTTCTTGTCTCGACTAGACAAGACAATGGGGAAATAAGAGGTGATCCTCCAAGATTCTTTGGCTTGGGTAGGGTACCTAGATGCCGAGATCGATACTTGAGAACTTCTCTCATAAGGAGAACAATGCTTTGTTGATCAAGGTATCAAAATAAAGTGGAGAGAGAAAACCATGATTCCTAGAACAGGCAATGGTATCTCTCCCTGATCTCATAGTACATAGGGCATTGAAAAATACGCTGCTCCTTCATCTTAGTGTCTTGCAAGTGGAAAAGCTAACAAATCATGTTTGGTCTCTAGATAATGTGGTTGGTCTTGACTTGGAGCTTTTGAGAACCCATGCAAAATTGGCCATTGGGATCTAGAAAGCATCCATTTGTTGTGGGCATGTGTACAATGATTGATTAATGAGGTCATCACTCAACTCCAAGAAGTGTTTTGATTAGAAATCAATCTTCGGATGTAGATGCTTAGGATGGGCAGTCTATGTAACCTAGATATATTGTTAATGGATATCTTCCTTTAGACTTTGATTCAGATCCTTCTTAGTTGACAAGAGGCGATGCTTGGCATCACAGGAATACTTAAAATGGGGAGGACGAGGAGGAGGTCTAGGGTGATATCTATTGATTGAAGTAGATGTGAAGTCTTTGACAACCAACAATGTGTGCACATTGAGGGCCTTGTTGAGGTAATGGCCTTGGATGAGCAAAGGCCAAGGCAAGGATACTAGATCCTCTCTGAGGCTGAATCACCAAAGGTTTGAACTCTATGGAGGAATATGAACAATTGGAAGATGTTCTATAACCTTAACAACTGGGTACCAAACTCTATGTGAATAATGGCATGGGGTACCTGTTGACCCCAGATTTGCGCATATGAAAATTTGGAGGGTTAAGAGCTAGCTTATTTCATCTTGCTAGTATTTAGAATTGTTCCAAAGAGAAACTTTTATAGGTCAGAGGTTGGTTCCCACAGGGTTCAAATGCAGGTTGATTAAGTGATATCATCCAAGTTCAGAGTCAAATACATTGCATAGGGTTTTCATCAATAATGGAGGAGATGTCTATTTTCATTAGGGGGATTTTGAGGTAAAAAATGGGCCTCAAAACAAAAAAAATGTACTATCAAAATAAACTTTACAAGAGCCAATCACATTCTAGAGTATGGCATCATCCATAATGGTTGAGGTGGCATTGGTGGAGTTAAAGATGTTTATTTATCAAATTTTAAATGGTGAATGAAAACCTATAGTTAACCATAGCAAAGTTGTAAGTAAAGTACTCATAATAAAAAATAAAAAGAGTACACTCATAGATTACTTTTGAATATAATATAAATGTACTAAAGTATTTTTAAAGTACCTTTCAACATAAAATAAATTAAAAATACTAAAAAAGTAAATAATTTATTTAAAAACAAAACTCTCTAATTCTTTCCAATATATAATAAATTATCAAATACAAAAATATTTAAAAAACTTTATTCAAAATAAAAAACATATAAATACTTTTCAATATAATATATATATATTTAAATCCTAAACATATAATATATATTATATTTAAATACTAAACCTATAATATATATTTTAAATATATAATATATTTTAGTACACTTACTATTAAAATGTACTAAACTAATAAAACTCAAATCACATGAATTATCACATAGTGTGCTATTATAATGGATATTAAACACACCTATGGCATACGTGCTCTCATAAAATAGTTTTAATGGATATCATTTTTATAACATATGAATATGGGATATGCGCAATGATTCAAAACAAATATGTTGTAATATGGTTTCAAACCAACACGTGTGAACACGTTTTATGTTAATGGATATGGTAATACGGATGTATATGGTGTTCTCTTATTTTTGAATATAAAATAGTAGTTGTATTAATTTAAATAAGGTTAATTTTAAATTTGAATGGTTTACATATTTGTTTAAAAATAATGGAAAAAAAAATTAAACTAAAAATTCATATATTATAAGATAAATGGATAATACTTGGTTGCCGAAGGGAAGTGGTTACTTGAATAATATAAATATATGGTTAATATAAATATATGGTTAGTATATTTAAATAATGTTAATATTTATATAAATAGATGATTGAATAAGATAAATATTATAGATTTTTATTTAAAAAATAATTTTTATATATAGATTTTTAAATGGATAATACTTGGTTGTCTAAGGGAAGTGTATGCAAGAGAAGGCACATTGGTTACTTGAATAATATAAATATATGATTAGTATATTTAAATAATGTTAATATTTATATAAATAAATGATTGAATTTTATTTTTAATGAACATAAATTAGATTTACATGATAAATTATTGCTTTAAAAGAAATGACAATTTATTCATATAAATTTAATTTATGTTTAAAATTAAAAATTACAAATAGATGTCTTTATACACATATTCGAAACCAATACACTTTATTTTATTTTATGAGTACTATAAGTACATTTATCATATTATATTAAAAAACAATTTATATATTCAAAGTACTCTACTTTTAGTCACATCAAAGAATGTTTTTTTATTGATTTTATTTTGAGATATCTTTTCAATTTAATTTGACCATAGTTACATTGGTTATAGTGTAAAATGTGAGTTGTAAATATACCTCCCCCACAAAATACCTAACTCATAATATTTTATTATATCTCTTATGAGGCCCATTTTAGACCTCAAAATTCCTCTAATGTAACATTTTTTCTAGTTTTTAGGGGACATAGTTTGGAAGTCCGCACAATAGAGATAATCATATTTTTGGCATCCTTGCGAGTTCAGGATTCCAGTGAGCTTTTTTCAAATGACATGCAAGATACTTATATTTTTGGCAATTAGGGTTTGATTTTCATGGTGTTGCATGGCACATGCATGTGGAGATGCATGTTTTTGTATGCCAAATATTCAAACATGCAAGCATTCTTCTATTTTTAGCAGCAGGCCATGCATGCGTGACATGTAGCATTCTTGCATGTGTGACATGTGGCGGTCTCCCCTTATGACAAGTGGCAAAAATAAAGAGCATGCAAGAGAATGGGGTGAACTAAACTTGAACTTGTTGCATTCATGAGACTTGCTCCACTTAACTTAAAGCTCTTTCACCTAACTAAGCCATGCAAACTGGGTGAAGTACACGAGGTCAAGGGTGAAGCACATGAGGACGAGTTCAGTTGAGCTAGGCACTTAATTCGCGTGTGAGACACATATGAACAATAGAAGTGGGGCGCATTCTCTCATGCAAGAGAACTCAGTCAGGAGGGGGGCGCATTCTCTCATATTCAGTTTCATCTGGAGGAGTGCTCCCTTAGTGCATGTCATATTAGTCAATGGGAGTTGCATGAGGGCCTCTAGGGTTGGATTTTCTCATTGGCAACAGTAGACAAGTCACCTCATTCTCTCTTCTTCTTCTATACTCTTTGGTTTCTCTGCAGGGAAGTTACTGGATCAGCTTGTATTCGTCTCTATGGTGGACCAACCGCTTGATTTAATGCAAAATCGAGCAATTATTGAGTACCTCATCGACTGGAAGAACTTGCCAATAGAAGAGGCGGCATGGTAAGATGTGTTCTTCATGCAGAAACATCCATGGTTAATCAATTGTTGATGACAACACTTTTTTGAAGGGAAGGGTATGTTAAGCTTTAGATGTTGCTACATTACATTTCTATTATTATATTAGTATTGTCTTTATTGGTCAGCTCGGACCTTAATTGTAATTGTATGGTTGGTTAGGACATTAATTGTAATCGTAACCTTTGTGTCCTATATATACCAATGAGACCTAGTTTTAGAGATCATTTCATCTTGTGTATTTGATGCATTGTAAAAGGAGATTGCCCTTCGAAGAGGCTTCTTATTCATCTCTTTATTTCATTTTCAAGGTGTCGGTTTACTATTTTTTTCTTCTTCTATTTTTATGTTTTTTTTCAGGAATTTGGTGCATAACAAAATGAGTGAAGGTGGTTGTTTGAAAGTCAATCTCTATTCTAAGCTCACTACAATAGGTTGAGTGAAGGCAACAACAATAATATGAGTGAGAAAGAGTAGGTGGATTCCAAGTAGAAAGAGTAGTGACCACTACAACAATGCCATTTTTAGTCCGTGAACACTGAATTGTGAAGAGAGGGCATGCAACTCCATGAGGAGGAATCAAAGTGATAGTGAATTAGAGGAGACTCGAGAGGTTGGTGTAGGAATTCCTTTATCCATTAGGCCCCATTATAATTATATATATATATATATATATATATATCCCATGGATGCTCCAACGTGAGGGATGGCCTAACGTCACTAAAATTTTCAAGGGAAATGGGGTCCATACCCTAAACATACTCGAAAATCCTTTGAAATGGATCGAGTACAGCTCAATAGCCCTCGTGTCCTTGATGGCATCCCCAGGAAAATCAAAATGTTTTGAGTACTCCCTCGGGACCCAAAATGCCCGTATTGGCTAGTGCGGTGGATTTTAAGGGGGCGACTTGTCCCTGTGTAACATAGTTTTAATCTAATGTTTTCCACATAATTTTATAATTTCAATTAAAAGAAATTGGGATGCATACAATTGTGCACTAATAACAATTTAATTTATGGGGACAGCATCTTTCATTAACCAATTAGATGCATTAATAAGAATTTCTAACAATTTAATTTATGGGGACACCATCTTTCATTAACCAATTCGATGCCTCCTTTTATCATTATAGGTGACACAAGTCTTTTTTGGTAATTGTGAATGTTTTAGTTTGTTTCGTGGCGAGTTATGAACTCCATGTTGCATTAGGATGGTACAAGGCACTTTTTCTTGGGGGAGGGGTTGGGGGTTTGAACATGGTTACGAAGAATGGTAGTTCGAAGTTTTAGGCATTTGACTTTAAAAATGTCAACTTCAGTGTTGCAAATAACAACATTGGCAAAAAAATCGCGGAGGGTTATTAACTTGGGACATAAGAAACCTTGTTGAAAAATTAATAAGAATTGATATACCATAGCGAGCATTAAAAAATATAAATTAAATTTTTGTTTTTCAATTTTTTTAGAATATGAACTAATAAAAATATTAAAAAATTATATTTTTACATAAATATAAAAATAATACTTATATATTTAAGATGTCAAATAATACATCAAAATATTATTTGTGAATAATGAACCTTATTAGCTATTCTGTTATATAATAGATTTATTCCATAATCACGAGTCATTTACAATGATTAATTCACTCCGTACCTTGGCAATAATAATGGCTCATCTTTTGGTAAGAGGTTTTGCCTCTAGATATGGATGATCACTAGTATATATCATTCTTATTAGCTATTCTGTTATATAATAAATTTATCCCATAATCATGAGTCATTTACAATGATTAATTCACTCTGTACCTTGGCAAAAGTAATGGCTCATCCTTTGGTAGGAGGTTTTGCCTCTAGATATGAATGATCACTAGTATATATCATTCTATGTAGAAGCTGGTGTTGAGGTTGGAGCATCATTGTCCTCACTTTCGATCTCCTCCTCCCCCTGAACAGTTGTGGGCCATCCTCCCATAATCTTGCGCTTTTCCCTTCTTATGTAACCATTTAGGTGCTTTTTCCACAATAAGGCTCTCCACCCTCCACTTAGACATGGTGTCAATGTTCTCTAAAGAAATGGTGTCCAAATCAATGGGTTTGTTAAGCCAATGCACCCACAACCAGAGATTGTAGTAGACACAAAACATATCATTACGGTGTTGATATTGTAACTTATAAGAGGGTCATACAAAAAGCTTATTGCGGATCATAAGAAATGTTAGAAATCAATCCCTTATAAATATGAAAACAACAAATAGGAATCAATTCTCACTCTACAATAATTTCTTTAAGGGTGACAAAAAAGAGTGTTTTCTCCTCCTAATAGCAAGGATGGACGATGATTGGTGGTCCGTG
The DNA here is from genome assembly GCA_027924585.1 of Larix kaempferi. Taxonomy (NCBI): domain Eukaryota; kingdom Viridiplantae; phylum Streptophyta; class Pinopsida; order Pinales; family Pinaceae; genus Larix; species Larix kaempferi. The sequence continues at coordinate 9,667,877 of BSBM01000047.1, read as the reverse complement.
AATATCCGAATCTTTTGGCGAATTGAGAATATCCGATGCTGAATTGAGAATATACAAATCTTTTGGTGAATTGAGAATATCCGAACTCTTTTATTCTCAATGCTGAATTGCTCTGAAGAAAAATGACCCCCAAAAATCGAATTTCAAGCTTATTGAGTAGTTTTTTTTTCTTTCCTTTAAAGGTTCAACCTTCACATTTGTTTTGGTTTATGTCATTTGGGTAGTGATAAATTACCTGTTAGCTGCCACTTGGGGGTCATACCATTCAATGGATCTAGGGTCCTCCTGCTGCATTGAGGCTTGATCAATGTGCTAAAAAAATCCAATTAGTGCATCTGTACTAAAACTGACAGCACTTGGACTTGAACTTGAGATCTTCCAAAACCCCAAAAAACCGAAGAAGGATGGCTACACCAATTCACCTATATTAAACTTAAGCCCTATAGAATAGTTTCTTTATTACCTCAATGTTTTTTCGAAGAAGACCCAATATTGCAATTTTAAGCTTTTTTGAAAATGATATATTATTTCAATGTGGACATTGCAAAAATCATTATATCACTTTACTCCATGGGGTTTGAACCATAGTAGCATAATTGAGCCGTATTGGTATTTCATGTACAAAAATTTGGAACAAATTTGAATTCGTCGAATATTTGGGTAGGTATAATACAAATACAGATTCTTACTAGTGGACAATTAAATTTTGAAAACTGATTAAAAAAAACAAACTTTAATTATGTAAACACTATAAAACACAAATACAATTCAATTTCATACCTTCTTATTAAAATAATTGTTATGGATTCTTACTAGTGGACAATTAAATTTTGAAAACCGATAAAAAACAAACTTTAATTATGTAAACACTATAAAACACAAATACAATTCGATTTCATACCTTCTTATTAAAATTATTGTTAGTTACTAGTTGCCATCTCTCACACTCACTATTTTTTAATTTTATGTTTGATTTTATTATATAAATGTCTATGTGTATTTATGGTATATTTGTGAATATTTGATTAAAAGTATTATATATATGTACTCTACTTCTTTATTTTATTTGTAATAGATCCTTTTATTATGTATGAATCGTACTCGTATCTGTATTGGTACTCGAATTATGCTACTATGGTTTGAACCATAGATATCAAATACGGCAATATCCGCCATTTCACTATAAAAATTCAAATCCAATTTGAATATGCTACTAATATTGTCGTCTTATGTAAAAAATTCTATTGGATTGTCCATAAAAGGTTGGCCAAAGCCCATCAATATTTTACAATTCAATTGAGCGTGACTTAGTTAACAATTCAATGATATGGCAACATTACACTGACAAGATGAACACAAGCTCTTCATGTCAAGTCAAATCATATGCAGACGCATGAAGGTGTGAATAGTGTTGTCATTCAATAAATAGATTACCCATTATGTCGTTCTTGGCCTGATCTTTCGGTCTGCCGACAACATTCCTTGCACCAAAAAAGTCCATTGCTCTGAGTGGATCTAATGGCATGGTAGGTTACCCACACACAGACCTAAAAGCTATAAAACACTCGTCAAATTAGTTGTAATATCTCCTTAACCCCTCTAAAATGCTACAAATTTCTACCACTTGGTGGAATCTCCAAATGAATACTGATTAATATCCTCCCCCCACAAACAATTCAAATGAAGTGTTAAATTCTATGGTGGTATATTTGATAAAGAAACAACAAGAGAAAAATTTGGGTTAGGAAGAATGGAATGCATGGGTGGTTTGATTGACATCTTACGCAACGTTCTATCTTTAACATGCTTTGTAGTTTGTTTTATTGTTCTTTCTCAATTTTTGGGGAATCGTCTAATATTACACTTGTACGAATTTACATAAAGTCGGAGTTCCTATTATTTTGGAATTCTGGTTGTGTTTGCCAGTGATGTTATTTGGACATGCACTATGACATTTTATGAATAATGTAAAGCCTATTTTAGAAATATAAATTTAGCCTATTTTAGAAGATATAAATTTTTTTAGTTGTAAATTTTTCAATATTAAAATTTGTTCTTTAATTTTTCCAATAAGATGCTTTCTGTTACTATTGTGTGGCAAACATGTTCATCACCATTTTAGTAGTGCTACAATGTAATATAGTTGCTCTACAAAGGTCTTTTGGGCTAAGAAGGTGCGGGTGGGAATATGTTACTGAACTCATCACAACAAACTATTATGAAAATCTCTTATTATTCTTATTATATAGTGTATTGCTTTATATTTTGATATTTAATTATTACTAGTTTAATGAATGAAATATTGAATAAATTAAAATTGAAATGAAAGAACCTCAAATAATTAACACACCATCCATACAATGAACCCAAGATATACCTTGCAGAAACCCAATTAGAGGGTGAGGCCTATGCTCTACTCTTTTATTCTCAGTTATGAAATGCAAATACAATGAAAATGGGCATTCACTATGATGTTGCCATGGATTCTGTGGCTAATATGGCTACTATAAGATCTTCTAGTTCCTCTATATTGTGTCAATATCCCACTCCTAGATGATTTGCTCAACTATGGAATAATAAACACTACAATAAGAATGGAACCCTCTCTTTTCTTAGTACTCTAGTATTTAACATAACCTAACAAGCGTTTAGGATTAGGGTTAGTGTTTTTGTATGCCTCAACGCCAAATTAATGTTAGGTTTTTGACCCTCTAGAATCTTATTGAAGTTCACACATGAGTAGCTCCACATGTGTGAGTAATGGAAGCTAACATGTCATCCACTTAGTACCATGGTGTTTAACAGGATAGGTCAATTTGCAAGAGGCATAAATTCCACATATGAACTACAATTGAGGTGATTTTCATGACGTTGGAAAACTCTTGAGCGATTGGTAGCTAAGCTCGGAAATTTTTAACCCCAAAAATAATCGTTTAAGGATTCAAATGGGCTCTAGATGGTTTTATACCTGAAATCACCAAAGTGGGACCCACCCATAAAATGAGCCTTACAAGCCAATAGCTTTAATGTTTCCACCAAAAAATTACCAAAATAGAAGACAAGTTATATAATGATCCATTTTGGATCACCCCAACAATAACAATATAAAATGACTCATTGTGACAGAATTATGACAGAAGTAAGACAACCTATGAAAAGAAAAACACATCTTTGAAATATTTAAACAATGGTGAGCATAAAACAACTCCACTTTATCAACTAAAACCAAAATAATATTTTACTACTACTTCCATTTTTTTCAAATTTAACAATTGTAATTTTTTTTTTCTCAAATCTTTATATTGTATAACTTTTAAATTTTTTATAATCTTATATAACTTTTAAATTTTTTATAATCTTATATATATCTCTGATATGTCTATATTTTAAATTTATTTTCACTTTCTTTTTAATATGATATATCTATATTTTAAATTTATTTTCACTTTCTTTTTAATGGTTTTGCAGATTCAAATTCCACGGTTCATCTGCAAAAACTTTTCCTCAAGCGTTGGGCATATCTCCTGAAGATCTTGTCCAAACATAAAACCCAAGAAATTAATTCAAATTAACATCCCCTGAATTGGGATTCAAGATGTACAATGGTGGTTTAAGATATAATGGACATTCATTGAAATTTGAAAGATGATTAATGAGGCATTACCCGAAAGATTATGTCGGCTAATGATTTCATTTTGGTAATTGAGATGAAATAACAAAAATATTTTGCAACTACTCAAGTTTATATATTTCATATAAATATGAACACAGTACATGTATTTTACCTAGAATATATTATGTATGCTTGTGTCTCAAAACATGTATTTTACCTATAATGTATTATATATATATCATATGTATATTTTTGTTTTACTTTTTCAATTTATTTAGTATCATAAAATTGATTTTATATAGAAATTTCCCAAATTACAATGGGATTTGAATCAAGTTTTCATGCATTAAGTGCTTTTTTTTGAATAAATGAATAAATACTTCGTATTATAGTATTATTGGAGTGAAACCAAGCATCCAAATACTCTCTTTCGTTTCGTTTCTTTTAATGAGATTAAAATAAATCACTTGTTATATATATATATATATAAAAGAAGTGATTTATTTTAATTCCTTGTTGTTAAGCTCTAAATGTGGGTACATTTCTCCCTATATTGTGGTGCATTACATTAGTTTTGATATCGATTTTGATCCATTAGTTGTAATTGTCATTAGTATAGTTATATTAGTTATGTCAGCTTGGGTTGGGTCAATGAGTTTTAATTATACCTCTTAATTTCCTATATATATGAAATTTATTTTCATTTGAACATCTTGTCTTGTCTTGTCTTGTCTTGTTTTTTGTACTTAATACATTGTATAAGGAGGTTTACCCCTAGAAGAGGTTTGTTGTTTATCTAGTTTCTTCATTAAAGTCGTGGAGTACTCTTTCTGGTCTATTTATGCTCTTTTTGGAAACTTGTTGCATGGCACCTGTGTTTATGGGCTTCAAATCAAATCAACTGAAATATAATATTTGCATGATAGGTAATAGTTTTTATTTACATTAGTTTATTAGTTTATTTGTCCAATGTCAAGTAGAGCTCTAAACACCATTTATCCATTACACATTAATATAGATCTTTAGTTAAAAGAGTAAATAAAGCTTTTTAACAAATTATCCATAATCAATATTTTGTCATTATTTTGATAGCTTACATTATAGACTTGTTACATTGTAGAAGTACCAAAGGGAGAATAGAACTAAAAAATTCTAATGTTGGAATTTGGTTTCACATTGCTCTAAGTTAACATTTCACAAAGAAAGACCAACAATAATTAAAATGCTTAAAAAGATCAAAGCTCCATGTGATTGAGCATATCCACTGTGCCACTCGCATATTAGATGTATTTGTGTGGCATATAAAGGGTGGAGGAGAACAACAACTATATTTTACTAACCAAGTTTTATAAATTGGATGTATTGTAATACATAATATAATATGACGTATCGTGACAAATATAATTTATGTTGAGTACTCATGGTCTTTACTCCAAACCATGAAACATTTCTATTGAACTTGTACATCTCCATCTTCAGTAACCTTTTCTTCATAATTTTCACATACTGTAGATTTGCAACTAGGCTTCACCATTGAATTTTGTTTTAATCTCACCATATCACTTCGTGAGTGACTCAACCTATCATTTGGAAGTGCAAACCCATTTCACTAAGCATATTAGCTGAGCACCTAATTATCACATAACTAGTATGAGTCACTTCCTATAAACTATTAAATTTTGTAGTTTATTATATCAACATTGTAGTATTCCCTAATTAAAATAAACAGGAACAACACTTTGTTAGAAACAAACAAAGGAGCACAATGATGACATGCATACTTACATTCAAAAAAAATGTTGGTGAATGGACCTTAGTCGTGTTGTTCTCAACACCAAAAAAAATCCAAAACATTGATATTGTATATACCCTGAATTTAGTGGATCTTCCTCATCCACTTCACATATTCTTCTCAAGGCTAAATTCCCTATTCCTCCAAAGTTCCATTGTTTGATATGCAAATCATAATTTCATAGGAATGGGAAAATGGGTGCTTAAGTTTTGTTCAAAATGCCAATTAGTTTTTCTCAAATTCATTGGAATTGAGGCTTTCCTTTTAATTTGCATTCATTGGAATTCATGGACGTGTAATATTCTTTTTCTCATATTATATCATTGTAGTGATAAAATATTATGGAGCAAGTACCATGGGGATGAGAAGAGAACTCAATACATATTTGCATGCAACATTACAAGAAACAAAGGATTAGAAATGGAACTTGAGCCTCCCTTTACTAGTTTTGTTTTTTGCATCATAACTATGATTAAGGGCTCTACTTTGTTTTGGAAATTCCCTGAAAATATTGTACTTGTTCTTGTACCTTGCATATTCTCAAGGATCAATGCCCTTATTATTACCAAGTCCCATGAGTGATTGGCCTATTTGACATGTAAATCATAGCTTCACAAAAAAGGGGCAAGAACGATGTTGAAGTTTTGTACAAAATGCCAAATTATCTTCTCTCATTTTATGTTATGTTATGAAATGCTAGTGCACATATAGGTTATTATCTTATTTACATTTTATTGAGTAATGTAATTCATGTTTATGGGATTGTTTTTAATTTATATACGATGTACTTTATTATCATGTGATTCTTAGTGATGTCTTGGAATTGTTACTTGTTATGAAGCTCTAAATGTGTGTGTGTGGAGACATTGTGGCCCCATTATTCAAGGCATAAGCACCCTAGGAAATCTAGGGATAAATGATAGCTAGCCATACACCCTCGTTTATGGTAAACATAGTGGGAGATAGTTAGATTCATCTAGCCTTGTGCACATAGAGTCAATGATATGTATGTACATCTGTGTACATATAATTTTTTGCATACATTAATATTGAAATGGATTCATGCATTCAAACATTCACACATGATCTTTAATTTAATATTCATCCCCTTTAGATGCATATCTATGGGATCATCCCATTAGAGTGTCCATCCCTCCCTTGGTGGGTTTGAGGTTTAAACCATTGCTTCAATGATCTTGCTGCTTATTGGACCACAAATTGTTTTAGAGGGATCGTGATCAAAATGAAACATTATCCTATATTATCCTATTTTAATCAATGTACAAGTCCCACTGCACCTACCACCTATGAAATGGAATTTCCTTAATATTTATTTGTATATTATAAATATATGAAAAGTATGTTTAAACATAAATTTATGCTATTATTTATGTATAAATGATTTGCACCTACAAAGCATAATAGGTTAGATACGAGGGATTGTGCTTGTTTCAAGCACTGTGCATAACTTGAGGGATAGGTTAAGCTCGAGAGCAATGCTCAATTCGAGGATCGGTACCCTCTTAGTATCTAAATTTTATCTTTAGTATTTAAATTGAAACTCTCTAGTATTTAAATTAAAATTTCGTCTTTAGAATTTAAATTGAAATTCTTGTACGTGTATGTGCTCCACGCCACTCACAAGGAGAATGTGCATGTAGATGAAGTGACATGTGTTTCCATACATATTTGTGATATGCAAACTTTATATCATGTTTGATTTATGGATCGAATGTGCATGTAGATGAAGTGACATGCGTTTCCATACATATTTGTGATATTCAAACTTATCTTTATATCATGTTTGATTTATGGATCTTGTACATGGATTTAATGGAGTTAGATACATATTTGTTTATTTTTGGAGGTGTATATTTTCGAATTTGTATTTAATTCTAGACTAGATTAAGTATACTATATATGTTTGGATATAAATATTTTCACATTGTTATATATTTATGTTTGAACATATATATTGATTTATTTTATATATATATATATTTAATGTACACTATTGGTTTATTATTTAGGTTTTTATTCTATGTACTTTGAAGTGATGCATGGCCATTTCTATTGATGAGTTAAAAGAAGGATGATTTTTGTGATGGATCTATTGATGTGGTTATTAATATTGTGTCTTAAGAAAAGTATTTATTGTTGCAAGTTTTGTTGATTGTTGGTGTGAGTGAAGAATATGAATTGGTTAATTGTTTAATGATTGAATATATGTAGATGCATGTGATGATTTATTTTTTTCTTCTTTAATAGTTGAAGGCATTTTACAGTCTTCTTTTAACAATACAGGGCATGCCAGAGTTTGTTGATGTTTTGGACTATGATTAAGGATTTCAACATCTGATTGTAATTTCTTTGAATCTCTTTCCATACTCATTATATGCTAACTAAAATATTACATTTTCTTATCTTTAAATCTCATCTATCTTGAAAATGCATTGAATTCTTGTCAATGTTTTTGTTCAAGGTGAGTAGTATGTCTAACTTTCTCTAGTTATATTTAATATTTTAAGCAATTACCCACTCTTACATAATCAAATTTGTGAATTCTAGAGGAATGAAATGTGAAGGGTGAAATGTTGATTATATTTCATGATGGTGTTTCCATGTCCTTTATGCCATAGGGTCGATGCTCCTTGTATTGTATTAAGAGGCCTTGCTCTACCTTGTTTACCTAGATAGTTCTTGGCATAGCCTCTGTTGTTTCCATATTGATTGAAAGTTATTGTTTCTAAATTTCTGGTAAGTTACTTCAAAGTCCCTATAGTTGCATATTTTGTTAGAACTCATTCTATATCATTTGTAGTTTGATCAACTATTACTAGCTTTATCCTCCTATTGCTCTTTTTTGTCATTGCTTAATAGCTTATATTGATATAGATTCTTACTAACACATATTGTTAGAGAAGTCATTTTACTAACTTAATCCTTCTAGCTTTTCTACTTTGTAGTTGCTTACTAATCTTCTTTGTAGTTTCTGGGGAAAATTTTAAGGATCCATAATTTTCTTAAAGTGTAGAAACCTTGGCGATTCTTACTAATTATCAAGTTTCCAACCATAAAATGTTTGGTGATATTTTTTTTTTCTTAAATATTCAAATTTCTAAGGGTTTTATAGATGTTTTTGGACAATTTTGGTGATTTATAGAGTAAAATTTTTTAATCCTAAGGAAATTGGGTGAATCATATTAAAAAAATGGAAAATGACGAATATGTTTTTGGAAAAAAACCTAAAAAATTAGCCCATTGGCTAAATTTTGCCCCTAAAATTCCCACTTGTAGTTGTTCACTAACTCATTGGGATCTTATGCATGTTTGTGGAATCCATATGCACTTTTGTTTTTTTGTTTGAGAAATGAGATCATAAATTACTTCATGGATCAACCTCGTGATATTTGAATCTTTTAAATTTGGAATTGAAGGCTCTTTTCTATTTAGTTTATTTTAAAATTGGTTTTAGTTTGAAAGAGGAAAATTTTCTAACTCATCATTCAAGTATTGTAAATACTTTCTTGGAATTCGGAATGAATTTAAAACACATAGGTTAGGCATATGTGTTTCCATTTTCCATTGAATGGGAGAGGGAGGATTCAATGGAACCTATTGCACATTAATTGGGTAGTTCCAAACTCATGCCATTATTTGGGATGTAATATAAGGAACCCAATGTGGTTAATCATTAAAAAGATCAACTAAGCATCATTGGCTTGGTTAGCCAAATATCATGATCAAATTATTATTACAAAAGACTAAATGAGTAGTATTAAAGTTGATAAAGTTCCACATATCAATTTTATCTATTATATTTTATCTTGTCAATTTTATATATTATATTTTATCTTGGTTAGTGGGATCTTTTCCTTCCTTCCTCATCAAGGCACCCTCTCTCCCAACTTAAAGCAATTTATAAGGCCAATAAGGACTTGTTCTTTAGAGACAATTTATACATAAACATTGACTTTCTTATGAGATTTTTCTTCCACAACCATTGGTTTAACCCATTCAAAGTTACATTCTTAAACTTACAACCATTATTTTAAAATAATAATTCTTCACTTTATAATAAATAATAACTGAGGTGGCTATTAGTATTTTTTTTGAAAAAAGTATTCATTTTTGTAATTTTAATTTTATTGATCGTTGATATGACTGAAGAATATGGATTTTTTTACTTGTTAAATGCTAGAATAAATATAGAAAGTCATTGTTTTTAAATTCCCACAAGTCACTTTAGAGTTTGCACAATTACATCTTTGGTTAGAACTCATTCTATATGTTTTATGTTTTGATCCACTATTACTATCTCCTCCTATGTTTTGTTGGTACTTACTAACTCATATTTCTAGAGATGCTTAATGTTGTATAGTTTACTAACTTATTGGTTAAACAAGTCATATTACTAATTTTATCCTCATTTTCCTTTGTATTTTATAGTAGCTAACTAATCCATTGGGAGGATTTGCATGTATGTGGGAATCCATGTGCACTTCTCTATTTATAAATGCAGATTATATATTACTTTATGGGACAACCTTATAATATTTTAACTTTGGACTTTAATACTCTTTTCTATTGAGTTTAAATTCTAAAATGGATTTTAGTTTGAAGGAGGTTTTTTTTCCAATATGTTCTTTATAGAACAATGATGAGAAAGATATATTGATCACCTTCCCAAGATATATTGTTCCTTATTGTAGGACCCCGGTCCTAGATAATCTCAGTTTATCGATAAACTAATCATTTATATCTGTTTACATTCTGTGTCAATTTCTGTTTCTGTTTTGTCGGTTTGTGTTCAATTTCAGGTCTGTAAAAAAATAACAATTACATTTACAGGTTTTGAAATAGATGTATTTACTGTTTTATCTACCTCTAACCAGTTTTGTTTGTGCATGTGTAACAACATATAACTTTTATTGTTTCCATAACCTAAAATAAAATTTGACAAGGGTAGAAATGATAATAATACATGCTGGAAAATACCTCAAAATAGCTAATAGATCCACCCTTGTTGATGTTTCCTTGTTGTTCCCTTTTGTTGAATGCCTTGTTGTTTCCCTTTGTTGTTCCCTACAACTAAAACCTTTCCCAAAACTCTGAAACTCAACCAGCCCAAAACAGTTTTGCCACCATGCCAACTGGCGAGGTTTCGTCGACCACCCAGCTCTAAAGGTACCCCTTTGGATCCCCGAGTCCAAACCGAGTACAAGCCAACCTGTTATATCCCTTCAAAAATTCTCCAGCAAAAAAACCCCTTTCATCTCCTTTCAGCTCTGCTCTAAAATTTCTATCTCTGCTCTCAAAAACTTCTCCCAAAAATAAATAAGGTAAAAGATGATCTCTTCTTCCTCCCTTCACCCCCTTATCCCCCCCATGTTTTGCCAACTCTTCTGCCTGCAATTAATACCCTTATCCCCAAAATTAATGTTTTCCCTCAAGGTCCTTCCACGAGCCCATCCCCCATCAATTCATAATTAATAATTTTATTTTAATGTATGGCCCCCCATCAATTTATAATTTATAATTTTATTTTAATGTATGGGTTGGGGTCACCCACCAACCACAAGTTTCATATTAAATACGAACTTATCCTCATTAATACCATTCTTCATTCGTTGACTAATACAACACCCAAATTCATATTTTAATTAATAATGTTTATTTATAAATCTCAAGCATATTTTATCATATTAATTTAATACCACATCCTAATTAACCATAATTAACCATAATTAATTATAATTAATCATAATCACCATTGATAGAGCTATTATAATTCATCCTTTAACTAACATTTATTAGTCAAGTTGATAGTAACGTGGTTAATAACAACCAATCCTCATTAATACCTATTTACTGATTTAATAACCATTAATTGAATAACTTAACATAAATATAAGTTAATTATTAATTAAGCACAAGCATGTATATAGTGATCATTTACAATCACAACACATCCACACAATATTTCAATATATAACTCATTTATTCAATTAAGCATTACTAACCAAATTGCATTATTTACTACCTAACTTAACCGTAACTTGTTTATTAATCAGCAATAATTAATCATTAATGTACAATAATTAACATTAATCAACATTAATAACCTTAATTGACAGTAATTAACATTAATCTACATTGTTAGCATTAATCATCATTATTAACTTTAATCGACATTATTAACATTGATAAACAATAGTTAATTACTAAACGACAATAGTTAACACCATTATTCAACAATATTTTACACAATTTATAAATATGTAGGCGAGTTATGTAAGCGTAGCTACTGCTTACATACCTCGTGTAAGTACACTAACAGTAATAATTCACACACACATCAATCATAATCATGAAACTTGTTGTTCACTGACACAAGTTTTAAACGTAGTTTGCAAGGTACAATCCATTAACTAACTGGAATCTTATTAAGTTACGACAATTCATACATTACTGAGTTATGACACATACTCAATCAAGGGTTTTACACACATACAGTTAGATCGTGTTTTCACCCCTACTTCAAGCTACACCTATCTACCTACATCATCACTAACTTCCACATCTTATCCTTTCCTCTACTGGACTACCCTGAAATGTCAAGCCATGACTGGTTCCAGCTAGAACCCCTAAGCGGAAGTGTCGACTACATCGACCAAGCTTCCCCAGCAGGCAACCACCAGTCATCATCACACACCTTGGGGAGCGCACTGTAGCACAGCCCTTCCATGACTCTGGGTTTTGGGGATAAATGGTGGGTAAAGCCTCCACCCCCCTAATGGAACAAGGGACTATGTCTACCCGACATAATAACAGCATTGCACTTGTACTCGGTCTGTCATCGTATAACCAATCTGGGCAGTTGAGTTTCCTGGAACCCTACCCCACCCATGTCATAATATACATCATAATAATAATCATGCGAAAGTAAATAATGCATCACTCGCATACCATTTATCTTTCAAAGTCCATGTCCTTGAGGCTCTCCCACCTCATAGGATCCAGCATTCACTTAGCCGTTTTAACCTGTAAGTCAATCCTCGACATACAATATAGAATATCGTGCATAAATCCTCAACGTATACACATACATTTCATAATAACATAACAATAATAAACTCATTTATTTGCCATGCACCTGGCATAACATCCATTTATTCAACATATAACTATAATGGTATCCACGTACCCATCATTCAGTAACTTGCATATCTAATTAACGCATGATACATATCTAAACATGACTACCGATCATAATATTAACATCACACACACACACATATATATCGGCAACATAATAGAACCATATGTCCACAGTGTCGTCAAACCGACAAAGTCTCACAATCAAACAAATACAACATATAATAGTAGTTCAGGTAATAATGTCAAAACGGGGTGTTACACTTATAAAATTCTGCAACAACAACTGGCTCTTAAACCCATTCAAAATTACTTTCTTAATTTGCAAATGTTATTTAAACTATTAATTTCACTTTGTAATTACTAATAAAGTACTAATCGCAAAGAAAAGTTTTTATTGTTATACAACTTTTGTTGATTGTTGGTATGGTTCAATACTATATGAATTTTTTGATTTTTTAAATGCTTAAAATTTAGACTTGCAATGTTGCAAACATCGTTGAGAAATCGGTAATGTGCCAAGAAATCGCGAAATTTTCGTCATGACAATTTTTTCTCAAAAAATCGTTGAAAACATTGGCATGATTTTTTCTTGATTTTTCGCTGATTTTTGCTCGAGAAATTGTCGATATATTGCAAGTCTATGGGAATTTCCAAGTCCCCCCAAAACAAGGTTTTTAAAAGCTACTTTTTAGTTGTGTTTTTTTTCATTTGCACACCAAAAAAACGAAGAGGAGAGCCAAGATGATTAGCATCATTTGACATCTGCTCAAGGACGATTTTCCACTTGATTTCATGCGTAATCAAAGATCGTTTTTGGAGATTGGACGTTTCCATTTGTAGTTTTTTCAACAGTTATCATAGTTGTAGGTATGTAAAAATATTTGTCTCTCATTTCTCATTTTTCCAAGATGGATTGTTATTGTTTTGCATTGCCAATGATTTTTTCATCTTTATAATTGATTTTTAATGGATCATAAACCATTTTTTTCACCTGTTATGTTAATTTGTAGCAATGCCAAAAAACTTTTTTTGATTTATGCTTGCCCTAGGTTTTAAAAAATCCTCACAAAAATGTCCATTTATTTTCCTTCTTCAAATCAAAGTTTGAATGCTAAATGTATATTTGATTACTTCTTGTGTTTTAAATTTCCATCAATCACATATGCTAAAAAACGTTTTTTTTTTCTTTCCCTAGGTTCAAACTTCATTTTTTCCATATAAAAGATGTCGAAGGCTTTGGATCCATTTTGGGAGTGGGGAACACCTGTTTACCCACTCAATTAGTAGCTTCTTACTTGGAATCTATGTGGGAAGAAAATAACGGGCGAGATAAGCAGGTTGAATACCACCTTGCACAAATAGTAAGGCATAATGTGGGTCTGTGCAACCAAACAAACCCATAGCTCATTGCTATGGGTTTGTTTGGCCACACAAGAAATTGAGGGAACTGGGAAAAATAAACAATTCAAGGAGGCCATGAGAAAATAAATGGCTTCAATATCCGGATCCGTAGTGGGAGTGGGGCTAGTGGGATGGGTTCGGATACCCACTCCACACATTCCACATTTCATTATGCAGCATCACCTTTCCTTGTTCCAAGATCCACACCTGGTGCACAACCTTCTCTAAGGTCCATGGTGAAAGTAAAGGAGAAAGAAGTAGCAGACAAATTTTTGGGTCGATGCTTGCTATGGAGTGATATTCCATTCAAATTTTCCAAGAACCCATTTTATGTGTCCATGTTTGAGATGGCGTAGCTATTGTTGGACCGGGGTATAATCCCCCCACTTATGAGGACTAGAGAGGGCCCATCCTTCAGAATGAAAAGGCCAATTGCACTCATAGGTTGTAGGAGCTTTAGGAATCATGGGATTTCACAAGATGCATTGTGATGTAAGATGGTTGGACCAATGCGGAGGGTAGGACCCTTCTCAAATTCTTGGTTCATTGTCCTAGGGGGACTATGTTTATGAAATATGTGGATGTATCCACACATGTCAAAGATGCAACTTTACTATGTGGCTTGTTAGATGAGCTCATCCAAGATATTGGTCCACAACATGTTGTCTAATTCATAATGGACAACGTTGCGAACTATGTGGTTGCTGGTAGGATGCTTATGACTAGGTATCCTACACTGTTTTGGACTCCTTTTGCCGCCAATTTCCTTGATTTGATCTTAGCGGATATATGAAAGATTGATTGGATTAGGGATACCATTGATTCAACATGAAGCGACACAAAATTCATATACAATCATGCAACAATGCTTAGCTTGAAGAGACAGTTCACAGGTGAAAAATAGTTGGTGCGACCTTCCATCACACGCTTTGGCACTAGCTTTATTGCTCTTCAGTCTCTCTTGATTTCTATGTGGGACTTGTAGGTGACGTTCCTTTCACTTGAGTGGTGTGTTTTATCATTTAGCACTAGACCAGAAGGGAAAACCACATTCAGTCTCATTACATACCAAGAGAGATTTTGGGATGTGGTGAAGGAGGTTTACTCCATCATTGAACCTTTGGTAAAGGTTCTTTGCTTGGTTGATGGAGAGAAGCCTGCAATGGAATACATGTATGAGGCCATGGATAGGGCCAAAGAATCCATCCATGCCTATTATGAGGA
Organism: Larix kaempferi; assembly: GCA_027924585.1. Lineage (NCBI taxonomy): Eukaryota > Viridiplantae > Streptophyta > Pinopsida > Pinales > Pinaceae > Larix > Larix kaempferi. The sequence goes on along the minus strand of BSBM01000047.1, from coordinate 9,652,686 downwards.
CAAGGGAGATCGAGGGAAGGAGAGACAACAGATGATATTGGGGGTGATTGATGCGTGCTGGAACCACATACTCCATCGCCCCATTCATGTTGATTGGTTATACCTCAACCTTGTGTTCTCTTACTCCTATGGATTTAGATTTGATGGAGAGGTTATGGATGGATTCTACGAGTGTGTCCAGAGGATGGTGCATAGTGCAACTAACCATATAGATATTTCCTAAGAGTTGGAAGTATATAAGAGGTCCATGCAATTATTTGGGTTCGATATGGCTATTAATGACAGAAGAAACATAATTCCAAGTAAGCTTTACCTTGTTTCATGTTTCAAATGTCATTTTCTATTTCTTTGTTTTAAATTTCATTGTCTTTTCTTATGTTTCTCTATTTTTTGTAGATAATTGGTGGGAGAACTATGGCTCCAATGTACCTGTTCTACAGAGGATTTCCATTCAGGTGCTTAGCCAAACATGTATCTCTTCTAGTTGTGAGCGCAAATGGAGTATATTTGAAAAAGTACACTAAAAAATTGCAACAGGTTAGATAATTTCAAATTCATTATAAATTATTAAATTGTAATTTATAATTTTATGCCCCCTTACCTTCTAATTTATGTATTATAAATTTATGAATTTATAATTTATGATCCTCCTATAGGTTGGATACCCAACGCCTTAATGATTTGGTCTACATATACTACAATATCAGTTTGTGGGTGAAGCAGATTGAGAGAAAAGTTGATGTGAAGGCCATTTCAATGGATGGGATTGACACCACTACTGCGTGGAGGGTGGAGTGTGAGGAGATTGTTATGGAGAAAACCCCTGATTGGATAGAGAACGATCATGATAGTGATTGATGGGAATCAATTTCGCCATATTTTCAACCATATAAAAACCATCATTCGTTTATATTTCTACACCTTTAACACATTTCATATCCATTAATCCGTAAAATACCACAAAATACATGTCATATGCCTTGTAATTAATTTTAATAGTTTTCTTATGCTTTTAATGGTTTGAAGATGATTTTACTATGTTTTGTTGATGATAGTTTCATGAGGATCATTTACTACATGAATTTTTGGTAGCTATTATAAAAATACCAGAATTATATTTGTTATGAGCAATCCTCTTATTATGGCATTTTGTCTTATCTTCAAGTCATATGGAGCTGCAGTCATAAAGTCCAGATCTCAACCAAATCACTTAAATTATGTATGGATTTTGTCAAACAAAGGAGGGGTCGAGATTTTTTTTTGGCATCTTATATTTATAATCAACCAGATGGAATTGTTTTAGAATTCTAGCATGGATTGAGTCAAGGAGAGATGTGTTTTATGTTATGACGCTCTTGTCCTCATCTTCATTTGAGACCACATAGTGCTAGCAAAAATTTGATTTTGATTATGCACTAGCAGATCCTTTCTGCACCATCTCCTGCACTCACTCTAGCATGGATTCTTCCTCATCATGTCTTGACAAGTCACATCTTCAAGATCTAAGTCAACAATCAAAGCTATGGATTGTACAAATTATTTTTTTAAATTGGCATTTCCTGTTATTATTCCAGGAAGCTAACTTTGAGCTTGGTTTCCAACTGTAATGCCCCATCTTTCCCTTGATGTTTATTGGCTTCAATGTAAATACTGTGTATATACAATATGTGTATTTTCCCTAGTGTGGAGCTCAAGGCCAAGGCCCCACTAGTGGATGTTTAAAGTTATTGCTTAGGCAAGTAATTGTACAGTTTGATTATTCATGGGATGATTAAGTCATGAAGGAATGTAAATGATGTAATTATTATCAATGAATAAAATAACCAAGAAGTTGGCTAAGAAGGGAACGAATGAGAAGGGGCCATGTGTATCCACTAGGGAGAGGTGAGGGGGTTTGGGATTGTTTGCCCATGTTGCCACATGTCTGACTGAGAACATGTTTGAACTCCCTGTTGACATTAATGCAACTGTAGTGGGTGGTTGACAACCTTGATGGCTGAGGCCGTTGGAGTATGGAGCATGCCTACGATTTTGTATGGCAGGGCATGGCTCTGATTTTGTGTGCAGAAAACACCCAGTCATCTAGGGAAACTCGTGGATCCTATTTGACTATCGGGGGGAAGGATTCATTACACACACACTCACTCATTACTCACTCACTCGCGCAGAATCACTCCCTTACCATCCATGAGCCATCGACCCTCGCAGGGAATTCGTCCATGTATTTCCTGTATCCACCAAACCGATCCAGGAAAGGAAAACTGAGGTCATCCACACTTCCTGTGTGTTAGAAAAGGCCTCAGAATTGATAGTCGTAGCACCCTTTGTGTGAACCCTAGTTACAGCGACGGAGTGGTGTTGGCAGAAGAGATTGCAGAGTGGTATTGGCAGAACAACCGTGAGGAAACCCCAAGCCTGGAAATGAATTCAGTCGTTGAACTATGGGAAAAGGGTTGGGTTGCTTGATAAACCCAGTGAAGGCTATAGTCTCAATGAACTAGTGACTGGACCTTTCTATGCCCATCCTAGAATAGCACTGAAAGGGAAGGACCGTAAGAGACTGTGCAACAGTGATAGGATCTTCCTTGTGTTGTATGTGGTAGGTATTGTGGGTGCCAGGTTGGTTGAGAGCGACTTGACCTTTCTATGCCCATCTTGGAATAGAAATGGAAGGGAAGATGCCTTGAGAGACTGTGTAACAATGCAGTAGGTCTTCCTTGTGTTGGATGTGGTAGGTATTGTGGGTTCCAGGTCAACTGAGTGCTGAGATGCCTACAGTTCTGTGGTTGAACTCACTAGCTTAGCAATGCCTTCCTTGTTGTCCTTGAATGCTTGATAAATCCCTGTAGGTTGGATTAGCATGGGTAGGTGCCCTGGAATGCTTGATAAACCCAATTACAGATAGGTTTAGCATGAGAATGGAGCCTTGACTGTGAGAGAACCTGTTAGCCCTCCTTAGTGGATACACTTCCCAGCTCGGGGGTGATCTCTCAGCTGAAAGAGTATAGGCTGGACAAAGATCTAAGGTTGGGTCGAACGTTGCTCTCACTTATCCAGTTGCTTCGGAATTGAAAGATAAGTATTATGTTATAACAATTGATGGTGTTTCATTGTTTTGTGATGAATGCTTGTGTATAATTATGGAATTGTTAAATGTATGTATATGAATGGGATTGACATGAAGTCATGAACAAGCCTGAGTAATAGGCTGAGTTCACTATTGTATGTGTATCTTAGATTGCATGAGTTTAATGCCTTGTAATCTCTGCATATGATAGATGTGTTAAGTAAATCTGTTTAATGCATTTTACATGTTATAATGAATGATAGTGTTTCATTGTTTGAAGATGAATGATTATGTATACTAACTCTGTGAAGGAGATGTATGCTTACACCTGATCCATGGGGAAGATAGGGATGCCATGGAAGTGGTTGCAGAAAACTCTGTGGGTCAGATGGAAAGGAAGATCTTGGTAGGTAGAAGGTTGGACGTATTTAAGTGAAGATACAGTCTGAACTTCAGAGAGAAAAATGGGAAGGTTAGATGCCTCACTTGATCAGAGGGTTCTACCATTGGATAGAGCTCTTCAAGAGCTTTCCAACGGTACCAACCTTGCCCCATTTGGATGATGTAGGAAGAAGTTATGCCCCTTTGAAGATTTGATGAAGTTACCTTGAAGAGGCAAGGTTCCGCACGCATGGTTCCGCAATTGCGGGATTGCGGGTTGCGGGATCGTCATTGTAGGTTGCGGGATCGTCAAGTTCAAAATGTTGTATTTTGGACTCTCGCAATCCCGCATCCGCAATTGCGGGATGCGGGTTGCGGGATCGTCAAGTTCTAAGTTATGCGTGTTTGGAATTTCCACAATTACGGGCTGTGGATTGGGGGAATCGTGATTGTGGGATGCGGGTTGCGGGATCGTCAAGTTCTAAGTTATGCGTGTTTGGAATTTCTGCAATTCCGCCTCTGCAGTTGCGGGTTGTGGATTGCGGGAATCGCGCTTGCAGGATGCGGGTTGCGGGATCGCCGAGTTTGAAGTTATGTGTTTTGGAGTTTCCGCAATTCCGCATCCACATCCGCAAATGCAGGTTGCGGATTGCGGGATCCGCTGTTGCGGATTGAAGGTTGAGGGTTTGCAGCTGCGGGTTGCGGATTGCGGATTGCGGATCCGAACTCTCCTGACTGTGTGTATGGGCACTCGGTCGATGTTCTGGGAGAAAAAAAATGGATCATGGTCTCCAGTGGCCAGGTGGATCGGTGGGGACGTGACACCAACCAAACGGTGAGGAAACTTCCAAAACCATTGAAAACCCACTTCCAAATATGTTCATGTACCTTGTTCATGAGCGGCTCTTGGAATTTCTTAGTGGTTTGGGAGAAATATTCATCTTATCAGAACATGATTCCCATAATTGTGTTGCGGTCGTTTCTCAAATGTTCATATCAGCCAACGCCATGTGGAACGCCCAATCGGCATGAGGATGAATCAATATACTCCCATTCATTGTGTTGGATCTTATCTCAATTGGTTAAGGTGACCAGATTGGTAGGATCTTGTTTTTATTTTTAGTAAAGGATATTATGAAACACCCGAGGAAAATATACTTGGTTCAGCTATATATTCCTGTACTTTGTATTGTATCAGACGCATATGGACTGATAATAAAATACAGAGATGCTGCGGAATTTTAATTGCACTTACAATTCATTGGTGTTAATGCTGTGACAATTCTTGTGGTGTGACGAAATTCATTTGTTAAAGATCGTAGAGAATTAATTTGTAAGTTTCTGTTGGTGGGAATTCTAGCTCACTATCTTGGTGGGTAAGGGCCCGCCAAGCAAGGTCGTGAAGCCTTCCTGTTCTTCTGTAAATAGGTAACTTTTATATTATTGTATATGTTTATTTTAATTTCTCCTTGTTTCAATTTATAATTAAACATTCTCATATTGATTGTGTATGTTTATATATGCTATGAGTACATATTCTGGAAGTATTGACAGATCTGTCAATTTTCCTTCTTGTTCCTCCTACGTATCCTCATTCATGCACTTGTGTGCATGCTTCCATTTCCAGCACATATTGATCATTCTTGCACCCATAGTTAGAGCACTTGTATATTGGTCATTGCAATTCCTTGTTTATACATCATAGTCCAATCAGTGTTTTCAGAAACACACACACAGTTACTTAGTTCTTATAGACATTTTCAGCGAATTGAATGGTTTGGACGTTGTTGTAGAATAGATCTGCTTCTTATCATATAAATTCAATTTATGGTTTTTGGTTTAATTAAACCAATTTAGTTTGCATCTTTCGCTCAGTTTGTTTTAGTATTGTATCCCCGCATTGAAAACTTATTATCTGCCGTAGATATTTTAAATGTTACAATTTGGTGTGACTAGTTTTTAATAGTCTTAACTTATGATAATTTCTTTTCTTTCTATGTAATTTAGGTTCAATATTTGGCTTCTGTTCTTGCACTATAAATAAGAGTTCAGTTTGGATTAGGTTTTATAACAGATTCTTAGAATTTTAATTTGTTTTAAATATCCTTTTCTGCACCTAGAATTCAATTCATATTTATGATAATCTTCCTGCACTTAAATCTCGAGCACATACTAGTAGCTTCATTTGCATGAGTGAAGATAGTGTTAAGTATTTGATATTGTGTTTTAAAGCTCATGTTAAATTAATATATTTGAAACAGTAATTTCAGTCACGTTGAAGTTTTAAAGCATTGAATCATAACAAAATTAACTCTTGAATATGATTTATGAACAATGAAGAAAAGAATATTCAATGCATAATTAAATGTTTGCAATTGAATTATGTGTCATGGGTTGGTGAATGCATTCAAAGAGTAGATTATGAGTGTAGGAGTATTGAGTTCCAAGCTTGTTTTAGATTGCTTTAATTATTTTTTTGTTTTTTACTTTTGTATTTGCTTTGCTTTTGTATTTGATTTGGTTTTCTCATAAGTTTAGCCAACAATTATAGGAATAAGCCAAAGGGAGATTAAGGTCTAACTTGTGAGATATGAGTTTACAGTAATGGGTATCATCCTAAGGTGTTAGCTTATTTTTCAACTAATTGAGTTTTGCTTACATTTCATTTATTGCATTTTAAGTGTGTTTGTCAGCATTAGTTATTGGATTAGACTAGAATTAAAATCTGATCCTATATATACTGTGCCTACACCTCTAAGTCTATGACTCGCTGGTTGACAATTTGATATCGAATTAATAATGCATATATTTTACTCGACATTTTTGGCACCGTTGCTGGGGAGGTGCTAAAAGGATTAGAGCCTAGGTAGGTAGGTAGGTTTCCTTTAAATTACACAACTCAAGGGAGGAGAAATAGTAAGTCGCAAAGACGCCCTTACTTCAGAAATTATGAGGTGGTTCCAGCGTGATGCATTCACTTTGGTGAGTTGCTCCGAAGCCTTGTTGTTTCTTTTTATATGCAAAGTGTGTTTCTTTTACACAAGTGTGCTTTCCTTTTACACGAGTGTTTTATGCAAGTTTGTTTACTTCCCTGCAAGAGTGTTTCTTTTCATGCAAGTGTGGTGTGTTTTTCAATTTTGCAATTGGTTTCTATTTATTTGTTTTAAGATTTAGTTTCTAATTATTTCTTTTGGCTTGCTTAAATTTGTTTGGAGTTCGTATTTCATTTTGTAGTTAGTTTTCATTTCATTTTTCATTATATATATATATATATATATATATATATTGGGTGCTATAAGAACCCCATGCACTAATCCATGTGTGAGACATGACCCATCAACCATCAAGATGGATTCAAAGATGATTATGAGTTTGGAAAAAATCTCCAAAATCCTAGAAGTAGCTGGAATCTCTTCTTCTCGGGAAGAACACATCTTGATAGCAGTCAAGAACCTATCTACTTCTCCAAAAGGCACAGAAGAACCAAATTCCTATGAGCGATGCCTACAAGAATATCGAGAAACCTCCATTGATCACTTTTTCCAATCTACCAAAGAGACCGAAGACTCATTGCCCATATCTAATAGGGAGAATCCATAAGAACCTGAGATTGAGGAGGATAAAGAAAAGAATACACAGGGTGGTGTAAATGAAGAGGTGGACCAAGGACATCACGACTACATTGAGAAATGGTTCCAAAAAATCATCACATCAAGGAACCACTATCTTCTTCAACGAATATTGGTATCATATCATTTGAAATTCCCGGTCTTTCATGCTCTTATGTACATTAAAGCTTATATTTTAAATTCGAGCAAGAATGTATTTTCCAACCTATTATGCACATGGTTGCACTGGAAGTACACCTACACTTGAAGGAGATCCTATTTTCTTCAAATTAGAGTAGGATGATGTAATGCAAATAAATAAATAGAAAAGTAAAAATAAAAATAAGTAATTTTGTGAAAACCAGTTTACTAGCGCAACTGGACATGAAGTTTGCTTGAAAACTAGGCAATTGGCAGGAAACGTTCTCAATAAGTTCTATAAGTTGGTTCTTTAAATCATGTATTCTGCAAATCATTTATGTTTTGTACTCATATTGGATGATTTGGAATCTATTAAGGTACACCTTCCAATGGTATTGTCCCATCGACTTCAACAAATTATATGGGCAACAAGACTTGATTTATGTATAGTACCCTGGAGTCTGCATGCCTTAATGCCAAATTTCCTTGTTGACAATCATGGGAATATATCGATGTCTCTTGATTGATAGATCTTGTAGGTGACTCGACTTCAACACATTTATTTGCTCCTATAAAAATGTACTTTAGGTACCTTGATGCCCATTGACATTAATGGTGGGTCATCTCGCGTTGGTTAATGACATACCTTAAAGGCCGGTAATCCAATGATTTCTTTTCATCCTCAACATGAACAAATTTATTCGCATGATAAGAATTGTACCATGGTTTTGTAGTGGTTGAAGGTTGTATGGGGGTGAAAACGCGAAGCTGGGAAACAATTCCGTGACAACGGAGTGAAACAAAAAAGAGGGCGCATAGATGAACTTTAATTCAATTTCCATTTTCAATAAGAACGAAGGCATGGATTAGTCTTATGATTCCCAATTTTGAGAAGATGGAAAGGACAAAAAAACTGCTTCTTGTGAACATCAATCCATCTGTTAGCTCCTCATTAAAGAGAACGAGCTAGTAATGATGGACTAAAAAATCAAGCTGGAAATAGAACCATGGAAGCATGAAGTTTAGTTGAAAAAAAGAGTCATATTGAGACTGATGCTTCTATGCAAGATGGGCAGACATTTTCATTGACACGCTCTCTCACACCACGACATCCTCCAACAAGAACACCAAAGTTGATATATGCAGTAGGTTCATCAAAAGATCATCTACTATGACATCTCCAAGAAGGAATTCTATGTTAAGACATCCTCCAAGGCACCCACATGATAACAATTGAACTTATTCTGCATGTTCAAAGCTACTCAAAGACATTTTGGAAACATTTCAATCCCAAGTAACTGTGGTAGTGAAGCTACTCAAAGACAATGATCAAATTCCTTTGTTAATAGAAATTATGATCACTATCTTGGAAAGAGGTTATTGTTTCCACCCTCAATGGACTATTATTCAATTGAGAGAGAGAGAGAGACCCTCATAATTTCTCATTTAAAAGAATAATGATCTTCAGAAGTCATTTCTTTGAACATAATGCTGAAAAATATTACAAGAAGATCAACAATACTCAATGCAACCTTCAATAATTCTCTCCCTAAACAATTAAATATTCCATTATACAACACTAAAGCTATGAACGTGTCAGGCCTATCAAAATTAGAATGTACATACTTTCAGAAGTCCCCAGATTGTAACACTGCAACTCTTGAAGAGATTACACAATATGAGGAAATTTTCCAATGATTCTATACAAAGGATTTTACAGAATTGAGACATTTTCATCGGTTAGGTCATCTGGATACCTAGACTTTGAAATCACACTTTGTTTTAGAAGAAAAAAACATTGTAAGAATGAAGTTTGGACTTTTGAACTAGACAATTTTGAGTTTTGCATCACATAAGTTTTAGAGGAGTGATATGTCACACTAAAAGATATCTAGTCATAATACATTTCATAAGCATCTTTTCACCTTGCAACAGAGCACTAAACAATAACTCCAAAAGTCCCATGGTGTGGTGTGTGCACAAGAGACAAGTTTCCAAGGTGGCAATTATATAGTCATTTAATTATTCTCTATCAAAGGGTGAAGACAAGCAAATGGGAAAGGAAACCAAAATTACAAAATCTCTTTAGAGATATCAAGCTTAAAGGTGACAAGATCTCATCTAAGGCCACCAAGATGCCACATGCAATTCCATTACCATCATAATTCCAAGCACAAAGCTTCCATATGGCTTGTAGAAGTAGAGGAGAAATGTTTTACATGTGAGTCGATGACTCGCATTGCAATGACACTCTTATGCTTCAAAACCATAAGAGATATCAAGCTTGAAGGTGACAAGATCTCATCTAAGGTCATCAAGCTGCTACATGCAATTCCATTACCATCATAATTCCAAGCACAAAGGTTCTATATGGCTTGTAGAAGTAGAGGAGAAATGTTTTACATGTGAGTCGATGACTCGCATTGCAATGACACTCTTATGCTTCAAAACCATAAGAGATATCAAGCTTGAAGGTGACAAGATCTCATCTAAAGTCATCAAGATGCCACATGCAATTCCATTACCATCATAATTCCAAGCACAAAGATTCCATATGGATTGTAGAAGTAGAGGAGAAATGTTTTACATGTGAGTCGATGACTTGCAATGACACTCTTATGCTTCAAAACCATATTCATGAGCTCAGCTGAACAATGAAAGATGGGAAAATGACTTCCTACTTCAACCTATGTACACCAAATTAGAAGACCTTAGTTTATAGTTTTCGGTAGGGGCATTAGTTCAGGGTGTATGTTTAATTTTCGAAGGTGGAGTATAGTTTGCACATGAATATATAACAATTTTATTTTTCAAAAACATTTTTTAAATAACAATTATTTTAATTATCATTAACTGTGTAAGGCTGACGTCTGCCTTGTTCGTGTGTTTCCCACCACCCTAAGAGTGACTTAGGGTGGACGTCAGCCAAATTTAATGTTTCAGGCATGCGTGGATTAAAGTGGCTTCGACAAATTGTTTTTTAATGTGGCTTCCACAAATCGTTTTTGATTTAAGGTTGGTATAGTTACAACTTCGTAAAGCGGGAAACATGCAACGTTTGGTTCTCTCGAGGTGCAGTGTACTGTGGCGGCAGTAGTTTTGCCACTGGTGAGCTGGTTCTCCGGGGTGTGGGATAATTGGCACTTAAATCGTTTCATTTTTCTGGTGATTTGTTCCCTAGATTTGGTTATAAAAACCGGCTGAATCGTAATTCCATCTCATTTATTATGGAACTATGCTATGGAACTATGGAACTGTGTTTCTAGCGGTTTTGCTCCATTTCAAGACAACCCAAATCCTCGAAATTCCAAAATAATAACGAGAAAGGATGGAACTGTATCTCGCCAAAAAACTTTCAGTCTCCAACAGAGAGCGATTTGAGTGCCAGTTATCACTCGCCATTCTCTAGCGTTGATCCTTGTTTTTGCGATTAAGGTTAGGGTTTTCTATGCGTTCTTCTTTCATATTTGCGGGCATTTCTTCCTGACGAGGGTCAATCTATTTAATAATCCAGGGAATGGTTAATCTCCTCCGCAAAGTACGAGTTTTTCCAGCAAAAAAAATCTACTATTGCTATTCCAAAATGGAATCAAATAGTACAATGAGTTTCATGATTCATCCATAGAATCAAAATTTGTACATCCAAAAAGATGATATTCTTTTCTACAGTCTCCAAAATAACCATATTGACCCGAACCAGTAGCTATCAACAATATAAAGACTTACTACAGTATAGCAACAAAATCATCAAGTCCAGCAGCTCAGAATAGTCCCTGAGACTATACAAAATAATCAGTCAAAAAAGAAAATGGACCCACAGTCCAGGAGGCTATTATCAAACCATTCCTCCCAGATCAACTGTCCTTCAATCCAGGATAATGCTTGTTTAGAGAGCTTGTCAGCTAGTGAGTTCTGTTCTCTGTAGATGTGTTCAAAGATGATGTGTTGTTGCTTAGAAATTTCATGTTGAGTTCGGAGAGCCCAATGACGCAAATGTAGAACATTGAGATTGAAGTCTCCCGCAACCCATTTAATAGTCACCCTGGAATCTCCATAAACCTTGATATTAACTAATCCAAAGATGTTGGCAATTTTAAGTAAGCACCAGAGGGCCATTAACTCTGCTTTCATGTTTGTACCTGATCCACAGTTGAGTCTGAAGGAGAAAAAATGAGAATCATTCAAGTAAATAACACCACCTGTTGCACATAAACCACCTTGGGAAGCACCATCGAAAAAGAGAATAGGCTGATCCACTTTAAGTTTGAAAATGCTGATCCTATCAGTCTTTGATGAGTGCTCATCATGCTTACAAATAGCAAACATATTTAAAGCAATCAAGCTACATTGCAGAGCCTCGGGGGTTTTATGTTGAAAGATGGCACAGTTCCTGGAGTACCAAATTGCCCATGATATACAGATAGCAATATAGAAATGTTGTTTACAATGTCTGTACCAATTTAACAAGCACTTGTTAAATTCTCCAACATTCCAGCACTGAGAAAAATTCAAAGAAGTGGAGATCAATTCCCAGATCTTACTAGTGAACTCACATTGGACGAAAAGATGATGTTTAGTTTCAGCTTCTTTTTTACAAAGTATGCAAATGCTTGGCCCACTCCAACCACGTTTGCACAAATTCTCCCAGGTCTTTAGTTTATCTTGTAGTAGTAACCAACAGAAGCATTTGAGTTTTAGTGGGATAGACCATCACCACAGTCTTTTATACCACCAATCTTGAGGGTATATATACTTGTCTTGTATGATTCTAGCATATGCCGATCGAGCAGTAACAATCCCAGTGGCAGGATTTCCACCCCATACTAGATGATCTGAATCATGGGTCAAACTAACACCAGCAGAGTTTAAGTTAAATATATATGCATCCCAAGATCGGGCCAGGTAACCAGAAAGACCCAGATCACTAGAAGTCATCCACTGTGATATGTGTTCATTACCAACACTGTTCATACGGATTTTATTCAATGAAGCTAATCCTAAAATCTGCAGGTATTGAATGATGGAATCCGGTAGCCTATAGCCATCTTCCAAACCAATGATGGGGTCAACCCCAACCCTTATCAAATCACCATTACCAACCTGCCACACAAGATCAGTTTTTATCCAATGAAATATCTTCATGAAACCCCGCCACAAGGGAGAAAAATTCCAGCTTGTTAATTTTGGATTTCTAATCCAACAGAAAATGTCCATCTTAATGTATTTGCAGTGAATGAGATTAGACCACAGAGATTTTCCAAATAGACATCTCCAGAAGCTTTTAAGTCTAAGAGCAGTATTAAAGGTGCCCAAGTCCTTGATGCCCCATCCTCCAAATCTATAAGGTCTAGTAATAACATCAGCAGCTACCATGGGGAGTTTTCCACTATTTGTAGACCCAAACCATAGAAAATTGAAGCAATATCTATTAATGGTCTTAAGAATGGAAGCTGGAATCTCCAATAAAGTGAACCAATATACAGGAATATTGCAAAGAACAGACTTTAAAAGGATGAGCTTACCCCCTCTGGACAAATATCTGAAAGACCAGTGTGCGATTCTCGCCTCAAATTTTCTCAGCATCCAATACCAGTCCTTGACCTGTTAGTTGTTCGGTTTAAGTTAAAATCCTAGATACTTAAAACCAAGTTCCAAATGACAACATTTATATGGCAGAATCGAAACTATGTCACTAAGATGCTCTTCATCTGTGTATAGATGATAGAAATTTGATTTGTCTGAGCTGACTTTCATACCTGGTGCCCCGCAGAAAGTCTGGATGATATTTTTGTAAGCAGACCATTCCTCAATGGTATCCACACCAGCAACCAACACATCATCTGCAAATAATATGTGTGTAATCACACATTCATTTGATATCTTAAGGCATTTTATCTGTCCATCCAAAACAGCTTGACTGATCAATCTACTGAAACCATCCATGATCAAAGTAAATAGCAGGGGAGAAAGGGGACACCCTTGTCTAATTCCCCTGGAGCACCTGAAAAAATCTGTCGGACTACCATTAATAAGAACTGAGATATTCATGGAGGTGATACAAGCCATTATCCACTTAATGGTCGAAGAGGGCACACCAATTTTGATGAGAATCGGTCTGAGAAAGGACCAATTGACCCTGTCATAGGATTTCTCCAAATCCATTTTGAGAAGTAAAGCTTTCTTCTAATAGATCTTAATGCTATGCAGTAGTTCCTGTGAGATACCTATAGCATCATGTATCGGTCTTCCGGCCAGAAAACCAAATTGCTCCATGGAGATATGTTGAGAAATAACTGGCTTTAATCGATCAGCAATAATTTTGGAAATGAGCTTATATAGCAAGTTGCAGAGAGCAATAGGGCGATAATCCCCAAAGTATTTAGGCTTATCTTTTTTGGGAATTAAGGTAACAAAGGTGGAGTTTAAACCTCCAGGGATAAATCCATTGAGTCTGGAAAAGTTCACCAAATCCTTAAGTTCACTCCCCATCAAATCATAAAAATGCAGATACAGCTCCACCGACCACCCATCTGGCCCGGGGCTTTTCTCTTTTGCAAAGCTTTTCAGAGTCTTTTCTAATTCTTCCAGGGAGACCTCATCTTGAATACTGTCAGCTTCCTGCTCATTGAAGAAGCGTGGAAATAGCGAAGCAATTTTAATCTGCTCTGCAATACAACAATCCCCAGGATCACTGTAGATATGGCCAAAGAAAGAAACATCTTCAGATTTAATATTTTCAAGTCCAGAATGAAATAATCCCCTGTCATCTTCTATTTCCCAAATAAATTTCGAGTTCCTTCTGGCAGATGCAAATGAGTGAAAGAATTTAGTATTCTTATCACCATGAGAAATCCAAATGGCACGACTTTTCAGTCGCCATTCTTTTTCAGCTTGGACTAGTAGTTCTTCCTTTTTTTCTCTCAATCTGTCTCATAATTTCAAACTCATCAAGTGTTAAGGAACTAAAAATATTTGCAGAGATAGAAGCCTGCAATTTCTGTTCAAGAAGAGATAATTCCTTTTTATTTGCCTTCTTCTTGTCTTTGATCCATTTGGTCACAGCCTCTTTTAGTCCTTTTAATTTTTGACAGAAATTCAAAAACGGATTAGTGCCAGAAACTTCACAATTTAACCAAAAATTCCCGACCATAATGCAAAATGTGTCATCTTCCAACCAATTCAGGAACCAATTTATGGGGTTGAACATCTACCAAGTCAGAGTTTACAATCAACTGAGAAAAGAAATCTGCTAATTCATCCATCCTAGCATTAGCTCCCCAGATTTCAGAAACATGACAAGTAAAATTTAGATCACCTGCAATAATCAAATCGCCCCGGTTCAAAATGCCAAAAGCCTGAAGAGAAGTTCATTTGAGAACAATTATAATATTTTTTCTCTTATTAATATTATAAACAACCTACTAAACCATATATAATATGGATATACCCTAAAACCAATACATATATAACAACACTAAACATATACAAATTACAATGAAAACAAAATGTTTTTTCATTTCCTATAACACTAAGGAAGGACCACAACATTAATCATGATGCTTAAAACAATGCATATGAAATGCACATGTTAACACATTAAACGGCGTGGGTTGTAAACAGCTCGCAAACGGACAGATTTCATTTTACTTGGGCACCGTTCACCCGGAAAACCTTAGTGGTGTTAAATTTTGCAGAGATCGAGACGCCAAAGCCATCTGAATCTAAATCTTTTGAGGTGGAAATGAATGGCATAAAACGGTCTAACAACATTACATTGGTGCGAAATTATTCAGCCATATTCAAAACAAACCCATAATATAAACCCACAATCTATCTTCACAAATGAATACCATAAAATAACGTAGTGAAATAACTCTCGATTATCAAAAAAATATCTATTAAACTATCGAAGTTACTGAACTTAATAATGGTTCAAAACAAGGTACAAAAGTGAAAGATGTATTTATTATTCTTTGCATTAATTCACTATTTTTAAGGTTCATTCTCCGAAGGATAGAACACTCTGTGCCTCGTGATTCATTTATGGGCTATTTTCCAAAAAGCTGAGTTAAACAAATAAATAAAAAAAGTGTATTTTTTAAAAGATACAACCGTCTTTGATTTTGAGTTATGCATTAACTCTTCTTAATAAAAATTATTCTCCTAAAAATATGGGTGAAAGATATATTATAAAGGAAAAGTGTTTGAATTTTGTTTGCTCCTTGCGTTAAGATAAAGTTAATTACTTTTCTTTCTTCACTTAATTACTTTAAGATAAAGTTAGTATACTTCTCTTTCTTCACTTATTTAGTTAGAAATAATGTTTAGCTACACTTATCTTGGCGTTGTCATTTTATGTGCATATTTTTTTTCATACGAAAAAAACAACTTATATTAAAATAGTTGTGTCAAAATATATATAAAGTCAAGCTAGCGCAGTGCTAATTCCACCATAGTGGTATACAAATCAGTACCAACATAACTAACCAGCATTATAAAAAGACTCATAACTAGAACAAGAGAGTCATCCAAGAACATAGGACCGATAAACAAATCAATTAACCAAAACTAAGGTGGACACTTTGAACAAGGTGCCACCATGAAATTCTTCCACCTTCAAGACACCATCATCTCTCCCACAACTTTTTTAGAAAGAGCACCGGCCTCCTTGTTGAATTCTCGGTAAACATGTCTGAAGGAAATGGAGGCAAAAGATGAAATGAGTGCTCTGGTCCTCAATATCCAACTGTAAAGGTCCACAGAATATAAACTATCACTGCCATTGATGAAAGGCTCCTTATACGCTAAGGTTCTTGCTTAACAATAACACACCACACACACGTTCATATAGACAAGATGCAAACAACATGCCAAAAGTTGGCTTATATTACTTCTCCGAATCGGTTACAATGCAAACTTCAAGGAAATGAAATAACTAACTAATTGTCGGCTTGTTTCATTACAACATAGAAGTAACTGTGTACTCTCTCAGTGTGTCGAACTCACCCTCTCCTGGTTCACTGCGAACTCTGAGCTATGGCTCGATCTTCTTTGTGTTCGGAAGCTGTGTGACTGTTCTCTCCAATCTATAGAACTTCTCCCCAAACTCTGCTTTGCAACTCCAACACCATGGAACTGTCCCCTACTCTATGCCTACGCATAAGCCTTCTACTATGCTACTGTTGTTCCCAAGACCACTGTGATCCCTGAGACATGCATCCTCTGTTAGCTGATCCTTCCATGATCCTATAGACCTTCAATTGTCAGTGCCCCAACCATGCTGCACAGCCTTTTCCTGTGACGGCATCTGTCATGTCTTCAACCACCTGCAATAACTGTCATTTACTTCCTTAGCAAGCCCGAACTGTTGCCAAGTACCCTCCCCGACTTCTACGCATCCTTCTGACAAGCTACAATGAACCATCATGTCGACCATACTGTCTGTCAGCTTCGACTCATTTGTCAGATTCCTTCACAACCTAAGGCTTCGCCAGTTCGCCCCTTTATCTTCGCTTGGCTCATGCCCAACTTGTCGATGTCGCGGTTTAACCACGTGTCGACCATACTGTGACTCTGCGGCAACCTGTTGTTTGTCGACATGAACATATCGACTCTCGACCTTCGCACTCCTGTTGACTACTTCGACAATTCTCTGCTCGACTTATTGACTTCGACAACCAACCTGTTCACGCACCAATGGTCGTCAACACTCCCTTTGGTCGGTCTCCTCATGTCGATCAACTTCGACTGATCTTCTTAGGCTCCGATGGTCTTGCATCAGAATCCCCAGGTGAAAAATAACTCGATTGCTCCGTCAGTCGCCTGAAATCTTCTTCGAAAATCCATGTCGCCTCCTGCAACTCATCATCCTTCCATCGCACCAAGTATTCTTTCCTTCGCAAACTGTGTGTACGCCTGAATTCGTGTTCCTCTATAACCTCTGTGATATCGTTCGTGTGTCGATCTGGAATCTGTGCTATCCAATTGATGTTCGACACTTCTGCACTTCCACTGCTTGAACCTTCCTCAAACTTGTATAGATCTGAGACATTGAACGTTGGTGAAATGCTTAAGTCATTCGGCAGCTCCAACACATAAGCGTTGTCCGAAATTTTCTTCAAAATCTTACACGGTCCAATCTTCTTTAGCTTCAGCTTGTTATAGGTTCCTGTCGGAAATATTTCCTTCTGCAAATATGCATAGACCAAGTCTCCTTCACTGAACGACTGTAGTCTCTTTTTCTTGTCGACTCTCAACTTGTATGTCGCGTTACTCTTTTCTATGCACTTTAGCACATATTCATGAACTTCCTTCATATGTTCTGCAAATGATTCTGCATCTGCGCTTTTCCTGATTTCTGTCGGCAACTCGACCAAATCCACCACTTTGTGTGGGCTTCTTCCCTGAACAATCTGGAATGGGCTCAAACTTGTTGACCAATTCACAGAATTGTTGTATGCGAACTCTGCTTGCGCCAACACGTTCTCCCACTGCTTGGGTCTGTCGGTCGTCAAACATCTCAGAAGGTTTCCCAAAATTCTGTTCACCACCTCGGCTTGTCCGTCTATTTGCGGATGATATGCCGATATAAACTACAACCTTGTATCCAGTTTCTTCCATAGGGTTCTCCAGAAATACCCCATAAACTTCGTATTTCTGTCTGATGTGATACTCTTCGACAACCCATGCAATCTAAATACTTCCTTGAAGAATAGTACAACAATGCTTGTGGCGTCACTTGTCTTCCGACACGGAATAAAGTGTACCGTTTGTTAAATTTTGAGCATTAATTCACAATACTCTAGGATCTTCACTGAGAGAATAACATATACAGTATATCAATGCATGACAATCACAATAAGCATGACAAGCATCACAAGAATCAAAAGCATGAGAGACAAGAGACACAGAGTTTCCGTGGGGAAAACCCTAAGGTGAAAAACCCCACAACTTCCTCAGAGATAGAGAGAGCAATGGCTCAACCAAAGTACAACCAAAATACACTTGAGATAGTCTCCTAGAGCAGATGATCCTCCTCCTCACTAGTGCGCCACTTTCTGAGTGAGAGAGATGTACTTTTCCGAATGATCTAAATAGAGATCACCTGATCTCTATTTATACTAATCTGTTTTCCCAGTGACCTTATGGGGCCGACTTGTCTAGCTAGGTACATCCACATTATAATATATATATTTCAGGGCCGACCCCACACATGGTGGTCTAATAACCCATCGGCAAGTACACACACTTGCGACACTTGTCAATCCACATGACGACACTTCCCTATAGAGGAATAACACATCGCTAATAAGGGTACAATAAATATATATGAAATACATAGATGAAATACATTCCGAAGTTACATATACATCAACACTGTTTTCAAAAATCTGTAGACTACAACAAATATTGAGTTGCTTCCTTGCTATGTCTTTAGCAATTCTAGCACAAAATCCATGCTCAGGTGCTCCCATGGGGTATTCGGTACCGACAACGGTGTATACAACCCCATGTTCTAACTTCTACCTTTTTCCAACTGGAAAACTCTACATTGTTGAACCCATTTTTCGACATTTGTCACCATCCTTGGCCAATAGTACTTTTCTTCGACCAATGTCCTGGTCTTGTCGATGCCAAAATGACCTACTAACTTGCCGCTATGCAACTCTCGGATTAGGTTCTCTCTAACTGATCCTCTGGGAATACACAACTGATTTCCCCTGAACAGATAGCCTTCTTGGACAAAATAATCCAAATATGGAGTTCTCTCGACACTCCATGGTTCACGACAAGCTTCCCATGCTTTCGCAAAATCCCCGTTGGTCTCGTACTTTGTCTTCACCGACTCTATTCCTGTTGCCTGAACTGTCGTCGTGTTCAACAATGCAACTCTTCTACTCAGCATGTTGACAACCTTGTTCGACTTGCCCGACCTGTGTCGCAACATGAATGTATATCCCTGTAGGAACTCGACCCATTTCATGTGCCGCTGATTTAACTTCGACTGAGTATTCAGATACCTCAGCACTTGATGATCTGTGCACAACACAAATTCCTTGGGCAACAAATAATGCCTCCACTTCTTCAACGCTTAGATAATAGCATAAAATTCCTGGTCATAGACCGAATATTTCCACTTCGCATCATCCAATTTTTCACTGAAGAATGCAATTGGTCGGCCCTCCTGGTTCAACACTGCTCCAATTTCTATTCCACTCACATCGCAATCGACCTGGTAAACTTTGTCAAAATCTGGGAGCGCTAACACTTGGCTCTTAGTGACCTTTTCCTTCAACTTGTTGAAAGCTCGTTGGGCTGCTTCTGTCCACTTGAACTCCCCTTTTCGCATGCACTCTGTCAATGGTGCGCAAATCCAACTGAATCCCCTGATGAACTTCTTGTAGAAAGTAACAAGTCCATGGAAACTCCTCACTCCAGTCGCGCTTGTCGGTTCAGGCCAATCCAATATCGCCTTCACCTTTTCTGGGTCCATCACTAACCCTTTACCTGAGATAATGAATCCCAAGTATACCAGTTCTTCCTTCATGAAGAAACACTTTTATAGGTTCACCATCAGCTTCTCTTCCTGCAACTTCTGCAATACCTGTCGAATGTGCCCCAAGTGTTCTGCCTTGGTTCGATTGAAAATCAGAATGTCGTCTAGATAGACTATGACAAACTTTCCCAAGAATGGTTTCAGTACTTCATTCATCAATCGCATGAATGTACTGGGTGCATTAGTCAATCCAAATGGCATGACTAACTACTCATACAACCTTTCCTTTGTCTTAAATGTTGTTTTCTGCTCGTCTCCTTCTCTAACCCAAATCTGGTGATAACCACTTTTCAGGTCTATCTTTGTGAAGTACTTCACTCCACTCAAATAATCCATCAAGTCGTCCATTCGCGGCAATGGAAATTGATACTTGATCGTGATCTTGTTGATAGCTCTAGAGTATGTACACATTCTCCATTCTCCACCTTTCTTCATCACTAATACTGCTGGTACCGCGCACGGGCTCAGACTCTCTCTAATCAACCCTCTGTCCAACAACTCCTGGACCTGTCGATTGAGCTCCTGACCTTCTGTTGGACTCATCCTATGCGGTGCCTTGTTTGGTAGATTCGATCCTGGAATCAAGTCGATCTGATGGGATATACTCCTTGTCAGCGGCAATCCCGTCGGTGTCTCATCGACTACTATGCTTCGAAACTCTTCAAGCATCTTTCCGACTTCGACCAGAATTTTCTCCTCCATTGTTGCCTTCTCGACACATGTTGCTTTCGAAATGATAACATAACACCCCGACTCCTTTTCCTTCTCCACAAGGAATTCTTTTGCTAAACACATCAACACTCGTTTCTCCCAAAAGTTGCTCTCGCCCTGCTTACTGTCGGCTTGTTCCTCCGATTTCGTCTTAAGAGTCCTCTTCACGCCATTTTTCCACACTGTGACTGTGTTGGCTCGACCATCATAGATCATTTTTCGATCATATTTCCATGGTCTTCCTAACAACAGATGGCACGCATCCATTGGTATTACGTTGCACAGTACGTTGTCCTCTAACTTCCAAACCTTGAAGTTAATCAGGCACTGTCTGGTCACCTTCACATGGTGTCCTTTCTGAAACCATGAGATCTTGTAAGGGTGTGGATATTGTCAACATTTCAACTTTTCCTTCTCGATCACCTCTGTCGACACAAGATTCTCAATGCTTCCACCATCAATTATGGTCTTGCAATGCCATTCGCCGATTCACACCTTGGTTCAAAAGAACGCCTTCCGCTGTGCCAGCTCTTGCTCATCGTGTTTATCATCCAGAACCAGTGTCTTGTTGGTTGTCATGGCCAAACTTTTATTCTTACCATCCTCAGTGCTGTCGGATGCCGATTCTTCCCTCTCATCGACTTGTTCATCCCTTCGATGCTTGGGTTTCGACTCCTCTGTAGCATGTAGGTTCTCTGGGCATTCATATTCCTTGTGTCCCTCTCCACGACACTTATAATATATTATGGCTAGTCTGTTAGCTCCTTTTCTGTCGGATGGACCACTTCGACCATACACACCTCGATCGTGGTTCTCACGACCATCGCGTTGGTTTTCTTGCGCTTTATCCTTGTCGATGTCCCTTCCGCATGTCGACTATATTCGACAGTTTCCTTCCTGTAACTGCTACTTTGGCCTTTCGCGAAAACAGTCCTCGCACCCCGAATAATCATCCTGCCTTTGGTCGCTGCGGATTTCCTCGACAGTTTCTCTTTTGCCTTTAGAGATAACAAGTAGGCTTCACCCACTGCTCTGAATCTGGATATGCTCAATTCATCCTGAATGGCATATTTCAAGCCATTCACATACCTAGCGATAGCTTCTTCTCCTTCATTGGTCTAACCTGACCTTATTGACAACCTATAGAACTCTTTCGTGTATTCCTTCATGGTCATCTCCTTTTGTCGAAAGTTCTGCAACTTCCTGAACAAGGAAATCACAGTCATTTGGAAAGAACTTTCCTTTTAGCTTGGCGACCATCCTGTCCCAAGACTTGATTTTCTCCTTGCCCTTCTTGACTCTATCAGCCTGCACATTGTCCCACCACAATGAGGCATGACCCTTCAACCTTAGACATGCAGTCTTAACCCTTTTAGGATCCTCGTTTTGCTCTATGTTGAAGTATTTCTCTGTTTCTAGGAACCAGTCAATCAAATCTTCTTGATTCAGACTTCTCGAGTAGGTACGAACGTCTATCTTTTCCCGGCCTCTCATATTTTTTAGAAGTTTGATCAGTTTTTCTTTTGGTTCATCTTCCATTGCTTCCCGTGGTTCCACTTCTTTGACTTCCTCATCGTTGTGGTATAACGCATCAGGAATACAACCACGCCTTTGGCTCTCTTTGATTGTTGCGACTTCATTTGTCAAAGTTTGCATTGTTCGGACACACTTGTCGAACATCTCATGATCAACTGTGACTGCTGCGCCATGCGTTGTTCGTCCTCAGACATTAATGCCTCTGTGAGCCATTTTCAACCTCGCCTGAAACTCCCACTCGTCCAATCGCAACCGGACTTTCACAGTTGTGCACAACTCTACCCAACCTCAGTTGGAGCTGTAAACACTCTCGCAGACTCTTCCGCTCAATGGATTCAACTGCTTCAACTCAACCGGACTCACTTCCGGGCTCCGATACCAACTGACGCAAGGCACCTTATACGCTAAGGTTATTGCTTAACAATAACACACCACACACACGTTCATATAGACAAGATGCAAACAACATGCCAGAAGTTGGATTATATTATTTCTCCGAATCGGTTACAATGCAAACTGCAAGGAAATGAAATAACTAACTAACTGTCGGCCTGTGTCATTACAACATAGAAGTAACTATGTGCTCTCTCAGTGTGTTGACCTCACCCTCTCCTAGTTCATTGCAGAACTCTGATCTATGGATCGATCTTCTCTGTGTTCGTAAGCTATGTGATTATTCTCTCCAATCTACAAAACTTCTCCCTGAACTCTTCTATGCAACTCCAACACCATGGAATTGTCCCCTGCTTTGTGCCTACGCATAATCCTTCTACTCTACTACTGCTGTTCCCGAGACCACTGCGATCCCCAAGACATGCATCTTCTATCAGCCGATACTTCCATGATCCTGCAGACCTGCAACTGTCAGCACCCCAACCGTGCTGCACAGCCTCTGCCTGTGACAACATCTGTCATGTCTTCAACCACCTACAATAACTACCATTTACTTCCTTAGCAACCCCAAACTGTTAAGTACTCTCCATGAATTTTACGTGTCCTTCTGAAAAGCTATAGTGAACCATCACATCGACCATACTGTCTGTCAGCTTCGACTCACCTGTCAGATTCCTTCACAACCCAAGGCTTCGCCAGTCCACCCCTTTCTCCTCACTTGGCTCATGCCCAACTTGTCGATGTCACGGTCTAACCACGTGTCGACCTTACTATGACTTTGTGGCAACCTGTCGTCTATCAACATGAACATATCGACTCTCGACCTCCGCACTCCTGTCGACTGCTTCGACAGTTCTCTGCTCAACTTATTGACTTTGACAACCAACCTCCTCACGTACCAGAGGTTGTCGACACTCCCTCTGGTCGGTCTCCTCATGTTGATCAAATTCGACTGATCTTCCTAGGCTCCAATGCTCCTGCATCAGCCATCCGCCTAATTAACCACACATTGTGAATCTCCAAAAATAGTGAGAGAACAACAACCTTCTCTCTTAGCAAACCAGAGTAATCCCCTTAAAGAGAGAATCTTGGCTTGCGTGTTAGAACCACCCCCCAATCCAAAATTTAGGTGGAATACCTGCTCCAGTGATAGCTTCAGGATCATCCCCACTCTCCATCAAAATATCCCTGAGGAAAACAATAATCCAACTCAGAGAAAGATGAAGTCTTGCGGCCCATCTTGGAATGATTCACTAAAACAGGGGAATAATAGTGTAATATCTTAGCCGCCAGCAAAAGGGTGGTCATTCTGTTTCCCTGAAAGATAGCTTGATTTTGTGCTCTCCACACTTTCCAAAACACATAACAGATAAAAATTGGATTGACAGGCCGCACATCAAACCACCGCTTCATCGAACCACCGCTTTAGATTTTCTTCAAAGGAAACCCCATTCCAAGAGAAAATAAAACCAATAGAACTCTCCAAAACTTGCCATAGATTCTGAAAAAAAAGAACAGGAACCAAACATATGTTCCACCTCCTCTGAATCCTTCATACACAAAATGCAGTAACCGGGACCAAAAAAACCACATTTCAAAAGGTTTTTCCATGTTAGAATCTTGTTATGAAGAAGTAGCCATAAGAAGCATCTTATCTTTAATGGACAATCAAGTGACCAAATCTTATTCCGTCAACACATAGAAGACTCTCCCACCAATGATTCCATCAAACAATCATAAGCAAGTCGAGCATAAACATTGCCAGACTTCTTATTATAAACCCAGGAAATCATATCCTCCTCTTGTGACAAAAGAATGCCAGCTTGAAACAAATGGTTGATGTAGACTTCCCACTCTTCATGCAAAAGAGGATCCAACCTTAGTTCACTAGCAGAGGACCAATGAGTAAAACCACCCATGTGTAAAGAAGAAGCCTACTTCAGAATATAGATATCAATCCTATGGAGAGCCGAAATCAAATCGTGAGAGAGATTATAATCACCGTCGAGCCCAACAATAGGATCGATGCCAACATACACTTATGTACCTCTCCCCACAATCTATCCAAGGTGCTGATTAATGAGAGGGAAGGACTTCAATAAACTTCTCCATAGATATGACCCCTTTGGTATTAGTTTACCACTGCGCAGCCACAAGGCCGTCGAAAGATGACCAAGATACAACCCTAACCACCTTGCCCCAAAGACCACCATCAAACAAGCTCCGCCAAAGAGACTTAGCGCACATAGACAAGTTAAAAGATCCTAGATCCTTAATGCCCCAACCGTTTAGATATTTAGGTCTAGAAATGGACTCCCTAGCCACAAGATGAAATTTTGAGCCCCCTGCAACTCCAGACCAAAGAAAATTTGAGAAGATCCTACATTGCATTTATCACTGTCAGCGGAACCAAGAATAAGGAAAACCAGAAGACCGGGATGCTTTGAAGCACCGAACACAACAAAATGAGATGACCACCCAGAGATAAAAGACAAAAAGACTGGATGTTAAGCCTCCTATTCACTTTCTTAATCAGCCACCTCCAATCAGCCCCAGAATAACCATTAGGTTTTAAAAAATAACCAAGATATTTAACGCCCTCCGCAATCTCCCTCATATGATAAGGAAATAACATACTGATCTGTAACAGAGCATAAGAATCCTTACACTGGTAAAGAAAAGACGATTTCGAGGTGCTAACCTCCATTCCAGCCGCCAAATAGAAACAATTGATGATGTCCTTAAAATGAACCCATTCAATAACCTCACCTTTTCCAAACAAAAGAACGTCATCCACAAATAACAAATGCGTGATATTGAGAGCCCCAACCACCTTAATGCCTTTGATCTTACCATTGTGTCTAGCTTCCTTAATCAAAGAACTAAGCCCTTCAATGGCCAGAATGAATAGATAAGGGGATAATGGGAAACCTTGTCTAATCCCTCTGCCTCACCCAAACTGCTGAATCAGAGAACCATTGACCATCACAACATAAGAAACAGAAGAACCACATGCCATTATCCAATTCACAACCTCAAGGGGCAGCCCAGACTGTAATAAAATAAAGCGGAGATAGGTCCAATCTAACCTATCATAGGCCTTAACGAGATCCATCTTTAAAATGAGCGCATCCAAATTCTTTTGCTTAATACAATGAGTACCTTCCTAAGCTATGCTTACCGCGTCCAAGTTTTGGCGAGAATGAAGAAAACCAAATTGTTCAATATAGATATTCCTTTCTAGAAAAGGCTTTATGTGCTCCGCGATGATCTTAGAAACCACTTTATACAACAAGTTACACAACGAAATAGGTTTGTAGTCCCAAAAATTCACAGGTTTATTGGTCTTAGGAATCAGAGAAATGTAAGTGGAATTTAATAAACCAGGAATATGGGTCTTCAAACGAGATTCCTCAATAGCCATTGCAATATCCTTCTCGAGCAGCGGAAAGAAATGAAGGAAAAATTCAATCGTCCAATCATCCGGCCTAGGACTCTTATCCCTTGAAAAGAGTTTAAGAGTTTGCAATACCTCATCCTCCGAGACCAGCATACCAATAGAGAGAGAATCCGACTCATCAAAGACAGAGGGGAAGTGTTTGATAACATTGAGCTGAATCTCCAAATGGTTGTTAGAATCCTTTTGAAAAACCCCTTTTGAAATTCCTTACTGCCACATCTTTCAATAGAGAAGTATCATTGAAAACCTGTCCACTACCATCATCAACCTCCCAAATGGAGTTTATCAACCTTCATTGGTTTGCGAAACGGTGGAAGAAATTAGTATTATTATCACTGGACTTGACCCAAATATCATAATTTTTTTGTCTCCATGACTCTTCCAGTTGCCCAATAGCAAGCGCTTTTAACTTTCCATCTTGTTCAAAAGTTCCAATCTAACCGGATCAAACAGGTCGTCATTTACAAACAGACCAAGTAACTGAATCTCATCATCGATTTCCAAGATTCGCCCATTGTTCTCCTTTCTCTTCGCCTTCTCCCACTTTATAACCTCCTTCCCAAGACACTCAAGTCTCTTAGAGATAATAAACAAAGGAGAACCATGAAAGGAATCCACACTGTCGGCCCAACCATCGCTAATAAGAGCGCAGAACCCAGGATCATCAAGACAAATTGGATTAAATTTAAAGGGGTACAAGTGAAAACTAGTATCAAAATCCAATTGTAAAGACACCTCTTTATGATCAGAGTAGCCCACCGCGTAGGCCCAAGAGCGATACCTTCCCACAATCCCACAGAGATTTTCAGCCATCAGAAAGTGGTCAATCCTTTTAGCTATGCCCTCCTTCCCACATCTCCCATTTGACCAAGTAGGAACGAGAACACTAGGAACAATGTCCAACAAATTTTCCTCATCAAATAACTGTAAGAAAAAATCCATCAATGGGTAAACACAATTTCTCGCGCCCCACGTCTCATCCGCCGAGAGAGTGATATTAAGATCTCCTGCTAAAATTAAATCTGGATCCTGAAGTAAACCAACAGACTTAACCTGCTCCCAAAAACTACTCATCTTTTGATACAATGCATAGATATTAAGGATCCGAATAAACTTGGAGAAACCATGTACTCTACCCTCCAATAAAATACCCGCCACAGTTCTATATGCTTTAAAGTCAATTACTTCCGAGTTCCAAGCAGACAATGCCCCCCCAGAAATCCCCGAAGCATCCAACGCACAAAATATCCAACCCGGCTTGATACGTAGAAAGAAAGACATAGCATCCTCGACACCCATCATATTTTCTTGAAGTAGAACCACTGCAGATTTAAAACGGTCAAGAAAAAGTTCAGTGTAGCTCGCTTAGGGCCATTACAAATCCCATGCACATTAAAAGTTGTAACAATCATTGAGGAACACTATCAAAGGTCGTTGAAGCTCTAAGGGCCAAAAAATGAGAGTGATTCAAAGTAAAGTCTCTTTCGAGACCACCATAAAACAAAGAGGACACTTGAGGATTAATACAAGAAGGCCGCGAATCCACAGGAACCCCTTTCCTTTGTTTGGGATTCCTAGGCTTCCTTATAGTTACATTCCCCTTCCTAATGGAAGAAATGGGAAGAACCTCAACATCATCCGAATCCCTCCCAGAGTAGATAGGCAAAGGAAAGTTTACACCCCCCCCCTGAGGGATCAGAATAGGAAACCAAAGGGCCAGAATCAAAGTCAGGTAAGGAAGAAGGAGACAATGAGATGCCTAAAGGATTTCCATCCACAATAGCAGAAGTAATAGGGGCACCCCTATCAGGGAAAATAGAAGTCGGATCAACACATAAAGCAGGTGCCGAGAGAGGTAAATCCCCCATAGGAGCGTTCTCAGCAGATGGTACAGGACTCGAGACAGAGAAGGGCACATCCAAGGGCAGGGTAACCCTAGACTATAAAACCATCGAGGAAGGGATATCAATCAAAGGAGTAGTAAAAGGGGACTCCAAAGGAGGTGAGGCCGACCCGTCACAAGAGCCAATAGAATTTCCACCCAACAAAAGGTCGCAAAAGGACAGAGAACTATATATATCTTTAGTAGGAAGAAACTTAAAGAGGGTAGGAAAATTTTTAACGAACATACCTATACATTCAAGTGCCGAGTTGTAGTCCAACGGAATAAGGCACTTTAGAAAACCCTCCGCTGATCCAACGACATGTGCGTATATTAACACCACCGTAAAAAGAGAGAGTGATTGATATGGATAGATATAAAATTCTGCTGACCCTGCTTGATAAGCGAGGCTTCCTTTATTTCCCAGTGATTTATATAATTAAAGTTCATAGCTACATAAAAAACCTCGCAATTTTTTGGTAGGTGATCTGTAACTTGGAATTCTATGTTCTTATAATACTTCCATTTTGTTTTCAGTAAATAATTGTGCATTCGTTTAAATTCTCAAGCAATACAACTTAAAAAATGTTAGGAAACAAGAATGTATACTCAGCATCTACACTTTCCTTTTGTCTGTCATCCATTTAATTTGTTATGTGATCAACATAGGAATAAGTTTAGTGCTTTTGGACTAAGTCATTCATGTTGAATTTTATCAATTGCTCATGGGTTTGCACAACTTGCTCCTCCCTTCGCTAATATATTCTTCTCATTCTTCCTACAACATATGTTCCTTTGCAATAACAGTTAGCAACATCGAGGACATTGCCACCTCGTGGCTCTTGATAACATTAAGGAACGATAACAAACATCATATAACATTAATGAGGAATTCAACAAGCAACTAGAAGTTGCAAATATGAGACATGAGTGAAGAATAAATTCTAATTTATATATTTCTACTAAATTTATATCCTCGTCATTTAATTTATGGTATCTGGATGAAATTATGGAAATCCACAAAGACAAACGTGTGAGGAATTTGAAGAGTCAAGGAGGGGACCCAAGGTCTAGAATGATTTTGAAGGATAAGAGCCATCCACACTACTTTATAAATGGAGCCTTTATATTTTGGGGAGTGGGGGGAGAGGCTTTTTTCCCTAAAAGTTTTCATGTGTTGATGTTGTTAATGTTGAGGAGAAGCAACTCTTGTCAATAAATAATCTAGAGAACTTACAAAAGGATGAAATTTTCTAGCAAGAAAGAATAGTGAAGTTTTCACTCAACAAGATTTGGGTCATGGAACAAATGAGTATATGGTGAGCTTTCTAAATATTCAAACTTAAGGATTGAGTCGTTTTTGGATTTTGGAATTTTTTTAACACTATACGTAAAACTATTTAATAACAACAATTTAATAACAACAATTTAATAACACTCCTTTATAGGAATATCTACAAGATTTTCATCTAGTTATGCCTTAATGTTCTTCAGCCAAGAGCGTAACACATAGTGATGAGAAAGAGGAGGATTCCCAAGCCATGATTATTAAAGGAAGCACCCTTGAAGAGTGTTCATTTGAGATGTAGAGAGCTAGAATTTATCATTCCACCCACCATTGGTGATTTGAGGTTTATAAATTGAATGGAGGAAATTTTGACCTTGTTGGTCTTGTAAGGATCACTCCCAGGCCCTTAAGGAACTAATGTTAATTTAAACAGTTATCAAGTTTTCTTCAGGCATGTCTACTAAATTCCTTCTATGTGCATGCAGATCTATAAAATAATTAGCAATAGATATTAAATGTGACATGATAGCATAAAGGAGCATATTGTTCAAAGAAATTGATCATTTCATAGGTGGATAACCAATCCAACTTTTAAACCATTATAATTTCTTATATCCATTTATAACAATTAAAAGGTTGAAAGCATAAAAGGAAAATACCTATAGAAAGGTAGGATTAGTCTCTAGAAATTTCCCTGCAACTCTGCAACTGCCCAAATGGGTTTTCCTCCTATCCATCTAGGAACATCCTCGTTGACTCCCTAGCTCCAAGAAACTATGTTTCTGGGCTCTCCATGCCCAAAGCCTGAAAACAAAAATCCAACTAGTTTTTCCCAATTTCTCCAATAAAATCCAAAATATGTTCCTCCTTTATTTCTCCAAAAGAATCCCCCTCTTACCTTCTCCATCCAACTCTCTATATCCATTTCACCACCTCCCATCCTTGAGACCCTTTACTCCCCCTTACCCTTTCATAAATGTGAAACCCCCCCTAACTCCCCATGTTAATTTCATTAAATTGATTGAATTCCCCAACTAAGTAGGTGGCTCACACTCGTTTGATTTTTGATTTTATGTAATAAATAAAAGTATCAATGTCAATTTCAAATTCGTTGAATTGACACAAGGTAACATTATTTAAGTAATATAAATTCAACATTAATTTTTTTTCAAAAATGACTAATATAAGTATTACAAAGGCCAATTGCTTATTCACCATATCCTTTGGCATTCATGAACCAAACCTTATAATTTGAAACTTAATTAACACTTATTGCTCAAATAATAAATAGTCATTTTTAATCAAATTAACTTTTATTTAAACCATTACCATCAACCTCTTATCCTTTTTAATTAATCCTTCATTAGATAAACATTAAATAAATACTTCATTAATTATAACATAATTATTCCACAACATAATGCATAAATTTCATATTAAAATATTAATAGTTAATTCAAATATACTAGCTTACATGAGCAAGTTATGTAGGAATACCTAGTGCTCACATAGCTCATGCATGCACTAACAAAGTTATTAAGTGAATATTTTTCCATTATGCATACAAAGTTATTAAGTGAATATTTTTCCATTATGCATACAAAGTTTTAAAGATTTTCCTATTATGCATAGAAATTTTTCATTGTTGTTATACATGTTTATATGAACAAAAGAAATTGATCATTTCACAAGTGCATAACCAATCCAACTTTTAAACAATTATAATTTCTTATATTCATTTATAACAACGAAAAGATTGAAATCATAAAAAGGAAAATACATGTAGAAAGACAATCCATTAGTCTCTAGAAATCTCCTTGCAACTCTGCAACTACCTAAATGGTTTTTCCTCCTAGACAGCTAGGAACATCCTCGCCGACTGCCTAGTTCCAAAAAACTATATTGTTTCTTGGCCCTCCATGCCCAAATCCTAAAAACAATAGTCCAACCATTTTTTCCCAAATTCTCCAATAAAATCCAAAATATGTTCCTCCTGTCTTCCCCCAAAAGTAACCCCTTCTTACATTTTCCATCCAACTCCCTATATCCCTTTCACCACCTTCCATTCCCGAGAGCCTTTACTCCCCCTTATCCTTCCATAAATGTGAAAACCACTCCCCAAATCCCCATGTTAGTTTTATTAAATTCATTCAATTCCCCAACTAAGTAGGTGGGTCACACTTGTTTAATTTTATTTAATAAATAAAAGTATCATCGTCAACTCCACATTCATCGAATTAACACAAAGTAACATTATTTAAATAATATAAATTCAACATTAATTTTTTTTCTTTCAAAAATTACTAATATAAGTATCACAAAAGTCAATTGTTTATTCATGAGATCCTACTTTGCTAAGTATAGTCTATGTATGATATATACAGTATACAATTTCTCGAGAATTCTATATATAACCAATTAGATACCATTTTATTTTAAAAGAGGATTTATAATTAGCTCGAGAAAAGAAATATGTGTTACATATAAAAAAAAGGGAAACAATGCATAATAAAGTAAGGTTAAGAGACAATGGTATAATCAATAGTAATTGATGGCCCCCTAAAAAGGCACATTATTTGTCCCATCTAATGGAACATGAAAGGCTCATGAGGAGGAATAAGGAATTAAAATGCATAAAGATAAATTTAACTTTATGACATTATTACTAAAAGCATATGTATGTTTGTTTAATGAATATCTTAACATTTGATTAGTAATGATTGCTTAACTTATTCCTTTGATTTATTTATTGAGATAATGAGATAATATTTGTCAAAGTATTATTCATTTGTGATAGATTTGTAGGTGGAGTTTATCTAAAAGCTAAGTGAAAGAGATCAAGTCACCAAAATAAACTCAATCTCCTTCAATCAGTTCACTAGTTAAAACTAGAGATTGGTGGAGTAATTTAAGGGATTATTTCCCTCTTCATTCTCATCAACTTCTAACGCATAAATAAGGACTCATTCTCATCCAAAGAATAAATCATTAAGTCCAATTCGAATTCCTAAGAGGGTGAATCAATCCCACAAAATCAACATGCACATTTCTAGTTAACTGGCATAATTTACTTAAATCAAGGAACTGATTGCATGGACAATTTTCTCAAGTGTTGATTATTCTCATGAGCTGCCACCACATGGAAGAAGGACTCAAAATCATCCCAAGTCGCAATCATGAAGGTCAAGTCGAATTTCTAAAGAGGCAATAAATCCCAACAACTTGTTTGCAGATCTCTAGTTAATTGGGACAACTTCTACAAATCAAGGAGCTTATTGCATGGGAAGTTTTGAGTATTTTTTGTATAAATGCTAGTAAATTTATAGCATGGCATGAGTCCTCAACTATTATTCTTCTCCCAGACATTTTTCCATTCATCCCTTGCTGGTGAAGGAGAATTTGTATGAGGCAGCTCTGTTTTTAATGGCAGATTGTTAATGAAAAAACTAGTTTTGGTTTATCTTTGAATTAGTTGGTTTAGCAAGGGTTCCAGGAGATCCCTTGGGTTGGGCCCACTCAAGGGAAGGACTGTGGACCATTTCATACCTTTCCTTTCATTATTGCATTTCATTTTGTAATTTTTAAATTCGGATTACAGTGACTGTAGAAATTATGTAGTTTCTGCAACATACTGTAGAAGTTATACATTCGATAGGCAATTTTCTATACGAAGTTTTATTTCAGCATTTGATTTCACATAGTTTTTCTTTCTTTATGATTTTAGGAGTAAATTATATTTCATTTATGTTTTATAATAGATTTATTTCATGTCTATTAGATTAAATTACATTTATGTTGTCAATGTCATTTATTTCATACATATGATCTCAATTTCAACACTTGGTGACTAAATGCATGTATTATGTATGTTGATGGTAGGGTAGATTAGGGAGTCCTTCAAAAGGTTTGTCTAAATTTAGGCGATTATATCCTTAAAAATTTTCTCTGAGACTGCTGATAAAGGAATAGGTGCTTGGTTAAATGATGAGATTCATGTCCCTTGCAACCCATAGTTAAAATTTATTTCAGCATTACTTTTGCATATGCCATTTATTTTATGTACGAATTCATTATCTCAACTTGGTTAATGCTATCCCTCTTCTTGTAGTGAATACTTGTATGTAACTCGTAGCTTCTCAAATTCTGCATATTGTATACTTAAGGAAGAGTAAGGGGGAATTTCACTGAAGGTCATTACAGTTGAACGCGAAAGATCACCCTATGCTTTCCCCCTCCTGGAACTAATGAGGAATTAAGTGCCAAGTGGATATTTGGATCTTACACTCTTATCACCTGTAGTTAGACATCATTTAAAGTTTATATTTGTTAAATTAGATTTCATTTCTTGTTCATTAGATTAGGTTTCATTTCTATTTTTATAATATATTTCATTCACGCTTATAAACAAATTATTCCTTTTGTGATTGCATATACAATGCACTGTACCTCTTAAGTTTGTACGAACTCCTGAGTTGATAATTTAAGTAATGAGCCAAGGGATTTAGTTTTATAGCTGCAATTCATTGGCCCATTAGTAATTAATAAGGAAATAAGTAGTAGATGATATAATGGAAATAATATGAAAATGATATGATAAAATAATTGTATATAGTATTAGAGTCAAGAAATGACTATATATAACACATATAAGATGATCAAGGATGATGTAAGAATAAGGAAGAAGGTAAACATATATATAAATGATGGATGAGAAATATAGTATATTGAGCTGCAGGGTTCAACAACTCAGACACTGTTTGGTGGACCAAGTTAAGGTCTAGTGGGATTAGTATAGCCTGAGTTTTGCTACCTGGGAGAACACAGAAACCATGCATCGAAATTTCCTTATGATTGTGAATGACCATAACTTCGAGACAAAGTTTCTTGAAGGGTGGGTGTATGTAATTCCATGTTTTAACTTTACCATCTGAACTACCATTATCTATTTTGTATTTTATTATTATTGAGGACCCTGTGAGAAAGCTCATGAGTGGTCCTCACAGGTCTTATATTTGATGATGATGTGTCTGGACTACAAGTGGGTTGGAACAAATCGATCTCATTTGTTGATGATAATCATGATATTGATTGTATTAATCATATAAAGAAGGAACCAAGTATAAAAACCTGGGTCAAGAAGCACACATTCTACAGTGCAAATTGTTGGAAGAGACCATACGATACTTGCAACCCATTAACCTATACAAAGAAATGCGCTATGTTTTGGAGACAATATCCTCTTAAATGGACATTGTTTCAAAGTAGTCAACCAAATTCCATTCACAGGAATGTCATTCACTTTGGATTCATTTCAAGCATTCCAATATCACCACAATGATTTTCATGGTGTTATTGGGACTTAGCTAAAATCATCATTTTCTCAAAATTTCCCAAAAAATGGTAAGTGTTCAATGCTTCTTCATTTCAATAGGTTCCCCATTAAATATACTATTAGGAATCATATTTTCAAATAAAACTTACCAAATTAATGTCAAAATGTTATAAGGCTAGGTTTCAAAGAAGATTAAATATAATTTTAGGCTAACTAATAGATTTCTAGAATTAAAAAAACTCATCGATGGTCAGGATTTTGGGTTTTCATGTTTCGATGTTTGGGATTCCAATTTTGACAATTTTTTATAAGTCCAGAGACTTTGAAAAAACATAAGAATCTCAATTCAAAGGAATATGACATTTTATGCAAAATATTTGTTAATGAAAGTATAGCTTGGTAACATTTTGATTGTTTTCCCAAAATGAAATCTGTCAGTTCACCTTCAATATTTTGAATATTCCATTTTAATGCATAGATTGAAGTTTATGAAAATGTTCATTAGTTAAATTATTTTAATCACCCAAAATGCCCAGTTAAATTGATTAACCATTGAAACCAAATATTTGGTGAGAATGCCAAAACTCAAATTTAAGTGAATAATACGAACAAGATGACTCCAATAGAATCAACCCATGGTATCACTTGTGTAGTGTCCCTTTTAGGAAAATTGCACAAACTAGGATAAATTGCAATTTTTAACCAATTCGATCCTTAGACTAGTATTGACACTACTACTTCCAAATGACTCCAAATGATTCCAAATTTGTTCTGAAAGTATTTTTAAGGTATTAAGACATATAAATGAGGCTGATGGATGCTTAAAAACCCTTAAAACACTTCTGCAACATTCATTTACAATACGTACAAGGTAGGGAAAGTTACTAGCAATTTCGAGCTTCAAAACCCCCAAGGGTAGTGGACAAAGATGAATTCCCAAATGTTGTTAAACCATTCCAAATTTCTTAACATAGGTATGGTAATGATAAGTGGCTTTAATGAGATCCCCAAGGTATCCTTAATTATTTTTTATGGCCTTCTGAAACTCAATTAAATCATATGTTTATATGCAAGATTTCACATAGGGGGGAAAGTTAGTAATTTTCACCATGTGTTGTGAAATTCAAATTTTAGGTGCCAAGGACTTGTGCATTGATAATGAAACTTCTTCATAAATTTAATAACACTCCATACATCAACAAAATCAAAGAGAATAACTGATAAAACTCGAAACAATGTCTCCTCAAACTCCAATAACAAGATCTAGGGGAAATAGCATCATTTATGCATTGTTTGGTATTTTTACATAAATTCACTTGGTATTTCGACCTGGGAGTCTTATGAGAAGTAAATAAAGAGTATATATATCACAATACAAATAAATGGATATTATTGGACTCTCACAAAGTGATCAGCATCTCACCAAGGGTGCAATTCCTTTAGGAGCCCAAATATGCAATAAAATGTGAAAGAGATGCAAGAATGAGTTGTAGCTGAATGAACCACGAGCTCTCCTGTAGCTTCAAACTGTCAATGAAAAATATATTATAGCTCCAAATTAAAGTTCTGAATGGCCTCTCCAATCTCCAATTAGGATGGGAATCTTTCACCCTCGAAATTGGTGCTAAGGCAAGTAGACTAGCTCTCTACTAGCTCTTCTCTCCAAATGCAAAATGCAAAATGTAAAATGATCAAAATATGGTATTCTTTTTTGTTCCTGACTTTTATAAACTTCCTAAGGCTTCTCCAATTCGAATTCCATCCATGATATTCATGCCAACTCAATTTGGGAAGAGATTCCCAAGTATGCCCCTTGTCCTTCCAATTCTAGCCTCCTCCTTCACCAAATTCGAATTGGTGTCTCTTTGGTTTCCCTAACTCACTTGGGTACCTTCTTGGAGGATATTTTTAGCTCTGACATGTCATATATGTCATATTTCAGCATTCATGTCTGATTTGTGTCATATGTGTCATAGCATCTTCATCATTATTGTCATAGGCTAGGGAATCTAGTCCAAGTGTCCCACTAGCTTCAAAATGCCTCTTCCTCTTCCATGGGAGTTACTATTGCACTCCAATTCGACCTTCATTGAGTAATGCCAAGTATATTGACCTTACAACTCCCCAAGATAATTAGACTCCACCTTGGATTTGAATGGGTGAGAATAGAATGCCATGTGGCATGAGGAATCTAGCTTTGTGTGGGTCCCACACCACCAATGTGTCTCCATGACCAAGTGCCACCTTATTTTCCTATCATAAATATTTATTTAACCCATTTTAATATATTTATGTAAATAGAATGTCCATTTGGGTTTTATTAGTTCCCTTATTCAAAATCCCAATGTTTCCACCCCAACCTAGGAAACTAGTACATTGGTGGAATTTCCTCTTTTGAAATTTATTTGAATGGGTACATTGCAGTCCTCCCCACCCAAGATTGCTTGTCCTCAAGCAATTCAAACATGGATTTTGAAGGACTTGCTTTATTTCCAAAACAAAAATTTGAAACCAATGAGACTAAAATTATTCCAGGCTCCCATTGCTTGTATTGCACTCCAACAATTAGGAGTGCTCTCCAACCCATACCATCAGACAAGAGAATTCCTGGATCCCATTTCCTTGTATGCATTCTTCCAAAAATTATAATTACAAAAGATAGATCATCATATTAAATGAAAACATAATAAAAATGTACATCAAGGAGGTGCCTCATCAAAGAACCATGAAAGTGCTTGTACCTCCAAGTAAGTAGACCACCATTTTCCAGGTGCATACAAGCATCAAGTGGCTAATCAAATATGCTCCAATGACATAGGTGACTATCCCATGTCCTATGATGCTGCTCCAAAAATATGTAAGATGCATCAAAACAATCAGCCATGTATTCTTTCATCCAAGGAGTGAATGAAGAATCTCCACTAAAATATGAACCAAGTAGGGAGCAAAGAAAGCAATGAGCCTTCAAGGGGCTCACATAAGTACCATTTATGCATCCATGGATATGTGTATCATCAAGAAATAAAAAAGTATTTTTATTCCAATGTAAATAATAAGGTGTTCTAGTCATGTCATCATCAAAAAGAGAGGTAGGCGTTTCATACCACTCATGTGGCACCATTACAAAAAAACCTTTCACCCAATTTTCATCCCCAATTGATGTGTCTGAAAAAGAAGCAGGAGGTGAAGAATTATGAACCAAACTTAAATATTTACAACTCTTACCTATCAAAATATTTAATTCATCTTCTCCATAATTGGCTGGTCCAACTGTTGTGAGATCATGTGCCTCCTCCAAGGCTTTGCAACTCTCTCCATGAGGCAACTCATAATACCTCTGAACAAAGACAAGTGCTTGTCTTTCTTCTTGTTTGAGTGCAGCATCTTCAAGCACCTTCATATCAACATGTACCTCATGTTACACCATTACATGAGGTTCCTCCTTTGTGACATAAATTCTTTCATCCGTTTCCTTCTTTTCCTCGAAAGGAGAACCACTGCTCCCTCCTATTGCCAATTTACTTCCAAATTGACTAGCCAACAATTCGAACCCTTGCATTAGTTTTTTTTTCATGTCTTCAAAGAATGGTTTCAGGAATTTTCTAAACTCCTCATTCTCCTCTAAGGTTCCTTTCTCATCCTTACTCATGGTTACCAAAGAGTGCACTTCTTCTCCTACTTCTTCCCTTTCACCAAAGTACTTTCAGTTTCCATTTCTAAGGGTGGGGGATGATTTATTTGACTTATTGTCCTCATGAATTTTCATCCACATCATTTTCAAGGACCATGCTATAATACCACTTGTAGTATCCCTTTTAGGAAAATTGCACAAACTAGGAAAAATTGCAATTTTTAACCAATTTGACCCTTAGACTAGTATTGACACTTTTAAATGACTCCAAATGATTCCAAATTGGTTCTGAAAGTATTTGTAAGGTATTAATACATATAAATGATTCTTATGGATTCTTAAAAACCCTTAAAACACTTATGCAACATTCATTTACAATACGTACAAGGTAGGGAAAGTTACTAGCAATTTCGAGCTTCAAAACCCCCAAGGGTAGTGGACAGAGATGAATTCCCAAATGCTGTTAAAACCTTCCAAATTTATGAACATAGGTATGATACTGATAAGTGGATTTAATGAGATCCCCAAGGTATCCTTAATTAGTTCTTATGGCCTTCTGAAACTCAATTAAATCATATGTTTATATGCAAGATTTCACATAGGGGGAAATCTAGTAATTTTCACCATGTGTTGTGAAATTCAAATTTTAGGTGACAAGGACTTGTGCAATGATAATAAAAATTCTTCACAACTTTAATAAAACTCCATACATCAAAAAAATAATAGAGAATAACTGATACCACTCGAAATAATGTCTCTTCAAACTCCAATAACAAGATCTAGGGGAAATGGCATCATTTATGTATTGTTTGGTATTTTTACATAAATTCACTTGGTATTTTGACTTGAGAGTCTTATTAAAAGTAAATACAGAGTATATATATCAGAATACAAATAAATGTATATTCTTGGACTCTCACAAAGTGATCATCATATCACCAAGGGTGCAATTCCTCCAGGATCCCAAATATGCAATAAAATGTGAAAGAGATTCAAGAATGAGTTGTAGCTGAATGAAACACAAGCTCTCCTGTAGATTCAACCTATAAATAAACACTCCATTATAGCTCCAAATTAAATGTCTTAATTGCCTCTCCAATTTCCAATTAAGATGGGAATCTTTCACCCTCGAAATTGGTGCTAATGCAAGTAGACTAGCTCTCTACTAGCTCTTCTCTCCAAATGCTAAAAGCAAAATGTAAAATGATCAAAATATGGTATTATTATTTGTTCCTGAATTTTATAAACTTCCTAAGGATTCCACAATTCTAATTCCATCCATGAGATCCATGCCAACTCAATTTGGGAAGAGATTCCCAACTATGCCACTTGTCCTTCCAATTCTAGCCTCCTTCACCAAATTCGAATTGGTGTCTCTTTGGCTGACCTAACTCACTTGGGTGCCTTCTTGGAGGATATTTTTAGCCCTGACATGTCATATATGTCATATTTCAGCATTCATGTCTGATTTGTGTCATAGGTGTCATAGCATCTTCATCATTGTTGTCATAGAGCTAGGGAATCTAGTCCAAGTGTCCCACTAGCTCCAAAATGCCTCTTCCTCTTCCATGGGAGTTACTCTTCCACTCCAATTAGACCTTCATTGAGTCATTCCAAGTATATTGAACTTCCAACTCCCCAAGATCATTATAATCCACCTTGTATTCGAATGGGTGAGAATAGAATGCCATGTGGCATGAGGAATCTAGCTTTGTGTGGGTCCCACACCACCAATGTGTCTCCATGACCAAGTGCCACCTTATTTTCCTATCATAAATATTTATTTAATCACTTTTAATATATTTATGTCAATCTAATTTCCATTTGGAGTTTATTAGCTCCCTTATTCAAAATCCCAATGTTTCCACCCCAACGTAGGAAACTAGTAGATTGGTGGAATTTCCTCTTTTGAAATTTATTTGAATGGGGACATTACAACTTGACACATCGTACCTCTAGGTTGTTACATGATCATTTGATGAAACTCATTCCTTAGTAGTTATTTTTAATGACACCTTATGAAGAGAGCACAGGGCTTTAGTCATATTATCAATTTAAAACAATTCTTCCATAAACATTAATTCAAACAAGGACCTTTTAGTAGACTAAAAGAAGGATGTCATATAACACGATGCCCAATTAAATTGATCATCATTCAAGAACAATACGGAATCCAATCAAGACGGACTTAAAACATAAATATGTCGAGAGATACCGCCAATCATTAATCAACAAATAATAGTACATATGATCAGAATTCAATCCAAACATCATGATAAGTATATACTAAAAATACACACCAAGATTCAAACCCATATCGAAGACTGTAAATTAATCCAAGATCTCTTAATCAAAGACATGGTTCATCATGAATACAATCAAAACCGAATGAGATATAGAAGAGAACGATCCACAATCATCATCAAAATATAGTTAGTTGCCTAGCTAGTTAACTTCTCCTTCTTCTTGTCCTTCCACACCTTATGGAATTATGGCCTGCTTTTTTTTGGATCATCATAGTACTTGGCCTTCCTTATAGTTTCGTATGGATTTTTAGGTTCATCAAACTCAATTATGTCCTTGTATGACCGAGGTAATCCACTTAGGAAGAGTTGAATTTTGACCTTATCATTTTTGATATATTTGACATATCTCAGTAGCTCAAGAATTTATTGGCATATTCCTCCATGTTCATTTTCCCTAATTTCAACTCATGGAATTATTTAGTTTTGTCATCAGAGTATCTATCGAAGAGGTACTTTTGCTTGAAGTACTTCTTGAATTGATTCCACGTAATCGTCCTTCCATTGATCTTCTTGACGTGTCTATGGTGATCCCAACACATAGGCGTTCTTACATTAAAATTAAATATGGATACCCTTTCCTTCATGTTACTAGAGTAGTATTGGACTTGGAAACACTTCCTCATCCCAAGAATCCAAGCTTCAACTCCTTGACCTGATTTGGATTCACCATAAAAAATAGGAGGTTTGTCCTTTTGAAATTTCCCATGTTAGTTGTTCTTGAAAGGCCTCTTTCTCGTATTCCTTTGAGATGGTGATATTGAGTCTATAGTGGAGTATTTAGAGGAAGATGACTTAGTAGAATAGAAATCTAGAGTGTATGCAATCTCTCTAGATACCCTTTCTGAGATATGGGACCTCTTGTGAGAATACCTCATTGAGCTACTTTGACTCTTTGCCTCATTTCCTAAGTGCTATACAAGGTGAATATTACTCTAAATTTTGTTGAAATATTGTAACTTCTAATAATATTATATTTGTACTTTATTATTCCGGAGATGTTTCATTCCTGTGTAGAGATCTTATTGTATATCCAGAGATGTTTATTCCTCCGTCGGAATGTGGTAACTTGGGTTATTAGAATTCCCTAGTGGGGTTGGCCCAGAGTCAGTTGTATGGGGTGTTTAAGTCCCCTAGTGGGGTCAGCCCAGTCAACATTATGTTGAATGCTTAAGTTGGGGCCGACCTAGTTAAGGTTAAAAGACAAGTGAAGTAGTGTATAAATAGAGGAGGTGTGTTCCTCGTTTAACAAACACTCACTTGTGAAACTCACATAGGAGATGGATAGATCTACAAAACAGGAGAAGGAGCTCATGTTTGGGGATTACATATTTGTATTTGATAGTCATCTATATTGAGGAAGCTTTGCTGGGTTTTCTACCCCATGAGGGTTTCCCAGGATAAATTTGTGTCTCTTGTGTTTATGTTGTGCTTATTGTTCTTTTAGTGATCCTGTATATGCTATTGTTGTGAAATTGAATGTAATACTGTTGTCATCTATCTTAGCATATTAAATATTAACATGGTATCAGAGCTATCCTGAAGGAAGGCAATGTATGGCTGTTAGCGCGACGCCGGTCGACAGGGGTTCCACTCACTGTCGACACATATCGCAGTCTCCCTGGTCACCGGCCCGTACAAGTTTTACCCTGCCCAACAACACCTGCAGAGCAGATGAAGTCTCACCCGAGGCGTCCAGGAAGAGCAGATGGAACCATGTTTCCGTCGAATGAAGGAGGATGGTTGCAGCTGTAATACTTAAACTTATTGCATAACCGAGATAGGGATTTCTAAGCATTGGACATGGTATCAAAGTAATATTCAACCAAGACATTCATCATTGCAACAACAATAATTGTAAAACAAGTATCACATTACAGAAGCATGACATTATTGAAACATCGCCTTACCATAACTGAATAGATTAAACACATAGATTGTACCGAAATAGCTTCATCATATTATCATTGTTGACCCAGATACAATATCTCTACAAAAACTAGATCTCTGCAATGACTCTTGACATCAAAACATACCCAGAAGACATACAACCAACTACAGAACTTCCATAATATCTCCAGCCTTCAATTGATGATTTGATTCCCTTCAACAGTTACAATTCTGATCTATATATAGTTTCTTCCTTACAACTCTTGTCCACTTTCTAACAACATGTTAACCGACACTATGGACAAATGACTCAATATCTAACTGACCTAGTCCAAAAATGACCAAAAACCCGCATTCTGCCGTATAACTGACTCAACAGTACATAATATGTGGTCCAAATGACCCAAAACCCGCAATCCGCGGTACAATTGACCCACACATGCATAAAATAATCTTCTGCTTGTCGCCTTTCGCGCCATCTTCTGTCTTGTCGTAGCATCTGAGATGCTACGATAGCACTTTACCAAACCGCCTGCCAACAGGCCCCCAACACAATCTTGTGGCTTGCCCTCGAGCCATGTCAACTAGAGACGGTGTACTCCATCGTTTTGACTTTGAAGTCCTCATACGGTTGTTCAACTGTCTGCACCACCTCCTTGGCTTCCGTAGCTGCTGATTGACTGTCGACCACGTCTTCGGTAGATGGGTGATTTGTAAGCTTTGCCACTACCTGTTGTTGAAGGGAATCAAATCATCAATTGAAGGCTGGGGATATTATGGAAGTTCTGTTGTTGGTTGTATGTCTTCCCGGTATGTTTTGACGTGAAGAGTCATTGTAGAGATCTAGTTTTTGCAGAGACATTATATCTTGGTCAACAATGATAATATGATGAAGCTATTTTGGTACAATCTCTGTGTTTAATCTATTCAGTTATGGTAATGCGATGTTGCAATAATGTCATGCTTCTATAATGTGATACTTGTTTTACAATTACTGTTGTTGCAATGATGAATGTCTTGGTTGAATATTGCTTTAATACCATGTCCAATGCTTAGAAATCCCTATCCCGGTTATGCAATAAGTTTAATTATTACAGCCGCAACCATCCTCCTTCATTCGGTAGAAACATGGTTTCGTTTGCACTTCCTAGACGCCTCGGGTGAGACTTCATCTGCTCTGCAGGTGTTGTTGGGCGGGGTAAAACCTGTCCGGGATGGTGGCCAGGGAGATTGCGATATGTGTCAACAGTGAGTGGAACCCCTGTCGAATGGCGTCATGCTAACAAATGGTTCCGTTGTCGGAACCATTTGTTAGTGTGATGCCTTGCCAGGACCATTTGTTAGCGCGATGCCATTCGACAGGGGTTCCACTCACTGTCGACACCTATCGCAGTCTCCCTGGCCACCGGCCCGGACAGGTTTTAGCCCGCCCAACAACACCTGCAGAGCAGATGAAGTCTCACCTGAGGCGTCCAGGAAGAGCAGACATAACCATGTTTTCGCTGAATGAAGGAGGATGGTTGCGGTTGTAATACGTAAACTTACTGCATAACCGGGACAGGTATTTCTAAGCATTGGACATGGTATTAAAGCAATATTCAACCAAGACATTCATCATTGCAACAACAGTAATTGTAAAACAAGTATCACATTACAGAAGCATGACATTATTGCAACATCGCATTACCATAACTGAACAGATTAAACACAAAGATTGTACCAAAATAGCTTCATCATATTATCATTGTTGACCCAGATGCAATGTCTCTGCAAAAACTAGATCTCTACAATGACTCTTGACATCAAAACATACCCGGAAGACATACAACCAACAACAAAACTTCCATAATATCTCCAGCCTTCAATTGATGATTTGATTCCCTTCAACACTTATAATTCTTAACTATATATAGGCTTCTGCCTTACAACTCTTGTCCACTTTCTAACAATTAGTTAACCGACACTATGGAATAATGACTCAATATCTAACTGACCTAGTCCAAAAATGACCAAAAACCCGCATTCTGCGGTATAACTGACTCTACAGTACATAATATGTGGTCCAAATGACCCAAAACCCGCAATCCGCGGTACAATTGACCCACACATGCATAAAATAATCTTCCACTTGTCGCCTTTCGTGCCATATTCTGTCTTGTCGCAGCATTTGAGATGCTGTGATAGCACTTTACCAAACCACCTACCAACAATGGCACTTACGACACTTGCTTCACTTGCGACAATTTGAAAGTTAGGGTTTTGTATAGAAAAACCTAGTCATCGTGGAACTTTCGCTATAAATCCATTTTGGTGAAGTTTCAGGATCTAAAAATTTTACAAGTCGAAGATAACATCCCCTTGTACCTTGTGTCCAAAGATTAGCCTCATATTCGTTGTACTTTGACTTATGATCCGTACAAGTTAGGGTTTCTGCCTCTTCCAGAATGCAGTCCTAAACAGGTGACCTAGGGAAAAAGGTCATATATCGGGATAGGAAGCTCCAAATGAAATTCTATAAAAAGTGGTAGTTAGGGAATGGACTATAGTTTGATAGGTCCTCTTTTCAGAGGCCGAAGTTGAAACAGTGACACGTGGAACTCCGTACAAGTTCGCTATTCTATTTCATCCCATAAACAGGTCATGTTGTGAAACTTGGCATAACTCTCTCTCAGAGAATCCATTAAAGATCAGAACTATGGGGTTGGAAAGATGATAGG
This sequence comes from Larix kaempferi, assembly GCA_027924585.1. NCBI lineage: Eukaryota > Viridiplantae > Streptophyta > Pinopsida > Pinales > Pinaceae > Larix > Larix kaempferi. The sequence goes on along the minus strand of BSBM01000047.1, from coordinate 9,607,790 downwards.
TCAGGATACCACAAGATGAAGTTTTATATCCTGTATATTAGAAATTTCACAGATGCACCAAAAACAATACGACACATCTGAAATGGCTCAACAGAGGAAATCTAAGAAGATGAGGAAGAAGCTCTCACTTAAGGTTTTTTAGTTTTTAGGTCTGAAAGGACCTGATACAATGTTGGAGACACCTGATACAACATTGGAAGCTTTGATAATGGATTTGGAATGCATTCATCATACGATATTGATCCTCCATCAAAATGTTGTGAGAGGAAGGAAATTGAAAATTAGGGTTTCCAAGTAAGAAGAAACCCTAGCAAAGTTGGGAGACTCATAGGGCAGCAATAAAGGAGGTTTAAATGGAACTGATATTTATCATCCTAGCACCATGAACCTATACAAGATGTTTTACAAGTAATATACCTTGGATGGTTAGGGTTTTACCCCTATAGAGAAGACTACTCGTCAAGTATGACTTGAGAAGACACATGTATGTTTTGAAATCTGATTCTTGATTAAGTTCATAATATGTTTGTCTTCATGTTATTGAGGTTAGTACAATTGTGATTGGTTGATAATGAATGCATGTGAGTGATAGAAGACATTCATTGATTAGGGTTATGACACTTATGATTGTACTAATGCACCTGTGAGGATGATGTTGTTTGCTAACAAGATACAGGTACATCAAGAAAGACAAATCAAGCTCTATGACCATGATGACTTGAAGACAAAGACTCATCCATAGTCTTTGACCACATAGAAGCTCTGCTTACGAGGTATGTATGACTTTGTTCTACTATGCTTAACTTATGAGATATGCAAGTTCAACACAAGGTCTCTAAATCATTGAAGAGAACAAATAAGATATTGTTTGGGTATGTTAAGACATAACCAAGCATGATAATCTAGGTATGTTTTCCTATATCAAGTTAGAATCCTACTTTGTGTTAGGATCTTAGGTAAGTATACCTGTGTATGAAATGATCATGACCATACATACTTAAGATTATTTAGAATCATAATATTTTGATAGTATTGAGACTATACTAATGAATGTATGATTATGCATGAGATCATGAGGATGACACTAGTGCACACTTGAGCATGCATAATGGTATATAATGGATAGAAGTTCAAAGACATATAATGATGCTATCATAAAATAGAGATCAAGCAGGAGGAAACCACACAAACATAAAAGATACGTATTTGAGTTGTTACTTGAATCTCTGAAATAGACAATGATATTGCTCATAATAATTGTATGCATATTTGTATTCCTAGAATATATCATGCATAGTGTAATCATTCATATAACATTGAATAGTATACTACTAATATGCATATGATGGGTAAGTTGGACAAACATTCCATTGTTGCTTTTCTAGAATGAAACCTCTTTGCTGACATGCTAAGAGCTGTGCACACTCTTGATAGTATGTTCTGGAAGAGATGGAAGGCATCTAGATAACCATTGTATGCATACAGGATATGGAAAAGTGTTGTCCCAAAGTATTGGTCAAGATAGTTGCATAACTATGTGAATCATATCTGTATGCATAATAGGTTATCATGTCAGCATGATTTGATGATTATGAAGTATTACTAATCATGTAATTAACTTTGATCTGTAGGAAATATCATGTGCTATGATCTACAAAATAAGGATGATGAAAACCGAACAAGTGATGGATGTTCAACAAGAAGACTTACAAATCAAACATACTATAGAAGGCTCGTGGCTAGAAGATTCTCTTAGAAATAGGGAGATAATCATGACGAGATGTTTGCTCCAAGTTTCTAGACAAGACCATTCTCTTAAATGGTGTAATTGAACAAGAAGTGTGAATCGAGCAAACTCCCAGAATTCGATAGAGAATCACACGATTGAAGAAAGCTCTGTACAGGTACTCAGGATCGATAGTTATTTGATGAGCTTAATGATCACCATGGGTGATGCGGATTTCGACCTTTGCTACAAGGTTGAAGATGGTGTTTATATACATATGAAATTCTTCTCTTAGATGGATACAAGAAGGAACTCACCACAGATTTCAAATGATCTTGAGGACCCATCTGACAAGAGATGGCACGAATATATATGCAGAAGATCACTCAATGCAAAGTGTGAATGATGGTCAGTCACATAATTGATAGCTTCTTGACAAGATTGGGCTTTACCAAAAGTAAAGTTGATCCTAAGCTTTACCTTAAGGTTATGGATGATGAACCTGTCATACTATTATTGTATGTGGATGATCTCTTTCTGATAGGGAATGAGAAATAGATCATGGAAAGCAAGAAGAAGCTCTTTGCAGAATTTGAGATGAAAGATCTCAGATTGATGCATTACTTCCTAGGTCTGGAAGTATGGCAAGGCCCAGAAGGAATATTTCTCAACCAAGGAAAGTATGCTATGGAAATCTTGAAAAGATTTGATATGTTGGAATGCAAAGCCATGTCCACTCCCATGGATTCCAATTTGAAGCTACTAGTTGATGATTCATCAGAGTTAGTGGATGTAACTCTGTATAGACAGATTATTGGGTCATTGATGTATCTGACGAACACTAGGCCAGATATATGCTTTGCTGTGAACACCTTGAGTTAGTATTTAGTGGAACCTAGCGGTGTTCACCTGATAGCTGCAAAGCATGTGATGAGGTACGTAAAGGGTATGATAGACTTTGGTCTATGTTATCTTGGAGATCATGACTTCAGATTGTATGGCTACACAGATGCTGACTGGGAAGGAAGTGTATCAGACAGGAAGAGCACATCAGGCGGATGTTATTGTTTGGGATCTGCCTTGATCTCGTGGTTTAGCAGGAAGCAGTATAGTGTGGCTCTCAGCATAGTTGAAGTGGAATATATAGCTGCTTGCTCTGCTAGTTGTGAAGTGCTATGGCTTAGGAAATTGTTATTAGGATTGTTTGACTTAGAGATGGACCCCACTGTGATCTTGTGTGACAACAAGAGTTGTATCAAAATGAATGAGAATCCAGTGTTCCATGATAAGTCAAAGCACATAGAGATCCGATATTTCTATATACAGGATATGGTGGAGAAAGGAGCTATAAAGCTCGAGTATGTGAGCACTGACGAACAAGTTGTTGATGTATTGACCAAACCTCTGTCTCGAGTAAAGTTTGAGTATTTCCGAGACAAGCTTGGTGTAGTTCAAAAGGACCCACCTCGAAAGGGGGAATGACATGGTCGATGATGATGTGGATACTTGTATCGATGATGTGTATACTTGTATCGATGATGAGGATACCTATATCGATGATGTGGATACTTGTATCGATGATGAGGATACTTGTCTCGATGATGAGGACACTTGTGTCGATGATGAGGTTACCTGTTCCGACGATGAGGTCGATGATGAGGTTACTGGTTCCGAAGATGTCTTCGAGAAGTGGTCCCTAGTGGATGCGAAGGATTGTATCATCCCTGGACTCCGGTCCCTGAATTGATCCGTAGACAGATGTCTTCGAAAAGTGGTCCCTAGTGGATGAGAGGGATTGTATCATCCCTGGACTTCGGTCCCTGAATTTATCCATAGACAGATGTCTTCGAGAAGTGGTCCTAGTGGACGAGAGGGATTGTATCATCCCTGGATTTCAGTCCCTGAATTGATCCGTAGACAGATGTCTTTGAGAAGTGGTCCCTAGTGGACGAGAGGGATTGTATCATCCCTGGAATTCGGTCCTTGAAATGATCTGTAGACAGATGTCTGTGATAAGTTGTCCCTAGTGGACGAGAGGGATTATATCATCCCTGGACTTCAGTCCCTAAATTGACCTGTAGACAGATGTCTTCAAGAAGTGGTCCCAAATGGACGTGATAGGATTGCATCATCCCTGAACGTTTGGTTCAAAATGTACGTGATAGGACTACATCGTCCCTTAACAGTTAGTTCAAAATGTACGTGATATGACTGCATCGTCCCTGAACAATTAGTTCAAAATGTATGTGATAGGACTGCATCGTCTCTGAATAGTTAGTTCAAAATGTACGTGATAGGACTGCATCGTCCCTGAACAGTTAGTTCAAAATGTTCGTGATAGTACTGCATCATCCATAGACATAAGAGGTGTCTTAAATTGATCAGGATTGATCATCCTGTAAGTAGATATGGACTGCATCATCCATAGACATGAGATGTGTCTTAATTTGATCAGGATTGATCATCCTGTAAGTAGATCTGGACTTCATTGTCCATAGACATGAGAGATGTCTTAAATTGAGAGGGATTGACCATCCCGTAATTGGATCATGTGTATTGCAGAGTATGATGCTATGATGATGTTGTTGATCGAGAAGATCTAGATGATGATACTGTTGATAGAGAAGATCCAGATGATGATGCTGTTGATCGAGAAGATCTAGATGATGATGCTATTGATTGAGAAGATACAGATGATGATGCTGTTGATCGAGAAGATCCAGATGATGATATTGTTGATCGAGAAGATCCAGGTGATGATACTGTTGATCGAGAAGATCTAGACGATCATGTTGTTGATCAAGAAGATCCAGATGATGATACCGTTGATCGAGAAGATCCAGATGATGATGCTATTGATCGAGAAGATCCAGATGATGATGTTGTTGATTGAGAAGATCCAGATGATGATGTTGTTGACCTAGAAGTTCCAGATGATGATGTTGTTGATCAAGAGATCCAGATGATGATGTTGCTGTAGTTGTTTAGATGCTGCATAAGATGAAGACTTAGTACTGAAGATGTTGATATTCCAGTATTGAATATTTGAAGATGTTCTAGTAACTGTTTGAGTTACTGATGATGTTAAAGAAAGCTTCTAATGATTTATAGATGTGTCATGTATCATGTAGTTGATGACTCCTTGCTCCTGCAGATGTTGTTATGATATCCTTCTCATTAAGGGGGAGTGTTGAAATATTGTAACTTCTAAGAATATTATATTTGTACTTTATTATTTCGGAGATGATTCATTCCTCCATAGAGATCTTATTGTATATCCGGAGATGTTTATTCCTCCGTTGGAATGTGGTAACTTGGGTTATTAGAATTCCCTAGTGGGGTCGGCCCAGAGTTAGTTGTATGGCATGTTTAAGTCCCCTGGTGGGGTCATCCCAGTCAAAATTATGTTGAGTGGTTAAGTTGGGGCCAACCTAGTTAAGGTTAAAAGACAAGTGAAGTAGTGTATAAATAGAGGAGGCATGTTCCTCATTTAACACACACTCACTTGTGAAACTTGCATAAGAGAGGGATAGATCTGCAAAGGAGGAGAAGGAGCTCATGTTTGGGGATTACATATTTGTATTTTCTAGTCATCTATATTGAGTAAGCTTTGCTGGGTTTTCTACCCATGAGGGTTTCCCAGGATAAATCTGTGTCTCTTGTGTTTATGCTGTGCTTGCTGTTCTTTCAGTGATCCTGTATATGCTATTATTGTGAAATTGAATGTAATACTATTGTCATCTATCTTAGCATATTTAATCTTAACAAATTTTTGTTAAGATTTGGATCATGGTTGTATGTAGTTTGTTATGATCTTCTTGATCTTTGAGCAACCTGTCATTATCTACTTTGCAACTTTGTAATTCCACTCTTAGAATCCTCATGGTGTCTGCAATATCTAGGGGATTTACTTGATTTCTTCAAACATTAGATTCTATCTATACATTCTCAACATGTATATTTTATCCCATGGTATCTATTTCATATACATAAGGATCTTTTGCATCATCCATGCTGATGGTTTTTTGGCACAACCAAGACTAAGGATTTCCAAATTGCACTATACTAAATATTGACCCTTAATGGTCCCTTATATGATATTGTATATGCAAAAGTGTTCATATAAAGCATATTTCTCAGCTTCATTACATTCTAATAAAATCACAAAATTAATGTTCATGCATTTTGAGAACAATCCACATTGACAATTTTTGTCAAATTATGGCTATATGCACTTTTATGTTCAATTTCTAGAAACATCTAAATCCCCCTTTCAGAATATGACTATGCATAATCATTTCCCTATGGATAATATTTCCAATGATTATATTCATGCTTCATTCCAAACTTAGAGTTGAAAGTTACAACCTTTTAAAACTACTAATTTTGCCCAATTCTACACTTTGTTTGCATGTGCAATTAGTTTCAAAGACCAACTTCAGCCATTTGTAGAAGAAAATACAAGGAGAAACATAAAATATTTTCCATTAGGTATTGATAATAATCATAACAAGGATTACTCATCAAATTTTAGATCTTTGATTCGATGCTCCAATAAATTTCAATAAATTTTTGGAATTGATTACTTTTGACTTTTGCATCTTGTTCCAAACTTAGAATATTTAGCAAAACTAGTTATTTCCCAAACTGAGCATTCTGGAAGAAATTCCTCGAACCAAAGTTGTTTGTTTCAATGAATAGGTAAAATGTCAAAATCACAAAAATTTTATGTTTGGATTTCTTGGGTCACTTTTCCTTCCTACAAGATTTTCAAAATCCTAAAAAGCACCTCGAAATAAAGGATTTTGGCCTTCTTTTACACCTTGGATTCACAACTTTTGGAAATTTTCCATATGATACCATAATTTTTAGTGTGCTTGGTGCACAAATGCATCATTACAATTTCATTCCTAATAGAGCCCCCTCCGGGTCACTAGAATCGTTAAAAACCACCATTTCAATTTTTTTGCCAAATTGGAGTAGGATGGATTTGTGCCTCTCACTATTAGTTCTGTGTCCTTTCTCAATGGCATCAAAATGTTGTATGTCACATCGAATTCCGAGCTAAATCTCTCATTTTATGGCGAAAACAATTTCCAGGCTTTAGACATTTTTTCTTATCCTCTATGATGACCTTCATCGAATCTCCTCTATCAAACTCTCCTCATCGAGTCAAACTTCTCTTATTAGAATGTTATATATTTCCAATTGTGATGTGTTCCAATGGCCGATGTCCAATAGTCGATGACGATGGTTGATGTATGATATGCAATGTCCAATATATGATGGTTGATGATCAATATCCGATGGTCAATGGCTGATATTTGATGGTAGGTATCGCATCAAGAACTCCTCATTAGACTTTACACATCAATATTTTGTGCATGTACCTTTCGGTTTATTTCTTGATGGTCCTTCTCTGATGAGTACTTCCTGATATTCCAAGTTTCAATTCATCAAAACATCCCACATACACTTTAGGGAGTTATTCCCGATGGCCTACCTATGATGGGGCATCCTCGATACTTTGATTTTGATAATTGATCTCCGATGAGGCTTTCCCCGACACATCGGATCTCGATACATTGGACTTATCTGCTCCGTCATACTTTCCTCAAAGAACTGTCGGTTGGTTTCCCCAAGAAATAACCTCTCATAAATCCTTCCCAATATGTCGAGAATATTCATCCCATTGGTATCTCTCAATTTCACCTTCGGAATCCTTCTTCGATGAGCCGATCCATATGATCAAGATCATCGCATTGGATGATATCTGTTGGAAGGTCTTGGTCTTGTCGATTGGTGACTCTGACAGGGATTTAATGATAGGTATCCAAGTCATTCACATGGTTGATCACATGGCTGATGCATGTCACTCATTTGTCCACATGGAACGGGTGGGTCCCATCTCAAATTTTGCTCAAATTTTCATAATTGTGTAAAATTTAATTTTTCCCTTTCATTGATAGCTCTATCGTGTTTTTTGAAAATTTTCCTAGCAAATATACCAATTCTACTAGTAGACCACATATTTAGTACATGGACTCTATTAAAATGCCATCCGTTACTAGAAGCATGGTTTGCATAGAAGCGTTTGTCAAACACTTCTCGTGCAAGCTCGATTTTCTGCATGTAACTATGGATTTCAAACCATATAGCCTCAATGTAGAAAACAATAGCTTTGATACCATTCTATCAAATTCCCATCCATTGATCTGACCAACATAGGGGGATATTTGCAAATTACATGCCTCTAAATTCACCCCATTGGCCATAATACGAATTCATAAATAAAAAATTGCACGTGTAGATGCATAAATTTAAAACACATCAGAAAAAAACTCTATCCACATAGACAACATGCATATACAAGCATAATTGTCACAAGAAGAATGTAAAATTATTCCACATTCAAATACAAGAGAATACTTATCTTTTAACAAATAAGATCCAAGCAAATGGCTGTGTAAGAGTGATTTTCCACCCAACCGTAGGTATCATTTGCAGATTCCATCCCCAAGCTGGGCTATGAGGCCATTGGAGAAAAGGAAACACCTACATGCTTATATCTCTCATCACACAACCCATTTAATCACATGCTTAGTCAAACTGCCCACCTTTGATCATTTACAGGGATCTCACTTAGTCATCCCCACCATGACACTTTTCTTTACTTCCCGTTGGAGGAGCCTAGGTCGGTCGCTCGACTAGGTCTTCCGTCCGACCACTTCAGAGAACATGTCGAACCGTCATGTCGACCACTACATGTCGAGTCAGTTAGTCACATCGGTTAGTGAACCGACAGGTCATTATATAACTGTATGTAAACTATATATATAGGCTGGAGAGTCAGATATAGGGAGACACTGAGACATTGTATTGTACATTGGTTCTGAGTAATAGAAAGACTTGTTGGCTCTGCCACCATTACTTATCTTATGTTCCTATCTATCTAATTGTTTTTTTATTATATATCATGTATTGCTGGTAACTATGCAATCCACTTAAATACAACATTGGTTATGTTTCTGATTATACATGCATAGCATGATTAAATGATAACAAAACATGAGATAAAGGAATGGTGGGAGCGAAAAATAGAAAACTACTTGCAAAATTATGCTAGATGAAAAAAGTTGACTATTGCTCAAGCAAGGGAGAATTTTTTCTTTGAAAGACATGAAAATTCATTGAGTCTATGTCGTTCGCATTGAAGAAACTTCTGGATGAAAAATATGATAGATGAAATAGATCGATAGCTGATAACAAAACTAAACATAGGAGTCCGCACTAATTTATCTGAATGGTTAGAAAAAATAGCTGACGAATTCTGTGAAGAGTGCGTGATCGAGGAATGGGTTTTTGTCGATAACGTGAAGCATAGGTTCTACAATGACCTAGCTGAGCAATTTCTTTGCTCTCTACCTATGCTTCTGTTTAAATTCTTGATCGACATAGGAGCAGCGCATATTGTCAAACCTTGACCATTATTTTTACCACCTCTCGGAAACACGAACTGGGAAGAAAAGAAAAAAAAGTGGGAAAAATTCCTGACAAAGCAAGAGTGGGAACACTTACTCAACAAATGAACTGCTACACCATGCAATTTCTCTAAATAAATTCGGATCGGCAATGGGGGGGTAGTCGAACACAGTCTGATAGAATAGATGAATAACAGTCGACAGAAGAAAACACAAGATGGGAAACAGTGAAAAGAGGAGGAAGAGGAACGATCAGTAATCCATAAAAGCACTCCATATATATAGAAGATTGAACGAGAAAAGAGGAGGAAGAGGCATGAGGAGTTAAGGGAGCAAGCTAGTACGCTCCAGAAAAAATGGAAGTCGGGTATAGTGACAGATGTAGAAGGAAATCCGCCAGAGTTGAGTCAAGCTCAACAAACCAAGGGCATTGATGAAGACCTGCCATCGATGGATGAATATCTATGGATGGATCATGGTAGTGCTCTCTAGGTGAGTATACCCGAAGCTATCACTCCACATTCCCAATTACATCTAACTCAGAGTCCCTAAGTATAATAACTTGTCGAAGAAGACTTGGGAATTCATGTTGGCCAAAATGGTATTTGGATTCAATGGAATGTTGAAGGTGATGAGGTCAATAGATTATTGATTCATCGACCGAAAGAAGGAAATTTGGTTACTTTTCAACCCGATTTATCCAACAGAATTTTTCATCTACTCTATTCAGAACGTGAGGGATCACCCCCACAGCCACTTCCAGCATTAAGTGATTCGTCGAGTAAGTCAAGATCTCCAAAACAAAGTACAACCCCGATAAAACATAAATTTACCTGGGTTTCGACAGAAGTTGTCAAAGAAATTCAGCCCCCGACAGCCGACGACGAACCGACCAGAGCCATTCATATTGTTTTCGAAAGTGAAGAACGTGCATTAACTCCTGTCAGTGCACATTGAGAACTAATTCTTGTCGAAAGCACATGTATGAGCAATTCTTTCATTTGAAACAATCCACCGTCACCACCTTTGAGCTTAGAAGTCGAAGTCACAACGAATATGGCACACATAATAGTACACCTTCCCTTCTATGAAGGTGATGAAGACCCACAAAGACATAGGTTCATTTGCAAATCAATATGGGAATCTAATGCTATTTATAATGAAGACAGAAAAATGGCACAGTTCGCGGGTGCCCTTCGGAAATGAGCACTCACATGGTACATCTTGTTTAAATAAAGGATGCCCACTGCAAAAAAAGCTCAGACAAAACAACAATTTATGTATTTCTTCAAGACACTAGATGCCAAATATCTTGCTACCAAGAAATTGAAGACTACAAATCAGAAACCAACAGATATTGTAAGGGACTATGATAAACAATTTAAAGACTTGCTGAGCCAGATCAAGCACGACATAGAAGAATCCTTATTGGTCCAATGGTTCATGGCCATACTGGTACATAAAATAAATGTACACATCTGTTTCAATGGTTTTAATACATATGAAGATGATTTGACAAAATCATTGCAGATAGAAATGGATGATGACTGCCCTATAGCACTTGTCGACCACCGCATTAAAGAAAAGTTGGAAAGTATGCAGAAATATATTCACGAAATTAGTTTGTGAGGTGTTGATATTTGGTGCACAAAATGTTCAACAGTCGGTCATACCAAATATTATTGCCGACAATATGACCGCCGACAGGATGTAAGGTTTGTACAAACGAAAATTTTCTATGACATCTTCCAGGAATATGACTCGCAGACAACAAAAGATTGTCCCTACAACATGAAAAACGATCAAGCTTGATGGTGCACCATATGCGAAGTCAAATCTCATTCCACAAAAGAATGTAGCTTAAATCTAAAGAACAAACATAATTACCACACAGTCTGTCAAATCAATGTTGTCAACCAGAGGAATGATAGAAACGACAGGAATGACGACTGACGATATGATAGAAGAAATGACAAATTCCATCGACGGGGAGGATTTCAAGGTCGTGTACCGAACATCGAAAATCGAGATCCTCGACCACGTCGATGGCTACAATGCTTTACATGTCTGAGTGAAGACCATATTTTTGCAGACTATCCCTTCAAATATCAGACAGATCTAAAATTTTGTACCAAGTGTGGGGTGGGTGATCACTTCTTGGAGGATTGCCCCACCATAATGGAGAAAAATACTAATAAAAGGAAGGTTAGCATCTTGTCTAGTGTTCCAAAGTCTAATATTGTTAAAACTAAGAATTTTCAGATTGTAACTCATCAAGGAACTAAAATTGGTGCAGATAATCCACATATTAGCAAAATAAAAAGTAAAGGTGACTATCCTAATCCAACTGCACAGAAGCACTTGTATAATAATGTTGCAAAAATATTTCAAGAGTTAGCATCACAAGAAGACAATGATGAATTTCGACAAAACCATATTATTGAAATTCTCAATTTAATAACCAAGGAAGAAGCTGTCACAAAATTTATAGACCTATTACACAACATTAAAAGTAAATCTGTCGAAGGCAAACAAACTAGAAATATTTGTCGACTAAGTCAGAGAGATAAAAATGATGTAGACCCACTTGTCGACTTGGAAATAGAAGGATACTCTATTCGAAAAGTCGCCCTTGACTTTGGATCGCAAGACAATATCATGACTAGAGACATTTGGGAACATCTTGGTAGACCACAACTACATGAGTCAGGAATCTATCTTAGAATAGCCGACCAAGGATTGATCGAACCAATTCGGGTATGGAAAAATGTCGACACATCCATCATGGGAATAACCACACAGCCGACCAAGGATTGATCGAACCAATTCGGGTATGGAAAAATGTCGACACATCCATCATGGGAATAACCACACAAGTTGACTTTAAAATTATCGACCCAAAAAAAGGTTATCGACCCAAAAGAAGGTTACAGTTCCTTTCCTTCCCTAGTTGGCCGACCATGAGGAAGGAAGATGAAAGTTTCAATATATCTTGATAAAAATATCATAAAACATAAAGGAAATGGGAAGAAAGTGATTGTGCCCATTCACCCTTCACAAGGACAGCCTTGGATAGAACCTATCGATGACGACATGGAATTTCAACAGCTATACCAAGTAACAAACAATGCAAACTACACTAAGCCTAACGCACAAGGAGAGATCCACCTGGGAAACCCTGCATCATTAGTATATAATTCAAATGCTAAACTCTACGCCTGGAAGTTAGAGAATTATGAATTACAAGCACGAAAATGTCGGACGATTGAAGTTATCCCCAAGAAGAAAACTCAACACTATTTTTCTGTTTCCATCATCCCAAAATTTTTTGAAAGAAAAATCAGAGAATATCCGACGCTCGCACTAGTGAGAAATGAGTCGTCGGGTGTTTCCCCGCTGAGATATAAATAACAAGAATCACCCGTACCCCATGTCAATGAAACATCAAGAATATAAGAGAACAAAGTCGACTTCAGAATTTGGCCAAAACATTCATAGGTCATGCTGCAAGATGGTGGGATAAACAAAGAAAAAAGAGAGAAAACCCAGACAAGAGTAGTACAAAAAGCCACAAAAGTAGAAGATCATATGAAACTAGAAGACAACACCCAAAGTATGAAAACCTACGCGCAAATTAAAACCAAAGTGAAACAAGTCGACAAGAAGGTGTCGAACAAAATACTCGACCAACCCGACACACATCCGACCAATACCACACCAATGAATGGGAAAAGTTAATTCAATAAACCCAACATAAAGAAAAAAAGAATCGATATGTAGCAGACGAAGTACCGACCAACTGTCAATCGAATTTATTACCACCATTAAAATCACAATTAATACAACCAACCACTACGCGCTCACCTATGCATCACAATTTTTCTATAAATACTAAACTAGAAGAGGCTTGGATGTTATTTTTCCAAGAACTCGAGCAAGAAAGCACCAATACTCCCGCAAATATGGAACTAACCGCCGAAACAGAAAAATCTGCAAAGGAAATGGCTCTCAAGAAAACTCAAGCAACCACAATATCTGCAGATTCAAAAGTTAAAAAACTGAAAGAAGCAGAGACACCATTGAAAGTCCGAATCCAGAACGTCCACAATGCAAAAGTTGTGGAACAACAATGGAAAAGAATATGGAATGAAATTTTGGACTGGGGTGAGGGGCTTGATGGCCGATGGAAAGAGGAAGCTCAAAATCTCCGAGCAAGCACCATATTGAACTATATGTACACACCCTTGGTCGATAAATTTGAAGGAATCAAGGAGGTGATACTGCAGTTCATTATGAGATGATACCGCCATGGAAAATTCTACTTTGACAAACCAGTCAAGATCAATGGAGACCTGATCTCTCAGATTACCGGATTATCAAATAAAGGGGATAAAGTACCTATTCGACCAAACCCTGCCCTGATTGAAGATTTCATAGGACCCCCATCGGAAAAAACTCCAGAGCGTTAGTTGTCAACCAAATCATCTATGGCACACATAAAATAGTGGCAACAATCATATAAGTCATGCTAACTAGTACTAGTCGAGGGTTCGACCTCAAAATCGACATGCTTGATGCCATGCAGAATGTGGCAACACAAGCAAAAATATACCGATGGGCCAATCACTTTGAAGAGATTGTCCGACATATCTAGCATAAATTCCCAGAGGATGGATCCAACATCCGTTATCCTTCACTGATCATTTGGATTCAATGGCTCACCTTCAACCCACATGCGACAAAGGGTTCATTGCATCCTCAGGGCCAATAATGTGGAACTTCTGTGCATTCTCACAAGGCGGAATTCGACTCGGTATGACAACAACCAAAATTTGGCTTGAAAATTTGTTCCAGACATTAAAATTCCAAACACTTAGATGGAGAGTTCCACAAAATGTTCGTCAAAGCGTGCATTTGACCGTACACATCCAACTAGCTCCCGACCACACGTCGGTATGGTATCTGGAGGGAGCATCTGGAACTCTCCAAACACTTAGATGGAGAGTTCCACAAAATGTTCGTCGAAGCCTGCCTCTGACCACAAACATCCAATTAGCTCTCGACCACACGTCGGTATGGTATCTAGAGGGAGCAGCTGGAACAACAGAGGAACTCGAATTTTATCCTACGGTGGAAAGAATATTTGAAGAACTACGCCGAAAGTCCAATACTATCATTAAAATACTACCACTAGCAAAATTGGTCGACCAACCAATAGTCGAACCTTTGACAGATGCCGAGAAAGAAGAAGACTATGAAGTCCGACTCTACCTCAACACATTTACAATGAAGCCTGAGCAGATTGTTGACATCAATCCTCTAGGGATTGCGATGACTCCTCGTCAGGATCCATTGAATGCACCCGACCATTCGGATGATAATACTCAACCCGATACTCCACTCCTGGAATATGCCTTCACCAAAGAAAACATCTATCGCATAGCCGTTGAGATATTCAGGGAACAACAGAACAAAAAGAACACAACACAGGGTAAAGGGAAGTGAAATATTATACTCCAGGAACCGACAGAAGAAGATAACACTGAAATTTTTGACTACGCATCACAAATATTGAAAGATGCTACCAGAAACAAAATATTTATAGCAGAGTAGGTAGGAAAATTCCTTACCGAAGAAAATCATCAACAGGTATAGACACCACCGATAAATAAAGTTAAATTCGCAGACAGAACACATGTTGAACTCACTAATAGCCCACCACCACCCTCCCCAAATTCTATTATGGAAGAAGACAGACCAACTACTTCAACTGCTGTCAACCCACCACTCACTACTACTTCAGTTTTTAGCCCCAATTTTGTACAACAACTCCCTGCTCCCCTCATAAAAAAAATACAGAATGACTTCGACCTACAAGAATTCATTGACCAACTACCGACAATTATTCCTGACTGGAAACGACTTATCATAAAGAAACCAGTCGTAGCCGACTCCAATTCGCCACCCGAATTACCTCCATTAGATTCCCATATAGCTAAACAAATGCCACCACCATCAACCTCCATTCAAACCATCATTAGATATACCAAAACCATCATAGAAAAAAACCTCGATCCTACAAGTGAGGTTGAATCGTAGCAAACATTCACCTTTACACCCCTACTAGTCGACCAATCCACTACACTTCCATCACCAAACCCCTAAATTCAGGAAGTCATCAACTAGTTGGATACCATCGAGATACCATTGGACAATTTTGAAACTCCCCAACTGCCTACTGAAATTGCTGCACCAAGTAACCAAGAATTACCTTTGTCATAGGAAAACCTGACCTCGACTGGCAGTTATGATCTACCTCACTCCCCACCGCTAGAAATTGGCACAATCGACCTACCAACTTCACTACCGACCGCTTCCACACTACCGCCTACTTTCCCACCACCGAATGAACCAAATGCAGTCAACTACCCAACTCCAATTGATGAACCCAAAAGACAAACCCCGCCTAATTTTGACTCAACTCTGGTAGCACCGACATAAAAAAAATGAAGAAACACACTCGACACGAGATAAAGAGGTGACCCGAAAAAAGAAAAAAACTGTAGAAAAGAAGACAGAACTTCAAAAGAAAAAGGAAAAAGAGTCAGAAAGGAAAAATAAAAAGAAAAGAAGAGAAAAGAAGAAGAAAGAAAAAGAACAACAGAAATAACAACAACATCTACAACACCTTCAATAGCAGCCGCTACTCACTGTCCATCTAGATCAGCTAGGTCCTATTGCCACTTTTGACCCTAAACACACAAAAGAAGAGGAATTAGATCTACTCGCAGATGCTATCAACCGAGAACAAATGAAAAGAAGAAATGAAGACAAAGAGCGCATTGAAAAACTACAAGCAGAGCAATCTTCATTTTTGGCTAAGTGTGAAAACTTAGTCCAACAAATAGTACGAAAAGTAATACCACTCTCATCGAGAACTAACACCGAAAAACCGCTAGACAAATCATATGCCTTATTTGAAAATGTCGTGTCGACTCTCCAAACGTAGCTGACTAAGGAATGACAAGATCAAGTAGAAGAAATCTCTATCATCATGACAAACCAATATACAACCTTCATCGAAGCACATAATCTGTTAGCACAATATGACACATAAGCTTCTATGATCGTAGAATTATTGCGCAACTGGTATGCACATTATGGAAATGTGTTTGTTGAAATGCAGAGAACCCGTGATCTTATTAACAACCTCCAACAACAATGACAGACCACTGATTAAGCTTTCACACAAATCCTTAATGACCAAATTCATATGGATCCTAGGAATCTAGCTAAGCTGGAGAAGAAAGAAAATCAATGGATCACACAATATCGAGTAAGATTGAAAAACTTCGACAATATCAGACCACAGCTTTAGCGAGTGCTCTCTACCACCGACAACAAAACACTCGTATTAGGGAAAGATATGATCAATATTTGAGACCAACCGGTTCACGACAAAATGAATAACCTGTCTATCCTTACCATTCTTACTATCGATATTCAGAATGCACTCCATGAGTGGGAAGATATTCAACATCACCTGTCAATATTTGCAAAATCCATTGTCAAAACCTGCATCCAACAACAACTGTCTACAAGCACCAGTCAGTCCCAGCAGTAGCGACAAACTTTTTTCATTACTCAATTGTATTCAACTTTGTCAGTTTAAATCTAGTTTAGTTAGCATATCCCTATTTATTCGGGACGAAGAAAGGTTTTGTTTGTGGGGGAGATGTTGGAGGATCCTAGGTCGGCCACCCGACTAGGTCCTCCATCCGACCACTTCAGAGAAAATTTCGAACCGTCATGTCGACCACTACATGTCGAGTAAGTTAGTCACTTCGGTTAGTAAACCGACAGGTCGTTATGTAACTTTCTGTAAACTATATATATAGGTTGGAGAGTCGGATACACGACGACACTGAGACATTGTATTGTGCATTGGTTCTGAGTAATAGAAAGACTTGTTGGCTCTGCCACCATTACTTATCTTGTGTTCCTATCTATCTAATTGATTTTTTATTATATATCATGTATCGCTGGTAACTATGCAATCCACTTAACTACAACACTTCCCTACACAACACAAGGAAGGAATTTCCCTTCATTGATCTACACTTTCCTTAGGAAATCCATCCCTTACAGTGCTTACTAGTGTGTGTAGAAAGAGTCCAATCATTGTATGATGTTGGAGAACCTCCTTTAGCATTAATTCATGGATTGTCAAGCATTTAGGTGAAGCAAAACTCAATGGGTAAAGATTCCTATCTTTCCCAACCTCTATGCTCACCTACAATCGTCTCTTTTCTCCCAAATCTGCAAATTTCCTGCACAATTTCAAATTTCTTGTTAATGCACAATCTAGTAATGGTAATGGAAATGGAATGAACAACAAAAGAAAATAACTCTTCCTATTGTAAAATATTTTGCAAAAATATGCATCTTGGAAAATGGACGATAAACTCCAAGAAGATGAGAGGATGTGGAAAATATAGCTGGCATAAATTATGACCATAAAAAGAGGAATCTTACAACAATTATAGATGTATATTCATCACATTCTTCCATAACTACATGGGAATATTCCCCCCACCAACCTCACAATGCATTTAATTATTGGGTTTAGTAGTCAAAATGAAGTAATTGCCTCATTTAAGGAACATGGGAACAAATGGATGAGTTCTAAGTTTGACATTTGTCAATAGAGGATTTAATTTCCCATAGTCTCTCTTTCCTCTTCCCCTCTAGTAGAATCATAGCCCCTTTAGTGCTCTTTACAAAACCATCTTGGACCATTTTATTATATTTTTGACATAATATTTAGATAGAACTTGAATTAGCATGATAAGCCAATTGCGCAGTCCATAGAGAAATATTTACATTATGCATTCCTAGCCATTCACTAGTCAGGTCATGGCCTTAAGCTCTACAGTATGAATCCATAGTAGCATATTTACATCATTTACATAATTTTATTTAATATATTCCAAGTCAAAACTATATGTATTACAATTATGGCTCTAGTTCCTAGATCATTTTTTCTTATAGTACAAAAATATTCTTACTAACTCTCAACTTTGAGCAATCTTCAGATTTAAACTCTTAAATAAAATTTCATTCCTATATTCAACATGAAACTCTATTGCATTCTTAGACTTGGAGATGGTCTATCTTGGCAGCTAATGGAAGCCAAGTTGAATTCTAATCTTTGAGTGTTCAATGTGATCCCAACAAATTGTGCTATAATGTAACAATGATCAACCAATTAGACATCATGCTTATTATTGGAAAAGGTATAATGTAATTTTACATTTAACTATCAAACCAGGGTTTTGTATACTTGGTAGATGCCTATGCAATATATATGCAGAGTTAAGTTCTTAGTTTTCCTTGAATATGTACGATGCTTAATAGTCTATAATTCAAATAAATTATATTTTCAGCAAGAGATTATAACACAAGTCCAATAAACAAAAAGAAAATGTCAAGCTATTATATTCTGAACAAGAGAACTTAAATCCTATCCAAACTAGTACATTCAAGAAATGGAAAGTCTATATGTATTGAGTAAAGAATTATAAGCTTGAACAAAGTTACTATAATCTCTAGGAAAATACAAGCTAAGAATAAATATGAGCTTCACTCTAATTAAGTTGTGGCTAGGGATAACCATTCACTAAAAATTAATGAACTTTGCAACACAATGGTATCATACATCTGTAGTGAATATTCATCTTTGTTTATTTATAGAGTGCAATTATTTGCGCTACTAAATACACAATTATATACATGACTTGAAAAAACTCATAATAATAAAAACATTGAAATATTCTAAGAGAAAAAAATTAATTAACAACAACATCTTAACAGTAGAGTGAGCCATTTCTCTCCTAGTATAGATTGCTAGACTTCAATTATGGCACTACACGAATAAACTCAAGCACATAATTGAAATGAAGGAAAACATATTCTATTATAAAATGAAAAGTTTTTGTCTTAGACACCCTTCATTACATCATTCTTCCATCTTTTTGTTTATTCATGAGAAGTGTTTCCCCCTCTACTGATGCAAATAAGGGGTATCGAATGTATAACTATTTCATAACCAATGTATTAACTGATTCCTAGAATCTATGAAATTTAGTTTGGATTGCATCAATGGATAATTTACTAATCCAGGAATACATATACTATATCAATAAGAGAAATGGTTATTCATGCTATGTTTTGGTTCAAATCACAACGTCTTCAGTGACCACTTCAACTGTTGCTTTTAATGTCTTCAAACTACTGCAAGTTGTCTTCAATCTGATTTCCTTGAAATGAAAATGGAGAATATGTGAACTATTTGTGTTGAATTTGAACATAATATTTACAATTTTTGGCTCTGAATGTGATTAAGGCATCTCCATTTTGTTGCATTGAATGTGGATAGAGTATCTACAACTTGAGTGCATCCAATGTACATTAAATGGAAATGTTGTTGATATGAATGGAATTTGCATGATGGACTTTAATGATCCTCGGTGATGTTACAAAAACCTTCATAACTTGAAGCAACATGATATCAATTCTAGACCTAAGTAAATCCTAAGTAACTCATGATCCTTTTAAGTTTATCCAAAAATCAAGAGAACCCTTACAAAACAACCCAAAGTTACCTCTATTTATTTTGACCTAATCATCATTTGGTCTATGGGAAAGGGTAAAGATAATGAAGTATTTGAGGTCAAATATGGGAAAATAAAAGCTAAAAAGGTAGAAAAGGAAGGCAAATGTAAGTAAAAAAATGTCGAAATGTGGTCCTGTTTGTAATTGAAAATCATGCGAGGAGTGATTATGTATTCTCTATGTATCTTAGCAAGAATGGAACCATAATGATGGATTAGACCTTACCAAAACCAAGAAGAAATGTAGTGATATAGAAATGAAACTGTTACACAACAATTAAATCACATCATAAGAAACATATATTTTACCATGTGTGGGAAATCAACAAAAAAAACCAACTTCAAATGATTGGGTGAGTGCAAGCTAATGAGGGTCACTTTTGGCACGCTATATGCAATAGAAAACTGAAAAATCAGACATCCCTCAACTTACTTGTTTTTTTGAGATACTTACACAATATATCTGTTACATATTTAATAATTAAACAATAAATAAATATAATATTAAATGTAATATTAAGATTAGTGATCCTAGGGTCACACCATTTCATTGAAACGGTGTGTTTTGACCTATAAAAGGTCTTTATCTCTTATTTGTAAATCATCTTATCATATTTTTATCAATCATCCATTGTGTGGGTTATTCGAATCGTGGGTTTCAGAATTCAAGTCCGCTCCAAGTGGTACCAAAGCCTAACGCTCCTCGGCACCTTCGACAGCCCTCTCCTACTTCACACTTATTCCTCCCACTCCTCCATTGCCATCCATTTTCCCTCACTCAACCACTACACATCACTATCCTCCACTTCCATAGCTCCACGCTCTCGCCACTCTCCACGCCACGCCATCTCCTCCACTCCGCCCTTCGCTCAGCTTCCAGTCCACCCTCCTGTTGTGCCCTCTGCTGCACCCTCACGCTCCCACCTACGCATCAACTCCCCGCCTGCTGCTTCGCCCTCCCCCCTCTCTTCCAGCCCCACACCCGCTACCCTCCTCCTTGTGCCTTCTTCCTTCCGCTTTTCCCTCCACCACCTCTGCTCCGCTTCCCCTCCTCTCTCCCCCGTGCACTCCCTTCTCCGCCCACAGCCAATTCCCAGCCCTGCAACCTCCCCTTCCATCCTCGCCTCGCCTCCATTCGCCCACGTACACTTGCATACAACCAAAAACCAAAAAATTAAAATATTATAATATTTCAAATTTTATTAATAATAATAATAATTATTTTAATAATATTGTTATTATTAAAAAAAAATAAGGAGTATTATGAAATATAATAATTAATTATTATATTTAAAAGTATCCCCTCCTAGTAAGCAACGATTTACAGAAGATCAATGGCAGAATTGAAAGAAATGAAGAACCGAATGGAGAATTTGGAAATAAACCAAGCTCGAGATTCAAAAAATCTCGAAGGTTTACACTAAAGGCTCGACCAAATCAAAGACACCATCAAAAAGGAAGTCAATGAAGCTGTAGCATGGGAGATACAAGGATTAAAAAGAGAAATATCAGTAGAGTTCGAAATCGAATTCAGCAAAATCCAAGAATATTTAGACGAAAAAATAACCAGAATAACAGGCAACGTGTCAGTGGAAAATAAACCATCCTTCCACTCGATAAATACAAACGATCATAATACAATTCCTCCCAAAGGGGAAATCCCACAAGAAGAGGTCGGTCACGATCATTCTCCACATCCTGAACAATCGCTCTCTCCTCCAAAACCACCAATAGGTGGATATCAAATGAAACCTAAATTAGAATTGTCAAAATTTGATGGCAAATCAAAATAGAGCGTGGTGTGGATCAACAAGGCAGAATAATTTTTCTCCATACATAATATCAAATTGGAAGAAGAAATGATAAAATATGCTTCGGTCGGGCATACAATTGGTATATGTGGTGGAAGGTTACAACACAGACAACTAAGCCTAATTGGAACACATTTAAAAACGACTTCTTTAAGAGGTTTGAAGATTTAAAAGAAAAATACTTCTTCGCAAAGCTCACCAGACTACAGCAGAAAGGTGACGCCGATGAATACACCAACGAATGGGAAGCCCTAGCGACGCGTGTGCCGGAACTCACAGATAGTCAACGTCTACAAACTTATGTGTACGGATTGAAACCATATATCAGGGATGAAATAGAACTACTAAATGTATCAACCATGGACAAAGCCAGACGCAAGGCAAAAATCATTGAGGAAAAATTCAAAAAAACTTAGAACAAAAACCATGATAAAGATCGAAGGTTCATCCAAAATACCAAATCCGACACAAAATATCGGCCACCGTAGCTAACAAGTGACAACAAAACCAGTCTAGAATCCCAATGAATGAAAGAAGGGAAGTGTAAGTACTGTGGAGAGAAATGGGACCCAAGACATTGGTGTTTGAAAAAAGAAACCACCAAAAGCGTATATCAATGTGAAGTAGAAGAGGAAGAAAAATCAGACAGTGATGAATCTGACATAGAAGATACAAGTGACCTCCAAAATCCTCCCTCAGAAACAGAAGATGAGGAGACACCCCAGATATCAATTGTGGCCATAACGAGAATCCATCAGCCACAAACATTAAAAATTAAGGGGCATATCAAGAATAACAACGTTGTTGTCCTAGTGGACATAGGAAGTACCCATAATTTTATCAATGTAAGTGTCGCAAAGAGGCTTAACCTTTTCATATATCCAGTACCTAACATGAAGGTAATGGTTGCAAATGGAAAGAAGATAAAAAAGGTGGGAAAATGCCACAAAGTTAAGCTACAACTACAAAATTATAACCTTGAGTCAGAATTTTATGCAGTACCCTTAGGGGGAGTTGATGCAGTATTAGGAATTCAGTGGTTGAAAACACTAGGTACCTACAAAGCCAACCACCAAGAACACTTTATTAAGTTCAGGTGGTAAGGAGAAAAATACAAGTTGTACGGGTTCCAACCCCCTCGCACACAAATTGTTTCATCCCACAAAATGGAAAAACTGATTCGAAAATGAGCACCAACATATGTCGTACAATGCCAAGAGATGGAATTATTAACTTCAAAAATGGTTAAACCAGGTCAACCAGATGTCCAGGTGCTAATTCAAAAGTAAAAAAAGGTATTTGAAGACCTTCCCATGGAGTTACCACCAGAAAGGAAGATCGAGGATATCATCGAAATCAAGTCTAGATCTGATCCGGATTTATGTGGGAACGAAACAAAAGATAGCATATACAGAATCATATACAGAGATATATTGCAAATAACACAGTGATACAGTAAACACATATTCTATTAAATAGCGGAAATAGAATAGACTGTAAAATGCAATAGCTAGAATGGTGGTAGCTATCTCTGAGAAGAGATATGGCCGCTATGCTCATTCGTTCCAAGATGAATACAAAGAGAGGCCGAAAGGGCCTATTTATCATAAGCATGAGGGAAAGAATCCCAAACATCCAAAAACCTAACCCTAGAAGATGAACCGTCATAAAGTTTGCGACCCCAAGGTGGTTAGTTGAACAGTCAACTTCCCGGGGTCATAACTTTTGCATACGATCTCCGTTTGGGGCGCTCGGTAGCTCATTGGAAAGGTCTATCCGAGATTTACAACTTTCAATTGGGGCTAAGCGTGTGCCACTGGCAGCCATTTGGCCCCCCAAATCGCCAAAAAAGGTCGTTTAGGGCCTCAAAACGGCCACAAAAGTTTAGGACCCAAAAAACCGTAGAAAAATTACTAGAAAATTGGCAAATGGGAAACTGTTTTGAGCCAGTGGAATAGGTGGGTGGCCACCGATATCCATCCGGATCAATCCTCCCCCCTTAGGAAGCAATGGTCTCCATTGCATCAAATCTCTTATCATATGTCGAGCTGTGTGTCAAGTTGAGCTCTTGGTGCGACATTTGCTGAAGTGGAAAGGTTGCCTTACTTTGACATCTTCAGAGGGTTGTAATTGTTGTTGATGGATGCGTTGGAGCTGTTCAACAGTTTTGGTTGTTGTGGTATCCTTGGTATGCATCGGTGTAGATGGTTTCTTTTTGGAGCAGCACCCTGAATGCGTGGCCTTGCACTGTAGAGTTACCTGAATAGGCGATGCTGCACTAACTTTGTGTTTTTCTTGTTTTTGCTGAGTAGAAGGATAATCTGTAGAGGTTGTGGATGTCTCTATGATATGATGTTCACCTTTAGTAGCATTTGCGAATAGGGAAAATTTCCTAGTGTGGGAGATTATCTTCCTGCCCTGCTTGGTTGGGGTAGGTGAAACTGTCTTGGGTATCTGATAGAGTTGTCGTCCCAAAGTGACAATGACACTGTGAGGTCAGGATTCATATACAGCATGACGCTTCCACATATATGGCTGTCCTAAGAGAACATCACATACTTGGAGTGGGGCAACATCACATAATACCTCATCTTTGAAGGGCTTGATGCCATATGGTAGGCGACATTGGTGACTGACGCGGATCCCTCGCCCTTGGCTTAGCCATCCTATGGTGTATGGTTGTGGGTGTGGTGTTATTGGTAGCTCTAGTCTCTTGATAACTTTTGCTGAGATCAGGTTCTTCTGGCTACTGCTATCCACAACAAAGTGTAGGGGAATTCCCTTCACCCACATTTGTGAGTGGAAAAGGCGCTCCTCTGCCTCGGACTCTTCGGGTTCTTCTGGTTGAATCTATGTGGTGGCGACAACGACACTGGGTTCTGCATCAATGATCTGCTTCCCTTTTTGCGCAGCTGTGAAATTAGGTTCTGATTCAGAATCGGAACTAGGATCTGATTCTGAAGCTTTGATCTCAGCCACCAATCACTGTTTTGAGCGACATTCATCAGTGTTGTGCCAAGGGATTTTGTGGAACTCGCACCACTTCCCGATGTCCTTCTTCGTCTTTTCGTTACCCTTCTTCGCTTGTGGTTGCGACTGGTTGTCCTTTCCCTGCCCCCGTGTTCTGGGCAGGTCCGAAGTCACGCTTGTTCTTTTGCTGAAATTTCTGCTCAATTTTCACAGCATATCGATAGGCAGATCCGAGTGAAGAGATTTCTAGGAAATCCATCTCTGTTCATATGTACCAGTGTAGGCCACTACGATATTTCAGTACTAGGTGCCGCTCGGAGTCCTTGATACCCAGCTTTGTGTGCAAGGTCTGAATTTGTTGGTGTACTCCGACACCGTTTGGTCCCTCTCTTGGTGCAGAATGGTCCATTTTGTGTACTGGTCGTCATAGTTTCCAACAGGGTAATATTGTTCCTTTACGACATCTATAAAAGAGGCCCAAGTGGGATTGGAATATTCAAACAATCCAGACTCGTCTGATGAGTTTTGCTCACAATAAGTTTCCCACCAATTTTGACATGGGGGAGGGCCTCGAGGAGTGCAAAGACGATCTTTTCCCTGTCGAAAAAATTATGGACAGAGAAATACCCTTCTAGTAGATTCAACCATTTTTCTAGGGCATCGGCATCGATTTGGACTTCAAATAAAGGTATATCAAAATTAACTTGTACCTTGAAGGGAGTCGTATCTCTGAAATGGCTGCTCGTTGAGGGTGCATTTGCCACTGTTGGCATTCGTTGAAGGATCTGGGTGAAATTATCCATCATCTCGTTCCTCTGTCGCGCAAGGGCTTCCTCGAGCAACAACTTGATAGGATCTACTGCTCCGTCGTCTCTCTTTTCTTCCACCATGGGAGGCTGTTTGGGGCGGCGAGAGTGGTCTTCCCCAAGTGAAACTAGTTCAAGACCCAACTCTCTGTATCCTGACCTCGTCGAGGATATGCACCGAGAAACAATCAAGGAGCAGACCGCTCTAATACCACTGATTCAGATTTATGTGGGAACGAAACAAAAGATAGCATATACAGAATCATATACAGAGATATATTGCAAATAACACAGTGATACAGTAAACACATATTCTATTAAATAGCGGAAATAGAACAGACTGTAAAATGCAATAGCTAGAATGGTGGTAGCTATCTCTGAGAAGAGATGTGGCCGCTATGCTCATTCGTGCCAAGATGAATACAAAGAGAGGTCGAAAGGGCCTATTTATCATAAGCATGAGGGAAAGAATCCCAAACATCGAAAAACCTAAACCTAGAAGATGAACCATCATAAAGTTTGCGGCCCCAAGGTGGTTAGTTGAACAGTCAACTTCCTGGGGTCAGAACTTTTGCATACGATCTCCGTTTGGGGCGCTCAGTAGCTCATTGGAAAGGTCTATCTGAGATTTACAACTTTCGATTGGTGCCAAATGTGTGTTGCTGGCAGCAATTTGGCCCCCCAAATCGCCAAAAAAGGTCGTTTAGGGCCTCAAAACGGCCCCGGAAGTTTAGGACCCGAAAAACCGTAGGTCTGATCGTTAAGGTGGTCTGATCGTTTATGGGAACGAGCTGTAAGGTCATTAAGAGAGACTAGTAGGATATTGACCAAGTCGTGAAAACAATAGGTCATGGCCCGCTGGAAGGTGGAACCAACATTTTTTAGGACGAAAGGCATGATGCGATAGGCAAATGTGTCCCATGGGGTGGTAAAGGAAGTCTTGTACTGATCCTCCTTACGGATCTGAATTTGATTGTATCCGGAAAAA
This sequence comes from Larix kaempferi, assembly GCA_027924585.1. Taxonomy (NCBI): domain Eukaryota; kingdom Viridiplantae; phylum Streptophyta; class Pinopsida; order Pinales; family Pinaceae; genus Larix; species Larix kaempferi. The sequence goes on along the minus strand of BSBM01000047.1, from coordinate 9,581,335 downwards.
TCGTCCATGAAAGATAGGACTTCATGCCTCACACACGCATCGATGAGTTGGTCAATAAATGGCATGGGGAAGTTGTCTTTAGGACAAGCGAAGTTTAAATCGCGGAAGTCAGTACATACTCTAATGGTGCCTTGTATCTTGTTAACAAGAACGGGGTTTGAAACCCAAGTGGTATATGCAATAGGATAAATGAATCCTGCCTTGTGAAGTTTCTCAACCTCTGCTTTAACAGCGGGGAGCTTTGAAGGATGAATGGGGCGCTGTTTCTGGCGAACGGGGGGTACATCGGGCCATGTGTCAATGTGGTGCTCTATAATAGCGAGATCGAGACCAGGCATTTCGGTATAGGACCAGGAAAAGACATCACGGAACTCTTGGAAAAATTTTTTGTACGCTTCAATCTCATACTCATTGCAGGAGGATCCTAAGGTAATGATTTCAAGAGCACCAGGTGGGTCAGAGATATCTATGTGGATGATGGGTGAGATGTTGGCCACCTTCCTGAAAAGAATTAGGGGCAGGAATAGGATCCTTAAACCAGTCGACTTTGGTGGGAAGGAAATCTTTGGACTCAACCGCGAATTGGGTAGCTGTGGTAGAGGAGGATTCTTCTGGGAGGAAACAGGAACGATGGTGCATGTTGTCCCAGGGATAATCCAGGGCAGTGAGAACCTCGAGGATCTCCTCATCATTGCAGAAACTGTGAGTTGTCAAATCGGTTGACGAGGGAGTGGTGTTCGAAGAGATCATATAAATGGTGTTAATCTCTCCGGATGGGGACGATACCGGGGGGTGGATCTCCTCAATTGTGGGGGGTGTCATCTCAAGGTCCAAATTATTCATCTCATAGAGAGCTGCTGTGTAATCTGGGATATCAGGACAGTGATGTAAGTAATGGCCGTAAATACCGCATATTGCACAAGGGTGGTTGGTACGCAGTGATTTATCACGAGGCTTAGGGGTTGGATCTAGTTCGACAACCGGGATGTTGGGGTCGTCGTCAAGAATTTGCATGTGTTCCTGTAATGCAAGTAATTGTGGACATTGATGAGTCGGATGGCCTAACTCATCACATAATGAGCATTTGGGGGGAGCACGAAACACGGGGGGGGGGTTTAACTGCCTTGGGAGGGGGTACAACAGTGTATGGTTGTGGGCCTCTACCCCCAGTGGGCTTGATAAGAGGAGGGGGATTCGTCGATGACGAAGGGGTAGCGACATCGAGAGGTGGTTGACTAGTTGTGACAATGAGTTGCACCGGTTGAAGGACGATGTTTGGTGTCGACGGGGGAATGGGAGGCGAAATATACCACACGGGTAATCCTAAGGTTAACCCGGGGAGGCTGAGAGTAGCCATAATTGAGGCGCTTACTACTCCCGAGGGAGGGAATAGGAAGGGGATGGTGTGGGTGGGTGTAACACCAATGTGACTAGGTACCAATGGTGGTTTGGGTAACAAGGGCGGTTTATTGTTGGGTGTTTGTGTATTGTGGGAGAGGGTACATAGGTCAGATACTTCGGTCGCAGGTGACGGGGGTGGAATGGATTGGAATGTGGAAGTCATCGGTGTGTCTGAGTAAAGTTCGGGTCCCACGAAGGAAACAAACGAGGTAGTTGCACCACAAACAGGTTGTTCAACCATGGGGAGAACATTTTTGGGTGCAACGGGGGCATTGGGATCATAATAGGTGAGTTGGTCGACCTTGACCATGCGTCTGTCATGGGGGAACATCATGGTATGAAAAACAGATGAGGAAACCGCCCGCATGGCATACATGTAGCTGCGGCCAAGTAAGAGGTTATAATCAAGTTGGGCATTGATGACCTCTGTGTCAATGAGTACGGTTTTACCAGCCAGCTGGACGGGGACATTAGCTAAGAGACCTTGGGGTTGAGCCGAACGGCCGTCGTAGGCTCGCAACGCAGTGGTGGACTGTTGGAGGGTAGGGGATCCCAACTTCTGCCAAATGAATGTGGACATAACGCATGTAGAGGCACCTTCATCGATAATGCACCGATGGATGACAAGATTCCGAACGAAAACAGAAACTTGGAATGCTAAAGTGGAAGGCAGGTGTGGTTCATACTGGTCCAAATCGAATGCCATCAGTTGTGAATCATTGGGGTCAATAGCACCAATGGCGGAGAGCAAAGTCTTGCGCTGTGAAGGACAATTTTTTAAGACTTCTAACGCAGACATGGTTGCGGGAGACTGGGCTAAGTCATCTACAATGTTGTAATTTGACGCAGCACGAGCATTGGGGTTATTATTAATGCGATGAAGTGGGAAGCGAGGTGCTTTGGAGGCGCCATTGAGTGGAGCTGGAGGTATATGTAACGTCTGATCGGTGGGATGAACGTTAGTGTTTTTTTCGGCGGGAGGGGCTTCAGGGGTGGAGCCATATTGGTTCCGACGGGTTTGGAGGTTGACATCAGCGGATGACATCATTAACAAGTGGTGGGTACCTGAGTCGAACATGGGTTGATCAGGAGCGACATAAGTGATCTATTGTTGTGGGGACGCGTTGCCTTAAGGGGGAGCGAATGGCTGAGTGTTCACTACGCCTTGGGTTGGTAATGGGTTTTGCAGAAACAAAGGTTGCTACTGAGGGGGTGGGGGGTTGGGTGGCGCCTGAGGAGCCGCGTGCCCTTGGCGATGGGCATCATCAGTCCAGAGTTTCCGAGCTCGCTCCAAATGTGGGCAAGCATGTGTATAGTGGCCATAGACCCCGCAAATAGAACAAGGATGGTTTGTTTGCAGATTAGGATTTTTGGCCTGCTTGGGCGGCCGATCAGGGTTCTGGTTGGCAGGTGCCGCGTTATTGTTGTTTGGGGGATTGGGAGGTTGACCACCTTGGTCTGGAGGGGGGTTGTTCCCCACGGTTATGGCCTTTGCCATGGTTTTGCTGGCCTTGTTGGCGCTAGTTGTTCTGGTTTTGCTGCGGATTCTGTTGGGCGTATACTTGCCCTTAGGCAGCAGGTGGGTTCTGGGGTTGTGCAGGTGCGGTAACAGGCTACGGTGGATAATAAGTAGGGGGAGGCTGCGCAGGTGCTGAACCTTGTGGGTGTTGCTGATACGTCTCTGGAGCGGGTTGTGGGTTTGCTGCAGGGGCTACCTGTGGTGGGTAATAAGCATGTTGGGCTTGAGAGGACACAGAAGTTGGTGCAGCCTGCAGGTGGTAATAGGGCTGAGGTGCGACAGGGGGTGCGTAAGTGGGGGATGCATGACCAAATCGCTGAGGTGGACAGGAGGGTCCGTGGGAATGGTGGTGAAGTAGCATGGGAGCATACGAATTAGTTGCTCCATATTGAGATGTAGCCTGCGAAAGGTCGGGACCAGGGCTAGGACGTGCTATGGAAAAGGGTTGGGGATGTGAGGCAACATGGCCAATGATGCCGTCTGCGGCATGGGATGCCCCCGACGCATCGTGTTGGGAGGAATCACCGCGAGGGGCGTCAGGTATGATGGTATATAGATAACCTGACTGGGCGTAAATGAGGTCAAATTGCTAGGCTTTGAGGATGGCCTCTTCTTCAGACTGGGGTCGTTCGGATGCCACATCCTTGGCAATGATAGGAAGGAGGGATTTTAGAAACCAATCTAAGAAGATACAGTCGTCTAACTTGATTTTGCAGAGGCTGCGGCATCGACGCCACTCATGAATGTGGTCAGTGATGTGGGTAGTCGTGTTCTGTCTGCAAGATAGTAGGATCTCAACTCCCGCGTCATAGCAGACAGGTAACTGAAAGAACTGCAGGAAGGTCGAGGAAAGGGAAGTAAAAGTGGCATGGGTCCCATGGGGTTGCTCAATATACCACTTAGCTGCAAAGCCAGTGAGGGTGCGCTGTAACAGACGAAGGCGGACAGAGTCATCCACTATGGAGTTGGAGGAACACCATAGATGGAAGGACATAATATGGTTCTGGGGGTCCTCACCTGCCTTGCGCTCAAAATTAGGGATGTCGGAGGGGAGTTTGGTGGGCATGTGAGGCCACACAGGGTCATGTCTGATGGGATCGTTAGTCAGTCTAGCTAGGTCAGGAAGGTTGAGGCTAGCCATGAATGGCAATCTAGTAGAAGGATGTGACATACTAATGGGTTGGACCATGTTGGGGCCAATGCCCCCAAGCATAGGGGCAGGGTTTGGGAGGTTTCCCCCAAGTGGAGGGACGAAAGTGGTATGGGACGGTCCTGCACCGCCAAGGGTAGTGTGAGTCACTGATGGAGTAGAAATAGGTATTCCAGCTACTGGAATGGGTGCAATGATCGGAATGGTATATGTGGGCCCCATCGAGGGCATACCCAAAGCAAGTGTGGTAGCTGGTGTGGTGGTGGATGCTCCACCAATGGTCCCTACAAAGAAAGGGGTGGAAGTCACGCCAGCCATGGGGCTGGTTGGTGCAGTGTAAATCGGGTTCTCGGACTCTGCCTCAAAATCAGAGGTAAAATAAGGGGCATCTAGATCGGGTGACAGAGTTCTATTCCGTTGACGAGTGGAGTCAAGTGACAAAGCTCGATATCTATGATCAGTGGTATCAAGTGATGAAGATCTATGTCTGTGACGAGTGGTGTCAAGTGAACTGTGTTGTGGGGGCTCGCCCCGGAGGCGCCGAGAATGTCTCGGGGACTCAATGGTGATAGATGGTGTCAAGTATCTGGGGGTTGTGTTGAGTGAAAAACAGCTCAAAAACCCTAAAGCAACCGAGTGTGCAGAAGGAGAGCTCAAAAAATATGGCACTCAGGCCAACAACCAACTCAAAACACTTACTGTAACAGCTGTGCTACATTAAGTGGAGTATCAACAAAAAAATGGTCAGAATACCAACAAGCAGCAGGTTTCCTAAAAATAAAAATAGTGAACTCGCTAGACCAAAAGGAGATAAGGGAGCATGCAAACACCTAGCTAAATAGTATTCTGACTAAACTAGACATATCCTCTGTAAGGTGATGAAATCCAAGTCAGACAATATGGATAGTAGAGCCAAGTGGCTAAAGATATCCCCCTACCGGGTAGTCAATCCTAGAAGAAAGGAAACTAAGATACCCCATTCATGACACGACAAAAAAAGGTGAATTTGCTGTTTGGTTCTATCGCCATGGTATCCCCATACAGGGATACCCCGACAAATGCGAAAGGTATCCTTCGGTTACTGAATGGATTGCGGTATTTCACTCAAGCCTCCGGAACCAGTCTGGCGACTTCAACCCTCCTAAGGGAGAGGCCCTCTGATAAACTGGTTGTGACCGTGCCGAAAAATACTAGGGGATTTTGGTTCCTTAATGGACAATAGCTATGTCTCAAGTGTAAGCAACCGAGGGGTGTTATTTGGATGCCTATCCCCCCGATCCTACCTAACTACAAAAATTCTTATGTGTTCCCCAAGTGGGGTTAGAATGTTGGTTGTGTTAAGTAGTTTTTTAAGGCTCACTTGAATTAGGTGACAGAGTGTGTGCGTGTGAGATGATGATGAACCCAAATAAAAAGTGCCATGGGGTGGGCAACTTGCTAACTAAAAATAACAATACTGAATTTAAACTTTGAAATGCAAAATTTTCTCTTTTTCAATTAAAATGCTGAAATTTAAAAAATATTCTGTAAATGGAACAGAAATAATACTGCAGAAAAGGCTGTAGGGAAGGATGGCTATAGGTAGGACAGATGGCTATTCAAGTGCAGAAAATATTGCAGCAAAGTGCTGGGTTCAAAACAGGAAAAAGTGCAGAAAATAGACCGCGGGTCTGTGGCAAATCTGGGTGGTCGGACCGCAGGAATCAGCTCAACAGTCGCGGACAGGTTGTGGGATTTTGGCCGAAAGATGCAGTCGGGCCGCTGGAAATAGGTCGAGAGCCACAGGTGGGTTGTAGGAAAATGGCTGAAAGACGCCGACGGGTTGCAGAAAGATGGCTGAAAGCCGCAGGCAGGACGGGGGAAAATGGATTAAAGACGCCGGAGGGTTGCAGAAAAATGGCTGAAAGCCGCAGGCGGGACGCAGGAAAATGGCTTAAAGGCGCCGGCGGGTTGCAGAAGGATGGTTGAAAGCCGCAGGTGGGACACAGGAAAATGGCCTAAAGACGCCAGCGGGTTGCGGAAAAATGGTTGAAAGCCACAGGCAGGACACGAGAATAGGGTTAACAGCTGCTGTCGGACCGCACGAAACAAGCTAATAGCCACGGTCGGATTGTAGGTAACAGACTTGAATCCGCTGCTAGGGCGCCGAAAACAGTTTGAGAGCCGCGGTCGGGTCGCAGGTAAGGGCCTGAAAGACGCGGTCGGAACGCAACTGCGGGGGGTAAAAGACGCAGTTTACGGCAGCCTAAAGGGACAGCCGAAAGGAAAAAACAGAAAAATATTTAAAAACGTTTAACACTTTAAAACTATAACCAGAAATTCAAAAGAAACACAAGCGAAGTTGCTTGATGCCATATGGTAGGCGACATTGGTGACTGACGCGGATCCCTCGCCCTTGGCTTAGCCATCTAATGGTGTATGGTTGTGGGTGTGGTGTTATTGGTAGCTCCAGTCTCTTGATAACTTCTGCTGAGATCAGGTTCTTCTGGCTACCGCTGTCCACAACAAAGTGTAGGGGAATTCCCTTCACCCACATCTATGAGTGGAAAAGGCGCTCCTCTGCCTCAGACTCTTCGGGTTTCTCGAGTTGAATCTGTGTGGTGGCGACAACGACACTGGGTTCTGCATCAATGATATGCTTCCCTTTTTGCGCAGCTGTGAAATTAGGTTCTGATTAAGAATCAGAATGAGGATATGATTCTAAAGCTTTGATCTTAGCCACCAATGACTGTTTTGAGCGACATTCATCAGTGTTGTGCCAGGGGCTTTTGTGGAACTCGTACCACTTCCCAGTGTCCTTCTTCATCTTTTCGTTACCCTTCTTCGCTTGTGGTTGCAACTGGCTGTCCTTTCCCTGCCCCGTGTTCTGCGAGCCAAAGTTTTCCTTGCCCTGCTTTTGTGCAGGTCCGAAGTCACGCATGTTCTTTTGCTGAAATTTCTGCTCGATTTTGACAGCATATCGATAGGCAAATCCGAGTGAAGAGATTTCTAGGAAATCCATCTCTGTTCGTATATACCGGTGTAGGCCACTGCGATATTTCAGTACTAGGTGCCGCTCGGAGTCCTTGATACCCAACTTTGTGCGCAAGGTATGGAATTTGTTGGTGTACTCCGACATCGTTTGGTCCCTCTCTTGGTGCAGAATGGTCCATTTTGTGTACTGGTTGTCATAGTTTGCAACAGGGTAATATTGTTCCTTGATGGCATCTATAAAAGAGGCCCAAGTGGGATTGGAATATTCATACAATCCCAACTCGTCTGATGAGTTTTGCTCACAATAAGTTTCCCACCAATTTTTGACATGGGGGACGGCTTCGAGGAGTGTAAAGACGATCTTTTCCCTGTCGGAAAAATTGTGGACGGAGAAATACCCTTCTAGTAGATTCAACCATTTGTCTAGGGCATCGTCATCGATTTGGCCTTCAAATAAAGGGATATCAAAATTAACTTCTACCTTGAAGGGAGTCGTATCTCTGAAATGGATGTCCGTTGAGGGTGCATTTTCCACTGTTAACATGCATTGAAGGATCTGGGCGAAATTATCCATCATCTCGTTCGTCTGTCATGCGAGGTCTTCCTCGAGCAATAACTTGATAGGATCTACTGCTCCGTCGTCTCTCTTTTCTTCCGCCATGGGAGGCTATTTGGGGTGGCGAGAGTGGTCTTCCCCAAGTGAAACTAGTTCGAGACCCAACTCTCTGTATCCTGACCTCGTCGGGGACATGCACCGAGAAACAATCAAGGAGCAGACCGCTCTGATACCACTGATCCTGATTTATGTGGGAACGAAACAAAAGATAGCGTACAGAATCATATACAGAGATATATTGCAAATAACACAATGATACAGTAAACAAATATTCTATTAAATAGCGGAAATAGAATAGACTGTAAAATGCAATAGCTAGAATGGTGGTAGCTATCTCTGAGAAGAGATGTGGCCGCTATGCTCATTCGTGCCAAGATGAATACAAAGAGAGGAAAAAAGGGCCTATTTATCATAAGCATGAGGGAAAGAATCCCAAACATCCAAAAACCTAACCCTAGAAGATGAATCGTCATAAAGTTTGTTGCCCCAAGGTGGTTAGTTGAACAGTCAACTTCCCGGGGTCATAAGTTTTGCATACGATCTCCGTTTGGGGCGCTCGGTAGCTCATTGGAAAGGTCTATCCAAGATTTACAACTTTGAAAGGAGGCAAATGTGTGTTGCTAGATATAAGTTTCCCTTGGAAATCGCCAAAAAAGGTCGTTTAGAGCCTCAAAATGGCCCCGGAAGTTTAGGACCCGAAAAACCATAGAACAATTACTAGAAAATTGGCAAAATGGGAAACTGTTTTAAGCTAGTGGAATAGGTGGTTGGCCACCGATATCCATCTGGATCAATCCTCGCCCCTTAGGAAGCAATGGTCTCCCTTGCGTCGAATATCTTATCATATGTCGAGCTGTGTGTCGAGTTGAGCTCTTGGTGCGACATTTGCTGAAGTGGAAAGGTTCCCTTACTTTTACATCTTCAGAGGGTTGTAATAGTTGTTGATGGATGCGCTGGAGCTGTTCAACAGTTTTGGTTGTTGTGGTATCCTTGGTATGCATCGGTGTGGATGGTTTCTTTTTGGAGGAGCACCTTGAATGCGTGGCCTTGCACTGTAGAGGTACCCGAATAGGTGATGCTGCACTAACTTTGTGTTTTTCTTGTTTCTGTTGAGTAGAAGGATAATCTGCAGAGGTTGTGGATGTCTCTGCGATCTTATGTTCACCTTTAGTGGCATTTGCGAATAGGGAAAATTTCCTAGTGTGGGAGATTATCTTCCTACCCTACTTTGTTGGGGTGGGTGAAATTGTCTCAGGTATCTGATAGAGTTGTCTTCCCAAAGTGACAATGACACTGTGAGGTTGGGATTCATATACAACATGACGCTTCCACATATATGGCTGTCCTAAGAGAACATCACATACTTGGAGTGGGGCCACATCACATAATACCTCATCTTTGAAGGGCTTGATGCCATATGGTAGGCGACATTGGTGACTGACGCGGATCCCCCACCCTTGGCTTAGCCATCCAATGGTGTATGGTTGTGGGTGTGGTGTTATTGGTAGCTCTAGTGTCTTGATAACTTCTGCTGAGATCAGATTCTTTTGGCTACCGCTGTCCACAACAAAGTGTAGGGGAATTCCCTTCACCCACATCAGTGAGTGGAAAAGGCGTTACTCTGCCTTGGACACTTCGAGTTCCTCTAGTTGAATCTGTGTGGTGGTGACAACGACACTGGGTTCTGCATCAATGATCTGCTTCCCTTTTTGCGCAGCTGTGAAATTAGATTCTGATTTAGAATCGGAACTAGGATCTGATTCTGAAGCTTTGATCTCAGCCACCAATGACTGTTTTGAGCGACATTCATCAGTGTTGTGCCAGGGGCTTTTGTGGAACTCACACCACTTCTTGGCATCCTTCTTCGTCTTTTCGTTACCCTTCTTCGCTTGTGGTTGCGACTGGTTGTCCTTTCCCTGCCGCGTGTTCTGCGAGCAAGAGTTTCCCTTACCCTGCTTCCGCGCAGGTCGGAAGTCACGCTTGTTCTTTTGCTGAAATTTCTGCTCAATTTTGACAGCATATCGATAGGCAGATCCTGTTGGGTATGTTATATCTCTTCACATGGTCGCTGCGTGTACAACACGATCCCGGTTGTACTCTATCTAATCCCAGTAAAATGGATTAGGGTTGTAACCTAATTTCGGGTAAACGAATTAGGGCTTTAGATGCTGCGGAATATACCATTTATTGTATTGTACATGGTTAAATAAACATATAATGAAAAGGAGCTGTGTGGCTCTAAGTTTTGCTGGTTTTTTCCTGGTTAAGGGTTTCCAGGTGAAAATCTCTGTGTAATGTGTGTGCCATTGTGTATTTTCTCTTAATGCTTAAGAATCGATATAAGTTTGTACTTCACTGTTAAGGTTTAAAACTTACAGATTCGAGTGAAGATATTTCTAGGAAATCCATCTCTGTTCGTATGTACCGGTGTAGCCCATTGCGATATTTTAGTACTAGGTGCCGCTCGGAGTCCTTGATACCTAGCTTTGTGCGTAAGGTATGGAATTTGTTGGTGTAATCCGACACCGTTTGGTCCCTCTCTTGGTGCAGAATGGTCCATTTTTTGTACTGGTCGTCATAGTTTCCAACAGGGTAATATTGTTCCTTGACGGCATCTTAAAAAAAGGCCCAAGTGGGATTGGAATATTCAAACAAACCAGACTCGTCTGATGAGTTTTTCTCACAATAAGTTTCCCACCAATTTTTGACATGGGGGAGGGCCTCGAGGAGTGCAAAGATGATCTTTTCCCTGTTGAAAAAATTGCCGACAGAGAAATACCCTTCTAGTAGATTCAACCATTTGTCTAGGGCATCGACATCAATTTGGCCTTCAAATAAAGGGATATCAAAATTAACTTGTACCTTGAAGGGAGTTGTATCTCTGAAATGGCTGCTCGTTGAGGGTGCATTTGCCACTATTGGCATGCGTTGAAGGATCTGGGTGAAATTATCCATCATCTCGTTCCTCTGTCACGCGAGGGCTTCCTCGAGCAACAACTTGACAAGATATACTGCTCCGCCGTCTCTCTTTTCTTCCAGCATGGGAGGCCGTTTGGGGAGGCGAGAGTGGTTTTCCCCAAGTGAAACTAGTTCGAGACCCAACTCTCTGTATCCTGACCTCGTCGGGGACATGCACCGAGAATCAATCAAAGAGCAGACCGCTCTGATACCACGGATCCGTATTTATGTGGGAACGAAACAAAAGATAGCATATATAGAGATATAATGCAAATAACACAGTGATACAGTAAACACATATTCTATTAAATAGCGGAAATAGAACAGACTGTAAAATGCAATAGCTAGAATGGTGGTAGCTATCTCTAAGAAGACATGTGTCCGCTATGCTCATTCGTGCCAAGATGAATACAAAGAGAGGCCGAAAGGGCCTATTGATGATAAGCATGAGGGAAGGAATCCAAAACATCCAAAAACCTAACCCTAGAAGACGAACCGTCATAAAGTTTGCGGCCCCAAGGTGGTTAGTTGAACAGTCAACTTCCCGGGGTCATAACTTTTGCGTATGATCTCCGTTTGGGGCGCTTGGTAGCTCATTGGAAAGGTCTATCCGAGATTTACAACTTTCAAATGGGGCCAAATGCATGCCATAGGTGGTTATTAGGCCACCCAAATCGCCAAAAAAGGTCGTTTAGGGCCTCAAAACGGCCCCAGAAGTTTCAGACCCGACAAACCATAGAAAAAGCACTGGAAATTTGGCAAAATGGGAAACTATTTTGAGCCAGTGGAATAGGTGAGTGGCCACCGATATCCATCTGGATCAATCCTCCTCCCATAGGAAGCAATGGTCTCCATTGCATCAAATCTCTTATCATATGTTGAGCTGTGTGTCAAGTTGAGCTCTTGGTGCGACATTTGCTGAAGTGGAAATGTTGCCTTACTTTGAGATCTTCAGAGGGTTGTAATTGTTGTTGATGGATGCGCTGGAGCTGTTCAACAGTTTTGGTTGTTGAGGCATCCTTGGTATGCATCGGTGTAGATGGTTTCTTTTTGGAGGAGCACCTTGAATGCTTGGCCTTGCACTATAGAGGTACCCGAATAGGAGATGCTGCACTAACTTTGTGTTTCTCTTGTTTCTGCTGAGTAGAAGGATAATCTACAGAGGTTGTGGATGTCTCTGCGATCTGATGTTCACCTTTAGTGGCATTTGCGAATAGGGAAAATTTCCTAGTGTGGGAGATTATCTTCCTGCCCTGCTTGGTTGGGTTAGGTGAAACTGTCTCGAGTATCCGATAGAGTTGTCCTCCCAAAGTGACAATCACACTGTGAGGTCGGGATTCATATACAGCATGACGCTTCCACATATATGGCTGTCCTAAGAGAACATCACATACTTTGAGTAGGGCCACATCACATAATACCTCATCTTTGAAGGGCTTGATGCCATATGGTAGGCGACATTGGTGACTGACGCGGATCCCTCTCCCTTGGCTTAGCTATCCAATGGTGTATGGTTGTGGGTGTGGTGTTATTGGTAGCTCCAGTCTCTTGATAACTTTTGCTGAGATCAGGTTCTTCTGGATACCGTTTTCCACAACAAAGTGTAGGGGAATTCCCTTCACCCACATCTGTGAGTGGAAAAGGCGCTCCTCTGCCTCGGACTCTTCGGGTTCCTATGGTTGAATCTGTGTGGTGGCGACAACGACACTGGGTTCTGCATCAATGATCTGCTTCCCTTTTTGCGTAGCTTTGAAATTAGGTTCTGATTCAGAATTGGAATTAGGATCTGATTCTGAAGCTTTGATCTCATCCACCAATGACTGTTTTGAGTGACATTCATCAGTGTTGTGCCAGGGGCTTTTGTGGAACACGCACCACTTCTCAGTGTCCTTCTTTGTCTTTTTGTTACCTTTCTTCGCTTCTGGTTGCGACTAGTTGTCCTTTCCCTGCCCCGTGTTTTGCGAGCCAGAGCTTCCCTTGCCCTGCTTCTGCGCAGGTCCGAAGTCACGCTTGTTCTTTTGCTGAAATTTCTGCTCGATTTTGACAGCATATCGATAGGCAGATCCGAGTGAAGAGATTTCTAGGAAATCCATCTCTGTTCGTATGTACTAGTGTAGGTCACTGCGATATTTCAGTACTAGGTGCCGCTCGGAGTCCTTGATACCCAGCTTTGTGCGCAAGGTATGGAATTTGTTGGTGTACTCCGACACCGTTTGGTCCCTCTCCTGGTGCAGAATGGTCCATTTTGTGTACTGGTCATCATTATTTCCAACAGGGTAATATTGTTCCTTGACGGCATCTATAAAAGTGTCCCAAGTGGGATTGGAATATTCAAACAATCCAGACTCGTCTGATGAGTTTTGCTCACAATAAGTTTCCCACCAATTTTTGACATGGGGGATGGCCTCGAGGAGTGCAAAGACGATCTTTTCCCTGTCGGAAAAATTGTGGACAGAGAAATACCCTTTTAGTAGATTCAACCATTTGTCTAGGGAATCGACATCGATTTGGCCTTCAAATAAAGGGATATCAAAATTAACTTGTACCTTGAAGGGAGTTGTGTCTCTTAAATGGCTGCTTGTTGAGGGTGCATTTGCCACTGTTGGCATGCGTTGAAGGATCTGGGTGAAATATCCATCATCTCATTCCTCTGTCACGCGAGGGCTTCGTCGAGCAACAACTTGACAGGATCTACTGCTCCGTCGTCTCTCTTTTCTTCCACCATGGGAGGCCATTTGGGGCGGTGAGAGTGGTCTTCCCCAAGTGAAACTAGTTCGAGACCCAACTCTTTGTATCCTGACCTCGTCGGGGACATGCACCGAAAAAAAATCAAAGAGGAGACCGTTCTGATACCACTGATGCGGATTCATGTGGGAACGAAACAAAAGATAGCATATACAGAATCATATACATAGATATATTGCAAATAACATAGTGATACAGTAAACACATATTCTATTAAATAACGGAAATAGAACAGACTGTAAAATGCAATAGCTAGAATGGTGGTAGCTATCTCTGAGAAGAGATGTGGCCGCTATGCTCATTCGTGCCAAGATGAATACAAAGAGAGGATGAAAGGGCCTATTTATCATAAGCATGAGGGAAAGAATCCCAAACATCCAAAAACCTAACCCTAGAAGATGAACCGTCATAAAGTTTGCGGCCCCAAGGTGGTTAGTTGAATAGTCAACTTCCCTGGGTCATAACTTTTGCATATGATCTCTGTTTGGGGCGCTCGGTAGCTCATTGGAAAGGTCTATCCGAGATTTACAACTTTCGATTGGGGCCAAATGCGTGCTGTTGGCAACCAATTTTCCCCCTAAATCGCCAAAAAAGGTCGTTTAGGGCCTCAAAACGGTCCCTAAATTTTAGGGCCTGAAAAACCGTAGAAAAATCACTGGAAATTTGGCAAAATGGGAAACTATTTTGAGCCAGTGGAATAGGTGGGTGGCCACCCATATCCATCTGGATCAATCCTCTGCCCTTAGGAAGCAATTCTCTCCATTGCATCAAATCTCTTATCATATGTCAACCTGTGTGTCGAGTTGAGCTCTTGGTGCGACATTTGCTGAAGGGGAAAGGTTGCCTTACTTTGACATCTTCAGAGGGTTGTAATTGTTGTTGATGGATGCGCTGGATCTGTTCAACAGTTTTGGTTGTTGTGGTATCCTTGGTATGCATTGGTGTGGATGGTTTCTTTTTGGAGGAGCACCTTGAATGCGTGGCCTTGTACTGTAGAGGTACCCCAATAGGCGATGCTAAACTAACTTTGTGTTTTTCTTGTTTGTGCTGAGTAGAAGGATAATCTGCAGAGGTTGTGGATGTCTCTGCGATCTTATGTTCACCTTTACTGGCATTTGCGAATAGGAAAAATTTCCTAGTGTGGGAGATTATCTTCCTGCCCTACTTGGTTGGGGTGGGTGAAATTGTCTCGGGTATCTGATAGAGTTGTCTTCCCAAAGTGACAATGACACTGTGAGGTCGGGATTCATATACAGCATGACGCTTCCACATATATGGCTATCCTAAGAGAACATCAAATACTTCGAGTGGGGCCACATCACATAATACCTCATCTTTGAAGGGCTTGATGCCATATGGTAGGAAACATTGGTGACTGACGCAGATCCCTCGCCCTTGGATTAGCCATCCAATGGTGTATGGTTGTGGGTGTGGTGTTATTGGTAGCTCCAGTCTCTTGATAACTTTTGCTGAGATCAGGTTCTTCTGGATACCGTTTTCCACAACAAAGTGTAGGGGAATTCCCTTCACCCACATCTGTGAGTGGAAAAGGCGCTCCTCTGCCTCGGACTCTTCGGGTTCCTCTGGTTGAATCTATGTGGTGGCAACAACGACACTTGGTTCTAAATAAATGATCTGCTTCCCTTTTTGCGCAGCTGTGAAATTTGGTTCTGATTCAGAATCGGAACTAGGATCTGATTCTGAAGCTTTGATCTCAGCCACCAATCACTGTTTTGAGCGACATTCGTCAGTGTTGTGCCAGGGGCTTTTGTGGAACTTGCACCACTTCCCAGTGTCCTTCTTCATCTTTTCGTTACCCTTCTTCGCTTGTGGTTGCGACTGGTTGTCCTTTCCCTGCCCCGTGTTCTACGAGCTAGAGTTTCCCTTGCCCTGCTTCTGCGCAGGTCCGAAGTCACGCTTGTTCTTTTGCTGAAATTTATGCTCGATTTTGACAGTATATCGATAGGCAGATCTGAGTTTAGAGATTTCTTGGAAATCCATCTCTGTTTGTATGTAACAGTGTAGGCTACTGCGATATTTCGGTACTAGGTGCCGCTCGGAGTCCTTAATACCCATCTTTGTGCGCAAGGGATGGAATTTGTTGGTGTACTCCAACACCGTTTGGTCCCTCTCTTGGTGCAGAATGGTCCATTTTGTGTACTGGTCGTCATAGTTTCCAACAGGGTAATATTGTTCCTTGACAACATCTATAAAAGAGGCCCAAGTGGGATTGGAATATTCAAACAATTCAGATTCGTCTTATGAGTTTTGCTCACAATAAGTTTCCCACCAATTTTTGACATGGGGGATGGCCTCGAGGAGTGCAAAGACGATCTTTTCCTTGTCGAAAAAATTATGGACAGAGAAATACCCTTTTAGTAGATTCAACCATTTGTCTAGGGCATCGGCATTGATTTGGCCTTCAAATAAAGGGATATCAAAATTAACTTGTACCTTGAAGGGAGTTGTATCTCTGAAATGGCTTCTTGTTGAGGGTGCATTTGCCACTGTTGGCATGCGTTGAAGGATCTGGGTAAAATTATCCATCATCTCGTTCCTCTGTCACGTGAGGGCTTCCTCGAGCAACAACTTGACAGGATCTACTGCTCCGCCATCTCTCTTTTCTTCCACCATGGGAGGCCATTTGGGGCGGTGAGAGTGGTCTTCCCCAAGTGAAACTAGTTCGAGACCCAACTCTCTGTATCCTGACCTCGTCGGGGACATGCACCGAGAAACAATCAAAGAGCAGACCGCTTTGATACCACTGATCTGGATTTATGTGGGAACGAAACAAAAGATAGCATATACAGAATCATATACAGAGATATATTGCAAATAACATAGTGATACAGTAAACACATATTCCATTAAATAACGGAAATAGAACAGACTGTAAAATGCAATAGCTAGAATGGTGGTAGCTATCTATGAGAAGAGATGTGGCCGCTATGCTCATTCATGCCAAGATGAATACAAAGAGAGGCCAAAAGGGCCTATTTATCATAAGCATGAGGGAAAGAATCCAAAACATCCAGAAACCTAACCCTAGAAGATGAACCATCATAAAGTTTGCGGCCCCAAGGTGGTTATTTGAACAGTCAACTTCCCGGGGTCATAACTTTTGCATACGATCTCCGTTTGGGGCGCTCGGTATCTCATTGTAAAGATCTATTCGAGATTTACAACATTCAAATGGGGCCAAAAGTGTGCCGTAGGCACCCATTTGGCCCCCCAAATCGTCAAAAAGGTTGTTTAGGGCCTCAAAACGGCCCCAGAAGTTTAGGACCCAAAAAACGGTAGAAAATAACTGAAAATTTGGCAAAATGGGAAATTGTTTTGAGCCAGTGGAATAGGTGGGTGGCCACTGATATCCATCTGGATCAATCCTCCCCCCTTAGGAAGGAATGGTCTCCATTGCGTCAAATCTCTTATCATATGTCGAGCTGTGTGTTGAGTTGAGCTCTTGGTGCGACATTTGCTGAAGTGGAAAGGTTGCCTTACTTTGACATCTTCAGAGGGTTGTAATTGTTGTTGATGGATGCGCTAGAGCTGTTCAACAGTTTTGGTTGTTGTGGTATCCTTGGTATGCATCGGTGTGGATGGTTTCTTTTTGGAGGAGCACCTTGAATGCGTGGCCTTGCATTATAGAGGTACCCGAATAGGCGAGCTGCACTAACTTTGTGTTTTTCTTGTTTTTGCTGAGTAGAAGGATAATCTGTAGAGGTTGTGGATGTCTCTGTGATCTGATGTTCACCTTTAGTGGCATTTGCGAATAGGGAAAATTTCCTAGTGTGGGAGATTATCTTCCTGTCCTGCTTGGTTGGGGTAGGTGAAACTGTCTCGGGTATCCGATAGAGTTGTCTTCCCAAAGTGACAATGACACTGTGAGGTCGGGATTCATAAACAACATGATTCTTCCACATATATGGCTATCCTAAGAGAACAACACATACTTGGAGTGGGGCCACATCACATAATACCTCATCTTTGAAGGGCTTGATGCCATATGGTAGGCAACATTGGTGACTGACGTGAATCCCTCGCCCTTGGCTTAGCCATCCAATGGTGTATGGTTGTGGGTGTGGTGTTATTGGTAGCTCCAGTCTCTTGATAACTTCTGCTGAGATAAGGTTCTTCTGGCTACCGTTGTCCACAACAAAGTGTAGGGGAATTCCCTTCACCCACATCTATCAGTGGTAAAGGCGCTCCTCTGCCTCGAACTCTTTGGGTTCCTCTGGTTGAATCTGTGTGGTGGCAACAATGGCACTGGGTTCTGCATCAATGATATGCTTCCATTTTTGCATAGCTGTGAAATTAGGTTCTGATTCAGAATCGGAACTAGGATCTGATTATGAAGCTTTGATCTTAGCCACCAATGACTGTTTTGAGCGACATTCATCAGTGTTGTGCCAGGGGCTTTTGTTGAACTCGCACCACTTCCCGGTGTCCTTCTTCGTCTTTTCGTTACCCTTCTTCGCTTGTGGTTGCGACTGGTTGTCCTTTCCCTACCCCGTGTTCTGCGAGCCAGAGTTTCCCTTGCCTTGCTTTTGCACAGGTCCGAAGTCATGCTTGTTCTTTTGCTGAAATTTCTGATCAATTTTGATAGCATATCGATAGGAAGATCCGAGTGAAGAGATTTCTAGGAAATCCATCTCTGTTCGTATGTACCGGTGTAGGCCACTGCGATATTTC
This sequence comes from Larix kaempferi, assembly GCA_027924585.1. Classification (NCBI taxonomy): domain Eukaryota; kingdom Viridiplantae; phylum Streptophyta; class Pinopsida; order Pinales; family Pinaceae; genus Larix; species Larix kaempferi. The sequence goes on along the minus strand of BSBM01000047.1, from coordinate 9,563,281 downwards.
AGTACTAGGTGCCACTCGAAGTCCTTGATACCCAGCTTTGTGTGCAAGGTATGGAATTTGTTGGTGTACTCCGACACCGTTTGGTCCCTCTCTTGGTGCAGAATGGTCCATTTTGTGTACTGGTCGTCATAGTTTCCAATAGGGGAATATTGTTCCTTGACGACATCTATAAAAGAGGCCCAAGTGGGATTGGAATATTCAAACAATCCAGACTCGTCTGATGAGTTTTGCTCACAATAATTTTCCCACCAATTTTTGACATGGGGAACGGCCTCGAGGAGTGCAAAGACGATCTTTTCCCTGTCGAAAAAATTGTGGACAGAGAAATACCCTTCTAGTAGATTCAACCATTTGTCTAGGGCATCGGAATCGATTTGGCCTTCAAATAAAGGGATATCAAAATTAACTTGTACCTTGAAGGGAGTCGTATGTCTTAAATGGCTGCTCATTGAGGGTGTATTTGCCACTGTTGCCATGCGTTGAAGGATCTGGGCGAAATTATCCATCATCTCGTTCCTCTGTCGCGCGAGGGCTTCCTCGAGCAACAACTTGATAGGATGTACTGCTCTGCCGTCTGTCTTTTCTTCCGCCATGGGAGGCCGTTTGGGGTGGCAAGAGTGGTCTTCCCCAAGTGAAACTAGTTCGAGACCCAACTCTCTGTATCCTGACCTCGTCGGGGACATGCACCGAGAAACAATCAAAGAGCAGACTGCTCTGATACCACTGATCCAGATTTATGTGGGAACAAAACAAAATATAGCATATACAAAATCATATATAGATATATATTGCAAATAACAAAGTGATACAGTAAACACATATTCTATTAAATAGCGGAAACAGGACAGACTGTAAAATGCAATAGCTAGAATGGTGGTAGCTATCTCTGAGAAGAGATGTGGCCGCTATGCTCATTCGTGCCAAGATGAATACAAAGAGAGGCAGAAAGGGCCTATTTGTAATAAGCATGAGGGAAAGAATACCAAACATCCAAAAACCTAACCCTAGAAGATGAACCGTCATAAAGTTTGCGGCCCCAAGGTGGTTAGTTGAACAATCAACTTCCCGGGGTCATAACTTTTGCATACGATCTTCGTTTTTGGCGCTCGGTAGCTCATTGGAAAGGTCTATCCGAGATTTACAACTTTCGACTGGGGCCAAATGCGTGTCGTCGATAACCTTTTGGCCCGCCAAATAGTCAAAAAAGGTCTTTTAGGGGCTCAAAAAGGCCCCGGAAGTTTATGACCTGAAAAACCGTAGAAAAATCACTGGAAATTTGGCAAAATGGGAAACTGTTTTGAGCTAGTGGAATAGGTGGGTGGCCACCGATATCCATCTAGATCAGGATCAAGGCCCATCAATGTTAAGCCATATAGATATCCACACCATCACAAGACAGAGATTGAAAGATTAATCCGTGATTTGCTAAAGTGTGGAGTAATTGCAGAAAGTTGGAGTCCTTATGCTGCACCAGTAGTACTGGTACGAAAGAAGGATGGGTTTTTTAGGCTATGCATCGACTACAGAGGACTAAACAAGATAACTATTAAAGACAAATTTCCCATTCCATTCATCGATGAAATGTTGGACGAGCTTCATGGCGCAAGATACTTTTCGAAATTAGACTTAAGGTCAGGATATTACCAAATCAGAGTAAGGCTAGAAGATGTGGCAAAAATAACTTTTCGGACCCATGAAGGACATTATGAGTTTAAGGTAATGCCTTTTGGGCTCACTAATGCCCCAACAACTTTTCAAGCAACCATGAATACCTTATTTCAGCCATTCTTAAGAAAGTTTCTACTAGTCTTTTTTGATGACATCCTCATATACAACAAAACATGGAAGGAACATCTCACACAGCTAGAAAAAGTACTATTCATCTTACAAGAAAACCAATTCTAGGCTAAAATGTCCAAATGCATGTTCGGTAAGGAGGAAGTGCACTATATTGGTCATGTAATATCCAAGGAAGGAGTCAAGGTAGACCCAGAAAAAATCAAATCAATCACGGAGTGGCCCAAACCCACTAACATCTCCAAGTTAAGGGGATTCATTGGGATAACCAGATATTACAGAAGATTCATCCAAAATTATGTGCACATAACCGCTCCCTTATCCAACCTTCTAAAAAAGAATGCATTCCAATGGAGTGAAGAAGCAGACAAGTGTTTTGAGGCACTGAAAAAAATTATGTCTTCCACACCTGTACTAGCTACCCCAGACTTCGCCAAACCCTTTGGAACAGAATGTGACGCTTCAGGTTTTGGTTTGGGAGCAGTACTAATGCAAGATGAGCACCCGATAGCCTTTGAGAGCATACAACTAAATAAACGAGAAAAATTGAAGTCTACATATGATAAGGAAATGCTGGCCATTATACATGCATTAGCCAAGTGGCGACAATACCTCATAGGAAGCAAATTCATGATCCGCACAGACCACAATAGTCTTCAATATCTACTTCAACAGAAGACATTGTCCACAGAGCAACAAAAATGGATAGAAAAAATTGTTGCTTTCGACATGGAAATAATACACAAAAAAGGGAAGGAAAATGTAGCCGCATATGCACTCTCTAGGAGAGATGAAGATATGACTTTTTACTCCATTTCAGTCGTAATTCCAGAATGGCTAGATGAAATACAAAGAGAATATGCCAAGGACCCAGAGACAAGCACTATAATTAACAATCCCAATCATAACACCAAGTTTGAATGGAAAAACAATATCCTTTGGTATAAAGGGAGGATCTATTTAAACTCAAACTCTAAATTCAAGTATAAAGTAATGAAGGAATCCCATGACTCACTAGCAGTAGGACACGTAGGATTTTTCAAATCTTACTATAATGCAAGAAGGTCATTTTTCTGGAAGGAGATGCAAAACGATATCCAATAATATGTGGCAGAATGCGACAATGCCAAAGGAACAAAAGCGAAAATATTTTAACCCCAAGGTTACTTCACTCCCTACACATTCCAAACCAGAAATGGGAAGAGATATCAATGGACTTCAAATTGCATCTTTTCTAACAATCAATTTTTATTTTTTTGGAAAATGATAAGGTATATGTTTTTGTGGGTGCAGCCTCTGAGTGGCTAAATGATGGTTTCGGGATACAAAAATTGGTAGACATGTATAGAACACCTAGCACTAGTGCAACACTGTTTTTCCAAAATTAAATGTTTAATTTTTATTTTTTTTAATTATGTAAGTGATCAAACCTAGAGAACGGTACGTCAAATGTGGATGCAGCATTTGAAGGTATTAATGTAGTTATTTCGACTTGGATTTTTTACATCATGTAGAGGTTGGTGTCTACTAGTGCAGCATACAATTTTTTTTGAAAATGGTTGTGAAATGGAAAAGTTATGGAAGAAACACTAACATCATGCTTTTTAACTTAAGGAGTGATGACACAAAAAAATTAGGAAACAAATAGAGAAAAACAATAATTTTTTTAGAGAATTACATATTTGGAATCTCCATAAAGAATTTTATCCATGCCTAAAATTTTGTCAAAAATGGTCATGTATGTTATGTTGTAAAGAGTTGTGAAAGACAGGCATATTGAGAAAAATGGTGGAAATGCCCAATTTGTTATGGTCCAGCACATTCCAAAGCACAGGTTTGGTAAGTATGAACCAACCACATAGGACTGTGGATGACACGTGGGCGCATGAGGAGGCGGTTATTAGGTGCTCAGGAACGCTCATGAATTCTGTTTAAATTCAAATATTTGTTTCGCTCTCTTGGTGTCAGAAGAAACGCTCGAGCGTTTTTGTATATCCAAAACGCTCGAGCGTTATTATTCACATAACGCGCGAGCATTGTATAAATAATAATGCGCGAGTGTTGTATAAATAATAATGCTCGATCATTATGAACTACATAAATTATGTTTTTAAGTGTTGAATGGAGATAAATGGGGTGAGAGAGAGAAGAGGGATACGAGAGGGGGGGCAAGGGACATAAATTTAAGGAGTTGGAGAGAGTAATGATAAGGGAGGGAAATTAAAGGCCTAAACCCATAATTCCTAAGTCCCAAACCCCTTAAATCCCTACACCCCTAAGCACCTAATCCCTTCACACATAATGTAACGTCCCCAGCTTAACCCTATTGCATTAATATTGTAAATGATGTAAATATTGTCATTTAGTCATGGCGAGGAGTTCAAGGCCAAGGCCCCGCCACTGACTTATCGTTTTATGTATCGGCAATTAGAATATATGCATATGGTTCTTGTGCTAGCAGTGCACAATGTAAAATCAGACACCATGTAAATATGCAATTTTAATGAAAAACCCACAACCAGCTACGCAATGCAACAAAAGAGATGGGGGCATGATCTTTACAAGGAAGAGGGAGGGAAAGTAACCGAACCCTTGAGCCAATGGTTTTAATCCATGTGTCAATGAGAAAGCCCATGAACTCTCAACTACCCATTTGTTCTCATGCACCCAATCATTTAATTCTTCCAAGAATTGGTTGAGACAATAAATGCCTTGGGATGGGAGAGATATGGCTGTCAATTTTCGTGCATGGGCAAGCCATCAACTTGGGAAATCATGTTTTTGCTTGTTGGGCAAGAAAACCCCCACGAATTTGGCCCAAAAGCCATTCTTCACCCATGGCCATTCTTCCTCTCAGGCAGTTTGAGCTCCCTGAAGTTTATCCTCACGTTTTTTGGCCATAACCCTGCGTTTTTCCATGCCCAGAAACTCGTTTTGGTATTTTGGAGCAGCTGGGGAAGGAGGGATGCGATTTTGGACTGAGGGAGAGGTCGTTTTTGCCCTTGGGGCGTTTTTCTGAAATGGGTTGCTCGCCTAGTCGATTTTTTTCTAGTGGCCAATTCGTTTTGAGTCTACCCACGTTTTTCTGGAACTGGTAGAAACCCACTGTTGGGAACTTCACCGTATAGGCGTTTTTCTCATGCCCAACACTTATGCTTTTGATGCACCCATCTCTTAACAGCCTGAGAAATCCAATTGCTGATTGGCTTGGCTGAGTTTGATATACCTTTGGCTATGTGAGAGCCTGTTTTCCCCTTTTCCTTGTGGAGATCATGCCCAGCTCGGGGGTGGCAGTGGTGCTGAGAGATTGAGGAGCACACTGGCCTACGGTTGGGTGGAACGTTGCAGAAGCGTAGCTGGTTGCTCGGGAACTACTTGGTTTAAGCTAAGTATTCTCTTGTGCTATCTTTCAATTTCTTAATTGATGAATATCTTGAATGTATGGTGAATGAGTAGTTGAAATTTCCTCTGCTGTGTATAAACAAATAATTACGCATCCTTATATCTCTGTTGTATTATGTGAATGCTTAGTGGTTTAAAATTTATGGGGCTAGATGCCCGGTTTAACCTCACGATCCTCTCCATCTAGCTGGTAGAATGGGAGGGGACGTGACAGAATGGTATCAGAGCTGCTGGTTGCAACATTGGGCCTCTATGGGCCAAATTCAATAACAACCATCTCTGACAGAAAGAAAGATTTCAATTTTCCTAAGTGTTTGAAAAATTTGCTTAGAGTCTGTTTGAAAAAGTTTTTGTTTAAAGACTGTTTCGGAAAGAATTCCCGAATGTCTTCCGCAACTGCGGAAGCATTCGACGAATCTTTCCGAAATTTCGGAAGCATTCCGCGAGTTTTTCCGAAATTGCGAAGGGAAGTTTTCAGAAGGAATTCTCTTCCGAAATTTGCGGAAGGAATTCTCTTCCGAAATTGCGGAAGGATTCCGCGAGTTGTCCCGCAACGCGGAAAAATTCGGCGAATTCCTCCGAAAAAGACGGAAAAATTTTCTAAGTGTTTTCAAAATTTTTGTTTAAGGTTTGTTTCGGAAAGAATTCGGGAAAGTCTTCCGAAACTGCAGAAGGATTCCGCGAACGGCTCCGAAATTGCGGAAGGATACAGTGAGTTGTCCCGCAACGCGGAAAAATTTGGTGAAATGCTCCGAAAAACAGAAAAATTTCTAAGTGCCCGGCGTCGAAAGGAAATTTCGGAAGGAAATCTCTTCCGAAATCGCGGAAGACTTCGGCGAATCGTTCCGCAATTGCCGAAGACTTCACCGAGTCGTTCCGCAACTGCGGAAGCATTCAGCCAACCGTTCCGCAACTGCGGAAGCATTCAGCCAACCGGCCCGCAACTGCGGAAGGATATAGCCAACCGGGAGCATTCAGTGAACCGCAGAGGCGAGCGAAAAAAAAAAAAAAAAAAAAAAAAAAAAAAAAAAAAACCCGCCCCGCAGAGTAAAGTGACAAAAACTCATTTTTTGGATAGGGGAAGCATCGGGGCTCGGAATGGGATGATTCCTGTGGGGCTCGGAGGCCATTGACGGAGGCCATGAAAGAAACAGTGAAGACCCCGGGCCCATTACACTCCGATTTGACAGAAAATGGATAATAGTGACTTTTGAAGGACGGAGTCCCGAGGCTTGACGGAAGGTCGGTTTGAGCTGAAATTGATCAGGCACAGTCATGAAGCAGGCACAATGTTAAGTTCATAATCTTGGAGCCAAACTCCAAAGGATGTGGAGTCGGGGTGATCAAGAAGGCCAAAAAGCACTGTTCCGGGCCACTTTTTCGGGATTTTGAAAAGCTTGTGGGTAGTAAAAGTGACCCCTGATGTGGGAATCAAATTTTTTACTGAACTAGACATTGCATATTCTCATTAAGAAGGACAATTTCCGTTAGACGAAGATTCTCCAGAAATGCACCGTTTGGGAGATAGCCGTTTTTGGCCCAAAATTTGGAATTTTGGAAAAATGTGAAAAGTGAAAAGTAGTAAAACCCAGAAATTCATAGAAGATGAATGGTGCATCGGAATTGAGATCCGTGAATTGCTGAGTGTTCCTGGTTATATGGAATAACTTCGCCCTATATAAAAGTTTTTGTGATTCTTCATGGATTTCCTCCCACAGGTGGCTAAAGTTGGCATTCTGGACCAAAATGCAACTGTGTAAAATGTGCAGAATTGGAATGAAAGTTGTCATTTTTGAAGAGATGCAGTTTCCGCACCTGATGTCGGAATGGAGCATGAAGACATGCATTGGAAAGCTTGTCCAGCAGGGAACAATGATACATGACCCGAGTTTGAATGAGATCTACATGTATCATAGATATTTAGTGCAGAAGAGTGCCCGCGGCTGTTTTGACAAACAAATTTTGTTGTCAATATGGGCAGTTTCTACAATTGCATGATATGGAAAGGAATTCCATGTTACGAGGAGGGATCAAAAAGGGAATAATTCCTTAAACCCCTGTTTGTTATCATACTTACAATTATGAAATCGTCATATGGCATAAAAATGTTAAAATGTAAGAGATTACATAGATGTATATGTACTAGATGGCATCTTAACAAACATTGCATAGTGCATATGGAAATGTTTGTGCCTAAATGGGATATTGCATATTGGTAGAATAATGAAGTCTGCATATGCAATGAACCATTAATGGAGGATATTGTGAATGATGATCACTATTGATGTTGGTATTGGTTGTAGGACCAAAGATAACAAAGAGCATGGCTAAATGTGCTGGGGATGTTATTGCATGAAGCCAACGACCTTATGTAGAAAGGATGGTGCAACAAATCTATGATCAAAAGTTGGAAAAATGACTGAACAGCCTGGGTAAGAGGCCAACTGATCAGGTAACATCAGGCGATGTTAATGGTAACCATGCAGGTAATGATTATCAGTGCCCAATTGCATGAATGTTGAAAAGGGATTTGGTAAGATCTCTTCAACTATGTTTGAGCTATGTTGAGGTAGTTTGCATGTGATATTGGTTACCGATTGGGATTGTTAACCTACCAAGCTTGGTGAGGTGTGGGTAAGTGAAGGAAATGATCCTTACACCCTATGACTGTTTAGAAATCTCAATGCATTCATATGAATTTATATCATGCCATGTGTATGTTGGTTATGTACTTAATAACCAAAGCAAGTGAGGATTGGTGGTCCTGATTATGATAATGCAAGTTATATGAGATAGTCATGTTTCGATCATAATATGCTTGAATGCATAGTACTCATAAAACAATGCAAGGTAGCATTGAGTAGATGTGCATTAAGAGATTTTATAAATCTTGTGATGCATGGTATGAATGCATAGGGATGATGCATATATAGAAACGTATATATATTTCATTGCATTTCAAATATTCAACAGCTGAAGGTGTTTGAATTATTAAGTATTATAATTCCAAGATCACTTTAGTGACTGTTATGGAAATGAATGATTATGTGCGTAGATACTCACAACGTGTCTGGCTGATTGAAGTTTCAGTTTCAGGTAGAAAAGTCTTGCATATGGCAATGAGGGTAAGCCCATAGTAAAGACCGGGATCTACCATGTACAAAAGCCAAAGGTTATGAGAAGGAGGACATGCTGTAAGTGGATGCTCCTGTATGGCAGCGGGCATAAGACCATAACGGGCAGAGTGGTGTCACTTACAGGAGCCAAACAATATGAGGATAACCTCATGGATAAGAAAACCAATTTCTGTAGTAGACAGAATTGTAAATTCATATTGAATTTAATTATTAATGCTATTGATTGGTTATGGAACAATCATATTTGAAGCTTATTGCTAAATGTTGCTGACTGTTTGGCTATGTGATAAAGTGTGCCAGGATGACACATTGCAGGAAGATCATGTGTGATGGCCTGCAGAAGCCAAACTAGATGGGAAGGATCCCATGATTTGGAAATGGGTTCCGGGTGAAACGCCATTGTAAATGTTGATAATGTCCCAGACAAACTGCAAACTGCATGTTGGTAAAGCATGTGAGTGAGACAGTAAATTATGCCAAGAAGGCATGTGTGGGTTATGGCACGTGAAAAGATTGGGGCGGCAAACCGAAGGAATGTTGACTCAGAGAAGGGAGCCCCATTCTTCACAAATGCAGAAAATATACATCTGTGAAGCGAATGAGTATTCCGTAACCCTAACTAAGAATATACGTGTCTGGTTATTAGATTTAATATGCAGAGCATGCTCCATCTTATTTATATCATTGCAGACTGCTTGAGTATGATTAGGGCCTACATGGCGCACATCGGAGGGGGGGTGCACACCTTTTCTGGTGCTGGGTCATGATAGGGTTTTCAATATTGACTACATCCTAAGGGAATGGACGCATTCCTGGTGTTTCAATACTTGATAGTGAATGATATGAAATATGATTACAGTTTTTGGGCAACAATACTGATGAGCCTGCTTATCCTTCTTGTGCTAACAGCTTACACAAATGCAACTTGGTGTTGCACGAAAGAGGCAAAGTGAAGAAGGGTGCTCAAGAGGACTGTATGGGCAGTGGTAACATTTCTACGCTCACACTAAAGGACACTAGAAGGGATGGATAGGCCCAGGGAGCTGTGTTGCAAAAAAGGGGTATCATCCTTGTGTAGTGTGAGTGGGTATTGTGGGGCCATGCTAGCTTGCAGTCAATTGAGTCACCTATGGAGTTCTTGGAGGGAATTACTGGTTGCACAAGAGAAGGAGCCATGTAATCATATTATGCTGTTCATATTGCCTGATAAACCCAGTCCATGTACTGGCTTGGAAATGGTGGTTGTATGCCTGATAAACCCAGTCGGCGTACTGGCTTGGCATTAGTTATTTGGGAGTTGTGGCGAAAGGTTGCTGGATGCCTGATAAACCCAGTCGGTGTATTGGCTTGGCATGTTGTTAAATTAATGCCTGAAAAACCCAGTCAGTGTACTGGCTTGGCATTGGTTACTTGCATGTTGTGGAGGTATTGGTGAAAAGATGTTATTTCTTGACAAACCCAGTCGGAGAACTGGCTTGGAAATGGTTATTGTATGCTTGATAAACCCAGTCGGCGTACTGGCTTAGCATACTGGTTTTGAAATGCTTGACAAACCCAGTAGGCGTACTGGCTTAGCATACTGATTTTTGAAATGCTTGATAAACCCAGTCGGCGTACTGGCTTAGCATACTGGTTTTCAAATGCTTGATAAACCCAGTCGGCGTACTGGCTTAGCATACTGGTTTTGAAATGCTTGACAAACCCAGTCGGCGTACTGGCTTAGCATACTGATTTTTTGGATGCCTGATAAACCCAGTCGGTGCACTGGCTTGGCATTGCCTATTCGGATGATGTTGTGGAGTAGCATGTGTGCTGGCCAAGCATCCACCCCACAGGTGATCCAAGGCTTGTAAAGCAGAGAAGGAAACCCGTGGAGTAGCGAGGAAACGCAAAATACAGATAAGTATTCATTTTCATTTAATTCTTGTTGGAATAATGAAGATTTCAAGAACGAATCTTATTGCAACCAAACTAATACAGGAAACAAGGACCCTGAAAGAGCTATAAATGCTTGGTAAAGCCAGAGAGTAACTGGTTGGAGCCATAAATTCTTGGTAGAGCCAGAGAGTAACTGGTTGGGCGCTATGAAATTCTTGGCAAATTCAGAGAATAGTTGGTGGGAACATTAACCACTCGATGTTGTGGAGCAGTCGGCGTGCTGGCCAAACATTCCCTTAAACAATTGATAAAACTAGTCAGCATACTGGCCTGGCATTGCCTGTTCGAATGGTTGTGGAGTAGCCTGCGTGCTAGACCAACATTCATTGTGGTATCCACGGGAAATCCAATGGTTGGAAAGCAAAGAAGGATCTTGTGGGATAAAGTGAAGACATCCAACGCAGGTATTGTTGGAAGAAAGAACCTTGAAGCATCTTAAGAATGCAGGTGGACATGTAACCACCTTGAAGAGCTCAGCATGAGCAGTAATGAAAGATGGGGCTAGTAGAACTGTGTGAGTCCTAGCAGCCAAGAGTTAGACCAACCAAGTGGAGGGACTCCATGGTTGAAAGGTCTGGAATAGACCATAGACACTACGTGTCATAGCGAAGAAGGGCAAGTCGAGCATTCACGTGAAGTGAAAGAGGACAGGAGCATGAAAGCCACAGTGGTGGTGTGGGATTCCAGAACGGAACAAAACTAAGAGGAGAAAATCTTACGGCTCTCTCTCTTTCCTTTTATTGATGCATTTATAGAGTTAGAAAGTTGCTGAATGCATGCATGACTGAAAGTAAAAGTGTGTTATTTGATTAAAGTGAATTGTGAATGCTAATTAATGAATTTCTTGTGAATGGATGAACATGAAGGAATTCATGTGTATGTTAGGCAAGCATGAAAAGTGTGGAAGTCTCATGAGTAAGGCATGGACTATCCATGTCAACCGGGGAAAACCATTGACTGATTTTAATGTTTGGGTTATGCTTGGCCTAACGAGAATTGTAATGATGAATTTCACAGGTGGAAATTGAATCAATTGGTTGCAGCCGGTGCAGGCAAGTGTTGCTAGTAAGCAAAGTGTGGTCAATCGTTCCATTGACCATGGTGGCAGACCAAGGGCTATTAGATATGGCTGGAAGTCTTCTTCAAACAATTGCCAAGACCCAAGAAAATCTTGAAGAGATGCTCAAGATGCAAAAGCAGCAGAACAAGATGAACCACAAGGTCTTGCAGGACTCTATTCGTCTGCAGAAAGAGGTAAAAAGTATTATGAAAGCAATCAGCAAGGGAAGGAAAAGTGGATCAGTGAAGAAGCATTCATCCAATCGTCCGATTAAGAAACGCTCTAGGTGGGAAGACTCAAAGGAAATTGAGCAGGTAAAGATGAAGCAACCCGTGAAGTGTTGGAAATGTGGGGGGGATCATTACTTCCGCAACTGTCCAACCAGAGAACCTCAAGAGGGTAGCGGCCATAAAGTTTTCAGACTTATGGGTGAGCTAGAAGATCCGAATCAGCAGGAGCAGCTCGTGAAGATCAAAGGACTTGGTCCTGAAAGTTCAAGGTAAAGAACAGAATGCAGGGCAGATCTGCAAAGTTTTTGTGAATTTTGGACATATGTAAAGCGGGTATTTATTTTCGAAGTGCTGGAACACCGAGGACGGTGTTATTCCAAGGGTAGGGGAATGTAACGTCATTTAGTATTGTAAATGATGTAAATACTGTCATTAATATTGTAAATGATGTAAATATTGTCATTTAGTCATGGCGAGGAGTTCAAGGCCAAGGCCCCGCCACTGACTTATCGTTTTATGTATCGGCAATTAGAATAGATGCATATGGTTCTTGTGCTAGCAGTGCACAATGTAAAATCGGACACCATGTAAATATGCAATTTTAATGAAAAACCCACAACCAGCTACGCAATGCAACAAAAGAGATGGGGGCATGATCTTTACAAGGAAGAGGGAGGGAAAGTAACTGAACCCTTGAGCCAATGGTTTTAATCCATGTGTCAATGAGAAAGCCCATGAACTCTCAACTACCCATTTGGTCTCATGCACCCAATCATTTAATTCTTCCAAGAATTGGTTGAGACAATAAATGCCTTGGGATGGGAGAGGTATGGATGTCAATTTTCGTGCATGGGCAAGCCATCAACTTGGGAAATCGTGTTTTTGCTTGTTGGGCAAGAAAACCCCCACGAATTTGGCCCAAAATCCATTCTTCACCCATGGCCATTCTTCCTCTCAGGCAGTTTGAGCTCCCTGAAGTTTATCCTCACGTTTTTTGGCCATAACCCTGCGTTTTTCCATGCCCAGAAACTCGTTTTGGTATTTTGGAGCAGCTGGGCAAGGAGGGATGCGATTTTGGACTGAGGGAGAGGTCGTTTTTGCCCTTGGGGCGTTTTTCTGAAATGGGTTGCTCGCCTAGTCGATTTTTTTCTAGTGGCCAATTCGTTTTGAGTCTACCCACGTTTTTTCTGGAACTGGTAGAAACCCACTGTTGGGAACTTCACCGTATAGGCATTTTTCTCATGCCCAACACTTATGCTTTTGATGCACCCATCTCTTAATAGCCTGAGAAATCCAATTGCTGATTGGCTTGGCTGAGTTTGATATACCTTTGGCTATGTGAGAGCCTGTTTTTCCCTTTTCCTTGTGGAGATCATGCCCAGCTCGGGGGTGGCAGTGGTGCTGAGAGATTGAGGAGCACACTGGCCTACGGTTGGGTGGAACGTTGCAGAAGCGTAGTTGGTTGCTCGGGAACTACTTGGTTTAAGCTAAGTATTCTCTTGTGCTATCTTTCAATTTCTTAATTGATGAATATCTTGAATGTATGGTGAATGAGTAGTTGAAATTTCCTCTGCTGTGTATAAACAAATAATTACGCATCCTTATATCTCTGTTGTATTATGTGAATGCTTAGTGGTTTAAAATTTATGGGGCTAGATGCCCGGTTTAACCTCACGATCCTCTCCATCTAGCTGGTAGAATGGGAGGGGACGTGACACATAATCCCTTACCCCATTAATAGTTGATCCCTAAATCCCTTAACCTATAAAGGTCTTACTCCTTAAATCCCTAGTCCCTCAATTAACCCTTTATCTAGGAAGAACCTGCAACAATTAATTAATGAAAATACATGAGATAGCAGAAATAATAGAAATCATAATCGCTTTTGTTGATCGCAGGCCACTTCGAGGGGGAAACCTCCTTTGAGCAAGCTCAATACAAATAACTTCATGGTACCTTCATTGGTCTCAACAAAAACTTATATACTAAGTCTAGGTGCCAATACCATGGGTCAATACCATGTGTTAATACAAAACATGGGCCAATACAAACTATGGATCAACAATTACTACGGGACGACTTACAAAGCATATGCATCCAACAACAATAAGACAAACTATGGATCAACAAATACTACGAGATGACTTACAAAGCATATGCGTCTAACAACAATATACTAAGAAAGTAAATATAAGGGTTGACATGGGTTCCTAACTTCCCCTCTCCCTTAGAAAAATCTTTGTCCTCAAAGCTTTATATGTGGAAATTGATGCAAAATATGAAGGAGTGGTTCCCCTGTAGCATTCTTGGGTTGCATTCCGAGCCACTAACACCTTCTGAGTTTCAGGGAGGGTTACTTGGAAGGATGTAGATGAAGAAGAACCATATCACTTGCGTGAAAAGTGCACTCAGAATGGTGCTGATCGTCTTATTGTTTCAGTCGAATTATTGCCATGTGAAGATTGTCTTGCAGAATGAGAATAATCTGATCACGGTTTCAAAGAACCGAGTCAATTGCCTGAACTGGGGAGCTACTGAGGGTGTATGGAAGAAGAATTGGTGGTTCCTGTCCATAGGCTTCTTCATATGGTTTCCTTTTAGATGTGCTATTGTACCACTGCAGTGCTTCTAGGAAATCCATAGAAATAGTTGTCCAAATCTGTGTAGGGATGGGCAAGGGTTCGAGCAGTCCCGAAAGGAGTGTCGTTTCACCCTTGTTGACTTGGAAAGTATCACAGTCATCCACCATCCGTTGAATTGTCATTTTTCAGTCCCTGCCAAAAGAAGTTACATTGTTCCCGGTCATACCTTTTGAGGAACCCAGAGTGCCCTACTGATGAAGAAGCATGGAGTTCATAGAAGAGATAGCCCTGTTGAACAGATTGCAACCAATTTGGAACAAGCAAAGAAATAGCTGTAAGAGAAACTAGGTCATCAAATGTGTGAGAAGGAGCATCTTCCACCATATTGTCCTTACCCTTATTGTAAGTGATCGCATAGGCATAACCCATGAGTTGGATAACCCATTTCAGGTGTGCTGGGGAGGAGACCCATTGCTCCAGAAATTTTTCCAGACTCTGGAGATCATTCTTGATGCAGAAATAATTCCCTAATAGTTATGGCTGCCACTTCTATATTGCATGCAAAATAGCCATCATTTCCTATTGATATGTAGATGTAGCTAAATTCTTATCGGAAAGGTCTCTTGAAGGCGACAAGCCCACTGGTTCAGTAAGGACACCTGCATATCTATCCAAGGACGTAGGGGAGACCGTTGATGGGTGCATCTGAATGGAATGGAGTTGAGCGATGACACCATGTGAATTCTTCTTAAGAATATTTTCCAGACGATGTGAACTGATGATGCGGAGAGACCCTTGTTGTAAGCCCTTAAATTTGTGTTGTTTCCCATTAACTAAAAACTGCATCCAAAGATCAGCAAAATCCCATAATATGAGGCCAAGTGTGCATAACCATTGAACGCCCAAAACCACATCACATCCGTTGAGGGACAAGGAAAACATGTCAGAGCGCAAGTTATAATATTCCATAGAGATACGCACATTGTGACACTTCTCCTTGCAAGGTAAGGTGCCCCCATTGGCAACCATGACTTCAAAGTTGGAGCAAGGATGGATAAAACAATCAATATGTTTGGCGATCTGAGGATCAATGAAGTTATGAGTGCTACCAGAATCAATGAGTATTGTAAGAGGAAGCTTCTTGAAGTAACCCCTGACCCGCATTGTTTGGGGGGTGGTGACACCGGATAAAGCATGGAGAGATATCTTTGGTTGTTCATCCTGAGATGGGGGGTCAATAGGTGGCTCCTGAATGTTGACCTGACCATCCATTGTATCTGGAGTTTCTTCACCAATTGTAGAGGTAGACGGAGAATCCATACCCAAGAGATATAGCTTTTGTTGAACACATCTATGTCCCGGGTGAATTTCTCATCACAATGATAACAAATCCCTTTTTCTTTGCGTGCCCGCATCTCTGTTTCAGACAAATGCTTGATAGGAGTTGGTTGAGGAGCTGGCGAGATGAGAGGTCGTTGAGAACCCATATTTCGAAAGGGAACAAAAGTGGGTTTGGAGTGCTGTTGGACTGCAATCTTGTCTTTTTCCAACTTAGCCAACCCTAGGACTTCCATCATTGTGTTGGGACAGAACATTTTAACCTCTGACCGGATTTCATCCCTAATACCATTGATAAAACAACTCCTGTAGATATCATCAGACAATCCTTCTGCGTGATTGGCTATTTTCTCAAATTCTATCTGATATTCTATCATAGTGCCACTTTGACGAAGTTTAGTGAGTGCTCTAGTGAAGTCATCAAAAGCACCAGGACCAAATCGTTGCAAAAAAAGTTGGCAAAAATCTGATCATTTTGGCTCGTCATGAGCCTTGATGTACCAATGGTACCATTGAAGGGCTTCTTGTTCCAAATGAAAGGATGCAAGTGGAACCTTTTGGACATCAAAAGTATTATGCAGACTGAAATACTGTTCTGCACGATAGATCCATCTAGTCAGATCAGTACCATTGAAGCAAGGAAATTCAAGCTTCGGACCATGGAAATTGCTGGAAGAAGAGAACCCATTAGCTGCAAAAGATTCTTGCTGTCAGTTATTGTTCATGGCTAAATGCTGAAGATGGAGGCTGAGAAATTTTTCATCCAGATCTTGGAGTTTGGTTTGGATGGTTGTAAGTGCTTCCTCCATGGTTTTTGCTCTTGCGCGGGTGACAACCATAACCAGGACTTTTTTTTTTTTTGGGAGGGGGGAATGGATAGAAAAATACAAACAAAGCTTATTTAGTAAAGGAAAATTTGGATTTGGGAAAAACTCAGATGGGTAATTGGGGTTTGATTAGGTTTTGGACACTTTCTGATGGACAGGGAAGCAAAAAATGGGGATTTTAGAAGCGGGGTGAAAGAATGAGAAAATTTGTCAAAGAGGGACAAAGAAGCAGAAATAGGGAATAAACACGGTGGCAAAATTTGGAGGCTAGTGGGTGAAAATTGAAGAAATTATGGCAAACCCTAAAAATAGACAAATGTGGCATTTCTGGCTTTGGGAAGTGGAATTTGGGATAGGGTCCTCAGGAATGAAATATGCAGAATGGGATTAAAGGGGTGTCAGTGAATTTTCAGGGAAAACAGAGTTAAAACAAGGGAGATATGGATCTAAAACGACTTCCAGAATGGATCGAAAATGGTGGGATATGGAACGGCTCAGAATGGATCAGAAACGGCTGGATTTGAAATGACTTTTAGAATGGATCTGCAATGGCATGGAAGTGATTGACAACAGTTCAGCTGAAAATAGATATGGACCCCAGGTATGTTCTACTTCCTATCGGTTCAGGGTATTCACTCGGCCACCAATGTTGTCTAACAGCTTGCGTATTGGGGCAGTACCCCTCACTCCATGGCTCAAGTAAAACTGATAACTGCTTTGCCACAAACGACAGCTCTTGGTTTACCTCACGGGTAGGAACTAGTCAATTAGGTAGGGGTCGTTTCCCTTTTCGCTGCCAGGTCCTCTCAATGGGCCAGCTACTTTGGGGTTCCTGTGGTACTCCTTGCAATGATTTTTAGTGCTTATGCCCAAGTATTTCCCACAGTTAAGTGGATAGGGATTATTCCCTGATCCGAAGCTGCAATAGATGCGAAAAATTTTTTTGGTAGAAATTTCACCCAGGGAGCCCAAGAAAGTGCTCTAATACCAGATGTGAAGAACCTGCAACAATTAATTAATGAAAATACACGAGATAACAGAAATAACAGAATTCATAATCGCTTTTATTGATCGCAGACCACTTCGAGGGGGCAACCTCCTTTGAGCAAGCTCAATACAAATAACTTCACGGTACCTTCATTGGTCTCAACACAAACTTATTTACTAATTCTAGGCGCCATTACCATGGGTCAATACCATGTGTCAATACAAACCATGGGCCAATACAAACTATGGATCAACAATTATTATGGGATGACTTACAAAGCATATGCATCCAACAACAATAAGACAAACTATGGATCAACAAATACTACGGGACGACTTACAAAGCATATGCGTCCAACAACAATATACTAACAAAGTAAATAGAAGGGTTGACATGGGTTCCTAACATTATCTCCCCTCACTATTGTCCTTATCCTCTAATTCCCTAAGCCCTTAACACTATAACACCTTATACCTTAAGGCCTATCCTCGTAAAACCTAACCCCTAAGCCCATATCCCTTCATCCCTTTACTCCTAAAGCCCCTAACTGCTAAACCCCTTAAGTCCTTTAATTGTTTACCTCTAATCCTTTAACAATTATCCCTCTAAGCTCTAGTTTACCATATATAGGTAAAACAATTATTTACTTCTACACCACGTTTGCATGTGCGACCTCCCTTGTTCTAGTGTGCCTTGCATTTTCTTGTGTGCTCTACATTTACATGTGTGCTCTTCATTTGCATGAGAGCTCTAGGTTTGCTTGAGCTCTCTCCCTCTAGATTGATCGCTCCTAACTTGTCTTTGGAATTGTTTCTTGAGCTTGTGCATTAGTCTCTTTAAGCTCTAATTTACCCCTTATAAGCCTTTAACCCTTTAACCCCTTCACCATTAATGCCTAACCTCATAAACCCTAACATGTTAACCCCAGAGCATTAAATCAATTAACCCCTAAGGCACCTAACCCCTAAATACGCTAGCTACATTATCTCTAATCCAACAACCCCTAACCTCTAATACACAGTCCACCTCTAACCTCTAAACAGTCTAACCCATATTACTTAAATCCCAAATCCCTAAATACCTAATCCCTTAACCCTAGAAACAATTAAAACTTTAACTGCTTGGGCATTATCCCCTAACCCATTAAAACCTATCCCCCTAACCATTGAGCCCTAAATTCCTTAACCCCTAAATCCCATAACCCATCAAACCCCCTAACCCCCTATCTGCTTAACTCCCTAACCCATAATTATTTAAACTTGTTAACAAATTTATGCATTTACCTCTAAACTATTAACCCATAACACCGAATTCCTAATTAACCCCCTAAACCTAAAACCCCTAACCGATAATCCCTAAATCCGAAAACCCATAAACCCTTAGAAAATCCAAATTCCTCATCTCCTAGAGGCCATTAATCGCTTAACCCCCAAAACTTTAATCCTTTAACCCCTTGACACTTAACCCTTAACCAAGTCAACCCTAACATCCTAACCCTAGAGCCCTAAAACCCTTAGCATGTAAATCTGCTAACCCTTGAAGGCCTCACCTCTTAAATAACCACCAATCCCCTAACCCTTATGTCCTTAACTAGTAAGCCCCTAAGCCCTTAATTCTTACAAACCCTTAACCCTTAAGTCTTAACCTATTGAACCTTAACCCCCTAACTTGGTGCCATCAATCCCTTAACCCCTAAAGCCCCTAACCCTAAACCCCTTTATCTCTAAGCACTTAACACCCAACATCTAAGCCCTAATTTATCCACAAACACTTAAGTCCTTAATGTCTAACCTCTAAACCCCTAACCCCTTAAACCTAGATCTCTTAAACAAGCCATAGAATGATGACCTAACCTCTAAATATTTAAACCTGCTAACTACTTTATGTCTTTACCTCTAAACGCTTAACCCCTAACCCCTAAGTCCTAGTTAACCCCCTAACCCTAAAACCCCTAACCCATAATCCCTAAATCCCAAAACCCATAAATCGCTAGAAACCAATCCCTCATCTCCTAAAATCCATTAATCCCTTAAACCCCAAAGCTTTAATACTTAAACCCCTTGACACTTAACCCTTAATTGACTCAACGCTAACATCCTAACCTTAGAGCCCTAAATCCTATAGCCTATAAATCCCTTAGCCCATAAGCCCCTTGACCCCAAACCCTTCACCCTTAACACTTAAACTCTTGAACCCTAAGCCCCTAACATTGGTTCCCTCAATACCTTAACCCCTAAAGCCCCTAACCCCTAAACCCCTTTATCTCTAAGTAATTAACACCGAACGCCTTTAGAAGCCCTAGTTTATCCACAAACACTTAATCCCTTAATGTCTAACATATAAAACCATAACCCCTTAAACATGGAGCCTTAAATCCCTTTTAATAACTAAATCCCTAACCCCTAAGCCCCTCGACCCCTTAACCCTTTAACCCTTAACACCAAAGCCCTATTTAACCTCCTAACCCATACAACATGAAGCCCAAAAGCTTTCAAGATAAGGAGGGATCTAAGGAAATAAATGAAATTTATTTTCTTGGGAAGAAATTATTAAATAAGGTTTCGAGGAAAATGCAAATTGTGTAGATTGCCATAATGCTAGAGCATTTATTGATGAAGAAATGCTCGAGCGTTTTCTCCCATTAGACTTTATGTAGCCATTCACCAAACATATTAATTGGCAATGAATTTTTTATCATACAAGGAACGTGCGAGTGTTATAGATTTAAGAAACGCTAACGTGTTTTGGATCTGCAAAATTCAACCGAATACTCTTCCTATTTCATCCCGAATTCTGTGTTTTGTCTCCCCAACATCACTGCAAAGAAACCTACACAATTGAACAGATTTAAGGACAATTGAGGAAGCTTGAATACTCTATTTTCACAATTACACATGTTCACAATCAACAAGCTTGAAGAGGATTCTACAGTTAGCATTGAGAATTGAGGATTCTACATTCACAACTAGCAAGCTTGAAGAGGATTCTACATTCACAATTAGAAAGCTTGAAGAGGATTCTATATTCACAATAAAATAAACTTGAGTAATCTATGTTCAAAATTGAAGAGGAACCTGCATTGAGAATTGAGCAAGCTTGAAGAATCTAAATTCAGGTTTGAGGAAGAATCTGTATCCACAATCAAAAGCAAGGTTGAAGAATTTCCATCCACATTTGATTAAGTATCTATATATTCACAATTTCAAGCAAGCTTGAGGAATCTATATGAAGACAATTGAAGAAGAATCTACATTCACTATTGAGCAAGCTTGAAGAACCTATATGCACAAATGAAGAATTTTCTATATTCACAAGTGAGGTAGAAGTTACTTTCACAATTGAGCAAGCTTGAGGAATCTATATTCACAGTTGAGGAAGTATCTATATTCACAATTGAGCAAGCTTGAAGAACCTATATTCACAATTGAGAAAGAATCTGGATATTCATAGTTGAGCACACCCCTAGAATCTATTTTCTTAGTATTTCTCATTGTGGTCATGGGGAATTCATGCAATCGAACAAAGAAATAAACAAGGAAAGAGAAGCCTCAAGAAACCATGGAAGAAGTTAGAGAAAACAACATATTGGACATGTGGAATCGAAGGAATTCCATGGAAACTCATCCAATTCCAACCATAGATGATGCCACGGTTGTTCCTACCATCCACGAAAAGAAAAATAGAAGAATTCACTAGAGGGGCAATCAATTTAAACAACATTTGATGAACAAGGACCCCATGGAACTAGTCAAGAAGTAAAACATAGATGCTCATCCGGGGATGTTTCAATTCCCACATCAAGTCAACCTTAGACTATGGTAGCGAATGACTTGTTGGGTAGTGGTTATACAAGCGACGAAGTTAGGGAGGCATTGAATGCAGGATTTACATTGGAAGAAGCAAATGTTATGGAGACCGTCCAAGATAAAGTCCAATTTCCCACATACAACTACCAACAAGAGAATGAAAGACAAGAGGATCCTATTGAAATGCCAGAGCGTCTTAGTGATGTTGTACATGCTCTAGTTCCAACACCCTTACCTCCATTAGAAACTACAAGCCGAAGAACTCTGAAACGTATACAGCTTGATGAAATTCTCATTATTTCACTTGA
The DNA here is from genome assembly GCA_027924585.1 of Larix kaempferi. Classification (NCBI taxonomy): domain Eukaryota; kingdom Viridiplantae; phylum Streptophyta; class Pinopsida; order Pinales; family Pinaceae; genus Larix; species Larix kaempferi. The sequence continues at coordinate 9,541,868 of BSBM01000047.1, read as the reverse complement.
AGGTAAGTTGTCTAAACACGTTATTGCTTATCAAACTCGACAAATACTTGATAACTTTTTTTATTCTAAATGTGATGGGGACAAGTGTGAATTATTTTTATCATTGTTAAAATCTAGGTCTATTGTTGTTGTTAGAGGAACACTAAGGATAAACATGACCAAAAAGTTTGAACCAAGTTATCATATTGTTAAAAGTTTAGTATATGCATTTAGTACAATTGGAAAGGAATATCGCTCAAAGGATCACAATGTAGCTCACCGTGTGTTGTCACAATCAATTGTGAACAAAAACATTAGGGTGCTTCGTTTTCTTAAACCTACCTCCAAAATTATTAATTTGAATGTCAAGACACTCCATAGGTATTGTGTTAGAAGAGAACAACTTGAAACCGGTGAAAAATATGTTTGGGCCTTCATTAACAGGTTGCTACACTCTGATATGAAGCTCATTGATGTAGTAAGGGGATTAGTGCAAGCTTTTTGGCATGACAACACTAGACCTTCTTCCAACCAAAAAGATGTATTAAAATTGAGAAGGGGTTCAAAGGATCGTGAATCACACATTAAACATTTTCTTGATATGACACAAATAGAATTATATGAGATAATTTAGGAATGAAGATAACGAATTTAACTTGGGCCAAAGATACTTTGAAAAATGCAAACCATGGTATGTTAAAATAAACACAATTCGTAAGACATGTTGTTGTCGATACCACATTGAGTATGGTTACTATTATGACACATATACATATATTTTTCATGTATTGCATAACACTATTGTGCAGGAATGCTCAACTACATTAACATCGATGTCATCTAGAGACTTTACCACATTGAGTATGGTTACTATTATGACACATATACATATATTTTTAATGTATTGCATAACACTATTGTGCAGGAATGCTCAACTACATTACCACCGATGTCATCTAGAGACTTTATTGATAGCATTTTGTGTAGTAGGCCAAACGGTTGAAAATTTTATCAAAAATATTGCATAGATGGGACATGCCCAGGTGTGGTGTATTGGCATCATTGGACAAATGCATACATGTGACTGATGAGCATGAAATTGGGAGACAGGAGGTGAACTTGTAGTCATTCAAATATGTCACATATGATATTGATGGAGGGAATGAAAGAAAAAAAATACAATTGGTCACTTCTCAGGTTGGTAATGAGTTCTTGAATACTATTTTTTCTTCAGATTGCAATATCATATGTAACAATCTATTGATATATGTCTTTATTGTTGATCTACTAGGTACGGGTTTGTGACTTCATGGAGGAATTATTTGAAAATACACAACAATATGTAAAGCATATACATGTGGCTCGTTGGCAAGATGAGTAGTTTAGAACGTGCATGGATACATTTCCTATTGGGACTATCCTGCCGGTGGTCAATTTTGCGGAAAACTACACTCTTCAACCGCAAATGAGATTCAGAGTCAATACTATCACTTAGACCATGTCAACATAATGGTCCATATCACCTATAAACATGGGGCAGATAGTACTAAATACAACAGGGTTATATTGAAGGAGGATCACTTCTACATAAGTGATGACTTGTGTCACGACTTGGATTTTGTATAAAACAACTTTCAAATGTTTTACAATCACTTGAAGGATAACAGTATACATATGGAACAATATTGGATTTGGTTTATTGGTTGTGTAGGGAAATTAAAGAATGTCCGTGTCTTCCAATGGTTGTGTATGCTCCACAAAAGGCACAAGGTGCCACATATTTGGAACTATTTTGAGACTGGACATAGAAAAGGTGAACATGATGGAGTAGGTGCTTGCATCAATACTGCATTACGTAGGAAAGAAATGAAGTTCACAAATGTATCACTCATCCGAGATGCAAAAACCATCATTAAATAATGTTCTTCATTCATGGGGGAGGGAGCAAGAAGGCAGAAAGATCAGTCAACCAGGAAAGCACATGTACATAGATATTGTTGGGAGGTGGTGGATGTAGATTGATGACAGTTATATGAATGCAAGGCCATCCAAGGAACTCGTGCATTTCATTCCGTTAGAACGTAGGACAATGCTATACTTGAAATGTGGCCAAGGTAACTCTCATGTTCTTTTTCTCCATGCAGTAGTGGTGGATGGGACAAATGTGAATCCACGGATTGGGTTGATAACTGGGACCTTGTATCACTCCCCATTGGTTGACAGATAGCTAAAAAATTATCCCATTTGGAGGAGGACCAATCAAGTTGTTATTCCTAGGGTTGTTCCATAGATTTACACAGCTCTTACTTCATTTTAATTCAGTTTTTCCATTTGCTTACCCTAGGTATTTCTCCTTTTTGCTTAAAAGCTTTATTTTACTATTTGTCATGTTTTCATGATTAAATAAGGATTTGGCTTATGTTCCTATTTTTATTCAAAATGTGGTTTAATTTCTTGCTTTTAAAAACATTTCAAATGTTTTGAAAATTTCAAATTTGATAAATTTGATTTAAGGGTCAAACTGACAGCATATGCCAGAATTTCGAATTTAAAAATGCTGTCAGTTCTAAAGCAAATACTGTCAGTTTTGCAAAAAAATTGAAATTATGATTTAATAAGGGTTTGACTGTTCATAATTATGATTTAGCAATTATAATTCGAAATGGATTATACATATGCATGAATCAAGTACTCCTTGAAGCATGGTAGCTGGTTTCACTCAACACTTGGCAATCAAACTAGTACAGCAGTAATAGTGATGTGAACATCCTCCAGGCATCGAAATCAGCAAATCTGACCAACAGAGGAGTGTAATTTCGGGAACAAACCCCTGCAAGCTAGGGTTTTCATTGCATTTTATAGGTTCATTCTGGGCAAGGATAGAAATATGGAGGAAACTTCATAACTGAAAGATAAAAAGAAAGCAGGTGGCTTCCCATGCAGAGCCGAACCCAATAATATACAGTGGCTCTTGCAATTTCCCAAATCGACAAAGTTAATGAGACATTCAGGGTGGCTCATTTACTGTGAAATATTGCAGGGATATAATTCCCAGGTGACGAAGGCCTTCAAAAGAAATTACAAGGAGGGGGTGGTTGATTTCAAGAGCTTCAGGATAATATTAAATGAACAGTTAATCTCAGAAGTAATTGGCGTCCCAATTGAGGGTGAAACTTGGTTCAAGCAGAAAGAGTTCGAAGGAGATTATGGTGAATTTCTGTTACCTGGTTATGAAAATTTGAATTGGCAGAATGGGATTCATGTTAGTAAAATGAAGCCAAATTGGAAAACTCCCCTAGAAATGGTCCAGAACTACATTACCTGTGATGGTCGGTTCGACAAGGTTTTGAGATGTCATATTAGAATGTTGATGCACTTGCAGGGAAGCAAAAAGTTAAATTTACCATACTATTTATGGAGAAGCTTGTAGAAAATGGTATTATGGGTACAGGGTCACCCAAAGCACACAAAGCGTTCTATTTTTCATCACGGGCTCATTAAAATTTTGGTCCTGCATTACTTAAAACAAATTGGAGAAAGCTGGGATGAATTTCTCCTTGAGCAAGGTTACGATGTTAAAAAGAAGAAGAAGTTGTCTAAAGAAAAGGATGATGAAGCAGAGTTGCCAGAGAAACAGACACAGGTTGATGCTGAAGGTAAAATTATTTCGAATCTGTCCAATATGCAGAAGCCCGATACGTTGAGTATAGTTGCTAAAAACCCCATTGCTGAATTGCCCGATAATGAGCCAATAAAAACTTTAAGCACATGGAATGTTAATTTAGGGCCAAGGACGAGATTAAGAGCTAAAACAGCCATAGAAAGTATGTTGCTCAATAAACCTACTAAGGAAAATGAAATTGTCCCAGTGAATGATTCTGAAAATGACATGGATGTGCAAGAAATTGATGTCTTTGTTTCTGAAAGTGAGGGTTTTATAGATATGTGTCGAGCACCCTATATGCAGATGAATTATTCAAACATACAGAGCAGACGAGATTTATTGTCAACCCGAGAAAGTATTTTATTTCAAAGGATAGATGCACAATCTATGCTCAAACACCAAATCATTATAACTGAATACTGTTATCCTCTAACAACTATGTCCATCCCAAAGATCTGTGTAATCCCAGTTGCTGTCTATGTACTATAAATTCAATTCCTTTCTACCATGCATCACCAAGAAATAAAATAAGATTCAAAGACAATTGCAGATAAAAAGAAATCCTATTCACATCCTAGAACAAGTAACTCACTTCTTCAATCTGATCACTCTAGAAAACCATAAGTAGAAACTGAATATTAATCTAGAAATTTAATTGCAAAGGATTGAGTTCAGCTGCTCTAAGAATTTGAATTACAGGAATGAAAATCAACAATCATAACAGGAAAGATAAATTGTAAAGGGCTCATGGGATCATAACTTAATTGTGAGATGAACAAGGCTGTGTATAATCGTCACACGAATTGCATAAAGCTTCTTACTCAGTCGACTGTCACTCTGTACTACTTGCCAATCTCAAAGAAATATAATCTTAATTATACTGGAAATCCACACCACAATTACTACTGCTACGTACAAAAGAAATATCATGAACAAAACATCACACAACACGAAATTGAAGAATCCTAATTTAACTCATCAATCTCTGTGGAAGACGGGCCCAGCCTTCACACAGAGATGCTAGCTGAACAACACAAGTTCCTTTAACTCAGAAGTAACTCCTTATATTAACAGAAGAATGATTACACGGTTGCTTTTGCTGCTAATACAATGAATTAATTATCTCTTGTTCAACCCCCTGGGTCGAGGAAGCTCCCCATATTTATACATGCAGATCATAACATCCAATTCTATTAACGGGAAGCCATGAAGATCTCTGATCTTCAGGCACCCTAAATGATACAAGCTGTTACAAACGTGGCATAGTAAGGATATAGAAAGATATGAGAAAGCTGTTGATTGGCCCAGGAGTGACGATCTTTCCAGATCACAATTAACTCGAGCAACAAACAACTAAAAGATCTCCAATTATGGCGCATTCTGTTACAGCTACCCTGTTCATAGCTCTGTCTAGAATGTTGCATTAGAACCACGTGCCTTAATCGATGATCCGGGCCTCGAGGATCCCTTTTTAAGCAGCGAACACCCTTCCTTTGAAGACTTTGTTTATCCCACCTTCCTGCAGTCCACTTATCTCAAACTACCTTCATAAATCATAACATTGTTAGCACAATTGGGAGATAAACAGCCTTAATTATCACAATCATAAGCATTAATAATATAAAGCAATGATCAGTCATACCTTAGCAGTTTGGGGGAATAAAGTGAGGATAAAAGGTCTGATTAGCATGATAAATGGTGTAGGACAGGGAAAGGAAAGGTGATCATGGATGATTAGAAGGGGCCAATTCTGGGCTCAACAATATGCAAGCAGAGATAGGGCATGTTCCCAAAATATTTTTTGAAAATAAACAGGTTCATGATAAAAATCAAGCATCAAGTTCTACGAGCATACAAGAAGAAGATATTGCAATGAGTGCAGGAGAAATAGAGACAGTTCCTGAACTAGACCAAATAAAGAAAACCCTGCAATCATAAAAGGAGCAGTGTCAATATCTACAGAACATCAATGAGAGCTTGTTGGTGGAAAACAAGAGACTTCGAGAGGACTTGGGATAGAAGGAGAAAGACTATCAGAAGCTGGCATCCATAGCAAAAGAGACACTACAAAAGAAAAGAGTTATGCATAAGGAGTGGAAACAGATGAATACCAAACTGGATGAGCTGCAAGGACGAGAGCACAATGCTGACGCCGAATACACCAGGTTACAAAGGAGGTCTCAAGCTCTAGATGACCTGGCGGTTCTAGCTGAGTCATCTAGAAGCATATAGTGTCTTTTCTATAATTAGTAATAGGATTTCATAGCTGGTAGATTGCTCTAGTTTATTTACTTATGTTAAGAACTCGAGAGACTTGAATTCAAAAAACTTTGTTCCACTTTTTAAGGAATCAGATCCAATTAAATAGGATCTATTAAATGTTCTGTTAGGAACAATTTTTTTATATATAGGACAGACATAAAATAGAAAAAGGTTGGAACTTGACAACATGATCGAAGTTCAATTTTAGAGGCTTTTTACAGGCATGTATAAATTTCCTTATGTTTATATAATGTAGAAATGACTATTTATGAATTAAGATATGATCTTTGAGCCAATCCTGTTTAATTTATGAAGTATATGCTTTTAGTATTCTGTCTGCACATGGTCTAAATTTCGTGTGATGATTCTTATAAGTAGCATGCAACTATGCCCCTATCATGAAACAATGTCTGAGCTCTTATTTTCATAGTTTATGATCACAGTCAATTTTCTGCTTCTATTCATATATTGAAGTTTTATATTATACTTGTGTTTTGTTTTTAATCCTTCTACCTAATTCATGTTTTCAACTACCACCAGAAAAACATAAAAATTATTCTGTAGATGTCCCATTCCTATTATCCAAGATTACCTTAAGCTTGAACCCTTGTAGTCTAGGTTCAACTTTATGGATAACATCTTTTGGCGCCGTTGCCGGGGATGGAGAAACGAAAGTATATCTTCTCGGGGTGTTGACATTTTTATAGCTGGCTTTGAGAGGTGACAGAATCAGTACATTTGTTTACAGACTACATTCACCTGATAGTCAGAAAGTTACAGTGGCTTCAAAGCCGATTGGTACAAGAGGGAATCCTTCATCTCCTTTACATGAAGGAGTTTTTGATCCAGAAAAGATTATCAGGGAGGCTAGAAGGAAGTTAAATTTTCCATCATCCAATAACCTTAAGTTTTCCACTAATGATATAGATCTAGGATCTTCCTCTTCAGACCCTGTGAACAGCCAAGAAGAAAATAACATTAGAGAAATTTTGAGGTCAAAAAAGGGCCTCAAAACAAAGAAAATGTACTATAAAATACAACCAATCACATTCTAGTAGATGACATCATCCCCCTTGGTGAGGTGGCATTGCATTAGTTAAGAATGTTTATTTGTCAAATTTTCTATGGTGGATGAAAACACATAGTTAACCAAGGTAGTGGTGTAAGTACTTTTAAGTCATAAAGTAAAGTACTCATAATGATAGTCTTTTCATAAAATAATATTATTGTCATTTTCAAGTAAAGTACTCATAATGAATGTCTTTTCACACTTTCACATAAAATAATATTATTGTCATTTTCAAGTGAAGTACTCTTAATTCATAAAGAAAGTCCTTTCACATTTTTTTATAAAATAATATATTATCATTTTTATGTTTTTAATTTTAAATTATATATTCACTCCATTCTATTTAATAACATAATGTCAAACTAATAAAGAATAATAATAGATTTAATAAATAATAATAATAATGCAATGTGGATTATAATAATATTATTGACATTTTACATGTAAATAAATTCTCAATTAGATTACATTATTAAATTCATGAGAAAAGTACTAAATATAAAAAGTCAACATAAAATTAAAAAAAAAGCTCTTAGAAATGTTTTTTATTATTTAATTTCATTTGCAAGTTCAAGACAAATAAATGTTAAAGGACAATACATTTTTGGGAATTTACAATGAATCTTAGTCACATCAATATAGACTTATTTTATTAATTTTATTTCTAGTGAATTTTGAAAAGTAACTCAACCATAGTTATTTATATTGTGCATAGAAAATAGTGTGGGAGGTGACTTGTCATATATACCTACCCCATAAAATCCCCAATTCATAATATTTTAATATATCTCATATTTTTGTAGTACATCTCTTAGGAGGCCCTTTTTTGACCTCAAAATCTCTCTAATGATTGGATTTATCAGTTAACATTCCTGAAGTTGATGAATTAAATCCAGCACAGGTTGGTGATTTTAATGTGTATTCAAATCCTCTTTCTTTAGAACATAAACATATTCCTGAGAAATTTTTTACCTTGAAATATTTGACAGAACCTGAGATACCCCTTACAAGTAGGCTTTCCATTGGCCAGTTGAAAATCAAAGTACCCTCCCCTCCACATACTAAACCACCATCTCCACAGTTCAGCTAGTTGTCTCACAGATTTCTCATTCATTAAATATGGCTGGCCAACCCCCTGATTGGATGGACCGCATGGTAGCAGCTAGATATGCTCCATTATTCATGCATCAACCCCTAAACCCTTTGCTTGGTGGTGACTATCAGAAATATTTACCTAGGTTTGATGGCCAGGGTGGGAGAACTGCTGAAGAACATTGGGATAAGTTTTGTAGTTATGTTGATAACTACAACATTGAAGCTAGAGATGTTTGGATGAGAATGTTCATTCAGAGTCTAGATGGAGAAGTTAGAAAATGGTTCAGGGAGTTACCAGAGAATTCTATTGATGGTTTGGAGGAGTTATATCATGTGTTTATTAGACAATGGGGAGATACTAAGGATTTTCTCTATTATTACACAGAATTCACAGCATTGAAGAGAAAGCCTGATGAAGCAGTTGTAGATTTTTCTAGAAGGTTTAATAAAATGTATAACAAGATTCCCATAGAAATTAAACTTACAGAACCTGTAGCAAAGTTAACTTATGCCAATGCTTTTGATCATCAATTTTCCTTGTGGTTAATGGAGAGAAAAGCAGTGTCTCTGATGAATATGCATGATGCAGCCTTAGAGGTTGAATCTAACATTTTAGCATCCAACAAAATTAAAGAAGAAGATGAAGCTCAAAATATGGATCGGAAGGGAAAAAAGGAGATGATGCCTTCTTCTTCTTTTACAAAAACTTCAGATAGAAAATATGATGAAATGCACAAAACCATAAAATATTTGTCTGCAAAAATTGAGAGAATGGAAATGGAAAAGAAAAATCAGAATAGGCCTGCCTATGATAATGATAACAGAAACCAAAATCAATTTAGGCGCCCTTATCCTCCCAGATTCATGCTCAAAGAGAGAAGGAACAATGACATTGAAAGGGAGAAGAGAGAGAATGAAGATCAAAAGGTACAACCACCTTTTCAGAACAAATTAATAAGGGAGGATGATCCTTATGAAACAACCTTAGAAGAGATTGAAGAGTCAGACCATGATATTAATCAGCTGGATGATGTATATGCTTCTAAATTTATAACTAGGGATGATTACTATGTTGCAATAGAGATTAATTATGAAGAAGGAAGTGTTAATGAGCAACAATATGGAATTTGTCAGCAACAACAGCAACATAAATCATATGGACTTAGGTCTGGGGTAAAACAAGCTGCAACATTCAAAAAGAAGGTGAAATTCGTGCCCACTAAAATAGCATTGCCTTCTACAGAACAGCAGGAACCACACAAAGATAAAAACAACCATGTTAAATTAGCAGAAGGAAGTAATATGCTTGGTTTTGATTTGGAGCATGAGATAAATAAAATCAAGGTCCCCACCCCTTTGACTGAATTGATAAGGAGCAGATCTTATAGAGAACCTACCATGAAAATCTTGAACTCATCACTTATTCATGCTTCAGAAGATGTGGTAAATCTGTAAGAGAAAGATCCCACCATTATCACTGGTTCGAAAGCTTTTGGCAAGTCAGAAATAAAATCCTGTTATCCCCCACCTTTTTATATTACACTTACCATACATGACCAGATGTTGCATAATTGTCTTTTGGATTCAAGTGCTTCACACAATCTTATGCCAAAGGAGGTTATGGAAGCCCTAGGATTATCTGTTACTAAACCCTACCATGACTTGTATGCTTTTGATTCTCTAGCTGTCAAATGTTTAGGAGTCATAAAAGACCTTGTAGTCAACCTTACCCAGTTGCCTATGAAAAGTGTTCTCATGGATGTTGTAGTGGCTGATATTTCTCCTAAGTTTGGCATGTTGCTGTCAAGATCATGGGCTAAAAAGATAGGTGGTACTCTCCAAATGGATCTATGATATGCTTCAATTCCTATATTTGGAGGTGAATATAGAAGATTATACAGAGAGGTGCAATTGGAATTTTTGGTGAGTGATGATAGAAATCCTACTAATCATCCTATTTATACATTACAAGAGGATATGGGTTCTTGCATGTTACAGGTAAATGATGATGTTGCAGGGGTTTTTCAAGTTAAGAAAGATAGTTTAGTTCAGTGTGACACATAAGAAAAGGAAGGCATTTGGCAGATGTACTTTGATGGATCATCAAATAAGGATGGAGCAAGGGTTGGTGTGTTGTTAATTTATCCTAGAGGTGAGATGATTTCATTAATGTATAAATTGGAATTCCAAACCACAAACAATACTGCTGAGTATGAGGCATTAACCCTAGGATTGAGGGCTACAAAAGATATGAATATTCAAAGTCTTGCAGTGTTTGGCGACTCCGAATTGGTAATTTAGCAAGTGAAGAGTATTTATCAGGTAAAGCAGTCATTATTGAAAGTTTATAGAAATGAGGTGTGGGACATGATAGATAGTTTTTTCTGTGCTTTTAATATAACATATATTCCCAGAGATTGTAACCAGACTGCAGATTCACTGGCATTAGCAACAGCATATTTCATAATCCCAAAATTGACACACCTAAAGTATCCCATTGATGTGAGGTATAGACCAGCAGTCCCAAATGATGTTAAATATTGGAGGGTTTTTCAAGATGAACAGGAAATAAAAGAATTTTTACAATTAACAGAAGAATTTGCAGATAACCAGGTTAATTTAGATGAATACCTAGATCTGGCTGAAATGTCTACTCATGCAAAACAGTCAATTGCTGATCAAAAAATTCTGGATTTAAAGAACAATTTTATTCCTAAGGGACTTGTTCCATTAGAGAGGCTGTTTTCAAAAAATGATACACTGTTGAAAAATAATTTTCAGACCACTGAAGAGAGTGTAATCAGCTGTAATATTGGGTCTGTGGCAGAGCCGAGGATGGTTAAGATATCTAAACAATTATCAGAAAAGGAGAGAAACAAATACATTATTTTGTTGAAGGCATTTATAGATATTTTTGCATGGTCATATGAGGATCTTAAAACCTATGACACTAATGTTATTCAGCATAAGATCCCATTAAAGCCTAATACTAAGCCTTTTAAACAAAAATTAAGAAGGCTTAATCCAACACTTTTACCAGTCATTGAAAAAGAGGTGAAGAAACTACTGGATGCTAAGATTATTATTCCTCTTAGGTACTCCTCCTGGGTAGCCAACCTTGTTCCAGTACGCAAGAAAAATGGGGAAATAAGGTTATGTGTAGATTTTTGAAATTTAAACAGATCATGCCTTAAAGATAACTATTCATTGCCTAAGATAGATCAGATTTTGCAGAGAGTGGTTGGTGCAGAAAGAATTTCAATGATTGATGGTTTCTCTGGTTATAACCAGATTGCGGTTCAGCCGGAGGATAGAGAGAAAACAACTTTTACAACCCCCTGGGGTACATTCATATATGACAAAATTCCTTTTGGGCTAATGAATGCAGGTGCCACGTTTCAAAGGGAAATGGACATAGCATTCGTAGGTGAGAATGAAATGTTTGTGGTCATTTATCAAGATGATATCACGGTCTTTTCTAAATCTGATGAAGAGCATTTGAAACATCTGAAGCAAACTTTTATGAAATGCAGACGATTTGGGCTTTCATTGAACCCAAAAAAGTATCACTTTGCTATGACAGAAGGTAAGTTATTGGGTCACATAGTTTCTGCAGATGGGATTAAAATAGACCCTGAGAGAGTGAAAGCTATTTTAAAGATTGCTATTCCTAGAAATAAAAAAGAAATCCAGTCTTTCATAGGAAAAATCAATTTTTTGAGGTGGTTTATTCCTAACTTTGCTGAAACTATTAAGTATATTACTGATATGCTTAAGAAGGACAGGGAGGTAAGATGGTCTAACCAAGCTAAAAAATCATTTGAGAAAATTAAGCAGGCATTAGTAGAAGCACCTGTGTTGGCAGCCCCAGATTACACTAAAGATTTTGCCATTTTTTCATTTGCATCAGAAGAAACCATTGCTGCTGTGTTGTTGCAAAAAAACTCTGATGGATTAGAACAACCCATCTCATTCTTTAGCAAGACTTTAAGAGATTCAGAGTTGAAATATACTAGTATGGAGAAACAGGCCTATGCTTTGGTTAAGGCACTTAAATTTTTTAGAATTTATGTACTCCATTCTAAGGTTTTAGCTTATGTTCCTAATTCAGCTGTAAAAAACATTCTGGTACAGCCTGATAGTGAAGGAAAGAGAGGTAGGTGGATTGCAAAGGTGATGGAATACGAGGTGGAAATTAAGCCTACTAAATTGGTAAAGGGACAAGGCTTAGCTAAGCTTCTCTCTGAGTCAAATTGTCATATATTGGATTTGTATATGATGGCATAAAATTTAGAACAATGTGAAAAACCAGTTTACAACAGGTATTTTGACTGTCCTTGGTATGCTGAAATTATATATTATTTGTTAAATCTGCACTGTTCCACAGAGTTGAGTAAAAATGAATGCAGATCTATAAAACTGAAAGCTCTCAAGTATGTATTGATTGATCAAGTATTGTACTGGAAAGACCCTGGAGGAATACTTCTGAGATGTTTGGATAGAACAGAAGCAAATGATGTCACTGAGGAATTGCATGCTGGTATATGTGGTGGACATAAATACTGGAAGGCAACAGCCTTCAAAATATTAAGAGTAGGGTATTAATGGCCCACTCTTTCTCAGATGTGTACCAATAGATTAGGGCTTGTGAAAAATGTCAGAAGTTTGCAGGTAAACATCAGCTATAGTCCTTACCCTTGAAACCTATATCAGTAGAGGTTCCATTTCAACAATGGGGTTTAGATTTTACTGGCGAAATTCATCCTCCATCTAGTGGCCAACATAGGTGGATCTTAACTGCAATAGATTTTTTCATGAAATGGGTAGAAGCAATCCCAACTAGAAAGGAAACAGATCAGGTTATTATTAATTTCTTGCAAGAAAATATTCTTAGTCGATTTGGATGACCTAGAAAACTCATTACTGATAATGCTCCTGCATTTAAATCCAAGAAAATGATAAAATTTGTTGAAGAAAATAGTATTTCCTTGAGACAATCTACACCAAATTACCCCCAAGGCAATGGATTGGCAGAATCCAACAATAAAAACATTGTGACAAGTATTAAGAAAATGTTATCAGAAAACAAGAAGAATTGGGATTCTAAGTTAAGGTTTTCTTTGTGGGCAGACAGAGTCACAATAAAGAAGTCAATTGGAACTACCCCATTTCAAATAGTGTATGGAACTGAAGCTGTATTCCCTGTTCAGTTAATGGCACCAGTGATTAAGTTTGTGCAGGAATTTGAGGAAGAACCAGAAATGAAGAAAAGAAGGACATTTCAAATAATTCAGCTACATCAAGAAAGGGAAGCTCTCATGGACAAAGCTGAAATACACAGAAATAGGATGAAAGAAAGCTTTGATAAAAAGGTAAAAAGGAATATGTTTGCAGTGGGTGATCAAGTGTTGAGATGGGATGCCAGATATGAGGATAAAGGAAAACATGGTAAGTTTGATGCTCTGTGGTTTGGACCATTCATAGTGATGAAAATTTTGGGAAACAACACTTTTGTTCTACAAACTTTGGGAGGTAATGAGATTCCAGGTCCAGTTAATGGATGCTTTTTAAAGCTGTTTCATACTTGATTGAGATGACATATTTTTGTATATATTCATTGTACATATCAGTTCAAATAAGTTTAGTAGACTCCATCCCAATAAAACAGATTGCAGAAGGCACAGGTCACATGTTCTTAAGGTCTCATAGGGAAGACCTTATCCCCAGACGGAGCCTGATGTTATTCCTAGGGTTGCTCCATAGATTTACACAGCTCTTAAGTCATTTTCATTGAGTTTTCCCATTTGCTTACCCTAGGTATTTCTCATTTTTGCTTAAAAGTTTTATTTTACTATTTTTCATGTTTTCATGATTAAATAAGGATTTGGCTCTTGTTCCTATTTTTATTCAAAATGTGGTTTAATTTCTTGCTTTTAAAAACATTTCAAATGTTTTGAAAATTTCAAATTTGATAAATTTGATTTAAGGGTCAAACTGACAGCATATGCTAGAATTTCGAATTTAAAAATGCTGTCAGTTCTAAAGCAAATGCTGTCAGTTTTGCAAAAAATTTGAAATTATGATTTAATAAGGGTTTGACTGTTCATAATTATGATTTAGCAATTATAATTCGAAATGGATTATACATATGCATGAATCAAGTACTCCTTGAAGCGTGGTAACCGGTTTCAATCAACACTTGGCAATCAAACTAGTACAGCAGTAATAGTGATGTGAACATCCTCCAGGCATCGAAATCAGCAAATCTGACCAACAGAGGAGTGTAATTTCGGGAACAAACCCCTGCAAGCTAGGTTTTTCATTGCATTTTACAGGTTCATTCTGGGAAAGGATATAAATATGGAGGAAGCTTCATAGCTAAAAGATAAAAAAAAAGCAGGTGGCTTCCCATGCAGAGCCGAACCCAATCATATACAGTGGCTCTTGCAATTTCCCAAATCGACGAAGTTAATGAGAGATTCAGGGTGGCTCATTTACTGTGAAATATTGCAGGGATATAATTCCCAGGTGACAAAGGCCTTCATAAGAAATTACAAGGAGGGGGTGGTTGATTTCAAGAGCTTCAGGATAATATTAAATGAACAGTTAATATCAGAAGTAATTGGCATCCCAACTGAGGGTGAAACTTGGTTCAAGCAGAAAGAGTTCAAAGGAGATTATGGTGAATTTATGTTACCTGGTTATGAAAATTTGAATTGGCAGAATGGGATTCATGTTAGTAAAATGAAGCCAAATTGGAAAATTCCCCTGGAAATTGTCCAGAACTACATTACCTGTGATGGTCGGTTTGACAAGGTTTTGAGATGTCATATTAGAATGTTGATGCACTTGCACGGAAGCAAAAAGTTAAATTTACCATACTATTTATGGAGGAGCTTGCAGAAAATGGTATTATGGGTACAGGGTCACCCAAAGCACACAGAGCGTTCTATTTTTCATCACGGGCTCATTAAACTTTGGTCCTGCATTACTTAAAACAAATTGGACAAAGCTGGGATGAATTTCTCCTTGAGCAAGGTTACGATGTTAAAAAGAAGAAGAAGTTGTCTAAAGAAAAGGATGATGAAGCAAAGTTTCCAGAGAAACAGACACAGGTTGATGCTGAAGGTAAAATTATTTCGAATCTGTCCAATATGCAGAAGCCCAATACGTTGAGTATAGTTGCTAAAAACCCCATTGCTGAATTTCCCGATAATGAGCCAATAAAAACTTTAAGCACAGGGAATGTTAATTTAGGGCCAAGGACGAGATTAAGAGCTAAAATGGCCACATAAAGTATATTGCTCAATAAACCTGCTAAGGGAAATGAAATTGTCCCAGTGAATGATTTTGAAAATGACATGGATGTGTAAGAAATTGATGTCTTTGTTTTTGAAAGTGAGGGTTTTATAGATATGCAAGCAGAGGTAGGGCATGTTCCCAAAATATTTTTTGAAAATAAACAAGTTCATGATAAAAATCAAGCATCAAGTTCTAAGAGCATACAGGAAGAAGATATTGCAATGAGTGCAGAAGAAATAGAGACAGTTCCTGAACTAGACCAAATAAAGAAAACCCTGCAATCATACAAGGAGCAGTGCCAATATCTACAGAACATCAATGAGAGCCTGTTGGTGGAAAATAAGAGACTTCAAGAGGACTTGGGACAAAAGGACGAAGACTATCAGAAGCTGGCATCCATAGCAAAAGAGACACTACAAAAGAAAAGAGCTATGCATAAGGAGTGGAAACAGATGAAGACCAAACTGGATGAGCTGTAAGGACGGGAGCACAATGCTGACGCCGAATACACCAGGTTACAAAGGAGGTCTCAAGCTCTAGATGACCTGGCGGTTCTAGCTGAGTCATCTAGAATCATATAGTGTCTTTTCTATAATTAGTAATAGGATTTCATAGCTGGCAGATTGCTCTAGTTTATTTACTTATGTTAAGAACTCGAGAGACTTGAATTCAAAAAACTTTGTTCCACTTTTTAAGGAATCAGATCCAATTAAATAGGATCTATTAAATGTTCTGTTAGGAACAATTTTTGTATATATAGGACAGAGATAAAATAGAAAAAGGTTGGAACTTGACAACATGATCGAAGTTCAATTTTAGAGGCTTTTTATAGGCATGTATAAATTTCCTTATGTTGATATAATGCAGAAATGATTGTTTATGAATTAAGATATGATCTTTGAGCCAATCCTGTTTAATTTATGAAGTATATGCTTTTAGTATTCTGTCTGCACATGGTCTAAATTTCGTGTGATGATTCTTCTAAGTAGCATGCAACTATGCCCCTATCATGAAACAATGTCTGAGCTCTTCTTTTCATAGTTTATGATCACAGTCAATTTTCTACTTCTATTCATATATTGAAGTTTTATATTATACTTGTGTTTTGTTTTTAATCCTTCTACCTAATTCATGTTTTCAACTACCACCAGAAAAACATAAAAATTATTCTATAGATGTCCCATTCCTATTATCCAAGATTACCTTAATCTTGAACCCTTGTAGTCTAGGTTCAACTTTAGGGATAACACAAGTATTTCACCAGACTATGACCACATATCAGATCTCGCACAACTAGGTTCTATTAATATTTTTGATATTTTTGACAACTAGTTGTGTCTAGTTAGTTGATTGAAACATTGGCACTATATTTTCTCCAAGGCACATATATGCAGTGGTTTCCCCGAGACACAATGCATGGCACACCGGATATTGGCTGGCACGTTTCTTGGAGGGGAAGAAAACCCTAGATGTCCCATTATGGGACTCTGAGGCCAATGATTTTTTGATTGGGTCGATGGTTATAAAAGGAGAAAATTTGAACCAGGTTTCAAACTCAACAAATAGAAAAGGGTATACATATGAATATTATAGACCAGGTGAGATTGTATACCATTATACAAACTTAGTTATTGGCACAAACCTCCAGCTGCAAACAATGCCAAGGAATAACTCATCAAAGGAACGATACGTATTTCCTTACTCCGAGCACGAGAGGTTAAAGTAAACCCTTGGTATTCGAGGTGATCCCGATGGTATATTCGAATGACCGTAGGTAGGTAATCTGGTATGTGGCTTCCATGTATATTGTGTACTATGTTATAGGTATGTGGTGTACATGTATGTTATGATTTTGTTTCGTGGTCTCATTGATTATTGACATTAATATTTTTACTATTGCATCCAGACATTGATATCTTGATAGATTGATAAATTGCATAGACTTGGTACAACTTGATAAATTGCACAAGCTTCATCATGGATTTGTTTTCTTTGTTTTTTCTCCCATCTAAGTACACCATAATATCTGCATCCTCATGCCCATTTTCATGCTCACTATCACCATCGCCATCCCCATGCTCATTATCACTATCCCCATGGTTGTTGTCGCCATCACCATGCCACCATGAAGATCACCACCGTGATCTTCCTACACATGTTGTCACCATCACCATCCCCCTTTTCACCATAATATTCTCATCCATCATCCACACAAATATAACCATTAGATACCTAATTTAGAAACCTAGAAACCCAAACCACAAACATAGAAACCTAATCTAGCCTTAGAAATCTAGTCTACCCTAGAAACAAAAATATAACCTTAGCAACCTAATCCATAACAATGGAAACCTAAACCATGCCAAAAAACCTAGTCATAATCCTAGTATATATGCATGCCAAAAAACCTAGTCATAATCCTAGTATATATGCATGCCAAAAAAAACAATAGCAACCTAATCTTAATATATGCATGCCAAAAAAACTTCATATATTCATCTGCATCCACTTGTATCTAAACCATTGTGTTACAAATATGCACAAGAGTCCAAGAAACCATAATTTGTATTCTAAACCCCTAGCCTAGAAATCCCATCCTATAAATCCTAGAATAGAAACCCTATAGCAAAGCCTAGAAACCCTATTTTGTAGCCTAAACCCAAATTTGAATTCTAAACCTTATAAACCCTCATTTGTATCCTAGAGCCTACTTTGTGCTCAAAATCCTAGAAACCCTAGTTTGTAGCCACTAACTATCGTTGACCAATCGCTAATATCAATTATGCATTGTCACTGTTTCCCAAATTGGAACTTCACCATACATTAGTGAATCGATATGTGGTTTGTTTGTGTGAGGGATTTCTTGCAAGACGTCCCAGAACCCGGTTTTGTTGCACGGTTGGAATTCTGGTAGATATCCAACAGGTGTCCCCGAAAGCATTTGGGCTGTGAGTTTAAACGAGCCATAACTTGATGGTCGTTGCTCAGATCGATAAACCGTGGAATCTGTTGGATGCGGTACATCATATTAGTGATAGGGGTGCCCATCCCCTCCGGTTCCATGGCCCATGTGTCATATTTTAGGTCAATATTGGCAACTGTGGTTTTGCTCAGTAAGTGACTGCGCAATTTTTGCACAAAGGGGTCAACTTTGCAAAATCCGGGACCATGAACTTATGGCTAGAGTTCTGACTTGGAACCTTCCTAAACAAACTTGCAGAACCTCCTAGAACCCAGTTTTGTTACACAGTTAGAATTCTATGCCCCCGGTAGGTATCCAACATGTGTCCTTGAAAGCCTTTGGGATGCGATTTGGAACGAGCCATAGAATGATGACCGTGGCTCGGATCGACAAACTGTCGAATCTGATGGATTCAAGGCATCAGGATAGTGCTAGGGGTGCCCCTCTCATCCAGTTCCATGGCCTAGGTATCATCTTTTAGGTCGATATTGGAAACTAGGGTTTTTCTTAACAAGGGACTGTGCAATTTTTGCAAAAAGGGTTCAACTTTGCAAAATCCTCGACCGAGAAATTATGGATAGCATTACCACTTGAAACCTTCCTAGACATACTTGCAGGACCTCCCAAAACCTATTTTTGTTGCATGGTTGGAATTCTATGCCCCCGGTAGGTATCCAACAAGTGTCCCTGAACGTCTTTGGGATGCAAGTTGGAACAAGCCATAGAATGATGACCATGGATCGGATCGAAAAACCGTCAAATTTGTTGGATTTAGTACATCAAATAGTGCTAGGGGTGCCCCTCTCCTTCGGTTACATGTCCTAGGTGTCATCTTTTAGGTCGATATTGGAAACTAGGGTTTTGCTCAGTAAGTGATTGTGCAATTTTTGCACATAGGGGTCAACTTTGAAAAATCATCGATCGGGAACTTATGGATAGCATTCCCACTTGTAACCTTCCTAGACACACTTGCAAGACCTCCCAGAACCCAGTTTTTTTGCATGATTGGAATTCTATGCCCTCGGTAGGTATCCAATAGGTGTCCTTGAAAGCCTTTGTGATGCGAGTTGGAACGAGCCATAGAATGATGACCGTGGCTCGAATCGTCAAAACATCGAATCTGTTGGATTCAAGACATCAGGATAGCGCTAGGGGTGCTCCTCTCTTTCGGTTCCATGGCCTAGGTGTCATCTTTTAGGTCGATATTGGAAACTAGGGTTTTGCTCAATAAGGGACTATGGAATTTTTGCACAAAGGCGTCAACTTTGAAAAATACTTGACCGGGAACTTATGGCTAGAGTACCCACTTGGAACCTTCCTAGACCCACTTGCAGGACCTCCTACAACCTGGTTTTGTTGGATGGTTGGAATTCTATGCCCCCGGTACATATCCAACAAGTGTCCGTAAAAGCCTTTGGGATGAGAGTTGGAATGAGCCATAGAATGATGAACGTGGATAAGATCAAAAAAATGTCAAATCCGTTGGATTCAGGACCATCAGGATAGTGCTGTGGGCTCCCCTCTTCTCCAGTTCCATGGCCTAGGTGTCATCTGTTAGGTCGATTTTGGAAACTACGGTTTTGCTCAGTAAGTGACTGCCCAATTTTTGCACATAGGGGTCAACTTTGCAAAATCAACTGAGAAATTATGGATAGTGTTCCCACTTGGAACCTCCCTAAACACACTTGTAGGACCTCTTGTAACCCGGTTTTGTTGCACGAATGGAATTCTATGCCTTGGTAGGTATCCAACAGGTGTCCCTGAAAGAATTTGGGATGCGAGTTGGAATGAGCCATAGAATGATGACCGTGGCTCAGATCGACAAACTGTCAACTCCATTGGATTCAGGACATCGGGATAGTTCTAGCTGTGCCCCTCTTCTCTGGTTCCCTGACCCAGGTGTCATATTTTAGGTCAATATTGGAAACTAGGGTTTTGCTCAATAAGGGACTGTGTAATTTTTGCACAAAAGGGTCAACTTTGCAAAATACTAGACTTGGAACTTATGGCCAACGTTCCTACTTGGAACCTTCCTAAACACACCTATAGGACATCCTGGAACCTAGTTTTGTTGCACAGTTGGAATTCTATGCCCCCGGTAGGTATCTAACAAGTGTCCCTAAAAGCCTTTGGGATGCGAGTTGGAACGAGCCATAGAATGATGACTATGGATTGCATCAACAAACTATTGAATCCATTGGATTCAGTACATCGGGATAGTGCTAGTGGTTCCCCTCTCCTCTGGTTATATGGCATAGGTTTCATCTTTTAGTTTGATTTTGGAAACTAGGGTTTTGCTCAGTAAGTGACTGTGAAATTTTTGCACATAGGGGTCAAGTTTGAAAAATCCTCGACCGGGAACTTATGACTAGCATTCCCACTTGGAACCTTCCTAGACACACTTGAAGGACCTACTAGAACCCAGTTTTGTTGCACAGTTGGAATTCTATGCCCCTACTAGGTATCCAATAGGTGTCCCTGAAAGCCTTTGGGATGTGAGTTGGAACAAGCCATAAAATGATGACCATGGCTTAGATTGAAAAACCATCCAATCCATTGGATTCAAGACATCGGGATAGTCCTAGGGGTTCCCCTCTCCTCTGGTTCCATGGCCCAAGTGTCATCTTTTAGGTCGATATTAGAAACTAGGGTTTTGCTCAATAAGGGACTATGCAATTTTTGCACAAAGGGGTCAACTTTGCAAAATCCTCAAGCGGGAACTTATGGCTAGCATTCCCACTTGGAACCTTCCTAGACACACTTGCAAGACCTCCCAAAAATCAGTTTTGTTGCACGGGTGGAATTCTATGCCCCCCGAAAGTATCCAATAGGTGTCCTTGAAAGCCTTTGGGATGTGAGTTGGAATGAGCCATAGACTGATGACCGTGAATCGGATCGAAAAACCATCGAATCTTTTGGATTCAGGACATCGGTATAGTACTAGGGGTTCCCCTCTCCTCTGGGTCCATGGCCCAAGTTTAATATTTTAGGTCGATTTTGGAAACTACGGTTTTGCTCAGTAAGGGTCTATGCATTTTTTGCACAAAGGAGTCAACTATGAAAAATTTTGATTTTGATTCTAGAACTAGACATTCAAAGAGTGGCACTCAAACCTACCACATTGCACCCTTGGTATATTTCTATGTCCTTAATCTTCCACGTCATTTAACATCTCCTTAGTGTTCCACTATACTTGGAAAATCACAATGAACAACCATTACATCATCTTTTGTATCAATCAAGTAAATTCAATTTTAAATACATTTTCATATGAGGATAATCCATCCTTTTTACAAACATAGGATTGTGACCATCTTATTTTCCTTCATATGTGTAGCACGTTTTACATGACAGAGGTTATTCAAACATATTTTGACTTATTTTGTTAACTTTTGTTTTTTCCTTGCAACCATAATCCTAATCAATGGGTATGAACCCTTGGAGTTGGAAAAAAGAATAATTTTAAATTAGATATAAAATTAGCATGCATGTAGTGAGTTCATTGAACTGCTGAAAGATATTATTAGTTTGTTCCATTAAGATAATGTTTTCATAACACAATGGTGATATGTTACTTGCTCAAAGTAATAAATGTAAGAGAATAATATTGCTTAAAATGTAATTATATAAATTTCAATAGCATAATTTATCAATTTGTGGAAGAGATAAATCATCACAAGAACAAGTGGAAAATCGACAAGAGAAAATATGCAATATATTGTATCATGCATTGATAGCCGAATGTTTTTAATACAAAATATGGCAAAGTAACCGACCCTTAAATGGCCTGTCAATGTACATGTATCCCTAAGTACAACAATGTACATGTATGTAAAAATATATATATCCATGACTAGGAGACATCAAAAATCAATATTTCGCTTGTTTTTCCCCGACTTTGCTCTATCAACCATCTCCCTAGGATCGCTCTACATCTCAGGAGTCTGCAAATAAAAAATCATTTTTTTATCAAATAACTACACTAATACCCTACCATTAACAAAATTAAAAAATTAACTTATGGCCAAATTATTTATGACAAACAGTCACCAAATCCAGTCGGGGTATAGATGCCCACGATGTGCTCATGGAAGTCCTCTTTATAATTGTGCTCTGCAAATAAAAGATCATATATCAATTAATTCAACAGTTCAACATTGATCAACATGTCTATGTATATTTAATAAACATACTTGTTCATTAATGAACATCTCGCCACAAGAGGAGACCCGGTCACAACCATGGATCGAGCGAAGGGGCCAGGTGCTGCTACTGCTATTGGTTACAATCACCAAATGCATAAATAGTTGATACATGCATGAATAAACAATATAGTAACATGGTTAAATACTATGAATTGTAATTGTTGAAATGGTTACCTCTTTATGACTTGTTTCTATTACAGATGCGGCACTAACTGCAACATCAATGACCCTTGTTAGGTGAGGTGTAGATGGATCTCCCATGTGTCTACTATAGAGGACATCCACAGCCTTTCTAGGAGTGGAGCCTTTGTTATACACTTGTCCCTTATGCACATTTGTACTACGAGGAGAAGCAAGTGCTGACTATTTCCTAAATCTAGTAGGTGATGGCTACAATCACCAATTATTGACGTAGTTAGAAATGCATTGATCAATGAAATAACATGTATTAACAAACTGACAATGCTGAAATACATACCGATGTCCGGTATGATTCAATCAATTCTAAGACACGTTCTGCCATATGTTCTTGACCTGTGGGCCATGTAGTGCTTTTCCCCCCACTAGGGGGGATATCACTAAATGAAATGATTTCCCTCTATGGGGGATCTATAACCTACAATTTAGAAAATTGTAAATATTAGACCGTGTAGAATTAATTAAGTAACATGTGATAACAAACTAACATGTATTAAAATAATGACATGTTGAAATAGTTACCTCAGTGTGAGATGTTGTCACTGAAGGTATGACAACATCTTGTACATCAAAGGGTTCTGGTGCATGAGCCTATGGACTATCCTGGGCATCGTCGGTGGAAAACTCTTTCCTCTCATCCTCTTCTTGTAGCAACTACAAGTTTTAAAATCATTAAAAATATTAGCAATCTATATATGTGTATAGTAAGGAAAAATAATTTACAAACAACGCTAAATTGTTAACCATTTACTTACCTGAGTAAAATACCCAATAAATCTATTATCTATCTGGACAGGACCAAAGCAGGGATGGCCGCATGGTGTGCATGGGTCGGGCTCTCGACTATGCTCATGATGTGTGGGTCTAGTGCCACTACCAGATGCTCCTTGGCCACTGGAAGGTGGTGGCTCTACCCTACCAGGAGGTGGTGTCTCTACCCCATCGATTGGTGGCGGCTCTACTCCACCAATAGATGGTGGCTCTAACGGCCCTTCCTCAAACGTACCTTGAAGATACGTGCTATGGTGAACAACCTCCTATGCCAAAAGTAGGAATGACTCCTGCGTCTGTGGGACCAAATGATGTGTAGGAGACACATTTGGCTTAGGTATCTTCTTGCAAGGTGGAGCTACTGGGAAATTGGGATATATGCAACTCACATTGGAATGTTGTTGAGGCATCCCCATCCCAATGCCCTGGTACTCCAAGATATCAAAATAATTAACATGCTTCCCCAAAACAAATTATGCGTACATCTTTCTAAGAAAATATAACGAAATTTCCCTATTGTTACTGGTACATCAAATACCATGTACCATCGGTCCATCCAATTATATATGAATGGTTGATATATACACCACTCAATAGAAATATGCCTTTTGTTTACATCCAGGATTTCACCCGTCCATGGATCTCTAAAAAGGGAAAATATATGTTGTTTTTTATCTTCAACTTCTTAGATTCCTTGTAACTAATTCCATCAACATATTCTTGCCTCTTTCTCTCTCTCTCTCTCTATGTGGCAATGTCTTGGAGTGCACCATTTGACCTACTAAAGGTCTCTATCATTGCAGAAAAATTAGATGCAATCATACGATGCCTATCATCAACAATAACAATTAAGGCTTGAGTGTCTATGATCCTTTGAATTTATCTTTGAATGTATGTGTGTGCATCCATGGTCGTCACTATAATAAAAAAAAAAATCATTAGAAACATATACATGTGTTATAATGACAACCCTCAAAAATGAAAAATGTAAAAACTTTGTGCAAGAACGAATACATTACAAACATAAATATCATCTCAATATACTATAATAACAACTACATGTAAACCAAAGTGGAAGGTGAGGATCAAATACATGTAAATCGATTAATGATTGATGGCGGAGAGCTCCTAATTCAATTAATATTAAAGGATCGAGACAATGGGGGGATTAAAAGCACTTTATGTACACCTTTCTAGAGCTGCGGTATTGGAGAAGATGTTATTTTCCATCATCTACCTTCATAAATTTCTCCTTTGTATCTAATTCATATAATGTTCGTGGCCCTTTCCTTGCTTAGAATCTAGTGTATGATGAGGAAGATTTGGTGGTGAAGTCCTTTGCGTCATTAATAAGGGGCAAGATTTTGAATGTGAGGGTTGATCTATGCTTGTTCCGGGAAGTAAAGCTCTTATCAGTTGATAGGGATGAATACCAAAATCCATAAATTGAGTGTCTTGGTGGTGAAGGAGGTCAAAAAAGATGTGGTAGTTCATCTTTGCAACAAAGTAAGTGGTGTGTCTGCAAGGAGGGGAACCTAGTCCCTTGGGTTTTGGGAGATGATGTAAAATCCATCAAGCCATTGGGTTGGCTTCACAAGCACTGGTTGGACATTTTTAGGGTAAAATAATGTGTGGGAAAAAACCATAGGGTTTGGTTGAGTCAATTCTAGAAAGCTAACCTAGGTTATAGTCCATAGTTCCTCCTCTTAGACAAAGGGTGGATGGCTTTTCTTTTCCATTTTTCAATAGATGTGGATAAAATATTGAGGAAAAGTTGGTGTTGGGATTCAAATCACTTATTGCTTAGGTGGATGCAAAATTCATTAAGGGGATTGATACTATGGAGGAATTGCCATATGTTATAACAATTTTGAAAAATTTTAGTTTTGGATTTTTCATTTAATTGGATTTTTAATTTAGGGAAATATAAAAAATTATATTTTTATTAAGGGAATGAGGCAACATTGAATATTTGGATGCCTACCTTTCCAATCCCCCTTTCTATTCGAATTCACCCTCCACTTCCACATTAGTATCCCTGAATGGTCGAGCGTTTTGGTTGACCTCGAACGGTGAACTGTGGACGTAAAGTGCATAATTTGGAATGGTTTTCGCTTCCTATTTTGGGATTTTAATATATTATCAGGAACACTCGAGCGTTATAAAATACATAACGCTCGAGCAGTATTGGAATACATAACGCTTAAGCATTATCGAATTCATAACGCTCGAGTGTTATGTATTTCTATAACACTCGAGTGTTATTGAATTCATAATGCTCGAGCGTTATGTATTTCTATAATGCTCGAGCGTTATAGAATTCATAAAATTCGAGCGTTTTGATTTCCTATCATGCGTGTTAAGTGACATGGCAAGCTCAAGCCCACCCATGCCTAGCTCAAAGAAACGCTCGCGCGTTTTTCTTTCACTGAACTTTTGCGCATTTCGTGAAAGAACGATTGCATCTAAAAGGTCCCTCAACTTCGTGCGAGGGCCCGACTGCTTAGTTTCATTTAGAAAATCTTAGGTTAAAATGCATCTCATGGCCCTATGCCATCCTCACCTCCTAGCCAACAAAAGAAAACAACCCTTTGTGATTCTAATTACAATGAGATATAGATAGAGATAGGGGTAATGTGAGGGCCATGCATCATTTTCCTTTCATTTCCCATCTCCAACTTTCTCTCCTATTTTTTATTTAATTATTTGTTTTTCCTCTCTTTTGTCTCATATTTTTTTATTCTTTTCATTGTCTTTTATTATTTATACCTTGATTAATTGCTAAATTTCAGTTAAGTATTGAACCTTACAACCATTTGTCTTTTTTAGATCCATTTTGGGTCACATCTCACCATTGAGATCCTTTTTGGTCTCCAAGATCTTATAGGAAACCGATGTATAGATTAATGTTCCTTCTATACTAAATTCTATGAACCATGAGTCTAGCTCGTATTCCTAGATATAACCCTTACTCTTGCTCTAGCTCTAACTCTCAATTTTGTTCCTTCTAGTTTTAGCTATAGATCTAGCTCTGGTTTTTGGATTGCTTGTTTCTGTAGTACAGAAGTAATCTTAATAACTCTTATTTTTAACAATCTTTGATCCAAACGCTTGAATTAAAGTTGATTCCCATTTTCAACATATAGGTCTCTTGCATTCTTTTCAATTATATTTAAAAGCAAATATAACTAGCATATAGATCCCCTTTGATAGTGCACCACAAGGAGATCTCGTCTTCAACCATGCAAATGAATCCTATTAATATCATGTTCACATTTTTACATGTTTATTAAGCTGATTTATAGGTCTTAAAAAATTCCTATGAAATATGCTTTGGATATAGATATTAGAAAACTTCAAAGTCATTAGAGATTCCTCCCTTGTTATTAATGAGATAAATGAATGTTTCAATGTTCAAAACTTTTGAGAATATACTTTAAATGGTTGTTGGTGCATTTGAATTCATTTCTTTTATTCATAAACCAAGAAGCCATTTCACAATACTATGCCCTTTCTTAATTGAACTGCATAAGCTTTCACTTTTTAATTTCTAATTTCTTAATTCTTAGTTTGAATGCCAAAGCCATAGAAAACAATCTTATGAATATCTATATGGATTGTTTTAGCAATACCATGAAGGCATTGATTTTATACCATGGATATGTATGGCAGGGGTGTAGTTTTTTTTTTTTTTAATATGGAAAAGGTTATTCTGTGAGGATACAATGAAGACTTTTGTTTCTTTTGGATAATGGGATATGCTTTTATTTTTGTCATTTATGAAAAAAACAAAGATATCTCAAAACATGAAAAATGTAAATTTTATTTTATTAAAAAACAAAATCATATCGACCATTCATATAATAAAAAATAACGTTTATTAATATAATAAAAAATATCAACCATTAACATAATAAAAAATAACGATTATTATTATAATAAAAAATATCAACCATTAATTTAATAAAAATATATAAAACTTTTTTATATAAAATTATTTTTCTAACTTTTTAATCAACCTATAAATTAACTATTATAATTTTTTTAATACTTAATTAAAAAATATATACTTAACTTTTTCAACAAAATAATTTTTAATTAATTATTAATATGATTTAATGTATTTTTATTAATATTGTTACCACCCATACTTATTATTTATCATACTTATTATTTATTATATGAGACACCAAGTCTTCAAGTCTTTATAGATTCCTCTCTTCTTATTATTAAATTGATGTGTCAATGATCAAAATGTTAGGATATGCTTAATAAGGTTGTTGGTGCATTTGAATTCATCAAAATGTTGAGGATATGCTTAATGAGGTTGTTGGTGCATTTGAATTCATTTATTTTGTTCAAGGAAGTGAACTAAGAGGCTCTTTTCAAATATGGTAAAAAAATATTAATATTTTGATAAATAAAGAAAATGAAGATGACATAATACTACATTTTACATTTTATTTCTCAATTGTTATATAAAGTTTATTTTTTAATTTTTAATTTCTTAAATTTTGGTTTGAAATGCCATAAATAACAATTTGTAATAAACTATATGGATTGTTTTATCACTAAGCCATTGATTTTATTTAATATGATAGCAATGAATATGCATGGGAGGGGATGTAGTTTCTTGTTTTTTTTAATATGGAAAAGTTCCTTTTAGAGGAGATTGTGGATGTTGTAGGGGATATTTGTTTTTTTAGGATAATGAGATATGTTTTTATTTTTCTTATTTATGAAAAAAACAAAAGGGTGATTTTATGAAGATGGGTAATTCTTTTTGGCCAAATATGACGGTGAAAAACAGAAATTTTACCCATGTATTAAATTGAAGCCCTCGAAACTCATACTTTCCACATGAATTTTGACATGCGGTTGAAAAACGAAATGTGGATAATTATGTTGGCTTTCCAATGATATTTTTTTCGAAATATACCAATGCCATATATTGTGTCGAATTTTCATTTAATGAAACGTGTGTACTTAAAAATTTGAAGAGCAATTAACAAGTAGTTTGTGTGTGTGCACAATAAATTAATGTTAAAGTAATAATTTTAAAAAATGAAATATGTGAACATGATCTAAATAGAGTGCACTGGGGCTTACATATTTTTCTTTTAATTTTTCTCGAAAAATTATATTTATTATTATTTTTCGAAACTTACCAATGAATATTTAAGTCGCATTTTGCACACATGTGTGTGCGTGCACGAAATCTTTTGATTTTTTACATAATTTGCAAAACTAAAAATACGCTTTTAAAGAGGACGCGTTTATCTGGGGCTTGTGTATTTTTTCAAATTTTTTGGATGTGTATTTTGAATGTTGTGGATTTATCTTTGAGCTCAATCGAAGTTGTCGGCATGGTTTTTTAGGGCAATTTTTAGTAGAAATTTAAAAACAACAGACATATGAAGATAAAAATTCATAAATTTTATATATCTGGATAGAGGATTCATTGATGAATCCAATGGTATCAAGTCCGCTCATTAATGAGCATTTAATGATATAATTTAACTCTATGGAAGGAAGACAAAACTTTCATTTTGTAGTGAAAAGGGCTCTCGGCCTGTTTTTTAAGCCATCGATCGAGCTAAATACCTCGATCGAGGGTTTAACAATACCTTGATCGAGGTATTTTAAAACCCTCGATCGAGGGCATAAAATGAACCTTTTTATGTTTTTCAAAAGCTAGATCGAGCTTTTGCGAGCTTTTCAAAGCCTCGATTGAGGGTTTTAAAACCCTCGATTGAGGTATTTTCAAAAGCTTGATCGAGGGTTTTAAAACCCTCGATCGAGGTATCTTAAAACCCTCGATTGAGCTTTTAAAACTTCTATCAAGGGCTTGAAAATACCTCGATCGAGGGTTCGAAAAACATTTTTTTAGCTTCCATCCGCCAAAAATAGTGAACCATCTTCGTAGAATCACCCAAAAAATATTTTAGAATATGAAAAATGTGATTTTTATTTTATTAAAAATATAAATCATATCAACCATTAACATAATAAAAATATAAAACATTTCTACTTTACATAATAAATTTATTAAGACAATATTTTTAATTTTTTCATAAATTATATATAACTATTACAATCTCTTTAATACTTAGTTATAAAATACACTTCACTTTTCTTAAAAAAATATTTTTAAATTAATTATTCTTATTGATATGATAATGTATTTTGTTTTTTATTAATATTGTTAGCCACTATTTATTATCAATACTTATTAATTAATATTATATTAGATACCAAATCCTTTACAAATTAAAAACCTTTATCTTCTTATGTCTTGTATTTTTCCCAGATTCTCTTTTTCTTTCTTTCTTTTAAAGTTTTCATTTGATTCATCTACTTGCACTGGAGAATTTGATTCTGGCTGGTGATTTGAATTTTACGTGGGGTGCTGAGGAAATCTGGGGAAGCACGGCCCATAGGGACCCACTGGGGCAATACTTCAAAAACCTTTTCTCGACATACTCCCTGATTGATGTGGAACCTCGGCCATTATCCCCCACGTGGTCTAATGGTAGGCTTGAAGAGCATATGATTTCAAAATGGCTTGATCGATATCTGTTATCTGAGTCACTTTTAAGTTCCTTTCATACATATAGATCGTGGTGCATGCAGACACATATCAGTGACCATACCCCTATTATTATGCAGTTCGAATTCGATGCTAGGCACAGGATATTCCCATTCAAATTCAATTCTGTTTGGCTAAAAGATGTGGATTTTGATGTTGGTGTCCGTACTCTTTGGGAAAATATAGATGTTTCGGGGGAGAGGTCGGCTATGGACAAGTTGGCTGTCAAGTTAAGGGCCCTTAAAGAACATACCATAAACTGGGAACGCTCCAAAAAACCCGAACAGACCTCTGAATTAATGGCTCTGGAATCAGAAATTGGTGATATCCGGGTGCATTCCCTGAGAATTGGATCCACTCCTTCTGTCAGATCTCGCCTGGCTCTGCTGGAGGAAAGAAAGCTTAAAATACTACTCAACCAAGAGGAGTCCTGGCGTTTAAAGAGTCGGTCTATCTGGCTAAAAGCGGGTGATCGAAACACTAAGTTCTTTCATCGTTTTGCTGATGGCCGCAGAATTCAAAACAACATTTGGGATCTGAATGATCATGTTGGGCGACGGATCCGTGGGGATGATGAATTAAAGGCTGAGGCGTCGCGCCATTTTCTTGATTACTATACTGACCCTAAAACTACTTCTTTGCTGGAACAGTTTAAACTTATTAAGGAATACCCTCGGATGTTCACGGATGAAGAGGGGGACAAAATTTTTGAGCCT
This sequence comes from Larix kaempferi, assembly GCA_027924585.1. NCBI lineage: Eukaryota > Viridiplantae > Streptophyta > Pinopsida > Pinales > Pinaceae > Larix > Larix kaempferi. Next base: position 9,511,056 of record BSBM01000047.1, on the reverse strand, counting down.
ATCTCTTGCTCTGAAGTTCAAAACACTCTACGGGCTTTAGCAAAAGATAAATCTTTTGGGCCGGATGGATGGACGGTGGAGCTATTCATACACTTTTTTGATATTATGGGAAACGATTTAAGGGAGGCGGTTGATGAGACTCGATCCTTGGGTTTGGTCTCTGGAGCACTAAATACCACTTATCTGGCACTAATACCTAAATCAACACATCCTGAGAGTTTTGATGATTTTCGTCCGATTGCTCTATGTAATATTGTATATAAGATTATATCTAAGGTAATTGCACATCGGATCAAGCCGATCTTATCCACTTTCATTTCTATGGAACAATATGGCTTTCTGGAGGGGAGGCAGATACATGATGCGGTTGGTGTGGCACAGGAGGTCTTTCATAGTATATCACAAAAGAAGATTGAGGTGCTCATATTACAACTTGACCTGGTAAAAGCCTACGACCGTGTCAACTGGACTTTTCTCAAGTTGATTCTAATACAGATAGGCATTCCGTGGAAGGTGATGAAGTGGATCATGGCTTGTGTCACGTCGGTCAACTATGCAGTGCTCATAAATGGCCAACCGACGGATTTCTTCAAAGCGTCCAGGGGTCTCCGGCAGGGATGCCCTCTTTCTCCCCTCTTGTTCCTATTGATCATTGAGGGTTTGAGCCTCTCCATTCATAAAGCAAAAATTGAGGGCTCCCTCATTGGTATTAAGATCTCGGTGGATGTTACTGTTACACATTCATTGTTTGTGGATGATGTGATGCTCTTTGGGCTGGGCATTTTGGCTGAATGGTTACAGTATAAGAGAATTCTTGACCTCTTCTGCAGTGTTACTGGTATGCTCATTAGTATGTTAAAATCGATTTTCCTGAAACACTCTTTGGAGGAAAACATTGAACATTCTGTCAGGGATTTGTTTCCTTTGCAATTTAAAGAGCTTACTGACGGCACAAAATATCTCGGATACTTCCTCAAACCTGCAAATTACAGAAAAAATGACTGGCTTTGGCTAGTTAAACGCTTCGATTCTCGAATCAACCATTGGAGTTTGAGATATCTTTCTTTGGGGGGTCGGATTACTTTGGCTAAGGCCGTCCTTCAGAACATGGGTGTATATTGGTTCTCACTCTGCAAAGTCCCGTCTTCTATTATGCATATTCTGCGGGGAAAAATTTTCCGGTTCATATGGTCTGGTGGAGGTGAAAAGAACAGATTTCACTTGATAAATTGGAAACGCTTGGCAAAACCATATTGCCTCGGCGGCTGGAATATTAAAAATATGGAATTGTTTGTGTTAGCTCTTCATGCAAAGATCCTGTGGCGCGTCTTATTTAATAACTCAATGTGGGGCCATATCACTCGGGCTAAGTATCTTAAAAAACATTCGGTCTCGTCCTGGTTCCGGCTTGACAGGAATTTAGTAAATGGCTCCTCCAACATATGGCGCGGGCTGATGGGGGCTTTCTCTGTTGTGGCAAAGTGGCTCTCTTGGATCCCTGGTAATGGCCGTGACATTAGACTCGGCTTGGATCCCATCATGGGGACTGCGCCCTCGTTTCACTTCTCTCCTGCACTTCTTGCACACCTTCGTGCGCGAGGGCTCTTCAATCTGTCACATGCTGCGGCATATAAAAATGGGGGGTGGATCACTGCTCGACAACTTGGTATTAATGGGGTTTTGGGCAAAGAATGGTCAGATTTCACCTTGCTCCTCTATCAAGCAAATATACATCTCAGGGATTCTCCGGACAGGTTGGTTTGGTCTTGGAATGTGGCTCATGGAATGGTTACTTCAAAACTTGCATATGATTCACTATTTGCTGATTGTATCCCGAAGGAGCTTTGGTGGCACTCGCGGGTCTGGAAACTTGCCCTTCCTCCGCGGATAAGATGTTTTATCTGGTTGGATTTGGGAAATAATATACTGACCTGGGATAACCTCTGTCGTCGTGGATTTATCGATCCTGGGTGGTGTCATCTGTGCTGTTCTTTTGAGGAGTCGGTTGACCATCTTTTCTCTTCGTGCCCACTCTGGAAGGAGCTTTGGATTCTCACGGTCTACTCGATTGGCTTAACTGTTGATTGGAACTCGGTCTCATTACTGGAGAGCTTCGGTAATTGGCTCTGCAATCCTCACTATGCCCGTTGGCTTGAACTTCCCTGTTACATGATGTGGGAGCTATGGAAGTCTCGTAATCGCCTTATTTTTGATGGGACACCTATTAATCTGCACTGGCTCAGTGGCCGTATCATTGCTTCTTTTACGGAGTACAATTCCAGCACTGCTCTATCAGGTGGCACGACGGTCACTTCTGGTTTACTCCCCGGTTATTGCATGGCTCCCCTAGTTTTAATGTTCCCTTGTGGCTTCTTTGATGGGGCTGCGGCCGGGGGTGGTGGTGGGTGTGGGGCGGGGGCAGTGCTACATCTAAACACCTCTCTCACCTACCGGCTACTTTTAAACTTGGGTCCTGGTACTAATACTCGCAGTGAGTTATGTGCACTCTGGCTCCTTCTTTTCTATGCCCGGCGCTTACAGGTTTCCTCTTTTGTTGTAATGGGAGACTCTTCAACCATTATTTCTTGGGCTCTGGGGTCTTCCGCACTGAATGTGTTGATACTCACTGAATGGATGGCAGCTGTAAGGAAATACATTTGTGAATCTGAGCATATTCATTTTGCCCATGTTTTCCGCGAATCAAATTTGGAGGCGGATTTCCTTTCCAAGAGGGCTCTGATTTCGCCAGCTGGACACATTATGTGGGAGGAATGGCATGAGGACCTTCTTTCCTCTCGGGGCTCGATTGACCTGCTTTGGAGATGACTTATTTTTTTTGGATCTGATATGGGATTTTTGGTATTTTTTCCTCTTGATTATATGCGGATATACTTTGGTGCAGGTACTTAGTTCACTTTTCTCCAACTACTTGTTGGACTTTTGATATGGTTATGGTTTTGCGGCTCTATTGGACTATTGATCTGGTTATGGTATTGCGACTCTATTGTATATATAGACTTTTGTGTCCAGGCCTCTGGCTGTTTTGGACTTCTATATACGCAGACTTTACATGTAATTTGTATTGACACCTTGATACATTGCTACTTATCGACTGTTGGACTGAGTATGTGATTGGGGGCTCATTTGCCCGTATGTTCTTATGGGGATCTTGTGCCCGTGGATTTGGGGCACACATGCCCGTATGCTTTATGTTTATATGTTCTTGGGGATTGATGACCTGATGTATTATTCCTATTTACTATTTCACTTTATTAATAGTAAGATAAATTTATGTGTGAAAAAAAAGTTTTCATTTGATATTCATTTATACAATTTAAAAACCTTTATGTTCTTAATTGTCGTGTATTTTTCCCAGATTCTCTTTTTCTTTCTCTCTTTAAAAGTTTTCATTCGGTTGAGTAACAACGATGCCAATTGTCAAATTTTAACGCCAAGAAAATAAAGAGAAAATCATTTAATTTTATTGTTTAAACATTATTATTAATTACGCTGATAAGCGTTAATATCTTATATTTTTGGGACTGAACCTCATCGAGTGGATCATCAAGATCCAGGAGAAGGTCACAAGTGTATGGATGGGATGATTTCAATGATCGTCGTTCTCGTTAGTCTTCGTTATGGTTAACTAACTAAGTAGTTGGATTTCACATGTTTAAATATAAAATTATGTTTTGGAGATCCAATAAAGTACGTTGTTATTAATATAGCATCATAATAATATTAATTAATTGAAATGTAAAAATATTTGATTTCTATTAATTATTTTAGGAATTTTATTTATTTCATAATATTTTTATTAAATGATATTTAATGTTGATATAAATTTAAAAAATAATTTCATTGCTATCTATATTATCTATTCTCATTATAACAATATTTTGCAAATTTCAAAACAACTAATTTTGAAAAACCCAAAGCATAACTACATGGTAACTGTGGTTTATAATGAATATCCAAAATTAAATATACCTAAATTAATAAACTTAATTCAATATTTATGCAAACACATAGACTCCTCGAACAACATGATTATTAATCCATTCAAATTACTATAACATTTTTCTTAGAATTTAGAGCATAAAACATGAATATATTCATTTTCCATAAACTATAAGAGTATTGTTTAATTACAATATATGACAATAATCACTTTCTTTTGAATTTAGACCATAAAACATGAATATATTCATTTTCCCTAAACTATAAGAGTATTGTTTAATTACAGTATATGATGATAATGACTAAACATTTGTTAAAAAAAACTTAGGTCATAAAACATGAATATATTCATATTCCATAAATTAAAAGAGTATTGTTTAATTACCAATGATCTAAAAAATATGGAGTGTAGAGCTGATGATACAATATAAATTTGAAAATGAAAAAGTAAGAAAAAAAAAATATGTTTCATTTTCCCAAATATTTAAGCAACCTCAAAAGCAAACACTTATGATATATTTTAATACAAAGCAAAATAAGTGTGTTTTTCTAAGGAGGATAAATATTATTATGAAATAAATTTAACTAAACAGTTATGATGTGTCTCTTACTCTCATTAAAAGGATGGACCTCTACCTCATAACTTGAGCTAAATCATTCTTTTTAGCTGTGTTTGGATAGAAAATACTTAATTATCAAGGCTTATGTTGCATTGTGTTGTTCATCAAGGTTATGTCGCATTGCGACAATGCCCAAGATGTGAAATTTGATGTATATCAAGGTTTATGTCACATTGTGAAGTTTATCAAGGCTTATGTTGCATTGTGTTGTTCATCAAAGGTTATGTCTCATTGCAACAATGCCCGAGATGTGAAATTTGACGTTCATCAAGGTTTATGTTGCATTGCAACAATGCCCGAGATGTGAAATTTGATGTTCATCAAGGTTTATGTCGCATTGTGATGTTCATCAAGGGTTATGTTGCATTGTGACATTCATCAAGGGTTAGATGCGGCATATTCACAATGTCAAATTTGATGTTCATCAAGGGTTATGTTGCATTGCGACAATGACCAATATGTGACACATATGCCGACACAACACAAGATGCGAAATATTCACAATGCAAAATTTGATGTTCATTAAGGTTTGTGTTGCATTGTGATGTTTATCAAGGCTTATGTTGCATTGTGGCATTCATCAAGGGTTATGTCGCATTGCGACAATGCCCAAGATGTGAGATTTGATGTTCAACAAGGTTTATGTCGCATTGTGATGTTTATCAAGGGTTATATTACATTGTGGCATTCATCAAGGGTTAGATGCGACATATTCACAATGTGAAATTTGACGTTCATCAAGGTTTATGTCACACTGTGATGTTTATCAAGGGTTACGTTGCATTGTGGTGTTCATTAAGGGTTATGTCGCATTGCGACAATGCTCAGTATGTGACACATATGCCGACACAACCCAAGATGTGATGTTCATCAAGGGTTATGTCGCATTGCAACAATGCCCAAGATGTGAAATTTGATGTTCATCAAGGTTTATGTCACATTGTGATGTTTATCAAGGCTTATGTTGCATTGTGGTGTTCATCAAGGGTCATGTCGCATTGCGACAATGCCTAAGATGTGAAATTTGACGTTCATCAAGGTTTATGTCGCATTGTGATGTTTATCAAGGGTTTTGTTGCATTGTGGTATTCATCAAGGGTTAGATGCGGCATATTCACAATGTGAAATATGACGTTCATCAAGGGTTATGTCGCATTGCGACAATGTCCAAGATGTGAAATTTGATGTTCATCAAGGTTTATGTCGCATTGTGATGTTTATCAAGGCTTATGTTGCATTGTGGCTTTCATCAAGGGTTATGTCGCATTGCGACAATGCCCAAGATGTGAAATTTGACGTTCATCAAGGTTTATATCGCATTGTGATGTTTATAATTATTTTTTTAACTAAAAAATAATTAAATGATATTTTTTATAATATATTATTATATTATAAATAATTAAATTATTTTATTTTAATAAAAACTATTATAAAAAAAACATTATTAACGTGTCAAATATACCATAATGTTAATAAATATCTCCAAAATATATGAGAATATTACACATATCTCCAATATTAATAAATTGATAATGTTAATTAATTATAATATAATAATTAATTAATTAAATAACAAATAATTATTTAATATATTATTAATTATTTAATTAATTAATATTATCATTCACTAAATTATTTTATAATTATTTTGTTTAATTACTTATTATTTTATAGTAGTGTTTAATTAATAATATTGTTTAATGAACCATTATTATTAATCAAACAATTAAAATATGGATTTCATTAAAATCATTAAATAATATTAATCTATTAATATTTTTAATTAAATAATCATTAATTAATTAATTAAGTAATATTATTATTAACTAAATAACTATAATATGAATTAAATTATTTTATAATTATTGTGTTTAATTAATTATTATAAAATAATAATATTGTTTAATTAAACAATGTTATTAATCAAACAATTAAATTATGTATTTCATTAAAATTATTAAGCAATATTATTGTAAATTAATATTTCGGAGATATGTGTATGTGCACACTCGTTACTAGCAACAACAACATTAATAATATTAATGTGTCTGAATACATTGATAGGTGTAAATGGGGCACATAATTTTCATATTAATGTTTTTTCCTATAGTATGTGTCCCATTTACGCCTATCGGTGTATTTAGACACATTAATATTATTAATGTTGCTGTTGCTAGTTACGAGTTAATCATTTTCTATAATAATTATTTAATTTAATTGTTTAAACATTATTATTGATTATGAGTTGTTGTTCAGTTGCGTCCGAACTATGCCAAGTCAAATTTCAATGTCAAGAACATGGATCTTCTGAAATGTTGATTAGATAGAAGAATTCTGGTATATATAATTTTTGGATATGCCGATCTTTTCCATTCCTTCAAATATTTATGGTCCGATTCTACCTTTTCATCATTTATTCCACCTGTCATTCAGTCAACATCCATGAAACCACTCCATCCGAAAAACGAAGAATCTTAACAGGACTAATGCTAGCTTATGTTCCGAATTTCTACGTTGACAGAACATTGGAAATCCCATCGGCTTATCTTCAAAGTACAATGTATCTAAATTACACCAAAATGCCTGAATTTTTATATATTACGCTTCTTTGTTGCATCTGCCCAGAGTCTTTCACCCTAGGTGTCCTTCTATCTCTTTCCTTTCCTTTCCTTGAGTTTTCTGGGAGTAAGAGGCATGGGATTCCGAACTCAGCAAGCTTAGCATCTGTGCACTTGAGTGTTATAATTAATTGAGTCCGGGAATCCCATCTTTGTATTGTGCCTTTGCAAGAAATTCTTCATTCCTTCATTAACTTATTTAATTAAAGAATGTAACAGTTAGTTGAGACATAGACAATATGTGATTACAACTAAACATGGAGAACAAGTAAAACATAAGTGTTCATGGCACTTAACTTGTGACATATCCTTGTTCATAGGCCACAAGTTAAGTTGTTATGCTAGTAAGCAAATATATTTTCAAATTCATTTGTCTCTGTGGTCATTGTAGTCTCTACTCATGAACCACTAAGTTTCAAACAGGTAACCTTACCCAAAAAGTGTTAATAAAAGTGTCTTAACAGTACACTCAATCATCTTTTATTCTATACCAAGTAGAAAATACTCATTCACTTATCTTAATTTCTGTCCATTATTTCTCCAATAACATATTTGAAAATTTCCATACTTATTGATATATCCATGTTCAATATTTCTTACTAAAATTTGTCATTATTTGTCTTCTTCATCTAAAACCCAATAAAAGCTCTCCATCTTATATTCCAAATAACATATTGTCTGCACCTTTGGTGTACATAATGATATAATTAAATGACTTGACTTTGTGTACTGGCAACTTTTATCATTGATATTCTTAATTTCAACCAATACTGAGTCAATGGACAGATTATAAAATAAGTTCTATGATCATAAACGTACCTTACTGCAATATACTTTGTCTAAAATTCATTAAAATTTATGGTCATTTATTTCAAACCACAACACTGAGCAAAACGAGGAACCACATGCATCGCAGTCTCCATTGTTCACTGTACAACACGAAAACTTTCCAGTACATTAATATAATAACTTTCTTCCCTATTTCTGTTTTCAATTTCATATATATTTCTGGTTTTAATGGCTTACATTTTTCACTCGAAACAAAATTCTTGTGTCTATTTGTGGATTTTTAATTATTTATTATTAATCGTTACCTACATTTGCTGCATGCTTTGGATGTTTCACCGATTGGTCAAATTTCAATGTCAAAGAGCATGGATTTTGGGTATGTATAAGTAAGAAGATGTATAAAGAATGGAGGATTTGGGCGGAATTGGTTTTCGATTTTGATGGTAGAAACAGATTTAACATCATCAAAAATCTTTGGAGTATCCAAAATTTCAAAATTAATATCATATTTTTTTAAAAGTTGTAAGAAAACTTATGCGATAGACATGATTCAATGCTCCGGAACCTCATAGCATTGTTAAGGCTTCGCAACTCGTGATATACCACAGGGTCCAACAGTTATACTCAGCCCAATTTTTCAGAGCACTAACCAGGGAGGATTAGGACCATACCCATGATCGTATAACCCGACTACCTAGAAGTATGTGCGTAGTAGCTCCCCGATTGTTGTTTCGGTGTATTGATTTTCCAAGACGACCAAATGGTTGACTGAGTTGGTTATAGGAATCCTAGAAGGGCCTCCTGATATACTCAAGGTACGTGGGAGCTCAAATCCGTAGTGGTGCTATCTAATGCACAACCATACGACAAGAGCCTTCTGATATACTACCGAGTATGTGAAGTACCTTTATATATACCCAAGGGTACGTGAAAGGTCATTCGATATATCGGTTGGTACGTGGAATAACTACAATCCCCTGGGATGCAGTGCAAGCAGATAATGACAGCTGCCACGCTTAAAGACATCGGAACATGTCTCTAACTTACACACAAGTTTCTATACAGTTTTAACCTAATGATACCATTAAATTTTATCTTGACGGTTAGGTGAACTCATGAGGTGAGAGATTGAAATGTAAAAAAGATGCAGATCCTAACTATATATGTAGATGCAAATATTATCTTTTGATTTCAATGAAAACTATCTATGGTAAGGAGAAATATTTTTTCTGTTTCCGATGATAAAAATCAAACAAGTGCCCCTATACTTCAAGATCTACCAAAAGATAAACGAAGCATTTCTTTCATTAATCCAACAAAAACAAAAATAACACACCAAATCTAAGTTTTTTTTTTCATACTTAAACGAATCTACGCAATATTGAAAAGAAGAATTCCTCTCTAGAATGCAATAACTCTAACATTCCCCAATAGGGATCCAAGAAGCGATAAGAAAATCAAAATGTACGAATCTTTCAGTCTTTGGAAAGATTTGTAAAATCTTGAATATATTTGAAATTTTCAAAGAAATGATAGATCAATTTTTCACAACCAATAAAATTCAAGCAAATGATTATCTTTCCAAACTTTTCAAACATCTACCAATGAAAAGTTCCAAAGCATGAAAAAATTCTACAATGATTTCCAAGAAATGAACTTGAAACGAGGATAATGAAGCCCTTTGGTTTTCCAATAAATGTATCGAATGAAATCTGATGACTATAACGCTTTCCATATCTATGAGTAGAAAACAAGATAATACACTACTGCACTCTAATCAATTGGAAATTCTTAAAGAAAAAATTATCACCTAATAATCTCAAAGATACTTAAAATAATCAAAGTCACCACAACTAATTGTAGGAAATCTTGGAAGTAAGATCTAATGAATCAAACAGATTAGGTGAAAATGGTTAGGATTCACAAGACTGAGCAGATTGATGGGGGGTTGAAATTTCCCACATAGACCAAACACTCGCTTGACTAGCTAAGACCCTAATCGACACTAAAAACTTCACAATCAAGCTAAATAATAGTACATGCTGAGTCTAGGGATTCTGTGACTGTAAGTTGCAGTGCACAGAGCTCTAAAAATCAGACCAAAAACCAAATGGAGAAAATTGTAAGACTGGGTACCAAGCAACAGAGGGCGACGTGCCTTGCTATTATGCACCAGAGAGTTGGGAGGTCCAACAACGCATGCTACACACTAGGTAAGTGTGTCAGCGACGCAAGATGTCAAAGGCTAGAACGCTTCAACGACACAACCTTCTCATAGAATAGGTGCGTCAGAGATATAGTGATGCATGTGATAGACAACCTAGGTGCGTTGGGAGGGGATCAACCAAAAAATATAAAAAGTTCTAAAAAAAAAAAGGTAACAGGTCCAATACGAATCCTAAACAGAGTCTGGATAACCTAGAGACTCTTTGATGATCAGATCCAAAGGTGGGAGGCACTTTAGAGGCTAAGAAGTTGACTAAAAGGAAATTAATGAAACAAAAAAAATGAGATTAAAGCTATGGATATATGTCCCCAGTATGGTCGCCTTATTTTTTTACGGACAATTTGTATGAGCAGACTCAAATAGATCTCCCTAGTCCAAGTGGATCTCGAACAAATAGATACACAACGCCAGTTACTTTCCTAGATCAATAGAAATGCAGGGTAGACGAAGAGACGACTTACCTCAAGTCTGCAGTTCCTTTATCCTTGTTTCTCCAGGCTCCAAAGTCTTCAGATATTCAGCTACAAAACCTTGTCAAGCATGTGGAAACAAGCAAACGGTAAATCATATAAACATGAATTGATCTAGATTAAGAGTTAAGGAGGAAAATCCTAAGTATTATCAAGACAACAACACTTATGGAAAGAACTTGTATTGATGTAATAATTAGAAGTACATAAGGAATAAATGTCACAACCCAATCCTTAACGTTGCAACTTCCATACAACAATCCTAGCCTCCAAAGTAGAATGCTTGCCTCCAAAGGATGAGTGAGTATCACCTAGAGAAATTTCACCAGCATAAGAGTAGTATAATCCTTCCTCCCTTTACAATGGAGAGAGGTTCCATATTTATAAGGCTAAAGGGCTAGGATAAGTTGAGGATTTAGGGGAGAGGTCTAAGGGATCATCCAACTAGGTTAGGGGGTCGAATGCCAGGTTTCCTAGCATCTAGGGATAGGCCTCCATGTCACCAAGCTTCGAGAAGTCGCTCGAAGCTTCCTTTTATCCACTTTAACCAACTCCGATGCACTTTGCATGAATATAACCTGCGCTAGAATTGGATCAACGCACCTTGTGTAAAGGCAGAAGGAGTCATCAACGCACTCTTCTAAGGTGTGGAGTGCATCACCAAGGGTTTGACGCTCCTTGATGGAAAGCAAGGTGCATCGGGGTGACTACAAATTGTGGAAAGGGAAGGACAACAACCTTTCTCTTGACTTTTTAGCCAAGGGACTTTAGGGATGAAGGAATAGAACTGATACATGGCTCATGATGATGAGATTTTGGTGTAACAGGATTTGGAAGGGAAAGCCTTGACATTACCTTTTCTTTCAAGTTTTGACAGCATAACCCCTTCCAAAAATGTACCTTTCATCTAGTGGATTTGAAGAGCGGTTTATTAGGTCTTCATACATCCCCATCTCTTCTTCCAAATGACATAGAGGGACTTATCCTAGGCTTTAGCATATCCACACCCTCCTTATTTATCAGAGACCGATCCAAATGGGTAAATAATAAGAGATCGTGTTACCATATTGTGGGCATATTTGACAATACTTTCATCTGTCTATCCCACCGGTACATAGTATGAACCTGAAAACCAATTTGGACCTTTTGCTATGCATCATCGAAAATGATGCTCTAGTGTTTGTTATTTTGTGTATCATGTAGGAAGGGCATTTTCCCCAAATTAGATATATCTTGATTGGGACATAATGTTTGTTTGTAATATCTAAAGTGAGCATGATTGTTAAATATTTGTAAATATTTCAACATGACATTTACTCTTTTACGATATTTTGTAAGTTTGGAATCATCAATAGCATGCCTTTTTTTCAACAGAACATTTGGATAATGATGCCTGCAACTTTACACTTAATTTTCACATTTGAGGGCCATCAAGGTTTCCAATACTTTTACTTGGTCTTGGCTATGGTTTTTCTAGGGGTACTACCTGCTGGGGTTTGCATCTAGGTCATCCTTAAAATATGCATTCAAATTTGCTTCTAGATCACAACCCGATGGCATTATGGAGCATTTTTTTATTACCATGAACAAATTTTAGTATTGCAACTCTGTTAGCATACAAAATATTCTTGAGTTCCATCTGGAGATGCAACATTCGATCTCAATGAACTTTGTTTGGCATGTATTTGTTATTTTTATAATCTGACCTATGAGGACATGGGATAATTCATTAAGTGAACACCTTACTATACTTGTCGTATTACAATGCTAGAGTGTCATCCTTGCATTTCTTATTTACCATCATAGATCCATCTTAAACCCGTATCTATCAAGCACCAAGAGGGATACAATTTCTTGAGGTGTATTTCTTTTTTAAAATTTAAACTCAAGATATTTGATCTCTCTTGATTTATAGATCCAGGTTTAAGTTTTAAGTTTTTATTTTATAAACTAACATCTATTTTTTAATTAATTTTCATAATATTTTATTTTATGAACCAACATGATTTTTTTTTAAATACTTTCCATAATTTTTTATTTTATGAGCTGACATGAAATTTTTTAATTAAAAAATTACTTTTTACGTTTTATTAGATGTAACGCTGCATCATACACGTTACAACATCTCCCCCATACTGGGCTGTAGAGCACCTCGTTTCACTCGGTGCAATAATGGAACTAGGATGAACAAAGTTTATTACATTTGTTAGATTTCAACTAATTTTCTCTACAAGCTAAGGAAATAAATGAATTGGTGATGTTTTTTAATTCACGAGTTTGTTAGCATAATAATGTAGTCTTTATAGTTTTGGAATATATGTTCTATCTCTTATCATCATTTTTCATGGTACTAACAATATTTGTAATATGATGTAGTTGTGAGGGACCCTGCATGAGGTCTTTCTATCCAAATAGAGAATTTGGAGAGGATTCCAACTATGAATCTCTAGGTTTAACAAAGCGCAAGTAAGGTTAAGTTCAAGATGCCACCACTTCTTGTAAACGGGATGCTAGTTTTTGAGCTTTTCCAATTCTTATTATTATCTTGATTTCCCATGATTACTCGTATTTGGTGCAGGATATACAAAAATTCTACTTCCTAAACTGTAAGCATAATAAGCATCAGTACAACTTGATAAAATGGTATGCTATTTAAAGTAACACGTTGTCTTATGGACATGAGTATATTCATGTGAACATATATAATATATATTGACATGGTGTGTGGAAGGTCCCATATATAGCTTCATTCTTGGGGGGTGTCAAGCTTGGCGCAGATGGTCATAAAGACCTGTTTGAATGGGTCACTAGACAACTTACAAAACTTAACGATCAACGTGATGTTGTACAACTTTTGAAATCGACATACCTTGCTCTACATGTATGACATACTGTAGTTGTCCATATTTTTATGTAATCATTGTCTTTGGAATATTTCATTGAAAATTCTATGGATATTAGGACAATTCATACTAGTGATTTTACTATCTATAATTGTTAAATTAGAACACATACTATTTTTCCTTTTTTCAGACTAGTTTCCTAGCTATTATAGTTTTTATCGCTTGATTCTTGGATATTAGATCTTTCCTTTTTTACAATAGCTTAGATACCAGATCACATTTGCACTCACACTTTGTACTAACAGATTGTACATTATTTTAGTCCCATGGACTTACTTCTATGGTCATTTATTGGACATTAATAAAATTAGCTTATATTAAAAGAATATTTCTTCCAAAAGGACCGTTTTTAAAGTTTGTTTCCTTGACATAATTGTATATGATTTTTTTGTTGTAAAATTATTCAAACAAAATAAAAAAAATTGGGTCCTTGGGTTGTCCAATTTTAAACAGACTTCAGTATTTGATATTGAGCTCAATTAAAGACTCCTCCATTGTAAGAGCTTATTGGATGGCATAAGATTTCTTGTAATTGCATTCTACACAGAACAATTCTTATAGATTATATATGGTCTTGTTGTTCATTTGGAATATGTACAACAACATTTCATTGTTCGATAAGATAATTTTATTAATGTCCAAAATCACCACAAAAGTAGTTTAATAGGAATTTAGAGTACAATAGTGTTGATATAAAGAAGGGGTATAAAAGCAACTCCTATATAAAGCAAGATGCATAATGTGAAATACTAATCTAAGCTAAGATCTGAATATTGAATACTAATAGTGGAAAGAAAACTTGGAAGAAAAATGGAACCAAAACCTAGAATACAAAGACTGCCCGTGTATCAGGGTCTGATAGAGTTAGGTCCCCTAAACATTTGAGCCGAAATGGAAGAAACATATTATGAAGTCAATTTTGTCTATATTACGAATTCTTGCTTGTTTTCAATGCAAACTCTAGATGGAACATTTTTAGGGTGTTGATTTTGCAATGCAAACTCAATTTTGTGTTCTAATGCAATTTGTAGCCCCTTAGAGTTGTTTCTAGGTCAACAAAATATGGTCTAGTTGTTTTCATGTCATCGGTGGGATGTATATTTGCAGATCTTTCATATGGAAAAACGATTTTACTAGGAAAGAGTGAGGTTAAGATTAAAAAATTGATACCCATCAAGTCACTATAGTGTCTTTGTTATATTTGGACCTTTCTTTGCTTGGATGCATGTCTCTTCAACTATTCATTTTGTGATGTTTGTAGCTAGAGCAACTCACTAAGATATTTGAGGTTTGTAGATCTATAGATGAATATAATTAGATGGGTGATTCTAAGTTTCCACAGTACAATAATTTCAAGCCATAAATACAGATGTAGAGACATGATAGGGAGTCTTTTAAAAATTAAGAACTTTTAACTCTCTGGGGTAGAAGGAAATTTCTTGTTTTAAGTTTAGTTTTTTGGGCTTTGTATTATTTGAATTGTTTCTAAAGTCTTGATGTAAGTTGATGTAAGAGGTTCCCATCTACCATTATCCAATCATAAAACACCTAGAAGGTATTCCGATGAGTTATTTGTCTTTGGAAAGATGGAAATGATTGTTTGACAACCCAATGATGATAATTCATAGCCCCTTCATTAAATTTACTTTGACCACAATTTATTGTTTTTTCAGTGCATTGAAATCAAAATATGCTAGTGAGAATGTTGTAAGATATTCATACTTTTCCCATTTCCTCTCTTTCACTATATGTGACAATTCCATAGTACATACTAGGTCTTTAGGACAACTTCATGTCCAATGGGCTTAAGTTTTTAACCTTTCTGTCCCGAGGATATCACTCCAGAGTTGGAGGAGCTAGACTTTTTTTGTACATAAGTCCATACCACTTGGGACAAGATTAAATATTCTGCCATTATGGATTTTGATTTCCATTTTGTTAACCCAGTTTTGAAGCAACATGGACCCAGCTTGAAGCTTCAATGGCTCCTAAGTGTCCACAGTAATTTCAAACATTTCCATGGCTTGAGAGATTAACTACCACCTAGAAAACCACAACTGAGAATAAATATTTCCAAGGATTTGTATCCATTCTTATAGAGATGATAACTTTAATTCTTTGTAGCCTGGTAGGCTAGCTCGAATGTTTGAGTGCTTTGATATTCATGCAGGAGGTCTCAGGGTTGATCCCCTAGGTTGGTTGACTCTGATGCATCACCATTAATTTCAGACTATGAGAATGAGGCGTGTAAGCTACTCACCAATGAATACTCTCTTAGATTTGAAAGCATCCAAGTGTAATTCAAATGAATCATAAATAATGCAAAGGAATCATTCCTAAGTATTGCAGGGAGCATTTTCGTATCTATTCATTAAACCTCCAAAGGAAACAAGCACTAGAAGTAGAAAGATAAGTTGAAGTTTATATTAATGTTTAATAAAGACCAAAATAGGTTAAAGGGACTTATAGTGATTACAACCAACAAAAATAGCCCAATAAAATCAGATGGGTGTAAAGAAACCCCCCTAAAGGTGTGCTAGACCAACTTACAAATGGTCTTCCCTTTAGCCCACATGGGTAATTGTTGTTATGTGTTAGACTGATTTTTTTAACGGCAGCAGCTCCACATAATATATTAGCATTGAGACATGGCTGAATTGAAATCTGAGATCATATTACTTTTCAAAATTTGCACCTTGCCACCTGAATGAAGAAAGAGATGGTAACTTGTTTCTTTCTCTGCTTACACAAAACATCAAAGGAGGGGGGGATACTTAAATTCTCTTCAAATTGTGACAGTTGAACAGTTTCGTGTGTAGGAAGATATACATAGAACATGCAACAAGAACTACTATTTTAAAAATCTGAAATCTGAAATCTACATAGAACTAGTATTTTTTTTTAATTCCCCATAGTGGTCGAATATCCGACGACCTTTCCAAAGATTCTGACGACCTTACCATACCACCGAAGGCAATGTCGTCAAACATACTCCTCCCTACTTTGTATTTGCACCATATGTACCTTAAATTCTTTTCATTAAAAAATCACTACTTAATCTTTAGTTTAAAAGTCATTAAGAAGCCACCACTTGATGTTAGGTTCAAAAATAATATAAAAATAATAATGAAATCTATAGATAATGTTAAATCTCGAATGTCTCAAACATCTATATTTGACATCTAGCTAGAATATAACCTTGAATTAGATTATTTCTATTATTATTATAAAAAACTAAGGGTAATGGGAACATATAAGTTTTGTGTTCCTAAAAATTTGAACATCAATTTTAATATCCCATTGAACTCAATGGGATCTACCAAACTTGGAGATCTTCAAAACACCAAGTTTTCCTTGAACCCCACTCTAAATCACTAAATCAAAAGTTAATTGTTGGCTAATGAGTCAATTATCACACTCTTTTTTCATTAAATGTGATTGAAGCGTACATATGCAAAGCCTCAATTCAAGTCATTAATAACTCCAAGGGATGGTAACAATTACCCTTTCAAAATATGAGTATAGTCATCATTATTATTATGTTGGATTTTTTTCAATTTAATTATTTTTCAAGGAATAATTTTATGGAAAACATTTCAAGTATTTTCATGGATGGTAAATGGAGTAAACCAGGGAACCTTGATGAGGGGATCAATAAAATTGAACCAATGACGTCCCCGATTTTTTGGGAAGAGATGGCATATTTGAATCATGATTGCTTGAGTTAACCATAAAGCTTCGCTTTAAATTTTTTATGAAGTAATAGTCTTTAAATTGCAAAGAGTGAATTTGTAAATAATTAACTAAATATAAACCATATTAAACGAAATTAATACCTTTGTTTTGGATGAATCTATCTAACTTTCAGGGGTGGCTTGTGGTCTAATAAATTCGACCTAAGGAATCTAAGGGGCATCTAAGTTGTCAAAATCACTCGAGGATCGTACTCGGCCAGGGCCACACCAACCCTTAACATGGCTAGATATTTTTGGTCCAATTTGGTATGTGTGTTAACACCCAAAAAGTGCTCACTAACTCATTTCCTTATTCACATGACCTATTTGTCCACTTTTCCACCATTTGAGCCTCTAAAGCCATCAAAAGGTCACCAAAAGACCATAATACACTCCTTTTTCCCCTCAAAATGAATATTTTTCCTCACAAAGCATAAAAAACCCTCAAAAAGGGTCCAAAATTCCCAAAAATATTAAAAAGGGAATAAAAATATTAAAAATATTCAAAAAAGGAAAAAGGAGGGAAAAGGTACTTAAACCATGTTGGTCAATACCATTGGTTTCCTCAAAACCATAATGGTATTCCCCACCACCAAAAACTATAAAAAGGTGGTAGGGGCTCCTCACTTTCCATCCATCCATCATCCTATCCTCACACTGTCAAAATCTCTCATGAGACTTTTGGCCATTTTCAGCATCTTGGAGAAGAGACCTTTGGAGCTTGGAGCTACTCACCTTGGGAGTTGCTCAACACAAATCCTCACCATTTGAGGTATCTTAACACAAAACACCTATTCTTTTATTTCTTGTTCTTGAGTCGTTTTAAAAAAATTTATTTGTTATATGCACATGCTAGTTTAGATTTAGATTTAATTTATAATTGTTTTTGCTTTCAATATTGAAATTGCTATCAAATTGTTGATAGGTGCCCATTGCACAAAGCTTGGTTGAAAAACCAAGCCAACAGTTTTTGGTGACTCCGTTGGCTTTGAATTCTTAGATCTCAGTTTTTTGCTTTAGATCTTAGCTTTTGTTAGTTTTAATCATTTTAATTCATAGATCTTCCATCCTAGATAGCAGATCCATTGCTATTCTAGATATTGGCCCTTTCTATTGCCATTAACAGCCTGAAATTACCATTTTCAGATTCATTTTTTAGTGTCTGTTTTATGGCTTTCACCTCATGGCTTTTCGCCCGACAGTCACGTGGCTCATCGCAACCTCGCGGCTTTTTTCTGCGCGGCGTGGTGCGGCTTCACGGCCATTTTACGCGCTGCACATCGCGACTGTGTGACCGAAACCCGTGCTGCACATCATGGCTTCACGGCTGAAACCCACGCTGCACATCACGACTGCGCGGCTGAAACCCACGCTGCACATCGCAGCTGTTTTTCCAAAACCCGCGATGCAATTTTTTTGAATTCGGCCAATTTTTTGAAAATATTTTTTTCTGTAGTTTTTTCCCATTTAACATATTTTACAGCATTAATTTTTCTGCATTTTTACAGCCATACTAAATCTTTTACTATTTATATGTGCTCCATTAAAAGTCTTTAAAAAATTTCAGCAATTGAAAGAAAGATTTTCCGCATTTTATTTATATCAAGGTTTTACTGTTTATTTGCTCAATACTTTGCCCAAGCAATTTTTAAGAGATCCATTTATTTTTTGAAATATTTATGTTATTTGCTTTCCTTCAAATTATTTCAAAGATCCATTATTTTTTAATAGTTTTTTCAAGCATTTACATTTCAAAAACGCCTTTATTTTTTGCAAAACTAGAAGCGTCTTTTCTTTCATTTGTAATCAATCGCCCAAGCGAGGCAAATCAATTTCAATTTAAATACCACACTTGCACCCACTCTGCCACATAATTTAAACTGAGCCTTAAAATTTACCTTAACTCAACAAACTTTTAACCCCACTTGGGGAGCACTTAAATAATCTTGTAGTTAGGTAGAATTGAGAGGATAGGTGTACCAATAACACCTCTCAATTATTTACATTTGAGACATAGTGGTTGTCTTTAGGGTCCAAAAATCTCTTATAATTTTGACACGGTTATCAACCAATTTATCGGGAAGGCCTCTCCCTTAGAAGGTTTGAAGTAGCTAGACTGGTTCTGGAAGTCTGAGTGGAATACCGCAATCCATTCAGTAACCGAAGGATACCTTTCGAAGTTCTCGGTGTACACCTAAGAGGGTGTACAACGGCGATAGAACCAAACTGCAGATTCACCCAACCGAACATGTCATGAACGGGGTATCCTAGTTGCCACTCTTTAGGATTGTCTACCTGGTATCCCTCCCGGTAGGGGGATATCTAGCCGTTGATTCAACACTCTATATTGTCTGACTTGGATTTCATCACCTTGCAGAGGATATCATTTGTTGACTCACAATACTTCTAGTTAGGTGTTTGCATGATACATTACCCAACTTTGGTCTAGTAACACCCCTTTTTTCTAGGAACTGTTTGACTTTTGGTATTCTGACCAATTTTGTTGCATCCCTCCACTTATTATAGCACAACTGCTATAATAAGTGCTTTTTGAGGTTGGTTGTTGGCCTGAGAGCCTTTATTTTTTCACTCTCCTTTTGCACTCATTGTTGCATTAGGGTTTCGAGTTTTTTACATCACCACCTTACACTGAAATTTTTAAAATATTTCTCACCATTGAGAATTTAAGACGATCTCATCGTCTTCAGGGTGAACCCCCTCAGTTCGGTATACTTGTCTCTGCACGTCATCCACGTAGAGCCTTATCCCTTGAATCGACACGTCATCGACCAAACACACAGTCATCCGATTCTGACATGCCTCACTTCACATCTGATTTTGAGGCTGAATCCGAAAACCCTACTGAAATATCACCAACCAACCTCATGGTTGGATCACAATATGACCCACTTTTCACAAGTACTATTGGAGATACATCCATAAACCCTTCTACTACTGTGCCACCCATGGTAACAAAAACCCCTTTAGGCATGCCTAATATAGGGGCCACTCCACCTTTAGGTATGCCCAACACAGGACTACCTCCTATTATGGGTATGCCCAACATAGGAATCACACCACCTCTCATTACCACAACCCGGATCCCAGGAATTCTTGGCACTATTCCTAACCCCTTTGCAACCCATGTTGCACTTGGGAGTGCTGGCCCATCCCAAACCATAACAGTTGGAGGACACATACCTTCAATACCTAGCATACCCTTAGGGGCTACTAGACCACTACATAATGCCACCATTAATAGTTATGTCCCAGTTGCTACGCCACACCCATCTGCTAGTTTACCTTACATGGCTAGTCTGAACTTACCAGACCTAGCCAGGCTAACCAACGATCCTATCAGGCACAACCCTACATGGCCACCCATGCCTACAAAGCTCCCCTCGGACATCCCCAAGTTTGAAGGAAAACCTGGGGAGGATCCCGAAAACCACATAATGTCATTTCACCTATGGTGTTCATCTAACTCCATAGTGGATGACTCCATTAGACTAAGACTGTTGCAACGAACATTCACTGGCTCTATAGCCAAGTGGTACATCGAACAACCACATGGGACCCACCATACATTTATGTCTCTCACCTCCACTTTCCTTCAGTTTTTTCAGCTACTTGTACTCTATTATGCAGGAGTTGAAATACTGTTGTCTTGCAGACAAAACACAGCTACCCACATCACCGACCATATCCATGAGTGGCGCAAGCATCGTAGCCTCTGTAAGATAAAACTGGATGACCGTATATTTTTGGAATGGTTTCTTAAATCATTCCTACCCCTCATAGCCAAAGATGTAGATTCTGAATGACCCTAGTCAGAGGAAGAAGCTATCTTAAAAGCTCAGCAATTCGACCTGATTTATGCTCAGTCAGGCTATCTATACACCATCATCCCAGATGCCCCACGAGGCGATTCTTCACGTGGTGATGCTCCGGGGGCATCACATGCTGCTGATGGTATTATCGGCCAAGTCACGGCACAAAATAAACCTTTTAGCATGGTGAGCACCATAAATTCCCTAGACCTCTCTAGGGCTACATCTAATTCTGGAGCAACAACTTCGTACGCTCCAACGAATCAGACTCATCACACTCATGGACCCTCTTGTCCACAACATTGCTATGGGAAAGCGCCATCAACATATGTACCACCCACATACTATAACCAACTGGCCACCCAGAACCCAATTCATTTATCGGCCCAACCAATGTATTACCCACAACAAGCTACACCAGCTAACCCACCACTTCCAATAGGTCAGGGTTACCAACAACTCTAGCAGGAAACTGGACCACCTCCAGCCCCGCCAGCTTATTATCCACCGCAACATACTCCCGCACTTATGGCACCCCAAAATCCTCCCACTACTCAAGGGAAAGTGTACACACAGCACAATCATCCCCAACATCAAAACAACCAACACAACCAGGGTGGACAACAAAACCGTGGAAGAGAACGTAACCGCGGAAACAACCAACAACATAATCAAGGTACACCACCTCCCAATCCTCCAAATAATAACAATGCTTCTCCTCCCAACCAGAATCCTGATCGTCATCCCAAGAAGCCAAAAAACAATAACCTGAGAACAAACCATCCATGTTCTATATGTGGAGTCTATGGACACTACACTCACAACTGCCCCCATTTAGAGAAAACACGTAAAATTTGGGCTGACGATGCCCAATTCCAGGGCCACGCTGGACAGCCAGCTCCACTTAATCAACCGCAACCCATGATATTACAAAACCCATTGCCAAACCAGGGAGTAGTAAATACTCGCCCTATGGATCCCCCATAAGGATCTGCTGCACCCTAGCAGCAAATCACCTATGCCGCAACTGATTATCAGCATACGGATCCAGGCACACACCATTTATTAATGATGTCATCCAATGACATTAACCTCCAAACTCGCAGGAATCAATACAGTCCACCCCCAGTAACTCCTCCCACTGACGCATCCACCTCCCTTCCACCAGATCAACCACTACGCATACCAAATATGTCGTTGGACGGAGGACCTAAAATCCCTCACATCCCTTTGCGAAGGATTAACAACAATCCTAATGCTCGCGCAACATCCAATTATAACGTCGTGGAAGACCTAGCACAATCCCCCGCTGCTATGTCTGCTTTAGAGGTACTGAAAACATGCCTTGCACAATGAAAACTACTACTATCCACCATCGGAGGAGTAGACCCTTACGACACACACATGATGGCTTTCGACTTAGACCAAGTCGAACCTTGATTGCCATCAAATTTGGCTTTCCAAGTATCAGTAAACATTTGAAACCTTGTTGTGCATCGATGAACAATTCCAGATTATAGAGAAGCCTTATACGAGATGAACAATGCCGACTTAGAGATATCTCCTCCCCTCATCAAGGAGATCTACCCTCCGAAATTCTCTTCTTCGAAAGAAATCAATGCCATCTATATGATTTCAACCACATACAAACCAGAACCCGTTGATTTATGGTCTGATTACTTTTGTACTGATGAGCAAATTCTAGAAACACTCACTACACCAGACTACCCTTGGGACGATATGCATAATCGCTCATACTTCCTCCCTGAGGTGTCTACATCCACCGCAGAAAACCAACTATCAGTCGAATCGAAAGATTTTCTACCAACTAAGGTTGATTGGTTCAAAGACCCCATCCCAGCACCAGATGCCTTCGAAGAGGGGAACATGTTGGTTGTGGAGCCAGATCTTCTAGTCTCATAATAGGTATTGTATCAGCCGTGTTTGTACCCCAGTTCTATATGATATGTAGGTGGACTGTACACTCACCCCAGCGGGGGGGGTGTGGGGGGGCATCGCCCCCCCACGGGGTTCCAGGGGGGACCATCCCCCCTGGCTGGGGGGTTCGGGGGCAGCGCCCCCGAGAAATGGGGGTTCGGGGGCAACGCCCCCGAAGGAAATTTTTGGGGCTGTTTTCAACAGCTGTTTTACGGGCCCATGGTTTTGGGTATCCCGTGGTATTTTCCCATTGTATTTCCCTTATAAAAGAAGGACATTGTAATACGGCTAGGGTTGATGTATTAGGTTTTATGCATTGTAAAGATCTTTGAGATCTGGAGAGAGACTGTGAAACAGAGAAGAGGAAGTGCAGCGGTTGTGCTGCAGGTTGTATCCCTTCATCTTGCTGGATGGTAATAATAATAAGGACTGGCAAATTCAGTGTGGACGTAGCCCAAGTTGGGTGAACCACGATATATCTGTGTCTCTCTTGTAATGTGTATGTGTGATTATATTTTCATTTCTGTTTATTGTTATTGCTCTGCGATCCTGTTTTTCTAACAGAACATGTCCAACATTTCCCCTATTATACAAATCGACATTTCCACCACACCTGGAAAAGCTGATCTCATCTCGCTAGGTGCATCATGCACTCTAGCGGAAACTCAGGCATATAAGAAACGCTTCCAAGAGTTTCGTGATGTCTTTGCCTGGTCTTACACCGAGATGCTTGGCCTCGATCCCAAAATTGTGGAACATCACATCGACACTTGGCCCAATGTGCCTCTTGTCTAACAGAAACAACGACCAATTCACCTGTCCAAGATCCCAGCTGTTAAGGCTGAGATTAAGAAACTCCAAAAAGCAGGATTCATATATCCTATTGCCTACACCACCTAGGTTTCAAACCCAGTGCCAGTAAACAAAAAAGTGGGCACCATACGCGTTTGTACTGATTTCCGAGACCTCAATCTCGCTTGTACCAAAGACAACTTCCCCACACCTTTCATTGACCAACTAATCGATGAATGTGCGGGACATGAGGTCCTTTCTTTTATGGACGGTTTCTCCGGATATAACCAAATCAAAATCTGTAAAGAAGATCAATACAAGACAGCTTTCACTACCCCATGGGGCACCTTCGCCTATCGCGTCATGCCTTTCGGTCTCAAGAATGCTGGAGCCACTTTCCAACGCGCCATGAGTTATTGCTTCCATGATCTACATAGAATCATAAAAGTTTATTTGGACGACCTCACCGCTCGATCCAAGAAACGATCTGACCATTTAGATGACCTTCGACAAGTTTTCTTGCGTTGTCGAAAATACAACATCCACTTGAACCCTCTCAAGTGTGTATTTTGTGTTACATCAGGTCACCTGCTGGGGTTCGTCATTTCAGAAAAAGGCATCACTATAGATCCCTTGAAATTCCAAGCCATTGTAGACTTACCATCACCCTGTACATTAAGACAACTTCAAAGCCTTCAAGGGAGATCCAACTTCCTCTGCCGCTTTGTCCCTGACTATGCCACAATGGTCCACGGTTTTCTACGACTACTACGTCTGCATACCCGTTTCATATGGGACCAATAAGCAGAAACAACATTCACTGACTTAAAGAAAGCACTCACGAACGCCTCGTTCATCTCTCCTCCAGATTTCACAAAAGATTTCACCCTCTATGTTTCAGCATCCAAATATGCCATATCTGGAGTTCTTGTGCAAGAAGATACTACTCGCCAAGAGCATGTCATCTACTATGTGAGCCAGACCTTGTCAGGCCCACCCCTCCGCTACCCACATGAAGAAAAGATGGCCCTCGTCGTCGTCTTTTCAGTACAAAAGCTGCGACATTACACTCTCCTGAGCCGCACCACAATTGTAGCCAATTCCAATCAAATGGTTTACCTCTTGATGCGTCGCCTCCTTCAAGGCCGCGTAGCTAAATGGGTGATTATCCTGCAAGAATACGACCTAACTTTCAAAAACCCAAAGAGCATCAAGGCCCTAGCACTCGCTCAACTAATCGCAGATCTCCCATACTCTTCGTCATCACCCGCTATCCAAACGGATCTCATTAACGATCACATTTTCATCATTTCTTCTGATGACCCATGGTACGGCGACATCTTAATCTACCTCTGCACACAAAAATTTCGACCCCACATCGATCGTGATGGACGTCGTCATACACGACACCACTCCCCCCGATATCTCCTATTAGGAAATGTACTTTATCGATGCGGCGTCGATACCATCTTACGACACTGCCTATCTCATAACGAGGCAGAACAAGTCCTTAATGACTGACATAGCGGTGCCTGTGGAGGTCACTTCTCCGGCATGGCCACCGCCCAAAAGATCATCCACGCAGGTTACTTTTGGCCTTCATTTTTTACTGATTGCATCATCGCACTCAAACATTGTCAAAACTGCCAACTTTTTTCCCCCAAGGCAAGAACCCCACCCGCCCCCCTTCATCCAATCGTCACTGTCGGACCATTCTGCAAATGGGCCATCGACTTCCTAGATTGCAATCCCACGTCAGCCGGCGGTCATAAACACATCATTGTGGCTGTAGAATGTTTCACCAAGTGGGCGGAAGCCATGCCAACTAACAATTGCAAAGCCGACACCGCAGCATGTTTTTTCCTCAACCATGTTATCGCTCGTTTTGGAGTGCCAAATCAACTCGTCTCAGACCATGGCTCTCACTTCGAAGATGCTGTTTGGAGAGAATTATCAACCTTATTGAAATTTGAACACCATTTATCCTCCGCCTACTACCCCCAAGGAAATGGCCAAGTCGAAGCGATTAATAAAATTTTGAAGACCATCCTCTAGCGCACTGTGGACAAAAACAAATAAATTTGGCACCACATGCTCTACTCGGCACTATGGGCATACCACACGTCAACCAAAACCGCCACCGGTTTTACCCCTTTCCATCTAGTTCACGGTGTCGAATCCGTCCTCCCCATCGAGTTCCAGATTCCAGCCTTACATATGGTTGTTGAACTCCTACCGGACACTTCCCCAATTGAGCAACGCTTACTACTCCTGGAGAAAGCCGATGAAGATCAGCGCACAACCCTCCAAACCATGGAAGCAGCCAAGAACCTATCCAAACTGAGTTATGACAAACATGTCCACCCAAGAACTTTTACTGAAGGGGACCTTGTCCTCGCCTATGATCAAGCTCATGACAAAACCGGAAAAGGAAAGTTTGTGTCCATGTGGCAAGGCCCATACATTATACACACTTGCCTCGGACAGGGGGCATACATTCTGACCAATTTAGAAGGCAACCCCCTACGCAACCCACGCAATGCGTTGTACCTCAAGCAATTTTACTCATAGAAAATATGATGGACACCACCGTCCATTATTGTACAGTCTTATTTTGTTTTTCACAAAAAATTCAAAAAACATAATTTTTTTTTTCTTTTCTTCTGCATGACCACAGATGGATCCTATTCCACTCTGCTACGTCGATTTCGCTGATGGTGCAAGCCGTTGGTCCCCCAATCTAGCCTCCGTAGCTTGGGTAATATATTCCCCTTCACATGAGTTGATCCACATCGACGCAGTGTGCATAGGTTCCGCCACCAACAACCAAGCTGAATACGATGCCGTGACCGATCTCCTGGCCACAGCTCTCCAAATGAGCATAAGTCACCTTAACGTTTTCTTGGACTCACAACTCCTTGTTTCCCAGCTCAACAATGATTACCAAGTACGCGATCCCTGTCTTTTTAGAAAATTCTTGTGCACTAAACAAATGGTTCGACAGTTTGAATCCATTTCATTCACACATGTCCCAAGGAATCTCAACAATGTAGTAGACCATATGGCCAACAACATTCTTGACTGGCACACCAATCAAACCATATAGTAAACACAAAATGTACCTCCATGCGCTTAAACAAAAATGCATCCACATGCATAACTTGTGCCTCCACGGGCATATATAAAAAATTACAAAAAATGCATCCATGTGCAAAACATGTGCCTCCACGGGTATATACAAAAATCAAAATGTTGCATCCACGTGCATAACATGTGCCTCCATAGGCATACAGAAAATCAAACATGCCTCCATGGGCAAGCAAATAGATAATAAATGCATCCATGTGCATACACGACTATATACCAGATCATATATATATATACATCATAATATAGTCAAACATGTCATAGGTGCCCTCAACACCCAATATACAAAAATACATAAGCCGTACAAAAAGGTACTTCCCCATATGCTCATCAGCATTTGGGGGCAGATACAAGATCATCTAATCATCATCGTCTCCAGGCTCCTCTGGCGCCACCTCCGCTGGCCCAGTCGGATCATGCCGAGCCCGAACTCTCCTCTCCGCCAGCCCCGCTGGATCATCTCGCACTCGAATCCTCCCCTCCATCGGCCCTGCCGGATCATGCCAAGCCCCATCCCTCCACTCAGCCGCCAACAATGCTGCTCTGAGCAAGATCGAGCACCACTCATGAGGCGCTTTGAAACAATGCTCAACAATGTCCCGATCCAAATCCCTCCACCCATCCTCTGGAAATCCTGTCAGGATCATGTCTAGTGTCTCTCGGACACCCTCCGCGGCATCATCTTGAGGCCCAACTCCTCGACCGCAAGGCCCAACTCCTCGAGCATGAGGAGGAGGTACCACTACAGGAGGTGGAATGACCACCATCGCCCGTCCCCTATGAACCACATGGTCGGCTGGTGGTACAGGACCAACATCTGCACAATCACGAAAGTGAACCATCATATAAATATCTAACTATAATCATAACAAAAACATATATAACACATGATATAGTAGAGAACAAAACACAAAAACATATATAACACATGATATAGTAGAGAACAAAACACAAAAACATACCATCTAAACCCCAGGCCTATCCCTGGGCTCGAGGCATCTCTGGATCTCCTCGGTAATCCATACTGGCATATGAATAGTCATCAAATAGTAGGGGGATCTGCTCCCACTGCTCATACATATCCTGTGAAAAGAACCCACGGATACCACCACCACCGCAGGGCATCATCTGCCCCCACCGCACCATGCGCAACTCGCTCACCAACCCATCTTGAACCGGCACCCGTGGCCGCAAAGTCGGTACCCGCTCAAAGAAGAAACAACACAGGAAGGAGGCATAGCAAAACTCTCCCCCCTCCCGACTGACCTTGTCCAGATCTCTCCGGACACCAGCCAAAAACATCTGACCCCAGGCGTAGTAGGTCCCCCTCAGCACAGAATCCACCATCATCGTTTGTCCTCCTGATAAATGATGTGGCGTCGCGACACCCAACACCCGCAGAACACAAGCCCCAACAGCCTGCATGTCCCACTCCCACAAAGATCTCAGGCTCAAAGCGTTGTTCTGCACAATTGCCCCAGCAACACAAAAGGTCTCCAGGAGATCCTCGATATCCAAACCTGCCGGGATCCTCGGTAGAAGATCCCCTACCTTCCCTAAGCTAGGCAACCCAGTAAGAAAGTATACATCAGTAAGGGTGATCTCTAACCTCTCACCCCCAACAATGAACGCACCCTCTGCAGGGACCCAAAGACTCACGAATTTGTTCAGTAGTGGTCCTACTGAACGCATCGATGGAATCTGAGCAAACTTCAGGAGCCCACTCACAGCCAGAGCCTGTCGGACCCCCTGATTGGTCCAAATCCGAATCATCAAGTCCTCCTCCATCTCCCACTCTCGCCATGACACCAATGGTCTCCTCAACATCCTGCCAAAAAACAAAGAAAATTTTTTAGAACCAAAAAAAAAAAAAAAATTTCAAAAAATTCTATCGTGGCTTTTCCATCAAAAGCCGCGATGATCATCACGGCTTTCATCCAAGAACCCGCGATGAACATCGCGAGTATTGACCACACAGTCGCGATGAACATCGTGAATTTCAGCCCGACAGCCGTGATGAACATCGCGACTGTCAGCCCCAAACCCGCGATGTTCATCGCAGAAAAGGACGCGAAACTCACGATATTCCACGTTGGAAGGCCAACATGGAATTTCACGGCCTTCGGGGGCCCGCCGCTAACCAAAAAAGACATAATTAAAAAGGCTAAGGCGAATAGCGTTACCTGAAACTCGCGGAATCGAAAACCAACGGTCAAATCCTCCGAAAATCAAGAAAGAGCTCTGATTGCTCTGCCAAACTCACACGTAACAATGACACATCATATGGGCCCCACACCTTATTTATAGAAATTTGACCATTTTTCAAACAACCATTGTGGTATCATACGACGTTCTTTCCTCAAACCGTTGGTACCATTGGAATCAACACAGCTAGAACTTCACGATAATCCTTTCCTTTTCCTGTTTTCACCAGGTCCATTTTTTGACCATTTTTTCACGCCCTCGTTGCCTCGGTTTGCATGCCACAGCGGCCGTCATCTGTTTATAATGAGTATTATATCGCTGGATTCAGTTTTTCGCGCTCGTGATGACGCCTAAGATCATTTCTTGCTCTTACGCCCAGATTTTTTGGGCATTTTTTCCATGCCCCCTCGTTGCCTCGGTTTGCGTGCCACATCGACCGTTCTTCATTTTTGACAAGTCTTATATCGCCGGATTCAGTTTTTCGTGCTCGTGATGACGCTTGAGATCATTTCTTGCTCTCATGCCCAGATTTTTTAGGCATTTTTCCCATGCCCCCTCGTTGCCTCGGTTTACGTGCCACATCGGCCGTTCTCCATTTTTAACAAGTCTTATATCGTTGGATTCAGTTTTCCACGCTCGTGATGACGCTTGAGATCATTTCTCACTCTCACCTCCAAATTTTTCAAGCATTTTCCCATGCCCCCTCGTTGCCTCGGTTTGCGTGCCACATAGGCCATTGTCCATTTTTGACAAGTTTGATATCGTCGGATTTAGTTTTCCACGCTCGTGATGATGCTTGAGATCATTTCTCACTCTCACCCTGTACTTTTCAGGCTTTTTTTCAAAATGCCACTCATCACCTCGGTTTGCGTACCACATTGGTCGTTGCCCCTTTTTGACAATCTTTATGTCACTGGATTAAGTATTCCGCACTCATGATGATGCTTGAGACCTTTTCTCGCTCTCATCAATCCCTTTTTGTTTGGTATAGTTTTACCCCTTTTTCGGGTTGAGCAATCCCTTTTATGAAAAAGGCACTTAGGGAGTTTCTGTTAAGCTCCTTTCTGACTCCTAAAAAAAAAATGAAAAGATCGCCGAGAAACTTTGCTTCCTTTCATGCTCGCTAAACGTATCTGAAAGGGCGTCTACTTGGTATAAGTTTACCCCTTTTCCGGAACTTGTAGACTAATTACGTAAAAGGAATACTCTAGTCACATCAGCTAGAAGAGTTCTCCATTTGCATCATTTTATGCTTTTTCGGGCCTTGGAGACTAACTTACGAAAAAGAACACCAATGGAGTCCACTTACCGCTTTCAGACTCTCTAAACATGAAAGAGACCATGAGTAATCACCATCCTGGGCTCGTAAAAACCCACAGGACGGTACTCACAACCACTGCAGAGTCTTCTTATCATTTTCAGACTCCTTAAAAATGAAAGCACCCATGAGCACGAACAGTCCTGGGCTCACAAAATCCACAGGACAGTACCATTTCAGAGCACACTTTTATCCCTTCTTGGAGCTCATTAAAACTACAAAGAAGGACCCAATGGTGCTTCTCGGCGCCACAACAGATCACGTCTACTCATATGGCAACTTCCCCATTTTGGTCTCCTTTGTTCAGAGTATTCTGCAGTATGTCACCCTGAGAATCCCTCGACAACACCCATCAGCTTGACCCCCTAGAGTCAATACATACCCTTCAGTCCCTAAAAGCTATGATCCCCACACCTACAAATCAGTTCCCTACGCTGCCAAGTCAACCATGTCATCATACTCTGAACAAAGGAAGTTTGAGTCTACCCACTCTATGACCCCAGTTACTTCCCATCCCCACAAGTATGCCAGTCCTACCATCAGCACTACCACACTTCAGTTCTACACCTCGTGCTCCTATCAAGGAAGCATTATTGCCTTGTCAATTGCTGGTCTCCCTCTATCGATGACAATCAAATTTATTCCAGAGGATATACCTAGAGGTCCCTGTGTCCCTCTAGGTACGAACCATCAAATTCATTGGATTCAGGACATTGGGATAGTGACAGGGGTTCCCCTCTCCTCTGGGCCCATGGGACATAGATAATCTTTTAGGTCGATTTTGGAAACTAGGGTTTTGCTCAATAAGGGACTTTGGAATTCTTGCACATCGGGGTCAACTTTGAAAATTACTTGAATCAGAACTTGTGGCTAGCGTTCCCATGTGGAACCTTCCTAGACACACTTGCATGACCTCCCGAAACCCAGTTTTGTTGCATAGTTGAAATTATATGCCCTTGGTAGGGATTAAATAGTTGTCCCTGAAATCCTTTAGGGTGCGAGTTGTAATGGGACATAAAATGATGACCATGGATTGGATTGATGAACTGTTGAATTTGTTGGATTCAAGACATGAGGATAATGCCAAGGGTGCCCCTTTCCTTTGGGTCCATGGCACAGAGATAATACTTTAGGTCCATTTTGGAAACTAGGTTTTTGTTGAATAAGGGACTTTGCAATTTTTGCACATAGGGATGAACTTTGCAAATTCCTCGACTAAGATTTTTTGTCTATCATTCCCACGTGGAACCTACCTATACACACTTGCAGGACCTCCTAGGACCCAAGTTTTTTGCATGGTTCGAATTATATTCCCCCTGTAGGGATTCAACAGGTGTCCTTGAAAGCCTCTTGGAGGTGAGCTTCAACATGCCATAGAATGATGACCATGGATTGGATCGATGAAATGTCGACTCCATTGGAATGAGGGCATTGAATTAATGCTAGGGATACCCTTCTCCTATGGTTCCATGTTCTAGAGATCACCTTATAGGATGATTTTGGAAACTAGGGTTTCACTCAATAAGGGTCTGTGCAGGTTTTGCACAAAGGGGTCAACTTTGCAAAATTTTGATTTTGATTGTATAACTAGACATTCAAACAATGGAACTCAAACCTACCACATTGAAATATTAATAGATTTCTATGTTCTTAGTGTTCCACATCATTTGACATGTCCTTAGTGTTCCACTATATTTGCATTTTGAGCAATTAATGTCGTTTTTAAGAATTCAAAGTTCCAAATAAAAAAGGGAGGTGATGTTTCATCGATGATATCTCTCTAATCCTTTCTAGATTTGTCACTTTCCTTGATTTGTGCTTGTGGTTTCTTAGGATCCACTTGCAAAAAATATCTTGTTAGGCTTACTAATATCTTTCATTTGAATTGGAAAAGTATTCAAGTCATTTGTAAATTTTTGTGGGGTATACAATTATTCGTTTATGTGGGCCACATAGGTGCATCACTTAGGTGTGTCAACTATGTGCATCATTTATGTTTGTTAGGTTCTTATGTGAGTAAGGTTATTATGTGTTCCACTTAGTTGGGTTAGTTTCTTAGTTGTGTTGGGTGCTTATGTGTGTTAGGTATGTTGCAAAGTGACGTCATTAGTAGGTTATGTGTTGGGGGTTTTGGGGTAGTGGGTTAGCCATAAATGATATTGTGTTATATGGATTAGTGTTATAGGGGTTGCATGGTTCAAGGTAAAAGATAAGTATCACCCGCGTGGGATAAATAAGTGTGTTCCATAGGTGTTCCATCTAGTATGTGCATCCTTTAATATGTCCAATGGGTGCTTATGTAGGTTAGGTATTTACTGGCATGAGTTAGATTGGTTTGTTCCTTATGTGTGTCACTTGAGTACATTGGGTTCTTATGTGACTGAGGTGAAACATGAGATGCATTAGGTGGTTAGGGTTAATAGTGTTAGTGGGTTAGGATAAAAAGGATTTGAGTGTAGTTGGTAAGTTGTGAGTGGGGCCTATGATAAAGGAATTATTGATTTAGGGTTCAAGGGCTGTGTTAATAGGATAGTGTCACATTGACTTATGTGCATGCCCATGTTCATTTTGCTATATGAGTGTCATCACAAAAAAATTTAACTTGATTATATGTGTTGCATGAGTGCATCACATGTGTGTGCAAGTCTAGATGTATAGCCTATGTGTGTTTGTCACACTTGTTAAGTTTTTATGTGGGTTAGCAGTTTATGTACATCACTTATTTGCATTAATTTCTTATTTTGTAGGTTAAGCGTGTTAGTATATTGTGTGGATTAGGTGCATCACTCACATGATTTCTTATGCAATTTCATATAATTCAATTGTGGTCAAGATCATGTTGTAAATGTGCATTGTTGTGGATAAAATTTAACATTGTATATGCAATTGGATTGTGGTCAAGAACATTGTAAATGTGCATTGTTTTCATTATACATTGTTGTAATGGTGCATTTTTTTCAACGTTATAACTGATATCTCCATGCAATCATCCAAGCTATAAAAAATTGGGAACATTACGCATATAAACATTGTTGGCCACACATGTATGATCACACATAAGACTGAACTATGAAGATGTCAAGAGACAATCCAAAATATATAATATATCATGGAAGTTATAATACACAAATAGAAGGCCCTAAGATGGCATGTCAATGTACATGTATAAAAAAGGTCAATTATGTACATGTAAACAAAAGTACACATGTCCACGATCACACATCAAAAATCTAAATTCCTCTTGTAAACAAAGGTACATCTGTCCTAGACTACACATCAAAACTCTAACTTCCTTGTGTTTTTTATAGACTGTGATTCATCTTTCCTCTGTCTACGACCGCTTTGCATCTATGGCGACTGCAAGTCAAAGATCATATTTCTTAATCAAGTAATTGAACTAATATTGAATAACTAACAAACTTAAAAAAATTAAAATATGACTCAATTACTTATAACAAACACTCACTGAATCCATCCGAGGAATAGATTCCTATTGTGTCCTCCTCCTAGCAGAAAGCATCTCTGCAAATAAAATATCCTATGTCAATTAGCTCAATAATTATCAACATTTATGTGTGATAAAGTACTAACCAATTTTTTAATTGATGAACATCTCACCAAAAAAATATGCTATGGGATAGGAGACTAGGTTTCTTCTGTAGTGAGCATATCAGTAGGTTGAACATGAACCTCAGTCACATGCACTATTGGACTAGACTGAGGCTACATTCACCAAATGTTAAAACAGTTAGACATCATGCATGTGCATACACAATGAGAATGAATTGTACATGTACAAATATTCAAGTAGATACCTCTGCATGACTTGCTCCCATTGTACATGCAACATTAATGACAGCATCAACAACCCCGCTAAGGTTTGGCATGAGGAATCTCTAGCTCAATGTTGTAAACATGCAAAAAAAAACATTAATAAAAACAAGATGTGGAGTGAATTGAAATCTAACCAATAACTGTCATCGAAGGCTATGAACATTACCATGGAATCAGTAGGTCCATGATCATGGAAACCCGCTCCTTTTACGGAAGAAGGCCTCCTGGTATATACAAGACCCTTCTCTACATTTGGAATGCAGGGAGATCCAAACCAAAGTGGTGGTGGATTGATTTGCATTGATTCCTGCAGTCACAAAGTGTTGTCATAGTTAGAAATGGACATGAATGGATGAAATAATATGTATTGAAGAACTATAATGTTGTGATACTTACCTCTTCCTGGGACATATCTCCCCCATGGGAGGGATCGCTACTAGCAAATTCATTCACCTCTGCAGATCGAGATAACACTTGCAAGTTTAAAAATTATAAATATTAGCAATCTATAAAGGAGTACACTAAGAAAAATATAATTTGAACAAGATTAAGTCATTAACCATGTACTTACATTCCTAAAAAAATCATAGAATGCACATGTGGGGAATTCACTCAAAGCGATGTCTCCCACATCATGTTGAGAATGTGGTGCCTGCAACTTCAAAAATTGTAGATATTAGACCATCTAACAAATTAATGAACTAGCATGTATTAACGAAATGACATGTATTAACAAAATGACATTTTGAAAAAACAATGTCAGTGTTGGTTGTTTTCACCTCAGATACAAAAACACCAGGTACACCACCACCCCCTGTAGAGGAATCAATCTCCTACAAGATTAAAAATTGTATATATTAACAATATTTTAATGTGTACAATATGGAAAAAAATAATTTGAACGACATTAGTGTTTTAACAATGTCCTTACCTAACCGAAAGTCATTGTAGAGGTACAATGTGTTGGTCCGTGACCATAGAAGGTTTGACCACACATCGTGAACACGTATGGCTCAATATGGGGCTCATGGGATGTCAATATATCCCCACCATTAGATGGTCCTCTTACACTGGAAGCTGATGGTTGTACCCTACCAGAGGAAGAGGGATCTGCTTGGTCAATAGTTATACTATGGCACACAATCACCTCAGCTAGCGTTAGAAACGCCTCCTGTTTCTAGGGAATCATAGTATGTGCAGGAGGGACTTCTGGCCTCGGTAGCTGGCTATAGGGTGGAGGTATTGATCGATTGGAATCTCTATGCCTATCATTGTGACAGTTTTGGGTCATCCCCATACCAGCTCCCTAGAACCCCAACATATCGAAATAGTTGACATGTTTTCCCATCACAAACTCAGCATAAAGTTTTTGGAGGAAGTATATAGTTACTTCCCTGTTGTTGTGTGGGGGAATGTCAAAAACCATATACCATCGGTCCATTCAGTGATCTTTAATTGGTTGAAAAATGCACCACTCAATTGAAATATGTGCTCTACTAGTCTCTGGAATGGAATCTGTCCCAGACACTCTAAAAAGTGAATATATTTTCTCTTTAGTGGTTTTTAATTTCTTCACCTCATTGTAACTCAATCCATCGGCATATTGTTGTTGTTTTCTTTCTCTATACGATGATATGTTGTAAAATGCATTGTTCGAGCGACTGATAGTCTCTGCAATAGCATCTAATGATGCTTCCAAGGAGTGGTGGAGTTCATATCCACCCCTCCAAGCCGTACCAATCTCTCTCAAATGAGCAATTTCTCTCAATATCTCTACATTTTGATCCATAATAGCCACTGCAATCATAATACAAAAAAAATATTATTAGAAAAATACACATTGTATAATAACATCTCCAAGCAATGGAAAATGTAAAATTAGTGTACAACAAATAACAAAATTAACTATTTATAATTTGAAATTTAAAATTGAACAAATTATACACTAAAGAATAAACATTTAACATTTTTCCATCTTAAATTTATGTCGTATATGTCTATTAAATTCAATTTCCAAATACATACATTAAATGTCCAATGTGTATATGTTGGCTGGGAAGATTCTCTACCTTATTTTTAGGCTTGGATTATGAAGTTTCATCAAAACTATAGGGTGTTGACTAATTCCTTTGGAGGACTAGCTTTGAGATTCCAGGTAGAGGTAAGGGCTAGAGCCTAGATCAGGGGGCACATGGTGTTATTGATGAATAAAATCCCAATATAGGCAAGGATTTTGATAGATGTAATTATTTGTTGTAGCGTGAAGTTTTTTGGACTCTATAGGCCATTTAGCATCTTGTTTTATATGTAATTTGGGGAATATATGGATTCCACTTGATGTTATCTTAGCTGTATGCACTCTCTCTATATACACATGATAAACTTTGCATATTTGTGTATAGTGGTTTGGGATCTAGAATTCAGTAGAATTAACAGTTTCAAGCTTTTAGGCTTGAAAGGTTTCCACTGGATTCTATCATGTATGATAGTATGGGATTGACATGCAATCAAACACATCAACCTCCCTATGTATCTTGATGTTGGTATAGCCTATTTTTGAACTCCTCTATCTTGACCTTAACCAAAATGCACCCTTAAATCAAGTAAAAACATTTATTAAGCCTGGGAAGCTTCTCTACCCTATTTTAACACTTGGATTATGAAGTTTCATCAAAACTATAAGGTGTTGACTAATTTCCTTGGAGGAACAACTTCGATATTCTGGGTAGAGGCAAGGGCTAGAGCCTAGAGGAGGGGTAAATGGTGCTATTGATGGATAAAATCCCAATATTGACAAGGATTTTGATATGTTATTATTTGTTATGGCATGAATTTTTTTGGACTCTATAGGCCATTTAGCGTCTTTGTTTATGTATTTTGGGGAAGATATGAATTGTACTTGAAATTGTTTTTAGTTGTAAGCAACCTTGCTATATACATGAGAAACATTGGATATTTTTGAATATTGGATTGGATTCATAAGGATGCTCATGAATATATATGCATCTAGTGAAATTGAGGGTTTCCCAGTAAATTGGGGTTTTAATTTTCTTTGGGAATACAAATGTTTGGAGTTATGGTCTAAATTTATTTTAGTGCATACAAATTAAAAAATTTATGGATTCAATTTATTTTAGGGCATACAAAATCTCAAAATACAGAAATTAGAAGGATGGAATTTGATTTAAATACCCGAGATTGATGCTGAAGGTGGAAGATCCAAGCTCTATGACCTCAAAATGCATTCACCAATACTCATTATGTCGCTCAAAGTTGTTGCTATTTCGTTGTCTGGAGGAAGTGACGGGTGCGGCCCGTTTTCTGCATAAAACATGTTTTAAATAATGCGTACGCGTTTAGTAGCACATAACATGCACATGTTTTAGGAATACATAATGCGTGCGTGTTTTTTTAACTATCCTACTTGGCCTTCATAGTGGCAGGCTTGTGACTAGGTTTTGGCAGGGTCCTGATTGCTAGAACTTGAATGAGTTTTTTGAATCTACCATTGTATCTAAAAGGTCCCTCAACTTCGTGCACTCAGCCTTATACTTTGATTAATTTCTAAATTTCACTTAAGTATTGAATCTTACAAACATTTGTCTTATTTAGAACCATTTTGGGGTAGACCTCAGCATTCAAAGCCTTTTTGGTCTCCAAGATATTATAGGGAATCGGTCTGTAGATTAATGTTCCTTCTATATTCTTCTATGGAACATGGGTCTAACTCTTATTCCTAGATATAACTCTTACTCTGGCTTTAGCTCCGACTATCAATTTTGTTGCTTCTAGTTCTAGCTATAGATCTAGCTCTAATTCTTGGCTTGCTTGTTTCTACAGTAAAATAATCTTAATGACTCTCATTTTTAACAATCTTAAGATCCAAACTCTTGAATTAGAGTTGATTCCCATTTTCAACATGTAGGTCTCTTGCATTCTCTTGCATTATATTACAAGCAAATATAACCAACATATAGATCCCCTTTGATAGTGCACCACAAGGAGATCTTGTCTTCAGCCATGCAAAGGAATCTTATTAATATCATGTTCACATTTTTACATGTTTATTAAGTTGAGTTAAAAAATTCTTATGAAATATGCTTTGGATAGAGATATTAGAAAACTTCAAGTCATTAGAGATTCATCCCTTGTTATTAATTGGATAAATGAATGTGGCAATGTTCAAAATGTTTGAGGATATGCTTAAAAAGGTTGTTGGTGCATTTGACTTCATTTTTTTTACTCATAAGCCAAGAAGCCCTTTCACAATACTATGCCATTTCTCAATTGTTGCATAAAGTTTCACCTTTTAATTTCTAATTTCTTAAATCTGGTTTGAATGCCATAGAAAACAATCCTATGTAATATCTATATGGATTGGTTTGAATGTCATAGAAAACAATCTTATGTAATATCTATATGGATTGTTTTAGCAATACCATGAAGGCATTGATTTTATACCATGGATATGTGATATGTATGGCAGGGATGTAGTTTTTTGTTTGTTAGTATGGAAAAGGTTATTCTTTGAGGAGACAATGGGGACTTTTGTTTCTTTTGGATAATAGGATATGTTTTTGATTTTGTCATTTATGAAAAAAACAAAGATATCTAAAAACATGAAAAATTAATATAATAAAAAATATTAACCATTAACTTAATAAAAATATATACAACTTTTTTATATAAAATTATTTTCTAACTTTTTAATCAACCTATAAATTAACTATTATAATCTTTTTAATACTTAATTAAAAAATATACACTTAATTTTTTCAACAAAATAATTTTAAATTAATTATTAATATGATTTAATGTATTTTTATTAATATTGTTACCACCAATACTTATTATTTATTATATGAGACACCAAGCCTTCAAGTCTCTAGAGATTCCTCTCTTCTTATTATTAAATGGATAAATGAATGTGTCAATGATCAAAATGTTGAGGATATGCTTAATGAGGTTGTTGGTGCATTTGAATTCATTTATTTTGCTTAGAATGTTGAGGATATGCTTAATGACGTTGTTGGTGCATTTGAAATAATTTAGTTTGCTCACGGAAATGACCTAAGAGGCTCTTTTAAAACATAGTTAAAAAATCCTATGCTTAATGACGTTGTTGGTGCATTTGAAATAATTTAGTTTGCTCACGGAAATGACCTAAGAGGCTCTTTTAAAACATAGTAAAAAAATCCTAATATTTTGATAAATAAAGAAAATGAAAATAACATAATATTACACTTCATTTCTCAATTGTTAGTAAAAAAATCCTAATATTTTGATAAATAAAGAAAATGAAAATAACATAATATTACACTTCATTTCTCAATTGTTACATAAAGTTTTATTTTTTAATTTTTTATTTCTTAAATCTTGGTTTAAAATGACATGAACAACAATATGTAATAATGATTATATGGATTGTTTTATAACTAAGCCACTGATTTTATTTATTATGATAGCAATGGATATGCATGGGAGGGGATATAGTTTCTTGTTTTTTTTAATATGGAAAAGTTCCTCTTAGAGGAGATTGTGGTAGATGGTGTAGGGGACATTTGTTTTTAAGGATAATGAGATATGTTTTTATTTTTCTTATTTATGAAAAAAAATGTTTTAGAATATGAAAAAATGTGATTTTATTTTATTAAAAAATAAATTATATCAACCATTAATATAATAAAAATATGTAACATTTTTATTATTACGATACATTTTTACATAATAAATTTACAAAGACAACATTTTTAATTTTTTGATAAATTATATATAACTATTATAATCTCTTCAATACTTAGTTATAAAATACACTTCACTTTTCTTAACAAAATATTTTTAAATTAATTATTCTTATTAATATAATATAATGTATTTTCTTTTTTATTAATATTGTTAGCCACGATTTATTACCAATACTTATTAATTAATATTATATTATATACCAAGTCTTGTACAATTTAATTTTTTTTATAAGCTATATATGTAGGCCCTTATATTAGCAGAAACAAAATATACGGAGTTAGGGATGAGCTGGGTCCTCTCACCAAGGAGAAAACAAACTCATAATCAGTTTGGAATTGTATCTTAGAAACAGTAAAGAGCAACATAATAAACCTAGGAGTGCTATAGTGAGGCCAACATAGAACTGTTTTAAACAAAAAGACTGTTTAAACCAAAAGAGAAGCAAGAAAACTAGCATTGACAGTACTCATTAATTGTTGTGGTAATCTTTCTGATGAGGCTGAGTAGTTGGGTCTTTGGCTAGAGTTATGCCAAATCTGTGAGCAAATTGCTGTTGGTTGTAGAGCAGCTGCTTCAACATGTCCTATACGTCGTCAAGCTGCATCAGAATTTCGGCCTGCACCTCATTGCGGTCAGTGAGAGTTTTTCCCAGGATGAGCTTGTGTGACCAGTGCAGGTCCAGAGTCTTTTGGTAGAGAGTGCTTCTGCCCCTAGTGTTTCTAGGGTCAGGTACGAGGGATTCAAACTCCTCCCAAATTTCCTCATCAGTCAGACAACGTCTAGTGACATGGGCATCTTCTTTTGTGTCGTGAATCTCCTCTTGGGCTTGCTTAGGAATCTCAGAATGAAACTTACGGGCTTTATCCACCACCCCTCTCATCAGATGAACCGGCGATGTGGAGGAGGAGCCATGCTCACCAGAATGCATCTACTGAGAATCTTGATGGGTGCGGACTCGCTGAGGAGGAGCCATAATCACTAGGGAGATGGTGCAAGTAAACTGAAAGAGCAACAGGGTATGGAACTAAGGCTAGAAGAAAACTCGAATAGCTCCGTGAAACAAAGGTCCAAAACCCCGAAATTCTGAAAGAAAGAGAGTAAAGGAACCAGAGGTCAGGTGCTCAGAAGAAAAGAGAACGAAAACAACAGGAGCCGAGGTGTAACATCCCAAAATTTACAAAAATTTAAAAATTTTCAATATGGCTTTTAATGCATAATCAAACTGTGCGGAAATGTAATAATTGCTTAATGTCGACTTGCTGTACTAAATGTTGTGCTGATTAAAAATGTATTGTTTGTGACAAGTTAAATTTATATCTACGTTTCGATGCTAGTGAATGATCTTCTTATCTTAGCTATGTTTTCATATAACTTATGTTGATGATTTGATGATATGAAGTTTATAAGTGCTAACTATTGTTCTTCTGTTTGATGATGAAGGGGTCCTAAGGATACCCCGAGGCTTACTTAGCATTCGTGCTAACGCATTTGAATCATCCCTTTCGCAGATTACAGGTAAGAGCTTTTAGTGTTTACGACGTGTGACCGAAGAGTTTCTAACCAGTTTCAATAATCTCCAGAGTCTTAATGCTTTAAGAGACAAATGTCGAAAATGCCACTGGGTGAAAAACTTCAATTAGCCTAGCTTATAAAACGAAAAGTATGTCATATATAGTATTCATAACCCTATACTAACCGTTTTATTACTTTGTACAAACAATAGATAGGATCAATACATCATATTTGATCTCCATATATTATTATCGTGAGTTTCTATTTAATGCAAATTATAAGAATAACAATTTCTATATAAAATGACTAATTTACAAATAGCGTGCAATATCTATATGTAAGTCCTTGGATGCTCTAGAGCTTAAAAATTACATGCAAGATTTTATTTAAATTTTAACCTAGGAACTATTTGCAAATTCATAATCAAATGCTAGCCTAGGAACTATATACAAATTTCTATTTAATTTCTATACTATATTGAAATATATATGCAGAACCTTATACATAGTCCTATGAACAATAATTATATAGTATTGTGTGTGCATCTACGTGACCCTTTATAACATTATGGATTCCTAGCAATTGAAACCGATACCACCTTGACATACAACAAGGTATATGATATGATAAAGTTATGAACTTTACAATTGAACCGATACATTAGGATGAGTAAGCAATAATGCCATTATGATTTCGTGTTGGTAGTCACTCTGGTTTTCTTTTTGCATTTAATATTCCAATCACCGAGACAATGGAATGTCTACGTGGATATTGTCGTGGTGCTAGGCACGTGAAGTTATGGTGATGAATCAAATAATGAGACAATCTATCAGTAATAAGTTTTTGAAGTTGTTCGAGCTGCCCTCCTTGGTGGCAAGGGTCATTAATGGTGTCTTTACTATGGTTGTTGCCTGGGATTACGTGAAACCCTTTGGGTGATCTCCATCGTTGATCTATCAAGGTCTTGGGCTTTGGGATGTAACCCTAACCACCACTATGTTCTACGAAGTTGTTGTTCCTTGGCATTCGGTGTAGTGGCTCTGAGGAGAGGCCGACAGGTCGAGAGCCTTTAGGGTTTCGATAGAAGGTGTTTGTGGTGATTTTTACATGGATTCAAAACCGCGACCTGCTGTTAGCTTTAAGGGCCAATACTCTTATGGGAGTTTACAGTAACAACTTGTATTAAAAGCTTCCGGAGTGAGTGACAGATTCTTCGTGGAAGTGGATTCGATACTCGGCTTTTCTTATCTGTCTAGTGGTAGTTTTTCCAGAGTTGTTCTTCCATCCCTCATTGCATTTGGTGATGGAATAGTGGTTAGAGTTTGGCAGTGGTTTTTGGCATTCTGCTTCAGTGATAATCTTAAAAAGTAATGTTTCTTAGGTTCAAACCTTGTATCTTCTATTCTATTGAGAGTTTTAGTTATTGATATTTTGCATATAATGATTTCTTTCAAAACTCATTTTGACCACTACTTTGTGTAAATGGCAGGTTCCTTCGTCAACCGGCACCCATACTTAGGTTTCGATAACTAGCAGTTGCGAAAAGAATATGGTAAGCCTCGGTGGTTACTCTATTGCTTTGGTTAGGTGACTTATGGACCTTCCTGTATTATTGTCGAGACTTCGTATTTTCTTGGGCTTTGTGGAGTGATCTTCGTCGAAATTCTTGTGAGTTGTTTGACAGCTTGGGGAGGATGAAATCCTCAACCCCTTCGTCGTTGTTTATGTAGTGTTTGTTTTTCAAGTAAAACTGTAATAGAAAAATAAACAGAGGAGAGGGTTTTTACCCTTCTACCTTCTTTGGTAAATGAAATAATTTGTGTTTTCATAGGACATGTGGTTGTGACCATGAGCGGTGCTCCATTTTGTGTAAAGAAACAAAACTTATCGTTTGCAATTTACAGTGTTTTTGTGGAATATTGAGAGCCAAGGGCTTAGCCTTGTGTTAGGAAGTCAAACCCTAACACGCTGTTCTTTGATAATAGTTTTCTTTTGCTGTATTGATAACAAATGTTTAACTCTGAAGGTGGATAATCGTATGGTTTTACTGTTAATGGTTTTTCAATTGAAATGTGATAATGTAGTCTCATGTTGATGCCGATATGCTCTTTAATTCAGTCTGAAGGAATGTATATGATAATCATTTTTGTGCCTAAGCTGATGGTATTGAAAGCATCACTTGTTGTTCATGTCCATCGATTTTAAGTGTTGGCCAAGAGCCAATAGTCAATGTTTCTGTTCATAGTTATGTAATGATATTGTAACTCTTTTCTTATTCTATTTTAAATGATGATGTTGAAAAGATTTGTATATGTGTAAGCTATTTGTCCAGATGACTCATGCTATGTTTTCTCTATTTGTTTTGTTAGTTGAAAAACACAATAGAAAAACAATATTCGTTTTGTTATTGAAATAGGGCATAATACATAATAAAATATGAGTCTTTTTGGAAAACTTAGAAGAACATAGATTTTAGATTTTACTATTTCTGTCCAAGGTAGAAATGAAATAACATGTTGTAGTTTCTGTTACGTGTATCCTTGCAGCTATTTAAGATATAATTATTAACAAAAGAAGATAAAAATGAAGTGTAATATTATACTGTTTTTGAGAGAGAAAATAATCTAAGAAT
This sequence comes from Larix kaempferi, assembly GCA_027924585.1. NCBI lineage: Eukaryota > Viridiplantae > Streptophyta > Pinopsida > Pinales > Pinaceae > Larix > Larix kaempferi. The sequence continues at coordinate 9,466,782 of BSBM01000047.1, read as the reverse complement.
ATCTATCAAGGGTATCCTATAACAGGACTGCTACAATGTCTACTTTAGGAATACTGTGCATAAAAATTTCGTGTTAAATAATCATGCATTTGTTTGAAATAGAAAGAGTTTTGTTTGTTTTTGTAATTATATATACTTGCTAGTAGCATTAGATAACAGTATTGTGTACTTAGGAAATAATTATTTTGCAGTTGTTATTTCAATAAAAACTGGTGAAAGAAAAATACAATGAACCTTAAACACTTAACTGATGAAGGGAATGATAAGAGAAAGACATAGAATTTATCTTTTAAGCAAGAATAGTTATAGTGCATGTGATGCTATATATCTTTAAAATTTCTGAACCTAAGCATATATTATTTATTACAGAATATTAATGGTAAGAAAAACTAATGAAATACAACAATATCAATCTTCTCCTTCATTTGGCAATCTGCGTATTAATTTATCTACCTTAATCTCCTTCTTTGTACTAGAGTACGATTCAGAAACATTAGCATGGGAAAAAATGCAGAGAAATATTTTTATTCAATTAATCTTACATAATCATTACTATACAAAATCCGAATTAGGTCAGAAACTAAAATAAATGCATTTGTATAATAATATTCTTTAAACAATAAATCAATAATGGCAGATAGAAATTTTAACTACTTAGGATTAGAAAATACAATTAGAGCCTGAGTGAAAAAATGAAGATGGGTGTCTATTTTGGGGGGTCTCGTGAGAAAATAATTCTGTTTTTTTCATGTCTTCCAACTTCGGGCGAACAAAAGTGATATTTTTATTTAAAATTTCACTTTGCCGTAAAAAGAAAACTTTTGTAGAATTATGTTAGCTTTCTACTCATAATTTTTTCAATTTTTTTTATTAATATTTGATATGTCGATTTCGCAAATGTTTGACAGTGTGTTCTTATAAAATGAAAAGACTGCAAAAGAGTTATGATTTGTTGCACCACTAAAATCGTTGTTAGACTTGTGTTTTGCAAAAACTGAAAATGCTACGACAATCTACACACAATGTACTAACGCGTGACTATAAGTTTGCATCCAATGGACCTCTATACTAATTATTATATTTTTTTAAAGTCGATCCATGGGGAAACTCAGTCGATTTTCAACAACCTTTTTGTTGCACCACTTTTCTCTCAACCCGCTATAAAATCAAAAAATCTACGACCACCCTTTTGAAGTAGACACGTCAATGAATCGACCCACATTTTCTTCGATTTTTTTGGTGTTGTATTTACAAAGTTATGGATTTTTCTTTTCGCTGTTTTTTTAAAGAGCTGAATCATAACTCGACACATGTTACAAATATAAAACTTAAAAAATATCAGTTCTTATCTATATACAACAAAATTTATACCCTCGTAAAGTAGATTCAATGATGAATCTACTGGTATGAAGTCCGACATTCGTTTTGTTGTGTAAGAGGTGGTTTTCTCCTTCCGAAAATGGAGAAACCTGAAAATTTTGCAGAGATATGAATCGGCCATGTTTCAGAGATTATTCGGTCGAATAATTATTCGGCCGAATAATTATTCGGCCGAATAACTTTTTTCCGTAACGGCGCCGTAACTTATGGCGAAGGTTATTCGGCCGAATAACTAAACGGAAAAAAAATTACGTCGGCCGGAAAAAAAATAAAAATAAAAATTTATTCTCATATAAATAAACGTAAAGTTAATTCATTATTTTCGCATGTTTGAACTTCGCATTTTTTTGTCAAACTAATTTCGGAAGGAGGAGATAATTTTTGCAAAAGGAGGTTTTTACAAGGTATGTTTCTTCTTCTTCTTTACAAAAGGCACATTGAAGGAGTTTTTTTTTCTAAGGCATATTTGCAAGGAGTTTTTCCAAACTATCTCTTTTCTTGTTGCATTTTTACAAAGAAGACATTTTTTGCAAAATGAGGTTTTTACAAGCTATATTTCTTCTTCTTCTTTACAAAAGGCACATTGAAGGAGTTTTTTTTTCCAAGGCATATTTGCAAGGAGTTTTTCCAAACCATCTCTTTTCTTATTGCATTTTTACAAAGAAGACATTTTTTGCAAAAGGAGGTTTTTACAAACTATGTCTTCTTCTTTTTTACAAAAGGCACATTGAAGGAGTTTTTCCAACATATCTCTTTTTTATTGCATTTTTACAAAGAAGACATTTTTTGCAAAAGGAGGTTTTTACAAGGTATGTTTCTTCTTTTTTCCAAAGGCACATTGAAGAAAATTTTTTTCTAAGGCATATTTGCAAGAAGTTTTTTCCAAATATTTATTTTCTTGTTGTATATTTGCAAAGAAAACATTTTTTTGAAAAAGAGATTTTTACAAAGTATGTTTCTTCTTCTTTTTTCCAAAACACATTGAAAGTGTTTTTTTTAAGGGATATTTGCAAGGAGTTTTTTCAAAATATTTATTTTCTTAGACATGTTTGCAAGGAGGTTCTTTGCAAGGATGTTTTTTTTTCAAAGTAGCTTTGCACTTTTTATTTAATTGAAAGAGGTTTTTTCAAATAGTTGTTTTGCTAAGGTATTTTGCAAATGATTTTTTTCCAAAGTAGTTTTGCACTTCTTATTTATTTGAAAGGAGTTTTTTCAAATAGTTATCTTATTTTGCAAATGATTTTTTACAAGGTAATTTTGTACTTCTTATTTCTTTGAAATTGGGTTTTTTTCAAAGAGTTGTTTCTTTACAATGATTTTTTCCCAGATATATTTATAAATAAGTTTTTACTATAAAGTAACATGATTCTTTAATTTATCGTCTATAGATTAAACAACCATGGGCAATAAGAGAAATCGTAAAAGAAAAGCTGATCGTAAACGTGATGATGATGATAATAGAGAGAAACAAAAACTCAGATATATTGCCAAAAAACAAAGGGTTGCTGAAACGGAAGAGAGAACTATTGAAGATATAAATACAGATTTACATGACAATGTTGAAGAAATGGAAATTGAAAATAGAGTACAAGAAGAACAAATTGAAGTTGAAAAGAACATTGTAGAAGATGTAAATAGTGATTTACATGCTAATGTCGATGAAATCAATATTGAAGATCAAGTTCAAAATCCAGAAATTGAACCTGGTATGTATATATCATATATTTTCTAAATTCATTTTTTTAAAATGAATTTTATTTTTTGATATATGTTAAATTAAATTTAACTTGATGTATAGGTACTTTTACTATTGATGATGAAATGTTAGAAGACATTGATTGCGACAAATATGGAGAAAAACTACCAATACATGTCGCACGATATCGTGCTACAAAATTTTATGATGAAGTTCTCAACGATTACTCAATAGCAGGACAAGCACAAATTTTGAGATGTTTATTAGTGTCCAAGAAATTAGAAGGTGCTACATCGTTATTGGGTATTCACAAAGTAACAAAAGAGTCGAAATTGAAACAAAATGTGATGGAAAATATAGGCGATGCAATAAAAAAATTTGGAAAATCCAGGAAGAAAGATATCAGTGCTGCACGTAAAGCAATTCATACAGCAATTCTTTCAGCTAGTACTAAACAAAAACGTTTGACAACAGAACTAGCAAAAGCAGTTGGAACATCAAGAAAAACATTATACAAACATAGCAAATTCAGAATGCAAATAGATGAAAATAATGAACTTGCTTGTTGGGCAATTATTTGTAGACAACCTTACAAAGATAGATTAGGAGCAGGAGTTAAAGATATTGTACGAGAATATTGGTTGGAACATGCTCGAGTTTCACCAAATGCAAGAGATGTGATACGCAAAAGAATATCACGAAATGTATATGAAAGCCAACCAAAACATATAATGGACATGACACAAGTACAATTGTTCAATAAATTCAAGGAAGATCATCGTGGAATTAATATATCAATCACTACATTTGTGCAACAAAAACCATGGTATGTTCGACCTATAACTATACGTGATACATGTTGTTGCCGTTATCATGTGCAATTTCAGTTATATTATGATACGTTTCTTGAATTTGGTAAAATGTTTTGGACAAATTCACCACCTCCGCCAACGATACGTGAATTCATATCTCAAATTTTATGTGAGAGAAATCACGATGAAGTATTTTATTCAAAGAAATGTGTCAATGGAAAACATTGTCATCATTGTGGAAATTTGGTGTTATTCCACAATAAATACCCTATCGACAATGATCAATCGTTGTCAAATGTAAATGTTGATTGGAAGAGATACGAATACATCAACTATAGTACAAGTTCTAGTGATTCACATTCCAAAAGAATTGATTTGCTAGAAGACAAGATATGCGTCACAGATTTTCTCAAAAAATTTGAAAGCGAAATTTATAAATACACCCAGCATTCACATAGAACACGATGGCAAGATCTTCAATTCAAACAGTCTCGTGAAATTTTTCCACCCGAAACAATTTTGTCTGTGGTTGATTTTGCTGAAAACTATACATTTGCTGCACAAAAAGAAATACAGAGTGAATACTATCACTCTGACCAAGTTTCGATATTTGTCCATGTCGTATATAGACATTCTCAACAGGATGTTGATGGCATTGAAAGCACATGTGACAATCGAGATGTGATTAAAGAATATCACTTCTATATCAGCGATGATCGTACACACGACACACATTTTGTCCAACATTGTATAGAAAATATTTTCTATGAATCACTGAAAAAACGCGAAGTCAAATTCAAAGAGCATTGGATATGGTCTGATGGATGTGCGGGTCAATTTAAATCTTCCCGATCATTTTTTTGGTTATGTCAACTTCATAAAGCGCTGAACATTAAACATCGCTGGAATTTCTTTGAAACTGGGCATGGAAAAGGTGAGCATGATGGTGCAGGAGCATGCGTGAAAAGAGCACTTCGAAGATGGCAAATGAACTATTCTTCAGCACGATTTCACTCAGCTGCAGAGGTTGTCCAATGGTGTCAATTAAATCTAAGCCATGATTATAATCAACAATCAAAAGACGTGCGCAGGTATGTCCACTATTTTTTTAATTTATATTATTTCTTAAAATTTAAAAAAATGTATATACTAACATTTAAGTACACATGTACACTATTTATTGTGTAGGTTTTTTTGGCTTGTTGGGATCCAAGATATAAATAGATCAATACCATATGACGCTAGCACCATACATGGAACTAGAGATCTTCACTCTATTCAAACAAAATCATTTCACAACGTGTTTGCATTTGACAGTAGAAAGCAATCATGCTTTTGTCATATTTGCATTGAAAATGTCGAGTCTACAGAAGTTTGTGAAAACATAACAAACAACTACGTAAAAGCTTGGAGACACACAGAGATTAATCCAAAAGGAAAAATGCCTCTAGCAAGTGTTGAAGAATTAGAATCAGAAGAAATAGCAATATCGTCTGATGGCGATAGAATTTCAGATCTCGTAAGAGAAGGTAATAAACTTGTTTTTGACTTTTTAATCAATTGTTCATTCTAATCCATCGCCATAAGTAGTCAATTTAATTCATTTAAATACACTAACACCAATCATAACTTGCACAGGAGATGTTTTCGCTGTGATTGCACCTGTAGACAACAACGAAAATGTCAAATATTATTTGATGCGATGCACTGAAGGAAAAATGAAGTTATTGAAGGACTACAACGACAACGGATTTACATACGAAAGATGATCCATCATTTTAAAAGGCTACTTTTTTCAACAGACACACATGACTAAAAATTATGTCTACTTTCAAGATTATGAGCCCGATGTTATATGTTGTCAATATAGTCATTTAGTATGTGCATCTCGAATAAAATTGATACAAGTTCCATAAAAAAAACAATTAAAAACCAAAAAATGGAAACTATCCATATGTGACCATGAACGGATAGTTGAAGATGGTATTCCATTGCGATGTTTTTAACTACATATCAAAAATAAATTGATCTATATTTTTGTCCATGTCAATTGTTGTGTGCAATATATTTTTTGTCCAATTATCAAAATTGTTGTGCACAGTATATTTTTTCATTGAGATTTTATTTTTTCATTGAGATTTTATGAATATTTTCTTGAATGACAACTAACATAAAAGCTTAAATGGTTGTACTTTCACATGCTTAAAAATGAATTCAAATATAATTTGAAAATTCAAAAGTACTTTATTCGGGTCCCCATATGTCTATTAGACCACTAAGGGATGAGATAACGGATGTGGCTATCCCCACTCCGCCCCGAATTTTTACTTTTGGTTGATTGATACTAACGAAAAATCACAAAAAGACCTATTAAATTTTGTATTATTTTAATTCCATCGAACATGTTTTTTTAATACATACTTCACCATAAATATGATCTTAAATAGATGTCTTAAAATTGTCACCAAGTTCTCCGTCCCAAATCTTTAATTTAAAATATCGCTTGTGCAAATTCACATAACTGAAATCATGGCAAATGGAGATAACGATCATTTGATTTTTAATCACAAGCAAGGATTCCAGGATTGTGAAGCTTATGCTAAATTAGAGAAATGATTATTTACAACAAATGAACGAAAATCCGTCAAATTGTTGTTTAAAATCATTGCTCTAATCTAGCACAAACTTCACAATCCTGGAATCTTTGCTTATGATTAAAAAACAAAAAAACCGTTACCCCCATTTGCCATGATTTCAGCCGCATCAAATATACCTGAAAATTAAAAATAAAAATTAAATTAATTAAAAATCCATTATATCAAAATTTGATCTTAACATATATTTGCTTTTAAACTTCCTAATTCATCCATGTTTCTATCAAAAATTTTAACATATATTCTCAACATTGATTCTTACCATAACATTCATTCTCAACATTGAACATTTCCCAACTTAGAATAACATTTTAAACATTCATAACATTCAACATTCATTCTCATCATTCAACGTTTTCTAACAAGTCATAACACTCATTCTCATCATTCAACATTTTCTAACAAGTCATAACATTCCTAACATTCAACATTCATTCTCATCATTCAACATTTTCTAGCAAGTCATAACATTCATTCTCATCATTCAACATTTCCTAACCTTGGATTACACCTATAAAAACATTCCTTCTTCCATAACACCTCCCATTCATTCTTTCCCAACATTCTTTTTTCTCTAACACCTCCCATTCATTTTTTCTCAACATTGATTCTTAACATAACATTCATTCTCAACATTGAACATTTCCCAACTTGGAATAACATTTTAAACATTCCTAACATTCAACATTCATTTTCATCATTCAACATTTTCTAACTTCATAACATTCATTCTCATCATTCAACATTTCCTAACCTTGGATTACACCTATAAAAACATTTTAAACATTCATGCAAAACATATTATAAATATTATCAAAACACTTTAAACATTCATGCAAAACATATTCTAAACATTTACCAAATGAGAAATAATAGACATGTACTCATGTATATAATCCAAAAAAAAGTTGATGAACATGTGAATTCAATGTACATGTATATATAATCAAAAAATAAATACCCTCCATGTTCAAAACAACTACAAAATATATATATCAACAAAAACAATAAAGTCTGAACCACTATCCATCTAGACCAATATCTTTCCACTATTTTCCACTAGGACCTTCCCTGGGACTAAACTCCACCTACAATACACAAAAAAACAAATTATAAATTTAGATCATAAATTATTTAAACAATTTTAAACTAAATTCAAAATATTAAGATATTAAACTCATCTACAAAACAATTCAATTATTAAAAAAATCATACATCAAATTCTTTGGATGCATGTCCACCACTTTTTTCCCCTAGAGACTTTCCTTTAGCTCCAAAGGACCTCAAAGAGCCAAGCTGCAACATGTACAAAAACAATTTTCAAATAAATCAAAAAAATATAAAACATTAAACTTATATCAAAGATCATTTCTAATTCAACAAAATTACCTCAGTGCCAATATCTGCATTCATTAGAGACCCCACATCTTCGCCCCCAATTTCCAAATGGTCTCTTTCCTAAAATTTAAATTTTGTTAATAAATAAAACATAGTAGATACAAATAATAAATTAAGCAGTTAACTTAAAACCAAAACAAAAAAATTAAAATCATTAGCTCACAAGAGATGGTAAATCATCTAAAAAGTTGGATTCTAATGAAACCTGCATAAATAAGTCAAATTAACAATAAGATACATTGATATTTATTAAAATTCAAGCAAACAAAAAAAATATCATGTTCAATCATAAATATTATAATTAAAATACCTCTCCTAAGCGCTCTTCATTTTGACTAGGATGCTCTCGATTTTGACTACTGGAGACTCGAAAATTATTTGCATTTAACATTGACGTAAACTGCAGACAAAATACATTTGCTTAATATATTTATTCCCATGTAGCAAAAAATTCAATTCAAAATGATTAAAAAAAATCAAATAGATTGTCATAGCATAATCAACAAACCTCTCCCATGCTCGATGTGTCATTGGATAACACATCTGAAGCTATATCTCGACAAGACTTAGCATAAGCCCTGAGATCATCAATGCTCAATGCATCTACCTCGTCATTCGTCTTGTAGACAAAACTCTGACGAAGAATAACAAGAGCCCTCTCTCGCACCAAACCGACTTCTACTCCAGCAAGAGCTGAAGCTAAACCATCACCTACCGATTCCCTTCCAACTGTCCCTAGTTGAGATGTTGTCTCCATCTCTGATCTTAAAGCCACAACCCTTGGTGGACGAGGTATCTCAGGTGGAGGTTGTATAGTGGTAGGGTCTCTGAGAGCACCTTTTCGATTATATATTCTACCCTTTCCAGCTCCATAAAAGTCAGAGGGAACATCAGTATAGTTAGGCTTCATACCTTAAAAAAACTCGGCATAAAAAAATCTAGCAAAATAATTAGGAACCTCATCGTTCCAAGGCAATCGACCATAAGCTGCAAGAAATCGATCATATATTAAATGTGCAATTTGAGGATGCTTGAAATATTGCACTTTCAACATTTTTCGCTTAAGGCCTTCTTTGAAATTGAACATTGAATTGGCTTGTTCCCTAGTGACTCTCTCCTTCACAACCTCCCACTTATCTGGACCCATAACTTGGTCCCTTCGCATCCGCATCAAATGAACAAAACTATTTGTAGTTGGTCCAAGTTCCTCATATGCATCAATGAATTTCTGCAAAGACGCCAAAACAATCTCTAGACTTTGTCGGCTCTCTAGAGGGAGATCCAAAGAACAAAAATCATTGTTCAACCTGTCATAATGGGATCTACAACTTTCAAGAATAGTTTGTTGCACAACACCTTGCCATGGAAGCTCATCAGGTAAATCAGATGGATAAGTTGATATGGGTGTACACCCCTCATCTAGTGGAACATATGTTGTCCTAGCTCTAGGAGGATCTTCAGGACCTTGCTCTCCACCCAAACCTATTCCATCATCTACAATCCTATCTTGATCTCCCCCTCGCTCCATCGAATTACGCACATCTTCTGAACGTCGCTCTGCTTCAAATATAGCCATAGTCAAGAATTAACCTTGTCCATAACTTCAAAACACAAAAAAATACAATTTATAATTTATTAAACATTAATGTTCATACCAACAGAAGGTTGAGATCGACGCTCTCCCACAGAAGATGAAGGAGAATCATGTGTACCCCTTCGAACTTGTTGATGATCAAATGACTGGGACCCATGCAATAAACTCGAACCTCTCGGTGAATTCGACAACCTTCGACTACCAACTGGAACACCAATTCCTGAGGATTGTGATGACCTCCTACGCTTTCCCCTCGAAGACTCTCTTTCCATTTGATATAACTTCTAAATTTACACAAACATTAACATATTGAAATTGTACATGACTATTCTACAAACATCAAGCCAATATTTGATAAAACAATACAAAATGTAAGTCCCCCTCCTAACTCTAATTAATTACCTAAAATTCCTTACCATCACTAATATTGCAGCATAAAGATATATCTAATAATCATTTCATTATCAAATATAAGTCATAACATGATTAATTGAAGTAGTATAATAACCTTAATAACTTTTAATCCAACAAATATGGTTGAATTATATATGTCAATGAACAAACATCTCACTAAACATATATATATATATTCTTATTAAGAGAATTCTAGCTCATATTTATAATAATACAATTTACACACACTAAAGTTGTACATGTTAACTCTACAAACTTAAAAACATATCTATTAAAGACCTGCATACAAAATGTAGAGCTGGCTAAAATAGTATAACATATATATCCACTTATTAAGAGATTTCTAATTTATATTTATGATAAAACAACTTCCACACATTGAAATTGTACATGTTCATTCTACAAACTTAAAAGCATATCTCTTAAAAATCTGCATACAAAATGTAGAGCCACCTAAAATATTATAATTATTTTCTTTCGTAAGTTCCTCTTCTAGCTCTAAGAACACTATTGCACCATAAACATAACATCAATAATCATCTTATAATCATTTAATTGTAATAGTACACAATAATCTTCCAATTTTTTCACTGATCACTTATGTTTTTGTTCTATATCTCAATAAACAAACATTCCTCATTTTTATAAAAAAAATACCTAAGAACATCAAACTTTTAAGGGAAACTTAATATGATACTCATTCAAGTTTAGGGTTTAAATATCCATTTATATAAAGAAGCCATGGCGTTGCATTCCATAAGAATAAGACAAATACACGTTATATTGTTTGATATAAAAAATATCTTACCATTTTTATATATAAAAAAGACCATAACATGAGCAGAGTTCTGTTCATGAGCAAAGTTCTATTCATGAGCAGAATTCTGTTCATGAGCAGAATTCATGAACTCTGCTCATGAACAGAGTTCATGAGCAGAGTTCATGAACTCTGCTCTACCCCATTATATTATCTCTCGGCAAATAAAACATGTTTCTATTTATACACCAAATTGAACGTTAAATACATAAAACATTTAAGCAAAACAACTCTATTAATTTGTAAAATAGTGGACCTAGCTATGCTTAGGGTAAATATATCTATTATAGGGTCCATGGACTCTGCTCATGAACAGAGTTCATGAGCAGAGTCCATGGACTGTGTTCATTATACAGTGTTAATGGTGAAGTGATTAGTCAATTACAATTTCCTGCCACATTAATTAAAATATTATAGGCTCTTATTAACCAGAAATAAGCTTACTCGGATTAAACCAGGCACAGTAAAGAGCATTACTTTTAACCAGATTAGCTTTCCAGGTAATATAGACGTGCTTCGGTATTAATAATTAAATTACAAGCATAATAACGATGCATTATAACGAAGATTAGAATCAGGCTAATTAAATATAACATGGTCGTAATACAGCTAATCCTGTAATAAACTATTAATACTACCTTATTAAGGTTTAATACCTAGCACGACATGCACGACTATGCCTAACATAAACTTATGGATATTATTTACGAGCATAACCTGAATATACTTGTTTGCCTTCGGATACAAGCAGCCTTAAATTACTACAAAGGTTTAATACTCTTGTGGTACACTTCATGAACAGTTCATTAACCTCTTAGAGTCCATAAACTCTGCTCATGAACAGAGTCATGAGCAGAGTCCATGAACTCTGCTAATGAACAGAGTCATGAGCAGAGTCCATGGACTCTGCTCATGAACAGAGTCATGAGCAGAGTCCATGGACTCTGCTCATGACCAGAGTTCATGTGCAGAGTCCATGGACTCTGCTCATGAACAGAGTTCATGTGCAGAGTACATGGACTCTGCTCATGAACAGAGTTCATGTGCAGAGTACATGGACCCTGTTCATGCACATAAAATCATCTCTAAAATCAACATTGATTATAAAAAAGTTAAAACTTCTAATTTTAACAGCCATAACAGATTTTTTTTAATTTTTTTCTAATGCCACAAACTAATGGGCAGAATATGCGACATACCTGTATCCAAACGACACCGCTATTATTCGTTCCACCAACGCTCCACGAAACTTATTCCTTCACCAAGCAGAAAAAAAAGTCATCAACTAAACATATCACATACACAGCCAGAATCAAAACAACACAACTCAGAAAAAAACGCACCTAAATGACAAATTTGAAGCCTGCAAACAAAACCGCAACCACCTCCATGCAGCAAAACAAACGGGCAACCTGCCACCCAAAGCGTAACCGACGACGAGCTACACCCAACAAGAAAGAGCATGAACCAGCCAACAAACCGAAAAACTATCTACCGTAAAGCCGACGAGCAGCAACAGATCGCAGGGCATCAGCGAGTCATCGGGACACAGCAGGGCGGCGAACGTAGGCGACGAGCTATCAACCGTATAGCCGACGGGCATCAACAGGTCACAGGCAGCAACAGCTAGTCGTGGGGAAACAGGATGGTGGCGAACTGTAGCAGCAGTTCGCGGAGCGTCAGCAGACGGGTCGTCGGATAGCGGCAAGGTGGCGACAGAGGCGATGCGGGCCCGCTGCAGGGTCCAGCAAATTTACATCAACAAATGCCAAATGGCAGCCGATGCTGTGCTTTTATGCAGAAAAATAGTTCGGCCGAACAATTAATCGACCGAATAATTATTCGTCCGAACAATTAATCGGCCGAACAATTAATCGGCCGAATAATTGTTTAGCCGAGTAATTATTCGGCCGATTAATTGTTCGGCCGAATCATTATTCGGCTGAATAAACTATTGCCAAAATTTTTTTTCCGTCCGGCAACTGTTTGCACACATTTCAAGGATCTCCGTTAGGCTGGACGGAGAACTGTTCGTGGTTATTCGGCCGAATAACCTTTGAATTATTCGGCCGAATAATTTAAATTATTCGGCCGAATAATGTAAATTATTCGGCCGAATAATGTCAATTATTCGGCCGAATAACTTCCGCTAAGACGATTTCCCACTCGTTTCTCACGAAAGTGTTACCCACCTTCACGTTTTCACCCGCCTGTAAATGAAGATAGGGCTGACAAACACCCAAGGAGGCCTGTTCCTCCCAACCTTTTCCAGAAGAATCATCCAAAACTACTTGCTTCATTTGGACCCCCGAGCTTGCTTACTGAACCACTAAGTAGATGGAATCTGTGTAGAAGCAAGGCACTCAATAATATAACTTCTACACTCAATAGTATAACTTTTGCACTCAGCAATGTAACTTCTTCACTCAGTAGTATAATAGGCAGACTTACAACATGATCATAAAATCAGCATATCCCCTCATCAAAGCTCTTGGGTGCAAGCACAACAAAACCCCAATGTAAATTTCCTCGCCAGGAAAAGTGATGAACCTCAGTTTATAATTCGATGTCTCTTACATAGACTGTCTAGGTCTTTAGTGGTTAGTTTTCAATAAATGAGCCTCAAGCTCCAGTCCCACCTTCCAGGGTACTGTGACCACATTTCAAAGGAGTTGTCCCATACCAACAGCTAGTTTGTTGCATCATGATGCTGCCACTTGTCCATTTCCTTCTACCTCAGATTCCATTCCACCTAGTGGGTCAATAAACACTCTTTGAACAGTCCCCTTAGGTGTTTGTCTCTTATTTAATTTATTAAATAATAAAATATTGTGCAATTACAATCATCCTTGGACACTTGTCCAATATAAAACTTTACAATAAAAGTTAACATAATGTTTCCAACATAAAATGTTTTTCAACAAAAAGGGTATGTTACAAACACCCCCACTTAAGCTCAACATAGTCCTCGATATTACTTATTCATCATCAAATCCTTCCTGGAACAAAACTGGATATGTTGCCCGCATTTTACTTTCCAGTTCCCAGGTAGCTTCATTAGGGATAAGGTGCTTCCATTACACCTTTACCTGCCCTATGTTGCGATTCCGAAGCATAATTTCTCTCCTGTCGAGGATACAGTCTGGTTCCACCTGAAAATCTCCTTTGGGTTCCACCTGTATGTCATTCCAATTCAGGACATGAGTATCATCGTGCACATATTTTTTTAAAACAGATACGTGAAAAACATTATGGATTTTTAAGTTAGATGGTAATGCTAACTGATATGCGACTGGTCCAATCCTTGATAGGACTTCAAACGGACCGCAGTACTTTGGTGCTAGTTTAGCACAACTCCCAAGCTTTAAAGAACTTTTCTTGGGTTTTACCTTTATAAAAACATGGTCTCCAACCTGAAATTCTCTTTCAGTGTGTTTCAAATCTGCATAACTTTTTTGCCGATCTTGGGCAACTTTTAATTTTTCTTGAACCTGTTTCACTATTAGCTTCATTTCTTTCAATAAATATGGTCCTAGCATTAATCTGTCTACAGGGTTATCCCAAGAAATAGGAGTACAACATTTTCTTCCATACAAAATTTCAAATGGACTAAACTTAGCAGATGCTTGATAATGATTATTGTATGCAAATTTTTCTAAATGTAAATAATCTTCCCACTTAGATGGCTGATCTTTGACATACATTCTTAGCATGTCTTCTAAAATCTGATTTACTCTTTCTGTTTGACCATCATTTTGTGGGTGGAAAGAAGTGTTGAAATTCAGTTTAGTGTTTAAACCTTTAAACAATGTTGTCCAAAATTTTTCAGTGAACTTGGAATCTCGATCAAAGATAATTACCTTTGGGATTCCGTGCAAGTGAAAAATTTGCTTCATAAATACCTCTGCAATGTTAGGAGCTTTAAAAGTAGTTTTGATAGGAATGAAATGAGCATCCTTACTTAATTTGTCCACAACAACCATTATAGAGTCATTATGTCTCTGATTTTTAGGCAAACCTGTAATGAAATCAATACTTATAATTTCCCATTTTCATTCTGGAATTGGAAATGGCTACAATAGTCCAGCTGGGTGTTGATGTTCAGCCTTCATAGTCTGACATTCAAAACACCTAGCTATATACTCAGCCACTTCATTCTTCATGTTGGGCCAAAAATAATCATTTCTTAACATAGTTATCATTTTCTGATAACTTGGATGTCCTGAATAAGGACTCTTATGAACTTCATCCAAAATT
Source organism: Larix kaempferi (assembly GCA_027924585.1). Lineage (NCBI taxonomy): Eukaryota > Viridiplantae > Streptophyta > Pinopsida > Pinales > Pinaceae > Larix > Larix kaempferi. Next base: position 9,451,760 of record BSBM01000047.1, on the reverse strand, counting down.
AATAGCTTAACCTTTGACACATTTGGTACATACATTCTGTTTTTATAAGTCATTAAGCCCTTTTTATTAATGTTGTAATCTGTTATTAAATTTTTAGATAAATTTTCAGCGACTTTACCAAGCGATTTTTGATAATTTTCATCTTGTTTAATTCCTTCTTCAATTTGATTTTCCAAATCTGTCTTAAACATGCTGATTGCTGCCACAAAGCTTAATCTAGGATTCCTGCTTAATGCATCAGCAACTTTGTTTTCTTTCCCCTTAATGTGTTGAATCTCGAAATCATACTCGCTAAGGAAAGCTAGCCATCTAGATTTCCTTGCGTCAAGATTTGTTTGATCCAACAAATACTTTAAGCCCTTATTATCTGTCATTAGTATAAATTTTCTTCCAATCAAGTGATGGTGCCACATTTTTAGTGCATGTATCATGGATGCCAACTCAAAATCGTAAGTTGCACAATTCTTTTTATGAATTTTTATTTTCCTTGACTCAAAAGCAATGGCATGACCTTCTTGAGTTAAGACCCCTCCAAGTCCATCGTTGCATGCGTCAGTGCATACAACGAAATCCTTATTGGGATCAACAATTTTTAAAATTGGAGCAGTGGTTAATAATTCTTTTAACTTATTAAAGCTTTCTTGACACTTTTGATCCCATACAAATTTCTTCCCCTTCTTCTATAAAGAAGTAATGGGATTCGCAATTCTTGAAAACCCTTCAATAAACTTTCGATAGTAACATGTTATCCCCATAAATGATCGAACGTCAGTTACATTTTTAGGGACAGGCCACTCGTTAATTGTTTTTATCTTATCAGGGTCGACATAAATTCCATCTTTAGATAACATGTGACCTAAGTACTGTATTTTATTTTTATAAAAGTCACATTTACTGAACTTAGTGAAAAGCTGATGTTCTCTTAAAACTTGCAGAATTATTCTTAAATGTTCATCATGCTCTTCTTTAGTTTTTGAGTAAATCAGAATATCATCAATGAACACAACTACAAACTTATTCAAATACTTATGTAGAACGTTGCTCATTAAACACATGAACACGGTCAGTGCGTTGGTTAGCCCAAAAGGCATAACTATGAACTCGTAGTGTCCATATCGCGTTCTGAAAACAGTTTTGAATATGTCTTCATCTTTTATTCTAACTTGATGATATCTGGACCTTAAATTAATTTTAGTGAATATCTCTGCTCCATGTATTTGATCAAATAGGTCATCTATGCGGGGCAAGGGATATCGATTCTTAATTGTCATTTTATTAAGCCGACGGTAATCGATGCATAGTCGCATGGTACTGTCTTTCTTTTTAACGAAAATTACCGGTGCTCCCCAAGGAGACACACTGGGCCTTATATAATTTTTACCTATTAATTCCTTCAGCTGAGATTTTAACTCATTTAACTCTAGAATATTCATCATGTAGGGAGCCTTTGAGTTTGGTACCGCACCTCGTACTAACTCAATGGTGAAATCAAGTTCCCTTTTTGGAGGTAATCCTGGAATTTCTTCCGGGAATACGTCAGAAAATCCCCTAAGGATGAGAATATCCTCCAGTTTTAACTTGTCTTCTTTAGATGAACATTTGTCATTAATAACATTAACAACAAACATTTTACAGCCCTTTCTGGAATCTCTCTTAACGTGTAACGCAGAAATTTTTCTTACTGAAATCTTCCTATGAATTCCTTTTACTGTTTCAGTTTTACTTATTATTTAGACAAGTAAAATATTTCTCATAACAATTAAGTACTACTCTATGTTGTTCAAGTCAATCCATGTCAATCAACAAGTCATATGACCCTAAGGGTAAAACATTTAGATTAACTTGGGTTTTCAGCTGACTCAAAAATACATCACAATTTTTAACAAAGTCTGTAACCTTTCTTTTAGTGCCTGTTGCTAGCTGAACTAGCCATGAATTATCGAATTTCTCTACCTTTAACTTACAGCTTTTCAGTAATTCTGGTGAAACATAACTCAAACTTGCACCTGGATCTATTAAAATGGAAATAGATCGGTTTTGTAGCATACCTTCAATTTCGACCATGGATGTTTGATGGTCTGCTTGACGATTTTCCAGTGCTGCATTTATTCTGGGCATTTCTCTTGCTACATCTCCAACTGTAGGTTCTACTTGCATAGTATGAATGTTGTTGACCGCCCTTCTGTTGCATGGGCAATCTTCTTTCTTATGTGGTCCACTGCAATCAAAACACTTCAAAGGTATTTTCTGTTCAGCATACCTGGTGTTGTTATTGTTATTAGGTACATTTCTTGCAGCAGTAAAATTTTGTGGTGCATTACTCCTGTAATTATTATTACTTGGAAAATTTCTATTATTAAATTTTTTCGTAAAACTTTCAGAATTATGATTAAAACTCTTCTTTTTATGCTTGAAATGATTAGACTTATTACTCTTCCAGCCAGTTGTTCCTTCTCTTTTTCTGTTTTGATCAAAACAGAAATTAGCTTTCCTCATAGCCTCTTCTAGAGTGGAAGGGTTATCATACTCAATCCTGTCTTTTATGTTGAAAGGTAGACAACTTAGAAACCTTTGTACCTTAGGCTTCTCTTCAACCATGTAAGGTACATACCTCAGCAAGCTAAAGAACTTGCTGCACAACTCCTTCATGTTCATAGTACCCAATTTTAAATCATAAAACTCTTTTGACTTATCTTCGTAGTATTGTTCTGACAATAACTTTTTATTAAATAACTTTTTAAACATATTCTAGGTTACGTCTCTTTCCTTTATGCTCTTAATTCTTTTAAGATCCTGCCACCAAATATCTGCCTTTCCGGTCAGATTGTAAATAACCATCTTGGCCTTTAACTGAGAAGAGTAATCGTAGATATTAAAGTACTTCTAATTCCAGACAGCCATGCTTCAGCTGTCTCACCCTTTTCACTTTCGCCATTAAAAGTTGGTGGCTTAATCTTTTTAAACTCTCCAGTAAATTGTTCATGATGCTTATACTTCCTTTTCTTGGAATAGCAATCACTGTCACTGCTGTCATGATCAGATTTACCATTACTTCGATCAGATTCAGATGAAGAGTAACTAATACTTTTACCATTCTTTGTTTTCTTGTGTTTATGTTTGTGGGACATTGTATCAGAATCAGAATTTACTTCTGATTTCCTTCCTCTTTCTTCGTGATGGTATTTCTCCATTAGAATCTGATTTAACTCTTCCTGTGCTTTCATAATGCGTTCATTTTCTTCTTTAACAGTTCTTATCTCATATTTTAAATCTTTTACAGTACGAAGAAGTTCTGAAGATTGGTTATTTAATTTAACATATATTCCTTCATGGTTATCAATGTTATTATGCTCATTATGAGGAGATTTCTTCTTTGCTGATTCCTCCGGTATGTCCATACCTGCAAATTAATAACAAATCATTCTGTACAAAAATAAAATTACAAATAAAAGTTAGTAACATAAACTATCTGGTTTTTATTTTCTGTTTGCGCGCGTGAACCTATTTTAGGCCTAGAGTTTGAACTCATGCTCTGATACCACATGTAACATCCCAAAATTTACAAAAATTTAAAAAATTTCAATATGGCTTTTAATGCATAATCTAACTGTGCGGAAATGTAATAATTGCTTAGTGTCGACTTGTTGTACTAAATGTTGTGCTGATTAAAAATGTATTGTTTGCGACAAGTTAAATTTATATCTACGTTTCAATGCTATTGAATGATCTTCTTATCTTAGCTATGTTTTCATATAACTTATGTTGATGATTCGATGATATGAAGTTTATAAGTGCTAACTACTATTCTTTTGTTTGATGATGAAGGGGTCCTAAGGATGCCCCGAGGCTTACTTAGCATTCGTGCTGAAGCATTTGAATCTTCCATTTCGCGTATTAGAGGTAAGAGCTTTTAGTGTTTACAACGTGTGACCGAAGAGTTTCTAACCAGTTTCAGTAATCTCCAAAGTCTTAATGGTTAAAGAGACAAATGTCGAAAATGCCACCGGATGAGAAACTTCAATTAGCCTAGCTTATAAAACGAAAAGTATGTCATATATAGTATTCATAACCCTATACTAACACTTTTATTACTTTGTACAAACAATAGATAGGATCAATACATCATATTTTATCTCCATATATTATTATCGTGAGTTTCTATTTAATGCAAATTATAAGAATAACAATTTCTATATAAAATGACTAATTTACAAATAGCGTGCAATATCTATATGTAAGTCCTTGGATGCTCTAGAGCTTAAAAATTACATGCAAGATTTTATTTAAATTTTAACCTAGGAACTATTTGCAAATTCATAATCAAATGCTAGCCTAGGAACTATATACAAATTTCTATTTATATTTTATACTATATTGAAATATATATGCAGAGCCTTATACATAGTCCTATGAACAATAGTTATATAGTATTGTGTGTGCATCTATGTGACCCTTTATAACATTATGGATTCATAGCAATTGAAACCGATACCACCTTGACTTACCACAAGGTATATGATATGATAAAGTTATGAACTTTACAATTGAACCGATACATTAGGATGAGTAAGCAATAATGCCATTATGATTTCGTGCTGGTAGGCACTCTAGTTTTCTTTTTTCATTTAATATTCCAATCACTGAGACAATGGAATGTCTATGTGGATATAGTCGTGGTGCTAGGCACATGAATTTATGGTGATGAATCAAACAATGAGACAAGTTGTCTGTAATAAGGTTTTGAAGTTGTTCGAGCTGCCCTCCTTGGTGGCAAGGGTCATTAATGGTGTCTTTACTATGGTTGTTGCTTGGGATTACATGAAACCCTTCGGGTGATCTCCACCGTTGATCTAGCAAGGTCTTGGGATTTGGGATCTAACCATAACGACCACTATGTTCTATGAAGTTATTGTTCCTTGGCATTCGGTGTAGTGGCTCTGAGGAGAGGCCGACAGGACGAGAGCCTTCAGGGTTTCGATAGCAGGTGTTTGTGGTGAGTTTTCCATGGATTCAAAACTATGACCTGCTATTAGCTTTAAGGGCCTATACTCTTATGGGAGTTTACAGTAACAACTTGTATTAAAAGGTTCCAAAGTGAGTGACAGATTCTTCGTGGAAGTGGATTCGATACTCGACTTTTCTTGTCTGTCCAGTGGTAGTTTTTCCAAAGTTTTTCTTCCATCCCTTGTTGCATTCGGTGATGGAATAGTGGTTATAGTTTGACAGTGGTTTTTGGTGTTCTACTTCGGTGATAATATTGAAAGGTAATGTTTCTTAGGTTCGAACCTTGTATCTTCTAATCTATTGAGAGTTTCAGTTATTGATATTTTGCATGTAATGATTTTTTTCATAAGTCATTTTGACCACTACTTTGTGTAAATGGCAGGTTCCTTCATCAACTGACACCCATACTTAGGTTTTGATAACTGGAAGCTGCGAAAAGAATATGGTAAGCCTCGGTGGTTACTCTGTTGCTTCGGTTAGGTGACTTATGGACCTTCCTGTATTATTGCCGAGACTTTATATTTTCATGGGATCTGCGGAGTGATCTTCGTCGAAATGCTTGTGAGCTATTTGACAGCTTGAGGAGGATGAAATCCTCAACCCCTTTGTCGTTGTTTCTGTAGTGTTTGTTTTTCAAGTAAAACTGTAATAGAAAAATAAATAGAGGAGAGGGTTTTTACCCTTTTACCTTCTTTTGTAAATGAAATAATTTGTGTTTTCATACGACATGTGGTTGAGATCATGAGCGGTGCTCCATTTTGTGTAAAGAAACGAAACTTATCGTTTGCAATTTACTGTGCTTTTGTGGAATATTGAGAGCCAAGGGTTTAGCCTTGTGTTAAGAAGTCAAACCCTAACACGTTGTTCTTTGATAGTAGTTTTCTTTTGCTGTATTGATAACAAATGTTTAACTCTGAAGGTGGATAATTGTATGGTTTTACTGTTACTGGTTTTTCAATTGAAATGTGATAATGTAGTCTCATGTTGATGCCGAGATGCTCTTTAATTCAGTATTAAGGAATGTATATGATAATCATTTTTGTGCCTAAGCTAATGGTATTGAAAGTGTCACTTATTGTTCATGTCCGTCGATTTTAAGTGTTGGCCGAGAGCCAAGAGTCAATGTTTATGTTCGCAGTTATGTAATGAGATTGTAACTATTTTCTTATTCTATTTTAAATGATGATGTTGAAAAGATTTGTATATGTGTAAGCTATTTGTCCACATGACTCATGCTATGTTTTCTCTATTTGGTTTGTTAGTTGAAAAACAAAATAGAAAAACAATACTCGTTCTGTTATTGAAATAGGGCATAATATAGAATAAAATATGAGTCTCTTTGGAAAACTTAGAAGAACACAAATTCTAGATTTTATTATTCCTGTCCAAGGTAGAAATGAAATAACATGTTGTAGTTTCTGTTACGTGTATCCTTGCAGCTATTTAAGATGTTTAACAAAAGAAGATAAAAATGAAGTGTAATATTATATTATTTTTTAGAGAGAAAATAATCTAAGAATATCTATCAAGTGTATCATGTAACAAGACTGCTACAATGTCTACTTTAGGAATACTGTGCATAAAAATTTAGTGTTAAATAATCATGCATTTGTTTGAAATAGAAAGAGTTCTGTTTGTTTTTGTAATTATATATACTTGCTAGCAGCATTGGATAACAGTACTATGTACTTAGGAAATAATTATTTTGCAACTGTCATTTCAATAAAAAATAGTGAAAGAAAAATACAGTGAACCTTAAACACTTAACTGATGAAGGGAATGATAAGAGAAAGACATAGAATTTATCTTTTAAGCAAGAATAATTATAGTGCCTGTGATGTTATATACCTTTAAAATTTCCGAACCTAAGCATATATTATTTATTACAGAATATTAATGGTAAGAAAAACTAATGAAATACAACAGTATTAATCTTTTCATTCATTTGGATCTCCTTCTGTGTACTAGAGTATGATGTAGAAACATTAGCATGGGGAAAAATGCAGAGAAATATTTTTATTCAATTCATCTTACATAATCATTACTATACAAAATCCTAATTAGGTCAGAAACTAAAATAAATGCATTTGTATAATCATATCCTTTAAACAGTAAATCAATAATTGCAGATAGAAATTTTAACTACTTAGGATTAGAAAAGACAATTAGAACCTGTAAATGAAGATATAGCTCACAAACACCCAAAGAGACATGTTCCTCCCAACCTTTTTCAGAAGAAGCAGCCAAAACTACTTGCTTCCTTTGGACCCCTGAGCTTGCTTACTGAACCACTAAGTAGATGGAATCTATGTAGAAGCAAGACACTCAGTAATATAACTTCTGCACTCAATAGTATAACTTCTGCACTCAACAATGTAACTTCTGCATTCAATAGTATCATAGGAATACTTACAACATGATCATAAACTCAGCATATCCCCTCATCGAATCTCTTGGGTGCAAGCACAGCAAAACCCCAAGGTAAATTTCCTCGTCAGAAAAAGTGATGAACCTCAATTCATAATTCAATGGCTCTTATATAGATTGCCTAGGTCTTTAGGGGTCAATTTTCAATAAATGAGCCTCAAGCTCCAGTCCCACCTTTCAGGGCACTATGACCACATTTCAAGGGAGTTGTCCCATACCAACAGCTAGTCTGTTGCATCATGATGCTACCACTTGTCCATTGCCTTCTACTTCAGAATCCATTCCACCTAGTGGGTCAGTAAACACTCTTTCAATAGTCCCCTTTGGTGTTTGTCTCCTATTTAATTTATTAAATAATAAAATATTGTGCAATTACCGTCATCCTTGGACACTTGTCCAATATAAAACTTTACAATAAAAGTTAACATAATGTTTCCAACATAAAATGTTTTTCAACAAAAAGGGTATGTTAAACGAGGATCAGAATGAACGGAGCCAATGGTGGAGCAGAGGTAACAAGAGCGAAACTAGGTGCCAATGTAACGAGCTCTTACCCGGTTGGCAGCAGTGGATCCCTTTCTGAGCAAAGCTTTTAACTTAGCGTCTTCCGGCCTAAGAAAAAGCTGTTGGAAGTATGAATGAGCCCCTGAATGAATACTCGAAGTGCTTGTTGAGTTCATGAGAGCGAAAGAGCCATCACCCCGTGTACGAAGTGAGCAGTGGACAAGATATTACACACGCTGGAGCAATTAAGCCGACGTCGGGAAGCCAAGCTCCGGACATAAGGAGCGATGGGGCAATAATCACACTGCATGGGATGCTCGATCATGTCCGTGGAAGGAGCATGTGGTCGACATATGAGTTGGTGCATGAATCGGCATGTGGCTGGAGCTTGCAATGGGCACGTGGTTGGAGCTGTGGGCTAGCACAGGGTGAGAGTAATTGACGAGTAGCTGGGTGTTGGCATGGCAGGCGTCCAACTCGCCCTTTGCGATACCATGTGACCCTGTTTACACTCCGTGTATTTTTCCAAGATTCTCTTTTTCTTTCTTTCTTTTAAAATTTTCATTTGATATTCATTTATACAATTTAAAAACCTTTATGTTCTTAAATGCCATGTATTTTTCCCACATTCTCTTTTTATTTCTTTCTTTTAAAGTATTCATTTGATATTCATTTATACAATTTAAAAACCTTTATGTTCTTAAATGTCGTGTATTTTTCCGAATTCTCTTTTTCTTTTTCTTTTTTTAAAGTTTTCATTCGGTTGAGTAACAACGATGCTAATTGTCAAATTTGAACGTCAAGAAAAAAAAATCATTTAATTTATTGTTTAAACATTATTGATTATGAGTTGTTGTTTAGTTGCGTCCCAACTATGACAAGTCAAATTTCAATGTCAAGAACATGAATATTCTGAAATGTTGATTAGGTAAAAGAATTCTGGTATACCTATATAATTTTCACATTTAATTTTCTGGTATGCCGATCTTTTCAATCCCTTCAAATATTTATGGTTCGATTCTACTTTTTCGTCGTTTTATATTCCACCGGTCATTCAGTCAACATCCATGAAACAACTCCACCCGTAAAGGAAGAATCTTAACAGGACTAATGCATTATGCCAGCTTATGTTCCGAATTTCTAAGTTGACAGAACACTGGAAATCCCATCGGCTTATCTTCAAAGTACAATGTATCTAAATTACACCAAAATGCCTGAATTTTTATATATTAGGCTTCTTTGTTGCATCTGCCCAGAGTCTTTCACTCCAGGTGTCCTTCTATCTCTTTCCTTCCCTTCCTTTCCTTTTCTTTATGGGAGTAAGAGGCATGGGATTCAGAACTCAGCAAGCTCAGCTATTGTACACTTGATTGTTATAATTAATTGAGTATGGGAATCTCATCTTTGTGTTGTGAGTTTGTGAGAAATTTTTTGTTCTTTCATCAACCTATTTAACTAAAGAAGGTAACAGTTAGTTGAGGTATAAAAAATATGTGATTACAATTAAACATGGAGAACAAGTAACACATAAGTGTTTATGGCACTTAACTTGTCATCTATCCTTGTTTCCCGACCACAAATTAAGTGACTATGCTAATAAGTAGATATCTTTTCAAATTCATTTGTCTCTGTGGTCATTGTAATCTATACTCATAAACCAGGCTGTTTCGAACAAATAACCTTACCCAAAAAGTGTTAATAAGAATATCTTAACAGTGCACTCAATCATCTTCTATTCCATATAAAGTAAAAAATACTCATTCACTTATCTTAATTGCTGTCCATTACTTCTCCAATTTCTATCCATTACTTCTCTAACCACATATTTGAAAATTTCCATACTTATTGATATCCTTATTCAATATTTCTTACTAAAATTTGACATTATTTATCTTCTTCATGAAACCCAATAAAATCTCTCCATCTCATATTCTAAATAACAGATTGTCTGCAGCTTTGGTGTACATAATGATATAATGAAATGACTTGACTTTGTGTACTGCCAACTTTTGTCATAGATATTCTTAATTTCAACTAATACTGAGTCAGTGGACAAATTATAATTAAATACGTTTTATGATCATAAACATACTTTACTGCATTATACTTTGTCAAAAATTCGTTAAAATTTATTGACATTTATTTCAAACCACAACAGTGAGCAAAACTAAGGACCATCTACATTGCAGTCTCCATTGTTCACTGTACAATAGAGAACAAGGAGAACTTAATTAAAGAAGGTAACAGGTAGTTGAGGCATAAACAACATGTGATTACAACTAAACATGGAGAACAAGTAACACATTGTGTTTATTACACTTAACTTGTGACCTGTCCGTGTTCACCAACCACAATTTAAATGACTATGCTCCTAAATAGATATCTTTTCAAATTCATTTGTCTCTATAGTTATTATAGTCTGTACTCATAAACCACTGAGTTTGGAGGATAACCTTACCCAAAAAATGTTAATAAAAGTGTCTTAATAGTACACTCAATCATCTTCTATTCTATACCAAATAGAAAATACTCATTTACTTTCCTGTCCATTATTTTTCCAACAACACATTTGAAAATTTCCATACTTATTAATATACTTATTCAATATTTCTTACTAAAATTTGTCATTATTTGTCTTCTTCATCTAAAACCCAATAAAATCTCTCCATCTTATATTCTAAATAATAGATTGTCTGCACCTTTGATGTACATAATGATATAATGAAATGACTGGACTTTGTGTACTACCAACTTTTATCATTGATATTCTTAATTTCAACCAATACAGAGTCAGTGGACAGATTATAAAATAAGTTTTATGATGATAAACGTACCTTACTGCATTATACTTTGTCAAAAATTCGTTAAAATATATGGTCATTTATTTCAAATCACAACAGTGAGCAAAACGAGGGACCACCTACTTTTCAGTAGGTTAATATAATAACTTTCTTTCCTATTTCTGTTTTCAATTTCATCAAGTTTTATGATGATAAACGTACCTTACTGCATTATACTTTGTCAAAAATTCGTTAAAATATATGGTCATTTATTCCAAACCACAACAGTGAGCAAAACGAGGGACCACCTACTTTTCAGTAGGTTAATATAATAACTTTCTTCCCTATTTCTGTTTTCAATTTCATCAATATTTCTGGTTTTAATGGCTTACATTTTTCACTCGAAACAAAATTCTTGTCTATGTTTGTGCATTTTTAATTATTTATTGTTAATTGTTACCTACATTTGCTCCACGCTTTGGATCTTTCACCGATTGCCAAATTTTAATGTCAAAGAGCATGGATTTTGTCAAATATTAATCAGTGGAGTGGATTTTGGGTATGTATAAGTAAGGAGTGGTTTTAAAAAATGGAGGATTTGGTGGGAACTGGGTTTTCATAGTATATTGAATTTTTTATTTTACAAAATTTAAATTTAATAATGTTTTAATAATAATTTTGATAGTAGAAATGGATTTAACATTATCAAAAATCTTTATAGTATCCAAAATTTCAAAGTTATTAATATCAGATTTTTTCAAAATTTACGAAAAAAATCAAAATTTTCCGTAGAACTGTAGTCCTATAATTAATAAATTGAGACATTTTGGATATGTATACTTTTATGATAGTCAAGGACATGGTGGTCAGTTGGTGGGGTTAGCTGGATTTCATTCCATCCACCTAGATTCAATTCAGTTCAGACATCTTCTAGCTTGAATTTATGTATTGTTAGTTTAGCTTTCCTTAATTCCTTTAGAATAACAAGAAAGTGATTATTATCTAATTTTATGATTATATAAAAATGTCCATCCCAAACGAATCAGCTAAACAAGCATAATACATCCTAGGCATAATACAATGCAAATCCTATCAGCGTATATTCAATGGCCATATTCAATGTATGCTAATTAAGTTCAACCAACATAGTTGAAATTTCAATTCACTACATTTTTTTTATGAAACACAGCAATAAGAAAATAAGAAACTTAATCGAAGACGTTTCTTCACAGTCTTCCATGCCAAGTTTGGTTGTATCTCTTTCCTCCCCTTCCTCTCAGGATTCGCAAAGTAGCAAGCGCAGGGCCTGAGAGATTGATTTCTAAAAGTAATTGAGTTCACCTGCAATCAGAACTTTCTAGGTTGTCCGTTATCATGGAAATCCTCCATTTGTTGACAATCAGAGGCTGTAAAGCTATTAATTGTCTGCATATTGCATTGATCAGAAGATAGGTCTTGAAACTCAATCGTCTCTGTAGCCATTGTAACCAGTTCCCTGTAGAACTCTTCTAATCCAAAATCTATTGAACAGTCCCACGGAGAAAAGAGTAGATTCCAGTGAGGAGACGACAGCTCGTTTAAGTATAATGAACTCTCGGTTAAAGTAGCTGCATCTACTGCAAAATGATCGGAATGTGGGGATTGCTTGTCCGACATAGAACAGGTGGGGCTTTTAACTTCTGTTTCAACGAGACTAATATCTACAACTGCAAAAGGATTTTGCTCTGAATCATCGGTGATAGAATCGTTCACAAGTAGGTCGCACATCGACCTGGAGGAATTAGTAGTTTCTTTAACATTACATAATTTGAAGGCTTCATCTGAACTACTATTACTGCAGCCGTTTGGGCTTGCCATTTCAGCTTGTTTCACCGCCTTGAGGGGAGGGGTTTCGAACACATGATTTTGTAGGAGAGAAGGAGATTTTGACTTTGACATGAGATTTTGAGCACTTGAACTGGACCGAGAATGGTTCATTGACCGCAGCTTCTTGCTTAGATGAGTGTTCCAGTAGTTCTTGATTTCATTGTCTGTTCGACCAGGCAGTCGTCCTGCTATCAGTGACCACCTGCAGGCATGCATATATATAGTATATACACACTTACTGTCATACTTTATCGCATGAACCATTAACTAGGCCACTAATAATTCGAAAAATTCGAGACCCGGACATGGGGGTCAATAAATTCTGGTCAATAAATAGATGTTCAGTCATTCTGGACATACCGATTGCCAAGAAGGCGGTGCATCCGAATAATGAGTTCCTCCTCATCGGCGGAAATGCTTCCGCGTTTAATGTCGGGACGAAGATAGTTCACCCAACGTAATCTACAACTCTTTCCACGCCGCTTAAGACCTGTAAAACAAAATTCAAGGTTCTTTGGTCAAGCGCTTATACCTTACCCCTCAGGAATCTAACATAAATGATAGGAGATTCACTAACTATTAAGACATAATAAGAGATTGACTCGGATTCACCTGTTTTTTGGGGAAGATTTCTCCATTCACCAACCCCATGAATTCGAATGTATTCAGACAGAATCATATCCTCCTTTTTCGTCCAGGCCCCGCGGTTGAGCCCTTCTTTTGAGCAGCAAGGAGATCTTCCCATCTTGGATATTCGCTTTCTGTAACTCCGCAGCTGACTATCCCACTGGCCCCTTTGCTTCTCCTGCCTGGCAGGGACGTTGATTATATATAGAAACAATTAGATTCTCCCTGCTCAAATAACCATGTGGAAAATTTAGTTTATGATTTGGATGGGCAGATCTCTCGCTCATATTTTCATATAAAGGCCAAAATCGAAGACTATCACCTATCGTATACAGAAAAAAAACCAGAGAACAAGCCGAAATTACGAGGAAACGACAAATGGATACAGCGAAGAGTAATAGATACGGATCACGGGGAGAGCAAATTTCTTTCTGTAAATCATTACATTCATTAATCAATGGATTTGAGTGGAATGGAGGACCAAAATCATTGGCTAAAAAATAATTACAGTCGCCACACAGTCCGGACAATATTGAAACAATGAATGTGAGACGGCGGATGATGCAGAGATTATTCCCTGGACGACGGCAGCTGCCATTTCACAACTAACGTTCTACGCCGTCGAAGATCGAAAGCCTGACGAGAACCACCGAGAACAATCTCCACTCATAATTCCTATTGAAAATCATTGGGCCACGTGAAAGATACTCGAAGAAAAAGAACGAGGCAGACGTGTTTTAATATATGTGAATGATAATTCTACTCGAAGAAAAAAACGCGTTTTAATATTTGTGAATCATAACAGTTCCTGTGATACTCGAAGAAAAAACGAAGCAGACGTGTTTTAATATTTGTGAATGATAACAAATCCTGTGGATGAAATGCACCATCTAAGAACTTGTTTCAATTCCATGTGTTTGATGCCAGATTCATTTTCATGCTGACTCTTGATTTAACTCTGAGTTTCTTTTGAAATTTACTAATTTACTATTGTGTTTCTTATTTAGATTTATTTTAAATTTGATTTATAAAATATGGAAAGGTTATCATTTTTTTTAAAATACATTTATATTTATTTTAATTTTTTTAATTAAATATAATGGATAAAATTTACTAACTATAATATAATAAAATTTAATTCCGTTAAGGATATGGTGATTTCTTGGTGGGGATAGATGGAGTTCATTCCATTCACCAAAGTACATCCTATGTAGAAAAACTTGTTGGATTTCTCATAAATATTTAGCCTTCCTTAATTCCTTCAAAATAACATAAAAATAATTTTTTCACTAAAAAACTTAACCCATATATCACGAATCATGATAAATAACTTATGTAAAAATTACTTTTATGTGATATATAACAAAACAGATAATGGTAAGTCGCTTATGTGAGAGCTACTTTTATGTGGAATAAAGCAATTATTATTATAATTTTGCAATTCATGTGAAATATTTTCAATGACTATGACATGGTAATGTGTAATATTTTAAAAGACTATGTCATATTTTCAATGACTATGACATGGTGATGTGTAATATTTTAAATGACTATGACATAGTAGTTTTGTAATGAATTGCAATTCATGTGAATATTTTCATGACTATGACATGGTAATGTGAAATATTTTCAATGATTATGACATAGTAAGTTGGTAATATATTGTATTATTATTAAGATATTAATTAATAATGGTAAATTAATCATTATAAAAAAGAAAATAATAATCATATATATATATATAATTTAAAATTTTATATGGTTTATTATTTATATAATTATAATTACAAATATTAATATATAATTTATATTTATATGATTATTATTTTCTTTCTTATAAGGATTGATCCATTGTTAATTAATATCTTAATAATAATATAATATATATAATTTTTAATAATTTAATGTTATTAAAAATATTATTTAAATATAAAAATGTTAATAATTAAGAATACAAATTTGGTTGATTATGGTTTGGTTATGTTTTTTTTTTAAGTAAGATGCAGAACCTTCTATTAATCAATAATTATGGAACATAGTATACAACCTCAGTTGGTAATCCCAAAATGGGCCAACCGACAAGAGACGAACCTTAATAGCTTCTTAAACAGCCTAACTTAAAACACTGAGACACTCCCTACCAAGAGGGTGCTAACCTTGCAATGACAATTTGGGATCTTTTTTCTTTTTCTTGACTTCAATCCATCCTTACGACTGATCAAGAGTTGACAGGATGGGAGTTGTGATCAACTGATGTTGGGAGGCTTCAGGAATGCCCCGAGAGCGAGCTAATTCTACTTCTTTGTCACTATCAAAGTTATCTGATTCATGGGGACGCTTTTGTCCGCCTGTGGAGGAAATACCAGCTAGGGCCATGTCCATTGCCTCCCCATGTGAAGGGTGTTCTCCAGAGTCCCCCTGAGGCAAATCTGGATCACTGACTTGCTAATGAGCTGTATGAGGCGAATTCTGCACAGGTACCTTGGAGGGTGGAGCTCTTGGCATGCCCTCCTTTGTATCTGAGGTGGGATGTTTCCTCTGGTTCTTACTTTCATGCCATCCATGATGTCGCCTTTTAGTGGAATGGATGGGAGAAGAAGGGCAGTCATGTTGCAAGTGCCCTGGTCGCTGATAGGATCTGCATCTGAAGGTTGTGTTCTCGTAATCAAGGGGCTGCTCCTAGACATAATTCATGCACCAACAAATGTTAATCTTGTCTGGAAGTCCCTTGCTCAGATCCAGCTCCACGCAGATGCGAGCAAAGGTAGCTAACCCCTTCAATAATCTTTCTGTGTCCTCTTTGATGAACTTCCCTAAGGAGTCCCCAATAATAACAAAGGATTCTGGATACCAAAACTGCAAGGGGAGGTTCGGGAGTCTTACCCAAATCGGAGTAGTCATTGTTGTAGTTGTTAAGGGGTTAAAATCAAAGTACCATTTCCTCATGGACAGCCCCGAGTTCCCCCAGAACCAAGGTCCTCCATCCAAGATCTGGTTGCGGTGTATGGGTGTGTGCAAGAAGATGAGGGTCACTTTAGATGCAATGCTACTTTTTTCAAAACTTGTTCCTGATACATAAAACATAACGCGTTTTTGATATTTAGCACCTGCCATGGTAAGACCCGAGCCTAACATGTCATTGGACATGTAGGATAGGTAACCATAACGTGTACGCGTTATATAACTACAAAACGCGTACGCGTTATGTAGTTACAAAACACGTACGTGTTATGGAAATCTAAAATGAATTTAAATACATAGTCCCGACGATTCCCGACCACCCGCGACACTCACGCATCAGAAACGCAAAATAGACCCTGGACGAGGACAGTTTGTGGCCCACTCAAGTATCGGTGTTGCTCGATTTAGATGGAGGGGAGACAAATTCACCAGTGGATTGTCATCTAATCAGGTAATTCATTCACCCATACCATTTTTTTGTCATTTCTTAACCTAAATTACTATTTTTTTATTGTTTAAAACAACCTAGTTTTGTAATATTGATAAAATTGGGAATAACCCAATCTCTAATTAAATTCACATCTCCCTCAACCAAGATGAGTGAATAATTAAAATGAATCCCTTTTCAAAAACTCAAAAATTCATAATCCAACCAAAAATTGAAAAAAATAAAACTCCCCCCTTTCTACAATGTATCCATCTAAGTCACCCGACACGAGTGTCCCCACCAGGCTTCAAATTTGAAGCCTTCAGGCCACTTCAAATTTTACCCACACGTCATAGAAGGCCACTTCAAATTTTACCATGCAAAAAAAATTTAATTTCATGGTAAGCCCTTCAATAATTAAATTAACCACTACTGTTTAAAATTGCAACAGAAGGGTAGCTTCAAATTTCACCCATCAACAAGTTTTAGTGGGAAATTAAGAATGCGGCTACTAGCTAGGTGACTTGGGAGTGGGACTCGGTTACTCTCCAATATCCACGTGTTCGATCATCCATGGATCATGGACCATTGGGCCTCTAATAATATCATTGAGCAACTTACGTGGACGGGCTTACACTGAACATCCCATGGCTTGAACGCTTCGAAGTTCTCGTGTTTGTAGCGAGCACTTATGTGTTTAACACATTTAATGGCATCAACAAAATTATTAAACCTGGTAGGTGGCTCATAAGTGTTGTTGCTAGCGGGCTTACCAAGTTACAAGTTATCACATACCAATTCGTGAATGTTGACTCCGTGAGTTAATTGAGTATTCAATGTATAATATATTATCTTAATGTGCCCCCGCGAATTTGGCATTTCATACAAAATCCACAATCCATAAACTTCTTGTAATGTTGCAGGTTGTTGCTCCTGCCCGTGGCCCCTACCTATAGCCCTGTGTTTTCTTTGTTGCATCAAGTTAGTCCTACCATCTACGACTCTCGGCCTCACACCCTGTGTTTTCTTTATTGTATCAAGTCAATCCTGCAGCTCCCGAGTTCCACCTTTTGTTTTCTTTGTTGTATCAAGTCAGTGCTCGAATTCCATGCTTTCATTGCTCCGACCATCAATATATAATATTGCATGAATAGAAACAAGCTTTTTCTTATACCCCCATTCCACTGTGGTTGATCTACTTCCAAGTTCCACCTACCCTATCTCCTCCAGTCCTCCAGGAGAGTTTGCGAAATATGGTTGTGTTATATGACATATATAATGTTCAGTGCTGCTATATCCACTAAAAAATAAAGCCTCTCAACTTTACTACGTCAGTAAACATTGAAATTTTGATGTACTATTACATTTTCAAATGAAAAGAATAACTTATTTTTACATGGTAGCATTGAAGGGTTCAATATCTCATAGCCCTTCATAGTGAAATGGGACCCCACCCTTCAAATTTGATCCCTGGTCCCCACTAGACACGGTGACCCCTGGAATTAGGACACATAGGACGCGGTGACCCACGGAATTAATATATTTTTAAAATATATTAAAATTTAAAAATATAGACATATAGATCCAATAAAATTTAACATTTACAATTACAAATATTCAATAGAAATTACATTTACAATTACAAATATGAAATATTCAATAGAAATTAGATCATTCACAAATCACAACACATTTGTCATTCACAATCACAAATCACAATGAGACATTGAGACACATAGATGCAAACTCATCACTGCCTTGATCCTCCTCCTCCATGCCTGAATCAACAAACTCATCACTGCCCTGATCCTCCTCCTCCTCTCTGCCAATCTGACTAACTTACTTTTTAATTGTCAAATGTTTAATTTTAAGTTTTAAATGTATGTAAGTGAATGCCATTGAATTGCTTACTTGAGTTTGATTTAATACATTTTCAATTTTGAAGAGATGTCATTATATACCATGTATATGTTTCTAATGATTTTCGTATTAATGTCTTTATTGTAGTTGCGGCTATGGACACCAATGCCGAGATATTGATTGAGCTTTCCCACTTGAGGGGCATAAGTGCAGCTTTTAGTGGTGGTGACAGAATTCGCCGTTCGCTTGCATCAACCTTGGATGCAATTTTTGACACAATTTCACAATCTACCAATGTACTATATGATATTGCATCATATAGAGAAAGAAAAAGACAACAATATGCTGATGGGATAGACTACAATGCAATAAAAAAGTTGAAAATATCCAAAGAGATCATATTTGCATTGTTTAGGGACCCTCAGACGGGGGAAATCCCAAATGCAAACAGGCCGCATATCTCCATTGAGTGGTGCACGTTTCAACCATTTGTTGATAATTGGATGGACAGATGGTACATGGTTTTTGATATGCCACCACACAACAATAGGGAAATTCCCTTATATTTCCTTCGAAAGATGTACGCAGAGTTCGTGTTGCATAAACACGTTAACTATTTTGACATCTTGCAGTTTCAGGGGATCGGTGGGGGGATGCCCCAAAACCGACCCAATTCCAGGCTTCGAGACCAGGATCGCCCTATCCCTGCACCTCGCAGGCAGTTTCCTGGGCCAGATGTCCCACCTGCACATCGTATTATTCTGCAGACACGGGATGCATTTTTGAGTTTGGAACGGGCGGTTGTTCGCCATGGCACTATGGTTCAACATATAGGTGAGGAAGGGACATCTGTCCCTGGTGTGGTACATACACCAGCTCGTCACCATGCAAGACCATCAATTAGTGCAGGACCATCAGGACCATCCACTAGTGCAGGACCATCGACACATCCCCATGCTAGTACTGATCCTCACGAGTGCACATCATGTGGTCGTCCCTGCTATGGTCTTGCCTCAGATGTTGCCTTCAGTGGGTTTTTGAGAGAGGTATGTTGATGGCTAATTGTAATAAATTCTTCATTTATTTTCCTCTTTGTACACATATATATAGTTTGAGCTAATATATTAATTTCGTGAACTTGCAGTTGATGCTTTATGCCGGCAGCGACGCCCCAGAGCCGGATGTTCCAGACTCTACAGGGGGGTATGATGCTACCCATTTGGTAGGCCCATCTTATATAGCACCTATTGTCGTATCTCACACCGAGGTAAACATTTTAAATTTCAGTTTTTTAATACTTGTTAATTTGTTAATTTCCACATACTTTACATTTTAGTTCATTAATGCTATCTACGGTCTAATATTTACAATTATTAAACTTGCAGATGGTAGATCCTTCACTGGGGCAAGGTAATGTGGAGGTAGCACCCATGGTCATACCGTCCCATGAAACATCTGAACTCCAGGTAAACAATTAAAAATGACATTTTTTAAATACATGTTTGTTTGTTGAATCATGCATGTCTAACTACATGAACACTTGGTGACCGTAGGAACCATCCGAGACATCTGGACCATTGCCTGGATTTGTATCTCGCTCCAGGCCATTCGTGAACAAGGGTCGTGTGTATGTGAGGCGTTCTACTCCTAGAAAGACTCCAGCTTCCCACGACCATGGGCTTACTCACACCATGGTAATGTATATCCTTCGATGATATTTGTTGTTTAACTTGAAATCCAGTGCATAAATCATTTTTGTTAATGTTTGAATTGCATGTTTACTGCATCAGGAACCCGAGTTGTCTACTGAAAACCTCGCATCTATGGTTGATGCGACAGTTAGTGCTGCATCTGCAATGGCAACTGATCACACACAAGTATGTAACTATTTCAACATTATCTTTACATAGTTTATTATTGTTGTCTATTGTTTATTCATGCATTTCTAACTATTTCAACATTTTTTCATTGTAGCCACCACCCGCAGGAGTAGTTCCTGGCCCCCCTGGTTCGACCATCCTGGATGTTCAACCAACGGCTCCATCTACTACACAAGCAACGCAATCTCCTTTGTCAGTTGAGGTGAGATGTCCTTCAATGACCAAGTGTTTCATGCACTTTCCATGCACCAGTTGATAATTGTTGAGCTAATGTATTAGTGTACATAGTTAGTTGAATTTAACAATTGATATTTAATTTGCAGGATCCAGAGACGCACATTGATCCTAGAGATGTGCCTAGAGGATCAACGTCGGGAAAGAACAAGAGGAAGCTTGAGTTTTGATGTGTCTTATGGGATATATGTACATTTGGATACATGTACATGTGGCTTTGATAGTTTTGGATAGTTTTGGACACATGTGCTTTTGGATACTTTTGTATATATATGTACTTTTCGATATATTCAGTTTTGGAGACATGTACATTTACTTTATTGTGCATGTACTTTTGGAGACATGTACATTGACTTCATTGGATACATGTACTTTTGGATACTTTTGGATATACATGTACTTTTGGAGACATGCACTTTTGGATACTTTTGGATATATATGTACTTTTGGAGACATGCACATTGACATTTCACTTATAAATGAATGATACATTTCACTTTGTATTTGTTCTTCGGTTTCTACGTGTTCTTGTGTCAATCTAATGTGTTGATTTGTGTGGATTATCTATTACTCATGAATGCACTATGTCAAAAGAACAAACTATTATATTCAAAGGTTTCAACGAATTCACTACATGCATGCACTAATTGGTATCCAATTAAAATTTGTGATTTTGGATGATCATTACAAGTTATGTCAAAGTTCTTGCTCGTGTAATTTAATCAAACTAAATGCAATACAATGTTTTTCAAGGTTTCAATGAACTCACTCATGCACACCCATTGCACATTCATGGCATTTTAAATTTGTTGCATGCTGTCCATAATATATCATTTGATCATAATTAGGACATGCATCAATTGTTTGATACTCCTTTCTTGTATCTTTCATAAGGGCACACAATTCTCAATATGTGCAAGGTAAAGTATTTGGTGGTTATAGGAAAATATTACCAAACAATCTATAAGAAAAAATCAATTTATGTACTAAATAATGGATATCGCAATGTAGTTATTACAATCACAAAAAATATTAAAAAATTATATTTATCATTAGAGTTATTGTGTATACATTAGGATCTTTGTCATACCATTGTTTGAAATGTCATTCAATACCTTCAATTTTATCAACATCAAATTAGTAGACAAAGTGACTCATCTTTGATCTCTTGTATAGGCCTTTGTGTGCCTTATCAATAAGATGTACATCATGAATATTATCATAGGTCTCATACATAGGTGCATCCTCATCCATGCAAACAAAGGTGTCATGGATCAACCTATTGTCCCTTTATTCTCAATAATATTAGTATCATTATCTTCCATAGGATCAAATTCAACTCCATCACCCCCATTATTGCTACTCTAAATTGCAGCCTTAGGAGTTTTGATCATCTGTTTTTGTCTCTTTAGGAGTTTTGAAATATTCTACTCTTTCAAAAATAATATGGAAGTTCAAATATTTAAAAGTGGCTTAAATTATAAAATGGGCGGAAATTCACTAAGTGTCCCTTAACGACATTTTCATGCGACTTGCAACTCGACATAACTCAGAAACCAGATGTCGGACTGACGAACCGTCGACTCCGTTGGTCTCCTGGCGTGCGATTACCTCTAGGAGGCCCTCTCCCTCGTCTCCCCATGGCCCAGTCGCTTCATTGTGCATTCATTTCGTAAACTAGGGTTTTGCTCAGTTTAATTGCATGCAATCTCGCATTGGTGGGTCAACTCTGCAAAAACCTCCCCCGAGCCAGTGTTGGCAGTGTTCCCACGTTAGCATTTCCCACACACACTTGCAGGAGCCAATGGCACGCAATATTCCTGCTCCGTTTGCTTTTTGGCTCCCGGACGGAAATTCACCAAGTGACCCTGAACGACATTTTCATGTGACTTGCAACTCGACATAACTCGGAAACTGGACGTCGGATCGACGAACCATCGACTCCGTTGGTCTCCTGGCGTGCGATTACCTCTAGGGGGCCCTCTCCCTCGTCTCCCCATGGCCCAGTGGCTTCATTGTGCATTCATTTCGTAAACTAGGGTTTTGCTCAGTTTAATTGCTTGCAATGTCGCATTGGTGGGTCAAATCTGCAAAAACCTCCCCCGAGCCAGTGTTGGCAGTGTTCCCACGTTAGCATTTCCCACACACACTTGCAGGAGCCAACAACACGCAATCTTCCTGCTCCGTTTGCTTTTTGGCTCCCGGATGGAAATTCACCAAGTGTCCTTGAACGACATTTTCATGCGACTTGCAACTCGACATAACTCGGAAACTGGACATCGGACCAACAAACCGTCGACTCCGTTGGTCTCCTGGCGTGCAATTACCTCTAGGGGGCCCTCTCCCTCATCTCCCCATGGTCCAGTGGCTTCATTGTGCATTCATTTCGTAAATTAGGGTTTTGCTTAGTTTAATTGCATGCAATCTCGCATTGGTGGGTCAACTCTGCAAAAACCTCCCCCAAGACAGTGTTGGCAGTGTTCCCACGTCGGCATTTCCCACACACTTGCAGGAGCCAACGACATGCAATCTTCCTGCTCCGTTTGCTTTTTGGATCCCGGACGGAAATTCACCAAGTGTCCCTGAACGACATTTTCATGCGACTTGAAACTCGACATAACTCGGAAACCGAACGTCGGACCGATGAACCGTTGACTCCGTTGGTCTCCTGGCATGCGATTACCTCTAGGGGGCCCTCTCCCTCGTCTCCCCATGGCCCAGTGGCTTCATTGTGCATTCATTTCGTAAACTAGGGTTTTGCTCAGTTTAATTGCATGCAATCTCGCATTGGTGGGTCAAATCTGCAAAAACCTCCCTCGAGCTAGTGTTGGTACTATTCCCACATCGGCATTGCCCACACACACTTGCAGGAGCCAACGTCACACAATCTTCCTACTCCGTTTGCTTTTTGGCTCCCGGACAGAAATTCACCAAGTGTCCCTGAACGGCATTTTCATGTGACTTGCAACTCGACATAACTCGAAAACCGGACGTCGGACCGACGAACCGTCGACTCCGTTGGTCTCCTAGCGTGCGATTACCTCTAGGGGGCCCTCTCCCTTGTCTCCCCATGGCCCAGTGGCTTCATTGTACATTCATTTCGTAAACTAGGGATTTGCTTAGTGTGGGAGTGTGCAATTTTTGCACACGGGAGTCAACTTTGGAAAATCATCCACCGGGCAAGTATGGCTAGTGTTCCTAGCCCGAACCTGTCTAGACACACCTGCAGGACTCCCCGGAACTCGGTTTTGTTGCACGGTTGGAGTTCTATGCCCCCGGTAGGTATCCAGCAGGTGTCCCTGAAGGCCTTCTGGTAGTGAGACGGGACGAGCCATAGAATGAAGACTGTGGCTCGGATCGACGAACCATCGACTCCGTTGGATTCAGCACACCGGGATAGTGCCAGGGGTGCCCCTCCCCTCCTACCCGGTGGCCCATGTGTCACCTTGAAGGTCCATCTTCGAAACTAGGGTTTTTCTCAGTGTGGGAGTGTGCAAGTTTTGCACATGGGGGTCAACTTTGGAAAATCATCCACCGGGCGGGTATGGCTAGTGTTCCCAACCCGAACCTGCCTAGACACTTTGGAAACTAGGGTTTTGCAGGTCCATGATGATGATGATGGTGATGATGATGATGATGAAGATGTTGATGATGATGGCTTTGTCTAAGGTGGTGCTCTCAAATAGCTAATTCATTATGAAATATTTAACAAGACATAATTAAATTTAATATAAGTGTATTGTTTAATATAGTGAGCATGAATTGAATTAATTTTGTTGGGTGAAGCCAATAACCAACATGATGAACATAATATAATTTTAGGGTTTACTTATCATATGTAAAAAATGGCATATTCATAAACTTGACATACAAGAGAACTTTTGGCATATTTAAAAACAACGTAAACGTAAATTTGGCATATCAAGAACGCAAAATTGACATATTCATATGAAACATACATGTGAAAATTGAGCATATATCAATATTCAATTACAAATAGTATAAATAGTATAGTATTAAAAGTATGTAACGTACCTCATCATGCTAAATCCCACCTATTATCATACAACCAAGCCCTCCGGATCATCTCTTATACTGATGGTCTCCATTAGTCTCTCGTGCTCTGTATCCGGTAAGAAGTAGCGTACCTTCGATGTATTTCGACTAGGAATTGTTCGTACCTGAAGGTTTGTGCCAATGATTAAGTTGGTAAAGTGATACACACTTGCACCTGGTTTGTAATCCCTGTAAACATATCCACCCTTCTTTCTTCCATTGCTGTCCCGTGTCAAGTATTCACCTTTAACAACCATAGACCCAGTTGGAAAGTGGTTGTTTTCATCATCAGTCATGGACATAATGAGGGTTTGCTTTCCATCTATACAACGTGCCAACCAATATTCATCACCCCATTCAGTATCTTTTGAGGCAACCACTGCGTATATGTGCCCTGCATTACATGATTGTAGGTATATGATCAAAATATTTTTCATGCGATACAAGGCCATTAATGTGCATTTGAAGACTACGTAAACAAACAAAAAATGTTAAGGAAATGCATCATACCGGGTTGTACAAGGTCTGAGACATGATCAAAATATGCAGAAATAGATGATTGGTCTTCTTCCAATGGAGTTAACTCAACAATTGCACGCTGATCAAGTGGAAGTGATATGCGATCCCATCCATCAACCCAATCCAATGATTCACACCCATCCCAGTCACCATCACAACAAGGCGGGCAAAAACAAGCGAGTTTTCTGGTCCAAATTTCAAATACTGGGTTATCAGAGCTTCGAACCGAATGAAAGCCACGAGTCCCAGGAACAGTCTTGCATTCCCATGCATGTGAACGATCTATGTCTACCACCTCCCAAAAAAATCTCTCCACATGTCTCTTTCTTGTGGATTCTACTCGCATAGTTGATTCCTCTCCCATTACTGACGTGCACCACCTGACTATAGATTGAGCATTTAGAATAGTAGATTATGTAGATAATTTCAATTCCTCTCTTCGTAGGGCGGTTTTGACACATGCTCCGGCTCCATAATGCTCTCCTTTACCATGCCCAGTCTCAAAATAGTTCCACATATGTGGCACTTTGTAGTTTTTATGCAATGAACACAACCACTGAAATATGCGTGCATTTTTTAACTGACCAGCACACCCATCAGACCAAATCCAATGTCAATCCATCTGTATGTTCCTTCCCTTCAAGTGATCATAGAACATGATGAAGCAATGACGTACATAGTGGAAGTCGTGGCACCTATCATCACTTATGTAGAAGTGATATTCCTTCAGAATTTCTCTTTGCTCTTCAGTGCTATTTGGGCCATGCCTATATGTGATATGGACCATCAAGGAAACCTGCTCAGAGTGATAATACTGACTTTGGATCTCATTTTGAGGTTGCAGAGTGTAGTTCTCGGCAAAATCAACAACTGAAAGTATAGTACCAAGGGGAAATGTATCTCTGCATATTCTAAACTTCTCATCCTGCCATCGTGCCACATGGACATGTTGAACATATTGATGTGTCTTTTCAATAAATTCCTTGATGAAGTCACTAACTTGTACCTGGTGACACAAAATGATCTCAATGTCAGTTTTTTGTTGTAAGTAAGGATTGAAATGTAACCGTTACAACATAATTTTATAGATATAAATGCATACCTGAGATGTCACCAATTGTATTTTTTTGCTTTCTTTCCCTGGGACTATTTCATAGTTGATATATTTGAAACTTTTCATGTCTGTAACCATTTTCCCAAATTCACTGTCTCCAGTCTCGTGCATACATTGGCTCAATAATGCCATTCCAGCACAGTTGGAGCATGTTCCATCCAAAAAATATTTTGCATAGTATGTTTGCCCCTCGGGCCTATTGCACATGATGCTATGAATGAATTCTCTTGATGAAGTCGGTGGTATTGTCATGGAGCAATCCTGCACAATGTTAGTATGCAACACACGACGAATGTACAAAAATGTTTCATAGTAATATTCATATTCTACATGGTATCTACAACAACAAGTGTTACGAAGAGTATTTATTCTAACATACCATGGCTTACATTTTGTCAAAAGATCTTTGCCCCAAGTTCAATTGTTTATGCTCAATCTTAAATTTCTCATAAAGCTCTGTCTGTGTTATATCAAGAAGATGCTTAGTATGTGGTTCACGATCCTTTGAACCCCTTCTTAGTTTTAGTACATCCTTTCGGTTTGAAGAAGGCCTTGTGTGATCATGCCAAAAACTGTGCACTAGTCCCTTTACTGCATGAACTAGCTTCATGTCACGACGTGGCAACCGACCAACAAAGGCCCAAAAATCTGTCTGATCGGTTGTGTCAAGATGTTCTCTTCTAATAGAATACCTACAGAGGGTTTTTACATTCAAATTAACTAGTTCGGATGTAGGCCTGAGAATACGAAGGGCCCTGGTGTTCTTATTTGCAATTGATTGTGACAACACACGACGAGCAACATTGCGGTCCTTTGAACGTGTGTTCTTACCAATTTTACCAAATGCATCTACTAGGATTTTAACTATATGAGAACTTGGTTCAGAATTATTTATCATCTTTATCCCTAACTTTTTCCTAACAACATTCATGGTCCTAGATTTTAACAATGATAAAAATAATCTACATTTATCTCCATCACATTTAGAAACAAAATATTTATCAAGTATCTGTTGAGTTTGATAAGCAATACTACGTTTAGATAGCATATCTTCAATGGAATTCATAAGTCTTTCATCAACTTGTATACGCTTCGGAGTTCTTCGACGTGTGCTTGCTAATGGAGGTAAGGGGGTTGGAATTATACCATGTAGCGCATCACCAAGATGCTCTGGTGTTTCAGTAGTAGCTTGGTGTCCTTCATTCTCTTCCTGGCAGTTGGATGGTAGAATTCCAACATCCTCATCGATGGTCTGTGGAAGTCCAACATCCCCTTGTGGAAGTCCAACATCCTCATCGATGGTGTGGATAACATTCTCTTCTTCAGCAGTAGGCAAAATGTCCAACGCCTCTCTGACTTCATCGCTTGTATAACCACATCCGGATAGCAAATTGGGTGTTTCTTCGTGAGCTTCATCTTGAGATGGTAACTTATCACTTTGACTTGAAGTGGGAATTGAAACATCCCCTAATGAGCACCTATGTTTTGCTTCTTGATTACTTCCATGGGGTGCTTGTTCAACAACTATTGTGGAAATTGAAGGTCCCTCTTGTCGTGGATTAATAGGATGAACCATGGTATCCTCTAGAATTGGATTTGGTTTAGTTTCCAAAGAAAGCCTCCGATTCATCATGTATATTATTTTCTTTTCTTTCTCTTCTTCAATGACTTATTGAGGTCTCTTCTTCCTTGTTGATTTGTTTACTCGGTTACGTGCATTCCCAATTACCACAATGATCAATTCAATATAGTTTGTTTTTGTTGCTCCTCAATTACAAGCTCTTCAATAATAAGCAAATGGAAGTTCTTCCTTGTTGGTCTTGAAGCTTGATATCTTATCTTGTGTGCTCCTCAAATATAGGAAAAATGAATCTTCCAAAGGCCTTATCTTTGGTGTTATTCAATTGGAGATTCTTCAAGCTTGCTTATTATTTTCTTCAAATATGGCCATATAACCCAACACCACACTGAGCAACCATGAAAGATGTCCTCAATGCTGCACTTGCATAAAAAAAAATGATGGAGTTGGTGTAGAATGTGAAAATTTCCAATGGCGGGCTCGTGCTGTTCGAAAAATCGCGGGACTGTTGTTTTGGTTCGGACAGAGTGAAGTTGCTCTCAGAAAACAACAATCCACTATTTGTGGAGTTACAAAATGCGCACGCGTTATATAAATAAAAAATGCAGACGCGATATGTAGTGCAAAAACACGAATGCGATATAGTCAAGCATAATAAATAGGTTAGGTGCACGGCTAGAGCAACGAACAAAATCAAAAGAAAACTAATAATTTATATGGTTACATACAAAACAAATGTTTTGTATGGTTTAATACCCCCTAGCTCTCTCCCAATAATCCCTAGATACCCCTTATCTCTTTCTTAATATATGTCCCTCATTCTCCCTACATCCCTCCCTACATGTTTCTTTCTCTCCCTTACTCCAGCCATGTCTCTACCACCCCATTCTCCATCTCTCCACCTTCTCTTTATCTTCGTCATTATCCCTCCCTATAGCACTCTCTCCCTTCTTCTCCCTTAATCACTAACCCTCTACGCATTTATCCCTCCCCCATGTCCTCTCTGTCTTACCTTGTTCCTAGAGCCCCTCCCGCATAAAGGCCTTTAGACCCTCTTCTAAACATTAATCCCTAAGTGCATAAGTGCACAAGATGATGAGGAGGAGGAGGGTGATGACAATGAAGATGATCATGATGTAGATGAAGATGATAAAGATGATGATGAGGAGGAGGGTGATGACAATGAAGATGATCATGATGCAGATGAAGATGATAAAGATGATGATGTTGATGAAGATGATGGTGATGATGATGAAGATGTTGATGATGATGGTGATGATGATGTTCGGATGATGATGATGATGATGAAGATGATGGTGACATGATGGAGATGTGTTGATGGGGAACCTAGAGATGACAATGATGATGAAGATGGTGATGGTGATGACGATGAAGATTTTGATGATGATGTTGATGGCGATGATGATGAACATGTTGACGATGATGGTGATGGTGATGTTTAGATGATGATCATGATGATGTTAAGAAGATCATGATGGTGATGATGGTGATGATGATGGAGAAAATGACGATGATGGATATGTTGATGAGGAACCTGCAGATGCCAATGATGATGATGATGGAGATGTTGATGAGGAACCTACAGATGCCAATGATGATGGTGATGATGATGAAGATGTTGATGATGATGGTGCTGGTAATGATGATGATGATGATGATGATGATGATGATGATGATGATGATGAATATGATGGTGACATGATGGAGATGTTGATCTGATGAGGAAGATGATGATGATGATGATGATGATGATGGTGATGATGATGAAGATGTTGATGACGATGATGATGGTGATGAAGATGATGATGATGAAGAAGATGATGATGATGGAGATGTGTTGATGGGGAACCTAGAGATGACAATGATGATGAAGATGGTGATGGTGATGACGATGAAGATTTTGATGATGATGCCGATGGCGATGATGATGAAGATGTTGGCGTGATGGTGATGGTGATGTTTAGATGACGATCATGATGATGTTCATAAGATCATGATGGTGATGATGGTGATGATGATGGATAAAATGACGATGATGGATATGTTGATGAGGAACCTGCAGATGCCAATGATGATGATGATGGAGATGTTGATGAGGAACCTACAGATGCCAATGATGATGGTGATGACGATGAAGATGTTGATGATGATGGTGCTGGTAATGATGATGATGATGATGATGATGATGATGATGATGATGAAGATGATGGTGACATGATGGAGATGTTTATCTGATGAGGAAGATGATGATGATGATGATGATGATGATGATGATGATGATGATGGTGATGATGATGAAGATGTTGATGACGATGATGATGGTGATGAAGATGATGATGATGAAGAAGATGATGATGATGGAGATGTGTTGATGGGGAACCTAGAGATGACAATGATGATGAATATGGTGATGGTGATGACGATGAAGATTTTGATGATGATGCTGATGGCGATGATGATGAAGATGTCGACGATGATGGTGATGGTGATGTTTAGATGATGATCATGATGATGTTCAGAAGATCATGATGGTGATGATGATGGAGAAAATGATGATGATGGATTTGTTGATGAGGAACCTGCAGATGCCAATGATGATGATGATGGAGATGTTGATGAGGAACCTACAGATGCCAATGATGATGGTGATGACGATGAAGATGTTGATGATGATGGTGCTAGTAATGATGATGATGATGATGATGATGATGATGATGATGAAGATGAAGATGATGGTGACATGATGGAGATGTTCATCTGATGAGGAAGATGATGATGATGATGATGGTGATGATGATGAAGATGTTGATGACGATGATGATGGTGATGAAGATGATGATGATGAAGAAGATGACGATGAGGGAGATGTGTTGATGGGGAACCTAGAGATGACAATGATGATGAAGATGGTGATGGTGATGATGATGAAGATTTTGATGATGATGCTGATGCTGCTGCTGATGATGATGATGATGAAGATGTTGACGATGATGGTGATGGTGATGTTCAGATGGTGATGACGATGATGATCATGATGGAGATGTTGATGAGGAAGGGGGAGATGACAATGATGATCATGATGGAGATGTTGATGAGGAAGGGGGAGATGACAATGATGATGAAGA
This sequence comes from Larix kaempferi, assembly GCA_027924585.1. Classification (NCBI taxonomy): domain Eukaryota; kingdom Viridiplantae; phylum Streptophyta; class Pinopsida; order Pinales; family Pinaceae; genus Larix; species Larix kaempferi. Next base: position 9,420,776 of record BSBM01000047.1, on the reverse strand, counting down.
TGTTTATGGTCATGAAGATGATGATGATGGTGATGGTGATGATGATGGAGATGTTGAAGATGATGGAGATGTTGAAGATGATGGAGATGGCAATGAAGATGATGATGATGATGATGATGGTGAAGATGATGAAGAAGATGATGATGATGGAGATGTTGACTTGATGACGATGAAGATGATGATTATGGTGATGATGATGAAGATGTTGATGCTGATGATGATGGTGATGAAGATGATGATGATGGAGAAGATGATGATGATGGAGATGTTGATGAGGAACCTACAAATGCCAATGATGATGATGATGATGGTGATGACGATGAAGATTTTGATGATGATGGTGATGGTAATGATGATGAAGATGATGATGATGATGATGGTGATGGTGATGGTGATGTTTAGATGATGATGATGATGATGATGAAGATGATGGTGACATGATGGAGATGTTGATCTAATTCAAGGAAGATGATGATGATGATGATGATGCTGATGATGATGAAGATGTTGATGATGATGATGATGGTGATGAAGATGATGATGATGAAGAAGATGATGATGATGGAGATGTTGATGTTGATGGGGAACCTAGAGATGACAATGATGATGAATATGGTGATGGTCATGGTGATGACGATGAAGATTTTGATGATGATGGTGATGGTGATGATGATGAAGATGTTGATGATGATGGTGATGGTGATGTTTAGATGATGATCATGATGATGTTCAGAAGATGATGATAATGATGATGGAGATGTTGATTTGATGAGGAATATGATGATGATGATGATGATGATGGTGATGATGATGAAGATGTTGATGATGACGATGATGGTCACGAAGATGATGATGATGAAGAATATGATGATGATGGAGAATAAGATGCTCACAACTCCCTCTAGTCTCTCTCTCCCCAACCATAAATCTCTCTCTCTCTCTCTCTCTCTCTCTCAAACACACACACATACACACACCTTATGTCACTTTCCATTCTCAAACCCATCCCCCCTCCATCCATATCTATCTCCAACTTTCTCCCTCCATCCCTCACCCTACCTTCTCTCCCTCCCTCTCTCATCGCCTGTCTCTCACCTTCTATCCCTCCCTCATGTTATCTTTCCCTCAACCTATCCCAATCTATCCATCACTCCCTCTCTCTCACACACTTTATGTCCCTTCCCCCTCCTCTCATATTCTCTCTCTCTCTCTCTCTCTCTCCATCGCCACCACTCCCTTCATGTCTCCCACGAACACTTTCTGTCCCTCCCTTCCTATCTCTTATTTCGTTCTATCCCCATCTATCTCTCACTCCCTCCAAATCCATTCCTCCCCATTGTCCCTCTCCCTCCCTCGCTCTATGTATCCCCCCCCCTTGTATTCTTTATTTCTCTCTCACATCCCCCTTGCCTCCATCCATTCCCCCTTGTCACTCAAGTCTCACTTTCAACTTCTAACCCTATACCTCTTCAGAACCTATTCTACTCCTAATAGTGATCTCAAGCTCCACTTCCCTTCACCCCCTATAGCCCATCATGTTCTCATTCCCTTCATCTCTCCCCACTCAAGCTTCCAACATCCTTCTAAACTCTTGACCCTTTCCCACCCCTATTAAATATTAACCATAGATTCCCTTGACCCTTCCCCACCCTTTCTCAAATATTAAACAAAACTTCCCTTGAGTCTTCTACACCCCCTCTTTCTCACGTATTAAACATGTATTTTATGATTTGAATAGCGCGAGTGCGTTTTGTAACTATCTAACACGTACGTGTTATGTAGTTATATAACGCGTACGCGTTAAGTAGTTATATAACGCGCACTCGTTATGTAGTTATATAACGGGTACGTGTTATGTACATCTAAAAGCGCGGCAATATTTTTGAATTTAAACAGGCCGAGTCACATGCTCACATGTCAACAATAATCCTATGTGTATGCTTTGGAGTTTGCTTCAGTAATTCCAAACCTGTGCTATGTTAATGAAAAACCAAAGCTAATTGGGTATTTCTTCCAGTTTCTGGAGAAGCCTGTGCTTAGCCACTTGTTACAATATGCTACACAGAGTCATTTTTGACGAAATCTTGGACACAAATAGAATTTTTTCTGCAAATTCCAAATATGTAACTTTTATTTTGAAATATTAATTTTTCCTATTTTCTTTCAATTTCTTTTCTGTCCTACCTCCTTAACTCGTGAAACACACCGTCAGTGTTTCTTCCATAACTTTTTCAATTCTCAATCATTTCAAAAAAAAATTGTATGGTGCATAAGAGGACACTAACCTCCACGTTCTATGAAAAACCCATTTCAAGATTTTCGCATTAAGACCTTCAAAGGCTCTACCCACAAAAGAGGTACTATTTTCGAGGTTTGATCACTTAGACAATTATAAAAAAATTATAAAATTACTAATTTAATTTTCGAAAAATAATGGCGCACAAGTGCTATGTGTTCTCTACATGCATGCCGATTTTTGTAGCTTGATTCCATCATTTAGGCCCTCAAAGGCTCTACCCACAAAAACATATACCTTATCATTTGCCTGAAAAATAAAAAAGTGTCTATTAGGAAAAATGAAACTTTACATAGCTATGCAAATTTTCAATACATAAAAGTTATATATTCAGAAACGTGATTCAATTTCCTACATTTCATCTTTTTTACTCAACGCAAGATATTTTGCGTAAGTAGATCAAAAAATCCAAGTAAGTTGAGGGATGCCTGCTTTTTCAGTTTTCTATTGCATCTAACGCGCCAAAAGTGACCCTCATTAGCTTGCACTGACCCGTATCTCTGTTTCAAAAAAGACAATGAAAAAACCTTTGGAGCATAGTAGGAGCTCCAGATTCATCCCCCACATTTGCTTGAGCCATTCTCTCAGACTTGCAGATGAGGGCCACAATCCATTGAACCTGCAGATGATGGAAGTATTAACTAACTCCTCGTATTTCATCGTCGAGGGTAAGCCCAACGAGGCTAAAGGAATCTCCTCCAGGTGCTCCACTACGAATGTAGGGCCTGAGAAAACCCTGGGGTTAGGTTTAGATGTTCCAGCCTCCTTAGCTTTCACTGCATCAGAGAATGAACGACCCTTAGAGGAGGAGGGATCAAATACTCCTAATGCTCTTCTATTTCCTCCCCAAAGCCCAAATCCGATATAGATCGTTGCATCCTTGCTGATGCCGCAATCCCCTATCCGGGAATCCAATGGCAGGATTTGTCCCTTGAAGCTTAGATGGTGGGTTAACCTGTTTATTCCTTCCCGTTCGCTCAGTTTTTCCAAAATGGCAGCCACCAGGTTCGAAGGGCTCATGAGAAGGCATCTCGAGGAGTCGGACAACAACTTAACAAAAAGCAGGAAGCAATGTCCCCAAGCAAGTATGTCTCTTGTTGTTATGGTCCTCCGAGGAACTCCACAGGACGGGCCTTCAATCACAAATGCCTGGAGAGCTCTGTGAGCTGCGGATCCTACCACATCCACCTTCAAGGACTTTAATGACAACTGCTTCATTTCCCTCTGTGGATCCCTCATTATGGATGTCATTCGGGGCGTGGAAGTATCCTGTTTGGGGGAATGCCTCTCATTCTACAGCAAGTTCACAGTCTGTAGCCCAACGCGGCGGGGAACAGGGGCTGAGTATGGTTCTTCAGGAGGGAACGACAACCCAACTTCAAACCAGCAACCATGAGAAGCAGCGATGGTGCTGAAGAGCGGTAGGGTTTTCAAGAGGATCCTCATATTTTCTCTTCTAAAAGGAAAATACCTATGATTTGGTTATGTTGATCATAGTAAACCAAATTATTTATGGTTAATCATGTATGAATATAATTGGCTTTGGTTAATTATAATTAATCATGTTTGGTCATATTTGACCAAAGTTAATTATGCAATTGACAAATTTGTATTATGATTGAGTATGGTTTCATATCAAGAGACTTATGTTTATGTTTTTTCCAGTCTCAACAAGAGTAATTAGGTTAATTGGTGTATTTCTCAAGAGGCCTGCAGATCCTATTGTACAATTTTGAATGAGTTCAAGGTTTTTCTGAGAAGAAAATTCTACCCAACCAGGTATGAAAGGGAGCAAAAAATCTAGTGGTAGTGCCTTAGACATTGTAAAGAGCAAATTATGTAAAGAGCAAATTGTCTACGATTACATTGCCAAGTTCCAAAAGCAATTTGTCACTACTGATTATTTTGGAAGATGAACCCAACATGGTTATCAAAATTTTAAATCTACGTGATTACCTTTTTAAATTTTTTTCCTAAAGTAAGGCCTCAAACCAAAATTATGAGTTTAATTTCACTACTTCTTGCATGATGAATTTCTAAGCCATAGGTAATATTCAATCCCTCCCATCATTCACTATGCCATTGCAACAATGCACTCTATCCCTCTCATGTATCTGCAATTACAAATTTGATTATTGCACACACTTATGAGTTCCTTGAAGATTCAAGTTGTCTTATGTTAAATGCTTCTTATATTATCTAGACATAAGAATACTTACATGGCCATCTACATATGGATACATTTAGAATGCTTTGAATCTTAGCAGACCATGTTTGCACACACAATTATCTCTCAAGATTGTTGCAGACCTATGAAATTTTTTCCTTGGTAGTGAGTGAGGCTTATCAGTGACATCTTGCTGAAGCTTTTCAATTTCCACCAATCTATATATCAACACAATGAAACCTATGTTTGAAGAGAAAATCATATTTCACCATTAGAACAATGGTTAATAGGATTGGCCCCATTTCTACAGGAATTCTTAACTCATGCCCTTGAAGGAAACGAGCGGGAGACACCTGCAAACACACAATGAAATTTTAGTTCATGATTAGAATTATTGTTAATAATATTGTTACATGAATTATTAAATTTGCAACTAGATATGCTCTTCTCTGTGTTCACATTATAGGCATGATGGTGACTTTGTTGAGTGAACACAGAAACATTCTAACACATGCAGATATATAGAACAAGGTGCCAATGACAACACCCTTATATATGTGAAAGAATATAGTTTTACTCATGGGCACTCCGGTATTTATATAAGTTCTATTATTGATCCTTGGTATTAATACAAGTTTTCGATCGTGGGTGAACAACTATGAACATAGAAAGTCTCAATAGTCCTATGGGATGAACAATGGTCAAACTCAACCCTAAAACAAATCTGGGCACTTATTGATGAATTCAGATCACTTTTAGGGTGATTGTTGATTTCAAAACCTATAAAAACAATTTGAGGGCAAGCTGGGTTACGGATAGTTTTGGGTACAAAAAAGTGAGAAATGGGACCCTCTCTCGATCTAGGTGGTTCTTGGAGGTAGATGAAAATCATCATCAGCAGTACCAAATTTTTTTGAGCTAATTGTAGGGAAAAACCAATAAGAAAATCAAATATGGGCAGTGAATACAAAGGGATAGTCACCAATCAATAGTGAACAATCATGGTCTAAGGGGTTGTCATTCTAGAGGAAGATACCACTAACTTGTTGAGAGACCTTTTCTACTATGCAGAGAGGTCCAATCCATCTGTAGGAACTCCTCACTGTTGTTCAAAGAAAGTGTTGATTATTTGAAGGTTTATCATGTTGTTTTGTATGGGTAGCACCTTCTATCATGTGGTTGCTCCATTGAAGAGCCGATTTGGGGGGATAGAAATCAGATTGTGTAGGACAACTTTCCATCATTATCTTAACTTGGCTAGTGTTCAACCTTAATTTGGAAGAAATAATAATTTGAAGTATGTTTATATTCTTTTACATTTCATTTCATTGTAGGCTGCTTATATTGAGCCTTTAGAAGTAGCTAGTGTGCCTTGTGAATTATTCATTCAAAGCTATATTCACTTTATTTAAGTATGTGGGGATCTTCTACATATAGTGGATATGCCAAGCCTTCAAAACTGTCCATCAATTTCATTTGAGTTCAGTGATCATGCATAATAATTTGAAAGGTAGTTTGGAGGCCATAAGTTGATTACTTACATAGCTGGATGTCAAATAAAAATATTGAACTTTGCAACTGTTTTGTGAATATTTTTTAACAGTTTAATGCAACAGTTAGGTGGTAGACAAGGTATGTGACATTGCTGACAGTGGATGAACTGGAGGATTGTCTAGACCTGGCCATATTTCTTCTCAAGGCAAGGTTGGTTATATAGACATGGATCATTTTGAAGGTGTTGCAGGGACTGTTTGTAGTGTGGACTATGATTAGCCTAGTCCAGTATCCATATTAGAAGCTTCTTTCTCAAATGAAAGTTACAACTTAACAGAGAGATTGGGTGGTACACATGGTAAGCAACTTTGACATTTTTCAAATTTTTTGTTTACCCAATTATATATCTAACTGAATTTACAATCATGGTAATTTCATCTAGGAGATTGGCCAAATGTAGCCTCTGTTTTCTTGACAGATTAGATTATCATCTCATTAAACAAGTATTGTACTTATTACAATTTCCCTCTAAGTCTTTTTTTTGTACAAAGACAATTTGTTAATATTTGATACTAGATGATACATTACAATTCTTATGCTTATCCATATAGAATAGAACTGGACGACTCGCCATGACACTTGATCACCAAGAACTAGATGTTGATGCATAACTACATGATTTTGCTTCTTTTGCAAACTTGGAAGTTGTAGAAAGTGATAAGATAATGGGTGCAATTTTATATATTTCAATATTACACAAGATTGATCCTTCCTTTATTAGTTTGTTAGAAACGAGGCCTGCCTATATTGAGGATCAAGAGCTTGAATATGTAAGGAAAATTATATGCAATGCAGAACTGATGTATGAATATGTAGCCTTGCTGAGTGAGGAAGATAGACATGATTTCCTTGTAGATCCTAATTTGTTTGATAGACTGGAAGTCCAAGATTCGTCAACTAATGGTCATTTTCCATATGGTTTGAAGAATAGTCTCTACAATTCGGCTTTTATGAAAGTACAAGGGTCATGGAAAAATAGGAATCTTATTTTTATTTCGTGAAGGATTGTATATATTCACAGTACAACATTAGGTACAAAGGAGGTTATAGGAGATGGATCAAAGGTCCAACATATGTCGCAAATGACAAGTTGTCCAAAGATGTGCTTAAGTAAATTTAAAGATGTAGTATGGTGACATTTGGGATGTTGGATGAGCTTTTGGAGAAAGATATGAACACTCCAATGGGTAAGTGGATAGATTGTGAGAGAGTGATGCTTGAGATCAAAATAGAGGTTGAGAGAAACATCTTTACTATTCTAGTTGATGAAGTGGTGAATGATCTGCTCATTGGTACATACTTCACATAGACAATGAACAATCAATGTTGAACATAAAAGGGATGCTATTGTTGAATATTTATACAAATCATATGCTTTTAACTGGCATTATATATTCAACTATTGGATCTATATTTTTCCAAACAACTATCAAATAAGTTATTCATAATTTGGTGGTTGGACTATCTTAAGTTGGTGGAAACAAGACAATGCCCATTGCCAACGATAGTTGGGTTTTGTTAGTTTTCATTCAATTTTCTTCAATGGATGAAGGAGATTTGTAATCAATGATAATGATGATGACCGAACAACATGTAACATTGACCTGCTGGAAATCTACCAAAACTACCTTTTAGCAATCATCTAGATTACATGCATAAGAACTACTTAACACATGATATTCTCAAATTCTGAAGCTTTTGTATGTTTATCAATTATATGTGGAAAGCATATAGAATCCAACAAGAATGCATTTATTGTTCCTCACTTGTATCTTGCTGCAAAATGAAAAAATGTATTTTCTTCTCTTTTCACACTATTTCACACCAAAAACTAAGTTTCGCATGCTTAACTATCATTTTGTATGAATATCATTGCCTGAATGAAAATTCTTAGAGTCTTACATGTGACTATTAAATCATTCTCTGAATTTGTTTTATTTGTGGAAATTGCAATTATTCAGTGTTTTGAAACATTCATGGGCAATTATCTATTGATTAGCAAGACAATAAAATATAAAGATCTAATATTGTGTTATGTTGGGTGAAATTCCATTGCCTCTTAAGTAAGTTTGTGGTATCATGTTGCTAATTCTTTCTTGAGGTCCTAATTATATGGGTGCAATGCAGGTTAAAATTTCAAACTCTGCACTTGTTAGTTCAATTATGGTTGAGTTGGAAACTGATTCACCTGTTTGCCAGGTATGGATGTCTTAGTTTACTTGAGTCATAAATTATGGCGTTGAATTAGAATTAATGATTCAGTGCTAGGATTCTATTATAAATATTGATCTTGATTGTTCATTTCTTTTCCCTTGGTAGGGTGACTATGATAGGTTGGTTTTGTCCACAAATCCTTTTATGGAAAAGAATATTGAGTTTTTAATTGATTGCATGGATGATAATTCTATGGAACAACAGAAGGTTTGTACATTGTTTAATGGTGTATTTCACCTTTGTTATTGGATTTTTTCTGTCTTTTATGTTACCCCTCTTCTCTTCATAAATGTGGATGCTCCTCTAATAGCCTCTATCCTCTTTCAGTTTCAATATTATTATCATAATCTTTCACGACAGCAAGCTCAGCAGCAGGCTTGGTTGCAAAAAAGAAGGTAAATTTCCCACCAGTGGCATGCTACTCATTTGTCATCTCATAACTCAAGATTTTGTAACTATATTATGTAGATTCAATTAATCCATGGCCTGTCTCTAATTTTTCTTTTAGAGCATACTGATAATATTTTCTATTTTCCATGGATTTTTTACTCACTATCGCTTGTGATTAACAGAGCAGACAACATGGCACGTAAAGCTACTGGTGAAGAACCATTACCTGAAGAGGATCCTTCAAACCCCGTCTTCAAGCCAATTATTGTACCCTCTAGGATTGAGAGCTATCTCATCACCAATCAAGTTGCCAACTACTGTGACCAAATAAAGGGGTACTCTTTAGCAGTTTTTATTATTATTATTAATTTTCACTTATATAAAATTTCTTAAAACTGGGTGTCTATATAGAAAAATTGTTATCAACAATACTGAAAGTCATCTCATTAGTACTTCATTGTCCTCTCTTCAATGAATCAAATTACCAATTATTAGATTAATAAAGGTGTATGTACCTTTTAATTAGAAAATTATTATTTTTCGAAGACAGTATTGAATCATTTATTGATATTGGCCTTTAGTATACTATTTAGTAGGGACTATCCATATTTTATTGGTATTCCTTTTTTTGATAATTGGTATTATAATATTTTGGCAATTTTGCAGGTTCTATGGCCAGAGTTTTATCTAACTATATTCGATGAAAGGAGTTCACAAGAGTTAAATGTCTTTTTGTGGTCATTGATGAAATGGAAATGGAGGATATTTATTTAGTTGTAGTTGAAATCGATGAGGGCACAACTTTTTTTGATCTTGCAAATTGAATTCTTACTGAAATCATACCCAGTTGTGGACTTCAATTCTGGCCTAGGCAGAGATGTGAATTAGACACACAGTTCATGAGTTCCCAATTTTGAGTTGTGATTCATAGCAGCTATTTTTTAGATTTGAATTATATATTTTAATTTTACAATGACATTATTTTTCTTATCCTAGGTAGCAACACTACAATTGGAGTAGTGTTTGCATCATGTCCTCGTGGCTAAAATTCTATATACTCAAATCTGTAATTAGGAACATTGCCGTTGAAGTTGATACCAAGTTCTTTTTGATTTTGTAACATGGATTTTCTTCCATGTTTAATGTGGAAAGACCTGACAATGCTGGAATACTTCAAACACTGGTAATAAAAATGAAGTGCAATCTTATCTTTTTGAATGTGATTTAATCAGTCAATGGGTCTCATTTTTTTTGCAGTCCCTGGAGAATCTCCATTGTTGGTCCATCAGGGAAGTTGCCATGTTTATTGCTTGATTTCTATGAAATTATCACGAAAATGATATTTCACAGAAATAATTGTCATCAAAACATGCTCGAAAATTTACTGGTTGCAATGACTCTGGAAACTTCACAATTTTAAAGGACTTGTGAAACTATGTCAGGATCTATGGCTTTTGGCAGAGGGGAACCATGGAAATTTGTTTGAAATCGACTTAACGTAATTTAGTAACTTCAACTGTTGCACTATGGCCCTATGTGTTGCAAAATAATGTAGAAGTGATGCAACTCAAAATGGTAGAATCATCTATCGTTGCAAATGTTCTGTAACAAGTAGAACATACCCATTTACAAATGGTTAGAGCTAAACTGGCATGGAATTTAGCAAAAGCCGTGAGTTAATGTGGTTTAGTTAGGCTTTCTTTCAAATTAGCATTAGCATAATCTGTAGTGAATATTTGTATGGCATACTTACTGTTAGATCTAAATATTTGAATTTTTAAGAGAACTTTAATCTCACCAACAATAAAGAAGCTAGATCCTGCTATTTGTTTTATATATTTAGGATCTGTCCCATCATGTAATGGAAATGGGTAGGAATGGTCTTTAATTTCATTCTTGATCTACTCAAGAATCTGCAAATCAAAGAAAATAGCTCTTTGACTTGGGTCTTATATGTTCTGTCTAACCCTCCCTCTATTACAGTTGGTTTTTTAAGGAAGAGGGAAGGCCAAAGCACTCTGAAAGAAACCGAAAAAAATACCTACCTTCTAAAGATAGAGAGAGAAAGGTGATGTAGGAGCATCGATGCTGAGTCAGCAATGTGATTACGTGTTCACATGTTGTGACTAGCAGTAGGACGAGTTTTCATGAAGGGGGATTCATTTCGTTAAGTAGTTTGATATATTTACAGCATAGGTAAATCGCCTTGTGCGTTGTCAGTTTTTGAGGAGGTAGAACATAGTTGCGAGTTGATACTCCCCACGTGGAGATTAGGCCAGTTAGCAGTCTGTTATAGGATGATAGTGATTCCTCTAGTGAGGGGGAGTGAGGTTGTTAGTTTATTTGGGGGTTCGACCATTCTGTTTTGGGAGCTGAATGGATAAAAAGAATAGAGCTAAATGAGAAAGGGGTTCATCAGTTGGAGTCACGTTAGGTTGGTTATTTTTGGGGTTCGTCTCAGCAGAAGTGACAGCTCTACGTAAGAAAGAGTCATGGGATATTTTCCCGCAGACTTGAGGAAAATACGACTGTATAGATGTCTTTTATTTTGACTTAATGAAATTATCTAGTTTTGTGTGTTAATGGTGTCACTGTGCATTTGAATGGAAAGCCTAGATTCTATCATGTAGAGATGTGTGCGAATGATGACCTGATGTCTGTGTGAAAGAATATCTGTCTTTGTATTTGCATGAATAATAAGAACATCCAAACCCTTTGAAAACAGACCATTAATACATAGCCGAGTTAATCCCTTGTCGTGTTTTAGCTCTTCATCAGATCTGGATGAAGATCAAGTGGGATTGATCGATTCTCTGATCAATCTCACGAAGAAATCATAGAGTGCAAGTCGAAGCAACTAAACAGAGATCAGATGGCTCATATCAAAGTCAAAAGAAGGATCAACGGTGGGGAAAGAAACGATCAAGCGAACGTACACGTGAACTAGTATTTCTGCAAGCCAATGCGAAGAGTTCCACATTGATCAAGATCAACGGACGAGATCCCATCCGCAAAAGAACGACGGTCGGTAACGTATTCCGCAGAAGAAAGAAGCGCGAAAGTTAATGGTACCGAGTTGCGGAAATCACGTTCGGAATAGTTCTTGCGGAAATTTATGTCGAGAAAGCACGGGAGGTGCGCCCTCAATCCGCAATCTGCAAGCTGCGGAAATGAGCATGCGGAAAGACCGTTGCAGGAAGGCACTTGCAGAAGGATTGTTGTGGAAGAACACTGCAATTGTGGAAAGGAGTTGTTTCCGCAAGGGCGCTGCGGAAGGTCTATTGTGACTGTCAGAACCTTGTGGAAATCCCATTATGAAGGGGAGAGACGTAGTGGAGAAGAACCTAGTTGGTTGTAGCTAAGGTTGGTGATTCAACTTCAAAGGATCACCCTATCTCTTGGGAAGGTGTGGGTTGGATGGGCTGTGGTCATTCCCCTGGCACCAATCTTGGTATCAGAGTGGGACTTTGCTCAATGCAGTAGAGGAGAGATATGGCGATACGTATGGGCCGAGAAAGAGGTCATGACAGAGGAAGACCAACAACGAATGCAGAGGTCATGGAGGAAATGAGAGAAATGCGAGCACAGGTGGAAGCTATGGAGATGGGTCGATGAAGAGATCCAGAAGCAGGAGACGTGCCGTGGTTCTGAAGAAGAAGAATAAGGAGAAGAAGCAGCACCCATGCAAAAGACACCTGAGTTAAGATACTTTCGATCGATTCTTGGAGCAACGTCAAGACCAAATATTGAGTTACCTACCTATGAGGGAAGTATCACTGCTGAGCATCTCATTGACTAGATCAATGAGTTAGACAAGTACTTTGAGTATGATGAAGTTGAAGAGAACATGAAGGTTAGGTTTGCAGTGACAAGATTGAAAGGAAATGCATCCCTATGGTGGGATAGTGTGCAAGATGAAAGGAGGAAGAACAAACCATTGATAAAGAGATGGAATCGAATGGTGGCTAAGATGAGAGCCAAGTTCTTACTAAAGGACTACCAGCTAACCTTGTACAGACAAATGCAGAACCTCAGACAAAGATCACTGACTGTAAGAGAGTATACTGAAGAATTCTATAAAGTGAACCTAAGGGCAGGTTATGTGGAAGAATCAGCAAAGAAGGCTACTAGATATGTCAATGGTTTAAGAATGGAAATTCAGGATGAGATCAGTATGATATCACCAAGGACAATGGAAGAAGCGTACCAATGTGCCTTGAGAGAAGAAGAAAAGTTAGTAAGATAGCATGGCTTTAATAGGGGCAGAGGCCCAGCCCAAGGAAGGGGGAAAACAACTAGAAGAGGAAGGTTTGCAGCCCAAAGAGGAAGACCCATCAACTCAAACCAGCATGAGCACCAAGGTAGAGGAGGTGACTCAAGAGGGAGAATACCTTACCAAGGAGGTAGAGGTAGGGGAAGATGCAGAGAAACTATCTACAGATGTTACAATTGTAACAAGTTGGGGCACAGATCCTTTGAGTGTCTAGAGAAGGAGGACATGGGACAGAGAGGAGCCTATGTAGCTCAGAACGAGCAACAACAAGAGCAAATGAACGTAGCTAAGAATATGCCAGAGAAGGGATAATACTTAATGATGAACAAGATCTTATTGAAACATGAAAAGGAGGAAGTGGAACCGGCTCAAAGGAAGTATTTATTCAGAACCATGTGTAAAGTCAGAAGGAAGTGTTGTAAGATGGTGATTGATAGTGGGAGCACTGACAATGTTGTTTCCATAGAGATGGTGGAAAAACTAAGTCTGAAGAAGACCAAGCACCCTGTTCCATACAAAGTATCATGGTTGCACAAGTGACATCAAATCCTGGTAAGTGAACAATGTGAAGTTGATTTTCAAGTAGGAACATATAAGGATAAGATTATATGTGATGTTATGCCCATGGATGTTTTCCATATTCTTCTTGGGAGACCTTGGCAATTTGACAAAACGGTAGTACATGATGGTAGAATGAATTGTCATAGTTTTGTACAAGATGGGACAAAGCATATTCTTCACCCTTTGCAAGGAGAGAGTTCGATAGAGCAGCAAACATCTAAAGTCCCGATGTTGACAGGGAAAGAGTATTTGTAGTAGATTGATGAGAAGGAGTTGAATTACATTGTTTCATGTAAGCCTAGAGTTGTAGTAATGAAGACCAATATTACAGATCTTCCTGAGGATATTCAGGAGATGTTAGGAGAGTTTAGTGACATTGTGGTAGATGATTTTCCCAATGAGTTACCACCAAAGAGGGATATAAGTCACCATATTGATTTTATCCATGGAGCTAGCCTACCAAACAAGGAAGCATACAGGTTGATACCTCAAGAGAATGAAGAAGTTAGAAGGAAGGTACAAGGATTGTTAGACAAGGGGTTGGTTCAGAAAAGTCTGATTCCATGTGCAGTACTAGCAGTACTTACCCCAAAGAAGGATGGTGAATGGAGGATGTGCACTGACTCAAGAGCAATCAACAAGATTACCAGCAGATATAAGTTTCCATTACCCAGGATGGATGACATGATGGATTGCCTATGTGGGGCAACATGTTTTCCAAGTTAGATCTGAAGAGTGGATACCATCAGATCAGGATTCGAGATGGAGATGAGTGGAAGATAGCTGTGATATCCCTCCTTTAAAACCATATATTTTTAATTGTAATTGATTACTATATGTTATTGTATTAGAATAATAACATATATATTTTGGTGTTATATGTAGAATATCAACATATAGAAGATATATATGTCTTAGGGAATATTTTATTTTTAAATGTTGTGTAAATGTTTAGATATTTCTGTGAGTTTGTCTCCTTGAGTGAGACATCGAATCACTACCACCAAGAGTTCTTCTAAACTACCACTAAGATCACCGAAATCTAACTCGATAAAATTTAAATGTCCACTACTTCCCCACCGCCGAACTCAATGAGAGATGGAGAAAGCCGTTGTTGGATTGAGAGATTGGTTGCTCTCAAAAGCCACCGTTTGTACTCACCACGTGGAGGATTTTGCCACTTGTCGCCTTACTAAAAGGAAGTCTCACCCATCTGTCAGATTGGTTTGAGTAGTGGCGCTTATGCCAAATAACTTCGGGTTGGTATTTAGGGGGGTTTTCATTTTTCTGCAAGGGGACTTCTATTTGTAAGTGCCTGTTAGTGGCGGGAGAGGGCTCGGCTAATCGCGTTCGATCTCCACCTGAGAGGACGGTTAAGGATCAACGATAATACCTTTCGATGAAACCAGGAAGAGACTTTGAGGGAAACACTTGCTTAGGGTTTTGGAGTTCATTTGATTTATATACACCGGCAGAAAGGGATGGGGAACATATGATTTCAAGGGTGAAAAACACAGTGAAAGAGCACGCGATCCAGGATATTCTTGAAGCAGCGGCCTAACTGATTTTGGAGTTTGTACATAAGTTGTTTGCTAACCGAATCATTTTTCATCCTTTGAGGTATGAGTTTCCTCCATTTCTAATTCCAGTTCCTTAAGCCGACCTCAGTATATATTAGGAATCGACATAGATGCGTTTTTCCCACGTTTTGGGTGAGTATGAAACAAACCTTTGCATTCTCAGTGTTATAGTGCTGTAGAATGCATTACTCTGAGATCATTTTTGGGTGATGGCTATCTGCATTTTGACTGGCGTTTTCTAACAGAGTAAATTCTATGCCCAGTCTGTAGATCAATACAAATCCGGTTTCCTTGCTTTCTCGTTTATTTAAGCTAAGTGATTGAATGTAGCATTTTTTTTTAGTAGATCGCAGTACACAAAATCGTGGTCAAAACATGACTTCCTTTTTTATCTGTGCTTTCTTATTTTGTGTGGTTTGTCTTATGTATTCATTTTCCTGAGATCGAGGATATCCATTTGACACTGTTACGAAATCCTTTTTGTAGTTATACCTATGGCTATAGGTTCTTTTTGTAGTTATACCTACATCAAGGTATTGAACTCTGTGTCGATGATAATAGGCTATCCCCTTGTGTACTAGACACGTTACTGTTGTAAATTTTAGCAGTCCGTAGAATGATCTTCCTAGATCACTGATGCTGTTATGTTAAAATTTTGGTGCGTGGCCTGAATGTTGGGTGGAGACCGCAGCTTGCTGGGCTGTATGTCATTTTGCGTTCCTGGATCCTTGTTCTTTAGGATATTGCTTTGTTTACTTTAAGATACTTTCGCTACTTAATCAGCTTTAAGTCCGACATCGCTAGATCCCTGTGGGATGAATCATATTGATATTCTGGAAAGACGACAGCCAAGCCCTCGGCGTTTTCCTTTAATACGACTTCCTGAAATATTTAGATTTGCATTCTCTTTTGTAAATGTGATGATTGCTATCGTATAGATATTATACATGTTTTCATTATGTTAGATAGAAATCATATTGATATTCTGGAAAGCCAACAGCCAAGCCCTCGGCGTTTTCCTTTAATACGACTTCCTGAAATATTTAGATTTGCATTCTCTTTTGTAAATGTGATGATTGCTATCGTATAGATATTATACATGTTTTCATTATGTTATATAGAAATCATATTGATATTCTGGAAAGCCAACAGCCAAGCCCTCGGCGTTCTCCTTTAATACGACTTCCTGAAGTATTTAGATTTGCATTCTCTTTTGTGAATGTGATGATTGCTATCGTATAGATATTCTACATGTTTTCATTATGTTGGATAGAAATCATGTTGATATTCTGGAAAAGTATGAGGGTTCTTTATAAGATGTATGTGCATAAATTCTAGATTGATATTCTGGAAAGTATCGACAGATCTTATGTGCAGGAAGTTAGATTGACATTCTGGAAAGTATCGATGGTTCTTACGTTATACGTGCGTGAAGTTTAGATTGATGTTCTGGATATTTTCGACCGTTTCTTATGAATTTCCAAACGATGTCTCAGTAGACCTGAAATCACTTCCTGTGGATAATTACTTGATAGTTATTATTGCGTGGTTCAGATTTTTATGTTTTCGTAAACCCGATGTCTTAGTAGACCTAAAATCGAGTTCTGTGGACATTTGCCTGATAGTTTATGATAGTTGTTACTAAGTGCTTTGGTTTCTTAGTTATGTTTTCCTTAGAATTTGTGTGTTGATTCTCGTGGGCTCCTTATTGCGTGGTTCAGATTTTTATGTTTTCGTAAACCCGATGTCTTAGTAGACCTAAAATCGAGTTCTGTGGACATTTGCCTGATAGTTTATGATAGTTGTTACTAAGTGCTTTGGTTTCTTAGTTATGTTTTCCTTAGAATTTGTGTGTTGATTCTCGTGGGATCCTCCCTTGAACAAGCGTTTGGTGCGCTGAGATTTATTGTAATGACCAGTTTGTTGGCATATGACTTATGGGCCTGGATGCTCATTTTGGAAACTAAGAGGTTGGACCTCGGGCGCAACAGTTTTTTTTTTTGTTGTTTATTTTATTAGTAGGAGATATCCCTAAATAAGGATGATCATTCTGATGGAAAGTGCCTCTAGAGAGGGCTTTTATATGTGAAAGGCAACATTGGTGTTGCCCATTGTAATCTCTCATTTTCGATAAGTAATATATATATCTAGAAGATTTGGTGGACGTAGCCCAATAGGGGTGAACCACGTGAAATATGTGTTCCCTTATGTGTGATCATGATGTTGTTATTAGTTGATGTATCTATTTCTAGTCTCCTTTATGCACGTTTGAATATATTTTATGGTTATCAAATCGTAAATTGGCTGATGTGAGAGCTAATGCAAATAGGTTACTTAAAAGGTTTCTCTTTCTTTATGCAATGTTCATTGTAATGACCAAATTATTGAAAGGACGATGGTTTGTAATAAATATAGAATTAGGACGAAGAATTTTTGCAGTTCAGTTTTAAAATTTCACTAATTTTATTAACTCAGAAAATTGGGTATGTTACAAGTGTATAAATATTTTTCTTAAAATTCGTTAAATCCTAACATCATCATTTGGGAGATGTTACATATGGTATCAGAGCTGAGGTTTCAGCACTCGGGCTTATAGGGGCTCAACATAAGGTAAATGAACATGAGGATTTCGAAACTAACAAACAAATTTTGTTTTGGATGCATGGGACGAATGGACGAGAATATACTATCCAAATTAATCGTCGAGTCCTCCAAGAAGAAACTAAGGGAAATATGGAAATATCGCGACGAAGCAATTTATTGTGGAATTCCAACCAAGACTCGTCTAATTAAACTGAAAACATTGATGACATGGAATTTGCAGGGTAGATCGGAAGTGATCTTTGAGACAGTAATCAAGGTATAAGCTTTTATGAAACAAGTAAAAATGCTATTTGGACATATGTTATATGTATGGTTGTTCTTATGATTTAATTACCTTTATACGACTAACACTTTGAATCTTGTGGTCGAGCAATTGTTATTTTTCCCACACATCACTGCCTGACACCCATCAATGGGTAAATGTGGGATATATATCGATTCATGTATAATACTGATGTGTGATGATACAAGTAAACTGGAACCGCGACAGAGGAAGGTGAGCTATGCGGTTGCCTTTACAAAGGTACAGGGTTATCTGTATAAGGTATGTAAGTTTGTTTAGACAATTGGTTATCCCTATATGATGTTAGGGTATACAAAAGGGTTGTATAACTAAATAGGAATTGTATTGAAATGGTGAAATCTAACATTCAAGGTTAAATGACCATAATGTCCATGGCTCGTCATAGAAAGAATGTTATATCGTGTTCAAAGCATTATGAAATCTTATAAGCTAGTTATGTGTAGTAGGAAATGACATCTTAGATGATCACATATGGATATTTTATTAAGAAAGATGATTTTCTGTTTAAGGAAGGGATCTCCTTACAATATTTGTTTTCGTATATAAAGTGATACTAACAAGTGAAATTTGGCAGATGGTGAAATTTCTGTGAAGCTTGTGAAAATGCAAGAGCATAATGTATGCATGGTAAGATGAGGAGTGAGGAAATAAGATTCACATCACAATTTTTACATATTTCTTTTAAAAATGTTGGTAAGTATTGTTGAACAAAACACTCGACCCAGATTGGTCAGAGTAATCGTATGGGTATAGAATGTAATATGAAGAAATAAATTGATTAAATAGAAAGAGATCTTCTAGACTCAAGCAAGACGGCTTGGGGAAAATAAATTTCGGGACTCAAGCGAGAAGGCTTGAGGGGAATTGTGGAAGGCGAGTGTTGGAATGGCATTGAAATACTCCCTAAAATCAGGGATTGAAAAGCCACTAGGATTCTCGGAGAATCGGCTGGCTGTAAGACCTAGGCAAGCTATAAGAAAATGTATACGTGGGAGGCAGGACGCTGCTTAGTATGCATGAAAGAAATTTTTGCTGCGTGAGCACTAAGGTGTTAGGCAAAACATGAATAAAATGTTTGCTGCGTGAGCACTAAGGTGTTAGGCAAAACATGAAAGAAATTTTTGCTGTGTGAGCACTTGGGTGTTAGGCAAGAATGTTCCTGGATCAAGTAAATGATGTGTTTTGTGTAAAATGACAATCTACATCTCCGGAATGCTGGATTTATGTGTGCTTATGATAATAAAGGAAAAATAAAATATTCCGTGAATTGCAAATGTTAGGTTGAAATAAAGGGACTCATCGTTTATACCTTTAAGTCTGATTATTGAATTAATGATAGTTTTTACTGAACAAAGTTTCTTCGAGTCCCGATTTTATTGTATAGAAACCCACGTTATTAGCCATAACGACATGCAGAAAGCATGAAAGTTCAAGTAAAGTCAAAACCCCAAATTCATAATGCAAGAAAAATAAGACTCAAGGGGAAAGGACGAACTTCTAAAAAAGCCTCAACACCGAGGACGGTGTTATTTTTAGGGGAGGAGGATGTGATATCCCTCCTTTATAACCATATATTTTTAATTGTAATTGATTACTATATGTTATTGTATTAGAATAATAACATATATATTTTGGTGTTATATGTAGAATATCAACATATAGAAGATATATATGTCTTAGGGAATATTTTATTTTTAAATGTTGTGTAAATGTTTAGATATTTCTGTGAGTTTGTCTCCTTGAGTGAGACATCGAATCACTACCACCAAGAGTTCTTCTAAACTACCACTAAGATCACCGAAATCTAACTCGATAAAATTTAAATGTCCACTACTTCCCCACCGCCGAACTCAATGAGAGATGGAGAAAGCCGTTGTTGGATTGAGAGATTGGTTGCTCTCAAAAGCCACCGTTTGTACTCACCACGTGGAGGATTTTGCCACTTGTCGCCTTACTAAAAGGAAGTCTCACCCATCTGTCAGATTGGTTTGAGTAGTGGCGCTTATGCCAAATAACTTCGGGTTGGTATTTAGGGGGGTTTTCATTTTTCTGCAAGGGGACTTCTATTTGTAAGTGCCTGTTAGTGGCGGGAGAGGGCTCGGCTAATCGCGTTCGATCTCCACCTGAGAGGACGGTTAAGGATCAACGATAATACCTTTCGATGAAACCAGGAAGAGACTTTGAGGGAAACACTTGCTTAGGGTTTTGGAGTTCATTTGATTTATATACACCGGCAGAAAGGGATGGGGAACATATGATTTCAAGGGTGAAAAACACAGTGAAAGAGCACGCGATCCAGGATATTCTCGAAGCAGCGGCCTAACTGATTTTGGAGTTTGTACATAAGTTGTTTGCTAACCGAATCATTTTTCATCCTTTGAGGTATGAGTTTCCTCCATTTCTAATTCCAGTTCCTTAAGCCGACCTCAGTATATATTAGGAATCGACATAGATGCGTTTTTCCCACGTTTTGGGTGAGTATGAAACAAACCTTTGCATTCTCAGTGTTATAGTGCTGTAGAATGCATTACTCTGAGATCATTTTTGGGTGATGGCTATCTGCATTTTGACTGGCGTTTTCTAACAGAGTAAATTCTATGCCCAGTCTGTAGATCAATACAAATCCGATTTCCTTGCTTTCTCGTTTATTTAAGCTAAGTGATTGAATGTAGCATTTTTTTTTAGTAGATCGCAGTACACAAAATCGTGGTCAAAACATGACTTCCTTTTTTATCTGTGCTTTCTTATTTTGTGTGGTTTGTCTTATGTATTCATTTTCCTGAGATCGAGGATATCCATTTGACACTGTTACGAAATCCTTTTTGTAGTTATACCTATGGCTATAGGTTCTTTTTGTAGTTATACCTACATTAAGGTATTGAACTCTGTGTCGATGATAATAGGCTATCCCCTTGTGTACTAGACACGTTACTGTTGTAAATTTTAGCAGTCCGTAGAATGATCTTCCTAGATCACTGATGCTGTTATGTTAAAATTTTGGTGCGTGGCCTGAATGTTGGGTGGAGACCGCAGCTTGCTGGGCTGTATGTCATTTTGCGTTCCTGGATCCTTGTTCTTTAGGATATTGCTTTGTTTACTTTAAGATACTTTCGCTACTTAATCAGCTTTAAGTCCGACATCGCTAGATCCCTGTGGGATGAATCATATTGATATTCTGGAAAGACGACAGCCAAGCCCTCGGCGTTTTCCTTTAATACGACTTCCTGAAATATTTAGATTTGCATTCTCTTTTGTAAATGTGATGATTGCTATCGTATAGATATTATACATGTTTTCATTATGTTAGATAGAAATCATATTGATATTCTGGAAAGCCAACAGCCAAGCCCTCGGCATTTTCCTTTAATACGACTTCCTGAAATATTTAGATTTGCATTCTCTTTTGTAAATGTGATGATTGCTATCATATAGATATTATACATGTTTTCATTATGTTATATAGAAATCATATTGATATTCTGGAAAGCCAACAGCCAAGCCCTCGGCGTTCTCCTTTAATACGACTTCCTGAAGTATTTAGATTTGCATTCTCTTTTGTGAATGTGATGATTGCTATCGTATAGATATTCTACATGTTTTCATTATGTTGGATAGAAATCATGTTGATATTCTGGAAAAGTATGAGGGTTCTTTATAAGATGTATGTGCATAAATTCTAGATTGATATTCTGGAAAGTATCGACAGATCTTATGTGCAGGAAGTTAGATTGACATTCTGGAAAGTATCGATGGTTCTTACGTTATACGTGCGTGAAGTTTAGATTGATGTTCTGGATATTTTCGACCGTTTCTTATGAATTTCCAAACGATGTCTCAGTAGACCTGAAATCACTTCCTGTGGATAATTACTTGATAGTTATTATTGCGTGGTTCAGATTTTTATGTTTTCGTAAACCCGATGTCTTAGTAGACCTAAAATCGAGTTCTGTGGACATTTGCCTGATAGTTTATGATAGTTGTTACTAAGTGCTTTGGTTTCTTAGTTATGTTTTCCTTAGAATTTGTGTGTTGATTCTCGTGGGCTCCTTATTGCGTGGTTCAGATTTTTATGTTTTCGTAAACCCGATGTCTTAGTAGACCTAAAATCGAGTTCTGTGGACATTTGCCTGATAGTTTATGATAGTTGTTACTAAGTGCTTTGGTTTCTTAGTTATGTTTTCCTTAGAATTTGTGTGTTGATTCTCGTGGGCTCCTCCCTTGAACAAGCGTTTGGTGCGCTGAGATTTATTGTAATGACCAGTTTGTTGGCATATGACTTATGGGCCTGGATGCTCATTTTGGAAACTAAGAGGTTGGACCTCGGGCGCAACAGTTTTTTTTTTGTTGTTGTTTATTTTATTAGTAGGAGATATCCCTAAATAAGGATGATCATTCTGATGGAAAGTGCCTCTAGAGAGGGCTTTTATATGTGAAAGGCAACATTGGTGTTGCCCATTGTAATCTCTCATTTTCGATAAGTAATATATATATATCTAGAAGATTTGGTGGACGTAGCCCAATAGGGGTGAACCACGTGAAATATGTGTTCCCTTATGTGTGATCATGATGTTGTTATTAGTTGATGTATCTATTTCTAGTCTCCTTTATGCACGTTTGAATATATTTTATGGTTATCAAATCGTAAATTGGCTGATGTGAGAGCTAATGCAAATAGGTTACTTAAAAGGTTTCTCTTTCTTTATGCAATGTTCATTGTAATGACCAAATTATTGAAAGGACGATGGTTTGTAATAAATATAGAATTAGGACGAAGAATTTTTGCAGTTCAGTTTTAAAATTTCACTAATTTTATTAACTCAGAAAATTGGGTATGTTACAAGTGTATAAATATTTTTCTTAAAATTCGTTAAATCCTAACATCATCATTTGGGAGATGTTACAATAGCCTTTAAAACCAATGATGGGTTGTATGAGTGGTTGGTTATGCCATTCAGACTGTCCAATGAACCAATCACTTTCATGAGGTTAATGAATGAAGTCTTGAAAGATTTCATAGGTAAGTTTGTGATAGTTTACCTTGATGACATTCTGATTTTCAATAAAACAGAGAAAGAGAAACTGAAGCACCTGAGATGTGTCTTGGAGAATTTACAAAAGGAAAGTTTGTTGGTGAATGTGAAGAAGTGTACCTTCATGAAATCAGAACTAGTGTATTTGGGTTTTGTTATCTCAAGAGATGGATTGAAGATGGATCCAAAAAAGGTGCAAGCAATCATTGATTGGCCTTCACCTCAGAGCATATTTGAGGTAAGAAGTTTCCATGGATTGGTAAGTTTTTACAGAAAGTTCATAAAGAATTTCAGTGGTATTTGTGCACCAATCATTGAAACAATCAGAAAGGAAAAACAACCATTTAAATGGAGAGCAGAGGCTAAAGAAAGCTTTCAGTTTTTGAAGAAGATTACTAAGCAAACAGTATTGAAATTACCAGATTTCAAACATCATTTCCAAGTGAAGTGTGATGCTAGTGGAGTAGCAATTGGAGCTATACTCAGTCAGGAAGACAGAGCCATAGCATATTTCAGAAAAAAGTTGAATGATTCCAAACAGAATTATTCATCTTATGAAAAGGAATTCTATGCTATTGTGCAATCACTCAAGCATTGGAGACATTATCTGATGCCTAGAGAGATTGTTTTATTTTTTTATAATTATGCATTGCAATACATCATGCAGAACCCTCAGTTGAATCAAAAGCATGTCAAGTGGGTGGAGTTCATGCAAAACTTTACCTTCGTGATAAAGCACATCAGTGGACAATCAAATCGAGTAGTTGATGCCTTAAGTAGGAGACAATTGATGGTGCAAGGAAGTTAAATCCAAGTTTTGGGATTTGAACACGTAAGAGGTTTGTATGAGACTGACATTGATTTTCATGATGCATACCAAGTTTGTAGGAATCTTGTGGAAGTAGACAGAGAGCCATGGATGGAGTACATGCTACAAGATGGTTTACTCTTTAAGAACAATAAACTTTGTATTCCCAAATGTTCTGTGAGAGAGAACCTGATATAGGAGAAGCACAATGGAGGTATGGCAGGTCACTTTGGAAGTGATAAAACCTTTGGTCAGTTGAGCCATTTCTATTTTTGGCCAAATATGAGGTCTGAAGTTGAAAATTTTGTGGGAAGATGTAGGGTATGTCAGCACGCCAAGGGAAGAAGCCAGAACACAAGCCTATACACACCATTGCCTATTCCAACTAGGCCTTGGGATTCTGTGAGTATAGATTTCATTTTGGGTTTTCCAAAAAATCAGAAAGGGAATGATTCTATTTTTGTAGTGGTGGATAGATTCACTAAGATGGCACATTTCATTCCATGTTTTAAGACTAGTGATGCCACACACATTGCTAACTTGTTTTTCAGTGAAGTTGTGAAGCTACATGGTTTACCTAAGAGCATTGTATCTGACAGAGATGTAAAGTTCACAGGTCATTTCTGGAGGACCTTGTGGAAGAATTTGGGAACCAAGTTAAACTTCAATTCAACATATCATCCATAGTTTGATGGCCAGACCTAGGTGGTAAATAGAAGTCTAGGTAACATGTTGAGAAGTCTGATTGGAGAAACTCCAATGCAATGGGACAAAGTGCTAGCTCAAGTAGAGTTTGCATATAATGTTTCACCAAACCGAAGTACATGAATGAGTCCATTCCAAGTTCTGTATGGGATGCACCCAAGAGGAGTGTGTGAACTTAGTGATTTGGGACAGATGGAGAAGAGAAGTGAAAATAGAGAAGAGTTTGCAACAATGATCAGTGAACTACAATAGCAAGTCAAAGTGAGGTTGCAGCAGAGTAACAATAGTTACAAGGCCAGAGCAGATTCCAAGAGAAGAGAGAAAAACTATGAGGTAGGAGATTTAGTTTTAGCAAATTTGAGGAAAGAGAGATTTCCAAAAGGAGAGTATAACAAACTGAAGATGAAAAAAATTGGACCTTCAATATACTCAGAATGTTTTCAGCAAATGCTTATGAACTAGAAATGCCAATAGGGATTGGTATGTCACCTATTTTACTGATATACTTATGTGACAGATGATACAGGACAAGTTCCAGAAGTGGGAGATCTTCTGTGGCTAAAGCAGATGCCTATAGCCCAACCATCATAAGCAAAGTCCATCTTGGATACTAGAGTGGCAAAGAGTACCAGACAGAGAGACTACTTGGAGTACTTGATCAAGTGGAAAGGACATCTTGTAGAAGATTCTACATGGATGGATGCTGAAGAATTGGAGACAAAGGGTTTCCCCATACCTCATCTATTGAACAGGGGTTCAAATTTTTTAACATTGGGCATCTGATGCAGGAGCATTGATGCTGAGTCAGTAATGTGATTACGTGTTCACATGTTGTGACTAGCAGGAGGATGAGTTGGCATGAAGGGGGATTCATTTCGTTAAGTACTTTGAGATATTTATAGCATAGGTAACCGCCTTGTGCATTGTTAGTTTTTTAGGAGGTAGAACATAGTGGCGATTTGATAGTCCCTGCGTGGAGATCAGGCCAATTAGCAGTGTGTTATAAGATGATAGTGATTCCTCCAGTGAGGGGGAGTGAGGTTGTTAGTTTGTTTGGGGGTTCTCCATTCTGTTTTGGGAGCCGAATGGATAAAAAGAATAGAGCTGAATGAGAAAGGGGTTCATCAATTGGAGTCAGGTTAGGTTGGTCATCTTTTGGGTTTGGATCAGCAGAAGTGAGAGCTCTACGTAAGAAAGAGTTGTGGGATATTTTCCTGTAGACCAAAGGAAAATACGACTCTATAGATGTCTTTGCTTTTGACTTAATGAAATTAGATAGTTCTATATGTTAATGGAGTCACTGTGCATTTGAATGGAAAGCCTAGATTCTATTAGGTAGAGTTGTGTGGGAATGATGGCCTGATGTCTGTGTGAAAGAGTCTATGTCTTTGTATTTGCATGAACAATAAGAGCATCCAAACCCTTTGTAAACATACCATTAATGCATAGCCAATTTAATCCCTTGCTGTGTTTTAGTTCTTCATCAAATCTGGATGAAGATCAAGCGAAATTGATCAATTATCTGATCAATCAGCGAAGAAATCATAGAGCACAAGTCAAAGCGACTAAACAGAGATCAGACGGCTTAGATCAAAGCCGAAAGGAAGATCGGCGGTGGGGAAAGAACCGATCAAGTGAACGTACGTAGGAACTAGTATTTCCACAATTCAATGCGAAGAGTTCCGCATTGATCAAGATCAACGGACGAGATCCCATCCGAAAAGAATGACAGTCAGTAACACATTCTACAGAAGAAAGAAGCGCGAAATTTAATGGTACCGAGTTGCGGAAATCATGTTGCGGAAGAGTTCTTGCGGAAACTTCTGTTGAGAAAGCACGGGAGGTGTGCCGTCAATCCACAATTCGCAAGATGCGGAAAGGAGAGTGCGGAAAGACCGTTGCGGGAAGGAATTTGTGGAAGGATTGTTGCGGAAGAACGCTGCAATTGCGGAAAATTTTTTTTCCGCAAGGGCGTTGCGGAAGGTCAATTCTAACTGTCAGAACCTTGCGGAAAGCCCATTCTGAAGGGGACAGCCGCAATGGAGAATAACCTAGCTGGTTGTAGCTAAGGTTGGTGATTCAACTTCAAGGGATCACCCTATCCCTTGGGAAGGTGCGGGTTGGACAGGTTGTGGTCATTCCCTCGACACCAAAAGGACAAGCCGACCAGATCGACTAGAACAACCTAGGACGGAAGAAATCTCGAAGCAACCTATAGGCTGGTCAAATACTTAGTCTATGTGAATCCTTGTCATTCCAAAAGCATGGAATTTTAGCGAGGTGTGGATCCATTAAAGGTGACAAGTATTAAGTATTAGCATGAGGGAGGACCATAAGTATTATTTTAATTAGTATTGTTGTAATTAGGAAAATAATAAAATAATTGTTTTATTGTAATTGCATCGAGAATAGTGAGGTGCTCTACAGCCCAGTATGGGGAGATGTTGTAACTCTTAATGTTATGTAGCGTGACGTTACCATAAGAAGGAAATAAAAGTGCAAATGATGTCGGCTTAAAAAAATTAAATTTATATTGATTTTATCTTAAACCTAGATATATCAAGTAGGAGAGGATTGAATATTTTGAGGTGTAATTTTTTTTAATGTATAAAAAAAACTTAAGATAAGAATTTACACAAGAAATTGGATTCCTCTTGGTGCTTGCTAGATATGGGTTGAAGATGGATCAATGCTGGTCAGTAGAAATTGAATTCCTATATTCAAGTAATGGTGGTCATATATATACAAATAACAATAAGAATGCATTTTAAATAATATTAGATGTAATTCTATGAAATATAAAATTTTAGGGTTGTACATTCTTATCCAAATGTTTATAAAATTTAGTGGGTTATATTTATATCTAAGAAAATTTATATAATAAATCATGTGATGTAAATTATAAACATTCCAATTTTGGTGATTTGGTAAAACTATTACAATTAAACAAATAACAATTGATATATGTAATTTGATGGTATGCAAGTTCGTTTTTAAATGTGAATGATTTATATATATATATTTTCTACAGGAAAAAGTTTGTAACTTTATTTACATATATGGAGAAGTTGCAATTATTATAGTCGTTTTGATAGATTGAAAATAAGATTTTAGAGGAGATGATTCTCTACTCATTTACGAATTTATAGAAAAGGGGAGCATGGCTCAACCAATCCTATACAAGAAAATTTATGTGTAGTATCATATAGGGAGCTAAAACTCAACTTAAATGAACAGAGACTTTTATGTTCGGATAGGATCTTCAATCCGATTTTTCTAAAAGCATTGTATTTCCAAAAACCAAATTTGAGTGATCTCAACATTGACAAAATTTACCTATGTTTTGTTGTGGCTTCAACTACATAAGTATTCCTTCTATGTGATCTGCGTTCCTTGATCCCTTCTGAGTATATGCACTTGATTTTCGTTGAGATCACAAGCATCCTTTGCTAGTGAATCGAATTGTGAATTATTTTTTCTATAAATATGTTCAACGATATAGGATATGAATTGATCTTTTAGTTCTAGTCCTCTATTGAGAATATGTTGAAGGTTGATATTTGTAAATCTAGTAGTGGTGTTAATCTAGTTCACCACTATCAAGGAATCCGAGATCTGAAATTCTGTTAAAGCATTCTCCAAAGCTAAAGAAAGAATCGTGATTAAGCTCATGAGCTCTCCATAATTATTTGTGTTGTAGCATGTTCCTCGTTTGCATGACAGTTGAATGCCTAAAGATAACACCTTCGACACCACTCCTAGGGTTTCCTCTGAAAGTGCCATCACAGAATTCATGTGGGATTGATCTTTCAAAAGCAATCTACTTTGATATCCTAGAATGCTTTTGCTTTAGTGAATTTGCATTGAGGAGTGAATATATGATTATTTGAGAGTTGAAATCGGTTGAGGGAAGACATCATTGAATGTTGCCTCATTTCGTGTAATCAAGCAATATGTAAGGCTGGAGCTAGGTAGCCTAAATGACATGCATGTTTGTAACATTTGTTCCATGCCTCATAAAGTGTAAAACATTCCCATGGCAGAAGCTTTCCCATGGGTGAATTTTGAAGTGCATGGGGTGTTTTTCTTGTTAATGGGTGAATTTTTATGTGCAAGCTATAGTCCACTTTCGAAAATTAAACATACACCCTGAACTAATCCCCCTACTGAAAACTATAATAATTCTCAGAAGTGTGATTGAAATGGAAATATAGATGATTACTGCACGAGTTTTCTGGAAAAAAAAGACTTGGCCAATGTTTGTCCTAGTGTGCTAGCACCAACTTGGACTAATGGTCGTTGTGGGAGTGATGGGATACATAAGAGACTAGATAGATTCATCATGAAGTATTCAATTTTTTTATCTTTTCAGAGATATAGGTATTGGGTGGAAAAGAATAAAATATCGGATCATTGCCCATTTTTCTCCAATTAGACAGGGTTATTCCAAATTTAATTATCCTTTTAAATTTAACAGCTCATGGTTGTTAAATGATGATTTATGTTCTATGATTAGAAATGCCTAAAAAAGTTGTGATGTTTATGAGTATTTAAACCCAATGGGTTGTGTTGTGCAAAATTTAAAGAGTCTAAAAGATGTTGTCTGTCAATGGATTAAGGATAAAAAATTGAAGGATTGGGAGGAATTTAGAAGTATTGAAGACTATATTAGTTTGATCCACACACAAAATAACAACTTCTCTATTTCCGAAGAATATAAATGGAATATTAAGGAATTAAAAGGAAAAAAAGACAATATTTTGAATCTAGAAGAGATGGAATGGTGCCTTAAAAGTCGTGCTTTGTTGATTGGTCTTGGTGACAACAATACCAGGTTATTTCACTCCTATGCTTCTCACCGAAGAAACATAAACTCTATATGGGAATCAATTGGTGATAATGGTGTGTTGTAAAAGGACAATATGAATTACAAAATATGACTAAAAAATATTATTGTGATGTTTGTAAAAGTCCAGGTTCATGTTCATTGGAAGCACAACTGAAGATCATTAAATATTATCCTAGATTTTTTGATGAGGATGAAGGGAAGGCTATGGGAAATAAGCTACTCTGAATGAGATTGAGGCGACACTAAAACAGTTTGCAAAAGAAAAAAATCTTGGCTCGGATGGTTGGATTGTGGAACTCTTCCTTCATTTCCTTGATATTATGGGTGAATACTTACATGCTATGGTTGATTTTTCTAAAATTGAAGGATTTGTTTGAGGTGCACTCGATTCTACTTTCCCTACTCTGATTCCCAAATGCAACAAACGAATTTTTTTTATAGAGTTTAAGTTGATTGCTTTATGCAATCTTGCTTACAAAATCATCACTAAAATAATCTCTTGTCAAATAAAACCAATTATGTCTAATCAAATGTATTTAGAGTAGTTTGGTTTTCTACATGATACGTAGATCTTGGACGCCATATGTATCTCACAGGAAGTTTTACATTTTATCAAGCAAAAGAATATGAAGGCTCTTTTGTTGAAAATGGATTTGGAGAAAGCATATGATAGAGTTGACTCGTTTTTTTTAGGTTGGTATTATTACATATAGGTCTTCCCCTAGATGTAACTAATTGGATCATGGCCTGTGTAACGTCTGCACAATTTTTTGTTCTGGTTAATGGAGCTCCATCTGATTTCTTTAAGAGCACTAGGGGTATGAGGCAAGGATTCCCATTATCTCCACTTTTATTTATGCTCATCGTTGAGGGACTGAGTAGACTTATTTTGAATGCAAAATTAGAAGGAAAATTAAAAGATGTAAAAATTTATGTTGTTGTTTATATTACACATTTGCTTTTTGCTGATGATGTGTTGATTTTTGGTATTGATTCTGTGAAGGAATGGAAATTCTATATGGATATCATCAATATTTTATGCGATGCCTCAGGGATGAAAGTTAGCTTGCAAAATTCTAGCTTCTATCTATGCAGGGTGGAAGTTGACTCTTTGACGAGAATTAATTCCTTTCTTCCTTATAAGGTGTGTAAACTTGAAGATGGATTTAAGTACTTAGGATATTTTCTTAAGCCAAATGGTTACAGAGTATAGGATTGGTTATGGTTGGTGGATAAATTTGAAAAGAGAATCAAACACTGGACTTACAGGCTCCTCTCAATTGGAGGAAGGTTGACACTTATCAAAGTTGTATTAATTAGCATCTTTATATATTGGTTTTCATTATCCCAGGTTCCTTTGTCTATTATTAATTCTATGAGAAAATTCATTTACAATTTTCTTTGTTCTTGAGGGAAAGAAAGGGGTAAACTATTCATGGCAAGCTGGGAAAGGCTTTCTATGCCAAAAGAGTGGGGTGGATGGGGAATAAAAAACTTAACTTGGTTAAGTATTGCCTTAAGATTGAAGAGATTTTGGGGAGGCCTTTTTGGAAAAAGCCTTTGGACTACTATGACGCATAGTAAATATATTAAAATATATGTGATTGCTTGGGTAAGAAACCCAAAGAAAAATGCAAAGAATTCTTCTCCTATGTGGGCAGGTTTTCTTAAAATATATCAATGGCTTGG
Source organism: Larix kaempferi (assembly GCA_027924585.1). Classification (NCBI taxonomy): domain Eukaryota; kingdom Viridiplantae; phylum Streptophyta; class Pinopsida; order Pinales; family Pinaceae; genus Larix; species Larix kaempferi. The sequence continues at coordinate 9,389,752 of BSBM01000047.1, read as the reverse complement.
GAAAGATGTCACTTGGAGAGTGGGAAATGGAAAAGATGTGATGATAGGTATTGAACCTATACTTGGTATCGGTGAAAGCTACCAGTTCACCTCATATATTCTGGAATATCTAACTGAGATTGGTTATTTCACTCTTGCACACATTAAAAATCCGAAATGGCTCAATCAGTTAGATTCTTATTGGCTCACTGCCAGAAACTTGGGTATTGATGGTGTTGGGGAAAATGAATGGGAGATTTATATTAAAAGACTCAACTCAGTTGGTTGTAGACTGAGTGAGAATCGAGACTCCCTTATTTGGATTTCGAATCCAACTACATGAACTATCACTACTAAAATTGCATATAATGTTATTGTTCAGGATGGAAGATATTTGGTACAGAAATGGTGGTATAAGCCACTGTGGAAGTGGAACCTTCCATTAAAAATCAAATGTTTCATGTGGTCTACTTTTCAAAATTGTCTGAAAACCTAGGATAGTCTATTGAAGAGGGGATGGTGTGGGCCCAATATCTCTCTTTTATGCAAAAATGATTATGAGTCTATAGAACATTTGCTTGTCAGCTGTCAATTTACAACAAAAGTTTGGGACGGGGTATGTTTGTCACTAAACATTGAAAACTTTTGGGGAGGTTCAAACTTTGAACAAATATGTTATCATTGGTATAAGTCTTGCAGATTTTACTATACTCTCCCTGCTTTCATCTAATGGAAAATTTGGAGGACTAGGAATGTCTTATTATTTGAAAACTAGATATAGGATATTGATATGATCAATATGAGTATCTTAAAGTTGGTTAAAGAGTACAATATAAAGGAAGTAAAAAAATGCAAGCCTGAAATTCTTAAAGAAGTACAACAATTCAAAGGAGTGGTTGTATTTTTTGATTGTGCGGCAAAGGATGGATATTGTGTGGCAGGTGCAATTCTATTTCTTAACGATTCTCATAGGTTCACTTTTAGACTTCAGTGCAGCACAAAATCCAATATGAAGGCAGAGCTTCTTGCTCTTTAGTGCATGTGTAGGATGGATTCATTATTTGTTAGGGTGAATCCATGAAGATGGGTGTCTATTTTGGGGGGTCTCTTGAGAAAATAATTTTGAGTTTTTCATGTTTTTCATCTTTGGGCGAATAAAAGTGATATTTTTGTTTGGAATTTCACTTTTCACTATAAAGCAAACTTTTAGAGAATTATGTTAGCTTGTTATCCATATTTTTTCAATTTTTTATATTGATATTTGATATGTCGATTCGGAAAATGTTTGACAGTGTGTTCTTATAAAATGAAAGGACTACAAAATAGCCATGTTTTGTTGCACACGTAAAATCATTGTTAAACTTGTTTTTTGCAAAAAACAAATATGCTACGACAATCTACACACAATATACTATTGCATGACTATAAGTTTGTAACAAATAGATATATATACTAATTATTATATTTATTTGAATTCGATTAATGGGGAAACCTTGTCGAATTTCAACATATTTTTTGTCACAAAACTTTTCTCTCAATTGAATATAAAACTAAAAATTCTATGAATACCCTTTTGAAGTAGACATGCCAATTAACTGCACCATAGTTTTCTCAATTTTTTTCGTGGTGTATTTTTAAAGTTATGGATTTTTCATTTCATCACATTTTGAAAGAAATGAAACCAAACTCGACAACTGTTAAAAAAACAAATAATTACAAATATCAGATCTTACCTACACACAACAAAATCTATATATTTGGGAAGTATATTCAATAACGAAACTAATGGTATCATGTCCGACAGTCGCTTTGTAGTGTAAGAGATCATTTTTACCTTCCGAAAATGGAGAAACCTGAAAACTGTGAGGAAAAATCACATTTTCAGGTTTCAGAGGTTATTTGGCCGAATAACTGTTTTCCATAACGGCGACATCAATTAAAGCAAAGGTTATTCGGCCGAATAACCAAACATAAAAAAAAACTCGTCGGCCGGGAAAAAAAAAGGTTTTTGTCTAAACTTATATAAATAAAACTAAATATTTTAATTAATTTCACATACTTCTGGTCAGAACATTTTTGAAGGGATTTTCTAAGGAGTTTTTTTTATAAGGTATTTTTTTTCTTACTTCTTTCTAAGGAATACATTGAAAGAACGTTTTTCTAAGGCATTTTTGCAAAATTAGTTTTTATTCCAAGCTTTTTGCACTTCTTATTTCTTTGCAATGGGTTTTTGTTCCAAGGATTTTCTAAGGAGCCTTTTTTGCAAAGGGGTTTTTTTTTATGAAGTATTTTTTTTCTTACTTCTTTCTAAGGAATATATTGAAAGAATGTTTTTCTAAGACATTTTTGCAAAATGAGTTTTTATTACAAGCTTTTTGCACTTCTTATTTCTTTCCAATGGGTTTTTTTTCCAAAATGACGATTTTAAAGAGTTTTTATTCCAAGTTATTTTTTCGAAGGAGTTGTATTTTTCCTTCTTATTTATTTGAAAATGATTTTTTCAAATGAGTTTTTTTTAAGTTTTTTTTTCTATGTATTTTTGCAAAAAACTTTTTTTACAAAGTATTTTACAAGTGGTTTTTTCAAAAAATGTTTCTTTCCAAAGCGTGCATTTACAGAGTTTTTATTCCAAGGCATTTTTGCAAATAAGATTTTATTTCAAGTTATTTTTACAAAGGAGATGTATTTTTCCTTCTTATTTCTTTAAAAATGAGTTTTTTCAAAGTCTCCCAAGTTATTTCATTACAAGGGTTTTTACAAATAAATCTTTTTCCTAGGTATTTTTTCAAAGAAGTTTTGTTTTGTTTTTTTTTTTTTTTTTTGCAAAAAATGTTTTTTTTACAAAGTATTTTACAAGTGGTTTTTTCAAAAAATGTTTCTTTCCAAAGCGTGCATTTACAAAGTTTTTATTCCAAGGTATTTTTGCAAATAAGATTTTTTTTCAGGTTATTTTTACAAAGGAGATGTATTTTTCCTTCTTATTTCTTTGAAAAGGGGTTTTTTCAAAGTTTCCCAAGTTATTTTTGCAAAAACGTTATTTTGTTGCAAGGGTTTTTACAAAGAAATCTTTTTCCTAGATATTTTTTCAAAGATGTTTTTTTTTTTTCTGAGTGGTTTCACAAAGAAGATTTATTTAGAAAGTGTTCTTATTATTTTCCAATGGTTTTTTTCAAAGGTGATTTATTGTCAAAGAGTTCTTATTTCATTCAAATAAGGTTATTTTCAAAGGAAATTTGTTTCCAAAGACTTTTTATTCAGAAGACTCTTACAAGATTTTGATAAGGTGAAGTAAATTTCAGTTCATGTGTTTATAAATTTCGTAACTGTTTTTAAATCTTCATTTTGTTTTTTTATTACAAAATGATGATTCTTTAATTTATCGTTTATAGATTAAACAATCATGGGCAGTAAGAGAAACCATCAAAGAAAATATGATCGTAAATGTGTTGTTGATGATGATAATAGAGAAAAGAAAAAACTTAAATATCATGCCAACAAAGCAAGCCTTGTAGAAATGCAAGTAACGATTATTGAAGATATAAATACAGTTTTACATGATAATGTTGATGAAATGGAAATTGAGAATAGAGTACAAGAAGAACAAATTGAAGTTGAAGAAACCATTGTTGAAGAAGGAAATAGTGATTTACATACAAATGTCGATGAAGTCAATTTTGAAGATCAAGTTCAAAAACCAGAAATTGGACCAGGTATGTATATATCATGTATTTTTCAAATTCATTTTTTATAATGAATTGTATTTTTGGATACATGTTTTAAATTAAATTTAACTTGATGTATAGGTACTTTCACCATTGATGATGAAACGTTAGAAAACGTTGATTGCAACAAATATGGAAAAAATACCCATACATGCTGCACGATATCGGGCTCAAAAGATTTATGATGATGTTCTGAAGAATTATTCAGCAACAGGACAAGCACAAATTTTGAGATGTTTATTAGTGACCAAGAAGTTAGAAGATGCTATGTCATTATTGGGTATTCACAAAGTGACCAAAGAGTCGAAATTAAAACATAGTGTGATAGAAAATATAGGTGATGCAATAAAAAAGTTTGGAAAATACAGGAAGAAAGACATTAGTGTTGCACGAAGAGCAATTCATACAACAATTATTTCGACTAGTACTAAACAAAAACGTTTGATAACACAGCTAGCAAAAGCAGTTGGAACCTCAAAAAAGACATTATATAAACATAGCAAATTGAGAATGCAAATAGATGAAAATGATGAACTTGCTTGCTAGGCAATTATTTGTAGACAACCTTACAAAGATAAAATGGGAGCAGGTGTTAAATATATTGTACGGGAATATTGGTTGACACATGCTCGAGTTTCACCAAATTCAAGAGATGTAATACGACAAAGAGTATCATGAGGAGTATATGTAAGCAGTCCAAAACATATAATGGATATGACACAAGTACAATTGTTCAATAAATTCAAGGAAGATCATCATGGAATTAATGTGTCAATCACTACATTTGTGCAACTAAAACCATGGTATGTTAGACCTATTCCTGTTCGTGACACATGTTGTTTCCGTTATTTAGACTAACCAAATATTTAGGATCTAAAGCAGGTTTGAAACTTTTGAATTCTTTGATCCATTCCTCAATATTTTCTCTAAATGCATTAAATGATGAAGGATCCTCTAACCAAAGAAGACAGTTAACACCTCCCCGCTTTGATACACACATGCCGGATGCTACCTCAGCTTCAGCTGCCCCTGCCAAAGTGTTCCACTTTGGTATCAATTCAATGAATGATATAATCTCCCAAATGCCTGAGCAACCTGTATTGAATATACAATTTCAATCTAGGGAAGATATTAGAAATGCAATCCAAATGCTTACTCAGTTGACGTTGTATAAGAAACAACAGGACCCAAATCTCACAGGGAAAATGCTAGGAACCCAACTCATAGCAGGATTATCTGGTCTAGCATATGAATGGTGGCGATGGTTGCCACAGGAAACAAGAAATCAAATGCTTGCTGCTGATGATGCAGATGAGTAGGTAGAGAATTTTATGGCCCTGAAGAAGGAGAAGATTATGATCACCTTGCTTCATTGTTCACGTCTGCATGTTTATGTGATTTAAGCAAGAGTGAAGATTATTTTTGTTATATGCAAAAGCTTCTAATTTCATCAGGGAAATCAGGTAACCCTACATATCTAAAGAATTATCTTAGAAACTATCCAGGTCATGTGCCTGATGCTGTTGAGCAGGCACTCAAAGACAAAAAGGTAGAGTTGAGAAGCTTATCGCTTGCTCAACTTCATGCCCACATTATGGAAACATGGCAAGAACATTGCCCAGAGAAAAGAGTAAGCAAATATTTTAAGATACATCATAAGATGTATTCTGCTTCATTCTGCAAAGATGTTGCAGGAATGCCCGATTGGGGGTCTGGAGCACACAACCGAGGACATCTAGAATCTTCTTGTAAGTGTCATAAGAAAAAGAAAAAGGGTTTCTATACGACAGAACCAAGATACCATCTTGATAAGCCCTATCACCACAAATCTAAGCACACATATGATAAACCCTATCACAAGTCCAAATATAAAGCCAAACGCTATGTGAAGCGTCGGACTGAAAAAGGGAAGAAAAAGATCAGTCCTCAGATGAGGAATTATCCAAACAAATTCACGGGGGGTTCACTAGTGAGGCAATATCATATCACGTCCATTCATATTGGGGGTTTGAATACTCTTTAAAATGTCAAAAATATATTGCCCTGTATTAAGGGGTGCAGGGGGATTTTTAATTTGACATAGTACTATAAATATTGGGGGTTATTTTATTTGGGTGTGCTGAGGAATAACCTCCAAATCGTAGGATGGATTCATACCTCCAAATCATGGGCTCAATCCATACCCACCTAAAATTTAAGGACCCTCCATTTTTATTTGATATTGCTTATGACCTTATGTTTTGCATAAATATGATAATAGTGTACCAATGATAATATCGATGGACTTGTCTCTTTAGATTATTGGCCTTGATCAATCCTCATTTAATAGCTTATTAATTAGGCTTAGTTTGAATTGATATTATATTGTTTTTCATCTTTAAGTTAAAGAGATGCAGCTAATCGAGAGTTCCAGACTTGAACATTGTATTGTATTTTTTGTAGGCATTCAAGTAAAAGATCTAATTGCTCATTTTTTAGGTTGGGGTTTAGGTGGGTATTGAGACTCCAATTAAACCTTGATCCATGACAACCAAGAAAAGTGAGATCAATATTTCTTGGCTCATTGGAACCAAGAAAAGTGAGATCAATGTTTCTTGACTAGTTATTTCTTTCAACTTTTTGTATTCTTCTTTAATATTTTCACATTGCCAGTTAGGAATAGTTGTTAGATTGAGTTATATTTGGCACATTCATAATTGTAATTTCAATTCTTATATGCAAGGAATCCATCTTAATATTGTATTGGAACTGACATGAACATAGGTGAAAATATAAATCCTTATTTACATACCCGATGCATTAACGTTACCATGAAATGGTATTATATATGTTTCACCATCTATGTATCTCTATAACTATTGCATGTTTGAAACCTAACAATGGATATTTTTCCCTCTCCTGTAAAGATAAAAAAAACAATATATAACCCAAGAAAAGCTAACTAAATGTTGTTAATTCCCTTGATTGTAAGAATAAATGTAGAGGAAGTGGAGGAAATTCATTGGATCTTGTGAATGACCCAAATCCAAGCTATGCACATGATCATATCATGTTATTGAAAAGTAAGAGGAATTTTTCTATGTTCATTTGGGTTCAAACATCAATGATGTTTGTTTTGATAGGAAGGTAGGGGAGTCCATCCATGAAAGGGTTTCAATTTTTCATTTTTTATGTAGTTTAATTTATTAATCTTATAGAAAATATGTTCTCTCTATGGCTATACTTGTATTTACATGATATACAAATGGTAGATCGGCATGTTTTGGTGTGAAACATCTGCAATTATGATATTTTCTAAGCATTCCACTAACTATTGAACTATTAGTATTTTACATTCTTTGTTATATTGATCTCTTGACTAGGTTTCCTTTTATGCATTTTTCCTTCCCCAGTACTATTCCGTTGGGTATTCCACTATCCAGTGCTACAAATTTATTAGTCACCCATGCAATCCTGGTGGGAACATTATTAGCATTATACTATTATTTTATTTAGCATCTTGTTTTCTTATACTAAGATGTGTTAGGGATCTTGTTTGTTATAACTTGATAATATGATATAAACGGGGTGTTAAAAATGGGTTGATAAAAAATGATACCTACAATATTTGGTGGAACTAGGGGTTTTCTTAATTGGAAAGGCATATTGGGAGGGGGTTCAAAAATACAATTTATGACACATTTTCCAATATTTAGTGAAATTAGGGATATTCTTTAATATCATGCGAACGATCGTGCTATGTAACAAGTTCACTTAGTGAACCCCCCGTGAACAAATTGAAAGAGCCTGTTTCAATCCTGAAAATAAAGAAGAGTCACCTTCTTCAACTCCTCCACAGTCTCCGTAGTCTTAGAGTACTAATCTGTTAGGTGCTCTATCTGGTCCCAAATTGTTCATATCTTTATAGTTCTGTCCACCTGAGTTCAAAACTTATTTTGTGCAATGTTTAATTGATTCTGGTTGTCAGTTTAACCTTGCAAAAGGAAATGCCATTCCGCAGTTTTGTTGGGAAAAGAGTCGAGAGTTTGGCTCTGCCATTGAAGGTTCCCTTGTGTCATTGTCTGGAAAGGTTAAGCATTTCCCTGTACAGCTATCTGGTGTCAAGAGTAATTTATCTTTGTTTAGATTAGATGTCTTAAAAGAAGATTGTGTATTAGGTTCAGAGTTTCTGCAAAAGGTCAGTCCATTTTCCATTGATACAAACAAAATGGTTTTCTCTTGTACAGTCATGGGAAAGTTAGTCCAGTTGCCTTTAAGTTTTAGTCTTGTAAATAAGTGCAAGCCCATTCCTGTTGAGCCAGTCAGTCCTGTCAAGTCAGTAAATTTAAATAAAATGGATCGCTGCATAGCATATGCAGAAGTTCATGGAGATAAAGACTTGGCAACAATAAAAGAAAAAATTAAAAAAAATTGTTGTTCGGAGAATCCCAATGCATTTTGGACTCGAGAGAAATATTTTGTTTCTCTACCCTTTGATCCAATTCAGAAAATAAAACCCATGAAAGCTTCAGCTCGGTTAATGAGTCCCTCTGAAAGGGAGTTTTGTTCAAAAGAAATACAGGAGCTATTGCAAAAAGGCTTGATTGAGTCATCTAAGAGTTCGTGGGCATGCCGAGCGTTTGTTGTAAGCAAACACTCAGAACAGAAGAGAGGAAAGCCTCGCCTGGTAGTCAACTTCAAACCGCTTAATGCTGTCTTACAAAAGGTTAGATACCCATTGCCTGATAAATCTAGCTTGCTGCAGAAGATTGTAGGCTGCACTGTGTTCACCAAGTTCGATCTAAAATCTAGATTCTATCAAATAGGCATTGAAGCAAAAGATCACTTCAAAACTGCCTTTTTTGTCCCTCATGGACATTATCAGTGGAAGGTTTTGCCTTTCAGAATTAATAATGCTCCATCTGAGTTTCAGAAAAGGATGGAGGATATCTTCAGAGACATCCCTTGGATTGTTGTCTTTATTGATGATATTTTAATCTGCTCAAAGAGTCTTCAAGATCATCTTAAGCATCTTTAGTTTTTCTATGATCTTGTTTTTAAACATGGTTTGGTCCTGTTTGAATCAAAGATGGAAATAGGAAAAATAGAAATGGATTTCCTAGGTTTTCATATAAAAAAGGGACAAGTTGTTTTGTAGCAACATGTGTTGCAATCATTTGAGCATTTTCCAGATAATATTTTGGATAAGACACAGCTTCATAGATTTCTGGGAAGTCCGAATTACATAAGGCCCTTCTACAGAGGACAAGCAACATACATCCACTGTCTGCAACAACGTCTGAAAAAGAATCATGTTGCTTGGTCAAATGAGATGACTTTGGCGGTTCAAACAATAAAGGCCAAAGTTAAAGAATTACCAGCCCTTCATCTACCACAGAGTAATGGTGAATTGATAATTGAGACAGATGCTTCAAACACTACCTGGAGTGGTGTTCTGTTAGAAAAGATTGATGGCAGAGAGAACATATGTGGCTACGGATCTGGTTCCTTCAAAGCTGCTGAGCTTAACTATCCAAGTAGTCATAAAGAGATTTTGGCTGTGAAGAAAATGGTTAATCATTTCATTTTGTTTTTAAATCCTGTTAAGTTTATCATTATAACTGATTTAAAGATTATGCCAGGGATCTTTAAGAATGAAAATTTGGTGGCTGAAAATAGTAGCCGAATTCTCAAATGGTTTACTGGCTTTCATATTTTGATTATGAAATTATTTATAAGCCAGGTTATCTTAATTGCCTTGTTGACATGCTTACTCGTGAGACTGTGCAGCCAGAAGAAGCAGTCAGTTTGAAATTTTTTTATGTTGGTTCAAGTTCCTCAGGTCAGAAAGAAGATAAGGGCAAAGGCCCAACACCAGCAGCATATACAGAGCCTGATTATGTCAGGTTCGAGCCCCACAATGCATTGTTTATGAAGCCTTGGGATGAAAGTTTGTCCCCCAGTGACAGAAGAGAGCTTCTGGACTATGCAGATCGCCATGCAACTGAGAAATATCTCAGTTTGACTTTAATAAAGCAGATACAGATGAATCCCTGTAAACTGCACATTTTGGAACGCTGGGAACGTTTGGCTTTCCATGGATTCTCCCAAGCTCAGGAGAAGCTCAGAAGATGCAGAGAGTTGTGGGTTGACTGAAACGATGAAAAGGATGGCCCGATATGGTATGTAGACATTGGTGAGGGAAACCTCACATGGACATCCTACAATTTGATTCTGCAGTTCTGTAGAGAACAAACATCAATAGTCATTTGTGTTGACCCTGGAAACCTCAGAAATAACAAGTGGTCTAGTTGGACCGAAATTTTTTTGGATAAATTTTGCCCCAGACTTGGTTGGACAAATCGCTGTGCAAAATTTATATTGCACCTGGAAGCTGATATGCAGGTAGCGGATCAAAATAACTTATGGTTTAAATTCTTGTTACGATATCATGGTGGCCGTTATAGTCCGCTAGAACACACGGTTCACGTCACCCAATATTATATCGAATGTGACAGCAAAGGAAACCGTCTTGATACAAAAATACACCGGTGAACTTTACCTTTAGACTTGCGGGTTGAGTCTATGTTTGCCAGTGAATTTATTGGCGAGAAGAATGAAGTCCTGCATGGATCGGATATTGAACAGTGCTTCAGCACATGGTTATACCCTCCTTTTGAGTACATAGAAGATACTGCTGTGCTTGATGATTCCCAAGATGTTGACTCTCTTCTTGAACAACGAGAGTTAGAAGAATGCCTCTATGCAGAGGATGGTTTTGATTGTGCTTGTGGCGGCTAGCTAGTGGGTCCTCCGGGTAATCCGGAGCTGTTTTGTGTTTGCCATTCTGGTGAAGATTAAATGTAAATATTTTTTTTCCTGCATTGAAAATTGAAGCCGTGGTGGGCCAGTATCAATAGCTCCATAGTTCTATTTGTCAGGATGTTGTTCCCCGAATCTTTTAATGCTTTATGGTAGGCCCAATATGTCGGCCACTTGTTTTGTCTGTCGGTCCGGGTCCCCATCTGGTGCTGCCTTTAAGGGATGAGATAATAATGGTGAGGTCCCACCATTACCCCGAATTCCCTCCTTCTGACTGCTTAGTGCCTGTTCTTGGTAACCAGATGACCTGCTAGAGTGCTATAAAAGAAAGGTCCCGGAGTTCATTTGGGCATTCGAGTCGAGTGCATCGAGCTAGTTAAGATCTCTGCAATTTAGGAGTCTAGAGCCGAGCTGCTCCAGTAGTTGGAAGCTCTGCGAGTCATAGAGAGTCTGTCCATAGCCGAAGGTTGTATGATATGCTGATTGCCCTTGTGGTATAATACAACATCAAAAGACCAAGGTTCTACCTCTGTAAAAATATGTCAAGTCTGTGAGGTGTGCTAGTAGGCATATCACTGGATCCCCAGGAATCCTCCAAGTAAGTTCATCGCTCTGCGAAGTTCTGAATGGTAAATGGGCCAGTGACATTGTGTCTAGGCACTCAGTCTGAGTTTGTGTTGGTGGTGATGAGCTTCGCCCTCCGAAGCCGATTCACACGTGAGTCTGTAATGTGTTGCTGAAGATTCTGGAATAATAAAGCTTTGAAGTTTTGTGGAATTGCTGTAAAAATTGCTGAAGATCCTGGAGCTATAAAAATTGTTGAAGATCCTGAAGTTTTGTTTTGAAGATTCAATTATATTACGACACATTTCTTGAATTTGGTGAAATGTTTTGGACAAATTCACCACCTCCGCCCATAATACGTGAATTCATATCTCAAACCCTATGTGAGAGAAATCACGATGAAGTATTTTATAATAAAAAATGTGTTAATGGAAAACATTGTAATCATTGTGAAAATTTGGTTTTATTCCACAATAAATATCCTATCGATACTGATCACTCGCTGTCAAATGTCACTGTTGATTGGGGAAGATATGAATACATTACAAGTACTAGTGATGTACATTCCAAAAGGATTGATTTGCGAGAAGATAAAATATGTGTGACAGATTTTCTCAAGAAATTCAAAAGTGAAATTTATAAATACACCAAACATTCACATAGAGCACGATGGAAAGACCTTCAATTCAAACAGTCTCGTGGAATTTTTCCACCAGGAACAATTTTGTTTGTGGTTGATTTTGCAGAAAATTACACATTTGCTGCACAAAAAGAGATACAAAGTGAATACTATCATTCTGACCAAGTTTCGATATTTGTCCATGTTTTATATAGACATTCTCAACAGGATGTTGATGGCATTGAAAGCATGTGTGACAATCGAGATGTGATTAAAGAATATCACTTTTATATCAGTGACAATCGTACACACGATACACATTTTGTTCAGCATTGTATTGAAATTATTTTCTACAATTCACTAAAGGCATGTAACATTAAATTCAATGAGCATTGGATATGGTCGGATGGATGTGCTGGACAATTTAAATCTTTGCGATCATTTTATTGGTTATGTCGACTTCATAAAGCATTGAACATTAAACATCGCTGGAATTTCTTTGAAACTGGTCATGGAAAATGTGAACATGATGGTGCAGGAGCATGCGTAAAAAGAGAACTTCGAAGATGGAAAATGAACCATAGTTCTGCACGATTCCATTCAGCTGTAGAGGTTGTCCAATGGTATAAATCACATTTAAACCATGATTATAATCAACAATCAAAATATGTGCACAGGTATGTACACACAAATGTTTTAATTTATATTTTATTGTCAATTTAAAAAAAAGTATGTACCTAACATCAAAATTTGTCATTTGTGTACTAGGTTTTTTTGGCTTGTTGGGGTCCAAGATATAAATATATCAATACCATACAATGCTAGCACAATACATGGGACTAGATATTTTCACTCTATTCAAACAAACTCCTTCCAAAACATTTATGCATTTGACTGTAGAAAGCAATCATGCTTTTGTCATATTTGCACTGAAAATATTGAATCTACAGAAGTTTGTGAAAGCATAACGAACAACTACGTAACACATTGGAAACACACAGAGATTAATTCTAAAGGAAAAATGCCACTAGCAAGCATAGAAGAATTAGAATCAAAAGAAATAGCAATATCATCTGATTGCGACAGAATTTCAGATCTCATTAGAGAAGGTAATGATCAAATACCATTGTTTTGTCGATTGTTCATTCTTGTCCATCACCTTATACACATGTATATTAGTCAATTTAATTGAATTAAAAATCCTAACGTCAATTGTAATTTGCACAGGAGATGTTTTTGTTGTGATTACACCTGTAGACAACAACAAAAATGTGAAGTATTATTTGATGCGATGCACTAAAGGAAAAATGAAGTTATTGGAAGACTACAATGACAACGGATATACATACGAGAGAGGATCCATCATTTTAAAGGGCTATTTTTTTCAGCAGACCCATATGACTCAAAATTATGTCTACTTTCAGGATTATGAACCTGATGTTATATGTTGTCAATATAGTCATTTAGTATGTGCATCTCGAATCAAATTGGTTCAAGTTCCATTGAAAAAAGAATTAAAAAATAAAAAATGGAAACTGTCCAAATATGACCATGAACGGATAATTGAGGACGACATTCCATTGCAATGTTTTTAACTATATAAAAATTTAATTATAGATCAATGGTTTTGTCCATGTCATTGTCAAATGTTGTGTACAATATATTTTTTTCTTTCTATGTCTATGATCTTGAAAGGAATTGGAGTATAAGAGTTTAAATGATCGTATTCTAGTATGCTGAAATTTGAATTCAAAAATTATTTGGTAATGAAAACCTCAATGTGTAAAATTTTTGTCTTAATTTTGTATAAATTACTTTATTCGGGTCTCCATATGTCTATTAGACCACTTAAGGGATGAGATAATGGATCTGTGGCTGTCGCTACTCTCCGCCCTGAATCTTTAATTTAAAATATTACTTGTGTAAGTTCACATAACTGAAATCATGGCAAATGGAGACAACGATTATTTGATTTTTAATCACAAGAAAAGATTCCAGGATTGTGAAGCTTATGCTAAATTAGAGGAATGATTATTTACAACAAATCGATGAAAAATCATCAAATTGTTGTCTAAAATCATTGCTCTAATTTAGCACAAGCTTCACAATCCTATAATCTTTACTTATGATTAAAAAACAAAAAATCGTTATCCCCATTCGCCATGATTTAAGCTGCATCAAATGTACCTGAACATTGAAAATAAGAATTATTAATTAAAAATTCATATCAAAATTTGAACCTAATATTCATTTTTCAACTTCATAACATTCATATTTCAATCAAAACTTCCTAACAAATTCATGAACTTTGATCTCAGGTAACATTCATTTTTAAACTTCCTAACATTCATATTTCTATCAAAACTTCCTGACATTCTTAAACTTCCTAACATTCAAAGATAACAATCATGTTCTTAACATTCAATCTTAACATTCATTCATTCATTGCAATTATCATAAATTCCTTAACATTCATTCTTACCATCACATTCATTCTTAACATTCCTATCAAAATTTAAATTTAACATTCATATTTCAATCAAAACTTCCTAACATTCCTAAAATTTGAACTTAACATGTTCATTTTTAATCTTACTAGTTTATCCATATTTCTATCAAAACTTCTAACATTCCTAAACTTCCTAACATTCAAAGATAACATTCATGTTCTTAACATTCATTTTTAAACTTCCCAGTTCATCCATATTTTCATTAAAACTTTTAGCATTCCTAAAATTTGAATTTAACATGTTCATTTTTAAGCTTCCTAGTTCATCCATATTTCTATTAAAACTTCTAACATTCATAAACTTCCTAACATTCAAAGATAACAAATTCATGTTCTTAACATTCTTTTTTAAACTTCCTAATTCATCCATATTTCCATCAAAACTTTCTAACATTCCTAAGATTCCTATTTCATCCATATTTCTATTAAAACTTCTAACATTCCTAAACTTCCTAACATTCAAAGATAACATTCACATGTTCTTAACATTCATTTTTAAACTTCCTAGTTCATCCATATTTCCATCAAAACTTCTAACATTCCTAAACTTCCTAACATTCAAAGATAACAATCATGTTCTTAACATTCATTCATTCATTGCACCTATCATAAATTCCTTTGCATTCATTCTTACCATCACATTCATTCTTAACATTCCTATCAAAATTTAAACCTAACATTCATATTTTAATCAAAACTTCCTAGCATTCCTAAAATTTGAACTTAACATGTTCATTTTTAAGCTTACTAGTTTATCCATATTTCTATCAAAACTTCTAACATTCCTAAACTTCCCAACATTCAAAGATAACATTCATGTTTTTAACATTCATTTTTAAACTTACTAGTTCATCCATATTTCCATCAAAACTTCTAACATTCCTAAAATTTGAACTTAACATGTTCACTTTTAAGCTTCCTAGTTCATCCATATTTCTATTAAAACTTCTAACATTCCTAAACTTCCTAACATTTCCTAGTTCATCCATATTTCTATTAAAACTTCTAACATTCCTAAACTTCCTAACATTCAAAGATAACAAATTCATGTTCTTAACATTCATTTTTAAACTTCCTAGTTCATCCATATTTCCATCAAAACTTCTAACATTCCTAAATTTCCTAACATTCAAAGATAACATTCATGTTCTTAATGTATTCAATCTTAACATTCATTCATATTTCAATCAAAACTTCCTTTAACATGTTCTTAAACTTCATAATATTCAAAAATATTATGTTCTTAACATTCTTGTTTTTAACATTCATTCTTACATATTCATTCATTCATTTAAACATGCAAATACATATTCTAAACCTTTAAATCACACCAAATATGCTAAATAAACAAAAATAAGTAGATCATTTAAAACAAACAAAAAATATGTAAGTTCAAAGGACATGTATATAATCATAAAAAAAATGTTCATGAACATGTGAGTTCAATGTACATATATGTATCTATTCCAAAAATAAATCTCCTCGACATGTCCAAAACAAATCTTTGAAATCTATGCATATCAACAAACAAAACAATGTCCACCATGCTATAAAAAGAAAATGTCCACCATGCTATTCTCCACTAGGGCCTCCCCTTGGACTCAACCCACCCCGCAACATGTATAGAAACAGATTATGAATATCATTTACATATTAAACTAAATTCAAAAAATTAAAATATTAAACTTATATATCAAAAAACAATTCAATTATTAACAAAATTACATCAAAGTCTCCAAATACTTGTCCACCACCATCCTCCAAAGGATTTTTCCCTTTGCCTCTAAAAGATTTAAGAGACCCAAGCTGCAACATGTATAAAATCAATTTATGACATAAATTACTCGAACAAATTTTAAATAAATCCATAAAAATTAAAATATTAAACTTATATCAAAGATCAATTCAAGTGTGAACAAAATTACCTTCGTGCCAATATATGCTGCATGAAGGAGAGAACCTATCTCTCCCCCCTAAAATTTAAATTGTATTAATAAATAAAACATAATGCAAACCAAAAAAATTATTGTGCTAATTAACTTAAAACTAAAACAAAAAGATTAAAAACATTAGCTCACAATAGATGGTAAATCATTTATAAAGTTCGTATCGAAAGAAACCTGCATGGATAAGTCAAATTAACAATAAGATGCATAGTTAAATTAAAATTCAATATATATATATATATATATATATATATATATATATATATATATAAAGTTCAAACATAAGTACAAATATGTAAATAAAAATATACCTCTCAAATATGCTCTATATCTTCACTAGTGGAAATATGGAAAGAATGTTCATTCATCATTCTTCAAAACTGCGACCAATAAACATTTACATAATGTACCTATTACTCTACATCAAAAAACATAATTTATCATTCATATAATGTAACAAAAAATTAAATTCAAAATGAATAAAAGATTAAATTAAGATTGAAAGTCATATCATAATCAACAAACCTATCCCAAACTCGATGTGTCATTGGATATAACATTTGCCGCTAGATCGCGACAAACCTTGGTATACGCCTTGAGATCTTCAATGCTCATTCAATCTATCTCATCATTAGTTTTGTAAACAAACTTTTGACGAATAACAGAACGAGCCCTTTCTCGAACCAATCCCACATCTACTCCAACTAATGTTGACGATAAACCATCACCAACAAAATTCCTTGCAGTTGTCCCAAGTTGAGATGTGGGCTCTATCTCTGATCTTAATGCCACCAACCTGGGTGGGCGAGATATTTATGGTGGAGGTCGAAGAGTTGTAGGGTCTCTAAGAGTACCTTTTCGATTATATATTCGACCTTTTTCAACTCCATAAAATTCTGAATGAACATCAGTATAGTCTGGATTCATATTTAAGAAAAACTCAGCATAAAAAAATCTAGCAAAATATTGAGAAACCTCATCGTTCCATGGAAACCGACCATAGGCTGCGAGAAACCACTCATAGAGTAGATGTGTAAGATCAGGATACTTGAAATATTGCACTTTCAACATTTCTCGCTTTAGACCTTCTTTGAAGTTAAACATTGATTTGGCCTGTTCTTTCGTCACTCTCTCCTTCACAACAACCCACTTGTCTGGACCCATCACTTGTTCCCTTCGTCTTTGCATCAAATCAACAAAACCATTTGTAGTTGGTCCGAGATTCTCATATGCCTGAATAAATTTTTGCAGTGATCCCAAAACAATCTCCAAACTTTGTTTACTCTCTGGAGGGAGATCCATAGTAGACAAATCATTTTCCAACTTACCGTAGTGGGATCTACGTCTTTCAAGAGTCATTTGATGATCACCACTTTCCCATGGAAGCTCCCGGGGTAGATCAGATGGATATGTTGTAATGGGTGTACAACCCTCAGTTAATTCAACATATTGCATCCTGGCTCGACCATCATCACCTTGTGTAGAATGATGAGCCTCTTGAGAACCTTGCTTTGCACCCTCATCCGTCTCCCTTGCTCGCTTTGTCTCCCTCTCTATAGAATTACAAGCATCTTCTGAACCATGCTCTGCTTCAAATAAAAACAAAGTTTTGTTTAAACACAAGTACAATTTTTGCGCACACAAAAAAACAATTTGTATGTACACATTAAAAGATCGATATTCATATACCAACAGAGGGTCGAGATCGACATTCTCCCACAGAAGATATAGGGGAATCATTTGTACCCTTTTCGCCTCGTCGATAATCAAGTGAATGTGAACTATACAATAAACTAGAATATCGAGGGGAAGTTGACAACCTCCGATTATCACTTGTAACACCAACCCCAGAAGACTGTGAAGACGTCCTACGCTTTCACCTCAAATATTCCTCTCTTTCCATTTGATATAATGTCTACACTTGCACAAATATCAACTGATTACATATTCAAATTCTACAAATTCTAAAACCTAGCTGCTAAAGAGACTAAGTTATTTAATAAGGACCTAGATTTACCTAATATCATCTAATAGTTCTTAAAAAGAGTATAGTTAATATTGTTGGATGTGTGAAGAATTAATGTACCAATCTTCTAAGTGTTTTTGATGTTTAAAATCAATGGAACAAATATAGTTAAATACTAAGTGAAGGGTTCATTTCTTTATGTCAAAGAATGAGTTCATGAACCTGTTAATTTTTAATTTAAATCTTAAATTAATAACTTAATTGATATTTTAATACTTTAAACATAAATTCTATCTACAAATATTTTCATTATTCCATAAAATAAAAAAAATTGACAATTGATGGTATTATGTTTCAAGTTTAACATGTTTCCCAAATTTGCCATGTTCCACAATGGTTTTGGGTTTCAACCTGATAACAGTAACGATTCTTGGTATTATGTTCTCCAAGTTTGCCATGTTGCAGCCAAAGAAAAACATAATACTAAGAATGGCCACCTTTACAAGGCTAAAACTCAAGACCATTGTGGCATAATATCATCTAATAGTTTTTAAAATGACTATGACTACTATTGTTCGGATGTATAAGGAATTACTGCACCAATCTTCTAAGTGTTTTTGATGTTTAAAATGAATAGAGCAAATATAGTTAAATACTAAGTTTAGTGTTACATCTAGATAGTATTTCTAGAAATTCTAAAACCTCGATGCTAAAGAAACTAAGTTAAATGTAATAAAGACCTAAATATATCTAATATCATCTAGTAATTCTCAAAATGACTATAACTAATAAGGAATTATTGTGTCAATCTTCTAAGTGTTTTTGATGTTTAAAATGAATAGAACCACTATAGTTAAATACAAAATGAAGGGTTACTTTTCTTTATGTCAAAGAATGAGTTCATGAACATGTTAAATTTTAATTAAAATCTTAAATTACTTACTTAGTTGCTCTTTTAATAATATCTAAACATAAATTATATCTACAAGTACTTTCATTATTCCATACAATCTTAAAATATTAACAATGCATCATATTATTTTTCACAAGTTTGGCTATGTTTCAGAAATTTGCCATGTTGCAAAATGATATTCAGTTTTGTACATAATAGAATTGACTTTTGTTCTTTCATAGTACATCTAAATTAAAGTTTATTCATGTCTATAGTTTAGTTGTACCTAAAGTCAATTTTAATGTTTCATTGTATCCAAATTAAAGTTTAATTGTCTAAAGTTTTGTTGTATCTATAGCTATGCATTAACACAGTTTGTAATAGAACTAATATATTGATCTCTGAACTCTGTCAATGTAGACAGAGTTCATGAACTCTGTCCATGTTCATGTTGACAGAGTTCAGCCAATAAAACAAGCCTATATATAAAAGGGATATATCATTTGCAATTACAATTACAGTCCTACTTTTATTTCGTTTCTAAACACATAAGCAAAATCAATAATTTAACAAAATTAACTAACTAAACACTGCATATATTTCTCTTTTTATATTTACATTTAAATCATTTTCAACATACGATTTGGCCAGAGTTCATGAAATCTTCCCAATTGGATAGAGTTCATGAACTGTATCCAACTGGACAGAGTTCATGAAATCTGCCAAATTGGACAGAGTTCATGTTAAACTTCTTAATACTAATCCACACTCTCTGTGACTAATAAGTATCATTACCTATGCTAGTTCATGAACTCTGCCCAATTGGACAGAGTTCATGAACTCTGCCCAATTGGACAGAGTTCATTAATTCTGCCAAATTGGACAGAGTTCATGAACTCTGCCCATTTGGACAGAGTTCATGAACTTTGCCCAATTTTGGACAGAGTTCATTTACAGGGACAGATTCAAAACTTTTCAAACTAATACTTAATTCTTAAATTAAAAAAAAAAACAAATTTTGACTTACCTGTTTAGACCCAGCCGAAATGAAATCAAGCGAATTTAGATCCAACCAAAGAGAGCCCAAGAGGAATTGGACACAGCCGAAACGAAACGAGCAAAGCAGCCAAGAAAAACAGAACCTGCAATAACAATTAGAAGTTAGTATAAGAAATTAAAAAAAAAAGAACACAAATACGCAAAAAAAACTTACCTTTACACAGCCTCGTGTCGACAGGTCCATAGCTACAACACCCCGCTGTTATGCAAACGTCCCCCGACCGCAGGAGAACACTCCAACACCAAAGCTCCACCAATAGAAGTGCAGTCACATGCTAAACCTACAGATGTCCAGACGCAGACTCCCCCAAAGAGTGTCCAGACGTCGAAACATGCTTACGAACCAATGACAGAGGCAGAAAGTGGCGGACGAGCGGATGGGAGAAGCAGAAGGTGGCGGACGAGCGGATGAGAGAGGCAGAAGCTGGTGGCCGAACACTCCAACAACAAACTTCGAAACGTCGAACCGAGCAACGACCAACCGACGAGCAAAATGTGACGCACAGGGTGGCGGAGAAGTGACATGTAGGAGCGGGGAAGCAGGTGGCGGAGTTCATCGACAGCCAACTGGATGAACGAGTGGGTGGATGGGAAACAGACGAGATGGGTGACACGGAGGCGGGACCAGCAACAGCTCCGGAAGGGGTCCACGAAATCAGCAGAAAGTGACAGACAATGGCCGTAGCCAAGCTTTTATGCAGAATAATTATTTGGTTGAACAATTGTTCGGCTGAATAGTTATTCGGCCGAACAATTGCACAACACCGTGCTTTTTCTCCGTCCGGCTAAAACCTCGCACACACATCGAGGCCACCATTAGGTCTAATGGTGGCCCGTTAATTGTTATTCGGCCGAATAAGTAAATTATTCGGCCGAATAATTAAATTTATTCAGCTTAATAACTTCCGCTATGGTTCTTGGGCACCCGATTCTCATCAAAGTGTAACCCACCTTCGCGTTTCCGCTATGGTTGCTGGTTTCATTATTACACTGGTGCAGTCAGATTCAATGAATTTTGAGCAATTTTACATATATAAGTTTTGATCATATATACAACGAGTAGAATCAGATGGCTGATGATTTGTCCAAACTTGCTTTGGAAGGTGATGAAGGGATACTCTACTTGGAAGAATATTTGGATAACACCAAATTGAATAATGGTTCGATTTACTTTTATGGTTTGTAACCTCTTACAGGGATGATGTTTTTTGTTATATGTTGCCTCGGGATTGGATATTTATCCTTTATATGGACTAGATGTTTTTGGGATGATAGATTGATTTATGATTTGTGATCATTTTGGTATAATGCGTACTTTTTGATTATTTTTGAATAACAAAAGCATGTTTTTTTCTAAAAAAGATAAAAAAAAAAATAAAAAAATTTAATAATTCAAAAAATGTTAAATTTTAAGTATTTAAAAAAGAAACATTAAAAAAAAGGAAAATGATAAAAAATATTAGAAAAATATTTTTTGAAAAATAATATTTATAAAAAATGTTCATACTTTATAATCAATAAGATTCAAAACATTAGAAAAAAAATTAAGGGTGTTACTAATAACATCTTTTTTTTAAATGACATAAAAGTAATCATTGAATGCAACTTCCAAACAAAGAAAACTATTGACGGTTATAGTCAATAAGATTCAAAACGTTAAAAAACAAGTTAAGGGTGTTATTAATAACATCATTTTTTGAAATGACATAAAAGTAATCATTGAATGCAACTTCCTAACAAGTGCTGCATGGCAGCATATACCTGTCGAATTTGGTAGGTCGTATTGTATTAATTGTATGGCAGCAGATCTGAATTTTATATGGTTTTGTTTTTGGCTCCAAGCAATGGCCTTGACCTTTTCTAGTGTGTCTTCTACCAACATCATGTCAAGATTAATTTTAATTCTAAAATAAGTACGTAGCTGTATCACATACAACCATGATTATCAAACATTAACTCAAGAAGCTACAGTAGGCCAGTAGATGAAATGACACAACTATGATGGTTGAATATTGACTCAAGAAGTTACAACAAGCCAGGTAGATCAAATGATAGAAGCTTTTCTAACTTTTATTCCAAAAAATATATATAGGAGAAAGTCTTGTGAAATTGGGTATTGCAAAAGTATTATGTTAACACTAAGCACATATTAATGAAAAAAATTTACATATATAATCTAATCAGATTGATGTGAATTAAACAGTTTCATGTTTAAAAATTCTAAATACGTCTACAGAGAAATTACATAGAGTATCAAAGGCTAAAAAATTTACATATATAATCTAATCAGATTGATGTGAATTAAACAGTTTCATGTTTAAAAATTCTAAATACGTCTACAGAGAAATTACATAGAGTGTCAAAGGCTAAAAACATATGTACGTAAAGAGGATTGATATAATAGGTAAATCAATGTCTTGAATTGCCTTGGCATTGTTGAGATTGTAGCCGTACTTTATAAGTGAATTGGGAACCAAATATATATTTAAATAATGCAGCATTGAGGTGTCAAAAGTGTTTATACACATGGATCCATCCCAGTCACAATGAATGATGGAGTCCAACTTGCCAATTCAATGGTTACTCGAAATTAAATAAGTTGCTCTTCTACACGTTGACAGAGACAGGTATCAGCATGTTCGTGGATGGGGTGTCTATGGATGGGGGCATGGATGTGCAGGTAAATACTTGATCTACTTAATATACTTAATCAAAAGTCGTTGATCCAGCAGCAGGAGAAGCAGAAGCCATTGATGCAGTTGTTTCTACTGTTTCGGCTTATTCTGTTGATCCTGTAGTTTCTCTTGTTTCAGTTTCTCTAACTGTGGTAAGGGAATCAAAGACGGGAACAAAGGTAGTTCCAGGTCCTATTGAAGCACCACTAGCGGAAGTCTTTAACTATTATTTACATTTGAATGACGCGCTTGCTCCTTTCAAATGGTACAGCAGTGTAGCAGCCTTGAGCGATATACTAAACGGTATAAGCGGGTCGGTATTTGGTAAACCTTTTTTCTGTGGCAGTGCTTTACAGTTGTTGGGATGGGCTCTGTGCACATAGATCGGGGTGGATCAGGAAGCACTTGTCCTTTGGCAGAGCCCCTTCCATCTAAAAGGAACACGCTCCATACCAGTGTCATTGAAGCTGCAATTGCTTAGTACTCTTCTAGTGGGCTAAGTAATAGTATGGGTAAATTTTATAGTAAAAAGGTATAATGCTCTGCCTGGTATATTGACTGAATTTAGCCCGTCGTCAATTAATAGCTCTGCCAAGCCTTGATTGCTAATATAAATGAATGAATATATTTTATATATTTGTATTAGTATAGACCTTAAAGCTGTTGCCTGTTCTTTTATGTATGCATTATGATGGAAAACAGCTGGGCGCCACAACAATAAAACAAAACATAATGATTTATCTTAATAAAAAATTTACACATTAATTTACTACTTGAAAACAAGAAGAGCAACAAAGCCAAAAATATTAATAAATTGAATTATTTATGATATATGAGCATATCACGTCGTTATTATTTATTGGATAGCGAAGCGGGTGTCTCTCCAAGTGCACTTATTTCCTTCATCATTGTTGCCTTCACGAGACAACTGGTTGCATAAAAGATAGAGAGAATGCAAATGTCTGCGTTTGTGGGCACGAATTATCCTTGCTACATGGCCAACATGCATGGTAGACATGTCCAAGAGTTAGCTTGTACAGGTCACAGTAGAATTACAATTATCAATGCCATATCATAAGTATAGATATATTATATACAACTTTTCAGGTCAGATACAACAACGAAATTCCTAATTCTGTCACATTCCGTTAGAAAGCTTCGAGCAGTAGCAGGCCAGAATGGTCTTAGCTAATCTTATAACAAAGAACATGGCGGCCACTCCGCCCAACAAATGCAAATGATCGTGGAAAGAATGAAGATCATCAGTCACAGAAAACGTTCGAATATGGCTGAAGATGCTCAAGCATTTAAAAGCTATATTCTTGCCATCATACTCCAGCAGAGATGTTTTAAACAACTTAAAAGTTTGAAGCAGCAGGATGTATTTGTTCAAGAATATATTGAACAGTGCATGAAACTGCAAAATAGAGTTGATAATAATTAAGCTAAACAACAGTTAGTAGCAAGATATTTGAATGGAATTCATTTCCAGCTTCACAATGAGTGGAGTTTACAATGGTGAAGATACACTCTGTTGATGAAGCCTTTCAGTATGCTTTGAGAACAGAAAAAAAAATATAACAAGAGAAAACGAAAAGTAGTGATTAAAAGAAGAGTCGTCTCTAATATCAGAAGCAAAGATAACACAAGGGTACGAGGTCGTAAGCAGGCCAAGAATCCACATGACAAGGTGGGTATAGAGGAAGAGGAGGGGCAACAATTTGGAGTATTTGGAAAGCCTCTAATGTGTTTTATTTGTAATGAAGATCATAAAGGAAAGGATGGTCAAAATCCATGGCAAAACTGGAATATGGTTGCGGAAGAGAAAGAATTGATAATAGGGATAAGCAATCCGAAGAAACATATTGGAGGAAAATGTGTTCAAGATCTGGTAAGAATTGAAATGGTAAAAAAGTTGAGTCTTGCTTGTTTACCAAACCTAAATCCATATTGGATTTACTAGTTGCAAAGAGGCCACAGTTTACTAAGACAGTGATTCTGTGGATAATTTGTTAAGTACTGAAATGGTAGAAGTGTTTACTTTAATGCCTTTTTACTTTATTAACCTATTTTTTTTTTCCTTTTAAATTAAATGGGAAGAAAACATTGTTATTTTCAACACTGTTGGAAATAATCATATCACTTAGATGCACTATGCAGACTCCTGTTTGGAGCTATAAAAGGATAGATTCGAACCATGAATGGGTGTTAGGAATTATAAATGAATAATCCAGCCATTCACAATTCCAACATGTCCATTAATAACTCATGGCAGGAGCCTGCATGGTGCATAACTTTTACCAAAGATATGGACATAACACCATGTGTTTATGGATATGGATATGCATGTGGTTTCTATTCCAGCTATTTGACCACACCGATTCATTTCAATATAAAATATACCAGTGAGTAGGATTCACCCTCTCTTCCGAGTAGACTAATGGGCTTTTATTGCTCACTCAACTTTTCCTTACAAGTGACTTTGTTCGATCTTTTTGTGTGGAGGTGATTTGGAGAGTGAACAGGTTATGGAATTGCTATAATCAAAACTCTATGTGGATGAACCATGAGAAATTAAAATTTATAAGTAGTAAACCTCCAAAATCATAGTTAGGACGTAGATGCCTAATAATCAAAAAATTATGTTTGATTCCTAAGCTACCATAGCTCAAAATAAAAATCAATACATCTTTTATAAAATGCACAATCAAATTTCTAAATGCCTTGGGAGGATTTAATATAACTTTTATTTTTTAAATACTTGATACATCTGTTGCTGAAAATGATGCAATTTCTGTACTTTCAGCTAGTGCATGCTTAAGCCATTTGAGAACTATCTCCTACCTCTAGCTTTTCACAATCTTTTATGAATGCAATAAAAAATTCTATGCATTAGATAGCCATAGAGTCTCAATTTTAGTCACCGTGTCTTTCGCCAAATATTTGAACATTATGGCATCTCTTTGATTACAAGGGGCAGGGGAATTAACATAATTACAAATATTTTGGTTGATGTTGCATGAATCAGGTTCCGTCCTCGTATATTAATTGATGTAACAAAGGTCGATTTGAGTACCACATTGTTGGGATTCAAGATATCAATGCCTATTATGGTTTCTCCAACTGCCATGCAAAGGATGGCTCATCTTGAAGGTATGCATTTGATTATTTCATTAGAGCTAATGTCCTACTCTGAGTGCATATCCTTTCTGAAAGTGAATCCATCATGTTTTACAAGAGAGTTGGCTACTGCAAGAGCTGCGTCAGCTGCTGGAACTATAATGGTCTATCGGATTAATCAGTCTTGCTATGCCTTTCAATATTAGTCCTTATGAGGACAGGGTATTGCATGATGTAGTGTTACAGTTGATAGTCAAGCATTCAAAGAAAATTATAAGAAAATATTGGAAGACTTTTACTAAAAGCGGCCAAAGAAGAACAAAGAGCTCGCTGTGTCACCTTCATCAGCAAGAATTTTTGCGAACATAGAGTTTAAACCTTTAAGCATAGGAATTCTACTAAATGGATGGTTTTAGGATGACCACAAACCAACATGGCTTTGACTCTAGCTCCGGTTACTTCTTTGACTTTGGCTAGGAGGCTCTGGCTACTGGCACAAGTTCTAGCTCTGGCTGAGGTTATGGCTTCCTTCTCGATTGATAGAGTTTCAACATTGAACTATCAATCAACCTGCAATCCATCAAACTTCGAAACTTGAAGTCTCACAATCATCATTGTGTTTCCCCCTGTCAGGTGAAAGAGGAGAAGTTCTCTGAAAATGTAAACAAACAGAACCTCATGTTTTCTGCTTAATTGGTGGTTTTAGGATGACCACTAACCAAGAGATGGTTTTAGGATTACCACTAACCATATCAACAACAAGAGGTGTGCAGTGAACGTATCCGTTCACTAAGTTAACAGTGTCTGGTTAAGGGTTAATAGTTGAATCCGACTCTCATATTGGATAATAAGTAAGAATAATATATTAGATGATAGGATAAAAGATGATATGTTACAATGATGGCCCAGCCTTAAATATGGCTCGGGCATTTGATGTTGAGGAGACGCCTCATTTCATAACCTAACTATAGTTTGACCTAATTATTAATTATTTAATTATTATCTTATTTTATGTTCATAGCATTGCCATTCTCTTAGAAAGGCTTTGTCCTCAAAGCCTTATAGTGTTTCTGCATCATTTTATGTGGTGTTGTAGATGATGAAACATGTCGATACGAATTGCTAAGAGTAGAACATAACTTCTGATATGTCGATGGATCAATCCATCCAAAATTGATTTGTTGTGGACTGATGGGATTCCCTACTGATGTGTCGTGAGGAAATTTGATCACATTAGTACTATTATCTTTCGACATTTCCCACTTTTTCAAATATCGGTTTTTATGTTGGGGTGTCGATAGGGAACTTTCACGATGTCATTTTCGTTTAAGAATGTCGCCTTTAGAGCATTGATTTGAGCTCGAAGGTGTATTTTCGTCTCTTGAGGATTTAAGTTTTTGTTCTGTATCTTTTCCAACTTGTTTTCTAACTGCCTATTATCATTTTGAAACTTCTTAATCAATTTGACTTGCGATTTTCTGTCATCTTAAGATGTTTTAAGTTGTTCCTTAAGATCTTCATTATGACTTCTGATACAACTATTTTCTTCCTGCTTGTCTAGAAGTTTCCCTTCAATGTCGTCCATAGATTGTTCTATCTTTCGGCTATTTTTCAACTTCTTAATTTTTGTGACTAGTATCTTGTTATGATTTCTTAGTCTAAAAATTTCTTCAGCATTGTTAGATAATACTTTATTACTCTTCGCGATCTCTGACTTATATGTCTTTTTAGAGTCGTCATTTTGTTGTTGAAGAACTTTTATCTGTTGTCGACACTGGCCGACCTCTGATTCTTGACTTTCTAATTTATGTCGTAATTGCATTAGTTCTTCATCTTTGTCGCTAACGATTTTGTTCAAGCGTATTATTTCTGCTTCGTAATTATTTATCTCCTTCTTTATATCTTGATTTCCTAACCACTGATTGAATTTATTTTCGGCTTTTAATTCATCAATTTGTGCATACAATTTTTCTATACGCCTTTCCTCGTTAGAGATTTTTATTTCATTGTACCTTTCTTGTAATTCAATTCTTATTTCTAAACTGTTATTTATGTCGCGCAATTCTTCATTGTCTTTTCGATAACGTTTTAACGTGGCTTCTAATTTTTCTCGCAACTCAGCTGCCATGGTTTCTGATTTCTTTGACGGTGGGATGATCTTCTTTGATTTCTTTGATGAGTCTTTCTTAAACTTGGTCGTCTTTCTTTGACTTGACTTATCCAATGATGGATAGTCTTTGCTAGATCTTCACTTGTTGTCTTTTTTCTTCGTTTTGTCTTCTTTGTCTTTTTCTCGATTTTGTCTTCAATATTTCTTATCTCTTTTTTTTTTTTTGATGATATTGTTTTGTTATTCAAATAATTCTTATTTCAAAGAATTGATTTTTTTTCTTTGATAATAATAATAATTATTAAAATTTAATAATATTATTATTATTAATATTTTTTTTGTTGTTTGTTTTTGAAATGTTATATAGTATAATAACAATATTTTTATTTTTTAAATAATATTATAACAATGATATTATAATATTTTTTGTTTGAAATTTTTTTTTTTAATATTATAATAATAAAATTATTATAATATTATTTTTTTTTGTTTTTTTTTGAGCGGAAGGAGCTCGGGGACGAGGTGGTAGAGCACGGTTGCGCGGGCAAATGGTAGTGCCCAGAGGATGAGTGTGGAACTTGTGCGCAGGCAGGAAAGCACATGGGAGGTGGAAGTGAGCAGGCGGAGTGGGGCTGGGGCGTTGCTGGAGTGTGAAGCGTGGAGTGAGGAGCAGAGTGAAAGAGGAGGAGGAAGTGCATGGAGCAGGTGCACGCAAAAGGCAGGAAGGAGGGAGCTGACGAAGGGAGATAGCGTGGAGGAGGCTAGCGGGTTGGCGTAGAGCAGGAGGATGGAAGGGAAGGCGTGGGCGATGGAGGTGGAGGCAGTTGCAGGAGGAGCAGCAAGGGATAGGCACGGGGATGGGGGCGGTTGTGGTGGCGGCTGGAGGGAGCTACGGGAGGAGCAACGAGGGTGTGGGGGAAGGTGGAGAATGTGGCTGGAAGGAGGGCGATGGTGGCTAGCGTGCAGGGAAGGAGTTACAGGCGGAAGAAGAAGGGCCGACAGTGGATCGGCGTGGGGTGAGAGGGTCGAGCAGGGAAGAGCGTGGGGAATGGCGGAGGGGGGACCGTGAGGACAGGCGAAGGGAGGAGGTGACGGAGAGGAGAGGCGAGCAGGGAGAGAGATGGGACGCAACAGAGATGTGGAGTGGGCGCAGCAAAGATGTGGGATGCGAATGGGGAGTGTTGAGAATGAAGAGCCGAATCCAAGGAGAGAGTGAGGATATGTGAGCCGAAACCGAGCTCGATAGTAGGAGGAGCCGAATCCGAGCTCAGGTTGAAGGAGCCGAAACTGGGCTCTGATACCAAATGCAATGAACGTATCCGTTCACTAAGTTAACCGTGTCCGGTTAAGGGTTAATAGTCGAATCCGACTCTCATATTGGATAATAACTAAGAATAATATATTAGATAATAGGATAAAAGATGATATGTTACAATGATGGCCCTGCCTTAAATATGGCTTGGGCATTTGATGTTGAGGAGACGCCTCATTTCATAAACTAACTTTAGTTTAACCTAATTATTAATTATTTAATTATTATCTTATTTTATGTTCATAGAAAGGTGGTTTTAGGATGACCACTAACCATGTCAACAATAATGAGGTGGTTTTAGGAGCAGGCCTTATTACTTGTTTCCTTTTTGATGATCTGTTCACAGGCTTTAAAACAAACTTGGAACATGACTTTGGCACTGATAAATTTAAAAATTAATCATTATTAGTTAGATTAACATGACAGTTATGGTGTATTTGTAATATATATGTACATCTTTGTGCATATGCTAGATAGCTTAATAGCTCATTAATATAATGCCTTTTCTACCATTGTTTGTCTTCATGCCTATCTTTATTTGATGTGTTGTGTAATAGTGGTATCAGAGCGCATGAAGATTCATGAGGCCAAGAGAGTAGAAGTATAGAGCACATGAAGATCGGTGTGGCGAGAAGAGAAGAAAATATGGATGAAGATCCTGCCATAGCAGTCCGAGGAAGGAAGTTTGTATGGATTGTAACAGAGGGGCTGGGCGTCAAGATTGTTTCGGTAAAAATTGGTATAGATTGTTTAAAAGATTTTTTTTAATTATTTTAAAAAAAAGAGAGCGGTTATATTTGCGTGTGCAAGGTTTCTTTTAAGTTGAATTATCAAACCTCTGTAAGATATTTAATGGTAGATTCATCAGAGGAAATGCATCATTGAATTCTTATGAATACCCTCGGCCTCTGCAATGTTTCAAATGAGAATCAATCTTGGTGGTGATTAAATCACAGAGAAATTGCTTCCCAGTATAGTCTCACTCTAGATGCAGGTTCACATTGCTATGTTGGTAGAAGAGTGAATTTCTGTCTGCTTGGTCAAATTCCTCGAATGCGATAAAAAAGAAATCATTGAATTTGCAATCTGTCATTAATATCTGCCGGTTTATCTTGATAGGAAAGGGTGCATTGGAGTCACCTCCATCATAGCTCATGAAGTCTGACCAGCCCAAAATCCCGACATAAGCAAGCAAAACCAACATTTATTTTTGTGAATGCAGACGTGAACCGTGATCAAGATCACAAGAAGCCGCCTCGAAGAGAATTTGTCGAAGGCGGAGAACAACATAACATAAAACTTGAAGGGTTTCCAATGATTGAAGCTGGGAAGGATGTGATAGAGGCGAATTCGAGCAAGGTTCATAGCCTAGTCATTGCGTGAAATATACTGATGTGAACAGAAATAC
Organism: Larix kaempferi; assembly: GCA_027924585.1. Classification (NCBI taxonomy): domain Eukaryota; kingdom Viridiplantae; phylum Streptophyta; class Pinopsida; order Pinales; family Pinaceae; genus Larix; species Larix kaempferi. The sequence continues at coordinate 9,359,070 of BSBM01000047.1, read as the reverse complement.
AAAACTTCTGATGTGAACAGAAATACAAAACTTCAGAAGAGAGTCCGAATGGAGGCTGCCTGCAGGAAAAGTATCGGTTGACTGTAAAGAAAATCCCGTGCCCCTCTGACAGATTAAAGAAGTAAAGGAGTCCATCCATTACAAGCTAAAATCGTGAATCTACCCATTGCGTGAGAAGTCTATGTGAGGCATTTAAAAGTATAACTGTGAGGATTCGCATGAAGAAGTTCAATGAAGAACTCTTCTTTTCAATGCAGGTTTATGAAGCGACTCGAGGATAATTGTGAAGGTAAATTACAATTGGTTTTGAGTTTGGTCACATTAAAAAAAAAGAATCCATCGCGTGAAGGTAGAAAGGCCCGCTGCAGACAGAGAACTCTGACATATATATATATATATATATATATATATGCATGGAGGTTTCCAGAAATTTGCAGAGCTGTGAAAGAAATAGAAACCGACGAAGACTAAATTGAAGAGAGCCGCATAGATAAATTCTTGAGAGCGAGGAGGCCACCGAGTCAAAGGTGTGCCATCGTTTCCAGGACAGAGAAGACATATGTGTGAGAAGCTGTTTTGCTCGTTGTTGAAAGAAGAGCTCAGAACTCCTGTAGAACATATTTTTCCAGTTATATTGCCGGTTTTGGTGACGGACGGAGTGATGAACAGTGCATGAAAGAGAAGCCCGGATCCCTGAGCGTGGATATTGCAGAGAGAAACCGCCGTATGAAAGAGCTCTTTAAGGAAGAGAAGGCGTTGCAGTTGGGCAGTTGAAGAAAAACGATTTTGTGTGAACAATTTATTTGAAGATGTGATATAATCCACGGTGAAAAAAAAACTAAAAGAGATCCACGGTGATGTGAACAATTTATTTGAAGATGTGATATAATTTATGCAAATGCTCGTTATATTTTTGAATGATTATTTTATGGTATGAAGATATCATTAAAAAAAGAATTGATCATCATTTCAAGAAAATATCAATTCAAAATTTTGTAAATCGTGAAGAGAAAGGGGAAAGCTTCCAATCCGCTGGGAAGAGGAGTCTGTTGTTGAGGAAGGAATGCGGCTAATCAAAAAGCCCATGGTAGAAGGTAACAAAACCTGCGATCAAAACAATTTTTCCAGCATTATTGAGCACAAATTGAAGATATTGCAGTCAGATTGAAGATTGCAACTATTGCCCGAGAAAGAAAATCAAGTTTCCAGCATCTAAAGTTTACGAACAATTCAACACTTCTTTTCTGAACTTGTTCCTGTTCAGAAACATTTTACTTGCATTCTGTGTTTTTTGCAAGTTGTTTTTTGGTACTTACTTACTAGTGTAAGTATCTTTATTCTGTTGAATTGAAGTATGGTTGTAATTGGGTGCATTATTGGTTGAACCCAACCAGTAAAAGAAGATGTGTAGCAAAAGCGAAGTCATTCTGAACTTGTTTATGTTCAGAATTTTTGGAAGATTATGAATGAGGATCAACTACTCTAAACCTGTTTATGTTTAGAGATTTCAGAGGTCAAATGAAGTTAATGCAATTGATAACTTGTCACTGACAGGGGGGATATCAATGCCAAAGTCATGTTCCAAGTTTGTTTTAAATCCTGTGAACATATCATCAAATAGGAAACAAGTAATGAGGCTTGTTCCTGAACATACAAATTGATTGACATGGTTAGTGGTCATCCTAAAACCACCAGTTAAGCAGAAAAATGAGGGTTCTGCTTGTTGCAAATTGATTGACATGGTTAGTGGTAATCCTAAAACCACCTCATTGTTGTTGACATGGTTAGTGGTAATCCTAAAACCATCTCTTGGTTAGTGGTCATCCTAAAACCACCAATTAAGCAGAAAACATGAATTTTTGCTTGTTTACATTTTCAGAGAACTTCTGCTCTTTCAGCGGGGGGGAACACAATGATGATTTTCAGACTTCAAGTTTCGAAGTTTGATGGATTGCAGATTATTTAAGATGATGTTGGGTTGATTTTGCAGATTGATTGATAGTTCAGTGTTGAAGCCCTATCAATCAAGAAGGAACAAAAGAGCCAGAACCTAAGCCAGAGCTAGAACTTGTGCCAGTAGCCAGAGCCTTGAGCCAGAGCCTCCTAGCCAAAGTCAGAGCAGTAGAGCCATGTTGGTTTGTGGTCATCCTAAAACCACCCATTTAGCATAAAATTGAGGTTCTGCTAGTTTTTATGTTAGAGAGATTTTCAGTTATTACTCTGAATTTGCTTGACACATTGTGGATTGTCAAGTAGAGGCAGTTTTTCAGGCGCTAACTAACTTATGATTAAGGGGGGATGTTAAAGATTAATCATTATTAGTTAGATTAACCTAACTGTTATACCGTTACATGACAGTTATGGTGTATCTGTAATATATATGTACATCTTTGCGCATATGCTAGATAGCTTAATAGCTCATTAATATAATGCCTTTTCTGCCATTGTTTGTCTTCATGCCTATCTTTATTTGATGTGTTGTGTAACACTTATGAGGACAGGGTATTGCATGATGTAGTGTTACAGCTGATAGTCAAGCATTCAAAGAAAATTATAAGCAAATATCGGAAGACTTTTACCAAAAGCAGTCGAAGAAGAACAAAGAGCTCGCTGTGTCACCTTCATCAGCAAGAATTTTTGCGAAGATAGAGTTTAAACCTTTAAGCATAGGAATTATACTCCAAGGTTCTTGCAATCGAGGAAAGCACATATAAGTGAATACCTGCGATAATATACAATGGAGCACAACAATGTAATACAAATGTTTGGTCTTCCACTTGCTCCTTATTTTCAGCTTGCAAATTTCTATAAGATTGTCTCTTGCTTTTATTGTGTCAATGTGCAAGTGAACAACATTGGTGTTAACACTACGCTTCTTGTTCCTCCTCTTTCTGCAAAAACACCAGCTCCATATAGCATTCGTTCTTAGCATTCTATGGCTCAACTAGATACTAGATACGATTCTGCTCCACCTTAGGTAGTTACCCCATTTTTCATTTTAAGTTTGCAATTAAATATTAGAGAAATTGAATACAAAGCTTAGCAATACAACAATACTGTTGTTGCCACTGCTGCTTTGACAAAGAAATGGGAAACAAAATTTCTTCAAGATGAAGAGGTCATTGTACTTCGGGAACAAAAATTCTTCAAGATGAAGAGGCGGTGGCAATTCGGGCGGTGGGCGGTGGTGGTGACAGAGGCGGTGGCGATGAAGTTTGTCAGTACATTAAGTACATTAAATGCATAAAGTAAATTCCCCCTCTCTCTTTGATAGCCAAATCTTAGGATAGTGAAAACAAATGTGAATAACCCCGCTGTCGAAGTAGAAAAGCTTGGATAGCTAAAACAAATGCGAATAGCCGGTGGTTGGTGGTGCAGGCGTCCAGGCTATGAGATGAGACAGCGGCGGTGGCATTCAACTCTCTTTGATAGCCAAATCTTAGGATAGTGAAAACAAATGTGAATAACCCCGTCGTCAAAGTAGAAAAACTTGGATAGCTAAAACAAATGCCAATAGCCGGCGGTTGGTGGTGCAGGCGTCCAGGCTATGAGATGAGACAGTGGCAGTGGCATTCAACTTTCTTTGATAGCCAAATCTTAGGATAGTGAAAATAAATGTGAATAACCTCGCCGTCGAAGTAGAAAAACTTGGATAGCTAAAACAAATGCGAATACCCGGCGGTTGGTGGTGCGGGCGTCTAGGCTATGAGATGAGACAGTGGCGGTGGCATTCAACTGCCATTAATTGAGCCAGTGGTGGTGACATTCAATGGCCATTAAAAGAGCCTTTTAGCCTTTTTAATACTGAGATGCTCCCCCCTTCAGCCCGACAATAACACCCTCAATGTCTCGACCAATTGCAAGGAAAAGAAAGCAATTAAAAACTTTGGATAATCAAGTTACATTAAATTATGTTTCCAATTGCAAGGCAAAAAAAGCAATTAAAAACTTTGGATAATCAAGTTACATGAAATTATGTTTTTAAAAGTTTGGTGAAAAATAAAAAATGAATACAAACTAATACATAGTCAAATCAATGTCTCGACCAATTGCAAGGCAAAGAAAGCAATTAAAAACTTTGGATAATCAAGTTCCATGAAATTATGTTTTTAAAACTTCGGTAGAAAATAGAAAATGAATACAAACTAATACATAGTCAAATGAACTAATAGAAAAGTCAAAGCTGAACGATTACAATGATACACTACCCTCTCAGCAGGCATAAGAAAGATTACTATGGACGGTTTTTGTGAAATTTAAAACTATATTAAAACATGTAATATACTCCAAAACAGGTTTGTTGGTGGTTACTAAGTAGAGAGATAGATTATGAGTCTCCCTCTTTGTTGCCAAGGCGGATTTTCATATAGTTATTCTTTGGATGGATTTTGTTTTATAGCTAGACAGATTTGAATAAGCCCTTCCTTTTAAGTGGTCACATGGTGAGGATTACTAGGGGGAGGGGAGGGGCACGTTCTCTATATTATTTTTTATAAATTTATTTATATTTTTTCTTTCTTATATATTTAAAAAAAAATTAAGTTTTTATATTGATTTTTTTTTAAATGATTTTTTCGAATAACTTGAAAAGATAAAAGTTTAAGAAATAAGCGTTTAAGTTAGGGAGAGGTAGTTTACGTTTCTTCTCATTCTCTAGGTCACCCTATGATTCCCAAGCCATTGCTGAACTATGAAGTATTCAACATCTTCTTGGTGGATAATAAATAATATTTTAATAGCCATATGCATTTGGAGATAAGGGTGTGATTATGCTTTTCCTTCATAAGATGCTAGATGAAGCAAATTTTTAATTGATGGTGTTTTCCAAACTGGGAGACTAAAGGAATTTCCTTAGATTCCTACTAGGGGTTGGGATCAAAGTATGTATGTCTCTTGTTTAATTCTGATGTTTCAACTTGCCATTTCTTATAGTTTTGTAGTTGAAGTATTGTTGGTATCTTGGTTATGTTCAATCCCAATAGGTGTATTTTAACCCTGACGATTATGACCAGTCCCATTACCCACTTTGGTTGGAGTTTCATTCCCTTCCGATTGATTTGTTCTTTTTTACGTGTTTTCTTCTTTATTTGGTAAGTTTCTTATTCCATATGGTTTTCATTACTTTTTTTAGGGAAAACCCTCAAGTTTGCATGGAGGCGGATCTCAAGCACATGATCCCTCATTTTATCTCTATTTGCACAATTTATGGTGTTTGTCGGCAGAAGGCTCACTACCTAAATATTCAAAACCATTAATTTGCATGTCAAGATTAGGACCGCTCGATTAGAGATTGTCCTCTTCAAAATTCCCACCTAGGTGAGGGGACAAGAGAGGGTAGTGGTTTATCCTCTCCTTCCTCCAATGGTCATAGCACTGGTGGCACCTTTGTTACCTTTGATTTAGGTCATGGAGGTCACAATGTTGTTTAGGGATAGAGAGGTACTTTAGTTGGTGGTTCTGGATCTAGTGTTTCTTGTGTTGGTGTTGGGAGTGGTTGTTCAATTTTTGTTGGTATAGGTTTAGGTGGCTCAAGTACTAGTGGTTTAGTTTCATGTGTCTTAAGTTCTAAAAGATCTAGTTTTGGGGTGTTTTCTTAGGCGTTGTTGCTTACAATGGTATTGTTCAATACCCAAGAGGCCCTATATAAAAGCCTTGAGGAAATTCATCTTCATTGGTGGTGGGTTTGTCTAGGGTACATTAGAACCCTAGGTCAGTGATCATGGATTCCTTTTCTTCTTTTGAGTTAGTTGGCATGGATATTGGGTCTGTCTTGAAATTGAAAAAGAATAAGCGGAATTTGATTTCCTTTCATGTTTAGGTGCATAAGCCTATTGGGGATATTTGTCCCCAACTGCATACAAAGTCTTATAAACATGCAATGGTTCCTTCATCTATATTGGATGGATTTGAGATGAATAATCAGTTAAGTAGTTTAGGCTTTCATCTCCTTTTGGAATAAATATTTCCTTATTGTCTAGGAATGTGCATGAGATGGTGTTTCCCTATCACAATTTGTGTGTGCATATTGTGTTGCAGTGTGCAACATATCCAATGAGATGCGGTCTTACATGAGGTCAAGTCCACTAGTTTTGAGTATGAAATGATTGTTGGAATGGACGTTTTTGGACTTGAGAGCATTGTTAGGGGAGTGGAGTTGCGATGACTGATCTCACTTCCTCTATTGGCGCAAAAGTGGATGGCTGTAAATTGTAAATTGTACTTGTATATTGTAACTCAGAACTATTATTGTAAATTGTAATTAAGACCATGAATTGAAAATCATAAATGAGATTGTGGACAACTTGTAATGCAAATGATCATTTTTAATGTTTTATTCTAAATTGCAATTTGTAAATCTAATTAGTAATTTCTTAAATTGTAATTGTACAATTGTAATTTGTGACTGTGAAACTTTGTACATTGTAACTGTAACTATAAATGTAAATTGTAAATGAGAAGTGAGATTGCATACAACTTGTAATTTGAATGATAATTTGTAATTTCTTAGTGTAATGTGTATTTTGTAAATCTAATTAGTAGTTTCTTAAATTGTAATTGCACAATTGTAAGTTGGTTTGTGAAATTGTAAAATGTAAATTGTAACTTGTAACTTAATTGTAAAATTGTAAATTGTACACTCATCCACATAAACATAAGACATCATATATACATAATGAAAAATATGATAGAAAATAGTCCTTCAATTTCATAAAAAAGTACACACACACACACAACACACATAACAGGTCCTTGATTAAATGTGTGACCATCCCCATCGCCACTATCACCTACACCAAGCCCTTGGTGCGGGTGCAATATATGATAGAAAAGGGTGTCTAATTCAACGAAATGCAAAAATTAAAATTTTGAATTGTGTAAGTTAGTTAGATTTTAGTACTTGAAATTTATAAGATAACAAAATTTTAAAATTTAAGTGGATGGATAATATTTCTTGGCTTGAATTGAGGGTGAAATATTCCATATCCTCTTGTGTGTCATATCCTAAAACCATTGATGGGACCTCACCAGGAACCTGACAAGTCGATGCATCCCACTAATGTATCCACATCACTATAGAATCGATGGCCCACTGTACATGTTCCTTTGTATGGTGACATCATGCATGTAATCAATAAAAGAATAATAAATGCACATTATAAATTAAACATTAACGTGAATTCTATATTTCGTTAAAAAATAAATTGCAGTACCTCATCGGTTTTGGCATATGATCAAAACCAAAGGGATATTGTGCCTCCTGCATGGAAGCATTTTGACCTGTGAGTGGAGGATGCTCCAAAATACCCTTAATGTCTCCACCCTATACCCTAGTCTCTACCCTATACAATTTGAACAAAGGACATGAAGAAAGTTATTATAAAATAATTGCAATTATACACATGTATGTAGCTTAGAAAGTTAGGATGAAGGAACTAGGATATGTACCATAGAGACATCAATGGGGGAAATGGTTGGACACTCAATGAATGGATGAGTGACACTGATCGGCTCCATACACGTGGTCTTTTGCATGGAGAAATAAAAAACAAAAAAATATTAAATGCAATTGATTCTTTTAGATCTACATGTATTAAAGATGATTATTTAACGATGTATAATGATAAAACTTAAGTACATAAATAATATGTGAAACAATACACCTTATATGTTGACCACAACCCGCATCTCTCAGACTGTTGATAGTATGAATCTCGGGTTATCCTAGATTAAGATAGTAAAGTGTCATTATCAACCACCTCAAGCATAGAATCATCCACCCATGGTACCTCAAGATCTGTAGGCCCAGGGGGTAGTATGTATCTCTCCTCATGTATGGAAAGTATAACATTTCTCAATGTAGTGTGCATGGTCCCTTCCATCGTAGATGGAATCTACACTCTGAGTTGCAATGGCTTCGCTACATCCTCAAACCATACAACACTCCTACTAGGCATGGGAACAAATCATGGAGGGGGTGGTATTGTAGCAAGGTATCTACAATACCTAGGATGCTCATAACTACGTCCCCTGTTGACACCATAGAAATTTGATGGCATACTCGTGTAATCATGATGCATGTCTAACATGAACTTTGCATAGATATGTTATGCAAAGTAGAGTGAGACCTAGTCATGGTGGGGGAACATGTTCCATGGTCCAATTAATCTATCACAAACATGTGGCACAATAGCCTCAAGCCTAAAATATCTAAGTCTAAGTAGATATCCAGGAGCGTGGCCAAGATGGATGTCAAACAATCTACCCTTGGCATCCTTTCCCTTTGTTGCAACTTTCACTACCTCCCATTTGCTTAGAACCAATACTTGGTCCCTCCTCATCTAACACGTAGTTTTCCATATGTCATTGAGTGGTCCCACCCTCCATTGGAGGGACATCAACTCATCGATGACATCTATCATCATTGACATGGATCACCTGGAGGGACAATCATGTCGCATGGCCCCTAACTGTAACTGCATCCAATCATATTGAGACGTGATATCATCAATGGTGATTCATGTTATCTCATCCTCCCCAAGAGGAGGAGTTGGAGTCATGGGATCATCACCTGACAGTTAGATGAATAAAAAATATCAGTCAGATTATGTCTATAACAAATTAAAGATACTATTAATTAAATATATTGATATTGATACAATATAAAGATAATAATAATTGAACAAGAATTAAATATGAAAATAATGTACCTATATGTTGAGGAACCTCCTCACTATGGTCTAAAGAGGTCAATGTATCCTAACCATATTGAGGTGCACTAGAGATTCTACTACAGAATCCTCTATCACTAGATGTCCTAGAAAGCATTGTGCCTATGAAAGTATAAAAAGCATTAATTAATATTAAATACATGTAAATAAAATAATTTACTTCTATATCTAAGTCAATAAAAACAAAATCATACGTAAATAACACATATGAGTCCTCTCATGATATGGGGGTCTCCCACAACACTGTATCGTCGAGAACTACGTGACTGGCGGATGGAAGAACCCCTCTCTAGAGAACAATCGACATGAAAGAACGAAGATAAATAATATATGTTATCCTTTGAATGCAATGACAAGAATGAAAATGATGATGATGACGATGATGATGATCATGATGATGATGATGATCATGATGATGATGACAATGATGATGATGATGTTGACAACGACGACAATGATGAGGATGATGATGTGAATGATTAGGATGGTGTCACTATATGACAATGTTGTCATAAGGATGGAGATGATCATGATCATGAGAGTGTTGGTTATGATGATGGTGGTGGTGGTGGCAATGATAATGGTGATATATTCAGTCTCTAGGTGACCAAAACAAGGTCATTGTGACCCAATGGAATTAATACTTCTCCATTATAATCTACATATGTACAATACCATAGATGACGCATCGACAAAAGCTAACAATTTTTAATTTCTATGAAATTATTATTCTATAATTCCATCTCTACACCCACCCTTATATGCAATGTTCTTTTAAGTTTCAAAAGAATTTTACCTCGAGCTATACAAAACACAAGAGCTCTAATACTATAACTAGAGTCTTGTATCTCACATAAAAAATATTCACACTATTTATATTCATACAATATGTTTGATCCTATAATATAGGATATTGTGGTCCTCCTTATTCTGACTACACAACCTACCTATATACAAATGTCTCACGTAAGACTATGACATTATATGAAATTGTCTAGGTGATGCACCTTCCCTTTCATTAATGCATGCACCATTTCCTCCCAATTCACAAGGAAAAGTGTTTTAGTCACATTGATGGTCAACTATGTATCATATTATTCACATAACTATCAGAACCATATTTATTAATAAATGTCACATGCCAACCAAGACAGAAACTTAAATTTAACAACAATTTCAAAATTTATGGTTCTTTCATTTATCTCATTAAATTATCAACGAGTTTTTACTAAGTATTAAATTGATTTAGAGGACCTCAATCTCTTTCCTCGATCGAGTCATTGTATAAGGTAGACTAATTATAACTTAAAATAATATCTCAATCTCCACATCATTTATCATTGATCAAGCCATCGTGAAGATTAGGGTAGTGGAGAATGAGATAAAAGGGAAGGAACATTCTTGATGATTCATAGACCACATGGTTCTTAACTAGTCATCATGAGGTCCACTTAGTAGTTTGACATTCAAACTTTTTGCAAGCGAGTATGATAGTTGATTGACAAGTGGACAAATAAAAAATTGTTCAAGCGAGTATGATAGTTGATTGACAAGTGCACAAATACAAAAATGACACGTATGAATCAATCTTTAAACTTGAAGTTAAAAGGTAGTAAAAATATGAATTCGCATTTGATTCTTCAAATCAATTACTTTATTTTCTTAAGCCCTAAATTTGAGATAATTAAAATGATAACTTATAAATATTATATGGGTTCAAATATCATGCCTAATATCACAAGAGGAGTGAGGACAAGGACAAGATTACTTTATTTACTTGCACTCCCGTGGAGGATTAGTTTAGCCCCGATTGGACGAGGTAGCTGGGGTTGATAGTAATTGATTTATTTGATAGCCCACATCTTCCGAGATTATCGGTGTTCCCACGGGCAACAGAAAACAAGTAGATATATAATTGTCAACAACAAATATAGATTTGGGGGTAATGTTATTTATAGGTCCAATCCATGATTGAGGTCAATATATAAAGATATTTTTTCCATTCATTAAAACAACTCAATAATAATGATATTCTTTTGCATTCACACATCTACATATTTAAACTATTCAAATATTCATGTGACACCACAATGTAATAATGTAACATCGCTTATATTTTATAGGCAATTTTTATTGTATGTAACCAATTATATAATTAATATATATATATATATATATATATATATATATATATATATATTTTTTTTTTATTTTTTTTTCTTTTTTCTTTTCTTTTTTCTTCTATGTAATCTATACATTTTCTTTATGTATAGAATATTTTTTAATATTTTCTATCTCAACTTTTTATTATATTTTGATAAAATAACTTGTAATTTTTTATCTAAAAATTATATATCTTTTATGCATAAATATTTTATCAAAAAATTATATATCTTTTATGCATAAATATTTTATCCACATACATATTGTTTTGAGTAAGTAATTATTGGATTTAATAAAATTTCATTTTATCATTCTTTTTCTTATTTTAATTTTTTATTATCTTGCTTTACAATATCAAATCTAGAATATCCAATTATATATATATATATAATTTATTTTAATTATTATTTTATAATTCATAAAATATGTATAATTTAGATTGAGCTATACTAACTACTTAATGCAGTTCTCTCTATATATTCTTATAGAGATATCTTATTGTGAGTTACACTAACTACTTAATACTCTCTCTCTCTATTTTTTTTATAATTGATTTTTATATTATAATATGGATCTCTAATTATAATAATTACTTAGTACAATATATATATAAATTATGTAAGTGATGCACATGCTATATCATTAATGCACAATTTCCTCCAAATGCACAATGACAAGTGTTTTAGTTGTGCATTGATCGTCAACTATGTATCATATTAAATTCACACAACCATTGTTGTATTAATGTAATGAGTTTTGCCTATGTCCTAATCAAACAGTGCTTTAGGTTAATGTGATCAAGTCAAATTGATTGTGTCTATGGTCTTTACTTTGATTAATTATTTGAAGATCGAGTAGTATAAATAACATATAAGAGGAAATAAATAATAAAATGGTTCATTCTTGAAATAAATATTAGTAATGTTTTTTTAATAACTCTTATAACTAATTGTTAACAAGTATTTTTCTATCTTTTTATTTAGTGCTCTTAGATTTTTGTTCTAATTTATATTGAATTCATTTTTGTTCTAACTTATATTGAATTAAATTCAATAAATCTTGATGATGGATTGCATGTCAACTTGAGGAACCTATAAACTTCTAAACAATTAAATTTAAAAAATATTACTATAATATATCAAATTATAGAAACTTTCATTTTACAATATTTAAAAACATTAAAATTGATAAAAATAATTGAAAATAATAATACAAGTATATTTTATATGGCTATATTTTTGTTCTCATTGTAATTATATGAATAGACTTTAATAATCATTTTTCTAATTTAAATAGAAGTATTATGAATTTTAATCTATTATTATTTTTGAATTGAAAATTAAACTTTTTGTATATTTGTATGTAATTATGATTATTATTATTTTTTATAGCATATCGAGTTATTCATCATTTAAAACACTTCATCATACTCAAAAACTTATTTATTATAAGTCAATACTCAATAAGAAAACAATTATGAAATTATAAGCTTTTGCATAGCATCATAGATACTAAAGAGTTTGACTTGTATTCATGAACATATATATTTGGATGTTGAATCTTTGTAATTTTAAATTCACTTTAAGTATATTATAATGGAAGGCATCTAAGTTGAAGGACTAAAGCATGATAACTAGATGAATTACTAGTACACACAATCATAAAACTCTTTAAATTTATTTTTAATAAAACTATATCAAACCAATAAAATGAGACCATTTTATATCTTAAATATTTTCTCATATATAATTTGACATTTGATAAACTTTACATGTTCAAGTTGAATGACACCATTCCATACCTTTTTACACAGGAGAATACTTTCTAAAATATCTTAAGAATTTACTAGTAAGTTAATTGCTACCTATAAGAGTATCTCAATCTCAATGAGTGATCCATGATTAATCCATCATCAAGATAATAGAATAAGGGAACGTGAATCTTTATCTGAATGGCTGACCATCTACATGGGCGTTGACAAGCCATTTTGAGGTCTTTGTGGATGAGACTATGAATCCATACAATTAAGTGATATAGTCAAGTTCTAAACTATATTTATTAATAAATTTGACATGCCAACCAAGCTAGAAACTTAATGTTAGTAGCAACTAAAATGTGTTATAATATCATTTACCTCATTAAATTATTGACGGGTTATTACTTTAATGTATACATATTAAGGAGATATATAAGACCTTGTATGGAATATTAGCTCACTTGGAATCATGTATGTGTTGGTGTAGCTAGAAGCTCATCGATCTACTTTGGTTGTAGGTCAAACTATTAAGGCATTAATCATGGAGATGAATAAAAATAATGTCTAGTTGTTGGAAATGGTCAGTAAGCCCTATACTGGTATTGTTTTGGTGCTCTAGAATGCAAATAATAAGGTGGGTTTGTAACGGAGCTACATACCCTTACTAAAGTAAGAATAATTGACTAAGTATTTTAAAGTACCATTGAACAACATAGATTGGTTCTCATATAGATTCTAGTTTGGTCTGATTTACCATTGACTTGGTTTAGCTTCAATTACTTTGTTTCATAATTTTGGCGTGAAACATCTTGAAGGAAAATGGGCCTTGTGGCCTTGAACATGGTCATGGAAGGAAAACAACTTCCATGGGACCTGTTTGAATATAGTTGGTGTTAAGCACTATAAAATTGTGCGTAATGATAAATGAAAATTAGCACAAAGAAACATGCACATTTTCATTAGTTTCCCTTCGACATTGTGTTAGAATTGGAGTCCCCATTGTTTAAGAATAATGATCTTGAATTTCTTTTTTTTGTACATTTATGAGAACCACGATTTTTTTATTTGAATATACAACTCCTTATCTATTTCGAAGGGGATAATAGGATTTAATATAGTTAAAGTTCAAGTATATATGTATTTCTTCAATCTTCTGTGCATTGTCGAAGGATTGAAAAAAATCTGCTAGCATTTTTGCTTGCCGATACACACTTGAAAATAAACTTGGAAGCATCAACATTGTCAATGTATGGTTTATGGTTACAGGTTAAATGGTTTATGGTTACCAATTAAAGGGTTTATGGTTGTTGGTTTAGAGTTTTCATTGAAATGAACTAATTCAAATATTTATATATATATATATATAGGTTTATGGTCACCAATTAAAGGGTTTATGGTTGTTGGTTTAAAGTTTTCATTGAAATGAACTAATTCAAATATATATATCTATATATATATATTTGAACTAATTCAATTGAGAAGGATTACATTGCAGTTACTAAAATTTAAAAAGAAATATTGAAATTGACAAAAAAAATACAAAATTAATTAAATTAAATTAAATTGATAATTCAAAAATTTTTGGTTTTAGGTGGCTAACCTATTGGTGTGGAGGCCATTCATCAATGCTAGCAGGAGGTGGGAAGGTTGGTGGTTGTTCGTCCACTGGGTCGTAGCTTGGTCCTGGTTGTAAATGCTTGATCACAAATCTTTAGCAATCTGTGCAAATGGAATAACAACTCACGGATTTTTTTTTCATTTTTTAAATAGTTAGAGGAGCTCGATCAAGATTTATACCTCAATCAAGCTAATAGCTCGATCTTTGATCAAGGTATAAATCTTGACCGAGGGCTTAACAAAAGCTCAATCGAGCTCATTTTTTCTTCATTTCACGCCCTCCTCTTTCCAAAAAGTGTTAACCATCTTCATGGGAACACCCATACCATATTTTTAAAACATTAATTTTTTTCATATTTATATTGTTATTTTTTGAAAATTAAAGAACACTGCAGTTTGCTTATTTATATTTTTATTTCACAAAATTTTATAATATTGATAAAATATAATGTTATTATACCAGCTAAAATCTTTATTTTCTCACATTTTATGAATATTCAACATATTCTATTTACAAAATCACCTCTAAATTTCTACCAAAAAAATTGTAAGGGTCGGGTCTAAAAAATGTACATGTTTTTAGCGTAGCCCTTGCAACGATATGGAGGGTAGTCTATAGTGAAGTGCTCCTGATAATAGCTTTGAAATAAAAATACAGTAAAGGTATCACTATGAAGGAATGATTCATAGTAGCAAACAAGCATACTCCATGTGCATCTATGGTCTAGAAAGTCTTAGTTAAGACTCATCCATTATTTGGAAAATGGTGGCTTGGTAAGTTTTTAATGGAGGCAATGCCCTACTTTTGGAGGATCATTGGTTATGATTAGCCAATTGTAATTTTATACTCTCATGGGCACTAGTAGAACCCTTACATGAGCAGGTAATTTAATCCTTAAGAGAGCCAACTATTATGAGGGTTAAAAAGGATCAATTGCAAGGTTGGAAGTCTATATATTTTTTGAATTTGCAGGAAAAGTTGGAAGAGAAGTGAAGATTTTATGTGAAGAAACTTTCTCAAAATGTGCTTAAATTATTGACATATGAGAAATTCCTCGGGATCCAAGAATAAGTGGATAGGTAAATACACAATTAAGCTAGGATATGAAGAAAAAAATGAAGAAGGTTCGATGAAACTTGAATTTGGTGGTGGAGGTCTATATGAAAATTACCTTGTCCCCCAAAAGCCATAATTATTTTATGGAACATTTATCAAATAGATTACTTACATGGGACAATGTACAAAAAATAATTTGGGTGGACCCCAATGAATGCATTCTTGATAAGAGGGACATGAAAGGATCAATGAATCATCTAAATTTGTGTTGTGTTCTTTTTCTAGATTTGTTTGGATAAAGGTTACAAAAGTCTTGGAGTAAAGGAGAAATGGGATAAAGAGACACTAGAGGAATGCTTATTGGATTGGATAATGAATGGAGATGTAGCTTCTTTTTTTTTGGTAATCTATTACCCACATACTTTTGAACCGGTGACCCAACACAAGGAGTACCTTAATAGTACACCCATTCACTGTCTATTCTACAACCCATGGGCTGGAGGTGTAGTTTCTTACAATGATCTTCCATGTTTATTTATTTATGGGATCTATATTTCCAGGATCGAAACTGAGTGTTCTAGGATCAATTCATCTCACTAAATTAGATGACACAAAATACAATAATGGAAATGGAAGAAAACAAAAGGCCCTTGAAAGTTTCAATAGTAAAAAAACTTATGGAGCTATGCATTGGTAAAGAAAATCCATAGTTATTTTTTATGGAGTTTGTTAAGGATAGCTATGCTTGTGTAGAACATGAGTGGTCCTATATGTTGACACTTCTTATGATTATATTATTAAATTCATAGCTGGTAAAGGGACAAACAATCATGCATAGTTTTATGCTATATACCTCTTATTGAAGACAACCCATAAAAAAATGATAAACATCTTCAAGTTCTAGCATATTTTAAGCTATCAATTTGATTGGGCCAACCAACATTCCAATATAACGAATATAGATTTGATTCCTATTTTGAATCAAGTGCAAGAGGTATAAATAAAATTTGATTATCTCTCTTTCACTCACATTTTTCAGGAATTCAACACACAAGAATATAACTTATCCAAACTTAGAAGGATGTTGAATATGCAATGAATTTTCCTCCATTGTGGAGCAATGGGGAGATTATAGTGAACTTCAAGGAATGGTTTTTATAAAGGATCTCAAACTTGTACAACTTATCCCTTTTTTGGTGCTTTTTAGATTGTGGATTGCTCACAATGAGAGTATTTTCGAGGATAAAAAGAGCCCCATCTTTCAAGTTGCAACCCAATCCCTGTTGTTACTTTCTTCTTATAAGGTTGGTACTAAGGTCCCTTTAGTCAAACTTGGTGCTCTCACCCAAATTGAAAAGTCCCTCCCTTCAGGTTTCTTTTATGGAGATATCCAGGAGGATGGTGCTAAGTGTGGAGTTGGTTATGTCCTTTTTCTCCTCGAGGCTCACTACTTAGAAGGAAGATCTTTCATAGGCCCAGGAACTAATAATTTTGGAGAACTTGAAGCTCTATTTTACTGTTGAAAGTGGCTAAATGTAAAAAATGTCACTCTCTCTAAGTTTTTGGAGACTCTAAATTGTCTATTCGATTGATGAAAGGTGAAAACTAGATTTAGAAATATGAACTCTTTTGGCTACTCATCTCAGGGAAATTGTCTCTTCCTTTCAACATATATCCTTTTCTCATATTTATAGACATTACAATGCTCATGTTGATGGTCTGTCAAAGAAAGGTTTTCTGGAGTTTTTTCCATAGCTAGATGAAGTGGAGTGCAGAGAATGGGTCATTGATTACTTCTAGTATTTTTATTCAAATGATGCTTAACTAAAGATTTTCCCTTCTAAATTGGTGATTGTATTATGGGACTGATACAATTCCCTCGGGAAGAGACTTATTGTTTTGATGTTTAGCATAGAACAAGAATGAAAGAACTCTGAATGGTGAAGTTGGCACATGATTTTTTGTTGTTTTACTTATGAACATATGAGATGATAAGAACTTTGAACTCTATGAGAGAAAGCAAAATTATAGAACTCTAAAAAGGATGAAATTTGTGAGAACTCTGAAATTTAGATCTCTAATATCTGGCTCAAAGCTTATTACTGCCTACCATAATAGCAACAAGCAAAATTGATTGTTTCAAACAATTTAAAGAAAGTATTTATTTTCTTTCCTAAAATACATATACGATTTTTTTTCCGAGGAATATATATATATATATATATATATATATATATATATATATATATTTCTCTGTGTGTATGTATGTATGTACATACATACATACATACATACATACATACATACATACATACACAGGTGTGTGTGTATGTGTGTGTGTGTGTCTATATGCGCGCGTGTGCTAGCACGACCTTAGCAAGAATAATTATCATGCTTATTCTCTATGTTGATGATATCATTCTTATGGAAAGGTTCCCCTATGATCTTGATTAGCAATTAAGAATTATCAAGGACTTATGCTTCAATATGGGCATGACCATTGACATTGAAAAAACAAAAGTCATGATTATCAAGTCCAATAAGATCACTTACGATAATTTTGTATATGACAATAGAAACTTGAAGGAAGTGACTTCCTATAAATATCTTATAATTGACTTCCACCACAAGCTCAACTGGAACTAGAGCATCGAGAAGAGGATTAATGGAGGGTAGAAATCCTACTTTGGTCTTGAAAACAATTGTAAATCATCAAACCTTGTGATGTGGGACAAAAATAAATTCCTCTTTAAAACGCTCGTCACTCCCGATATCTTATACAACTATGAAGTTTGAGGTTGCAACATTTCTAGAGAATCTTGGAGAAGAATTGAGCAAATCTAAAAGGGATTTTTACCTATAATCTTAAAATTAAAAGCAATACACCTTACCCTATTCTCCTCTTAGAAGCGGGGTTTTCCCCCATTGAAATCATGGCTATGATTAGGTATCTAATGTACAAGCACAAATTTAACAATTTAGGAGACTATGGCTTCCTAAAATTGTGCTTAACTCCAGCCAAAACTACCCATGCCTCAAGTAGGGGTGGCACAAAGATGTCGTGACTTGGTTAAATAATTGGGGGATTGACGAAACTCACACTTTGCAAAACATCGATAACATTAAAACTATGATTGCCTCTACGTTCAAAGAGAAAATGTGGTTTAAGGAAGCTCTAGAGATTAAAATAAAATTACAATATTATAAATAGATCATTAACCCTAATATTGAGGATCAAAATTATCTTTCTATCTTAGCGAGTTCAAAGAAAAAAATAATATCGCCAAGATTAGAATGAACTCTCATGAGCTTGAAGTGAAATTGGGCATTGGAATACCCCTAAAATGTCGTGGACAGAAAGCATTTACCATTTTTGCGAGTCTATGAGCGTCGAAGATGAAAATCACGTTCTCCTAGAATGCCCGGCCTACATCCACATTAGATCTTAGTTCCATAATCTTTGCTCCAACACTAACCTCTCTAACCTCTTGACTTCTCAAAACTATGGAGATCTAGGGATTCTTCTCTTTAAAAAAATTGAGCATAGGAATAATATTTTAAAACAAAACAAATAATCTCTTCCTTATCTTTTATCTTAAGGTCTAATAGACCAAATTTGGTCTCAATGGACATACATACATACATACATGTTGATGTATTTGTAACTTCAGAATGTATTTCATATATGTATATTGTATTCCTATAGAGATGTTATTATTCCTCTATACGGAAGTGTTTGTATTCCTATATAGATGTTATTATTCCTCTACACGGAAGTGTCATCATTTATATTGTAAGTGTTGTAACTTATACTTGATGGGTTATTAGACCACCTTGTTGGGGTCGACCCTGTATAAGTCATGTGGGTTAAAGGGTTATTAGACCACCCTATTGGGGGCCAGCCCTGTCAGCATTATGTTATGTGGTTAAGTTAAGACCGACCTAGTAAAGGTTATTAGGCAAGTCGAGTCAAGTATAAATAGAGTGCGGCATGCACTCTATTAGATCATTCACTTCTCACATACACACTCATTGGAGAGTGGCGCACTAGTGGAGGAGGAGAAGTTGCTGCTAGGAGGACAATCTCTTGTACTTGGGTTGTATCATTGCTCTATCTATCTCTAAGGAAGTTGTGGGGTTTTTCACCTTCTTGGTTTTCCTCGGTGAAACTCTGTGTCTCTTGTGTGATTGCATTATTGTTTCCATGATTGATATGCTGTAGATATGCTGTACATATTATTCTCTCAGTTAAGATCCTAGATCATATTGAAATTTCTGAAAAATTAACATGGTATCAGAGCTAGCCTGAAAGAAGGCATGGTATGGCATTTATGACACTTGTTGCACTTGCGAAGCTAGGGCTTGATATAGAAAAAACCAATCATCATAGCACTTTCGCTATAAATTCATTTTGGTGAAGTTTCAGGATCTAAAAATCTTATAGGTCGAATATAATATCCCCATGTACCTTGTGTTCAAAGGAGAGCCTCTAGTTTGTTTTACTTTCATATTTATGATCTATACAATATAGGGTTTTTGCCTCTTCCATATCTGAATCATAAACAGGTGACCTAGGAAAAAATGTCACAAATTGGGCTAGGAAGCTCCAAATGAAATCTCATAAAACGTGGCAGGTACACCATGGACTGTACTATCACAGGTCTGATTTTTAAAGGCCTAAATTGAACTAATGACACGTGGCACTCCATACAAGTTCACTCTCATGTTTTATCCCATAAACAGGTCACATTGCGACACTTGGCATAACTCTCTCTCAGAGAATCCATTCGAGGCCAGACCTGTGGGGTTGGAAAGACAACAATTTAGGCTACCATAAGAAGAGTTTTTAGACCCTATAGATCTGAACTTTCTGAGTTACACCAGAAACAATTAGGTGCATATTTCTGTGAAAACATAATTGGATTTTGAGCACCTTCATTCATGGCTACAGGAATTTAGGGTTTCGAAGAAAGTTGGAATTTTTGTAATCAGTGACCATGGCTGGATGCTCCTCATCAAAATCGAAATTTAGGGACCAAGATCGAATTTTTTGGTTGGATAGAAGGCCGGGCTTGATCAAACCCTAGTTCGGGACTTTGATCGGAAAGGTGAAAAATTAGGGCTTCTGCAAAAATGGGAATTTTTGAAATCTATTACCATAGCTAGAAGCTCCTTGGAAAAATCGAAGTTTAGAGATTTGGATCAAACTATTTGGTTATGTGAAGCTCCGGGAAACTCAAACCCTAATTCAGGGTCCTCCCTAGTGAATCCAGAAGATTGAAAAACAAATTTGAGGGGTGAAACTTTGCAGTTTTCAAATTCTGAGTATACGAGGTTAATCAGCTCATCAAGGCGCATCTTTCTATCCTTGCAGAAGTTTGAAATTCAAAGTTTGAATTTTTAGGGTTTCCCTGACAAACCCTAATGCAGCTCCAGATCTAGTTTCTATAAATCAAGTGGATTGGGTTAATCCTAGAAGAGAATGGATTGGTCACCTGCATAAGTAAAGAAGTTCCAGTTTCAAAGGGAGATGAGGCTAAGGCCTTACATAAGAAGATTACAAGAAATCTCGACAAGTATGACTTATAGGTATGTTTCGAAATGTGTTCATGATTAAGTTTATGGTATGTTTGTCTTCATTAAGGTTGGTACAATCTTGATTAACTTTAGACTTGTCATATCACCTTAATAAATTATGAATGCAGATATTCATTGATTAGGGTTTTGACACTTATGATTGTACTAATGCATTGTGGTGTTGTATGAGGTTGATGTTGTCTACTAACATGAAAGGTACATCAAGAAAGACAAATCATGTTCTAGTTCAAGAACATATGACCATGGTGACATGGAGACAAAGATTCATCCATTGTCATGAAGCTCTACTTACGAGGTATGTATAATTTGGTTCTACAATGCTTAACCTATGAGATATGCAGGTTACTAGCACAAGTCATTGAAGAGAACAAGAAGACATTGCTAGACATAACTAGCAAATATGATAACTAGGTATGTTTTTCCTATATCAAGTTAGAATGATACCTTGTGTTAGGATCTTATACTGTTGTATGGTTGATAATGATTATTAATGAAGTTAGAAATGTAAGTAATCAAGGGTTTATGCATATTATGTCTCTTACCTTGATTGATGATATGACTAACCATAAGAGTCCTATGGTCAAATAAGAATATGCATGAGTAAAAGAAGTATTCCCTGAAACCTTGAATACTAATGTTTATTATCTATCTTTGAAATGATCATGACTATACATGTTTACGATTATTGTGTTTTGATAGTATTGAGATTATACTAATGAATGTATGATGATGTATGAGATCTCGAGGATAACACAATAATGATACTAGTAAGCATGCATAGTGATCAAGGATGGATATAAGTTCAAAGGATAGGTAATCCAGGAAGCAAATATCAAGAGGGAGCACACTCTAGTAGTTCCTGCAAGGAAGCAAAGATTGAGAGGGAGTCCACCCAACAACAACAAACAAAGATAAGTATTTAAATTATCATTTATTGTATATTTGATTGTTTAATCAATATTGTTCAATGATGTATACACTTATGTTCCTGGACTTAGGTTGTGTATTATGCATATTAGAATAATTGCATTAATGAACAGTATACTACCAATATGCATGTGATGGGTAAGTGGCCTATGGCACTGTACAACATTCCATTGCTACTTATCTAGAATGAAACCTCTTTGCTGACATGTTGGGAGTTGTGCACACTCTTAACAATGTTCTGGTAGAGATTGGAAGGCATCTAGAAAGTTACGGGATATGGATAAATGCTGTATTGAAGCATTGGCTAAGATAATTGCATGACTGTATGACATATGCCTTTGTTCTGTAAACTATGAGAAGTTTCTAATCATGCAATTGAATTTGAATTGTAGGAAAGATTGTGTACAATCACCTACAAAAGAAGGACTACAACATTTGTTCCAGCAAACGAAATTCAAAGAAAACTATCTATTGAAGATATTGAAGTATCTGAAGTTCCCAAGATTCAGGATGCAGTAATGGAAGAATGCCATGATCAAGGAATACCAGTTGATCATGAAGAATGATGTTTGGGATGTGGTCCCAAGGTCTGAAGGGAGGTCTGTTGTGACTTCCAAGTGGATCTATAAGATCAAGCATGCTGCAGATGGTAGCATAGAGAAATACAAAGCGAGGTTTGTAGCTCGTGGCTTCTCCCAGAAAGAGGGAATAGACCATGAAGAGAATTTTTCTCCTGTGGCCAGATACACTTCCATCAGATAAGTACTTGCTCTGGCTGCAGTGATGAAATGGAAGATACAACAGATGGATGTCAAGATAGCCTTCTTGAATGGTGTAGTCGAGGAGGAAGTGTATGTGGAGCAGCCACTTGGTTTTGAGACACATGACAGGAAGTCATATGTGTGCAGGTTGAAGAAAGCCTTGTATGGATTGAAGAAAGCTCCTAGGACTTGGTATGGTGTAGTATAGACAGCTTTCTATCCCGTTTGGGCTTTACTAAGAGTAAAGCAGATTCCAACCTTTACTACAAGTTTGAGGAAGGAAATCTAGTGATAATACTCTTGTATGTGGATGACCTGTTTGTTACAGGTGATGATAGATTGATTTTCGACACGAAGAGGAAGCTTGCTTCTGAGTTCAAGATGAAGGACTGGGGGATGATGCACTATTTCCTAAGCATGGAGGTGTGGCAGAGTGCAGATGAAATCTTCCTTGGACAAGGGAAGTATGCAGTAGAAATCCTGAAGAGGTTCGGGATGATGGACTGCAAGGACATAGCCACACGTATGGCATCGAACCTGAAGCTTCTGTGTGATGCTTCATCTAATCTGGTTGATGTCACAGTGTATCGTCAAATGATTGGGTCCTTGATGTACCTGACAAACACAAGACTAGATATTTGCTTTGCGGTGAACACATTGAGCCAGTTCCTAACGGATCCGAGAGGTGTTCACCTGGTTGCTGTAAAGCATATTCTGAGGTACGTGAAGGGTACAATTGATTATGGGCTCAAGTATGATGCAAATCAAAAGTTTAACCTATAGGGTTATGTTGATTCAGATTGGGCAAGCAGTGCTGCAGATAGGAAGAGAACTTATGGATGTTGCTTCAGTATGGGATCAGGTGTGATCTCTTGGTTTAGTAGGAAGAAGTCTTGCATAGCACTGATTACTTCCGAAGCATAGTATGTTGCAGCTTGTTCGGCTAGTTGTGAGGCAGTATAGCTAAGGAAGCTGTTTTCTAAGTTATTTGATCTCCCGTTGGATGCTACTGGTATCTATTGTGACAACCAAAGCTATGTAAAGCTATCTGAGAACCCAGTGTTCCACGATAGGTCGAAGCACATTGAGATCAAATATCAGTATATCAGGGATATGGTGCAGAGAGGAGTAGTGAAGCTCCTGTATGTTGCGACAGATGAGCAGTTTGCAGATGTGTTGACGAAACCAATAGCCAGAGTGAAGTTTGAATACTTTAGAGAGAGGCTTGGTGTTTTTCAGATTGACAACACTTCAACGAAGAAGTGATGGACACATTTGCAGGAGCCATTCTAGGCATGGTGAGAGGAGGATCCTTCCCATGGATGTGAATGTAAGCGCTGGATGATGAGCATCAGGACGATGCTCCAGTTACTGCTTTGTAGATGCATCATGTTGGATGCTTGATATGATCAGTTGGATCATGTATATGTATATGCATCATGTTGGATGATTGATATGATCAGTTGGATCATTTATTTGTATATGTATTAGGTGGATACATTGTATGATCAGGTGGATCATGTATGTGATATGCATTAGGTAGATGCATGATATGTATCATGTGGATACATTGTATGATCAGGTGGATCATGTATGTGATATGCATCAGGTAGATGCATGATATGTGTCAGGTGGATACATTGTATATGATCAGGTGGATCATGTATGTGATATGCATCAGGTATATCCATGATATGTATCAGGTGGATATATTGTATGATCAGGTGGATCATGTATGTGATATGGATCAGGTAGATACTGTGTATGCATCAGGTGGATGCACTGTATGATCATGGATGATGAGCTTTAGGATGTTGCTCCAGATGGTATGCATCAGGATGGTGCAGTGATGATGGTCAGGATGATCATGTATGATGAGTATCAAGATGATACTCTGGATGATGTATGAGCATTAGCATGATGCTCCGTGCGATGATGATCGGGTAGATCATGAGTATCAGGATGATACTTGGAGGTCAGAGATGATATGTGGCAGGTTGTGCAAGTAGCATGTAATCAATCCTCAGAGATCTGATAGGTTGAGCTGTGTGATCGTAATCAGTCCTGGGATGAGGTATTGCTATGGAGACATGTAATCAGTCCTGGAGATCCGAGAGGTTGAGTTGTGTGCTCGTAATAAGTCCTGGGTTTCTCTTTAGAGATATTGTCGATCGTGCTGCGGCACATAAATGTTCATGGGATGCTCTTTAAAGGTATTGTCTATTCACATGTAATCAGTCCTATAGATCCAATAGGTTGAGCTGTGTGCTCATAATAAGTCCTGGGATGCTCTTTAGAGATATTTCTGATCATGCTGCAACACATAAATGTTCTTGGGATGCTCTTGAAAGGTATTGTGAAGAGATGCATGTAATCAATCCTGAGAGATCTTGTCGGTCGTTCTTAGGCACATAAATGTTTGTGGGATGATCTGGTCAGGTATTGCATCAACACATAATTAGTCCTAAGATTCCACCTCTATCAAACTGTTCGCACAAATGATGAAGACCTACAGGTGGTGGGCCTACATCCATTATGAAAAAGGACTGGATCTGTAGAACATGCTATGATGAGTAGATCGGAGATTGATTGAGATAGCAGCAGCAGTGACAATGATGATGATTTGATGTTGATGATCCAGTGACGGTGATCTAGAGAAGAAGACTTGTGCTAGAAGACCTGTGTCGAGAAATACCTTCCTACTTAAGAGGGAGTGTTGATGTATTTGTAACTTCGGAATGTATTTCATATATGTATATTGCATTCCTATAGAGATGTTATTATTCCTCTATACGGAAGTGTTTGTATTCCTATAGAGATGTTATTATTGCTCTATATGGAAGTGTTGTCATTTATATTGTAAGTGTTGTAACTTATACTTGATGGGTTACTAGACCACCTTGTTGGGGTCGGCCCTGTATAAGTCATGTGGGTTAAAGGGTTATTAGACCACCCTATTGGGGGTCGGCCCTGTCAGCATTATGTTATGTGGTTAAGTTAAGGCCGACGTAGTAAGGGTTATTAGGCAAGTCGAGTCAAGTATAAATAGAGTGTGGGAGGCACTCTATTAGATCATTTACTTCTCACATACACACTCATTGGAGAGTGGCGCACTAGTGGAGGAGGAGAAGCTGCTTCTAGGAGGACTATCTCTTGTACTTGGGTTGTATCATTGCTCTATCTATCACTCAAGAAGTTGCGGGGTTTTTCACCTTCTTGGTTTCCCCGGTGAAACTCTGTGTCTCTTGTGTGCTTTCATTATTGTGTCCATGATTGATATGTTGTAGATATGTTGTACATGTTATTCTCTCAGTTAAGATCCTAGATTAGATTGAAATTTCTGAAAAATTAACAATACATACATACATATACATATACATATATTTCAATGTGGTTCACAACCCTAGAGAGGAGTTTCGACATCCATGGGAAGAATTCACAAGGGGGCCACCTGAAAGGGCCTCATCCTGCCGACTCTGATTACAGAGCCTAACTTGGTGGGGAAATCAAGTGAGGCCCTTATATATCTATGCATAGCCACCCGGGGATTTGACCCAATACTTTATGCTTACAACTCACAGCTTTCAACCACTTGAGCTAACCCATCGGGCTACATATATATATATATATATATATATATATATATATATATATATATATATATATATATATATAACAAAAATATTTTTTATTTATTATATAGAAGATCTACTGTATCCTAGCACCCATATTTTGCATAGATTATAATCATATTCTTTTTTAAATAAAATATGAATAATTGTTCTACCTTGTACATTGTCCATTAACATTCTTCCACATAATGCATCAATACTTATCTTTTTTTATTAAGTAGAAGGCATTAATGAATTGCTTTTTAGATTATTGGGTGGGTTTGAATGGTTGGTTGTTTTTGCATAACATCATCTCATTCGCTTGATGGAAAAGAGAAAAAGTTGTGAGAAATGGGAGATGAGGCATTACTCAAGAATGTCGATATAGTGATTAGCGTGAGTTATTTTAGAGTAGGGAGAAGGGTATCCTCTATTGAAAAACAATATCGATATTCAATGTGTTGGATTAATTCATGGAATTTGGCCAAGGTAAAATATTTAACATGTGTTTGCTAGTAAGGGAGAGGATTTTTCACTCCACACATTGTGCATGGCCCACCATGTAGGCCACTTATTAATTGGGAATTCACTAGAGATGAAATAGTGTTCCAACTACACCATAGGGACGATAACCATATTGTCCACGATTGCATATTTTTTGGATCTTTGTCAACTCAAAAGGAGGTTTTGGATTCCATCTTTGATTCCCATGATCACCTTACACAATGGTGTGCCACGGATGACTGTATTCTTCTCAAGTATTCCAAGGGTCAAGATCTTGAGGATATAAGCACACCAAATGTTTGATGAAACATATGCTAATGCAATGCATATTTGAATCATGTCTAATGAAAATTAACTCAAAGGAAATGGTGAGGAGATAATACTTTGAGAAGGATTAGATATCAAACCATGATTTCAAATTAAGGTCTCTCATAAGGAAAATCTTATTCTTGTGGGTGTTGTCCAATGATTTTGTAGTTGATATAAAGCACGAACTGGAGCACATGAAGGGGATCCATGTAGACCAACAACAACTTATCTTTGAGGGTACAATATTAGATGAGCTTTCACTACTATTGTAATATCCTTCATAAATATTCGACCATCATTATGCTTCTAAGATTGCATGGAGTGGTAGGCATGGGAAATGGAGTTCCCACTTCATTCAAGGGTCTCTCCTTTAAGGATATAATCAATACCAAACCCTCTACCATTGTGGTGATTTATTTTCCCAATACCTATATTGTGGAGACATTATAATAGGTTCCACTTCTGGGGGTAAAATATGAGATAGTTTTCAACCTCCTTTCATATTATGAATCCAAAGAAGTATTCTATCATTTTGATGGATTATGGTCTCCTACTTCAAATTTGTACCACTAGATTAATTTGAATTGGACAAATGTATGCAGAATATCTTGTTTTCAAAGGATTTTTTATTGTGTAATTCCACACTGTTGTTGATTATCAATTTTTTTAGGCTCCCTAATTATAGTGAAGAACATGTCTTTTGTTACCCATGGTTCCCAAAATTTAACCTATATGATAATTTTGTAACTAAAATTCCTATACAAGTACATCTCTCTAATTTGTCAATCTAGTTTTAGGATTTATCAACCCCTTTAAGACATATAAAGTACCTTGGTTTGATATTTAAAAACATATATAGATTTGACTAAGTTTTTTTTTTACATATGCCCATATATTTAGGGATATTGACCTTAATAAGGGATTACCATACAAGATTATACTTCGAAGAAAAATTTTACAGATGGACATAGGAATAGGATTATGACAATACAATATTCTAATCTTGGATTTGTTAACAAGTAGGTCATTTGTAGGACACATGTCCTCAAGCATGAGTCTATCATAAAAGATCCATTTAAACCCTAGATATACCATGTATCGAGAGGGATCAAATCCATCGAGGTCCAAACCTTTTTTAGTGTCTAAAAGTGGACAAAGGGTTTTCAACTCAAGGGATTTGATCCTACTCGATGCATGGTAGATTTAGAGTTTAGATGGATCTAGGATAGTTGTAGTCATGGAAAATCACATCAATTTTTATTTTTTATTTTTTTGTGTGTGTGTGTGAGAGAGAGAGAGAGAGAGAGAGAGAGAGAGAGAGAGAGAGAGAGAGAGATGAATTTGATCATTTGAAATTTACTATATTTCATGTGTAAGTTGAAAATATAGAGTACTATGATGAAGGCTACTTCAAAATTTACATGAGAATAAGATGAATAGTAATAAAGTAACAATGTTGAATGATAAAAACATATAAGAACGTGGATAGGAGACATATGATCCAAATTTGCCCCATCATCATTAAAAAACCAATAGGCTACTAGTTCTAATTAGGATCATAGTCTTCCATATGTGATTCTATATGTGATACAAACATTTTCATTAGGATCCGCCTACAATTTTCCAGCATCAGGTGTTATCATTAGGTGAGGCTTCATTTTTACTCAGTTTCTTTTAATGGCCTCAACAAAAAAAAATTTGTCTTCACTACTTAAGCTAGAGATTACACCATGCTGAAGAATTTCAATGCATTGATCACTACTCAAGATCTTACTCAAGCATAGATCATTAGGGATTTTTACATTATAGATCCTCTTAACATCACCTTTATTCTAGAGAAGGGAAACAACTCTTATTCAATTGGGAATGGTATTGAGATTGTATCTATGATTGACTTGTTCAACACAATGACAACTCTTCAATAATGAGGATTATTAGTCACTGAAATTTTAATGCACGAAACCAATGTAATAATGATGTATATTCACTGAGATTAAAGCCCTAAAAAAAAGTTAATCAACACATAAAGGTAATACATAGAGATCTAGTAATTTGTAATTCCTTTGACATGGTTGATATGTTAGATTTCCTTCATAATGAATTCCTAACGAATCCCTGGCAAGGATCGATTGATCCTTAAATTTATGTCATTGTTCAACCATTGTAATTTAAAGTTAATCCTTATTTTTAGCACTAAATCACTTTCTACATGGATGCAAGGAAGCAGCACTGGGGCTATATCATTGAAATTGATGCAAAAAACCAATTTAATAATGATCTATAGTCATTGAAATTAATGCGCCAAACCAATACAATAATGATCAATAACCACTGTAATCAACATATAAAGGTAATACATAGAGATATAGTAACTTGTAATTCCTTTAACATGGTTAATATGCTAGACGTCCTTCATAATGAATTCTGAATGAATGAATGTAGAGGCTTGATTGATACTTGAATTCATGTCGTTGTTCAACCACAGTAATGTGAAGTTAAGATTTTTTAGTGTAAAATTGCTTTCTATGTGGACGTAACGAAAAAACAATTAGGGTTATATTACTGAAATTAATGCACAAAACAAATGTAATAATGATCTGAAAATTAATGCACAAAACCAATGTAATAATGACCTATAGTCACTACAATTAATGCATTCAAAACCAAAGTAATAATGATCTATAGTCACTAAAATTAATGCAACAAGCCAACTTAATAGTGATCTATAGCCACTGAAATTAATGCATGAAACCAATGTAATAATGATGAGGCTTAGTCACTAGAATTATGCATGAAACCAACATAATACTTAGGAGGCTTAGCGAAACCAATGAAAAATTATCTATAGCCACTAAACTTAATGCATTCAAGTTAATGTAATCAATGCATACTGGTAATAGATAGAGATCTAGTAATTTGCAATGCCTTTGACATGGTCAATAAGTCATACATATTGCATTGTTCGACTCTTGTATTTCAAAGTTAATCCTTCTTTTTAGTGCTAAATCACTTTCTATGTGGACACGAGGAAGTGGCATTAGAGTTCAATCACTATTCAATAGTATAAGATCAAGATTCTAAAATTTATTGCTACTAGTGATTCTTGGGGGATCTGTGTCATTACGGTTAGATCATTGCAATTAATGCACCAAACCAATGTAGTAATGAAGAGGCTTAGTCATTAATATTAATGCACAAAACCAACGTAATAATGATATGTAGTCACTTAAATTAATGTAGTGCTGATGTACAATCATGGACTCCTTTAAAGACACCTTAGATGCCACATAATAATAAAAAAACCTAGAACCTCTGACTTTAGGTGACAATTAGGGGTACTTCCGTAACGGATTTGAAGATGAAGTAAAAAGACAAAAGATAGTTAATTGAATCAGCTTTCATAATATATAACATTTATCTATAAAAAATTTGTGTAAATGATTATAAAATTAGTTTCTATTAAATTGGGTTTTCAAATTTTCAGCACATCATAACATATATGTTTGTGCGGGTGCAACACTTATTGAGGTAAATGATGTCCATTTTGGATAAAATATTGCAGACATATAAAGGACATATGGGCCTAGTGCAACACTATTTTTTCAAAAAAATTCATGAATTATTATTTTTATTATTAATTATTGAAGTTAGAAAACCTTGAAATTAAAACGTTATGTGCGGGTGCAACACTTTAGGGGAAAAATTTAATGAAGCATTGTTTTCTATATATGGGATTGTAGAGCTCAATCTCCTCTAGTGCACCATCTAGTTTTCTTGGGAAATGGTGAAGGCAATCAAAAGTTATATAAAAACGAATCGATGTATGTATTTTCGAAAACTGACGTGTGTCATTTAGAAAATTAATAATAAATAAATAAAACATACATTTTTATGAAAAAATTACATATTCAGAATCGTCAGATCGTACTCTACAATATTCTATATTTTCATAAAACAATATTGAGTTTTTCATAGCAAAGCACGCCATTGAAATTGAGCATATTGATAGAGTTCTAAAATACAGGCAATGGCCCTGGGTTTTTTGTTCTAGCCAATAGGTTCGGTAGTCCGAAGCTATTTCCGAACATCATCCCAAGCCTTGTTCCTGCCGAGTTTTTAAATTTTAAATTAACGCATATGCGGTTTAGACTTGTTCATATCGCATATGCGTTATAATGCATATGTGATTCATATCGCATATGCAATATAACGGATATGCATTTGTGTTTAGTAAAAAAGAATAAAAAGAGAATAAATATTATTAGATAAAAGAGTGGCATAAAGATTATTCTTTTGAAAGGTAAGATAGCATCCCATCATGGTTAATATAACATTGTTTAACATGAAAAATGGGTTCGGAAACAATACATCTCTATTTTCAACTAAGTTATATTTGATATATTAGGTAGTATGGTATAAAGTATAAACTCACATCAAAGTGAAGTGGACATCTAAGAAGCCAAATGGTGGATTGTGGATTGTTATTGATGAAGTAATTGGGATATCGTGGTGAGTATAATTTGGTTTTCAATCCATTTTCAAGGGTTAGGGATTTAATCCTCACCGTTTTAATAATTTTCCTTGTATCCTATCCTAGGTATGAGAGTTAATAGGCACCGAAGAAAATTCGATTCAAATATGTCTCGATAATTCCATCTTCACTATTGTGTAGTCTCCTAGTATAGAACTTCACCTTACAACACTAAGATAGTGGAAGTTTGTGGCTTCAACCTATAGTTCACTATGCATCTATTGATTGATGTTATTGATGAGAACCAACATATCTTTGCACTTATTTTGTTAATCAAACTTTCTTTGATATTAGTGTAGTTAAATGACTGCAAGTAGGGTTTTTTATTTAATGACAAATTTATTATATAACTTAATAATGCTCTACTTGAGTTGATGATGATTATGGTTGTTATTAACGTCCATTGAGACCAATTTTGGTCTATCAAAACTTTAAAAAGGTAAGGATTCACTTGGTTTTCTTTAGAATTATATTTATGTGCTTGAAAATTTTAAGAGAAACATTCATAAATCACCATAGTTTTGATGAGTTAAAATGTTAGGAAGGTTGGTATTGTAACAAATATTTTGAATTTGGGATGAAATGTGGGTGTACACATGACATTTTAATGTGATTTGTTTCTATATGATCTTTAATAGTTTAATCACATTACACTATTGATTCAAAAACAACAAACCATTTAACTAGAAATTTTGCAACAAATAATTTAACTAGAAATCTTGATGATTGATCCTCTCAGTCACTCCATACCTCACTTTCTCCCCCTACCTCCTCTCTCCACCCCCTTCTCTGTCCCCCCATAATTCCTTCTATCTTTCTCCACCCCCTTCTCTCTCACACACATCCACACACCCTCTAAAACGATTCCTTTGTTGCCCCTCCCTACCACCAAAACTCTTTCTCTCTTCCCCTCTCCCTCCCTCCTTCCTTCCATGTGTTCCATCCTATCACTCACTCCATCCCTCAATTTCTCCCCCTACCTCCTCTCTCCACCTTCAAGCCTTCATCCCTCCATCTTTCTCTCCTTTCCTTAATATCCATGATCTCTCCCTCTCTCTCTCTCTCTCACTCACACACACACACACACACACAATCCCTCATCTCTATCCCTCGGTGTAACCATCCTTCATTTACCTAAATCCCTACTCTGTCATTGTTATTATCCCACTCTCTCACCCTCTAACCATCCCTCCATCCACCATTCTCTCTCTCTCTCTCTCACACACACACACTCCCCCCCCTCTCTCTCTTTCTCTGATTCTCCCCCTCTCACTCTTTAACCACCCCCCCATTTTTCTTTCTCATTCACTCACTCTATACCTCTATCTATACCACCACTCCATCCATCCCTCTCCTCCCTCTCACTCTTTAACGACCCCCCCCATTTGTCCCTCCATCCATTATCCTATATATTTCTTGCACCCAATCATCCCTCCCTTTTATATATCACCCTCTTCTCTCCCACTTATATTTATTCCCCTATATCTATCCCGCCCCCATCCCTCCCACCCACTTATATGTATTCCCCTCCCACCAATCCCTTCCCTTTATATTTATCCTCCCTTTAGATCCCCCTCATATCAATGTCCAAAGACAAATCCCTCCCTTCCCCTTATATTTCTCCTCCCTTCATACCCCCCATATCTCTCCCCTACCCATCCCTCCCTCCCATGATTCGCTCTACAACTTCCTCTCCCTCCTTTGATTCCTCACACACCTCTTTTAGCTTAATCAATGTAATGTTGGGGCATGAGCCACCCCATAGATCGTCTGGATGGAATCTTGGGAGTCTAAATTGTATTATAAGGGGATAAGGGTGACATTATAGGGTTTTGGATGGTAGGGATGGGTCTCTAGACATTGACCATAGTCATGGAAGAAAAGATGGTCCAATGAGTCTCTAAATCAACACACATGCACTATAGATGGAATATTTGGCCTTTAGTGGGATATGGGTGTCATTATGAGGTTTTATGCACCAAGGATGGGTCTCAGGGTCTTAACCATGGTAATGGGACAAAAGTGTAACAGAAACAAGTCTTAAACCACTACACAAGCCCTTTAAAGGAGATATTTAGGCTTAATATGGGATATATGTGCCATTAGACTATTTTATGCATTGAAGATTGTTCTCGAGGCGTTGACTATGGTCATATAGGAACCATTACAAATATTTCCAGACAAAACATAGTTTTGAAGACACTACCATGGTCCAAGGATAAATCTAATCTTCTATGGATTAAATGATGTTTTAATGGTTCATGGTTAAATGAGGTTTCAATAGTTGATATGCACTAAATCGCATATGAGATTTAGTGATCACATTTATAACAAACTGGCCGTTTGTAAAAAGCGTAAAAAGGATAGAGTTCATATCGCATATGCGTTAAAATGGAGATGCGTTATATCGCATATGCAATATTTTTTTAATAAATAATCTTGGGTTGCGGGCTGTGGGCCATTTTTACTATACAGGAAAAGACAGAATTCTTCTAAAACCCGCGCAGAGCGTACGGTTCAACCTACAATTTAATCATTTATTACACAGATCCATAGGTTTTGTACAATTTTGGGTGGATTTCAATGGGGAATCGACGTAATAAAGTTCGGAAGTCAGTGAGGAAGATGCTTACACCCGAAGAAGATGAAATTAAAAAAGAAAAGAATAGGGAACATTCAAGAAATCGTCAGCATTCATTGGATAATCAAATACTTCCCATTCCCGCTCAACAGATATCTGACGAAGAGGCTGAGGAAGATATTGCAACTTTAATGCAAGTTGGTTATAACCAAGATGAAAATCTTGGTCCATTATTAATCGGACAACCCTCTGAAGATTTCAATCATTATGTTCCTGACGAGACTCCGCAACAACCATGCCAGGTGGTTCAATCTCCTAATCGAAGTTGCCAGCTTGCAGTGGATGTAAACGTCTCTCCAGCATTTCAAATGACAAGAAATCTGACATCAAAATGAAAGAGAACTCCTAAATGCATACAAGTGGATGAGAGCGAATTGACTTACATGGAAGGTAAGGTGGCGAAATGCATAATCCTTCGTCATTGTTCTCAAATAATGAAACAATATTTTGAACCAAAATCTGAAGTCGATCAATGTCAATTGTTTTTAGCTTTGATTAAATCTAGAAGTATGGCAAATGTTAGAAAAAAGTTAGGCATAAGAACATTGAAGAATACCGAATCAAGTAATCACATTGTTAAATCTCTTGTTGCTACATTCACATCAATTGGTAAAAAAACTCGTTCAAAAGACTGTAATGTGGCTCACCGCGTATTGGCTAAATCAATTGTATCTAGATCCACAAGACAATGTCATTTACTTAAATGCACATCAGAAACTGTCCCTTTACATCCAAAGACACTTAAAAAATATTCAGTAAGAAGAGACAACCTTGATGTAGAGGAACAAATGGAAACATTATGGGCATTTAGTGGTAGGTTGCCCCACAAAGACATGAAGTTGGTCGAAGAAGTGAAGGGACTAGTGCACACTTTTTGGCACGATAACACTAGGCCTTCTTCTAACACAAAGGATGTGTTAAAACGCTGTAGGGGTTCTATGAACAATGAAGGGCATGTTAAAAATTATCTTGACATGACACAAACTCAACTGTTCGAGATGTTTAAAGTTTCCCAAGTAGAGATAAGGATCGGGCAAAGATCTTTTGAAAAATGCAAGCCTTGGTATGTTAGAATCAATAGAATCTGGAACACTTGTTGTTGTAGATACCACATAGAGTTTGATCTATGTTATCATACATTTGCACATATACGTCATTTTTTGCATCATAACCATGTGCAGGAATGCTCAAGTACAGTACCGCCAATGTCATCTAGAGATTTCATCCATAGCATAATGTGTCCGAGGCAAGTTGGGAAAACACATTACTTAAAACAATGTGTAGAGGGTTCTTGCAACAATTGTGGTGGGCTATCATTATGGTCTGATTGCATCCATGAGAGTGAAGATCAAGCATTCAGGAATGCAATTGTCGAGAAGCAGAACTTTCAGTATGAGACATATCAACTACATGATGGGAAAGAAAGCAAGAAGATTAAATTGGTGACTTCACAGGTGACAATCTACATGAAAAATGTTCATTTAACTGAGTGTACATTGTTTATATGTTGTTTTATAACATTGTTAAATATTGATTTATATTAATATTCATGTAAATATTTTTATGTTGTTTTATAACATTGTTTATTTTTTTCCACCAGGTGCAAGTATGTGATTTTATTCCAGAGTTCCATGGAAAGATCCAACAGTACATTCAGCATGTCGATATGGCACGGTGGCAAGATGAGCAATTCAGAATATGATGGGACACTTTCCCTCTGGGAACAATACTATCAGTGGTTGACTTTGCAGAAAATTACACCCTACAACCACAAAATGAAATACAAAGTCAATACTATCACTCAGAGCAGATGAGTATAATGGTCCATATCACTTATCGACATGGGCAAGATAGCAATGAAGAGAAATGTGTGATATTGAAAGAGAGTCACTTTTACATCAATGATGACCAGACCCATGACATCCATTACGTGCAACGTTGCTTTTAGTTGTTCTATTATCATGTGATAGCTATGGATATACCATTTTATTGTCATTTGATTTGGTTAGATGGTTGTGCCGGACAGTTCAAGAATGCACATGTATTTCAATGGTTGTGTTTGTTGCACATAAAATACAAGGTGCCACATACATGGAACTACTTTGAAACAGGTCATGGAAAAGGAGAGCACAATGGTGCTGGTGCATGCATAAAAACTACCCTTCGAAGGGAAGGGATGAAGTTTACAGGTGCTCACCTTCAAGATGCTTCATCTATAGTCGAATGGTGTGCATCTGTGATGGGAGAACAAGCAACATGGAAACACCTAGTGCGGAGAATATTCTGGGAGGTGACAGATGTGGACCGATCCCAAACACATCGGATGAACACAGTGCATGGAACTTGAGGTTTTCATTCAATTAGAAGCTCACACAACTCGGCCCTACAAATTTGGACAAGATTGAAGGCTTGTTTTTGCAGTTCTTGTAGCATAGATGAATGGGATGATTGTGAGTATACATATACAGTTGATACATGGGATTGAGTGACAGTTGGCACCTATTTCAAGGGGGTTAATGAAATAGACCATTTGGAAGATGATCAGACATATATTTCTACAGACTATG
This sequence comes from Larix kaempferi, assembly GCA_027924585.1. Taxonomy (NCBI): domain Eukaryota; kingdom Viridiplantae; phylum Streptophyta; class Pinopsida; order Pinales; family Pinaceae; genus Larix; species Larix kaempferi. Next base: position 9,322,299 of record BSBM01000047.1, on the reverse strand, counting down.
ATCACATATCGGATCTCATACAAGCATGTACAAAAAAAAAAATTAGTGGTACCTAAATCACTACAAGTCTTTACATTGAAAGAAATTTTATTTATGTTACATGCAAGACCTTTTTTAATATTTATGTATTTTTAACCTTTTTCGATTTCCTTTCAAAGGTCAGATACATGCAGTGGTTTCCCAAAAGAATAATGAATGGGGTTCTGACTATTGGTTGGGATGTTGCTTAGAGGGGAAACAAACCCTTCTCGAACCTGTTACAGATGATGAAAATATTGAATACCCAACTGGCTCGATGGTTATAAAAGGGGAGTACCTAACACTAGCAGCACAACAAAAAAGGAAGGGTGGGTATGTATATCAGGATTATAAACCAGGAGCTATTGTATACCACTTCACCAACCTAGTAGTTGGTATAAACATCAAGCTGCGCATAATTTCGAACAAAAATAGGTCACGTGTATGATACTTGCTACCTCATTTAGAGCATGAGAGATTGATGGACACCATCGACAACAGAGATGATTCAGATGGCCTACTCGAGTGAGTGCATTTTCAAGTGTTACTAGATTGTCCAGTGTGGCTAGATTATCGGGTGCGTTAAATTTAATCCTTAAAGTGTGTGCTGAAGCACAATTTCAATTATTTAGCCTTAAGTTTATTCCCAATGTACTAATTTGTGATTGCTGGATACCATTCACAGACATAATTTACTATTCAGAGGATACTGGACAAGTTATAAACATGATCCTCCAACCTCTGGTGAGTTATCTATAAATAATGTTTGCACATTTTCTTTATTTTCTTATGAGAGTACTAATGTTTATCCTTTCGTGTGCCTTGGATACAAACACTATTTATGGCACATTGGAGGCGCCAAGAACAACCGGTGTCTTTAGACACCACCAAATAGAAATCAGAAAATAACATGCTCTCGAGTCAAGTTTATCTTCATCATCTTCATATGCCAAAAGTTCTCTTGTATGACAAGTTTATGAATATTTATGCCAATTTTTACATATGACCAATAAACCTTAAAACTAGCAATTATCAACAATTATGATAGTTCTCTTCTAACTTCTTTCAATACCTCATTTTGTTTCATGAATGTGCATAACCTAGGTATATGGCCTTTTTGTTTCATGTATGTGCATAGACTAGGTATATGGCATTTTGTTTCATGTATGTGCATATAATTCATGTACATGTGTTTCTACTTCTTAGTCATGCATGCATGTGAAATTCCACTTGTGATCCACATTCAACCCTATTCATTTTGTTTCATGTATGTGCATAGCCTAGGTATATGGCCTTTTTGTTTCATGTATGTGCATAGCCTAGGTATATGGCATTTTTGTTTCATGTATGTGCATATAATGCATGCATGTGAAATTCCACTTGTGATCTATGTTCAACCCTATTCATTTTGTTTCATGTATGTGCATAGCTTAGTTATATTGCCTTTTTGTTTCATGTATGTGCATAGCCTAGGTATATGGCATTTTGTTTCATGTATACATGCATAGCCTATTCATTTTGTTTCATGTATGTGCATAGCCTAGGTACATGATCTAAACCTAGAGAGTTCATAAAACCCTAGTTTTTAGTACCATGTCTCAATTTGTGAACCCTAGTTTTATTATGCGGTGTCTAGTTCATGAATATTAGAGGAAATTTGGGTAAAAAATGGGCATCCTAAGAAAAATAATAAGAAAATAATAAAATAATAGTAGAGAGAGAGAGTAAAAAACTACTTTTTTGGATCGTATTTTCAACTTATCTCCTTGTAGGTTTACTCAAATTTCAAGCAGGAGGACTCGTTGGATGCATAATTAAATTAGGAATCAAATGAGTACCCATGTTGCATACTTTTAACAACATCTACACCATGAAAAATTGAAAATACATTAAAAAACGTGTTTATAGTGAGAGAAAACACGTTTTTTAATGTATTTTCGATTTTTCATGGTGTGGATGTTGTTAACAATATGAAACATGGGTAATCATTGGATGCATAATTTAATTATGCATTCAACGAGTCCTCCCGCTTGAAATTTGAGTAAACCTACAAGGAGATAAGTTGAAAATACAATCCAAAAAAGTAGTTTTTGTTTTTTCTTTCCAATTTTTTTAGGTGCTCCCTTGTTGAATTTTAAAGCATTCTAATTGGCTAATACATGATGACATGGAATTTGTATTATTTTTGGAAGGCTCATTTTAAATTGAAATTTCCTCTGATCAACCCTAGTTGGTTTGTAATTTGTAAGTGTAACTTAGGCATATTCTTGTTGGATTCTACTTTGGCACAAGATTAATATAGCCTGTGATCTCTAGACACATAGTGTTTTGCGGAGTTGACCCAACAATGTGAGATTGCATTGATGGAAACTGAGCAAAACCCTAGTTTACGAAATGAATGCACAATGAAGTCACTGGTCCATGAAAACAAGGGGGAGAGGGATACCTAGAGGTAATCGCATGCCAACAGAGCAACAGAGTCGACGGTTCATCGATCCGACCTCCGGTTGCCGAGTTATGTCGAGTTGCAAGTCGCATGAAAATGTCGTTTAGAGACACTTGGTGACTTTCGGTCCAGGAGCGATAAAAAAAATGGAGCAGCAAGATTGCATGCCATTGGCTCCTGGTAGTGTGTATGGGAAATGCCGACGTGGGACCGCTACCAACACTGTCTCGGTGGAGTGTTTTGAGGAGTTGACCCAACAATGCGAGATTGCATTGATGGAAACTGAGCAAAACCCTAGTTTATGAAATGAATGCACAATGAAGTCAATGGGCCATGAAAACATGGGGGAGAGGGATACCTAGAGGTAATCACATGCCAGGAGAGCAATAGAGTCGACGATTCGTCGATCCAACCTTCGATTGTTGAGTTATGTTGAGTTGCAAGTCACATGAAAATGTCGTTTAGGGACACTTGGTGACTTTCGTTCTGGGAGCGAAAAAACAAATGGAGTAGCAAGATTGCATGTCATTGGATCCTAGTAGTGTGTATGGGAAATGCCGATGTGGGAATGCTACCAACACTGGCTTGGTGGAGTGTTTTGTGGATTTGACCCAGCAATGCAAGATTGCATTGATGGAAACTGAGCAAAACCCTAGTTTACGAAATGAATGCACAATGAAGTCATTGGGCCATGAAAACATGGGGGAGAGGGCTACCTAGAGGTAATCGCATACAAGGAGAGCAATGGAGTTGACGGTTTGTTGATCCGACCTCTGGTTTCCAAGTTATGTCGAGTTGCAAGTCGCATGAAAATGTCGTTCAGGGACACTTGGTAACTTTCGGTCCGGGAGCGGAAAAAAAAATGGAGCAGCAAGATTGCATGTCATTGGATCTTGGTAGTGTGTATGGGAAATGCCGACGTGGGACCTCTACCAACACTAGCTCGGTGGAGTGTTTTGCGGAGTTGACCCAACAATGCGAGATTGCATTGATGGAAACTGAGCGAAACCCTAGTTTATGAAATGAATGCACAATGAAGTCATTGGGCCATGAAAACATGGGGGAGAGGGCTACCTAGAGGTAATCACATGCCAGGAGAGCAACGAAGTCGACGGTTCATCGATCAGACCTCCAGTTGTCGAGTTATGTCGAGTTGCAAGTCGCATGAAAATGTTGTTCAAGGACACTTGGTGGCTTTCAATCCGAGAGCAAAAAAACAAATGGAGCAGCAAGATTGCATGCTGTTGGCTCCTGGTAATGTGTATGGGCAATGCCGATGTGGGAACACTACCAACACTGGCTCGGTGGAGTGTTTTGTGGAGCTGACCCAACAATGCAAGATTGCATTGATGGAAATTGAGCAAAACCCTAGTTTACGAAATGAATGCACAATGAAGTCACTGGGCCATGAAAACACAAGGGAGAGGTTTACCTAGAGGTAATCGCATGCTAGGAGAGCAACGGAGTTGATGGTTCATCGATCTAACCTCCGGTTTCCGAGTTATGTTGAGTTGCAAGTCGCATGAAAATGCCGTTCAAGGACACTTGGTGAGTTTTGGTACGGGAGCAAAAAAACAAATGGAGCAGCAAGATTGCATGTCGTTGGCTCCTGGTAGTGTGTATGGGAAATGCCGACATGGGACCGCTACCAACACTGGCTCGGTGGAGTGTTTTGCGGAGTTAACCCAACAATGCGAGATTGCATTGATGGAAACTGAGCAAAACCCTAGTTTACGAAATGAAGGCACAATTCGTTTCATGTCTCTAGAAGTACTACAAATCTTATTCCAACTATATCACTACATCCTTGGCTTATGGAAGAAACACTTAGCATGTTTACATAGCTAATAAGTTAATAACATGCCTAAAATTCAATCATTCATAGGAATTGAGGTACATACCTAGCTTTGAATAACAGAGATTTACAAAAAATAAATCATCAATAAATAAATGGGGGTATGCATGCCTTTTTTAGGTCTTATGATGATATGCCCAAATTTACATTCAAAACTGCATTGTCGACTTGAAGTACATACAAATACATTTATCAAACATGATTCTTTACATCTACGAATTCGTTGTCTCATTTAGCACATTTATACTCATTCATTAAAGCATTGGTAATCATAGCACAATGTTGAAGAATTACCAAAAGTGAAATTACATAGTTTTACAAAGAGGATTTCTCCATACAGTAAGGCATCTAGAGCCTTCCTTTCTATACCGAACACATTACATTCATTATTTGCAATGCCAACTCTTCTACAAGTTTCTTCTTCATTAAATGAAAGCTAAGCGGTGAATGGAATTAGTTATTACTATTTACAAGAGTCTTGATTAAGTTGGGAAGCAAACAACCCTCACAGGAAGAATTTTGCTTAAAAATCAACACATAATTTTCAATATGAAGCCATGTACTAGGATGGAAACTTGTCCATTTGCAACTGAAATGTACCCTCAAACAAACACAAAGCCATAAACCTGAAAACATATTCAAGCATATATCTGCAAGGCATATATGTAGTGCCCCTAGACTTTTGTAGACATTGAGGGCACCTGCTGAGTGACCCGGCTGATTGAAACATTAATTAAAGAACCTTTTGACCTTATTTTTGAGTATGTGTATCTGAACTATTGAGGTAAATGAATAATTGCATATGTTAAACGATTAACTATGACTATGGAAAATTATGTTGATGGATAATGCTTAACGACTAGCTGTATGGTGATTATGTAATTGTCGACGAAATGTATATTTGATTAGATGAATAAGAAGTTGAATAAATCATAAATGTTTAACAATACTAGATTTAGAAATCAGATGATGATTATTGAGGACAGTGCTACTAATAACTTGTTGTGAGAAGTGTGTGTAGAAACAAGTGAGATGGTTCACCAACGGACACACAAAGGAACATGAAGGGTCGTACAGTACGGGTAAATCACACATAGGGGGAGCGACGACGATGTCGACTTTCGACAAGAATACCACGCATGAGTAGATAAGCATTGATCTGCTTGCTTAAGAGGAATTGTAAAATTAGTCACAGCAGATCTAATGAACAAGTAAATCAATCACAACAGATGAACATAGAAAATATGGTGCAAAACTGTGCAAAACATGCAGCAGTGCTCTCTATCCCAGAAAGGGTGAATGAATTACAATACAAACTGTCACAATGACTGAGCAATTCGAATTGCCTAAGGAGGTCATTCGAATCACAGAATGGAGTAGCTTGACTCTGTCTAGAAGTCCTCATAAATCATCGGTGGTTCTCATCAATCACAACAACCAGTCATCCAGGTGTCAAACTGAGTCTAACTGAGTGTAATAAATGTAACTGAAGTGTGTAGCACTGATATAGGATCTGGAGGCTCAGTGGGGGCGCATGGGAGGCTAACTGGAGTCAGAACAAGTCACCTAATCGAACTGGAGGTCAATCGGAGGTGAAACAGTCAGTCAGGAGTGAAACTAGCCTCAAATCAGGGAGAATCGGAGCTAACTGAATGTAACTGGAGTGAATCTGCAGTGGTAGGTGAACAAGTGCGCCCTTCTCTGGAAGTAGGTGAGAAGAGGGCGCCTTTCAGCTTAGGAGGGCTAAACCTCTGTGGTAAGTGGCTCCCGGGTGCTAGAAGAAGGTGGATAAGGTGCTGGAGGCATCAAACTGGTGACTGGGATGCATATCCTGAAATAGATCATGCAAGATCCTGAAGTAGATATGTATCCTGAAATAGATGATCCTGAAATAGATATGTATCCTGAAATAGATGATGTGGATATCCGAACACCCCCCGTCAAGCTAGACTATGATGTGCCAACTAAAATAATGTGGGGCCCTGGTAACTAAGACCAAAGGTCACCCCAATACAATAATCCAAAAAATGCTGAAAATAAACTAAGTGAGGAAAGAGGGAAAACCCAGTGGGAAGAAAGCCCCCCCTCAAGCTAAAGCATAATAATGAATCAATCTGTCTCCACCATGATGGAACTCACCCCCAACAGTGAACGGAGGTAAGAGAACTTCTTCTCAGTGAAGCTCTTGGTGAAGATGTCTGCAATTTGCTCATCAGTAGGGCAATATTGCAGAATGATGGTGCGGTCATGCACCAACTGTCGAATGTAATGCATATGAATCTCAATGTGTTTGGTCCTCTGCCGCTGAACTAGATCTGTGGATATCTTGATAGCACTTTGATTGTCACAAAATAGGACAGTCGAAGTAGTGCCACCAAAACCAAACTCGGAAAGAATACCCTGCAACCAAACTGCCTGAATGCAGGCATTGACTGCCCCTCGATACTCTGCCTCTGCTGAAGAAAGTGCAATGGCTGCTTGCTTTTTGCTGGACCAGCAAATAGCACCATGACCAATCATGAAAACATAACCGGAAGTGGACTTCCGATCAATGCTATCACCTGCCCAATCTGAATCAGTAAAACCAATGAAATCTAGCTCAGAATCTGCAGCATAATGTATGCCAAACTGTCTCGTACCTTGCACATACTGCAAGATCCGCTTGGCTGCTCGCCAATGAAGCTCATGTGGCTGCTGCATATATCTTGACATGGCACTCACGGCATATGAGATATCAGGCCGTGAATGTGTCAAATAAAGTAGTGAACCAATCAACTGTCGATACATACTGCAATCTGCAAGCGGTGTGGAATCTCCCTCCTCAAGACTGATTCCTGAGAGGAATGGGAACGGGGATGCCTTACATTCAGCCATATTAAACTTCAATAACAGGTCGGAAGCATATTTTTGCTGAGATATAGTGATCCCATCAAAATTTTGAGCTATCTCCAAGCCCAAAAAGTGACTCAGCAAGCCCAAATCGCTCATGTCAAAAGCTAGATTTAAGGCAGATTTTAGCTTGTTTATTGAAGTAAGTGTGCTACCAGTAATAAGCAGATCATCAACATAAAGTACAATAACCAACAAATTACCTTTAACTCGCTGAAGATAGACATTCGGATCAGATTTGCATCTTTGGAAATTCTGAGAAAGAAGGAAGGAGTCCATCTTTGCGTACCAAGCTCTTGGGGCCTGTTTTAACCCGTACAAAGATTTCTTCAATCTACAAACCAATGATGGATCTGATGTATAACCCTCTGGCTGCTGCATATAGACCTCTTCAGCAAGGTCTCCATGTAAAAATGCACTCTTCACATCCATATGATGCACTTCCCAGTGCTTGGATGCGGCAATAGCTAAAACAAGGCGGATGGAATCCATCTTTGCAACCGGTGCAAAGGTCTCTGTGTAGTCCACTCCTTGGACTTGGGAAAAACCTTTTTCCACCAACCTTACTTTATATTTGCTGATAGTGCCATCAGCAGCAACTTTAGTACGGTAGACCCATTTACACTTCACTAATTTTCTTCCAGGTGGAAGAGAAACTAGCTCCCATGTATTGTTCTTTTGAAGAGAACTGTACTCTTCATCCATGGCACTTTTCCATCTCGGATCTCGATGGGCTGAATAGTATGATTGGGGATCTGAACCAGCCATCAAATAAAAAATCTCAGGAAGAAATGGATCAGCAATAGAAAGAGCCATACCTGCCCTTTGAAAGTCTCCTCTTGTTCGTCTCGGATCAGCAGGATTTCCAAGACTAGAACCAGCAGATTGTAGAGTGTTTTGGGCCCACTTTGGTAACTGAGGGGGATCTGAATGGTCGGATTCCGAACCTGATATGTCATGATCATCATATGCTGCTACAATATCAGAAATATCAGAACTCATACCTTCATTATCGCTGCTCGAATCTTCTTCTGGTGAAGGCGGTGAATCGGCAGTTTTCTCCTCAACTAGTTGCAATTCTTGAAGCGGTTCTTCAAACTGCACACTGCGCTCTATGAATATCTTTTTAGATCTGATATCCATGAGTTTATATGCTTTTGATTCTTCCCCATATCCTATCAATATGCACTCGATACTTTGTGGATCCAAAGCTCGTCTCTTCTCAGAAGGAATTCTAGCCCATGCAGTAGAGCCAAAAACTCTCAAATTTGACACATCCGGTTTGTGACCAAAGAATGCTTCGAAAGGAGTCATACCTTTCACGGATGAATGTGGAACACGGTTCTGTATATATGCAGCAACATTGATTGCTTCAGCCCAAATATTTTCAGCCAAACCTTTCGATTCAATCATGCATGTAGCCATCTCTTTCAGTGACCGGTTTTTCCTTTCCGCTACACCGTTCTGCTGGGGTGTGTAGGGAACTGTATGTTGGATCTTGATTCCGCTTTGGGCACAAAGTTGCAGCAACTCGGACTTGATATATTCCCCACCATTATCAGATCTAAGAGCTTTGATCTTGCTCTCAGTGGTGGTCTCAACAGAAGCCTTAAAATCCTTGAATTTTCCAAGCACTTCTGACTTGTTTTTGAGAAAGAATACCCATGTAAAGCGGGAAAAATCGTCAATAAATGTCAAAACATACCTTGAACCATTTAATGACATATGGGGCAGCGGACCACTGATATCAGAATGGATCAATCCCAAAATAGTAGAGGCTCTGCTAGCCTTGCCGCGGTCGAATCTGTGCTCGGGGTGCTTCCCAATAATGCAACCGGTGCATATTCCCTTCGAGGAACGGAGTTGTGGAAGCCCATCTACCATGGATTTATTTGATAGCAGCAGCAAATACTTATAATTTAGATGTCCAAATCTTTCATGCCAAATCCTACTAACCTCATTACCATGTGTGCGAAGAGCAGTGGGCTTTGCAAGCGGAATAAAGTGCGAAAACTCATAACATTTTGCGGTGTGGTTTGCCTTTCCAACCGCAACTAGTCTTCCACTTTTGATATCAGAAATTTCAACTGTATTAGGGCTGAATGTGACTTTCTTTGGATCACCAGTGTGTGTCATTTGATACACAGAAAGGAGATTCGAAGCTAAGGAAGGCACATAGAGAACATTCTGAAAGCATCCATGATCTACATGAATCGTACCTTTGCCCTTTGAAGAAATTTTTGAGTCATCTCCCAAATGGATGGGGATGGAGCTGTTTGGATTGAATGAGGAAAAAGAATCAATATTTGCAGCCATATGATTTGATGCACCCGAATCTATCAAGAGAGTGGGCTTCGAAACCGTTGCCATGAGTGCTTGTCCTCTTTCATGATCGTCCTTCCGATCCTTCTTCCTTGCACCATCAGGAAGGGTTATGTTGTTCTTTTCCAAAAGGAGGGCCATTTGATCTATAGTCTTCTTCATACATGAACTTTCGGGATGAAAGCCACGGTTACAATAAGTACATTTAGATTTTTGGTTACCTTCTTTGCCCTTTTGCTTGGATTTCGAACTGGATGGTGCATCCATTTGCTTGCCTTTGTCTTTTTGCTTGTGAGGCTCGAATTTTGGCTTCTCCTTCTTTAGCTTTCCTTTACCATTCGAGATCTTGGGTCCTTGAACAAATAGGGCTGAATCTTTGGAGCTTATGGACCCCATTTGAATCAACTTGTCATGCTCTTTCGTAACGGACTCAATGAAGGCATTCAAGGTAGGCATCTTCCAATTCGGGGTAGTTAGCCGACCGGAATTGAAAGTAGAGACAAATACCGAATAATCTTTCCCAAGCTTGCTTAGAATGGAGAGGATCAACTGTTTATCCTCTTTGATAACACCACTGTTCTTCAATTGCAAGTTCAAGTTCTTGAATTTTGTGAAGAATTCATTGATGGTCTCGAAATTCTCAGGATTAAGGCCAATCAATTCATTCTCTAATTGAAAAGCCCTAAGCTCATCCTGCTTGCCGAATAGTGTTTCAAGTTGCTCCCATATGGCTTTTGGAGTCTTCAATCCGCTGAGATGGAAGTGAAGATCCTTGGAGATGGAGAGACAAAGAAGACCGTAAGCTTCATCAAGCTTGTTGTAGTGTTGGTTCTTTCTGCTACATTGTTTGGCTCCAATTCAAGACCAAGAGTGACTCGGTAGTAACCTTTTGAACGTAATATGATCTCCATATCATCTTTCCAATCAAAATAATTGAATGGGGTGAGGATAGGCTTTGAAGAAGAGTATTCCATTGCAAGGATTGAGTCAACTGATGAAGAGGAAGCTTGCATGCAGACTATAGCGAATGCAATTGAAGGAGGAAACCTTGCATGCAGAAAATAGCGAGTGCACTTGAAGGAGACAATAAACCTGCAAATCACATCAAAACAACCACAATAAGGTCGAACAATCCACCCTTTGAGAGTTGCATCACACTTGGGATTGGATTTCAAGCAATGTTGAATAGGTCCAATGTATCAGATCCAGGAATTATGTGGTAACTCAAGCTTCTGGAGTGGTATTGGAATATTTTTCAAGCTTTGCATGCATAGGAGCGAATGCCCTTGAGATATCTCATGCCAAACTTTTTGCAATTTTTAGCAATTCAGTCAAATCTTCTTGTATAAACACCTGTAGAAAAGAGATCTTGTCCCTACAATGGCTCTGATACCATGTAAAATTAGTCACAGCAGATCTAATGAACAAGTAAATCAATCACAACAGATGAACATAGAAAATATGGTGCAAAACTGTGCAAAACATGCAGCAGTGCTCTCTATCCCAGAAAGGGTGAATGAATTACAATACAAACTGTCACAATGACTGAGCAATTCGAATTGCCTAAGGAGGTCATTCGAATCACAGAATGGAGTAGCTTGACTCTGTCTAGAAGTCCTCATAAATCATCGGTGGTGCTCATCAATCACAACAACCAGTCATCCAGGTGTCAAACTGAGTCTAACTGAGTGTAATAAATGTAACTGAAGTGTGTAGCACTGATATAGGATCTGGAGGCTCAGCGGGGGCGCATGGGAGGCTAACTGGAGTCAGAACAAGTCACCTAATCGAACTGGAGGTCAATCGGAGGTGAAACAGTCAGTCAGGAGTGAAACTAGCCTCAAATCAGGGAGAATCGGAGCTAACTGAATGTAACTGGAGTGAATCTGCAGTGGTAGGTGAACAAGTGCGCCCTTCTCTGGCAGTAGGTGAGAAGAGGGCGCCTTTCAGCTTAGGAGGGCTAAAAATCTGTGGTAAGTGGCTCCCGGGTGCTAGAAGAAGGTGGATAAGGTGCTGGAGGCATCAAACTGGTGACTGGGATGCATATCCTGAAATAGATCATGCAAGATCCTGAAGTAGATATGTATCCTGAAATAGATGATCCTGAAATAGATATGTATCCTGAAATAGATGATGTGGATATCCGAACAGGAATGCGTGAGGGCGTACGAGCTGGGCCACGACGGAGCTGGTCATGTACGAGTTGAGGGGCGCGCAGTGAGAAAGGACTCACTCCTCAGCGCCATTAGTCCCTAGATAGCATGTAGACAGAGGATGGATGGTAACGATTCCTAAAATCCCTACAAAATTTTCCGCAAGTCAAAACGAAAAGACGGTGGCAGAAGGGCCCAAAGATGCGGTACCCTGTCGAGAACGGAAATAATGGACGCAAGGACCCAACGATGGGGTACCATGCCAAGGAATGGAAACCATGGATGATTGGACCCGACGAGGTGGTGCCATGTCAGGGAATTAAAAATTAAGGAACCAGGAGCCCAACGGTGCGGCACCGTGATCCTAGTGAGTTTGATTGTTAAATTAAACTGCATAAAAACTTATGAGAATAACTCTAGATTATTACTTAGCAAATGCATAAAAATAGTTTAGACAATTGCACATGAATAGCTATTTTTGTTGAGCATTTAAAATAATAGAAATCATTATTTAGGAGCAAAATAGAATCCTAAGATTAGACACCTAGTCAACTAAAAGCTAGGAGTTGATTAAAATATATGGGGGACAAACTAGAGCAAACTTAGGGGTGTAGGTGCACTTCCCAGAGAAACTGACACTTGGATGGGTGAGTGTTTTAATTAAATAATTAATTAAAAATATTTAATTATGCATGAAGGGACATGTGTCGTATGATATTTTCCTTTATAAGGAAGGCTTAGGGAATGGGTAAGGGGCCCATAATTTGGACGATTGTCGTAATTTTCGAATGCCTTAAAGACTTGCTACTATGTAAGGATTTGGATAAGAAATCCTGGTGGGAAGGGAAGCCCAAGCTGAATTTCTGAAATACTTGTGTGAACTCTACGGCCCGATTAGCTCGGTGGTCTGGAAGGAAGAAGAGTACTTCCAGAGTGGTTGGGTGGTTAACCGAGGTGTCTGTCTGTGACCGTGGTGATTGGCAACGAGTTTGGAGCCGCAACAAACGAGGATGTTCACCTTCCGATTGGAGCTATGACCATTACAGGTTCTTAATATTCACATGATTAGTGTATTTATAATTTTTTTATATAAGATCGTCAAGCTAAGGTTTTTGTAAAACTCTGATTATGTTTTATTTAGTTAGATCTGAATTATTAATTCTCTGTCCAAAATAATAGAGATCTAGTTTGTTTTCTGAAATTGAATCAGATTTGTTTTATGAATTTGCATTATCTAGTAATTAGATCTGTGTTGTTCACAATCGAAATTTTATTCAAATTAGATCTGAATCATTAATCTTTTCCTGTCGAAATTAGCTGAGATCTAGTTTATTTTCCGGAATTGAATCAGATTTGTATTATGAATTTGCATTATCTAGTAATTAGATCTGTGTTGTTCACAATCAAAATTTTATTTAAATTAGATCTGAATCATTAATCTTTTTCCTGTCGAATATAGCTGAGATCTAGTTTATTTTCTGGAATTGAATTAGATTTGTATTATGAATTTGCATTATCTAGTAATTAGATCTATGTTGTTCACAATCGAAAATTTTATTTAAATTAAATCTGAATCATTAATCTTTTTCCCGTCGAAATTAGCTGAGATCTAGTTTATTTTCTGGAATTGAATCAGATTTGTATTATGAATTTGCATTATCTAGTAATTATATCTGTGTTGTTCACAATCGAAATCTAATTTAAATTAGATCTGAATGATTAATTTTTCTTGTCAAAATTAGCTGAGATCTAGTTTATTTTCTGAAATTGAATGAATTCTATTTCCTTTTTATCTCTGTAATCTTTTGGGTGATCACTCGACGCCTTCGTTTTATAAGGGTAAATTCAGGTTGTTCCTCCCAGTATCATAAAAAGTTTTAAATATAGATCATTGCATAATGAATCCAATGGATCGGACTCCAAATTAATGGATGCATCGATCTTGCTCTGCAAAAGTATTAAAGATAGATATCTGTATAATGAATTCAATGGATCGGACTCCAAGTTAATGGATGAATCGATCTTACTCTACAAAAGTATTAAAGATGGATATTTGTATAATGAATTCAATGGATCGGACTCCAAGTTAATGGATGAATCGATCTTACTCTGCAAAAGTATTAAAGATAGAAATCTGTATAATGAATTCAATGGATCGGACTCCAAGTTAATGGATGAATCGATCTTGCTCTGCAAAAGTATTAAAGATAGATATCTGTATAATGAATTCAATGGATCGGACTCCAAGTTAATGGATGAATCGATCATGCTCTGCAAAAGTATTAAAGATAGATATCTGTATAATGAATTCAATGGATCGGACTCCAAGTTAATGGATGAATCGATCTTGCTCTGCAAAAGTATTAAAAAAATAGATATCTGCATAATGAATTCAATGGATCGGACTCCAAGTTAATGGATGAATCGATCTTGCTCTGCAAAAGTTTTAATTATAGATCTCCGCATAATGAATCCAAAGGGATCGAACTCCAAGTTTAAGGATGCATCGATCTTGCTCTGCAAGGGTTTGCAAAATTAGATCTCTGCACATCGAGCTTTTCCAGAAGTTCTTTCTTTTTTTATTATTTGAATTCGATAGACCTCCACCGTACAATCTACATCTCCGTGATCAATACATCGCCCTAACTTTCATTTGTCCATCCGGATCGATCACCTACCTGTCTAGCAGAGTATCACGCTGTAAGTGCCGAGTTGACTCATCAAGAAGCCAGGTCAGTCGATAAAATCCTCCATTCAAATTACATTCCATATTTAAATCAATAGCGATTCCTGGACGGTGAATTGATCCGATGTGATATGCAAAGTTTTCCCCAATATATTCAACAATAGCAAATTCTTTTTGACTATAAATTAAACCTGAGGTTGTGTCAAAAATTCCCGACCCTGTGGAAAGTCTGTGTCATCTAAGGTTGCTAAATCACGTTGCACTCTTCGCTTCTGGTAGACAATGGAAGATCACCACTCAGTTCATGAGTCGAGCATTATTCTGAGGATATGTTCTTTTTATCTATTAATTGGTACCAATGATAAAACCCAATCCATGCTATGAACTTATTATTATTTACATTTTTATTTAACTACTGATTAGAAGTCGAGAAACAAATATGGCTGCGTGTAGTTTTAGCAAAGCATGGTTATTTGTTAAAAATAGAGATTTACTCAGGTATGCATTTTCGCTTGCTCTCTTAAAAAGATAAGAATTTAATTATATTATAATCAAGTTTGTTTTCTTTGGGAAAATGTCATAGCAAATACATTTGACAAGATTATTTAATTGCTTGTCTCAAACCATTCGTTAAGTTTACTGCCGGTAATTACTCTTTATAGACGATCAGATTTCTTTTTTTTTTATAACAATATTCAGCTACAGGTCGTGATCATATGTAAATATGTATAAGTTGATCTCATTTAAACCCTGCCATACTTTAATCCCAAAAGGTATCATTAAAAATGGAAGGATTAAAGCTATAAGGTAATTGATTAAAGTTATAATGATTCGTCCTAGGAAAATATATAATTTGCAATTCATAAAGTTATGTTTTCCATTCATAAATATTTATTTTGAATAAAGTTATGTTTTCCATTGTTAAATATTTATTTTTAAATAAAGTTATGTTTTCCATTCATAAATATTCGTTGTAAGGAAAGTTATATTTGTAATACTTAAATAATTGTTGTAAGGAAATTATGTGTGATTTTCCATGATGGTAGTTATTGCCTTGAAAATAAATATATGATTACTGTGTAGGCATAAGGGAAGAGGAAACATAAAGCTATAAGGTAATTGATTAAAGTTATAATGATTCGTTCTAGGAAAATATATAATTTGCAATTCATAATGTTATGTTTTCCATTCATAAATATTTATTTTGAATAAAGTTATGTTTTCCATTCTTAAATATTTATTTTTAAATAAAGTTATGTTTTCCATTCATAAATATTCGTTGTAAGGAAAGTTATATTTGTAATACTTAAATAATTGTTGTAAGGAAATTATGTGTGATTTTCCATGATGGTAGTTATTGCCTTGAAAATAAATATATGATTACTGTGTAGGCATAAGGGAAGAGGAAACATAACTGTCTAAGTATAGTTGCTTCGATGTTGAGGGTTTATGGTACATCTAGATCTTTGCATAAAGTTACAAATGGAGAATAAAATATGTGATTGTATAACTGAAGGTATTAGTGATAATGAAATAACGCGACTTTTAAAGAACTATTGCATTCATTTGAGAAACGGTAAGATGCTTGAAGGAAATTATGAGGAAACAACGCTTAGGTTACTTAATATATATTTTATTGTTTAACATAGTTAGGGAGTGGAATGATTTAGATTGTCAAGTCTTCGTGTAAAAAAAAATAAATAAAAAAAAATCTACTTCTTCAACTTGACAGGTCTTACATTTGGTATCAGAGCAAGGTCGAACTTAGTTCGGAGCTAGACAATTCCGCGCGAAACAATATATGATGTTTAGTTGACTAATAAATTTTATTTTACATTTGAACAGACTTCATCATGGATCGAAGAACTTGCCAGGGTAGAGCCGGAAGGGGACGAGGACGAGCTGCACGCCCGTCAACCCCAACAGCCCCTGTGGATAATCCTCCGAGAGATGAGGAAACCATTAACCTACCTGCGCACGAGGTCATGACAATGATGAGGAACTACCACAGAATGACAGAAGCATTGATGACACGACTTGACCGCGAGAACGTTGGTTCTCAAGTAACTGCAGTATCGCAGGCGCCACCTCTGGTCAACATACATCGAGAGTTAGAAAAGGTGAAGTTTCCTGAATTTTGGGGTTCCACTGAGGGGACCGCCGCAGAGGCATGGCTAGAAAACATGGCCATGTGTTTTACTTTGAGAGACTACACATCTAACATGAAGGTATGGATGGCAATACTACAACTGAAGGGGGAATCCCTTCTTTGCTGCAAGACCTTGTGACCTTAGCTAGGTCTAGAGCTTGAGGAGATATCTTGGAAATTGTTCGATGAACATTTCCGTCAGCAATACCTATTAGACGAATTCATTGAGCGACAGCTGAATGATTTCCATGAACTAAATCAAGGACTATGAACAGTACAAGAGTACGAAATCCGTTTTATGGAGTTACTAAGGTATGTACCCATGTTGCCATGGAGAAATTAAAGGTCAATAAGTTCATCTACGGATTAAACCCAGTCATCCGGGACAAGGTTCGTATTTTGACACCTTCTACTCTGCACAATGCGGTCCAGAAGGCCCTCATAGCGGAAGAAGAGCTTCCCGGCAAGATATTGTAGAATAAGCACTTTATGAGTACAGACCGAGGGAGTCAACCTTCGCATGCACCCAAACATAAGTATGGGAATAAGAATTTTGGAAGCAGACCTTTCAACGGAGGGTCTAGCAGAGATGACAGAACACCATACCGACCGCCACGACGGAATGACCATGCAAAGCCTTTTGCAAAACCAACGCAGTTTGGACCAAGAAGAAATGATGCACCTGCTAGAAACAAAACAAGAGGGCCCAAAGCAGGATGTTCGAGGTGTGGGGGACCACACTTCCAGAGCGAATGTCCTCAGTAGGACCGGGGAAACCAAAGAGCCCAAGCACCGCGACAAACTACCGCAGCCGATTTAGGACGAGTGCATCGTATACACGCTACCATCAACAACCGCCAAGCTGAACATCAGTCCACCGTCCTCGAGACTACTGGTAAGATACATGGTAATGTATTTTCCTTGCTTATAGACCCTGGAGCTACTGAAATTTTTATTTCCTTAAAAGTTGTAGAAAATAATAAAATGATGGCAATAAGTCAAGATGATTTCGACACTGTCGAGATGGCATCCGGTAGTGTCCAAAGTGTGGGTCTTAAGGTAGAGAACTGTGAAGTCGACCTAGGAGTATGTTCTTTTAGAATATCCTTTTATGTTATGGAATTGGGTACATACGATCTAATCCTGGGGATGGATTGGCTAGAAGCACACTCGGCGGTGATGGATTTCCGAAGTAAGGAACTAACTTTCATCGACGATGAAGGTTACAAGAGGATGTTAACTGGGAAGAAAAAGAAAGTTTCCTTGAGAATGATATCAGCTATGTAGTTGAGGAAGAGCATGAGAAAAGGGTGTCAATTGTATGCGGTGATTGCATTGAACAAGGAAGGAGATAAGGTAGAAGTAATTAACCACCACTTGTTCTCAGAATTCATGGACGTGTTTCCTGACGCATTACCTGGATTACCGCCACAGCGTGAACTGGATTTCACTATAGAACTAAAACCTAGAACCGATCCCATAGCTAGGACTCCTTACTGAATGTCTGTACCAGAATTGAAGGAATTGCAAATTCAACTACAAGAGTTGTTTGATTTAGGACTGATCAGACCTAGTGTGTCTCCTTGGGGAGCACCTGTTATTTTTCTGAAGAAGAAGGATGGGTCTTGGCGCTTGTGCATTGACTACCATCAATTGAACAAGGTGACCGTAAGAAATCAGTATCCCCTACCAAGAATAGATGACCTCTTTGACCAGATGAAGGGTGCGACAGTATTCTAAAAAATCGACCTAAGGTCGGGATACCACCAGCTGAGGATCAAGGATGAAGATATTCCCAAGACAGCGTTTAAAACTAGATTTGGACACTACAAATTTGTCGTAGTACCTTTTGGCTTAACAAATGCACCCAGTGTATTTATGAACCTGATGAACGGTGTGTTTCGGCAACAACTTGAGAAGTTTGTACAAGTGTTCTTAGACGACATTCTAATTTATTCAAGAACACCGGAAGAACATGAGGAACACCTGAGGATAGTCTTAAAATGTTTAAGAGAAAATAACCTTTATGGAAAATTATCAAAGTGTTCGTTCTTCCAGAAGGAGATTCATTATCTTGGACACATCATATCCGGCGAAGGGATAGCTGTAGATCCAGCCAAGATTGAATCCATTTGGGACTGGCTGGCACCCACAAACGTACATGAGGTACGAAGCCTTATGGGGCTTGCTGGGTATTATAGATGTTTTGTGGAAGGCTTCTCTAGAATAGCGGGACCTATTACTGAATTGCAAAAGAAGAACCGTCCTTTCATTTGGACGGAGAAATGTGAAGAGGCCTTTCTTAAATTAAAAGAATTACTGACTACGGCACCAATCTTAAGAGTTCCCGATATGGATAAAGATTTCTTGGTGTTCACGGATGCTTCAAAGTATGGTATTGGTTGTGTATTGATGCAAGATGGAAGAGTAATTGCGTACACGTCCAGAAGACTTAGGCCGCATGAAGAGAACTATGCGACCCATGATATGGAGATGACTGCAGTGATGCATGCTTTGAGGTTATGGAGACACTATCTGGTAGGGAGAAAGTTTGAATTAAAGACTGACCATTGTGGGTTACAACACATCTTCACTCAAAGCGACCTTAATGCAAGACAAAGAAGATGGTCGGAAGTACTCAGTGAGTATGACTTCGACATAACTTATGTGAAAGGGACCTTAAACAAAGTGGCAGATGCACTTAGTCGTAGACCTAAGATATTCTTTGTCATACCATTAAATACCAACTTAAGAGAAAAGATCTTGACACTACAACAGAAGGACAAATGGTATAATGAAGTAAAAGCTGAGTTGGAGAATGAACAGATGAGGATACCCAAGTTTGAAGGGTACTCTTTGGACATGGATGGTTTATTACGGTATAACCGTCGCAAGTATGTCCCTGATAATGAAGAAATTCGAGGTTTAATACTGTCTGAGGCTCACCAAGCCGTCTATAGAGCACATCCTGGAATAAAAAAGATGTACGTAGATTTGAAACCTTTGTTCTTTTGGCATGGCATGAAGAGGGATGTGGTAAGTTTTGTGGCGAAGTGTATGGAGTGACAGATGGTAAAGGCGGAACATCGACACCCAACTGGATTACTGCAACCACATGCAATCCCAGAATCAAAATGGGAGGTTATTTCTATGGATTTTATAGTTGGGTTTCCCTTAACCAACAGGAGACACGACACAATTTTTGTGGTCGTTGACACTCTTACCAAGAGTGCGCATTTCCTGCCGATTAAGAACACATATCAAGCTCCGGAGATAGCCCGAGATTTCATTAATGAAGTAGTAAGACTACATGGAATTCCGAAGAAAATTATTTCTGATAGAGGATCAGCATTTATGGAAAGGTTTTGGACAAGCTTTCAAGAAGCTCTTGGGACTCAACTTAACTTTAGTACCGCCTACCACCCTAAAACGGACGGACAAACGAAAAGAGTGAACCAAGTATTGGAGGACATGCTAAGAATGTATGTAATGGATCAACAGAAGAAGTGGGAAGAATATCTACCCTTGGTAGAATTTGCATACAACAACAGTTATCAGAGTTCTATTCAGATGGCTCCTTTTGAATTTCTCTATGGGAGACCTTGTAGGACTCCCATAAGTTGGGATATACTAGAGGATAGGACATTACTTGGTCCTGAGGTAATACAAGAGATGGAAGAACAGATGGTCACGATTCGTGCTCGACTAAAGGAAGCACAGGATCACCAGAAGAGCTATGTGGATGCACACAGGACTGATCATAACTACGAAATTGGGGATAGGGTATTTCTACGGGTAAAACCACAGAAGAGTTCTATAAAGTTTGGAAAGGGAGCCAAGTTGTCATCTAGGTTTGTAGGACCCTTTAGAATTTCAGAACGGATAGGATCGGTTGCCTATCGTCTTGACTTGTCGTCATCATTAAGTAGAATTCATAATGTTTTTCATATTTCTGTATTGCGCCACTATCTTCGTGATACTTCACATATCATTGAATTAAGTAATGTGCAGATAACAGACGACAGGGCCGTGATGGCCGAACCGATCTGGATTTTAGACTAGCGAATGCGGTAGCTTAGGCACCGTGTGATTGATCAAGTCAAAGTACAGTGGGACAGCTATAGTCCAAGCTCTGCGACTTGGGAGGACGTAACTGAGATGCGACGTAGTTTTCCATTTTTATTCTGAACTTCGGGATGAAGTTCTAAATAAGTAGGGGTGTATGTAGTGCCCCTAGACTTTTGTAGACATTGAGGGCACCTACTGAGTGACCCGGCCGATTGAAACATTAATTAAATAACCTTTTGACCTTATTTTTGAGTATGTGTATCTAAACTATTGAGGTAAATGAATAATTGCATATGTTAAACGATTAGCTATGACTATGGAAAATTATGTTGATGGATAATGCTTAACGACTAGCTGTATGGTGATTATGTAATTGTCGACAAAATGTATATTTGATTAGAAGAATAAGAAATTGAATAAATCATAAATGTTTAACAATACTAGATTTAGAAATCAGATGATGATTATTGAGGACAGTGCTACTAATAATTTGTTGTGAGAAGTGTGTGTAGAAACAAGTGAGACGGTTCACCAACGGACACACAAAGGAACATGAAGGGTCATAGAGTACGGGTAAATCACACACAGGGGGAGTGACGACAATGTCAATTTCCGACAAGAATACCACGCATGAGCAGATAAGCATTGATCCGCTTGCTCAAGAGGAATGCGTGAGGGCGTACGAGGTGGGCCACGACGGAGCTGGTCACGTACGAGTTGAGGGGCGTGCAGTGAGAACGGACTCACTCCTCAGCTCCATTAGTCCCTAGATAGCATGTAGACGGAGGATGGATGGTAACGATTCCTAAAATCCCTACAAAAGTTCCCGCAAGTCAAAACGGAAAGATGGTGGTAGAAGGGCCCAACGATGCGGTACCCTATCGAGAACGGAAAGAATGGACGAAAGGACCCAACGATGCGGTACCATGCCAAGGAATGGAAACCATGGATGATTGGACCCGACGAAGTGGTGCCATGTCACGGAATTAAAAATTAAGGAACCAGGAGCCCAACGGCGCGGCACCGTGATCCTAGTGAGTTTGATTGTTAAATTAAACTGCATAAAAACTTATGAGAATAGCTCTAGATTATTACTTAGCAAATGCATAAAAATAGTTTAGACATTTGCACATGAATAGTTATTTTTGTTGAGCATTTAAAATAATAGAAATCATTATTTAGGAGCAAAATAGAATCCTAAGATTAGACACCTAGTCAACTAAAAGTTAGGAGTTGATTAAAATATCTGGGGGACAAACTAGAGAAAACTTAGTGGTGTAGGTGCACTTCCCAGAGAAACTGACACTTGAATGGGTGAGTGTTTTAATTAAATAATTAATTAAAAATATTTAATTATGCATGAAGCGACATGTGTCGCATGAGATTTTCCTTTTTAAGGAAGGCTTAGGGAATGGGTAAGGGGCCCATAATTTGGAAGATTGTCGTAATTTTCGAATGCCTCAAAGACTTGCTACTATCTAGGGGTTTGGATAAGAAATCCTGGTGGGAAGGGAAGCCCAAGCTGAATTTTTGAAATACTTGTGTGAACTCTATGGCCCGATTATCTCAGGGGTCTGGAAGGAAGAAGAGTACTTCCAGAGTGGTTGGGTGGTTAACCGAGGTGTCCGTCTGTGACCGTGGTGATTGGTGACGAGTTTGGAGCTGCAACAAACGAGGAGGTTCACCTTCCGATTGGAGGTACGACCATTACAGGTTTTTATTGTTCATATGATTAGTGTATTTATAATTTTTTATATATAAGATCGTCAAGCTAAGATTTTTGTAAAACTCTGATTATGTTTTATCTAGTTAGATCTGAATTATTAATTCTCTGTTGAAAATAATAGAGACCTAGTTTGTTTTCTTAAATTGAATCAGATTTGTTTTATGAATTTGCATTATCTAGTAATTAGATCTGTGTTGTTCACAATCGAAATTTTATTTAAATTAGATCTGAATCATTAATCTTTTTCCTGTCGAAATTAGCTGAGATCTAGTTTATTTTCTGGAATTGAATCAGATTTGTATTATGAATTTGCATTATCTAGTAATTAGATCTGTGTTGTTCACAATCAAAATTTTATTTAAATTAGATCTGAATCATCAATCATTTCCCTGTCGAAATTAGCTGAGATCTAGTTTATTTTCTGGAATTGAATCAGATTTGTATTATGAATTTGCATTATCTAGTAATTAGATCTGTGTTGTTCACAATCGAAATTTTATTTAAATTAGATTTGAATTATTAATCTTTTTCCTATCGAAATTAGCTGAGATCTAGTTTATTTTCTGGAATTGAATAAGATTTGTATTATGAATTTGAATTATCTAGTAATTATATTTGTGTTGTTCACAATCGAAATTTTATTTAAATTAGATCTGAATTATTAATTTTTCCTGTCAAAATTAGCTGAGATCTAGTTTATTTTCTGAAATTGAATCAATTCTATTTCCTTTTTATCTCTGTAATATTTTGGGTGATCACTCGACGCCTTCGTTTTATAAGTGTAAATTTGGGTTGTTCCTCCCAGTATCATAAAATTTTTTAAATATAGATCACTGCATAATGAATCCAATGGATCGGACTCCAAATTAATGGATGCATCGATCTTGCTCTGCAAAAGTATTAAAGATAGATATATGTATAATGAATTCAATGGATCGGACTCCAAGTTAATGGATGAATCGATCTTACTCTGCAACAGTATTAAAGATAGATATCTGTATAATGAATTCAATGGATCGGACTCCAAGTTAATGGATGAATCGATCTTGCTCTGCAAAAGTATTAAAGATAGATATCTGTATAATGAATTCAATGGATCGGACTCCAAGTTAATGGATGAATCGATCTTGCTCTGCAAAAGTATTAAAGATAGATATCTGTATAATGAATTCAATGGATCGGAATCCAAGTTAATGGATGAATCGATCTTGCTCTGCAAAAGTATTAAAAAATAGATATCTGCATAATGAATTCAATGGATCGGACTCCAAGTTAATGGATGAATCGATCTTGCTCTGCAAAAGTTTTAATTATAGATCTCTGCATAGTGAATCCAAAGGGATCAAACTCCAAGTTTAAGGATGCATCGATCTTGCTCTGCAAGGGTTTGCAAAATTAGATCTCTGCACATCGAGCTTTTCTAGAAGTTCTTTTATTTATTTATTTGAATTCGATAGACCTTCACCGTACAATCTACATCTCCATGATCAATACAGCTCCCTACCTTTCATTTGTCCATCCAGATCGATCACCTACCTGTCTAGCAGAGTATCACACTGTAAGTGCCGAGTTGACTCATCAAGAAGCCAGGTCGGTCGATAAAATCCAACATTCAAATTACATTCCAGATTTAAATCATTAGCGATTCCTGGATGGTGAATTGATCCGATGTGATATGCAAATTTTTCCCCAATATATTCAACAGTAGTGAATTCTTTTTGACTATAAATTAAACCTGAGGTTGTGTCAAAAATTCCCCACCCTGTGGAAAGTCAGTGTCATCTAAGGTTGCTAAATCACGCTGCACTCTTCGCTTCTGGTAGACAATGGAAGATCACCACTCAGTTCATGAGTCGAGCGTTATTATGAGGATATGTTCTTTTTATCTATTAATTGGTACCAATGATAAAACCCAATCCATGCTATGAACTTATTATTATTTACATTTTTATTTAACTACTGATTAGAAGTCGAGAAACAAATATGGCTGCGTGTAGTTTTAGCAAAGCATGGTTATTTGTTAAAAATAGAGATTTACACAGGTATGCATTTTCGCTTGCTCTCTTAAAAAGATAAGAATTTAATTATATTATAATCAAGTTTGTTTTCTTTGGGAAAATGTCATAGCAAATACATTTGACAAGATTATTTAATTGCTTGTCTCAAACCATTCGTTAAGTTTACTGCCGGTAATTACTCTTTATAGACGATCAGATTTCTTTTTTTATATAACAATATTCAGCTACAGGTCATGATCATATGTAAATATGTATAAGTTGATCTCATTTAAACCCTACCATACTTTAATCCCAATAGGTATCATTAAAAATGGAAGGATTAAAGCTATAAGGTAATTGATTAAAGTTATAATGATTCGTTCTAGGAAAATATATAATTTGCAATTCATAAAGTTATGTTTTCCATTCATAAATATTTATTTTGAATAAAGTTATGTTTTCCATACTTAAATATTTATTTTTAAATAAAGTTATGTTTTCCATTCATAAATATTCGTTGTAAGGAAAGTTATATTTGTGATACTTAAATAATTGTTGTAAGGAAATTATGTGTGATTTTCTATGATGGTAGTTATTGCCTTGAAAATAAATATATGATTACTGTGTAGGAATAAGGGAAGATGAAACATAAAGCTATAAGGTAATTGATTAAAGTTATAATGATTCGTTCTAGGAAAATATATAATTTGCAATTCATAAAGTTATGTTTTCCATTCATAAATATTTATTTTGAATAAAGTTATGTTTTCCATTCTTAAATATTTATTTTTAAATAAAGTTATGTTTTCCATTCATAAATATTCGTTGTAAGGAAAGTTATATTTGTAATACTTAAATAATTGTTGTAAGGAAATTATGTGTGATTTTCCGTGATGGTAGTTATTGCCTTGAAATAAATATATGATTACTGTGTAGGCATAAGGGAAGAGGAAACATAACTGTCTAAGTATAGTTGCTTCGATGTTGAGGGTTTATGGTACATCTAGATCTTTGCATAAAGTTACAAATGGAGAATAAAATATGTGATTGTATAATTGAAGGTATTAGTGATAATGAAATAACGGGACTTTTAAAGAACTATTGCATTCATTTGAGAAACGGTAAGATGCTTGAAGGAAATTATGAGGAAACAACACTTAGGTTACCTAATATATATTTTATTTTTTATTATAGTTAGGGAGTGGAATGATTTAGATTTTCAAGTCTTCTTGTAAAAAATAAAAATAAAAAAATCTACTTGTTCAACTTGACAGGTCTTACAATATAATACACATGTCTCCATCCCATATCAAGTCAACCGTATAGGTAAATCTGAACGTTGCTTTATATTATATGTACATGCGTAATGTTTTAAAAAATGGCATGCCATGGCCATAATACAAAATTGTGGATCATACTATACATCTGTGTGTACATACAAACAAAACGGTACATGTATGTATTCCCCCTATACATGGATTCTATATGTACCCCCCCTATACATGATTTCTATTTATCCCCCTTTTCATTGCCAATGTCAGTGTCTAATGAGAAGTCTATCTTTCTTTTGCGGCTGCTCGATGGAATTTCCTAACGATTCGCAAAAGGACGCATTCTCAATATCGGAGACCGCACACAAACCAAAATTTGTAAGTTAGTTTACCAAGCTATAAAAAAAAATACAACTCTATGTACATTTGCTCAAATTCCAAGCAAATATAACATTTTTACTTACCATGCATGTGTAAGTCCTCGGCACTGAAACTGCATGTACATGGGTGGGGGGGCATGCAAGGTCATCAGTGGCCCCAATTGGGTGCTATTCAGGCACCACTAGCTGAGGAGATGCTAGCATAAAGTAAAATACATGTCAATGTCAACAAATACAAAGAAAACAAGACATATATATACTACATGGACGGACAATAACTCTTTCAAAGAAAGCGAGACATACACGTACCTGGGGGGGCAGAGGTGGGTCACCAACAACCTCGGTTGGGTGCTCTTCAGGCACCACTATCTCAGTAGATGCCTGCATAAAGTAACATACATGTCAATGTCAACAAATACAAAGAAAACAAGACATATATACTACATGGATGGACAATGACTCTTTCAAAGAAAGCGAGACATACACGTACCTGGGGGGGGCAGAGGTGGGTCGCCAACAACCTCGGTTGGGTGCTCTTTAGGAACCACTAGCTCAGTAGATGCCTGCATAAAGTAACATGCATGTCAATGTCAGCAAATACAAAGAAAACAAGACATATATACTACATGGACGGAAAATGACTCTTTCAAAGAAAGAAAGACATTCACATACCTAGGGGGGGCAGAGGTGGGTCACCAACAACCTCAATTGGGTGCTCTTCAGGCACCATTGCATCACTAGATGCCTGCACATAAAGTAACATATGGACCAATGTTAGCAAATACAAAGAAAATGAGACTATATATAATATGTATGGACGTACAATGACCTTTTCAAAGAAAGAGAGACATGTACACACGTACCTGGTGGGGGAGAGGTGGGTCACCAACGATGTCGATTTGGTGCTCTTCAAGCACCACTACATCACTAGATGCCTGCATAAAGTAACAGATGGACCAATGTCAGCAAATACAAAGAAAATGAGACTGTATATATACTATGTATGGACGTACAATGACCTTTTCAAAGAAAGAGAGACATACACGTACCTGCGGGGGGGGGAGAGGTGGGTCACCAACAACGTCGATTGGGTGCTCTTCAAGCACCATTGCATCACTAGATGCCTGCATAAGTTAACTTATAGGTCAATGTTAGCAAATACAAAGAGAACAAGACTGTATATATACTACATGGATGGACAATGACTTTTTCAAAGAAAGCAAGACATGTAAACGTACCTGGGGGGGAGGAAGAGGGTCACCGGTGGGTGGAATAAATGACAGTGGCCTAAATAGACGGTCAAACACAACCTGGTAACCATGCTACGTAACAAAACATAAATATACAATTATAAAATTTCTAATAATTAAATGCATGCATCTTTCAAATCATTAAAAGCATATAATTAAAAGCATTTAATTAAAAGAATACCTGAGTTTGGGAATCTTCCTCTACATGGGAGGGACCGACCTCGGATTCCACAAACTCATCGTACCCACCCTGCATAAAACATATTGTATCGAGTTTAAGACGTATTGAATGTTGGAATCTCTAAATTATAAATATGTAAATCACTCGATGACAAATTAAAAAGTAAAGTTCTTACAGCTAATGGTGAAGCACCAAAATCATATGCAGCATTGACTGCTGCATCAATGACATTAGCATCAACGACTGGATTATGTGGATCTGGGGTGTCATTGGACACCAGCTGTATATTTTTTTACGTAAATTGTCAGCTAATTATTTAAATAGAAATAAATTACGAAACAATTGAAAACTGTGATATAAAACAAAATATATATACTATGCAAAGAATAAATTTTACTTACATATCAGAGTAATCCATCACCCCGAAAATCTAAAGCAGGCCCATAGCATATGCTTCGACACGATGTGCAAGAGTGTGGAATAACTCGATGCTCTGAAGACTCCATGTCACCGGTGTGATGTGTAGCTCTAGTTTGGTCTGGGGACCTAAAAGGTGGATCTTGATTGTGAGATGGTACAACCCCAGATGGGCCATCCTCGGAAGTTCCAACCCCTTGGCCTACATTGCCTTCGACGGCAGTCCCATGTCGAAGTAATGTATCAGCCAAATCGAATAAGGCCTCCTGCGTATCATCAAGAACAGGACCTGTTGGAGGATAGAGCAGAGGGGGGTTTGGTGTGCATGGAGGGCGTCGCACACGGTTAGGATCGGTCCTAACCCCTTCTCTATCTTGGGGAATCCCATGACCTACACCATGGAACTCTAGAATGTGAAAATAGTTCACATGTTTCCCCATGATAAATTCTGCATACAGCTTCCTAAGGAAATAAAATGGGATGTCTCTATTCCCGTGAGGGTCTTCATCGAAGACCATGTACCAGCGATCCATCCAATTGGATTTAATATTTGGTTCCATGCACCAATCTCTGGAAATGTGTGGTCGACTGCTGGGTGGAACCAATCTGGTGCTAAGGTCTTGGAATAACGAAAACAATTGGTCTTTGGTTATCTTTAGTTTTTTGACATCTTTGTAGCTCAACCTACTGGAATAGTATTGCCTCTAGGAATCTCTGTACGAGCTAATGTTGTACAGTGCTCCCTGGGCATTGGAAATTCTATTTTTTATGGAGTCTAATGCCTCAGCTAATGATTGTCTTAAGTGGCCCCGCCTTAAAGAGTGATCTAAGGCGCCTCAATGAACCCAAACGAGCCAGAATCTCTGAATTACGGTCGTGCTCCTCCTTGGTGTGTGGGTTTGTGTCTGGATTTTTGTTTGGGTTTGGATTTGGGTTTGGGTTTGGGTTTGGGTTTACATTTAGATTTTGGTTTGGGTTTGGGTTTGGGTTTGTGTTTGGGTTTGTGCTCTTTGTTAAGAATAAAACAACAATTTTAAAATTTAATTAATAAATTTCATTGTTTGTTTTTTAATACATGTAACAAATTTTATTAAATTGGTTTGAAAAAAAACAAAAACTAGCAGAGTATCGCCCTACCTCTCATTTGTCCATCCGAATCGATCACCTACCTGTCTAGCAGAGTATCATGCTGTAAGTGCCGAGTTGACTCATGAAGAAGCCAGGTCGGTCGATAAAATCCTCCATTCAAATTACATTCCAGATTTAAATCAATAGCGATTCCTGGACGGTGAATTGATCCGATGTGATATGCAAAGTTTTCCCCAATATATTCAACAACAGCGAATTCTTTTTGACTATAAATTAAATCTGAGGTTGTGTCAAAAATTTCCCACCTTGTGGAAAGTCTGTGTCATCTAAGGTTGCTAAATCATGCTGCACTCTTCGCTTCTGGTAGACAATGGAAGATCACCACTCAGTTCATGAGTCGAGCGTTATTATGAGGATATGTTCTTTTTATCTATTAATTGGTACCAATGATAAAACCCAATCCATTCTATGAACTTATTATTATTTACATTTTTATTTAACTACTGATTAGAAGTCGAGAAACAAATATGGCTGCGTGTAGTTTTAGCAAAGCATGGTTATTTGTTAAAAATAGAGATTTACTCAGGTATGCATTTTTGCTTGCTCTCTTGAAAAGATAAGAATTTAATTATATTATAATCAAGTTTGTTTTCTTTGGGAAAATGTCATAGCAAATACATTTGAAAAGATTATTTAATTGCTTGTCTCAAACCATTCGTTAAGTTTACTGCCGGTAATTACTCTTTGTAGACGATCAGATTTCTTTTTTTTTATAACAATATTCAGCTACAGGTCGTGATCATATGTAAATATGTATAAGTTGATCTCATTTAAACCCTGCCATACTTTAATCCCAATAGGTATCATTAAAAATGGAAGGATTAAAGCTATAAGGTAATTGATTAAAGTTATAATGATTCGTCCTAGGAAAATATATAATTTGCAATTCATAAAGTTATGTTTTCCATTCATAAATATTTATTTTGAATAAAGTTATGTTTTCCATTCTTAAATATTTATTTTTAAATAAAGTTATGTTTTCCATTCATAAATATTCGTTGTAAGGAAAGTTATATTTGTAATACTTAAATAATTGTTGTAAGGAAATTATGTGTGATTTTCCATGATGGTAGTTATTGCCTTGAAAATAAATATATGATTACTGTGTAGGCATAAGGGAAGAGGAAACATAAAGCTATAAGGTAATTGATTAAAGTTATAATGATTCGTTCTAGGAAAATATATAATTTGCAATTCATAAAGTTATGTTTTCCATTCATAAATATTTATTTTGAATAAAGTTATGTTTTCCATTCTTAAATATTTATTTTTAAATAAAGGTATGTTTTCCATTCATAAATATTCGTTGTAAGGAAAGTTATATTTGTAATACTTAAATAATTGTTGTAAGGAAATTATGTGTGATTTTCCATGATGGTAGTTATTGCCTTGAAAATAAATATATGATTACTGTGTAGGCATAAGGGAAGAGGAAACATAACTGTCTAAGTATAGTTGCTTCGATGTTGAGGGTTTATGGTACATCTAGATCTTTGCATAAAGTTACAAATGGAGAATAAAATATGTGATTGTATAATTGAAGGTATTAGTGATAATGAAATAACGCGACTTTTAAAGAACTATTGCATTCATTTGAGAAACGGTAAGATGCTTGAAGGAAATTATGAGGAAACAACGCTTAGGTTACCTAATATATATTTTATTATTTAACATAGTTAGGGAGTGGAATGATTTAGATTGTCAAGTCTTCGTGTAAAAAATAAAAAAATAAAAAAATCTACTTGTTCAACTTGACAGGTCTTACATTTGGTATCAGAGCAAGGTCGAACTTAGTTCGGACCTAGACAATTCCGTGCGAAACAATATATGATGTTTAGCTGACCAATAAATTTTATTTTACATTTGAACAGACTTCGTCATGGATCGAAGAACTTGCCAGGGTAGAGCCGGAAGGGGACGAGGACGAGTTGCACGCCCGTCAACCCCAACAGCCCCTGTGGATAATCCTCCGAGAGATGAGGAAACCATTAACCTACCTGCGCACGAGGTCATGACAATGATGAGGAACTACCACAGAATGACAGAAGCATTGATGACACGACTTGACCGCGAGAACGTTGGTTCTCAAGTCACTGCAGTACCGCAGGCGCCACCTCCGGTCAACAAACACCGAGAGTTAGAAAAGGTGAAGTTTCCTGAATTTTGGGGTTCCACTGAGGGGACCGCCGCAGAGGCATGGCTAGAAAACATGGCCATGTGTTTTTCTTTGAGAGACTACACGTCTAACATGAAGGTACGGATGGAAATACTACAACTTAAGGGGGAATCCCTTCTTTGGTGGAAGACCTTGTGACCTCAGCTAGGTCTAGAGCTTGAGGAGATATCTTGGAAATTGTTCGATGAACATTTCCGTGAGCATTACCTATTAGAAAAATTCATTGAGCGACAGCTGAATGATTTCCATGAACTAAAGCAAGGACTACGAATAGTACAAGAGTACGAAATCCGTTTTATGGAGTTACTAAGGTATGCACCCCATGTTGCCACCCAGAAATTAAAGGTCAATAAGTTCATCTACGGATTAAACCCAGTCATCCGGGACAAGGTTCGTATTTTGACACCTTCTACTGTGCACGATGCGGTCCAGAAGGCCCTCATAGCGGAAGAAGAGCTTCCCGGCAAGATATTGTAGAATAAGAACTTTATGAGTACAGACCGAGGGAGTCAACCTTCGCATGCACCCAAACATAATTATGGGAATAAGAATTTTGGAAGCAGACCTTTCAACGGAGGGTCTAGCAGAGATGACAGAACACCATACCAACCGCCACCACGGAATGACCATGCAAAGCCTTTTGCAAAACCGACGCAGTTTGGTCCAAGAAGAAATGATGCACCTGCTAGAAACAAAACAAGAGGGCCCAAAGCAGGATGTTGGAGGTGTCGGGGACCACACTTCCAGATCGAATGTCCTCAGTAGGACCGGGGAAACCAAAGAGCCCAAGCACCACGACAAACTACCGCAGCCGATTTAGGACGAGTGCATCGTATACACGCTGCCATCAACAACCGCTAAGTTGAACATCAGTCCACCATCCTCGAGACTACTGGTAAGATACATGGTAATGTATTTTCCTTGCTTATAGACCCTGGAACTACTTAAATTTTTATTTCCTTAAAAGTTGTAGAAAATAATAAAATGATGGCAATAAGTCAAGATGATTTCGACACTGTCGAGATGGCATCCGGTAGTGTCCAGAGTGTGGGTCTGAAGGTAGAGAACTGTGAAGTCGACCTAGGAGTATGTTCTTCTAGAATATCCTTTTATGTTACGGAATTGGGTACATACGATCTAATCCTGGGGATGGATTGGCTAGAAGCACACTCGGCAGTGATGGATTTCCAAAGTAAGGAACTAACTTTCATTGACGATGAAGGTTACAAGAGGATGTTAACTGGGAAGAAAAAGAAAGTTTCCTTGCGAATGATATCAGCTATGCAGTTGAAGAAGAGCATTAGAAAAGGGTGTCAATTGTATGCGGTGATTGCATTGAACAAGGAAGGAGATAAGGTAGAAGTAATTAACCACCCCTTGTTCTCAGAATTCATGGACGTGTTTCCTGACGCATTACCCGGATTACCGCCACAGCGTGAACTGGATTTCACTATAGAACTAAAACCTCAAACCGAGCCCATAGATAGGACTCCTTACCGAATGTCTGTACCAGAATTGAAGGAATTGCAAATTCAGCTACAAGAGTTGTTAGATTTAGGATTGATCAGACCTAGTGTGTCTCCTTGGGGAGCACCTGTTATTTTTGTGAAGAAGAAGGATCGGTCTTGGCGCTTTTGCATTGACTACCGTCAATTGAACAAGGTGACCGTAAGAAATCAATATCCCCTACCAAGAATAGATGACCTCTTTGACCAGATGAAGCGTGCGACGGTATTCTCAAAAATCGACCTAAGGTCGAGATACCACCAGTTGAGGATCAAGGATGAAGATATTCCCAAGACAGCGTTTAAAACTAGATTTGGACACTAAAAATTTGTCGTAGTACCTTTTGGCTTAACAAATGCACCCAGTGTATTTATGAACCTGATGAATGGTGTGTTTTGGCAACACCTTGACAAGTTTGTACAGGTGTTCTTAGACGACATTCTGATTTATTCAAGAATACCTGAAGAACATGAGGAACACCTGAGGATAGTCTTAAAATGTTTAAGAGAAAATCACCTTTATGGAAAATTATCAAAGTGTTCGTTCTTCCAGAAGGAGATTCGTTATATTGGACACATCATATCCGGCGAAGGGATAGCTGTAGATCTAGCCAAGATTGAAGCCATTTGGGACTGGCCGGCACCCACAAACATGCATGAGGTACGAAGCTTTATGGGTCTTGCTGGGTATTATAGACATTTTGTGGAAGGCTTCTCTAGAATAGCGGGACCTATTACTGAATTGCAAAAGAAGAACCGTCCTTTCATTTGGACAGAGAAATGTGAAGAGGCCTTTGCTAAATTAAAAGAATTACTGACTACGGCACCAATCTTAAGAGTTCCCGATATGGATAAAGATTTCCTGGTGTGCACGGATGCTTCAAAGGATGGTATTGGTTGTGTATTGATGCAAGATGGAAGAGTAATTGCGTACACGTCCAGAAGACTTAGGCCGCATGAAGAAAACTATGCGACCCATGATATGGAGATGACTGCAGTGATGCATGCTTTGAGGTTATGGAGACACTATCTGGTAGGGAGAAAGTTTGAATTAAAGACTTACCATTGTGGGTTACAACACATCTTCACTCAAAGCGACCTTAATGCAAGACAAAGAAGATGGTCGGAAGTACTCAGTGAGTACGACTTGGACATAACTTATGTGAAAGGGACCTTAAACAAAGTGGCAGGTGCACTTAGTCGTAGACCTAGGATATTCTTTGTCATACCATTAAATACCAACTTAAGAGAAAAGATCTTGACACTACAACAGAAGGACAAATGGTATAACGAAGTAAAAGCTGAGTTGGAGAATGAACAGATGAGGATACGCAAGTTTGAAGGGTACTCTTTGGACATGGCTGGTTTATTACGGTATAACCGTCGCATGTATGTTCCTAATAATGAAGAAATTCGAGGTTTAATACTGTCTGAGGCTCACTGAGCCATCTATAGAGCACATCCTGGAATAAAAAGGATGTACGTAGATTTGAAACCTTTGTTCTTTTGGCATGGCATGAAGAGGGATGCGGTAAGTTTTGTGGCGAAGTGTATGGAGTGCCAGATGGTAAAGGCGGAACATCGACACCCAACCGGATTACTGCAACCACATGCAATCCCAGAATCAAAATGGGAGGTTATTTCTATGGATTTTATAGTTGGGTTTCCCTTAACCAACAGGAGACACGACACAATTTTTGTGGTCGTTGACACTCTTACCAAGAGTGCGCATTTCCTTCCGATTAAGAACACATATCAAGCTCCGGAGATAGCCCGAGATTTCATTAATGAAGTAGTAAGACTACATGGAATTTCGAAGAAAATTATTTCTGATAGAGGATCATCATTTACGGGAAGGTTTTGGACAAGCTTTCAAGAAGCTCTTGGGACTCAACTTAACTTTAGTACCGCATACCACCCTGAAATGGACGGACAAACGAAAAGAGTTAACCAAGTATTGGAGGACATGCTAAGAATGTATGTAATGAATCAACAGAAGAAGTGGGAAGAATATCTACCCCTGGTAGAATTTGCATACAACAACAGTTATCAGAGTTCTATTCAGATGGCTCCTTTTGAATTTCTCTATGGGAGACCTTGTAGGACTCCCATAAGTTGGGATATACTAGAGGATAGGACATTACTTGGTCTTGAGGTAATACAAGAGATGGAAGAACAGATGGTCACGATTCGTGCTCGACTAAAGGAAGCACAGGATCACCAGAAGAGCTATGTGGATGCACACAGGACTGACCGTAACTACGAAATTGGGGATAGGGTATTTCTATGGGTAAAACCACAAAAGAGTTCTATAAAGTTTGGAAAGGGAGCCAAGTTGTCACCTAGGTTTGTAGGACCTTTTAGAATTTCAGAACGGATAGGACCGGTTTCCTATCATCTTGACTTGCCGTCATCATTAAGTATAATTCATAATGTTTTTCATATTTCTGTATTGCGCCACTATGTTCGCGATACTTCACATATCATTGAATTGAGTAATGTGCAGATAACGGATGACGAGGCCATGATGGCCGAACCGATCCGGATTTTAGACCAGCGAATGCGGTAGCTTAGGCACCGTGTGATTGATCAAGTCAAAGTACAGTGGGACAGCTATAGTCCAAGCTCTGCGACTTGGGAGGACGCAACTGAGATGCGTCGTAGTTTTCCATTTTTATTTTGAACTTCGGTGTAACGTCTCCAGCTTAAAATTATAAACACTTTGAGTTAGTAATATAGTGTATTTTGAAAAAAATAATTGTAATAGCATTCGTTTGGGAAAATAAGGCAATTGCTCCTCTAGTCATCAATCGTTAGGAATAATAAAGATCTCAATGATTTAAAAACTTGCATTCTTAACTATTAGCTATCATAAGAGTATCTAATCATAAAGATTTGGCTGTATAAACTTCATTGTAATTAATTATAAGTTATAGCTATTTCATGCATCGAAGCGAGACATAATCCTCATTTGATTGTTTCCATGATATTGAGGATCTCCATAATTTATAACGAAGGTCATTAGGGACCAAAATACGCCATCCTTATATCCACAAAATGTCCATTAGTTATCCATTAAGAAATGAAATCATTTTATCTACATCACAACATCTAACAAATTGTCACAATGTTACTTTTAACAAAGCTATACTAACTCACATTTGAATCCGCTTGCAATTACTCAACATTAGAGATCAGTAGTGTTACGGAAAAACACACACATAAGATACAAAAGATACACATTTCACAGAGACAAATATACGCGTGGTTCACCCATCTCTATGGGCTACGTCCACCAGAACAGTCACCTTATATATTATTTATCCAAGAGAAGGATTACATCTTGCAAAACATTTGTTTGCTATCTTTGCTTTTCCCTCCCGCAATCCTTTCTCAAAAGAGAGCATTCTCAAGACGCCGAAAGTTAACATTGAATGATGACAAAGATCTGAATTAAACTAGCATTAAACTATGACAAAGATCTGGAATAAATCAGCAGAGCTCTTTCCAATACTCATCCAATCGTGAAGTACAAAAATCATTTCAACAATATTTGGGTTCTTTAACTAACCTTTCCTAGGATCTACTTACAGTGCAGATAACATAAATATAACATATATTTAAACATAATTACAGAGTGGCCTGCATTCAAATTCGGAAGGGTTCAAGCCGATTCAAAATCATAATTCTGATCTATTATTTCAGCCATAAATAGTTGAGTTTCTTCAAAGAAACACAACTTTAATGTATATATCAATATTATATTCTATACCCCTTCTTATTTCTTTTATAAAATATCTAATCAATTGTTATGAACCAACAACCTATAAATTGAAGGAAAAGATAGTTTACATATATTCTAAGGTGTTGCAATTAGCAAAGATAAACTACAAAAGAATTATATACCTTTACCCTTTCAAAACATACCTTTAGTATGCCTCTATCCTAACGAATCTCAACACTAAAAACAGCAATAATACTCCTCCTATCTTATTGAAGACTAAGAGCTAGTCGTACCTCATTATTAATTGAGGTGGGGCTCTTTCTCCATCCATTTCCCTCATTATATGTAATTAAGACCATGACGAAGGCATGTATGCATATTTATAAACACTACGTTTATGTTCCCACCTAATACACTTCAAATCTCTGTGTTTATATCTACACTTCATGCATCTTCAGCATATAAAAAATATAAAGGCAGAGAATATCGTCTCAATAAGGGATTCGTCAAGTAAATATTTACAAAGATGAATTAAGAAAATTATTCCAAACAATAGATAAAAAATCGCATTCATGTCATACGTTGAGCAGAGCTTAATACAGAGATCAAATATAATTATAATATAACGTTTGGCTGTTGGGATCGAGATCTGGATCGAATTCAAAGCAACAATGAACCTATGTTTCAAAATCAGTAATCAACAAATAAACATCCAGAAGAAAATCCGCTAAATCGCTAATGCCAGAGTTAGATCCATAATGTATTAGCAGAGAACCGCCGAGCACTAAACTATTTAAGGCAGAGTTTAGAACTTGAACTTCCAGTTTGACTAACCCAAGGATCTGCGATCTACATACTATTCTGCATTTAGATATTTGCATACTAACCACCCAAGGAAGAGGAACCTAGTCGAATGGATTATCACGTTGTAATTCCAGAGGTCATCTTCCTCATTAGCTACAGCAATCAATAATATGAAGACAACAAAGTGGGAAATCTATAAATCACAACATCCAAATAAATCATCACGCCGAGGTTACATCCCAGGTCAAAATCCGTAGTAATCTACATAATATAGCTATTTCCAGGATTGAATCTCGTTTGACAGAGATCATGCCCTTCAATGTTATCAGTGGCATGGCGCATCACCTATATGAATGAGAAGAAATCCATAGAGGGGACGGTTTCAAGAGCAAGGGAACAAACCTGCAGCAATGTGCCCGCTCTGTTTCACGCAAGAGTAAAGCGCCGATTGCATAAGTAGAAGTCATTGCATCGGGAAGGAAGGTCTTTCCTCCCAAGTCATGTAATTTATGTACTAAACGAAAGAAGAAAATCCCACAACGGATAGATCGTACTGTGTTTATGTGGTTAATCAGAATCAAACTAAAAATTAAACAAGCAACCCTTTTACAAATCCGTATAGGAAACCCAGTATCAAGCAAGCACATATAGATATTGTAGATCCGAATACAATAGAAAAGGCAGGGATCAAACCTCATGTTACTTCCTATCCCTTACCAGGTGTGCTGCGCGATCCACTCAACATAGGAGTAGTTTGGAAATGTAAACAACCTGTCTCATCCTCAGCGATTTCCCCATATCACGTTCCTTCTGTTTTCGCCTTTTCCCCCCCTCGGTTTCCCCAAAGATCCGTTTTTTAATATGATCGAGAGTTCCACTTTGCTTTGGAGACTCCGCTCTACCTTGGAGATCCTCCCCGCCAAGCGGAATTGATTGACTCGTGTGTGGATTTTGGGAACGCCACGTGGTAGGTAAGGTTCTCCAACAAGAGGCTCGGCTTCTTTGAAAAATAAATTTTTTTCCTTCATTACAAATACCCTAAGATAGGTAACCTTTAAACTATAAGCCGCCTTCATTTGTGATGTAGAAAACTTCTAAAATATTACTGTAGTTTAACTAACACTTTAACAAATTAAGGCATTCATATTTATATGTATCGCATATACATACATGTATATTTTTTTTTTCTAGCCGATCTCTTATATATATATATATATATATATATATCATTTCCATGCTT
Organism: Larix kaempferi; assembly: GCA_027924585.1. Lineage (NCBI taxonomy): Eukaryota > Viridiplantae > Streptophyta > Pinopsida > Pinales > Pinaceae > Larix > Larix kaempferi. The sequence goes on along the minus strand of BSBM01000047.1, from coordinate 9,283,893 downwards.
CTTTTATCCATAGCATAACTTGCAGTTAATCTATGACATATACTACCCTTTAATAGCATGATATTTATAATATATCTATCAATTAATAAGTTAGGTTTACCAAACACTAATTTACCAATTAATAATTTGAGCTTCAATTGGCTCAAACACCCTCTAGTTGGAGTAAGATATATCTATCTATATATATATATATATATATACATTTATCATATACACGAGACCAATTTTGTATAAAATGGTTCATAGGGATCTCTTATGAGGAGTTCCTTTTAGGTTTAACTTCTAAAGTTTCTAAGTGGCCCTTTAAAGAACCTAGCTCTTCATTCAAGAGTGTGTGGCACTAGAACGATATCCGTCGTCGACTCAAGGACTACTAGCCATAAACTTCCTCAGTAATGGTTTAGTTGCGTCGTCACCTTTTAGTCTCTTAAGTTTAAATTTTATTACTTAGGGAATAATACCACATAAGCCGCAAGGCTTACCGGTGGGGTCTTGGCCTTGTGCTCCTCACCAGAAACCAGTACAATATTCATTTATATTTACATGCCACAAGGGCAGAACAAGAGGGATATTACATTCGGGATGAAGTTCTAAATAAGTAGGGGTGTATGTAGTGCCCCTAGACTTTTGTAGACATTGAGGGCACCTACTGAGTGACCCGGCCGATTGAAACATTAATTAAATAACCTTTTGACCTTATTTTTGAGTATGTGTATCTAAACTATTGAGGTAAATGAATAATTGCATGTGTTAAACGATTAGCTATGACTATGGAAAATTATGTTGATGGATAATGCTTAACGACTAGCTGTATGGTGATTATGTAATTGTCGACGAAATGTATATTTGATTATATGAATAAGAAGTTGAATAAATCATAAATGTTTAACAATACTAGATTTAGAAATCAGATGATGATTATTGAGGACAGTGCTACTAATAATTTGTTGTGAGAAGTGTGTGTAGAAACAAGTGAGACGGTTCACCAACGGACACACAAAGGAACATGAAGGGTCGTAGAGTACGGGTAAATCACACACAGGGGGAGCGACGATGATGTCAACTTCCGACAAGAATACCACGCATGAGCAGATAAGCATTGATCCGCTTTCTCAAGAGGAATGCGTGAGGGCGTATGAGGTGGGCCACGACGGAGCTGGTCACGTACGAGTTGAGGGGCGCGCATTGAGAATGGACTCACTCCCCAGCTCCATTAGTCCCTAGATAGCATGTAGACGGAGGATGGATGGTAACGATTCCTAAAATCCCTACAAAAGTTCCCGCAAGTCAAAATGGAAAGATGGTGGCAGAAGGGCCCAACGATGCGGTACCCTATCGAGAACGGAAAGAATGGACGCAAGGACTCAACGATGGGGTACCATGCCAAGGAATGGAAACCATGGATGATTGGACCCGACGAAGTGGTGCCATGTCAAGGAATAAAAAATTAAGGAACCAGGAGCCCAACGGCGCGGCACTGTGATCCTAGTGAGTTTGATTGTTAAATTAAACTGCATAAAAACTTATGAGAATAACTCTAGATTATTACTTAGCAAATGCATAAAAATAGTTTAGACATTTGCACATGAATAACTATTTTTGTTGAGCATTTAAAATAATAGAAATCATTATTTAGGAGCAAAATAGAATCCTAAGATTAGACACCTAGTCAACTAAAAGCTAGGAGTTGATTAAAATATCTGGGGGACAAACCAGAGCAAACTTAGGGGTATAGGTGCACTTCCCAGAGAAACTGACACTTGGATGGGTGAGTGTTTTAATTAAATAATTAATTAAAAATATTTAATTATGCATGAAGCGACATGTGTCGCATGAGATTTTCCTTTATAAGGAAGGCTTAGGGAATGGGTAAGGGGCCCATAATTTGGACGATTGTCGTAATTTTCGAATGCCTCAAAGACTTCCTGCTATCTAAGGGTTTGGATAAGAAATCCTGGTGGGAAGGGAAGCCTAAGCTGAATTTCTGAAATAATTGTGTGAACTCTATGGCCCGATTAGCTCGGGGGTCTGGAAGGAAGAATAATACTTCCAAAGTGGTTGGGTGGTTAACCGAGGTGTCCATTTGTGACCGTGGTGATTGGCGACGAGTTTGGAGCTGCAACAAACGAGGAGGTTCACCTTCCGATTGGAGCTACGACCATTACAGGTTCTTATTGTTCATATGATTAGTGTATTTATAATTTTTTTTATATAAGATCGTCAAGCTAATATTTTTGTAAAACTCTGATTATGTTTATCTAGTTAGATCTGAATTATTAATTCTCTGTCGAAAATAATAGAGATCTAGTTTGTTTTCTTAAATTGAATCAGATTTGTTTTATGAATTTGCATTATCTAGTAATTAGATCTGTGTTGTTCACAATCGAAATTTTATTTAAATTAGATCTGAATCATTAATCTTTTTCCTGTCGAAATTAGCTGAGATCTAGTTTATTTTCTGGAATTAAATCAGATTTGTATTATGAATTTGCATTATCTAGTAATTAGATCTGTGTTGTTCACAATCAAAATTTTATTTAAATTAGATCTGAATCATTAATCTTTTCCCTGTCGAAATTAGCTGAGATCTAGTTTATTTTCTGGAATTGAATCATATTTGTATTATGAATTTGCATTATCTAGTAATTAGATCTGTGTTGTTCACAATCGAAATTTTATTTAAATTAGATCTGAATTATTAATCTTTTTCCTGTCGAAATTAGCTGAGATCTAGTTTATTTTCTGGAATTGAATAAGATTTGTATTATGAATTTGCATTATCTAGTAATTATATCTGTGTTGTTCACAATCGAAATTTTATTTAAATTAGATCTGAATTATTAATTTTTCCTGTCAAAATTAGCTGAGATCTAGTTTATTTTCTGAAATTGAATCAATTCTATTTCCTTTTTATCTCTGTAATCTTTTGGGTGATCACTCGACGCCTTCGTTTTATAAGGGTAAATTTGGGTTGTTCCTCCCAGTATCATAAAAAGTTTTAAATATAGATCATTGCATAATGAATCCAATGGATCGGACTCCAAATTAATGGATGCATCGATCTTGCTCTGCAAAAGTATTAAAGATAGATATCTGTATAATGAATTCAATGGATCGGACTCCAAGTTAATGGATGAATCGATCTTACTCTGCAAAAGTATTAAAGATAGATATCTGTATAATGAATTCAATGGATCGGACTCCAAGTTAATGGATGAACCGATCTTACTCTGCAAAAGTATTAAAGATAGATATCTGTATAATGAATTCAATGGATCGGACTCCAAGTTAATGGATGAATCGATCTTGCTCTGCAAAAGTATTAAAGATAGATATTTGTATAATGAGTTCAATGGATCGGAATCCAAGTTAATGGATGAATCGATCTTGCTCTGCAAAAGTATTAAACAAATAGATATCTGCATAATGGATTCAATGGATCGGACTCCAAGTTAATGGATGAATCGATCTTGCTCTGCAAAAGTTTTAATTATAGATCTCTGCATAATGAATCCAAAGGGATCGAACTCCAAGTTTAAGGATGCATCGATCTTGCTTTGCAAGGGTTTGCAAAATTAGATCTCTGCACATCGAGCTTTTCCAGAAGTTCTTTCTTTTTTTTTATTTGAATTCGATAGACCTTCACCGTACAATCTACATCTCCGTGATTAATACAGCGCCCTACCTTTCATTTGTCCATCCGGATCGATCACCTAGCTGTCTAGCAGAGTATCACACTGTAAGTGCTAAGTTGACTCATCAAGAAGCCAGGTTGGTCGATAAAATCCTCCATTCAAATTACATTCCAGATTTAAATCAATAGCGATTCCTGGATAGTGAATTGATCCGATGTGATATGCAAATTTTTCCCCAATATATTCAACAGCAGCGAATTCTTTTTGACTATAAATTAAACCTGAGGTTGTGTCAAAAATTCCCCACCCTGTGGAAAGTCTGTGTCATCTAACGTTGCTAAATCACGCTGCACTCTTCGCTTCTGGTAGACAATGGAAGATCACCACTCAGTTCATGAGTCGAGCATTATTATGAGGATATGTTCTTTTTATCTATTAATTGGTACCAATGATAAAACCCAATCCATGCTATGAACTTATTATTATTTACATTTTTATTTAACTACTGATTAGAAGTCGAGAAACAAATATGGCTGCGTGTAGTTTTAGCAAAGCTTGGTTATTTGTTAAAAATAGAGATTTACACAGGTATGCATTTTCGCTTGCTCTCTTAAAAAGATAAGAATTTAATTAGATTATAATCAAGTTTTTTTTCTCTGGGAAAATGTCATAGCAAATACATTTGACAAGATTATTTAATTGCTTGTCTCAAACCATTCGTTAAGTTTACTGCCGGTAATTACTCTTTATAGACGATCAGATTTCTTTTTTTTTATAACAATATTCAGCTACAGGTCATGATCATATGTAAATATGTATAAGTTGATCTCATTTAAACCCTGCCATACTTTAATCCCAATAGGTATCATTAAAAATGGAAGGATTAAAGCTATAAGGTAATTGATTAAAGTTATAATGATTCGTTCTAGGAAAATATATAATTTGCAATTCATAAAGTTATGTTTTCCATTGATAAATATTTATTTTGAATAAAGTTATGTTTTCCATTCTTAAATATTTATTTTTAAATAAAGTTATGTTTTCCATTCATAAATATTCGTTGTAAGGAAAGTTATATTTGTGATACTTAAATAATTGTTGTAAGGAAATTATGTGTGATTTTCCATGATGGTAGTTATTGCCTTGAAAATAAATATATGATTACTGTGTAGGAATAAGGGAAGAGGAAACATAAAGCTATAAGGTAATTGATTAAAGTTATAATGATTCGTTCTAGGAAAATATATAATTTGCAATTCATAAAGTTATGTTTTCCATTCATAAATATTTATTTTGAATAAAGTTATGTTTTCCATTCTTAAATATTTATTTTTAAATAAAGTTATGTTTTCCATTCATAAATATTCGTTGTAAGGAAAGTTATATTTGTAATACTTAAATAATTGTTGTAAGGAAATTATGTGTGATTTTCCATGATGGTAGTTATTGCCTTGAAAGAAATATATGATTATTGTGTAGGCATAAGGGAAGAGGAAACATAACTATCTAAGTATAGTTGCTTTGATGTTGAGGGTTTATGGTACATCTAGATCTTTGCATAAAGTTACAAAAGGAGAATAAAATATGTGATTGTATAATTGAAGGTATTAGTGATAATGAAATAACGGGACTTTTAAAGAACTATTGCATTCATTTGAGAAATGGTAAGATGCTTGAAGGAAATTATGAGGAAACAACGCCTAGGTTACCTAATATATATTTTATTGTTTAACATAGTTAGGGAGTGGAATGATTTAGATTGTCAAGTCTTCTTGTAAAATAAAAAATAAGAAAAATCTACTTGTTCAACTTGACAGGTCTTACAATATAATACACATGTCTCCATCCCATATCAAGTCAACCGTATAGGTAAATCTGAACGTTGCTTTATATTATATGTACTTGGATAATGTTTTCAAAAATGGCATGCCATGGCCATAATACAAAACTGTGGATCATACTATACATCTGTGTGTACATACAAACAAAACGGTACATGTATGTATTCCCACTATACATGGATTCTATATGTACCCCCCCTATACATGATTTCTATTTATCCCCCTTTTCATTTCCAATGTCAGTGTCTAATGAGAAGTCTATCTTTCTTTTGTGGCTGCTCGATGGCATTTCCTATCGATTCGCAAGAGGACGCATTCTCAATATCGGAGACCGCACACGAACCAAAATTTGTAAGTTAGTTTATCAAGCTATAAAAATAAATACAACTCTATGTACATTTACTCAAATTCCAAGCAAATATAACATTTTTACTTACCATGCGTGTGTAAGTCCTCGGCACTGAAACTGCATGTACATGGGTGGGGGGGCATGCAGGGTCATCAGTAGCCCCAATTGGGTGCTATTCAGGCACCACTAGCTGGGGAGATGCTTGCATAAAGTAAAATACATGTCAATGTCAACAAATACAAAGAAAACAAGACATATATATACTACATGGACGGACAATGACTCTTTCAAAGAAAGCGAGACATACACGTACCTGGGGGGGGCAGAGGTGGGTCACCAACAACCTCGGTTGGGTTCTCTTCAGGCACCACTATCTCAGTAGATTCCTGCATAAAGTAACATACATGTCAATGTCAAAAAATACAAAGAAAACAATACATATATACTACATGGATGGACAATGACTCTTTCAAAGAAAGCGAGACATACACGTACCTGGTGGGGGCAGAGGTGGGTCGCCAACAACCTCGGTTGGGTGCTCTTTAGGAACCACTTGCTCAGTAGATGCCTGCATAAAGTAACATGCATGTCAATGTCAGCAAATACAAAGAAAACAAGACATATATACTACATGGACGGAAAATGACTCTTTCAAAGAAAGCGAGACATTCACGTACCTAGGGGTGGCAGAGGTGGGTCACCAACAACCTCAATTGGGTGCTCTTCAGGCACCATTGCATCACTAGATGCCTGCACATAAAGTAACATATGGACCAATGTCAGCAAATACAAAGAAAATGAGACTATATATAATATGTATGGGCGTACAAGACCTTTTCAAAGAAAGAGAGACATGTACACACGTACCTGGGGGGGGAGAGGTGGGTCACCAACAACGTCTATTTGGTGCTCTTCAAGCACCACTTCATCACTAGATGCCTGCATAAAGTAACAAATGGACCAATGTCAGCAAATACAAAGAAAATGAGACTGTATATATACTATGTATGGACGTACAATGACCTTTTCAAAGAAAGAGAGAGATACACGTACCTGCGGGGGGGGGAGAGGTGGGTCACCAACAACGTAGATTGGGTGCTCTTCAAGCACCATTGCATCACTAGATGCCTGCATAAGTTAACTTATAGGTCAATGTCAGCAAATACAAAGAGAACAAGACTGTATATATACTACATGGACGGACAATGACTTTTTCAAAGAAAGCAAGACATGTAAACATACCTGGGGGGGAGGAAGAGGGTCACCGGTGGGTGGAATAAATGACAGTGGCCTAAATAGACGGTCAAACACAACCTGGTAACCATGCTATGTAACAAAACATAAAGATACAATTATAAAATTTCTAATAATTAAATGCATACATCTTTCAAATCATTAAAAGCATGTAATTAAAAGAATACCTGACTTTGGGAATCTTCCTCTACATGGGAGGGAGCGACCTCGGATTCCACAAACTCATCGTACCCACCCTGCATAAAACATATTGTATCGAGTTTAAGACGTATTGAATGTTGCAATCTCTAAATTATAAATATGTAAATCACTCGATGACAAATTAAAAAGTAAAGTTCTTACAGCTAATGGTGAAGCACCAAAATCATATGCAGCATTGACCGCTGCATCAATGACATTAGCATCAACGACCGGATTATGTGGATCTGGGGTGTCATTGGACACCAGCTGTATATTTGTTTACGTAAATTGTCAGATAATTATTTAAATAGAAATAAATTACGAAACAATTGAAAACTGTGATATAAAACAAAATATATATACTATGTAAAGAATGAATTTTACTTACATATCAGAGTAATCCATCACCGCGGAACTCTAAAGCAGGCCCATAGCATATGCTTCGACACGATGTGCAAGGGTGTGGAATAACTCGATGCTCTGAAGACTCCATGTCACCGGTGTGATGTGTAGCTCTGGTTTGGTCTGGGGACATAAAAGGTGGATCCTGATTGTGATATGGTACAACCCCAGATGAGCCATCCTCGGAAGTTCCAAACCCTTGGCCTACATTGCCTTCGATGGCAGTCCCATGTCAAAGTAATGTATCAGCCAAATCGAATAAGGCCTCCTGCGTATCATCAAGAACAGGACCTGTTGGAGGATAGAGCCGAGGGGGGTTTGGTGTGCGTGGAGGGCATTGCACACGGTTAGGATCGGTCCTAACCCCTTCTCTATATTGGGGTATCCCATGACCTACACCCTAGAGCTCTACAATGTCAAAATAGTTCACATGTTTCCCCATGATAAATTCTGCATACAGCTTCCTAAGGAAATAAAATGGGATGTCTCTATTCCCGTGAGGGTCTTCATCGAAGACCATGTACCAGCGATCCATCCAATTGGATTTAATATTTGGTTCCATGCACCAATCTCTGGAAATGTGTGGTCGAATGCTAGGTGGAACCAATCTGGTGCTAAGGTCTTGGAATAACGAAAACAATTGGTCTTTGGTTATCTTTAGTTTTTTGAAATCTTTGTAGCTCAACCTAGTGGAATAGTATTGCCTCTAGGAATCTTTGTACGAGCTAATGTTGTACAGTGCTCCCTGGGCATTGGAAATTCTATTTCTTATGGAGTCTAATGCCTCAGCTAATGATTGTCTTAAATGTCCCCGCCCTAAAGAGTGATCTAAGGCGCCTCAATGAACCCAAACGAGCCAGAATCTCTGAATTACGGTCGTGTTCCTCCTTGGTGTGTGGGTTTGTGTCTAGATTTTGGTTTAGGTTTGGATTTGGGTTTGGGTTTGGGTTTGGGTTTAGGTTTGGATTTTGGTTTGGGTTTGGGTTTGGGTTTGTGTTTGGGTTTGTGCTCTTTGTTAAGAATAAAACAACAATTTTAAAATTTAATTAATAAATTTCATTGTTTGTTTTTTAATACATGTAACAAATTTTATTAAATTGGTTTTAAAAAAAACAAAAACTAGCAGAGTATCGCCCTACCTTTCATTTGTCCATCCGGATCGATCACCTACCTGTCTAGCAGAGTATCACGCTGTAAGTGCCGAGTTGACTCATCAAGAAGCCAGGTTGGTCGATAAAATCCTCCATTCAAATTACATTCCAGATTTAAATCAATAGCGATTCCTGGATGGTGAATTGATCGGATGTGATATGGAAAGTTTTCCCCAATATATTCAACAACATCGAATTCTTTTTGACTATAAATTAAACCTGAGGTTGTGTCAAAAATTCCCCACCCTGTGGAAAGTCTGTGTCATCTAAGGTTGCTAAATCATGTTGCACTCTTCGCTTCTGGTAGACAATGGAAGATCACCACTCAGTTCATGAGTCGAGCGTTATTCTGAGGATATGTTCTTTTTATCTATTAATTGGTACCAATGATAAAACCCAATCCATGCTATGAACTTATTATTATTTACATTTTTATTTAACTACTGATTAGAAGTCGAGAAACAAATATGGCTGCGTGTAGTTTTAGCAAAGCATGGTTATTTGTTAAAAATAGAGATTTACTCAGGTATGCATTTTCGCTTGCTCTCTTAAAAAGATAAGAATTTAATTATATTATAATCAAGTTTGTTTTCTTTGGGAAAATGTCATAGCAAATACATTTGACAAGATTATTTAATTGCTTGTCTCAAACCATTCGTTAAGTTTACTACCGATAATCACTCTTTATAGACGATCATATTTCTTTTTTTTTATAACAATATTCAGCTACAGGTCGTGATAAAATGTAAATATGTATAAGTTGATCTCATTTAAACCCTGCCATACTTTAATCCCAATAGGTATCATTAAAAATGGAAGGATTAAAGCTATAAGGTAATTGATTAAAGTTATAATGATTCGTCCTAGGAAAATACATAATTTGCAATTCATAAAGTTATGTTTTCCATTCATAAATATTTATTTTGAATAAAGTTATGTTTTCCATTCTTAAATATTTATTTTTAAATAAAGTTATGTTTTCCATTCATAAATATTCGTTGTAAGGAAAGTTATATTTGTAATACTTAAATAATTGTTGTAAGGAAATTATGTGTGATTTTCCATGATGGTAGTTATTGCCTTGAAAATAAATATATGATTACTGTGTAGGCATAAGGGAAGAGGAAACATAAAGCTATAAGGTAATTGATTAAAGTTATAATGATTCGTCCTAGGAAAATATATAATTTGCAATTCATAAAGTTATGTTTTCCATTCATAAATATTTATTTTGAATAAAGTTATGTTTTCCATTCTTAAATATTTATTTTTAAATAAAGTTATGTTTTCCATTCATAAATATTCATTGTAAGGAAAGTTATATTTGTAATACTTAAATAATTGTTGTAAGGAAATTATGTGTGATTTTCCATGATGGTAGTTATTGCCTTGAAAATAAATATATGATTACTGTGTAGGCATAAGGGAAGAGGAAACATAACTGTCTAAGTATAGTTGCTTCGATGTTGAGGGTTTATGGTACATCTAGATCTTTGCATAAAGTTACAAATGGAGAATAAAATATGTGATTGCATAATTGAAGGTATTAGTGATAATGAAATAACGAGACTTTTAAAGAACTATTGCATTCATTTGAGAAACGGTAAGATGCTTGAAGGAAATTATGAGGAAACAACGCTTAGGTTACCTAATATATATTTTATTGTTTAACATAGTTAGGGAGTGGAATGATTTAGATTGTCAAGTCTTCGTGTAAAAAAAAAAAAAAAAAAAAAATCTACTTGTTCAACTTGACAGGTCTTACATTTGGTATCAGAGCAAGGACTACGAACAGTACAAGAGTACGAAATCCGTTTTATGGAGTTACTAAGGTATGCACCCCATGTTGCCACGGAGAAATTAAAGGTCAATAAGTTCATCTACGGATTAAACCCAGTCATCCGGGACAAGGTTCGTATTTTGACACCTTCTACTCTGCACGATGCAGTCCAGAAGGCCCTCATAGCAGAAGAAGAGCTTCCCGGCAAGATACTGTAGAATAAGAAATTTATGAGTACAGACCGAGGGAGTCAACCTTCGCATGCACCCAAACATAAGTATGGGAATAAGAATTTTGGAAGCAGACCTTTCAACGGAGGGTCTAGCAGAGATGACAGAAAACCATACCGACCGCCACCACGGAATGACCATGCAAAGCCTTTTGCAAAACCGACATAGTTTGGACCAAGAAGAAATGATGCACCTGCTAGAAACAAAACAAGAGGGCCCAAAGCAGGATGTTGGAGGTGTGGGGGACCACACTTCCAGAGCGAATGTCCTCAGTAGGACCGGGGAAACCAAAGAGCCCAAGCACCGCGACAAACTACCGCAGCCGATTTAGGACGAGTGCATCGTATACACGCTACCGTCAACAACCGCCAAGCTGAACATCAGTCCACCGTCCTTGAGACTACTGGTAAGATACATGGTAATGTGTTTTCCTTGCTTTAGACTCTGGCGCTACTGAAATTTTTATTTCCTTAAAAGTTGTAGAAAATAATAAAATGATGGCAATAAGTCAAGATGATTTCGACACTGTCGAGATGGCATCTGGTAGTGTCCAGAGTGTGGGTCTTAAGGTAGAGAACTGTGAAGTCCACCTAGGAGTATGTTCTTCTATAATATCCTTTTATGTTACGGAATTGGGTACATGCGATCTAATCCTGGGGATGGATTGGCTAGAAGCACACTTGGCGGTGATGGATTTCCGAAGTAAGGAACTAACTTTCATCGACGATGAAGGTTACAAGAGGATGTTAACTGGGAAGAAAAAGAAAGTTCCCTTGAGAATGATATCGGCTATGCAGTTGAAGAAGAGCATGAGAAAAGGGTGTCAATTGTATGCGGTGATTGCATTGAACAAGGAAGGAGATAAGGTAGAAGTAATTAACCACCCCTTGTTCTCAGAATTCATGGACGTGTTTCCTGATGCATTACCCAGATTACCGCAACAGCGTGAACTGGATTTCACTATAGAACTAAAACCTGGAACCGAGCCCATAGCTAGGACTCCTTACCGAATGTCTGTACCAGAATTGAAGGAATTGCAAATTCAACTACAAGAGTTGTTAGATTTAGGACTGATCAGACCTAGTGTGTCTCCTTGGGGAGCACCTGTTATTTTTGTGAAGAAGAAGGGTGGGTCTTGGCGCTTGTGCATTGACTACCGTCAATTGAACAAGGCGACCGTAAGAAATCAGTATCCCCTACCAAGAATAGATGACCTCTTTGACCAGATGAAGGGTGCGACGGTATTCTCAAAAATCGACCTAAGGTCGGGATACCACCAGTTGAGGATCAAGGATGAAGATATTCCCAAGACAACGTTTAAAACTAGATTTGGACACTACCAATTTGTCGTAGTACCTTTTGGCTTAACAAATGCACCCAGTGTATTTATGAACCTGATGAACGGTGTGTTTCGGAAACACCTTGACAATTTTGTGCAGGTGTTCTTAGACGACATTCTGATTTATTCAAGAACACCGAAAGAACATGAGGAACACCTGAGGATAGTCTTAAAATGTTTAAGATAAAATCACCTTTATGGAAAATTATGAAAGTGTTCGTTCTTCCAGAAGGAGATTCATTATCTTGGACACATCATATCTGGTGAAGGGATAGCTGTAGATCCAGCCAAGATTTAAGCCATTTGGGACTGGCCGGCACCCACAAACATACATGAGGTACGAAGCTTTATGGGGCTTGCTGGGTATTATAGATGTTTTGTGGAAGGCTTCTCTAGAATAGCGGGACCTATTACTGAATTGCAAAAGAAGAACCGTCCTTTCATTTGGACGGAGAAATGTGAAGAGGCCTTTGTTAAATTAAAAGAATTACTGACTACGGCACCAATCTTAAGAGTTCCCGATATGGATAAAGATTTCCTGGTGTGCACGGATGCTTCAAAGGATGGTATTGGTTGTGTATTGATGCAAGATGGAAGAGTAATTACGTACACGTCCAGAAGACTTAGGCCACATGAAGAGAACTATGCGACCCATGATATGGAGATGACTGCAGTGATGCATGCTTTGAGGTTATGGAGACACTATCTGGTAGGGAGAAAGTTTGAATTAAAGACTGACCATTGTGGGTTACAACACATCTTCACTCAAAGCGACCTTAATGCAAGACAAAGAAGATGGTCGGAAGTACTCAGTGAGTACGACTTCGACATAACTTATGTGAAAGGGACCTTAAACAAAGTGGCAGGTGCACTTAGTCGTAGACCTAGGATATTCTTTGTCATACCATTAAATACCAACTTAAGAGAAAAGATCTTGACACTACAAGAGAAGGACAAATGGTATAATGAAGTAAAAGCTGAGTTGGAGAATGAACATATGAGGATACCCAAGTTTGAATGGTACTCTTTGTTCATGGATGGTTTATTACGGTATAACCGTCGCATGTATGTTCCTGATAATGAAGAAATTCGAGGTTTAATACTCTCTGAGGCTCACCGAGCCGTCTATAGATCACATCCTGGAATAAAAAAGATGTACGCAGATTTGAAACCTTTATTCTTTCGGCATGGCATGAAGAGGGATGTGGTAAGTTTTGTGGCGAAGTGTATGGAGTGCCAGATGGTAAAGGCGGAACATCGACACCCAACCGGATTACTGCAACCACATGTAATCCCAGAATCAAAATGGGAGGTTATTTCTATGGATTTTATAGTTGGGTTGCCCTTCACCAACATGAGACACGACACAAATTTTGTGGTCGTTGACACTCTTATCAAGAGTGTGCATTTCCTGCCGATTAAGAACACGCATCAAGCTCCGGAGATAGCCCGAGATTTCATTAATGAAGTAGTAAGACTACATGGAATTCCGAAGAAAATTATTTCTGATAGAGGATCAGCATTTACGGGAAGGTTTTGGACAAGCTTTCAAGAAGCTCTTGGGACTCAACTTAACTTTAGTACCACCTACCACCCTAAAACGGACGGACAAACGAAAAGAGTGAACCAAGTATTGGAGGACATGCTAAGAATGTATGTAATGGATCAACAAAAGAAGTGGGAAGAATATCTACCCTTGGTAGAATTTGCATAATACAACAGTTATCAGAGTTCTATTCAGATGGATCCTTTTGAATTTCTCTATGGGAGACCTTGTAGGACTCCCATAAGTTGCGATATACTAGAGGATAGGACATTACTTGGTCCTGAGGTAATACAAGAGATGGAAGAACAGATGGTCACGATTCGTGCTCGACTAAAGGAAGCACAGGATCACCAGAAGAGCTATGCGGATGCACACAGGACTGATCGTAACTACGAAATTGGGGATAGGGTATTTCTACGGGTAAAACCACAGAAGAGTTCTATAAAGTTTGGAAAGGGAGCCAAGTTGTCACCTAGGTTTGTAGGACCCTTTAGAATTTCAAAACGGATAGGACCGGTTGCCTATCGTCTTGACTTGCTGTCATCATTAAGTAGAATTCATAATGTTTTTCATATTTCTGTATTGCGCCACTATGTTCGCGATACTTCACATATCATTGAATTGAGTAATGTGCAGATAACGGACGACGCGGCCGTGATGGCCAAACCGATACGGATTTTAGACCACTGAATGCGGTAGCTTAGGCACCGTGTGTTTGATCAAGTCAAAGTACAGTGGGACAGCTATAGTCCAAGCTCTGTGACTTGGGAGGATGCAACTGAGATGCGTCGTAGTTTTCCATTTTTATTCTGAACTTCGGGATGAAGTTCTAAATAAGTAGGGGTGTATGTAGTGCCCCTAGACTTTTGTAGACATTGAGGGCACCTACTGAGTGACCCGGCCGATTGAAATATTAATTAAATAACCTTTTGACCTTATTTTTGAGTATGTGTATCTAAACTATTGAGGTAAATGAATAATTGCATATGTTAAACGATTAGCTATGACTATGGAAAATTATGTTGATGGATAATGCTTAACGACTAGCTGTATGGTGATTATGTAATTGTCGACGAACTATATATTTGATTAGATGAATAAGAAGTTGAATAAATCATAAATGTTTAACAATACTAGATTTAGAAATCAGATGATGATTATTGAGGACAGTGCTACTAATAATTTGTTTTGAGAAGTGTGTGTAGAAACAAGTGAGACGGTTCACCAACGGACACACAAAGGAACATGAAGGGTCGTAGAGTATGGGTAAATCACACACAGGGGGAGCGACGACGATGTCAACTTTCGACAAGAATACCACGCATGAGCAGATAAGCATTGATCTGCTTGCTCAAGAGGAATCCGTGAGGGCGTACAAGGTGGGCCACGATGGAGCTAGTCACGTACGAGTTGAGGGGCGCGTAGTGAGAACGGACTCACTCCTCAGCTCCATTAGTCCCTATATAGCATGTAGACGGAGGATGGTTGGTAACGATTCCTAAAATCCCTACAAAAGTTTCCGCAAGTCAAAACGGAAAGATGGTGGTAGAAGGGCCCAACGATGCGGTACCCTATCGAGAACAAAAACAATGGACGCAAGGACCCAACGATGCGGTACCATGCCAAGGAATGGAAACCATGGATGATTGGACCCGACGAAGTGGTGCCATGCCAGGGAATTAAAAATTAAGGAACCAGGAGCCCAACAGCGTGGCACCGTGATCCTAGTGAGTTTGATTGTTAAATTAAACTGCATAAAAAATTATGAGAATAACTCTAGATTATTACTTAGCAAATGCATAATAATAGTTTAGACATTTGCACATGAATAGTTATTTTTGTTGAGCATTTAAAATAATAGAAATCATTATTTAGGAGCAAAATAGAATCCTAAGATTAGACACCTAGTCAACTAAAAGCTAGGAGTTGATTAAAATATCTGGGGGACAAACTAGAGCAAACTTAGGGGTGTAGGTGCACTTCCCCGAGAAACTGACACTTGGATGGGTGAGTGTTTTAATTAAATAATTAATTAAAAATATTTAATTATGCATGAAGCGACATGTGTCGCATGAGATTTTCCTTTATAAGGAAGGCTTAGGGAATGGGTAAGGGGCCCATAATTTGGACGATTGTCGTAATTTTTGAATGCCTCAAAGACTTCCTGCTATCTAAGGGTTTGGAAAAGAAATCCTGGTGGGAAGGGAAGCCCAAGCTGAATTTCTGAAATACTTGTGTGAACTCTATGGCCCGATTAGCTCGGGGGTCTAGAAGGAAGAAGAGTACTTCCAGAGTGGTTGGGTGGTTAACTGAGGTGTCTGTCTGTGACCGTGGTGATTGGCGACGAGTTTGGAGTTGCAAAAAATGAGGAGGTTCACCTTCCGATTGGAGCTACGACCATTACTTGTTCTTATTGTTCATATGATTAGTGTACTTATAATTTTTTTATATAAGATCGTCAAGCTAAGATTTTTGTAAAACTCTGATTATGTTTTATCTAGTTAGAACTGAATTATTAATTCTCTGTCGAAAATAATAGAGATCTAGTTTGTTTTCTTAAATTGAATCAGATTTGTTTTATGAATTTGCATTATCTAGTAATTAGAACTGTGTTGTTCACAATCGAAATTTTATTTAAATTAGATCTGAATCATTAAAATTTTTCCTGTCGAAATTAGCTGAGATCTAGTTTATTTTCTGGAATTGAATCAGATTTGTATTATGAATTTGCATTATCTAGTAATTAGATCTGTGTTGTTCACAATCGAAATTTTATTTAAATTAGATCTAAATCATTAATCTTTTCCCTGTCGAAATTAGCTGAGATCTAGTTTATTTTCTTGAATTGAATCAGATTTGTATTATGAATTTGCATTATCTAGTAATTAGATCTGTGTTGTTCACAATCGAAATTTTATTTAAATTAGATCTGAATTATTAATCTTTTTCCTATCGAAATTAGCTGAGATCTAGTTTATTTTCTGGAATTGAATAAGATTTGTATTATGAATTTGCATTATCTAGTAATTATATCTGTGTTGTTCACAATCGAAATTTTATTTAAATTAGATCTGAATTATTAATTTTTCCTGTCAAAATTATCTGAGATCTAGTTTATTTTCTGAAATTGAATCAATTCTATTTCCTTTTTATCTCTGTAATCTTTTGCGTGATCACTCGACGCCTTCATTTTATAAGGGTAAATTTGGGTTGTAAGGAAATTATGTGTGATTTTCCATGATGGTAGTTATTGCCTTGAAATAAATATATGATTAATGTGTAGGCATAAGGGAAGAGGAAACATAACTGTCTAAGTATAGTTGCTTCGATGTTGAGGGTTTATGGTACATCTAGATCTTTGCATAAAGTTACAAATGGAGAATAAAATATGTGATTGTATAATTGAAGGTATTAGTGATAATGAAATAACGGGACTTTTAAAGAATTATTGCATTCATTTGAGAAACTGTAAGATGCTTGAAGGAAATTATGAGGAAACAACGCTTAGGTTACCTAATATATATTTTATTGTTTAACATAGTTAGGGAGTGGAATGATTTAGATTGTCAAGTCTTCTTGTAAAAAAAAAAAAAAAAAAAAAAATCTACTTGGTCAACTTGACAGGTCTTACAATATAATACACATGTCTCCATCCCATATCAAGTCAACCGTATAGGTAAATCTGAACGTTGCTTTATATTATATGTACATGCATAATGTTTTCAAAAATGCCATGCCATGGCCATAATACAAAATTGTGGATCATACTATACATCTGTGTGTACATACAAACAAAACGGTACATGTATGTATTCCCCCTATACATGGATTCTATATGTACCCCCCCTATACATGATTTCTATTTATACCCGTTTTCATTGCCAATGTCAGTGGCTAATGAGAAGTCTATCTTTCTTTTCCAGCTACTCGATGGCATTTCCTAACGATTCGCAAGAGGACGCATTCTCAATATTGGAGACCGCACACAAACCAAAATTTGTAAGTTAGTTTACCAAGCTATAAAAATAAATACAACTCTATGTACATTTGCTCAAATTCCAAGCAAATATAACATTTTTACTTACCATGCGTGTGTAAGTCCTCGGCACTGAAACTGTATGTACATGGGTGGGGGGGCATGCAGGGTCATCAGTGGCCCCAATTGGGTGCTATTCAGGCACCACTAGCTCAGGAGATGCTTGCATAAAGTAAAATACATGTCAATGTCAACATATACAAAGAAAACAAGACATATATATACTACATGGACGGACAATGACTCTTTCAAAGAAAGCGAGACATACACGTACCTGGGGGGGGCAGAGGTGGGTCACCAACAACCTCGGTTGGGTGCTCTTCAGGCACCACTATCTCAGTAGATGCCTGCATAAAGTAACATACATGTCAATGTCAACAAATACAAAGAAAACAAGACATATATACTACATGGATGGACAATGACTCTTTCAAAGAAAGCGAGACATACACGTACCTGGGGGGGGCAGAGGTGGGTCGCCAACAACCTCGGTTGGGTGCTCTTTAGGAACCACTAGCTCAGTAGATGCCTGCATAAAGTAACATGCATGTCAATGTCAGCAAATACAAAGAAAACAAGACATATATACTACATGGACGGAAAATGACTCTTTCAAAGAAAGCGAGACATTCACGTACCTAGGGGTGGCAGAGGTGGGTCACCAACAACCTCGGTTGGTTTCTCTTCAGGCACCATTGCATCACTAGATGCCTGCACATAAAGTAACATATGGACCAATGTCAGCAAATACAAAGAAAATGATACTATATATAATATGTATGGACGTACAATGACCTTTTCAAAGAAAGAGAGACATGTACACACGTACCTGGGGGGGGAGAGGTGGGTCACCAACAACGTCGATTTGGTGCTCTTCAAGCACCACTGCATCACTAGATGCCTGCATAAAGTAACAGATGGACCAATGTCAGCAAATACAAAGAAAATGAGACTGTATATATACTATGTATGGACGTACAATGACCTTTTCAAAGAAAGAGAGACATACACGTACCTGCGGGGGGGGAGAGGTGAGTTACCAACAACGTCGATTGGGTGCTCTTCAAGCACCATTGCATCACTAGATGCCTGCATAAGTTAACTTATAGGTCAATGTCAACAAATACAAAGAGAACAAGACTGTATATATACTACATGGATGGACAATGACTTTTTCAAAGAAAGCAAGACATGTAAACGTACCTGGGGGGGAGGAAGAGGGTCACCGGTGGGTGGAATAAATGACAGTGGCCTAAATAGACGGTCAAACACAACCTGGTAACCATGCTAAGTAACAAAACATAAAGATACAATTATAAAATTTCTAATAATTAAATGCATACATGTTTCAAATCATTAAAAGCATATAATTAAAAGCATGTAATTAAAAGAATACCTGAGTTTGGGAATCTTCCTCTACATGGGAGGGACCGACCTCGGATTCCACAAACTCATCGTACCCACCCTGCATAAAACATATTGTATCGAGTTTAAGACGTATTGAATGTTGCAATCTCTAAATTATAAATATGTAAATCACTCGATGACAAATTAAAAAGTAAAGTTCTTACAGCTAATGGTGAAGCACCAAAATCATATGCAGCATTGACTGCTGCATCAATGACCGGATTATGTGGATCTGGGGTGTCATTG
Organism: Larix kaempferi; assembly: GCA_027924585.1. Lineage (NCBI taxonomy): Eukaryota > Viridiplantae > Streptophyta > Pinopsida > Pinales > Pinaceae > Larix > Larix kaempferi. The sequence goes on along the minus strand of BSBM01000047.1, from coordinate 9,264,497 downwards.
GACACCAGCTGTATATTTGTTTACGTAAATTGTCAGATAATTATTTAAATAGAAATAAATTACGAAAAAATTGAAAACTGTGATATAAAACAAAATATATATACTATGTAAAGAATGAATTTTACTTACACATGAGAGTAATCCATCACCCCGAAACTCTAAAGCAGGCCCATAGCATATGCTTCGACACGATGTGCAAGGGTGTGGAATAAATCGATGCTCTGAAGACTCCATGTCACCGGTGTGATGTGTAGCTCTGGTTTGGTCTGGGGACCTAAAAGGTGGATCCTGATTGTGAGATGGTACAACCCCAGATGGGCCATCTTCGGAATTTCGAATGTTTCCCCATGATAAATTCTGCATACAGCTTCCTAAGGAAATAAAATGGGATGTCTCTATTCCCGTGAGGGTCTTCATTGAAGACCATGTACCAACGATCCATCCAATTGGATTTAATATTTGGTTCCATGCACCAATCTCTGGAAATGTGTGGTCGACTGCTGGGTGGAACCAATCTGGTGCTAAGGTCTTGGAATAATGAAAACAATTGGTCTTTGGTTATCTTTAGTTTTTTGACATCTTTGTAGCTCAACCTAGTGGAATAGTATTGCCTCTAGGAATCTCTGTACGAGATAATGTTGTACAGTGCTCCCTGGGCATTGGAAATTCTATTTTTTATGGATTCTAATGCCTCAGCTAATGATTGTCTTAAGTGGCCCCGCCCTAAAGAGTGATCTAAGGTGCCTCAATGAACCCAAACGAGCCAGAATCTCTGAATTATGGTCGTGTTCCTCCTTGGTGTGTGGGTTTGTGTCTGGATTTTGGTTTGGGTTTGGATTTGGGTTTGGGTTTGGGTTTGGGTTTAGGTTTGGATTTTGGTTTGGGTTTGGGTTTGGGTTTGTGTTTGGGTTTGTGCTCTTTGTTAAGAATAAAACAACAATTTTAAAATTTAATTAATAAATTTCATTGTTTGTTTTTTAATACATGTAACAAATTTTATTAAATTGGTTTAAAAAAAAACAAAAACTAGCAGAGTATCGCCCTACCTTTCATTTGTCCATCTGGATCGATCACCTACCTGTCTAGCAGAGTATCACGCTGTAAGTGCTGAGTTGACTCATCAAGAAGCCAGGTCGGTCGATAAAATCCTCCATTCAAATTACATTCCAGATTAAAATCAATAGCGATTCCTGGACGGTGAATTGATCCGATGTGATATGCAAAGTTTTCCCCAATATATTCAACAACAGGGAATTCTTTTTGAGTATAAATTAAACCTGAGGTTGTGTCAAAAATTCCCCACCCTGTGGAAAGTCTGTGTCATCTAAGGTTGCTAAATCACGCTGCACTCTTCGCTTCTGGTAGACAATGGAAGATCACCACTCAGTTCATGAGTCGAGCATTATTCTGAGGATATGTTCTTTTTATCTATTAATTGGTACCAATGATAAAACCCAATCCATGCTATGAACTTATTATTATTTACATTTTTATTTAACTACTGATTAGAAGTCGAGAAACAAATATGGCTGCGTGTAGTTTTAGCAAAGCATGGTTATTTGTTAAAAATAGAGATTTACTCAGGTATGCATTTTCGCTTGCTCTCTTAAAAAGATAAGAATTTAATTATATTATAATCAAGTTTTTTTCTTTGGGAAAATGTCATAGCAAATACATTTGACAAGATTATTTAATTGCTTGTCTCAAACCATTCGTTAAGTTTACTGCCGGTAATTACTCTTTATAGATGATCAGATTTCTTTTTTTTTATAACAATATTCAGCTACAGGTCGTGATCATATGTAAATATGTATAAGTTGATCTCATTTAAACCCTGCCATACTTTAATCCCAATAGGTATCATTAAAAATGGAAGGATTAAAGCTATAAGGTAATTGATTAAAGTTATAATGATTCGTCCTAGGAAAATATATAATTTGAAATTCATAAAGTTATGTTTTCCATTCATAAATATTTATTTTGAATAAAGTTATGTTTTCCATTCTTAAATATTTACTTTTAAATAAAGTTATGTTTTCCATTCATAAATATTCGTTGTAAGGAAAGTTATATTTGTAATACTTAAATAATTGTTGTAAGGAAATTATGTGTGATTTTCCATGATGGTAGTTATTGCCTTGAAAATAAATATATGATTACTGTGTAGGCATAAGGGAAGAGGAAACATAAAGCTATAAGGTAATTGATTAAAGTTATAATGATTCATTCTAGGAAAATATATAATTTGCAATTCATAAAGTTATGTTTCCCATTCATAAATATTCGTTGTAAGGAAAGTTATATTTGTAATACTTAAATAATTGTTGTAAGGAAATTATGTGTGATTTTCCATGATGGTAGTTATTGCCTTGGAAATAAATATATGATTACTGTGTAGGCATAAGGGAAGAGGAAACATAACTGTCTAAGTATAGTTGCTTCAATGTTGAGGGTTTATGGTACATCCAGATCTTTGCATAAAGTTACAAATGGAGAATAAAATATGTGATTGTATAATTGAAGGTATTAGTGATAATGAAATAACGAGACTTTTAAAGAACTATTGCATTGATTTGAGAAACGGTAAGATGATTGAAGGAAATTATGAGGAAACAACGCTTAGGTTACCTAATATATATTTTATTGTTTAACATAGTTAGGGAGTGGAATGATTTAGATTGTCAAGTCTTCGTGTAAAAAAAAAAAAAAAAAAAAAATCTACTTGTTCAACTTGACAAGTCTTACATTTGGTATGAGAGCAAGGTCAAACTTAGTTCGGACCTAGACAATTCCGCGCGAAACAATATATGATGCTTAGTTGACTAATAAATTTTATTTTACATTTGAACAGACTTCGTCATGGATCAAAGAACTTTCCAGGGTAGAGCCGGAAGGGGACGAGGACGAGCTGCACGCCCGTCAACCCCAACAGCCCCTGTGGATAATCCTCCGAGAGATGAGGAAACCATTAACCTACCTGCGGACGAGGTCATGACAATGATGAGAAAATACCACAGAATGACAGAAGCATTGATGACACGACTTGACCGCGAGAACGTTGTTTCTCAAGTCATTGCAGTACCGCAGGCGCCACCTCCGGTCAACATACACCGAGAGTTAGAAAAGGTGAAGTTTCCTAAATTTTTGGGTTCCACTGAGGGGACCGCCGCAGAGGCATGGCTAGAAAACATGGCCATGTGTTTTTCTTTGAGAGACTACACGTCTAACATGAAGGTACGGATGGCAATACTACAACTGAAGGGGGAATACCTTCTTTGGTGGAAGACCTTGTGACCTCAGTTAGGTCTAGAGCTTGAGGAGATATCTTGGAAATTGTTCGAAGAACATTTCCGTCAGCATTACCTATCAGACGAATTCATTGACCGACAACTGAATGATTTCCATGAACTAAAGCAAGGACTACGAACAGTAAAAGAGTACGAAATCCGTTTTATGGAGTTACTAAGGTATGCACCCCATGTTGCCACGGAGAAATTAAAGGTCAATAAGTTCATCTACGGATTAAACCCAGTCATCCGGGACAAGGTTCGTATTTTGACACCTTCTACTCTACACGATGCGGTCCGGAAGGCCCTCATAGCAGAAGAAGAGCTTCCCAACAAGATACTGTAGAATAAGAACTTTATGAGTATAGACCGAGGGAGTCAACCTTCGCATGCACCCAAACATAGGTATGGGCATAAGAATTTTGGAAGCAGACCTTTCAACGGAGGGTCTAGCAGAGATGACAGAACACCATACCGACCGCCACCACGGAATGACCATGCAAAGACTTTTGCAAAACCGACGCAGTTTGGACCAAGAAGAAATGATGCACCTGCTAGAAACAAAACAAGAGGGCCCAAAGCAGGATATTGGAGGTGTGGGGGACCACACTTCCAGAGCGAATGTCCTCAGTAGGACCGGGGAAAGCAAAGAGCCCAAGCACCGTGACAAACTACCGTATCCGATTTAGGACGAGTGCATCGTATACACGCTGCCGTCAACAACCGCAAAGCTGAACATCAGTCCACCGTCCTTGAGACTACTGGTAAGATACATGGTAATGTATTTTCCTTTCTTATAGACCCTGGAGCTACTGAAATTTTTATTTCCTTAAAAGTTGTAGAAAATAATAAAATGATGGCAATAAGTCAAGATGATTTTGACACTGTCGAGATGGCATCCGGTAGTGTCTAGAGTGTGGGTCTTAAGGTAGAGAACTGTGAAGTCGACCTAGGAGTATGTTCTTCTAGAATATCCTTTTATGTTACGGAATTGGGTACATACGATCTAATCCTGGGGATGGATTGGCTAGAAGCACACTCGGCGGTGATGGATTTCTGAAGTAAGGAACTAACTTTCATCGACGATGAAGGTTACAAGAGGATGTTAACTTGGAAGAAAAAGAAATTTTCCTTGAGAATGATATCGACTATGCAGTTGAAGAACAGCATGAGAAAAGGGTGTCAATTGTATGCGGTGATTGCATTGAACAAGGAAGGAGATAAGGTAGAAGTAATTAACCACCCCTTGTTCTCAGAATTCATGGACGTGTTTCTTGATGCATTACCCGGATTATCACCACAGCGTGAACTGGATTTCACTATAGAACTAAAACCTGGAACCGAGCCCATAGCTAGGACTCCTTACCGAATGTCTGTACAAGAATTGAAGGAATTGCAAATTCAACTACAAGAGTTGTTAGATTTAGGACTGATCAGACCTAGTGTGTCTCCTTGGGGAGCACCTGTTATTTTTGTGAAGAAGAAGGATGGGTCTTGGCGCTTGTGCATTGACTACCGTCAATTGAACAAGGCGACCGTAAGAAATCAGTATCCCCTGCCAAGAATAGATGACCTCTTTGACCAGATGAAGGGTGCGACGGTATTCTCAAAAATCGACCTAAGGTCAGGATACCACCAGTTGAGGATCAAGGATGAAGATATTCCCAAGACAGCGTTTAAAACTAGATTTGGACACTACGAATTTGTCGTAGTACCTTTTGGCTTAACAAATGCACCCAGTGTATTTATGAACCTGATGAACAGTGTGTTTCGGCAACACCTTGACAAGTTTGTACAGGTGTTCTTAGACGACATTCTGATTTATTCAAGAACACCGGAAGAACATGAGGAACACTTGAGGATAGTCTTAAAATGTTTAAGAGAAAATAACCTTTATGGAAAATTATCAAAGTGTTCGTTCTTCCAGAAGGAGATTCATTATCTTGGACACATCATATCCGGGGAAGGGATAGCTGTAGATCCAGCCAAGATTGAAGCCATTTGGGACTGGCCGACACCCACAAATGTACATGAGGTACGAAGCTTTATGGGGCTTGCTGGGTATTATAGACGTTTTGTGGAAGGCTTCTCTAGAATAGCAAGACCTATTACTGAATTGAAAAAGAAGAACCGTCCTTTCATTTGGACGGAGAAATGTGAAGAGGCCTTTGTTAAATTAAAAGAATTACTGACTACGGCACCAATCTTAAGAGTTCCCGATATGGATAAATATTTCCTGGTGTGCACGGATGCTTCAAAGGATGGTATTGGTTGTCTATTGATGTAAGATGGAAGAGTAATTGCGTATACGTCCAGAAGACTTAGGCCGCATGAAGAGAACTATGCGACCCATGATATGGAGATGACTGCAGTGATGCATGCTTTGAGGTTATGGAGACACTATCTGGTAGGGAGAAAGTTTGAATTAAAGACTGACCATTGTGGGTTACAACACATCTTCACTCAAAGCGACCTTAATGCAAGACAAAGAAGATGGTCGAAAGTACTCAGTGAGTACGACTTCGACATAACTTATGTGAAAGGGACCTTAAACAAAGTGGCAGATTCACTTAGTCATAGATCTAGGATATTCTTTGTCATACCATTAAATACCAACTTAAGAGAAAAGATCTTGACACTACAACAGAAGGACAAATGGTGTAATGAAGTAAAAGCTGAGTTGGAGAATGAACAGATGAGGATACCCAAGTTTGAAGGGTACTCTTTGGACATGGATGGTTTATTACGCTATAACCGTCGCATGTACGTTCCTGATAATGAAGAAATTTGAGGTTTAATACTGTCTGAGGCTCATCGAGCCGTCTATAGAGCACATCCTGGAATAAAAAAGATGTACGCAGATTTGAAACCTTTGTTCTTTTGGCATGGCATGAAGAGGGATGTGGTAAGTTTTGTGGCGAAGTGTATGGAGTGCCAGATGGTAAAGGCGGAACATCGACACCCAACCGGATTACTGCAACCACATGCAATCCCATAATCAAAATGGGAGGTTATTTCTATGGATTTTATAGTTGGGTTGCCCTTAACCAACAGGAGACACGACACAATTTTTGTGGTCGTTGACACTCTTACCAAGAGTGCGCATTTCCTACCGATTAAGAACACGTATCAAGCTCCGTAGATAGCCCAAGATTTCATTAATGAAGTAGTAAGACTACATGGAATTCCGAAGAAAATTATTTCATATAGAGGATCAGCATTTACGAGAAGGTTTTGGACAAGCTTTCAAGAAGCTCTTGGGACTCAACTTAACTTTAGTACCGCCTACCACCCTGAAACGGACGGACAAACAAAAAGAGTGAACCAAGTATTGGAGGACATGCTAAGAATGTATGTAATGGATCAACAGAAGAAGTGGGAAGAATATCTACCCTTGGTAGAATTTGCATACAACAACAGTTATCAGAGTTCTATTCAGATGGCTCCTTTTGAATTTCTCTATGGGAGACCTTGTAGGACTCCCATAAGTTGGGATATACTAGAGGATAGGACATTACTTGGTCCTGAGGTAATACAAGAGATGGAAGAACAGATGGTCACGATTCGTGCTCGACTAAAGGAAGCATAGGATCACCAGAAGAGCTATGCGGATGCACACAGGACTGATCGTAACTATGAAATTGGCGATAGGGTATTTCTACAGGTAAAACCACAGAAGAGTTCTATATAGTTTGGAAAGGGAGCCAAGTTGTCACCTAGGTTTGTAGGACCCTTTAGAATTTCAGAACGGATAGGACCGGTTGCCTATCGTCTTGACTTGCCGTCATCATTAAGTAGAATTCATAATGTTTTTCATATTTCTGTATTGCGCCACTATGTTCGCGATACTTCACATATCATTGAATTGAGTAATGTGTAGATAACAGACGACGAGGCCGTGATGGCCAAACCGATCCGGATTTTAGACCAACGAATGCGGTAGCTTAGGCACCGTGTGATTGATCAAGTCAAAGTACAGTGGGACAGCTATAGTCCAAGCTCTGCAACTTGGGAGGACGCAACTGAGATGCGTCATAGTTTTCCATTTTTATTCTGAACTTCGGGATGAAGTTCTAAATAAGTAGGGGTGTATGTAGTGCCCCTAGACTTTTGTAGACATTGAGGGCACCTACTGAGTGACCCGGCCGATTGAAACATTAATTAAATAACCTTTTGACCTTATTTTTGAGTATGTGTATCTAAACTATTGAGGTAAATGAATAATTGCTTATGTTAAACGATTAGCTATGAGAATGGAAAATTATGTTGATGGATAATGCTTAACGACTAGCTGTATGGTGATTATGTAATTGTCGACAAAATGTATATTTGATTAGATGAATAAGAAGTTGAATAAATCATAAATGTTTAACAATACTAGATTTATAAATCAGATGATGATTATTGAGGACATTGCTACTAATAATTTGTTGTGAGAAGTGTGTGTAGAAACAAGTGAGACGGTTCACCAACGGACACACAAAGGAACATGAAGGGTCGTAGAGTACGGGTAAATCACACACAGGGGGAGCGACGACGATGTCAACTTCCGACAAGAATACCACGCATGAGCAGATAAGCATTGATCCGTTTGCTCAAGAGGAATGCGTGAGGGCGTACGAGGTGGGCCACGACGGAGCTGGTCACGTACGAGTTGAGGGGCGCGCAGTGAGAACGGACTCACTCCTTAGCTCCATTAGTCCCTAGATAGCATGTAGACGGAGGATGGATGGTAGCGATTCCTAAAATCCCTACAAAAGTTCCCGCAAGTCAAAACGGAAAGATGGTGGTAGAAGGGCCCAATGATGCAGTACCCTATCGAGAACGGAAAGAATGGACGCAAGGACCCAACGATGCGGTACCATGCCAAGGAATGGAAACCATGGATGATTGGATCCGACGAAGTGGTGCCATTTCAGGGAATTAAAAATTAAGGAACCAGGAGCCCAACGGCGCGGCACCGTGATCCTAGTGAGTTTGATTGTTAAATTAAACTGCATAAAAACTTATGAGAATAACTCTAGATTATTACTTAGCAAATGCATAAAAATAGTTTAGACATTTGCACATGAATAGTTATTTTTGTTGAGCATTTAAAATAATAGAAATCATTATTTAGGAGCAAAATAGAATCCTAAGATTAGACACCTAGTCAACTAAAGGCTAGGAGTTGATTAAAATATCTGGGGGACAAATTAGAGCAAACTTAGGGGTGTAGGTGCACTTCCCAGAGAAACTGACACTTGGATGGGTGAGTGTTTTAATTAAATAATTAATTAAAAATATTTAATTATGCATGAAGCGACATGTGTCGCATGAGATTTTCCTTTATAAGGAAGGCTTAGGGAATGGGTAAGGGGCCCATAATTTGGACAATTGTCGTAATTTTCAAATGCCTCAAAGACTTGCTGCTATCTAAGGGTTTGGATAAGAAATCTTGGTGGGAAGGGAAGCCCAAGCTGAAATACTTGTGTGAACTCTATGGCCCGATTAGCTCGGGGGTCGGGAAGGAAGAAGAGTACTTCCAGAGTGGTTGGGTGGTTAACCGAGGTGTCCGTCTGTGACCGTGGTGATTGGCGACGAGTTTGGAGCTACAACAAACGAGGAGGTTCACCTTCCGATTGGAGCTACGACCATTACAGGTTCTTATTGTTCATATGATTAGTGTATTTATAATTTTTTTTATATAAGATCGTCAAGCTAAGATTTTTGTAAAACTCTGATTATGTTTTATCTAGTTAGATCTGAATTATTAATTCTCTGTCGACAATAATAGAGATTTAGTTTGTTTTCTTAAATTGAATCAGATTTGTTTTATGAATTTGCATTATCTAGTAATTAGATCTGTGTTGTTCACAATCAAAATTTTATTTAAATTAGATCTGAATCATTAATCTTTTGCCTATCGAAATTAGCTGAGATCTAGTTTATTTTCTGGAATTGAATCAGATTTGTATTATGAATTGGCATTATCTAGTAATTAGATCTGTGTTGTTCACAATCGAAATTTTATTTAAATTAGATCTGAATCATTAATCTTTTCCCTGTCGAAATTAGCTGAGATCTAGTTTATTTTCTGGAATTGAATCAGATTTGTATTATGAATTTGCATTATCGAGTAATTAGATCTGTGTTGTTCACAATCGAAATTTTATTTAAATTAGATCTGAATTATTAATCTTTTTCCTGTCGAAATTAGTTGAGATCTAGTTTATTTTCTGGAATTGAATAATATTTGTATTATGAATTTGCATTATCTAGTAATTATATCTGTGTTGTTCACAATCGAAATTTTATTTAAATTAGATCTGAATTATTAATTTTTCCTGTCAAAATTAGCTGAGATCTAGTTTATTTTCTGAAATTGAATCAATTCTCTTTCCTTTTTATCTCTGTAATCTTTTGGGTGATCACTCGACGCCTTCGTTTTATAAGGGTAAATTTGGGTTGTTCCTCCCAGTATCATAAAAAGTTTTAAATATAGATCACTGCATAATGAATCCAATGGATCGGACTCCAAATTAATAGATGCATCGATCTTGCTCTGCAAAAGTATTAAAGATAGATATCTGTATAATGAATTGAATGGATCGGACTCCAAGTTAATGGATGAATCGATCTTACTCTACAAAAGTATTAAAGATAGATATTTGTATAATGAATTCAATGGATCGGACTCCAAGTTAATGGATGAATCGATCTTACTCTGCAAAAGTATTAAAGATAGATATCTGTATAATGAATTCAATGGATCGGACTCCAAGTTAATGGATGAATCGATCTTGCTCTGCAAAAGTATTAAAGATAGATATCTGTATAATGAATTCAATGGATCGGAATCCAAGTTAATGGATGAATCGATCTTGCTCTACAAAAGTATTAAAAAAATAGATATCTGCATAATGAATTCAATGGATCGGACTCCAAGTTAATGGATGAATCGATCTTGCTCTGCAAAAGTTTTAATTATAGATCTATGCAAAATGAATCCAAAGGGATCGAACTCCAAGTTTAAGGATGCATCGATCTTGCTCTGCAAGGGTTTGCAAAATTAGATCTCTGCACATCGAGCTTTTCCAGAAGTTCTTTCTTTTTTTTTATTTGAATTCGATAGACCTTCACCGTACAATCTACATCTCCGTGATCAATACAGCGCCCTACCTTTCATTTGTCCATCCAGATCGAACACCTACCTGTCTAGCAGAGTATCACACTGTAAGTGCCGAGTTGACTCATCAAGAAGCCAGGTCGGTCGATAAAATCCTCCATTCAAATTACATTCCATATTTAAATCAATAGCGATTCCTGGATGGTGAATTGATCCGATGTGATATGCAAATTTTTCCCCAATATATTCAACAGCAGCGAATTCTTTTTGACTATAAATTAAACCTGAGGTTGTGTCAAAAATTCCCCACCCTATGGAAATTCTGTGTCATCTAAGGTTGCTAAATCACGTTGCACTCTTCGCTTCTGGTAGACAATGGAAGATCACCACTCAGTTCATGAGTCGAGCATTATTCTGAGGATATGTTCTTTTTATCTATTAATTGGTACCAGTGATAAAACCCAATCCATGCTATCAACTTATTATTATTTACATTTTTATTTAACTACTGATTAGAAGTCGAGAAACAAATATGGCTGCGTGTAGTTTTAGCAAAGCATGGTTATTTGTTAAAAATAGAGATTTACACAGGTATGCATTTTCGCTTGCTCTCTTAAAAAGATAAGAATTTAATTATATTATAATCAAGTTTGTTTTCTTTGGGAAAATGTCATAGCAAATACATTTGACAAGATTATTTAATTGCTTGTCTCAAACCATTCGTTAAGTTTACTGCAGGTAATTACTCTTTATAGACGATCAGATTTCTTTTTTTTTATAACAATATTCAGCTACAGGTCATGATCATATGTAAATATGTATAAGTTGATCTCATTTAAACCCTGCCATACTTTAATCCCAATAGGTATCATTAAAAATGGAAGGATTAAAGATATAAGGCAATTGATTAAAGTTATAATGATTCGTTCTAGGAAAATATATAATTTGCAATTCATAAAGTTATGTTTTCCATTCATAAATATTTATTTTGAATAAAGTTATGTTTTCCATTCTTAAATATTTATTTTTAAATAAAGTTATGTTTTCCATTCATAAATATTCGTTGTAAGGAAAGTTATATTTGTGATACTTAAATAATTGTTGTAAGGAAATTATGTGTGATTTTCCATGATGGTAGTTATTGCCTTGAAAATAAATATATGATTACTGTGTAGGAATAAGGGAAGAGGAAACATAAAGCTATAAGGTAATTGATTAAAGTTATAATGATTCGTTCTAGGAAAATATATAATTTGCAATTCATAAAGTTATGTTTTCCATTCATAAATATTTATTTTGAATAAAGTTATGTTTTCCATTCTTAAATATTTATTTTTAAATAAAGTTATGTTTTCCATTCATAAATATTCGTTGTAAGGAAAGTTATATTTGTAATACTTAAATAATTGTTGTAAGGAAATTATGTGTGATTTTCCATGATGGTAGTTATTGCCTTGAAATAAATATATGATTACTATGTAAGCATAAGGGAAGAGGAAACATAACTGTCTAAGTATAGTTGCTTCGATGTTGAGGGTTTATGGTACATCTAGATCTTTGCATAAAGTTACAAATGGAGAATACAATATGTGATTGTATAATTGAAGGTATTAGTGATAATGAAATAACGGGACTTTTAAAGAACTATTGCATTCATTTGAGAAACGGTAAGATGCTTGAACGAAATTATGAGGAAAAAACGCTTAGGTTACCTAATATATATTTTATTGTTTAACATAGTTAGGGAGTGGAATGATTTAGATTGTCAAGTCTTCTTGTAAAAAAAAAAAAAAAAAAAATTCTACTTGTTCAACTTGACAGGTCTTACAATATAATACACATGTCTCCATCCCATATCAAGTCAACCGTATAGGTAAATCTGAACGTTGCTTTATATTATATGTACATGCATAATGTTTTCAAAAATGGCATGCCATGGCCATAATACAAAATTGTGGATCATACTATACATCTGTGTGTACATACAAAAAAAATGGTACATGTATGTATTCCCCCTATACATGGATTCCTTATGTACCCCCCCTATACATGATTTCTATTTATCCCCCTTTTCATTCCCAATGTCAGTGGCTAATGAGATGTCTATCTTTCTTTTGCGGCTGCTCGATGGCATTTCCTAACGATTCGCAAGAGGACTCATTCTCAATATCGGAGACCGCACACAAACCAAAATTTGTAAGTTAGTTTACCAAGCTATAAAAATAAATACAACTCTATGTACATTTGCTCAAATTCCAAGCAAATATAACATTTTTACTTACCATGCGTGTGTAAGTCCTCGGCACTGAAACTGCATGTACATGGGTGGGGGGGCATGCAGGGTCATTAGTGACCCCAATTGGGTGCTATTCAGGCACCACTAGCTCAGGAGATGCTTGCATAAAGTAAAATACATGTCAATGTCAACAAATACAAAGAAAATAAGACATATATATACTACATGGACGGACAATGACTCTTTCAAAGAAAGCGAGACATACACGTACCTGGGGGGTGCAGAGGTGGGTCACCAACAAACTCAGTTGGGTGCTCTTCAGGCACCACTATCTCAGTAGATGCCGGCATAAAGTAACATACATGTCAATGTCAACAAATACAAAGAAAACAAGACATATATACTACATGGATGGACAATGACTCTTTCAAAGAAAGCGAGACATACACGTACCTGGGGGGGTAGAGGTGGGTCGCCAAGAACCTCGGTTGGGTGCTCTTTAGGAACCACTAGCTCAGTAGATGCCTGCATAAAGTAACATGCATGTCAATGTCAGCAAATACAAAGAAAACAAGACATATATACTACATGGTCGGAAAATGACTCTTTCAAAGAAAGCGAGACATTCATGTACCTAGGGGGGGCAGAGGTGGGTCACCAACAACCTTGGTTGGGTGCTCTTCAGGCACCATTGCATCACTAGATGCCTGCACATAAAGTAACATATGGACCAATGTCAGCAAATACAAAGAAAATGAGACTATTTATAATATGTATGGACGTACAATGACCTTTTCAAAGAAAGAGAGACATGTACACACGTACCTGGGGGGGGGAGAGGTGGGTCACCAACAACGTCGATTTGGTGCTCTTCAAGCACCACTGCATCACTAGATGCCTGCATAAAGTAACAGATGGACCAATGTCAGCAAATACAAAGAAAATGAGACTGTATATATACTATGTATGGACGTACAATGACCTTTTCAAAGAAAAATAGACATACACATACCTGCGGGGGGGGGGGGGGGGTGGGGGGAGAGGTGGGTCACCAACAATGTCGATTGGGTGCTCTTCAAGCACCATTGCATCACTAGATGCCTGCATAAGTTAACTTATAGGTCAATGTCAGCAAATACAAAGAGAACAAGACTGTATATATACTACATGGACGGACAATGACTTTTTCAAAGAAAGAAAGATATGTAAACGTACCTAGGGGGAGGAAGAGGGTCACCGGTGGGTGGAATAAATGACAGTGCCCTAAATAGATGGTCAAACACAACCTGGTAACCATGCTACGTAACAAAACATAAAGATACAATTATAAAATTTCTAATAATTAAATGCACACATGTTTCAAATCATTAAAAGCATATAATTAAAAGCATGTAATTAAAAGAATACCTGAGTTCGGGAATCTTCCTCTACATGGGAGGGACCGACCTCGGATTCCACAAACTCATCGTACCCACCTTGCATAAAACATATTATATCGAGTTTAAGACGTATTGAATGTTGCAATCTCTAAATTATAAATATGTAAATCACTCGATGACAAATTAAAAAGTAAAGTTCTTACAACTAATGGTGAAGCACCAAAATCATATGCAGCATTGACTGCTGCATCAATGACATTAGCATCAACAACCAGATTATGTGGATCTGGGGTGTCATTGGGCACCAGCTGTATATTTGTTTACGTAAATTGTCAGATAATTATTTAAATAGAAATAAATTACGAAACAATTGAAAACTGTGATATAAAACAAAATATATATACAATGTAAAGAATGAATTTTACTTACATATCAGAGTAATCTATCACCCCGAAACTCTAAAGCAGGCCCATAGCATATGCTTCGACACGATGTGCAAGAGTGTTGAATAACTCGATGCTCTGAAGACTCCATGTCACCGGTGTGATGTGTAGCTCTGGTTTGGTATGGGGACCTAAAAGGTGGATCCTGATTGTGAGATGGTACAACCCCAGATGGGCCATCCTCAGAAGTTCCAACCCCTTGGCCTACATTTCCTTCGACGGCAGTCCCATGTCAAAGTAATGTATCAGCCAAATCGAATAAGGCCTCCTGCATATCATCAAGAACAGGACCTGTTGGAGGATAGATCCGAGGGGGGTTTGGTGTGCGTGGAGGGCGTCGCACATGGTTAGGATCGGTCCTAACCCCTTCTCTATATTGGGGCATCCCATGACCTACACCCTGGAACTCTAGAATGTCAAAATAGTTCACATGTTTCCCCATGATAAATTCTACATACAGCTTCCTAAGGAAATAAAATGGGATGTCTCTATTCCCGTGAGGGTCTTCATCGAAGACCATGTACCAGCGATCCATCCAATTGGATTTAATATTTGGTTCCATGCACCAATCTCTGGAAATGTGTGGTTGACTGCTGGGTGGAACCAATCTGGTGCTAAGGTCTTGGAATAATGAAAACAATTGGTCTTTGGTTATCTTTAGTTTTTTGACATCTTTGTAGCTCAACCTAGTGGAATAGTATTGCCTCTAGGAATCTCTGTACGAGCTAATGTTGTACAGTGCTCCCTCGGCATTGGAAATTCTATTTTTTATGGAGTCTAATGCCTCAGTTAATGATTGTCTTAAGTGGCCCCGCCCTAAAGAGTGATCTAAGGCGCCTCAATGAACCCAAACGAGCAAGAATCTCTGAATTACGGTCATGTTCCTCCTTGGTGTGTGGGTTTGTGTCTGGATTTTGGTTTGGGTTTGGATTTGGGTTTGGGTTTGGGTTTGGGTTTAGGTTTGGATTTTGGTTTGGGTTTGGTTTTGGGTTTGTGTTTGGGTTTGTGCTCTTTGTTAAGAATAAAACAACAATTTTAAAATTTAATTAATAAATTTCATTGTTTGTTTTTTAATACATGTAACAAATTTTATTAAATTGGTTTTAAAAAAAACAAAAACTAGTAAATTAACAAACACAATAACGAAGATTTCAAAAGGAATTAACAAACTAGTAAATCTTGCCACCTACCTTCCATTTTATCCGAATTGTGAATTGGCTTGCCTCCTCCTTCTCTGAAACGCAAATCGACTGTGCGTTTTTTCGCCTTCCCAATATCACCGGCCTTCATTGTGTAGATTGGGAAAATGAGGCCGCGGGCACTCTGTTATATATATATATATATATATATATATATATATATTTGCATTACAAATTGCACTTGCGATATATCGCACTTGCGTTTTTTAACTCTATTAATCCTTTATATATGAATGAATAAATGATTAGGGATTTCCTTGGACCAAGGATGAGGGAGACAAGGGCACATTGAATTCTACAAATCCTTAATTAGTAGGTTGAAATCCCATCATTTGGACCTTCGTTTTTGCCAATGTATAAGTATTTTCACCCCTTTCTCCTTGACTAGGGAGGGCAATTACAACTTTGTCACTCCTTGCAAGCCTACTAGGGAGTGCTCATTACAACATTTTCACTCTATGTCATGCCTTAGGGGAGCGATAATCATGTTTGCACCATTTCAGCTTGGACATCAAGTGAGGTCCTACATAGCCACCCGGGGATTTCTTTTGCTTGCGATTACAACACTCAACAACTTGTGCTAACCCATTGGGATTTTATGTCACAATTTATCCTTTGCTATTAATGGTATTTATATTATATAAATTTATGGAGCCCCTTTTATCTTCCAATGGTTTACCCAACAATCAACATCCTCATATAAAATTTTACTAGATATAGAGTAATTCCAAGAATGCTCTTCTCCTTCATGTTAATTATCATATGCTTGTGTATAATACATAATTAATCAAAATAAAGTTTCATCGAAGAAAAGAACTCAAAATACTTTAGGATATGTATTATAAATTAGTAATGTTCATTATAAGTATTGATTACAAAACATCATTACCAAAATGTGTTATTTTATCTCCATGGAGTTTATTTGTAATTGAATTACCATATTTGTAGTCTTCAAATATATTTTCATAAAGAGATCACGTGAGTAATGAGATAAAGATAGAGAATAGTTTTTTTCAAATGTCTAATTTTATATCTTCGTAGGATATGGGCAAATAACACATATTTCAAGAAATCTAGAAAAATTCTATTACAAGGACTTCTATGACATTGAATTTTTTTGTAAACATTTTATTTATTTCATTTAATTTGTAAAAATTATGCATTAAAGAAATATTCCATTAAAATTGGAAAAACTAATCCTAGAAAGAATGTTTTTATTGATCACAAATTTTATTTACTCCAAGTGTTTTTAATATACAATCATAAAAAATGAAATGTTGTATGATTTATAACTAGTTCGGTATGCCATAAATTAGGAGGAGTATATGAAAATCTGTAATTTGTTGAATCGTGAGAAAAAATATTCATGAAGATATAAAATGTAGGATTAATGAAGTTAAGTTGCACACATAATTGCATGTTTTATTACAAGAAGATCTCTATCTATATTTGAAGTGAACAAAGTATCATATTAAATATTTTTATTGTTAAATAACATATTATAATATAGCATGATTGGAAGGAAATCACAATATTAAATTAAAATAAAATAAATTATAAGAAATGTATTGATGTCAAACCAAATAATAACTATAAATTCGTCAAAATTGGGATAGTTGTTAGGTGCAACATTATACATACACAATGAAAGTGTGAAGAAATTGAATTAAGAAATCATGGCCGAGAATTACTTTCACCAAAAGACAAAGAAAATGATAAGATTTTTAAATGTCGAAGAAATAGATGTTGAAACATATTTTTCAAATCTTTTAGTTGAACTTTATATATGACCCCATGCTCTTTTGAATTTATTTATGGCACATATCGAATGAGTCTAAATAGTCCACTTAGTACTCATTATCAATTAATTATATGGTTTTATATTGTATTTTATTCCAAAAATTACATACCACATTTATACATTCATTTAATGCATATAAGAAGATAAAAGATAGAACATATCTCGTGCTTTGTTGGCCTGTAAGAGATTATTTCAGTTAATCATAATTGAGTTAGTAATACAAACTTACAAAAAAATGAATTGAGAAATCAAATTTCTTATAGTTCAATGTCACTCACTTATGACCAATCACGTACTACCCTTAATACCACTTAGCACTCATTAGCAATAAATTTTGTGTTTTTAAACAATTGCAACTTTAATTATATGGGGCTTTATTTCAAAAATTACATACTGCATTGATAAACTCCTCTTATTAATGAATATACGCAAATAAAAGTCAATAATTTATTTCATGCCTTGTTCAGGCTTATATGAGATTATTGCAATTATAAACTATTAACTTAAGAATACACATTTACAAAACTTTGTGCGTGCCTTGTTGGCTTTTATGAGATGATTTTAATTACAAATATTTGATTTAAGAACGCAAATTAAAAAAATATTTTGAATGGGGAAATTAAGTGGTGTATGATGCAAAAAAATGTCAAACTAAAGGCAATCATAAATAATATTAATAATTGTATTTAAATATTATTGTTAATTCTCATCTATCTATAAAAGTTTTAAAAACATACAAATTAATTCATAAAAAAATGTGTCCAACTTGTATTGAAATATTGCAATGTACGCGTTAACAAATTTCTAAAAATTAATATCTTCACCTACTATAAAGAACTCAATGTTCTATTGAACATTCGAATGTAGTTGCGTTTCTCTTTGATACGATGAAGTGTCTTAAAAGGGGGAATAGAATTTGGACAAGCCAAGTATCAGGTTCATGTCCTATATAATCCTTTGTTAATATACAATTTGACCGGTATCCGGGGAATTGAGAAGTAAGCTCTGATGTATCTATTAGCAATATATTTGATTCTTCGTACATATTTCCGTATTTGGACCACACATCACTTAACATTTTCTCATAAAATTGTATCACACTACATTATTTGAATTTTGTTTGCAAGTGACAATGAGACCTGTCCCATATGAATTCAAAGTCACTTGTATCGGTATTTGATTTTTCAACTACTTGTTGAATGTTTTTACATTGTATTTTATTCCAAAAAATACATATCACATTTATACATTCATTTAATGCATACAAGAAGATAAAAGATAGAGCGTATCTCATGCTTTGTTGGCTTTTATAAGATTATTTCAATTAATCGTAATTGAGTTAATAATACAAACTTACAAAAAAATGAAATGAGAAATCAAATTTCTTATAGTTCAATGTCACTCACTTATGACCAATCTCGTACTACCCTTAATACCACTTAGCACTCATTAGCAATTTAGGCTAATAACAGTCATTAACACTCGTATTAATGAATATAGGCTAATAACAGTCAATAATTTATTTCATGTCTTGTTGGCTTATATGAGATTATTGCAATTATAAACTATTAACTTAAGAATACACATTTACAATAAGTTATATATTGGGAAATCAAATGCCTATACCTTTCAAAATCATTCATCTATGACTCATCATGCTTTAATCTAAATTCTAGTACACTTAGCACTCATTATCATTGAAGTAATATTTTTTGTAAGAAATGTGCTTTTATATAGATGGAGGTTTAATTCAAAATTTGTGTCACTTGTATTAATGCATATAGATCAATAAAACTAAAGAGAACTTCATTCCTTGTTGGCTTTTGTGAGATAATTTAAATTACAAATAATTGATTTAAGAGTATGTAATTTAAAAAATATTTTGAATAGAGAAATCAAGTGTTGTAATGCACTTGTATTAATACATATAGATAAATAAAACTAAAGAGAGTTTCTTGCATGCCTTGTTGGCTTTTATGAGACGATTTAAATTACAAATAGTTGATTTAAGAGCACAAATTTAGAAAATATTTTGAATGGGGAAATAAAGTTTTGTATGATGCAAAAACTTGTCAATCTAAAAGCAATCATAAATAATACTAATAATTGTATTTATATATCATTGTCAATTATCATCTATCTATAAAAGTTATAAACTCATACAAATTAATTCACCAAAAAATGTGTCCAACTTGTATTGAAATATTGCAATGTAATCGTCAACAAATTTTCATAAAATAATATCTTCACTTAATACAAAGCACTCATTAGCAATTTAGGCTAATAACAGTCATTAACACTCGTATTAATGAATATAGGCTAATAACAGTCAATAATTTATTTCATGTCTTGTTGGCTTATATGAGATTATTGCAATTATAAACTATTAACTTAAGAATACACATTTACAATAAGTTATAGATTGGGAAATCAAATGCCTATACCTTTCAAAATCATTCATCTATGACTCATCATGCTTTAATCTAAATTCTAGTACACTTAGCACTCATTATCATTGAAGTAATATTTTTTGTAAGAAATGTGCTTTTATATAGATGGAGGTTTAATTCAAAATTTGTGTGTCACTTGTATTAATGCATATAGATCAATAAAACTAAATAGAACTTCATTCCTTGTTGGCTTTTGTGAGATGATTTAAATTACAAATAATTGATTTAAGAGTATGTAATTTAAAAAATATTTTGAATAGAGAAATCAAGTGTTGTAATGCACTTGTATTAATACATATAGATAAATAAAACTAAAGAGAGTTTCTTGCATGCCTTGTTGGCTTTTATGAGATGATTTAAATTACAAATAGTTGATTTAAGAGCACAAATTTAGAAAATATTTTGAATGGGGAAATCAAGTGTTGTATGATGCAAAAACTTGTCAATCTAAAAGCAATCATAAATAATACTAATAATTGTATTTATATATCATTGTCAATTATCATTTATCTATAAAAGTTATAAAATCATACAAATTAATTCACCAAAAAATGTGTCCAACTTGTATTGAAATATTGCAATGTAATCATCAACAAATTTCCATAAAATAATATCGTCACTTAATACAAAGAACTCAATGTTCTATTGAACATTCGAATGTAGTTGCGTTTCTGTTTGATACGATGAAGTGTCTTTAAAAAGGGGAATAGAACTTGCACAAGCCAAGTATCGTGTTCATGTCCTATATAAGCCTTTATTAAGATACAGTTTGACCGATATCCGAGGAATTGAGAAGTAGGCTTTGATGTATCTATTAGCAATACATTTGATTCTGTGTACTTATTTCCATATTGGGACCACACGTCGCTTAGCCTTTTCTCATAAAACTGTATCATACTACATGATTTCGATTTTGTTTGCAAGTGACAATGGGACCTATCCCATATGAATTCAAAGTCACTTGTATCAATATTTGATTTTTCAAGTACTTGTCGAATGTCCTTGTTAGTAACATTTGATGTCCATATCGCAACATCATAATGTTTTAGGCAGTATTTTAATACTTCTAATTGAAAAGACCTACAAAAGTAGGATCTATCACCAATCTCCCAATCTGGTTTTCTTTGAATTTGACAACTCGTTTCATCTTTGGAATACGACGAGAAGAATACTCCTTCCATTTCAAAGATCAACAAGATCTTCCGACTGATATTAACTCCCATCTGCATTGCTGCCACAACATATATAACATTAACATATTTTCACTTCAAAACTTCATTGCTTATTGGCATCAAAACATATCCAATTTATTTCCACTCCCAAACAAACAACTTAATGAAAAAAATAAAAGTAATTTCCGTGGAATAGTTTTTTTATACAAACACATTCAACTACTACTCAAATCACTAATGTTTAAGAATTGTAATGAGATAAACTACAATTTAAAAATATAATTACAATAGTCGAATTCATTTGAACTAATTATATGTTAATATCTACATACTACCTAAATTTACAGTTTTTAAGTTTAAATCAAGCAAACTATTTATATGTTCATTTTTACATACAACCTCATACGATATTTTAATTTTCAAGAAATTATAAGAAAAAATCATATAAGCACATTGCAATGAAATTGAAATCACAATTTAAAAATATAGTTACAATGGTCCAATTCAAACCAATTATATGTTAATTTATACACACCACCTAGATTTACAATTTTTTAAATTTCAACTAAACAAGCTAATTATAGGTAATTTTTACATACAACCTGATATGATTTTCCATTTTTTTAATTTCTAAGAAATAAGAAAATTTCATATGATAACATTGAACTAACATTCAAATCACTAATTTGTAAGAGTTATAATGATCAATTAAGACGCAATTAATAAATAAACTGCAATTGCTCAAACATAGTAATTGTACGTTAATTTATACATACAACCTAATACAATTATTTAATTAATATGGAATACAACATTTTTATGTAAACACATAAGACTATTATTCAAATCACTAACTTTTTATAACTCAATATCTCAATATAAATAAACAAAATAATAATATGTTAATTTATAATAATGACACAACAACAATCCTTATATGAGTATTATGAAATAATATTGACATTAAATTGATAATAAAATAAAACACAGTAATAACACATCACATGTAGAATTAAGTCATCAAATGTACAATGACCAAAAAATAAGAAATTTTCATATGATAACATTGAACTAACATTCAAATCACTGATTTGTAAGAGTTATAATGATCAATTAAGACGCAATTAATAAATAAACTGCAATTGCTCAAACATAGTAATTGTACGTTAATTTATACATACAACCTAATACAATTATTTAATTAATATGGAATACTACATTTTTATGCAAACACATAAGACTATTATTCAAATCACTAACTTTTTATAACTCAATATCTCAATATAAATAAACAAAATAATAATATGTTAATTTATAATAATGACACAACAACAATCCTTATATGAGTATTATGAAATAATATTGACATTAAATTGATAATAAAATAAAACACAGTAATAACACATCACATGTAGAATTAAGTCATCAAATGTACAATGACCAAAAATTTATATTATAAACTTCAAGATTTTGTTTATAGAGGAAATGAATAACAGTCATCTTAATGTACTATTAAAAGTCATTGAAGATTCTTCAAAATATCTCGAACATCGGGTGCCTTGTAGAATCTATTCAATAAGCTCCACAAATCAGCGATCAACCATTTATCCTCATTCTTTCCATCAAACGAAGGGGCAATAATCACATTTTCTTTGGGATTTTCTTTCTTTGTCTCCATTGAACAATCCACTAGAATAGTGTTAGTAGCATCATATTGAGAATACATTCTCCACACTTTTTTCAGATGTTTTTTGTATATAACTTGTGTTGAATTATCAATGTCGTTTTTTCCCTTTTGTTGTTTGCAATCTGAAGCAGTCCATGTAAACAAAAATTTAGCTTGTAATGATTCTGAAACCAGCTTTTTCATATCTCTTGTTGTGTTTTGTTTCAAAGATGTCGTCCAAATTGCAATGTCAAGAGATTCTTTTCTGGAACACATTTCAAGAAATGTTTTTGCATGTGGACGAAACAAAAATGATTTTTTCTCTATCGTGTAATCTGCAGCCCTTCCCATTTTCTCGATAAATTCTTTTTGTGATGCATCACCATCAATGCTCTGATAGAAAATGTTATTCAATTCAAAAATAACCAATTTCTTTTGACTTATACTAGCTGCAAAACAATAATGGATATCATAGTTAATTCATTTTATTCATGCTACATAAATTATTAATAAAAAAAATTGTTGAAGAAATACACTCACTTTGAGTATTTTCTGTACTAGTTATTGATAAGCCACACTTCTCTTGTATTGTCTTCATAGAACCTAGAGCCAAAATAACAAACCTTCAATCAAATACCAATAATACTTCTTTAAATCAATTTTTTTTTTATAAGACATATTTTATGTTTAATTGAAAATAAGAGACATGTGAAGTACCTGATATGATATCATGTTCTTGACTATGGATTTCTGTCACATTCCCTTGATCACTGTCTTTTTTCTCCTCATTTGCCACTGTAATAAACATATGAAATGTTATAAAATGCATCAACGAATGAAATTCATTAAATAAATAGGCATAGAATCCAAAGAATCACTAGAGAAAGAACAAAACAAGTACAATACAACAAAAGAAACAAAATAAATTATGTACCTGGTATGGTATTTTCTTCGTCTTATATTTGCATCTCGAAAACTTCTTCGACATTGTGCACACTATGTTGGTCATTGCTTTGTTGCAATGTGTCGTCGTTGTTTTCTTTACAATTTCCGCCATTAGTAGTTATAGTAAACATCTTGTTAATCAAGATTTATAAATAGCATAGAATCCAAAGAATCACTAGAGAAAGAACAAAACAAGTACAATACCTGGATATTCCAACAGCAATATATTAGACATTGGTTTTTGCAATTGGAAGGATTCTTGATTAGTCAGCATGGTAGTCCTTTGTAACTCGTTTTCTACGACACATGCCATTCTTCTTCCATATGTACAGCAAACCTGCTGTAAATTTGTCCCCGCATAAAGAGAAATAATCAAATTTAGATCACTATGTTGTTGATGCATTTGCAATAATTCTTCCCAGAATTCAAAATCTCTCTCCTTTTCATCAGATATGTCTCTAAAACTGTGAGAGTATCTTGAGGCCTCTAAACTTTTTGACTCTTCACTATAGAAATGTATAGTTAAAACTATATCATAACTATAGTTATTTTGTTCTTTATATTCATAAAGACCGGTAGCCATTTTATAGTTGACATTTGAGTCCTTGACAACAATCTCTAGAGCTTGGCGTACATCCTTACAAGACCAAATTTCTACTAAGATAATCATAGTAAAATCTTTCAACCCATTTTTTTCGATTAAAAATCGAAACAATTCAATATAGTGATCCTTAAGGAATGATTCATCTTTCAGAGCCAATGTATCCAACACAACAAAGTCAGTGTATAACATTGGTTGAAACTGACAAGGAAAAGAGTGCAAAAGTGTTGACAAGAGGCTAGGACCCCCATAATGACAACCGAATTCAAAACTGTTCTCAATTTCCTGTATATCTGTCGATGCATCAATTATTCTATCAAGGACCACACAGGCTTGTGGAGAAAGGGACTCTATTTTTGTATTTCGTGATCCTTTTACATATTTACACCCTTCCATTGTCTTACAGAAGTTGGCAAATATGATATCAGTAATTCCATAATGCTCAAGAATATTGGATATTGTAAGAATCTTATCATTCAGATTCTTATCATGACTTTTGCAATATGTTACCATTGCCTCCAAAATTGTTCTTTTGGTTTTCAATTGTGAACAATAATCTTTCATTTTTATGGCATTGGTCGGATGGTTCACTGGAATGGAAAACCAAACAGTTCCATCCAATAGTTTATCTGCTACAGAACACATTTCTTCAGCTGTTAGTCCCTGAAGGGGACGGAAAGAACTTGATACCAAACTGTTCAGACTATTTGTCTTATAGTTTGGATCCTTAGGTTGGTTTGGAGAACACATTAATGTCCCTAGTTTGTAACAATTAAAAACAACTTCCCATTTATCCCAAGTAGTATCATCAAGATATAACAAGACTTTTTTTTCAGCAAAGTTTGTTAGTGGACAATCGAAGAAAGAGCACAACATTTCATCATCAACCTGTTAAAAAATAACAAATATAAATTAGTAACAATGTGATATCAAAAATAAAATAGCCATGAATTTAGTTATAACAATATAAACTAAGTGCAAAAAAAAAAAATTGCATACCTTGTCTTCAGCCGTCTTAGAATTCCCACATTTTTGTTTCTTTAATTTATTTGTGGAAATTAGGAATTGTCTTGCAGATCGCACAGAATCAATGAATGGAGTTTTGAAGAACACTGTGTTTGCAGAATTTAACTGGCAGCAAATACGAATCACCACACTGGGAGCAACAGATGGATCTAAGAATCGAGCATTACGTTCTTTGTACTTCTGTTTTGCCTCCCCAGATAGACTGAATTTAGGATTTGATAATATTTCTTTTGCTGCTTGAATGGTGTGTTGCCCATCAACTATCCAAAAATTGATGTTCTTGTCATTTATATCCATTTTATTCATGATTTTCACAGGGTTTCCAATCGGATCAGACTCTTTTGTGTCAAATGGAATCAGAAGAGCATCAGGCAATGATGCTTGAAATTTCTGTAGGAATGATTTTACTAATACTCGAACATTTAAATCATCCCGTGATCTCAATTTATATAACTTGGGTGCTTCTACACATCTTCGAACATCCACCTTCATGGTAAAAGAGCTTGAAAATAAATAACTGTCCTTAAAATTTTCATGGATTTCATCGCATTGGTCAGCAAGCTTCTCTATCTGAGAGTCTTCTTTTTGGGATTTTACAAACTCTGTAGTAGGCATGAACTCACTTTCTTTAATGCTCTGTTCTAGCTCAGCTAAATATACCCTTCTCAAAGCAAGCATTTGAGCCTCGAGTTTATCATCTGGTATTTTATCAAGTAGTTTACCTCTTTGTTGCAAATAAAGAAACACGGATGATGTTTTCTTATATCTCACATAGCGATATTTCATAACGTTGGTAATACGTTGTACAAGATCATCACAACTCTTTAGACCAGATTCATTGAAGCTCTCAAAACTGTCCAACTTAAACTGTGACTTTTTTATTGACTCTGGAAATTCTGTATTAGTATCAATCAAATCTGGTCTAAATTTTGTGTAATTGTAGGACCCCTCCTTTAAAGTCCCCTTGAAATATACCTGTCAACCCGATCCGGTTGGTCCATTGTCGCCTTCGTCTTCCGTAGGATCCCTCCAGCAAAGCTCGTTTAACCATAGGCGAAGCAACCGTTAGCTTCGCCACCCAACCATAGGCTCATGCTTTCAGTCGCATGGCCTCCCCCGAGCTTTGGGTCATAGAGCTCACACAAGTATTTCAGAAATTCAGCTTGGGCTTCCCTTCCCACCAGGATTTCTAACCCAAACCCTTAGATAGCAGCAAGTCTTTGAGGCATTCGAAAATTACGACAATCATCCAAATTATGGGCCCTTTACCCATTCCCTGAGCCTTCCTTATAAAGGAAAATCTCGTGCGACACGTGTCGCTTCATGCATAATTAAATATTTTTAATTAACTATTTAATTAAAACACTCACCCATCCAAGTGTCAGTTTCTCTGGGAAGTGCACCTACACCCCTAAATTTGTTCTAGTTTGTCCCCCAGATATTTTAATCAACTCCTAGCTTTTAGTTGACTAGGTGTCTAATCTATTTTGCTCCTAAATAATAATTTCTATTATTTTAAATGCTCAACAAAATAACTATTCATGTGCAAATGTCTAAGCTATTGTTATGCATTTGCTAAGTAATAATCTAGAGTTATTCTCCTAAGTTTTTATGCAGTTTAATTTAACAATCAAACTCACTAGGATCACGATGCCGCACCGTTGGGCTCCTGGTTCCTTAACTTAATTCTCTGACATGACACCACTCCGTCGGGTCCAGTCATCTATGGTTTCCATTCCTTGGCATGGTACCACATCGTTGGGTCCTTGCGTCCATTCTTTCATTTCTTGACAGGGTACCACATCGTCGGGCCCTTCTGCCACCATCTTTCCGTTTTGACTTGCGGGAACTCTTGTAGGGATTTTAGGAATCGTTACCATCCATCCTCCGTCTACATGCTATCTAGGGACTAATGGTGCTGAGGAGTGAGTCCGTTCTCACTGCGCGCCCCTCAACTCGTACGTGACCAGCTCCGTCGTGGCCCACCTCGTACGCCCTCACGCATTCCTCTTGAGCAAGCGGATCAATGCTTATCTGCTCATGCGTGGTATTCTTGTCGGAAGTCGACATCGTCGTCGCTTCCCTTGTGTGTGATTTACCCGTACTCTACGACCCTCCATGTTCCTTTGTGTGTCCGTTGGTGAACCGTCTCACTTGTTTCTACACACACTTCTCACAACAAATTATTTGTAGCACTGTTCTCAACAATCATCATCTGGTTTCTAACTCTAGCATTGTTAAACATTTATGATTTATTGAAACTGCTCATTCATCTTATTAAGTATACATTTCGTCGCCAAATACATAATCACCATACAGCTAGTCGTTAAGCATTATCCATCAACATAATTTTCCATAGTCATAGCTAATCGTTTAACATATTCAATTATTCATTTACCTCAACAGTTCAGATACACATACTCAAAAATAAGGTCAAAAGGTTATTTAATTAATGTTTCAATCAGCCTGGTCACTCAGCAGGTGCCCTCAATGTCTACACAAGTCTAGGGGCACTACATACACCCCTACTTATTTAGAACTTCGTCCCGAAGTTCAGAATAAAATGGAAAGCTACGACGCATCTCAGTTGCGTCCTCCCAAGTTGCATAGCTAGGACTGTAACTATCCTACTGCAGTTTGACTTGATCAATCAAGGCTAAGCATTTAAGCAAGAACTGATTAATCAATTAACCCAGTCCACACATATAATTCAATTCATTAATTTATTTATCAACTATAGTCATGCACATCATCAGGTGATTCTCCCTTATTAAGACACATCCTAACTCGAAGGGCCACTTTATTGAAGTCTGTTACACCAGGTCACTCGACAGGTGCTCTTAAAGTCCATAGTCTTTTTAGGGGCATTACATACACCCCCTCTTGTATAGAACTTCGTCCCGAAGTTATTTTTTTTTTTTTTCGTACTTCCGACACTAGGCTTAACTTTTAATTTCCTATTCTCACCTTCTTGCCATTTTCTTCTATTTCTTTTAAGCAATCATGGCCATGTTCTAATAATTAGTTTTCCAAATCTTCTAGTATGGTTATAATACATTCTCAATCGTAATTTTGTGCAATGCAACTCCAATAATGCCCTCATAATTGTCAATACCACACTAGATTTTCTATGTCTTCTAGTCATGTGCAAAGATCCATAATATCCAAATTGACTTCAAGTTATAAGGCACCAATGGCCATACCACAGTTACTCAATCATCCCTTCGCACAATGAATCCGAACAAGAATGCAAATCTGTTGGCTATCCCTTCCTCCAAGGCGTGAAGATAAACATCCTATAGTATTTAGTAAAATACGAATAATCAAATCAAGAGCGACTGTCAAATAATCCAAAACCGATTTCCGTAAGACTACTCCAATTCCATAAATTTTAATGCGTTTGATTCTCAATATGACATGGTCCCTAGTGTTGGAACTTGGCAACTTAGTCGAACATATTAAACTTTAACACCTATCTCTTTCATCGGTAATATCATGTCTAGGTTAATGAGCTCATCACGTTCTTACTTCGTTCATTATTTTCAAATCCATATGATCGATTCAGCAACGTCTTCTTAACCGTATGGGCCATCATTAATCTCATTGAGTCCTATCATCAGAACTAGTCATCTCTTCACTTAAGTGCATCTTGTCAGGTGGTTAGCATCGTTGTGCTCAACTTTTCGTGTTGATTGTCTCCATACTTCGTTTTACTAAAGTCGTCTTCATTTGGCTCTTTCATTAGTTTTGCTAAGTTTATTTTTCCCCATTGCCATATCATGGTTAAAGTCAATTCTGTAGTCTTTAGTTTTCATAAAGAAGAAAAAAAAAATGTCGTTGAGTTCATCTCATCCTTCTGATCATAGTGATATCTCGTTTTTCAAATTTTAAGTTTGTTTCACTTCCTTGACAGCCTGTCAAAGTCTCGTCAATGTAATCATCTTGGTGTTTCGTCAATTAAGAATTTTTCAATTTCCCAACATTTAATAAATTCTCCCAATGCATCAGTCCATTAGTATTCTCATCACTGCTATGTAGGAAAAGTTTAAAAATATCCTTCATGTTGGTTCCTTTCTCCTAGTGCATTTCCCTTGAAATATAATTTATGTGATCCATATTGTCTCTACAGCCTATCTTATCCTAGATCCATTCTTTCCCTTACTTTTTAACCATAATTAGATGACATTTTCACTAGAATTTCCTTCTCGACTAAACTGATGCCATGTCATTTGTATTAAATTAAAATGTACTTTTACTTTTTTTGTACTAATATTAAACATTATTTAACCATTAATAAATAAACTTATAAAATAACAACCTAGCAGTCTAAATATATACCTTTCCATTTTTCCTAACTCATCACAATCATATCCTTAATAAACTAACTGTGATAACATGTACCTAACATATCATATATATATATATATTCTTTTCCATTTTTATTAACTTTATATGTATACCTATACTTATAAAAGCAACTTCTATCATTGTTACTACTCTAATAAAATAATCAACTTAAATCATCTTATAAAGTTTAACATAAAAAAATAAAAATAAAAACTCTACCAGATTAACATACTTCAACCATGAACCTTTTATAAAAAAAAATTTCAAATGAATTATAGATATAACATATTCTATTCTATGTACTTCATTGGAATATAAAATATATAATATATGTATGGAACCTCATTTTAGCACCACATCAAATCTGATCTTTTAACTTCATGTATACATGAAATATAACAAGACATATCCTATTTAATGCATTTCATTCGAATATAAAATATATATATAGTGGTGCATTGTCTCTACAATATGACTATAATGGGTTTGTGGAATCCATCGTCGAAACTTCTACAACATAAACTGTAATTCGATATAAAAGGGACATATATTATTTTCTTATTAAATACTATAACAATCACTTTATGTACATGAACAATCATTCTTGTCTCAATCCCATTCCTTAACTACAATTAATACAAGGCACACATTGACCTCTACTTCTTGACTGTCTTTTAATGTGATAACTCGGGTATCACTTCATGGTTCACTTGGATATAATAACTTTTGTGTTGATTTCAAATATGAATGCATTGACACATATGTTGCGTCCACCCTTATTTAACTTGATATAGTAACACGTATATTCTTCCCTTCTAGATTATAATGATTCATAACGGACTTACACTTCTTGGCTAGTTTGGATATACTAACTCAAATCTTAAATAAAGATTCGTTGACACGTATCGTAATTCACTTATAAACTAAAATTTTAATACGGTGAGATGTTTATACCTAACTACACCCATATCACATTTTATGTGTGCACATTCGGCATTATGATACAATGTACATATATATGATACTGTTCTTATTTACTAGAATCATATTTTATATATATGTAAATGCACACATCATGTATTACTCCGCTATCATTAATATAGCATACGTAGTTCAGTTTTACTCATTGATTGGAACGGGTACCCCATTAATTTAACAAATACTACATTAACTAATACATATTCGATGACTCTGCAGGACGAACACTTAATACTTCACACAATGAACCGCGGACGTTACACAGTCATTAATTTCACGACTATAAGCTTCTCTTGGTGATTGCGAGATTTTCTCCATGCATCGCTGAGAATAATGCGGATTTTGACCAAAATTTGTGGCATACCCACAAATTACACTTACTTGTCATCCGGAGATCAAGTGTAAGCATTTGCACATAGCCTATAGTTAGTGGACTTTAATGCAACAGAGTAGGAAAGGATAAAGAGATTTACTAACTTCATCCGGGGTTGATATTTACTGAGTCTGGGGTTAGTTTGATCGGCGGTCAGGAACTCTACAGCGAGTCCTTCGTTATTATTGCGTTATTTCTTTATCCATATATAACTGAATTGCATCAAAACAACAGATATAATGTAAGACAAGTGGTTAAAAAAAAAGAGTTAAAGCATTATTTCCGATCTTAGTGAATTAAAGTATTAATGCCTGGCAGAGTATTAATTCAATGCTCAATGGCAGAGATGAATTTAAAAGTTTAATGCCTGGCAGAGTATTAATTCAATACTCAATCGCAGAGATGAATTTAAAAGTTTAATGTCTGGGCAGAATGCTGATTAAAATCGGGTTTCATCCAATTGACAAAGATTCAGGAATTAACAGTGAAGAGGAATTGGATCAAAACTCGAGTATAAAACAATCATCACTATGGCAATCGATTTCCATAACTTAGGATTTTCCGAAACCGCATATTAATATGAGAGTGCATATTAGACCATATTTAACATTTCCCAATCTTTCATTTATTCCAAATAGAGTGCATAGATTTTTTTAAAATAAATAAAATGCCATCGAATTGTGGATCTTGGAAACGCCTTTCCAATTCGAAAACAAAGCAAGAGGATTTAAAAATAAACAATGAGCCATCAGAATTTCATATCTAAACGGAGTATTGACCTTTGACTTAGCGAATACTAACTTTCTTGGTGAATAAAACAATTATAAAGGTAACTATGCCAGCGGAGAGTCCCTTCCAGTTTTAATTTGACAGAGATCAATATCATTCGAAATGACGGAGAGATAAAGGACAGATTTTCCAGGCTTTAAATGACAAGATCACTACTATAAATAAAAATGAATCCAATGCTAAATCGCAGAGATCAACATGACTCAAACTGACAGAGAGATAATGGATAGCGATCCCAGGGTTTAAATGACAAGATCACTGCTATAATTAAACATGAATCCAATACTAAATCGCAGAAATCAGCATGACTCAAACTGACAGAGAGATAATGGACATCGATCCCAGGGTTTAAATGACAAGATCACTGCTATAAATAAAAATGATTCCAATGCTAAATCGCAGAGATCAGCATGACTCACACTGACAGAGAGATAATGGAATGCCAACAGAAATGGATCTACACAAACTTTTAAAGGACAATTACACAATATCCATTATGAGATCTGGGAGCACCATACCGAATTGGATAAACATAGGGTTCTAAAGAGCAATTTACAAATCTTTTTATGGGATCGGAAACGTCCAAATGAATTGCAAGTAAAAATTTAAATAAAATTAAACTCCCATCGACTTTTGATAAAAATGAGTCTGGAGAATAGATACGCAGAGATTGAGAAGGGCGGAGTCCCAATTAATAAATTCGAAATCTGGAAACACCTTGAATGTGGGGATAGGCACACAGCGATTTTAGGGATCAGGTTTAAACTCATCTAATGGATTCTGGGATCGCCCTTCTATTCTTGAAATAAAACGCAGATTTTGAATTAAAGGAATTGCGTTCCAATAGATCTATATCGTTTTTGTAATACTGGGTATAAAAGAAAAGGTAAATAGAGTATGAATATGGGCGCCTACTCCTCAACTTGGTATAAATCATAATTACCCCAATAAACTCGTGAATACATGCACAGTGCTAGAGCCAAAGTCTATAAAAAAAACTACGATGACAATTTCCTGGAATTTACTACGCAGAAATCAAGGCCAACATAGATAGTCCGCTGGGCTCTGCTATAATCGACTCCAGTAGCATTTTCATAGGTCAAACCGATCTAGTTAATAAATTAATTAACCGAATCTTTCCATAGGGATCTACGCTAAGAGCACTAGCGTTCTGCAGAGCTCTCTCTCCGATCTACATAATGGCCAGAGATTTACTCGGACTGGATGAATATATTTTAAACGTTTTCTTCAACCAAGATCGGATCGGATCTACAGAAATACCAGGGATTTATCTCATACAATATATATATACAGGGATCTGCGCAGGCGTATATCTACCACAGAAAAAACGGAGTATATACAATATATGTGTATGGATCCGCGCATGCATATATCTACCACAGAAACCAGAATTTCTTTCAAAATTAAGAGATCTAATTCCAAACGGTTCTATTAAGGAAGGACAGATCTGATTTTTTTTTTTTTTTTTTTAATTCCAGATCCAAAACTGCAACACCGTGGTTAACCAGGAGAGGTTCGGCTCTCTCCAAGGAGGCCGCCACACCATATTTTCTTCATCCTCGACTGACAGAGATGTAGGCAGCGTTAATTAAAATACCCAAATGCGTAGACCCAATCAATCGTGGGATCGACTCTGTTCTCGGCTGACAGAGATGAATATAAAATAAGAAATAGAAGCACAGAGATGCAAGCTAGAGCAATCTCTGGATCGATTCATCATCGGCTGACAGAGATGGTGCAATAAAGAAATAAAATACAGAGACGCAGGTTGAGATCAATTTCAGGGTCGATTCATTCTCGGATGACGGAGATGAATATAAAATAAGAAATAAAAACAGGGCAAATCTGGACCCGATCTATGCCTTCACTATTTTTCCATGGAAATATCAAGCAAGAATTTCATCTGAATTATACACAATTCCCTCACGGAAGTTTTGATCAAAGATTAAGATTTAAAACTTTAAAACTAGCAAAAGAAAAGGGGAATAGATCGCAAATGTTCACACCTGTTTTGCAGCTTGATCATATGGTGAGGAGCACGTTTGAAGTAGTTTGAAGTAGGGTCGAATCCAATCGCTTTAAGCATTGACGACTTGCAAGGAGACCCCTAAATAATATGAATATGGTGCCCTCAAGGCTCGACCCGCTCTGATACCAAATGTAGGACCCCTCCTTTAAAGTCCCCTTGAAATATACCTGTTAACCCGATCCGGTTGGTCCATTGTCGCCTTCGTCTTCCATAGGATCCCTCCAGCAAAGCTCATTTAACCATAGGCGAAGCAACCGTTAGCTTCGCCACCCAACCATAGGCTCATGCTTTCAGTCGCATGGCCTCCCCCGAGCTTTGGGTCGTAGAGCTCACACAAGTATTTCAGAAATTCAGCTTGGGCTTCCCTTCCCACCAGGATTTCTAACCCAAACCCTTAGATAGCAGCAAGTCTTTGAGGCATTCGAAAATTACGACAATCATCCAAATTATGGGCCCTTTACCCATTCCCTGAGCCTTCCTTATAAAGG
Source organism: Larix kaempferi (assembly GCA_027924585.1). Classification (NCBI taxonomy): domain Eukaryota; kingdom Viridiplantae; phylum Streptophyta; class Pinopsida; order Pinales; family Pinaceae; genus Larix; species Larix kaempferi. Next base: position 9,230,159 of record BSBM01000047.1, on the reverse strand, counting down.
AAAATCTCGTGCGACACGTGTCGCTTCATGCATAATTAAATATTTTTAATTAACTATTTAATTAAAACACTCACCCATCCAAGTGTCAGTTTCTCTGGGAAGTGCACCTACACCCCTAAATTTGTTCTAGTTTGTCCCCCAGATATTTTAATCAACTCCTAGCTTTTAGTTGACTAGGTGTCTAATCTATTTTGCTCCTAAATAATAATTTCTATTATTTTAAATGCTCAACAAAATAACTATTCATGTGCAAATGTCTAAGCTATTGTTATGCATTTGCTAAGTAATAATCTAGAGTTATTCTCCTAAGTTTTTATGCAGTTTAATTTAACAATCAAACTCACTAGGATCACGATGCCGCACCGTTGGGCTCCTGGTTCCTTAACTTAATTCTCTGACATGACACCACTCCATCGGGTCCAGTCATCTATGGTTTCCATTCCTTGGCATGGTACCACATCGTTGGGTCCTTGCGTCCATTCTTTCATTTCTTGACAGGGTACCACATCGTCGGGCCCTTCTGCCACCATCTTTCCGTTTTGACTTGCGGGAACTCTTGTAGGGATTTTAGGAATCGTTACCATCCATCCTCCGTCTACATGCTATCTAGGGACTAATGGTGCTGAGGAGTGAGTCCGTTCTCACTACGCGCCCCTCAACTCGTACGTGACCAGCTCCGTCGTGGCCCACCTCGTACGCCCTCACGCATTCCTCTTGAGCAAGCGGATCAATGCTTATCTGCTCATGCGTGGTATTCTTGTCGGAAGTCGACATCGTCGTCGCTTCCCTTGTGTGTGATTTACCCGTACTCTACGACCCTCCATGTTCCTTTGTGTGTCCGTTGGTGAACCGTCTCACTTGTTTCTACACACACTTCTCACAACAAATTATTTGTAGCACTGTTCTCAACAATCATCATCTGGTTTCTAACTCTAGCATTGTTAAACATTTATGATTTATTGAAACTGCTCATTCATCTTATTAAGTATACATTTCGTCGCCAAATACATAATCACCATACAGCTAGTCGTTAAGCATTATCCATCAACATAATTTTCCATAGTCATAGCTAATCGTTTAACATATTCAATTATTCATTTACCTCAACAGTTCAGATACACATACTCAAAAATAAGGTCAAAAGGTTATTTAATTAATGTTTCAATCAGCCTGGTCACTCAGCAGGTGCCCTCAATGTCTACACAAGTCTAGGGGCACTACAGTAATCAACTTGGCAAGAAAATAATTTCACTTCATTTTGTTCAATTACCTCCATTTGAAAATCGATCTGACTATGATTGAGAGCATAGCAACTAACAATTATCCCTAGCCTTTGTATATCATTTCCATCCATGGATCCAAATAGATACATATCTGGAAACATATTCATGGGACTTTCAATCTCAACATACCAATCTTCGACATACTCATATGCAGCAGATGTTTTGAACTTTTTAATCATTTCAAAATTAGAACCCATTGTTGAATTTATAATCTGAGTTGAATGACGCTTTTGTTTTTTGAATGCTGATTGTGGCATTTTACTTGCTTTGGAGACGACAGCTTATAAAAACAATAATAAGCAATTATTACTATAAATAAAATGAAATCAAAATCACAAATATTACCATATAGTCTTCTAGTCTAACCATTTAGAAATGAGAGAATAATATTTAAAACCACCATACCACATGGGGGAGACGTTGTTTGTGTGTCACTTGCAATTCGTTTTTTCTTCAAATTATTCCTTGGAATTGTCATTGCACCAGAGTCCATAGCTGCTAAAAACAATAATAAATAGTCGACTATAAGTTTAAATTGTTTTAAAAATACATAAAATAATGAGCATTATCAAACAATATTCTATTACATGTCTTTTATTCACATGCACAAGAATAATAAGGGTCATGTGTTATGGAAACATATTAAATACTTAGAGATAAATAAAAATCCATTGCATCTAGCACAAGTAGAGACTCATTAAAAATAAAAGTTTTCCTTCTCAAAAATGCTAGAAGGAAATGCTTATGCTAGAAAGAAAGCTAGCAGTCGCTAGCTTTCCTTGATCTTTTGCCATGTGCTTATTTCAAAATAGAGCACATGGCACAAGCTCAAGGTATAAGCTAGCAACCACCAATCACCATGGACAGGATTTTTCTATTGGAAAGCTAGCGACTGCTAGCTTTCTTTCTAGCATAGGTATGTGTTATTATCCTATAAGTAAATGCTTATGCTAGAAGGAAAGCTAGCAGTTGCTAGCTTTCCTTGATCTTATGCCATGTGCTTATTTGAAAATAGAGTACATGGCACAAGTTCAAGGCTTTCCTTGATCTTGTGCCATGTGCTTATTTGAAAATAGAGTACATGGCACAAGTTCAAGGTATAAGCTAGCAACCACCAATCACCATGCCTAGGGTTTTTCTATTGGAAAGCTAGCGACTGCTAGCTTTCCTTCTACCATAAGCATGTGTGACATGCTAGAAAAAAATGTTTATGCTAGAATGAAATGTAGCATTCGTTCAAAATAGAGTACATGGCACAAGCTCAAGGTATAAGCTAGCAATCACCAATCACCATGGACAGGGTTTTTCTATTGGAAAGCTAGCGACTGTTAGCTTTTCTTCTAGCATAAGCATATGTGTTTATGCTAGAAGGAAATGCTTATGCTAGAAGGAAAGCTAGCAGTCGCTAGCTTTCCTTGATCTTTTGCCATGTGCTTATTTCAAAATAGAGCAAATGGCACAAGCTCAAGGTATAAGCTAGCAACCACCAATCACTATGGACATGATTTTTCTATTGGAAAGCTAGCGACTGCTAGCTTTCCTTCTAGCATAAATATGTGTTCTTATCCAAAAAGAAAATGCTTATGCTAGAAGGAAAGCTAGCAGTCGCTAGCTTTCCTTGATCTTGTGCCATGTGCTTATTTGAAAATAGAGTGCATGGCACAAGCTCAAGGTATAAGCTAGCAACCACCAATCACCATGCCCAGGGTTTTTCTATTGGAAAGCTAGCGACTGCTAGCTTTCCTTCTAACATAAGCATGTGCGTTATGCTAGAAGGAAAGCTAGCTTTCGTTCAAAATAGAGCACATGGCACAAGCTCAAGGTATAAGCTAGCAACCACCAATCACCATGGACATGGTTTTTTATTGGAAAGCTAGCGACTGTTAGCTTTCCTTCTAGCATAAGAATGTGTGTTTATACTAGAAGGAAATGCTTATGCTAGAAGGAAAGCTAGCAGTCGCTAGCTTTCCTTGATCTTTTGCCATGTGCTTATTTCAAAATACATCACATGGAACAAGCTCAAGGTATAAGCTAGCAACCACCAATCACCATGGACATGATTTTTCTATTGGAAAGCTAGTGACTGTTAGCTTTTCTTCTAGCATAAGTATGTGTTCTTATCCTAGAAGGAAATGCTTATGCTAGAAGGAAATCTAGCAGTCGCTAGCTTTCCTTGATCTTGTGACGTGTGCTTTCCTTGATCTTGTGACAAAATCTGTCTCAGGTACTGTCGGCTTCCACGACAGTCACCTATAAGGAATGACATCCTAAGTTGGTCACTAAGTACCTTCGTCAAGTGGAGAAAGAGCAGTTATCCCTCGAACGGTATTGGGTCGTCTCCTTTTCAACAAGTGGTGGTGAGCCCACTTGAGAGAACATACACCCGCAACCTTGGGTTTGACCTCCTATGGCACGGTGCCGCTCTTTCACTTGCCCCGTGTGGCTATACACGACCACTTGATTTAGAAGGATTTTTATAGCACCCTGAGGACAACAACTATGTTTTTGGATTCCTAGCCCCAAAATCCTACCTAAACTACAAGATTTTTTTGTGCCCTCCTATGGAGGTATTAAGTGAGTAGATTTAAGCTATTTTTGAACTTAGTGAGTGACGAGAGAGTTTCTTGTGTGTGTGTGTGTGCATCAAAGAAAATGACGGTTTTGAGCGCACATGAGATATTGCATATAAATGAAAAGGCTTTTCTTTTAAAATGAAAATAATGCAACTCAACCTAATAGAAAAACAACTAAATAAACCATGTAAAGCATGTAAAAAAAACTAAATAAAATAAATTGTAAAAATAAAAAAACAATCTATAAACAAAATTGTAAAAGTAAAAAAAAATCTATAAACTTACCAAGATTTTCAACCTCTTTTTAATCCAGTCTTCTTCTTTACTTTTTGTTTGGCTAAGACTAAAGCTAATGCCAATGCCAATGCCATTTTTTCCCATAACTTCATCTTCATCTTAGTTGGTCTTGCTTCTTTGATAGACAATAATCTAGAAGCTATGAAGCCAAGACTACTTGAATGGAAACTGTACAATATAGAGACTCATTAAAAAGAAAAGTTTTCCTTCTAAAAAATGCTAGAAGGAAATGCTTATGCTAGAAAGAAAGCTAGCAGTCGCTAGCTTTCCTTGATCTTTTGCCATGTGCTTATTTCAAAATAGAGCACATGGCACAAGCTCAAGGTATAAGCTAGCAACCACCAATCACCATGGACATGATTTTTCTATTGGAAAGCTAGCGACTGCTAGCTTTCTTTCTAGCATAGGTATGTGTTATTATCCTATAAGTAAATGCTTATGCTAGAAGGAAAGCTAGCAGTCGCTAGCTTTCCTTGATCTTATGCCATGTGCTTATTTGAAAATAGAGTACATGGCACAAGTTCAAGGCTTTCCTTGATCTTGTGCCATGTGCTTATTTGAAAATAGAGTACATGGCACAAGTTCAAGGTATAAGCTAGCAACCACCAATCACCATGCCTAGGGTTTTTCTATTGGAAAGCTAGCGACTGCTAGCTTTCCTTCTACCATAAGCATGTGTGACATGCTAGAAAAAAATGTTTATGCTAGAATGAAATGTAGCATTCGTTCAAAATAGAGTACATGGCACAAGCTCAAGGTATAAGCTAGCAATCACCAATCACCATGGACAGGGTTTTTCTATTGGAAAGCTAGCGACTGTTAGCTTTCCTTCTAGCATAAGCATATGTGTTTATGCTAGAAGGAAATGCTTATGCTAGAAGGAAAGCTAGCAGTCGCTAGCTTTCCTTGATCTTTTGCCATGTGCTTATTTCAAAATAGAGCAAATGGCACAAGCTCAAGGTATAAGCTAGCAACCACCAATCACTATGGACATGATTTTTCTATTGGAAAGCTAGCGACTAAATGCTTATGCTAGAAGGAAAGCTAGCAGTCGCTAGCTTTCCTTGATCTTGTGCCATGTGCTTATTTGAAAATAGAGTGCATGGCACAAGCTCAAGGTATAAGCTAGCAACCACCAATCACCATGCCCAAGGTTTTTCTATTGGAAAGCTAGCGACTGCTAGCTTTCCTTCTAACATAAGCATGTGTGTTATGCTAGAAGAAAAGCTAGCTTTCGTTCAAAATAGAGCACATGGCACAAGCTCAAGGTATAAGCTAGCAACCACCAATCACCATGGACATGGTTTTTTATTGGAAAGCTAGCGACTGTTAGCTTTCCTTCTAGCATAAGCATGTGTGTTTATACTAGAAGGAAATGCTTATGCTAGAAGGAAAGCTAGCAGTCGCTAGCTTTCCTTGATCTTTTGCCATGTGCTTATTTCAAAATACATCACATGGAACAAGCTCAAGGTATAAGCTAGCAACCACCAATCACCATGGACATGATTTTTCTACTGGAAAGCTAGTGACTGTTAGCTTTTCTTCTAGCATAAGTATGTGTTCTTATCCTAGAAGGAAATGCTTATGCTAGAAGGAAATCTAGCAGTCGCTAGCTTTCCTTGATCTTGTGACGTGTGCTTTCCTTGATCTTGTGACAAAATCTGTCTCAGGTACGGTCGGCTTCCACTACAGTCACCTATAAGGAATGACATCCTAATTTGGTCACTAAGCACCTTCGTCAAGTGGAGAAAGAGCAGTTATCCCTCGATCGGTATTGGTTCGTCTCCTTTTCAACAAGTGGTGTTGAGCTCACTTGAGAGAACATACACCCACAACCTTGGGTTTGACGTCCTATGGCGCGGTGCCGCTCTTTCACTTGCCCCTTGTGGCTATACACGACCACTTGATTTAGAAGGATTTTTATAGCACCCTAAGGACAACAACTATGTTTTTGGATGCCTAGCCCCAAAATCCTACCTAAAATACAAGATTCTTTTGTGCCCTCCTATGGAGGTATTAAGTGAGTAGATTTAAGCTTTTTTTGAACTTAGTGAGTGATGAGAGAGTTTCTTGTGTGTGTGTGTGTGCATCAAAGAAAGTGACGGTTTTGAGCGCACATGAGATATTGCATATAAATGAAAAGGCTTTTCTTTTAAAATGAAAATAATGCAACTCAACCTAATAGAAAAACAACTAAATAAACCATGTAAAATAAATAAATAAAATAAATTGTAAAAAAAAAAAAAATCTATAAACAAAATTGTAAAAGTAAAAAAAAATCTATAAACTTACCAAGATTTTCAACCTCTTTTTAATCCAGTCTTCTTCTTTACTTTTTGTTTGGCTAAGACTAAAGCTAATGCCAATGCCAATGCCACTTTTTCCCATAACTTCATCTTCATCTTAGTTGGTCTTGCTTCTTTGATAGGCAATAATCTCGAAGCTCTGAAGCCAAGACTACTTGAATGGAAACTATACAATATATTGAAACTATCTGTAAGTTACAAACTTATATCAAATAATTAAATATAAAAAACACTACTGAGCTATTTAGCTATTTTTATATACAAGTAATGCTATATATTATATCTTATATACATTCATAGAGTTGATAACTATTTTTATGTACAAGTAATGCCATATACTTATATACATTCATAGAGTTGATAGCTATTTTTATGTACAAGTAATGCCATATATTACATCCTACATACATTCATAGAGTTGATTATACCATGGAGGTTTACAGAATGAAATTTAGAAATACAACATTCAAATAAATGATTGGCAATTATTTAAAATAGTTATTTAGGTTTAAATAGAATGATGTTTATTTTGAAAAAAAATTATTGTAATTTTTCAAAATCTAGATTATAGCTGTTAAGTGGAATTTTTGGATGTTTCGAAATTTTTAAAAAATGCTAAATCTATTTATACCATTAAAATACAAATTAAAATAAAGCTAATTCTAAATTTACAACATCAAAAACTATAAATTTCAAAAAAAATATAAAACCATATTTGAAAATAAAGGACAATTGTTTTTCAAGCGAAAAAAACCTGCCCTTGTTATTCAATAGAATCAAAGGCCATTAGTACATACAGCTGCTTCAGCATGACATTTCATAACAACTCGTCCAGAGTTCCAGACAGGGGGAAAGGCACATAATACCAAAAAATAACCCATCAGAAAACTGTCTCATTATGTGATGTGGACTGTCCACAAAATCACATCTACCGAGAGCCAATCACACTCTGATCTGCGTTCAAAGGAGACGCACTATAATTTGCAAATGAGACATCTACATGAAAGGGAAAAAAGATGCCCTTCAGATACACAATGACTTCAAGTCCAACAGAAAAAAACTTTTAAAATCATGCTCAAAAGAGCTAGAAGAATTCCTTAGAAACCAGGTGATTCTCTATATATTCCATCAAAACACCTTTCCATTGGGGAAAGAAGAGCGCCTTTTTTGAAAGTCGGTCAGCAGTCTGGTTGTGCTCTCGGTAGATGTGAGAAAATGACAGGTCCTGGAAGCTAGTGGCTAGCTTTTTAGTCTCCCGACACCAATGAAATAGGGCAGGTGGGGAGAGAGCAGTTGATCCCTTAGCCCAAATGATGATTACCTAAGAATCACTGTATACGTGGGCTAAGGGGATCCTCATCATATGGGATATTTGTAAGAGAGCCCAGAGACTCAGCAGATCTGCTTTGGTATTTGTGCCATATCCTACAAGATAACCTCATAGCAGAGGATTTCACTAGTAAGTTTGAATACGATGTTTATGACCATCCTCTTCCATAATGACTTGGATGGGTGAATAAGGATGCAGAGTTGAGAGGCAAGATCATATTTTATACTAGTGTTGATTCCTTTAATGCAATGGAAGTATATGTGGTACCATTGGATGCATATGTAGCATTTGGACACCCATAAATGCAAATGAGGTACGGTTATCTTTACCAGAATATACAACTAATAACACTTGATTAACATATAATAATTCCTTCATAATTAATGTGTACAAAATTAAATCTAGATCCTCTTAAATCAGTCAAATGTTCAACTCCTCCCAATGTCAGAAAAGTAAATCAATCAAATATCTAACTCCTCCTAACATCATGAAAGTAGGTAAGCTTGATTGTTATCATTTTGAATTCTAGTTTCATGGAGTAGTCTTATAACACCCCATATATGACAAGGATCTCTATGCCTTAATGATAGTTGTTATAAAATGGAAGCACTCTTTGATGGGAAAGGAGATCATCATCAACACCAATCACATATCTTTATGACATTTACAAGCCTAGAGTAAGCTTCTACAAGAAAGACATTTCAAATGGATGGGATTTATGTAGTCGCATCATCTCATCATTGAATATAATAAGGACAACACTAACAACCTAGAAGGCATGTTGTCAAAACCATGAATGCTAATATTACATATTTTATTCCTATCATGTACATGGATCCTTTTATTAATAATGCATACAAATAGGGATACATAGAAGATAGGGAATTCAAGGAGATATTTCAATAACTCCAAGTCCAAGTACTTCATGAAAAGGAAGGTGATAACAAGGTTGATTATATCTCCAAGATGCGTTGTTCTAGAAGTTGGATAATTTTTTAGTTCCCAAAGGTAAGAGATCACAAATCATAATAAAATCCCATACTTCCAAATTTAAACGTTAGTTTCATGTTGGATAAAAAATACACAACTTGCAACAACTTGTATTTGTCTTTGTCCAAAGTCTAGGAATGGGTAGCTAGGTTCATTCAAGGATGCATGTCGTAATGTACCAATAAACCTAGTAACTAATTATTATTTTTTTACAACCCTTAATGGTACCTACTAGGCCATGGAAGAGTGGATCATAACACTTTCATTTATTTTAGAGTGTTCCTAGTGGATCATAACACTTTCATTTTTGAGATAAGGAACACTCTATTTAAAATAAGAGCAATAACTTAGAGTGGATCATGTCTACAAGAGAAATAAACACTTTCATTTAAAACTCCCTTACTTACTTATATTATAAATACTGAGGCCCACTTTTAAAACTTACACCCATCCTTATAGGTGATGAAGGTATTTCTTTCCTTCGATAAAGGTACCCCTTAGTATTTATTTCATTCAATAAGTGTAGTGAGGCTTTCCTTTTTCTTAAGCATAATATAAAAATTATATATATAATTATATATTAAATTTCAAAAGCTTAAATGAAGTAAAGCTATGGACATTGCCTAGAGTAGTTCTTCCAACATAGATCTAAAAATTATTATAACTACTTTAATACTACTAAAGCTGATATAGGATTAAATAATTCGACCAACAGAAATGAACTCACTAAGAGGATCCAGCATGAAAATACACATTGAAATCATAGAGATGTAAAATGCAGGTAAAAAACCAAAAAAAACACACGCATTCATTCAACACGAAATGATTCAAGTAAAGATCCACCGTGTAAGGGTTGTTTGATAACTAAGGCTCTAATAGACATAATCACAACTCCCAAATGCCAAGACCGTATTCTGTATTTTACACTATACCAAGTATTTTAAAACTCTATCAGTAAATGGTCTACGTATTTCATCCTACAATATATATCCAGTATCAATCGAATACAAAGGAAAGGCATACTATAAATACAACAAAATATGATAAAATATTCTGAAATCAATCTACTGAATTCGTTCATATTTAGCAAGAGATCGAGCTTCGATCTAACAATATAGTTATAATTCAACAGTCTAGTTAGGACACGCTCAGACCTGAATCTTAAAAAATAAAATCATTGTTTTTAGCATAACAACTACGGTCTGGATTCAGCATTTAACAGAGTTTAAACAAAGATATTCTTTCCACATTTTAGCAGAACAAATCCGGATTTGGATTCAGCGTTTAACAATGGTTAAAGTGAGCAACAAAAGGGTTAATCTGCTCTATCAAGATAAGTAGTTACCTCGGTAGCCTAGCCTATCATGCAATTAACAACGATCACAAAGAAACCTTATTAATGCATCCAATGGAGTTTCTAACAAGAAAAAACAAAATAGATAACACAACCTATCCTCGCAATTCAGTGATTTCATAGGTAGTGATCAACATGCTCAGAAAGGAGATAATGGATCTCTAAAGTAGAGACCGCAACTATTGTCCTAAGAGAGTGCGTAGGGTTAGCAGTGGTCTTTCAGTAAGGAATACCAAAATGAATGTAAAATGATCCCGCTGGGTGGAAGCGAGTACCCACTCGATTACTATAAGCCGAGTCTAAAATAAAATCAATCATGAAATATGGAATACGATCGTTAGAAAACAGATCGTGGGCTTGTTATACTATAATCTATTTGTGCAGAAGAACTCTATCCAAATCGCAATTTAGAGATTACTTATGGCCATGTCGAGCAGTTTGCAGAAGTATGCAGAGTTAAAAATTAATAAATAACTATACACAAGGCGGATATGGCTTACCAGTCCCTTATTGTGAAGAACAAAGGGTGCTTGCTTTCTTTCTCCTATGGCAGAGATTTGCATGAAGCCCATCATCCAAAGAGAGCCATAATCTTCAAGTGAAGGATGAAGAAACTATAGAAATTCATTTGATCTAGAAACTACACTTAAAAAATGTTCCACTGTCCAGCGTTCTAATAACAAAAAGATAGACCGGGAAGCAAAGTAAAACTCACAAACCAATGCCCACAAGCATGATTCGTAACTCCCGTCAAGGAAGGAAAATGTGCAGCGATGTACCTCTGTGGGATACCAGAATGCCTGAGCCCATCTCTACTCATCTAAATGCATGAATAACCAGTATATGCTTCATTCGAGCTCCTCGAGCTATTCTTTTCCCCTCTATTTACACTACCAAAGACGGTCCAATTTTTCCCTTTCTTGGAGAGTCCGCCAAACTAATGCGGGGCTCTCCATATGTCAATCTGCCAACTCCCCGAGGGAAGGTGGATGTCTCCAGCCCAATTAATACCAAATCCTAAGGACTAAGTGCACGTGGTGATGGGTTTAGTGGATCTTCCAATTCGGGAAACAAGTGCAAAAACTTAATATCTCTCATGAAACAAAACCCCAGTTCTTGTTCAGATACAATTACTATATTTACATCATCACCATATTTACAACCAAAACCTATGTTCTGAGTTACGAACAAACAGTTGTTTCAAGTGGGCGGAAAATCTGTATAACCCTAAAACCAATAAACTCTCATACCTGGTCGGGCGGTGATAGATTCCACTAAAATTCTTGTAATGGAGGAAATGCAAGCTGCCTTGCCAGAGTTGTCAACCTGAAAGCTTTTCCCAACAACCAGATACCGCATTTAAAAACCACGACGAATGAACAAGAAAGTTATTAAATTCCAGTATGATAGAAATTTTAAATATTTACCTTAGCACAGAGGATGGGGTACTGTTAATGGTTCTCCCTGCAACAATAAGGGCGTCTGTCACTACACTACACTGAACAAAACCATCAGAATAAAACGATGGAAAACGATGTCAAGTACAGGAGGAGTGTATTGGTGCAATGTACAGCAGGAGTGTATTGGCGCAATTTACCACCCACGAATTTGAGCATGGAAAACGATGTCACCATGAATGCCAAGTGTGGAGGATGAACATATACGTCCTGTCTCGTATTCAAGCCGAGTTAATGCAGTGCCATAAGTAATGAAGGGGTTCGATTAACTTATCCAAGAATATACATCGGAGGGTCCAACCTTGAACATCGATCTCTACACCTTTCCCAAGCCGTTGATTGCAAAATAGTGGAGTCCATGTAATGCTATCACGCCCTGTCTCGTATTCATGCCGAGTTAATGCAGTTCCATAAGTAATGAAGGGGTTCGATTAACTTATCCAAGAAGATACATCGGAGGGTCCAACCTTGAACATCGATCTCTACACCTTTCCCAAGCCGTTGATTGCAAAATAGTGGAGTCCATGTAATTATATCACGTCCTGTCTCGTATTCATGCCGAGTTAATGCAGTGCCATAAGTAATGAAGGGGTTTGATTAACTTATCCAAGAAGATACATCCGAGGGTCCAACCTTGAACATCGATCTCTACACCTTTCCCAAGCCGTTGATTGCAAAATAGTGGAGTCCATGTAATGATATCACGTCCTGATTTTTATATCAATCAAAGCATTAAAATAATGATCATAAGTCAAAAAACCCCAATGGGTGCAAGAGCATTATGGACCAGCGTTCAAATTTGAACCCTTCCCAGCCGTGATAAAATTTGAAGGGTGGGTCTTAATTTTTAATGGAAGGGCATTTGTTATTGTAGCCCTTCAAAGATGATGGGTAATTTAAATAATTGTACTTTAATTGACAAGTATAAATTAATTAAATGGTCTCTCAAAAATGTAAAAAATGAATATTGCTCATCCAAATTTTTACAATCTTAAACAATTGAGCACTCCTTAATATCTATATGATAAAATGGTATCTTTTCAATAAAACCGAATTTGAACACATTAATTTGACATATATGTAACATTAATTTTACAGATCATTAAAATAACAATTGTTTTGTTGTATTTTTTTGGGTTAGACCACACTTCATTATACAAAAAACTACTTAGACTATGCAATAACCATATTGGGACATCTACATGATCTAGTATGCATAGTGCAAGACGACGTAACTAGATATAGTCTTAAAATAAAACTAGAACCATGAGAAAATTACTTACTGTTAACAATGCACAAAAACAAGCCACTACGCAAAATGAGGCTATAATAAACCTACAACCAAACTATACATATAAAACCAACCAAAACCTTAATTCAAAGCGAAGAGAGGGAAATCGTCCAAGATAGAGAGATGTAAGAGTGATGGACATTAGGCGCCTAAGAAAAAATAATACATAGCTAAAAAAAACATTAAAAAAAATCCTCCATACCAAGCAAGTTAGCAATGCTAGCATCATAGGGGCATGGGCATCAAGTTTTGTTGTTCAAGACTTGTCGCGACAACATATAGGTATGGGATGGAGGGGAAATGGAATCAAGCCTAAGTCAACTGGAGCCTGGCGACTCACTACATGTTTGAGTATCGACAATCTACCTTTTAAATTAAACCAAAACAACAAACAAAGTTTTTTAATGGCTCGATTTGCAAAAATTCTAGATACATGAGTAATTAAGAGCTCTAGGCTCTAAAATTTGATTTGTTTTTTACCAATCCATGATTCGGTGAATTCATAGTCATTGGCATGAAATTTAAGTTATTTAATGAAATAATTAATGTATCTACCTCTATGTCGAAACTGTTTTCCATGCTGATGCGGGCCACTGCCCTCCTTATTGTCTTACCAAAAGGCATGAGAATGAGGAAGAAGACTTAAAATTATGGACTTCACCATCAAAGAAGCCTTACAATCACATTGGTAAGGAGTGATAAGAAGATCACAACAATCCAACATGTCAAATCTTAGATGATAGTGTCAATTAAAGACTTATATGGTAAATTTAATACAAGACTTACTTATAGTTGTCTCTTACTCTTTGCGTCTTGACACATTTGATAATTTATGGTTGTCTCTGCGACTTGACCCAATTTATATTATAAGGTGAGGATGTGCATGCATAATAATCCTTATTTATGACTTAGATGCGATAAGGATTTAAATGGAAGAGGATGTAAATACATGTTATTTTATATGTATTTTGTTGGCGAGTGTCGAAGAGAAACATGGTGAGAAACCACATATGTTTGGAAGGATGGAGGGAGATTACATGATCATGATCATGCCACTCATCAAATTGAAGACAATTTCTGAGCCAAAAATTGTTTTTTTAAATTTTATTAATAACCATTGTGGTACTTTGGTCCAAACGTTTTTTCTAACTCATTGTTTCTCCATATTGTGTGCCTAGTGCCACCTCTCTATATCAATGCATAAATCAACCTCTGCTTGGTTTGTTGTTCTAATTGCATGCCATTATTTATAGTTGCATGCCATTGAGTGTTGTTTAGAGTTGTCGTGAGTCTGTGACATTCATGCAATAAATGAAGTCTTGTAGAGAAGGACTCATCAAAGCAGCAATTTGAATTTCATTTTGACAAAAAACGAGTGGACATTCGTAGCCAAGTTGACATAGGTAGTAGGCACAACGTTTCAGCCTTCTTTTGGGCCTTCTAGTGTTTTTCTATTGTTACAACCATAGTTTTTGTATTAGAAAAAGGTGGCAGAGCCACAAGCAAAATTACAACTTCAAAATCTGTAAACTGTCTATCATAGGTTATGTCTTAAACAGCAGATGCCTGTGTTTTGACAAAATCAGGACTTTCAGGAAAACAAATGCCTGTGTATTAACAAAAACAGGACTTTCGGGGAATAAACATACTAAAAACAACAGAGTCAGAAGATAGACTGATGGTGTCGTTGTTTAGCCCTTGAGGAGGGGTTGCCTTCGTCGTGGGCCTTGCCAGCATCGTCCCACAGCTTCGCTAGAACTTCTTCCATCTTGTCGAGCCTATTATTCATGCTTTCAATGGCAGCGGTTACCCTCGTTTCCAACGTTTCAAGAGCTTCTGCAAACTCTGCTCGCGAACTACTAATCTCGTCCTCCATTCTGTCCAGTCGGTGCCCTCCCTGCACATCCATTTGTCGCATGAACTCCCCTTGTCTTCTTACACGCCTGCGAAGGGTCCTAATGTTAGCTTTTAGTTCCAGGAGCGGGTCCGGGGATGACGTAGCCGAGTCCCCTGAGTAAGCCATTTTGTCAAGCGTGCTCCAATTGCTTTCCTGAGGGTACAGACTGTAGGAAGCAGAGAGTTCCAAATAGCTGTGCCGACCAGAGTCTACCGCCTTCAACGTGGAATCGCCTCTCGAATTCAGAAGTGAGCAGAGGAACGCTTTCTGAAGAGTACTGGGTTCATTTCTCTGGCCATAATGCAGATGGAGAGCCTTCGAGATGAAGCGGGGTAGGGACCCTTTTAACCACATGCTAATGCTCTTGTTCCTGGTTCCCGTACAGTTCCATAAATACCTTCGCTCATTGCAGAGAGAGGGAGCCGCATGGTAATCAATACCCTGAATGTCCGTGTCACAGATCGCAGGCCCTGTGAGCCCAAAGCCTTTGGAAGCTAAGGAGCTTAATTCTCTTTGCTGATATGAAATTGACTTCACACGCCTGAAGGGAGAAGGATGCGAGATTTCCTTAGTATGGGAGATCTTTCTGCGTAACTGCTCCAGTACCAGCGTACTGTGAATGGTACCGATCGTCATCCACAAGGACGAGGACGACATCATTCTGAGGGGAGGTGAGCAGACGTTCTGATGCGAGAGAGGAGGAGTGGCACGGCATGAAACAACCATCACACTTGGGTTAACCACGTCGCATGCGGAGAGGATTCCCATCCGTCGCCTGGAGATCGTCCCACTTGTCATGAGGTCCCTGCCAGCGGGTAGCTTCCAATTAATAGTCGAACCCATAATGTTACGGGATTGGGACTAGGACTTGATCATTGTTGATTTTAAGTGTCCCTTTACCAAGGGGTATTGCTTCGTTCGCGGCTTTATCAGCCTGTGCGTTGTTTTTACGCAAGACATGATAAAATTTGATGTCATGGAAAAGAGGGATGAGGAGTAGGATTCTTCTGAGAATTTGCCTAAGGTGGATGGAGGGGGGCAGGTTCAGAGCATTTAAACTGTGAATGACCATCCTCGAATCCCCAACCACCGAAAGGGTCTGAATTCCACGCTTGACAGCTTGATTTAGTCCTTGCCACAAAGCTAAAGCTTCCGCCACATTATTGGTTTCGACTCCGAGGTTCCATGAATATGTAATAATTCGTTCTCCATCGGGGTTTAAGATCACCCCTCCCCCTCCTGCCTCCCCTAACAAAATAGTTGTTATTTTAATGAACTGTAAAATTAATGTTACATATATGTCAAATTAATGTGTTCAATTTTGGTTTTATTGAAAAGATACCATTTTATCATGTAGATATTCACGAGTGCTCAATTGTTTAAGATTGTAAAGATTTGGATGGGAAATATTTGTGTTTTGCATTTTTTGGGGGGAAGGGTTTAGTTAATTTCTACTTGTCAATTGAATTACAATTATTTAAATTGCCCTTCATCTTTGAAGGACTCAAGGAACAAATGCCCTTCCAATAAAAATTAATACCCACCCTTCAAATTTGATCATTGATTATGGTTGCATTCTTCTAGTGACCTTTAGGACCAACGTTCGGACCCAAGTTATTGACCTTCAACGTTTAAGGGATAGATTGTATAGTTGTTATGGTAATCAAAGCTTTAGGGTTCAAAAGGTGTTAGTTATAAACTTATAAATAGGGTGCTGAAAACCCAAGCTTAATCCTACCTTTCAAATTACCAAGTTTTAGTAATAAAAAAGTATGTGAAATGAATGGGTATAATTATTAAGTATCAACCACTAAAGTGAAAGTGAAGTTAGGAGGTTTCAATGGATGAATCACGTTGTCTTTCTTTGACTAAAAAATAAGAGCTAGCAATTATAGACATGATCATATAGCCTTACAAGTATGGATGAGGCATCCTATCTCTCATATTATTATTAATAAAATATTAATGCATTTTACTTTGATGAGACATACTAATTAACAATGTTTTTTTTTTTTGTCTAAATCAAGTTATCTTACTTTTGGATTCAAGGATATAGAATTAATCTTTTATAAAAGCACAAGTTGTTGTAACTCTAAATGCTCACTTGCAAATTTGGTCTTTAGACCTTATTAGTCTATCTACGCAAGTTTTCTCCAACATATAAAAAGCACAAATTTGGTCTTAGACCTTATTAGTCTGTCTATACAAGTTTTATCCAACATATAAAAAGTGCAAGTTGTTGTAAGTCCAAATGTTCACCCTTCAGTTTCATTTATTCTCAGTTGCAACGATAGTTCAAATTGCATTTAGGTGTTAGCAAAAGTGAATGTGCGAGACGCATTAATACTGCAGGAACAACAAACCAACGTTTTCTATGTCATGTAAAGTAGGACTGGCATGGCTGAATGATACCAATGGATACTTAGATATTTCATAACTGGAATTGTTTAAAAATACTTACAGAGGAAAATCGCTTGGAGGATGGAGCCGAAGGGGATTCGATACCTTAGACATCTTTTACGGTTTCTACATGCATCATTGTTCCACATTGGATGAGCCTTGTGATACCGTAAGGAGTTTCTCTGTGAGAAATGGTTCTTAGACACTCACATCTCCTTGGTCGTCCATGTCTCATCGATGTCTAATGGCTCAACACTGTGGGCATGTTCCTACTGAATTCCTGAGAATGAGCCTCATGTTGTGCCTCCCGACTGAGTTCTGCAAAAATAGTAGCAAAATTAACAGTGAATATGGGTTTAGATTCTCTAGTTGCAGTCATGGCCCAATTGAGGTAAGTGTCGTCCAGGATGCAAGACAGGGCGTTGCATTGGGTCGATGATGGATATTATTGATGAGCTCCTCAACATGGCCTTCCATGTTATCCAATGACTAATACTATTCAAACCGTATTAAGCATTTCATCTTTGCGCTCTATGGTTTTTTGTTTGCTATTGCAAGCATGTCCTATCTACACTCTATATTTTTTGTTTATTGTTGCAAGCGAGACTAAGTTGTATACATCATAGGTGTCATTGCTATGCATGCCATGCTCCCTCCATGCATAATTTGTAGCAGGTGAGCATGCCACTCTCCCTCAATGTGGTGTGGGGTGTTTTCAAGCGACCATGTGTTCTCTCGTCAGGCCAGTAGGTGACTCAAGCGTACCCGTATACCGTATATGTATCGTGTCGTACCGAAATGCCTCGAAAAAGAGGCCAAATAAGGCGAAAAAGAGGCCAAATAAGGCCTCTAAACAAACTATTGGCCAGAAGACAAAAAGCACTAGAAAAATTTGGTTAAAACATTTTGGGAAGCATGCCAGGGTAGTAGCAGAGCAGAAAATCGATTTTAAGAGTCCCTTGCCAAGAAAGGGACTAATAATGTGTGTTAGAGTGTAGACTGAGTTTCACTTATTTTACTAATGTTTATGAAAAATGCTAAATATATCCGCATATAGATATAATGTAAGTTTGAATGAAGACTGAACATGATAGCTTAGGATTTGATCCAAGTTACAAAGAAGTTAAGATGAAAACAAACCGAAAAGACCACTACACATATAACAAGATTGAACTACATTTTTAAAGGTCTTTTATGTAACAACTAGCGAAAGAACATAAAAAAATTTCTTCTTCCTAGGAATACAGAATTATGGGTATATGGTTCTTAACAGCTTGTTCATCATCAAAAATCCCAGAGGTCACCATCGTAATTGGATATGGATTACCGAAAAAAAAAACATATGACGTGGTATTCTTCTACTCATTTATGCATTTAGATGTGATGCCATCTTATTGACTAAACGAAAATGAAGAACTTGCCATTATTTGTGTTGTTCATTAAAAACTTCAAAAAAATAGGTGGAAGAATGTCCTTTTACCATCATCCTGCAATCAATACATTATCATAAGAACAAACGCTAAGTAGAGTCCATGTAGAAGAATGGAGGTTAAATGAGAAATTTCAAACAATAAGTAATGAATACTCTAGGGAAGGAGTTTAACCTTTATGGATTCCCAATGTAACCTTGGGGAGTTCCCCTAGCTCATTCAACTTCCACAAAAAGAAGGAATAATCCATGTACTTACAAATAACCTGACCTTAAAATGATAATAGGATTTGGAAAGCGCGTGTTCACTGGTAATGACATACAAATTTCCTTGAAACCCTACATGAGTGTAAGCCCAAGGATCACTCAATCCATATCTCCAAGAACACAAGAGACTGTAGATCACCATCAACAAAGGATTAAATCATGTGGCAAATGATAAAGGGCCAAGAGCTCTAGTGAAGGAGATACAATAGATGGAAATCATGTATTCACACTAATGTAATGTTTCCTTTTTCACATCAATAATATTGAAATTATTCCCAACCCCACAAATACTTGTCATTTATCATGTGTTTAATGGTGTTATTTGGAATACGATTGCTTTACCTAAAGTAGTTTAAATTCACATAATTTCTTGCTACTAATATGAAAATAGGTTTGAGAAAGGTTGTTTGAAATGTGCGTATATATATGTACATCATCTTGGTGATAAGGAAAAGGACCAACACACTTAAGAACATCAAACAACCAAGAGAAATGTGTTCCTCCTCTTTCTTCCTTTCTTTCATTTGGACATCTAATGTTGCATGTAGATTCAACGGAAAGAATATAGAAGTCTACACTATCAACTATCACTCTCCAAAGAATCAACCTCAAGGGGATTCTTAGAACAATAGAATTGGAAACCATACCGGGGATGATTATGTAAGGATTCTTAGAACAATAGAATTGGAAACCATACTCGGGATGATTCATACATAATCATCCTTAAGTATTGGGTTTGTTTTTTCTTTGTTTTTTATTTTAAAAGTTGTAGAACTTCTTTCATAATACATAATTAGACATGGAAAAAAACCCAACAATCAATTTTTTTTCATATTAGAATTGTTTAATATTGTTTACTTGCAGCTCATGCATGTTATAATCAATATATGTGGTCAACCTTGTTTATTATTTAGAAAATCCATGACGCTTTGCAGTTCTTCCATGGAACAATCGAGGTCTCATTGATAAAACCTAAAATTTGTACATTTTCTAACCTAAGTATTTGTTGCGCGTGGTACCTTATGTTTAAAATTTCCATCTACTTGATCTTAGGTTTAAACAATTATGTTTGTGGTATATTATTGCATAGATTATGAGAGAAAAGGTATTTTGAATGCTTTCATGGTCATTTTTTGGTTTTGTTTGTTGTATCATATTAACCAAATTGAAAAAAATTTGAAAATAGTTTGCATGTTCACTTGGATTTATCGTATTCTTGATTATTGATTATAAAATTCCTTTGAAATTATAAATTGGTGTTGTATCCTGTCCCTTCAATGTTCACACACGGTGTTCAAAAAAGTGAATTTGAATTTCAAATCTCAAATGCCCGCGCTCCACGAAAGTTACCAAAGGACGGTTCCTCACCAATTTCCTCCATTCTTCGCCATGGCAGAAGATCCATCAAGGATACCTCAGAAAACTCACCGTCCGGACTCGGTAGTTCAAATCTTGTGCATTGGAGGAGCGCCTTCAGGGCTTGCAAGTTTCTTAGAAGGAAATGGGTGAAAGGATGTTGTTCTCTCCATACTAAGGCTATGATGAAGGCGGCGAGCATTTTGCAACAGTTCATAAGATTTTCCAACAGTTCATAAGTTCACATTTCCTCCTTGCACCAACTGGTATATAAACTAAATAGCCTCAGCGTATGCATTATTTGTTGTTATTGCTTATGTTGGTATCTCCAGCTCTCAAGATATGTGTAATGAATTTTTTACAGGAGTTGGCAGGCCGAAATAACCTTCAGGAACGTGGGTGGCCAGCAGCATTTCATTCGGTGTTTCATCCATCTCCATGAATCATCCTGACAGCACCACATTAGTTCCAGGTACATCTCTCTGCCATGTCATCCTATCTCCTAGTGCTACAAGGCATTCTTGTTGTTAGCACTCGGATTTTCCTTGGGCTGTATCAAAGAAACCCCGAGGTTTATGTGTCAACCACTGCCCTCGTCCATTTCATCTTTGACCTGCTGAGCTGTTCTCCGAGCCCTCGACAATATCCAACTAGTGTATTGGAAGTAAAGTTAACAAGAATTGCAATACTCAATCCTGGACCTCTTGTACGAAGTGGGAAAATTTCTGAAATCATCAACCAACCAATGGGACCAAAAGATGATTTGATAGCATCCAACGTATAACAATAATGAAATTACTTCCACAATAGGTGCATTCCCAAGAAAGCATAGTAAGCTGTAAGTAAGAATAATGATACCGCCATGCCGCTTACACCTGTGATCAACAATGGTCTCTTACCAAGCTTGTCGACTTCTGAAAGAAAACCTAGCCTGCACCGATTATGAGGGCTTTCAAATTGCTTCCCTGATTATACTCAATTGAATCTGCAAATGATGCTAGTTAATTTGAGATCAGACTGAACAGCCCCAACTCTTCCCGTCAAAACTTTATGATACAATGGCAATTAGAATGCGCACACAAGGATAAATCACTAATCAAAGAACCCTCCTTTTTGGAATTAAATAACACTGGTAATCAATATCATGTGCCCATATTTTAGAATTTGCTTCTCTATAAGGCGGACAAATCACATATAATAATTCAAAATGTAGGCTCCACAGGTGCTCCCAAAAATGAGCTACGATCATATTCGGCCACTAGTCTTCATCCATTGGAACTTCTGGAACATCCCACCTATCTTCTTCTATTGTTTTGTTAATAACAGAAACTGGAGAAACAGTAGACATGAGAATGTCGCCTTCTTTCTCGCCTCGATTTCGACTATTCCTCAATTCTCTCAGGATTTCAGGGGTCACCAAGTAATGCTTCTGATGTCGAACCAAGTTTTCCAATTCATCCTTCTGCTGCTTCATCAATTCATTCTTGTATCTCTGGACAAATGTGAGAAGGGATTGGTGCCATATCACCGGCATGATACGTGTTTCATTAAAAAATCTCTTGAAGTGTTCAAAAACAGCATCCAATACTCGATATGGTAAAGCGTACTTTTTGTCCAAAAGAAGCTTTATAAAGTAACTGTTTGTGCCACAGTACTCCATCTCTGCTATTTTCACTGTCAACACCTGCGACTTTTCCTGGCAAACGTTCATTGAAATACAAAAGGGTCTCGATAGCTTTCGATTTGATGACATACGAGTGACAAGAATAGTGCCAGCGTGGTTAAGCATGTTTCTTCTCCAACTACAAAACATGGTAACACCTTTATTTGTTTCGCTTGTCTCCAGCTCTCTCGACTCAATGGCGAATCCTCCTAGCTTTCGGACATAGCCATCTTCTCCTCGACTGCAGATGAATGGCATTAGGGTTTGGTGCTCTATTTCAAATGATAAGACGCCAAAAGAGGAGACCACATCCCCTTTTTATACTCCCGCCAATGGTTGGTATCCGCACGGGCTTTGGAGTGGTTTTCAATACAGCGTCTCACAAATGCGGATGTATCAGAAGTGGACACGTTGGATGATGGTTTTTATTCCGCGACCACCAACCGTCATTATCTCCTGAGCATGTGAGCGACGTGGGATGAATTAAGGACCGTAGATCTCTCCTTCATTGTTATTAGCCTTTCGTTCCTTTGAAAACAATCACATAATGGTAAAACGATCCTTCTATTGTTATATACCCGTAACTTTCAATATATACCAAGCAATAAAGGAATAGGAAGCTTTAAGCCTCGGCGCTAGAGTGATGGAGGATACATGTGGCCTTCTTGGTTTGGCATTTGGTCTTGTGGTGAGCCCTCGGTGTTGGGCGTTTAATTTTCTTTTTGCTCCTTTTTAAAATTAAATTCTTGGCATATTCACCAAAGTTATATTCATAGAATTTAGACTTTAATCTAGAATATAAAATTAAAACCTCACTTTCATAAAATTTTAACTTTGGCCAAAAGTTAATTAAATACTCCCCTCCATACTTAGGTAAATCATTGAAAATTTAAAATCCTTTTCTTCATAAAGCTTTTGGGCAGGCCATATTATAAAAATCAATGTTCTTTTCATAAAGATGAAAATCTTATGCAAATCTTCTAGGTCTCTCAAAGGTTGAGTTCACAAACCTATAGGTATAGTAAAACCATTTTTTCTCTTTATGAAGATTTTGCTTCCCTTCTTTTCTCAAACATATTTCCTTTTGTAACTTTGATATCTACACTCGAGGACAAATGTTCTTTCTCGACCAACTTTGAGACCTCCCTTATGCAAACTGATCTATTTTTGCACCATCAATGTCGTCAGAAGATAATTCACCAAGAATTTTATTGAGTGTCAACAACTGGCTCCTACTGGGGATGCTGTCCTCCCAGCGAGGCAACAAAGAACACCGTAGACCATGTGCCTGACCTGGGCGGCTCCCAACCTTGACAACTGCAACCTGTAACCTGTATCCCGTATCCTGTACCCTGTAAACTGTAACCTATAACCAGTCCTCCATCCAAAAAATGAAGCTGAAAACCGATAACTGCTGAAAACCGAAAACATATATGCTGGAACTATACTGGAAACAACGCTGTACATACTGAAAAAAAATGTTTGCCGGGCAAACTTATTCCTCCTACCTACCCTACTCTGTTGAAACGTGACTGCTAAATCAAATGACACAAAAGTGCCAATGAAGCCAATCTAATAACTGACCATCTGCTCGACTATGGCTTGCATTCCTTTTGAGTGAGTAAGAAAGACAAAAAACAAACCATTCCAAACATTCTCTGATAATGAGTTCATGTCCCACAAATGTTAGAAAATTCATTTTCCCCTCAGACCGTAGTAAATTAGCATAAGGATCTTCAAAAGTTTGAAATATTATCTTATCTTGAGATTCAACAAGAATGGAAATATCTCTTTCCAGTTGACCTGCAAAACTACTCAGCTGTGGATTTATGAGAGTGCATAGGGGGGCATGATATTCTAATACCTGCGTTTCGACTGCATCCTCCTCAAGCATGAGCGGCTCTGTTTCCCTTTTTGGTATGCTGCTAAATTTCCTACGAAAGCGATTTCTATATCGGAGGAAGAATTAGCAGATCCCGTAACGCTCTCACTTATCTTGTACTGCGCTAATTAAGCAATATTGAATAGCCATCCCAAGCATGAATATATATGATCGGCTCCCTAAAACACCCATATCAAAATTCAAGAGACATCTGATAAACGAAAATGGCGTAGGCACTGTAGAGCCAACTATTTGGTACTTCCCAACTTCGTCCCTCTCTTCCCCAGAGGCTCACAAGTAGGACCTGATTACAGTATCGTGACCAGCATAGTGGCTGGTAGCCTGGATCGTTACTAGCACGAGACAGTTCCCGATCGAAGCTCAAAGAGAAGAACAGAGACAGTTCCAGCATAGTTGACAGATGGATATCAATATTTCTTTCGACTTTAATCCATCGATCGACCGACGACTGGTGTATATACCAATACCACTGATGTCCAGCTGCTGCCGCCGTGTCATTGATGGATATATTACTTCCGCTGCGCTCTCATGAAAGGAGACTCAGTCATAATATACCGTATCATAGTATAGTCTTTTAGGATGTCACTATCCACTGCAAGTTATAATTACTCTAATAATTGTCCCGGCTGGCTGGAGGCGGCTAATTTAAGTAGGTAGCACTTAATAGTTATTTGATGGCTATACAGAGATAAACATTCAGAGTGGAAACCCTATTTTTAACCAGACTAGTAGCTACTGAACAACATGGAATACCAGAGTATATTGACTTTATTTATTCTTTTATTTTGGAAAGATATATAAAATAGGAATAAAACCTACATAGTCCATTCAGTGTTGTTACCTGGGTACCAAATTCACGTGACCAAATTTTAGATGTTGTTCTTGCCACCATTCGTCAACATTCTTCTCCAAATCTTTGGAGAAGAAGAAATTAAGTGTCTTGATATGGAAGTACCAAAATTATGATGCCACTATCCTATAAATGTTTGAATTGTATGATGAAATCACACATGTAATCCTCATGCAATGTGAGGAATAATAGGGAGGATCAAAAAATTCAATACAAATGAGAAAGAATTTTCATCCCATTGTGATGGCATTGAAACAAGGAAAAAGGAAGCATGTTTGTCATCTATGAGACATGTTAATGTACCTGGATGACCAAATGTGTATTTTAGGTGGTGAATGTATAACCATGTTGTTGAGAGAGGCTCACACTTCTGAATTAGTAGGGTATTTCAAAGCAGTGAAGAAACTATTGAATATGCAAAGTATGCATTTTGATGTTGCCAAAGCAAATTCATGTTTGTGTGTTGTGTTGTACTTCCAAGCCAACTAATAGAAAGCTAATCTTGCATACACCATTTCTTGTTGTAATTCATCCTTGGGACAACAACTCAATGATTTTCTCGAGGATTGCCAAAGACCAATCATAGGAACAACTATATGTTGATGGTATCCAATCGACTTAATAAGATTAACTAACTAGTTTTTTCAAGAAGTCCATCGTTGGACAAGAGACAACCAAGATCCTAGTTTTTTAACTCACCTAGGTACACTTTGGATTGCTGAAATTTGTCATCATGAATAGAGACGGTAAACTCCTAAGATACCTCTAGAAGGCATTGTGGGACATGATGTATACTTCTAGAAGGCATTATGGGGCATGATTGACACGAAGTTGATCAAGATAAGATACGATAATTTTATTAATGTCCATCAAATGATCACAAAAGTAGGTTAATGGAACTGTGTGGTACCATGAAGTCAACACAAAGTGGAAGAACTAAGGCAACTCCTATTAAAAGAAAGAAGTATAAATCTAACCTAAAAACCAAAAAGAGCTAACTCTATATAGAAGTACGACATTTCACCTCATACCAATGGGTGGACAAAAGTAGTGAATCGAACCCTTGTTCATTTCCTCATGAGATAAAACTAAAAGCATCCCAAGGCCTAAGATGAGATCCTCCAATATATTCAACATTGTTACAACTAGGTTAACCACACTTAAGCAACAAATGGCTCTCTCCAATGTTTCTTTTTCTACTTCTCAAGGTTGTTTAGGCACATAGAATATGCACTCTCTCTCTCTTTACATTTTAATTTATTGTTTTCAAAGATGCATTAACACAACTTATTATCACTTCATTTTATATATTTACTTCTACATCTTCTTTAGCCAAGTTTGGCCACTCATGCAATGATATTTAAATTTTATTTTAAATTAAGATATGCAATATTTTAATAGCAACAAATAACAAGTTAGGATTATATAGTTTGCTTCTTATTTATTCGAGGACCCTCAAAAAGTATTTCCATGGATTTATTAGGAGTTTTTCCAAAGGCTAGACATGGAAATGACTATATGCAAGTGATTATTGATAGATTCAATAAGATGGAATTTTTTTTGGCATTCCATGAGATAGTCATAATATGCATATGCACTCTTTGGTAGAGGCACAAGCCCAATATAATCCAAAGTGTAACAAAAATATATAATAACTGTAAAAGATAAAAGATATGGTGATATGCAGTCAAGATGACTACCATAATGGACATGACTCTACATAATAATTATTAATATAAATAGGTATATTACATGCCCTCCCATCTAGGAAGGACTCATCCTCAAAGCACAAGAGGAAACAAAATGAAAATATCATCAAAGCTCAGAGTTAGCTTGATGTAATGTGGAAGCATCAATCTATCCTATATCAACTTCTATCGAAAACATCTTTGATATGATTCTTTGTTTAGAGAAATGTCGATATTGGTAAGATGATTGTTTAGAGCGTTGACCGTCTTGATTGGAATTATGTGAAGGTTTTAGGGTTTACATGGAATATTTCAGACAATGGGAGAAGAAGAATAGAGAAGATAAAATGTGGAAATCACTTTGTATATTATTCATCAATATCATAACAATATATTATACACCTTCCATGGAGAAAATCGAATGCCTTGGAGGCAATTCGGAAATAGAAAAAAAGAAAAGGCTAAGAAAAGACAAAAAAACCCCTAGGTGGCAAAGCAGTTTCCAAAACTGTACTAGAGGCTCACGAATTGGCTAAGTATGGTATGGTATGTGGAATACCTGGACAACATGGTTGTTGATCAGGGCAACATGCCAACTTTTTAGGGTGACTGAACTGGGATCTTTTTTGGGCTTACTTGGTTATCTGCTTCTTTCTGTTCCCGTGATGAGGAGATTGAAGACCTTTTTTGTTTCTTTAATGTAAAGCTGGAATGGTACTAAAGTTCTAAGATGTTTCAGTAGGTTTTATCCTTTATGGACAATGCTAGACTGTATATGCAGAACTGTATCTAGTTCTTTCACAACCGGATGTAACTTTGATTTTATACTTAAAATATCAAATTACAATTACAACTGAGTCCCCCATAGCTATGAGGAAAGTTACCTTGATTGAAATGCAAGTTTTAATCCATAAAAAATAATACCTATTTTTACTTGATTATTTCTGATTTTCCCAAAACCACACTCATAATTAAGTTCTTCATTTCTACCAAAATCAAAGATGACCCTACACATGCCACCCCTAATTTCAAATTGATATTGAATCATTATCATTTCTTTAAAAAAAATCAAATACAAATACAATTTAAAAAAAAAATTGACATTAACAATGATTGTTTCTAAACATAATTCATCTAGTATATAATTAAAAAGCAAATATCTTTTAATGGTTTAAATTTTTACACTCTACACATTAATGTATAATAATTTTTTCCATGGTCTTATTTCTTCAGTTCTCCAATTTTTCACGGTATATGATTTTTCACTTCCTCATAATCATGTCGGGATTTGCATGACTACCGCTTGCTAAAGAATGATGGTAAAGTGTCACAATTGTTTTTATCTAATTATTATTATTTATATATTTTATTAATTTATTATTATTTTTATTATTATTGATAATAATAATAATAGTTATTATTTCTCATTAAAATCAATTTTATTTTATTGTACTTTTAAAATAGTAAATAATAATTATTTGTTTTTAAATTTTATTTTTATGTTCGAAAAGTTTTAAAAGAGGCATTCCTAAATTATCATAATTGCGACAAGTTAAAAAGTTAAGAATATCACTATTATAACAAATATTGAAATTGCAATTTAATGTGGGTGTACACATGACATTCTAAGAGAAAATAATTTTCATTGTCAACCCTCTTAGTGGCACAATACCACAAATTCATTCATTCCATAATCCGAAGAGGTGCATTCTACAACCCAATAGGGGGATGTGTAACGCCTTCCGTGCTCATCATGGAGCTGACATGCATCCTTTATAAAAAAATAAAAAAAATAATAAAAAAAACATGTCGGTTCAAATTCAATTTAAAACATTTAAACTGACATATATATAAAACTACACAAATTAGATAAGTGTTGCAATATTTTCACTATTTTCAATATAATAACTTCTTTCTTGATTTCCTAATGATTTAGATAAAACTTAATTAATTTTCTTTATACCAACCTCATATATTATTTATTTTCACTAAAAATATATATATTAATTTAAAAATAAATAGATCATAATATTATATTATCATAAAATACTAAAAATAATAATAATTATTTTCGTACACGATTTAAGGTTGGTACAGAGGTAGAAAAATCAGAGTCTGATTGTTTAAAACTTTGTTTCTTCCATCTCGATGGAGACCTTTTTACTCTTCTCTCAGTTTACAAGAAGTGGGAGGATAAATGAAAATTCAGAAGGAAGAAATGGTGCTGGGAAAACAACATTAATGCCAAATCCATGGTAAGATGTAAAGATGATATCATAAAAACTTCAAGTTGTCTCTTGAAGAGGTTCCGTGGAAAGAATAATTACAATTTGCATTCCCTTGTTGCTACATTTCAACAAACTTCCAACATCTACCGGCTTGGTATAGAGGTAGACCATCATAAAAGAGAAATCCAATTTTTTTAGATATAGAGAAAATACACCAGGAATTTGAGAGGATGGAAGATGTATTGAACTATGAAATGCAGATGGGTGCTAAAATAATCACTGACACAAAGCGCATTGAAGTATACATTGTGTTTGGACATAATTCTCATGTAACAAGAGAAAAGATTGGCATTCTATGTAATGGGAAGTTTTATTATGAGGTGAATGTGGAAGAAGACGCTGAGTTTTTAAAGCTTGTCATTTATAAACACTTATTCTCTCATGTTGACATGTCCAAAAGTTATTCATCTAACAAGTTAAATGATGGTCTCTATGGGATAGGCTATTATGAATCTTTAGGAAATGTGAACTTAAAGAGATTCTTATTATTTTTCTATTGGAAAGCTAGCGACTGCTAGCTTTCCTTGTAGCATAAGCATGTGTGCAGTCGCTAGAAGAAAAATTCTTATGCTACAAGTAAAGCTAGCAGTTGCTGGATTTCCTTGATATTTTGTCATGTGTTTATTTCAAAATAGAGCACATGGCACAAGCTCAAGGAATAAGCTAGCAACCACGAATCACCATGGACAAGATTTTTCTATTGGAAAGCTAGCGACTGCTAGCTTTCTTTCTAGCATAAGTATGTGTTATTATCCTAGAAGGAAATGCTTATGCTAGAAGGAAAGCTAGAAGTCGCTAGCTTTCCTTGATCTTGTGCCATGTGCTTATTTGAAAATAGAGTACATGATACAAGTTCAAAGTATAAGCTAGCAACCACCAATCACCAAGCCCAGGGTTTTTCTATTGGAAAGCTAGCGACTGCTAGCTTTCCTTCTAACATAAGCATGTGTGTCATGCTAAAAGGAAATGCATTTGCTAGAAGGAAAGGTAGCATTTGTTAAAAATAGAGTACATGGCACAAGCTCAAGGTATAAGCTAACAACCACCAATCACCATGGACAGGTTTTTTGTATTGGAAAGCTAGCGACTGTTAGATTTCCTTCTTGCATAAGAATGTGTGTTTATGATAGAAGGAAATTCTTATGCTACAAGGAAAGCTAGCAGAAAGCTAGCAGTCGCTAGCTTTCTTTGATCTATTGCCATGTTCTTATTTCAAAATAGAGCACATGGCACAAGCTCAAAGTATAATCTAGCAACCACCAATCACCATGGACAGGATTTTTCTATTGGAAAGCTAGCGACTGCTAGCTTTCCTTCTAGCATAAGTATGTGTTATTATCCTAGAAGGAAATGCTTATGCTAGGAGGAAAGCTAGCAGTCGCTAGCTTTCCTTGATCTTGTGCCATTTGTTTATTTCAAAATAGAGCACATGGCGCAAGCTGAAGGTATAAGCTAGCAACCACCAATCACCACGGACAATGTTATCAATTGGAAAGCTAACGACTGCTAGCTTTCCTTCATGGCTAGAGTTTTTCTATTAGAAAGCTAGCAATTGTTATCTTTCCTTCTAGCATAAGCACATGTGTGCTTATGCTAGAAGGAAATACTTATGCTAGAAAGAAAGCTAGCAGTCGCTAGCTTTCCTTTATCTTGTGCCATGTGCTTCTTTCAAAATAGAGCACATGGCATAAGCTCAATGTATAAGCTAACAACCACCAATCACCATGCCCAGGGTTTTTTTATTGGAAAGCTAGCGATTGCTAGCTTTCCAATAACATAAGCATGTGTGCCTATTCTATGTAATGGGAAGTTTTATTATGAGGTGAATGTGGAAGAAGACACTGAGTTTTTAAAGCTTGTCATTTATAAACACTTATTCTCTCATGTTGACATGTCCAAAAGTTATTCATCTGACAAGTTAAATGATGGTCTCTATGGGATAGGCTATTATGAATCTTTAGGAAATGTGAACTTAAAGAGATTCTTATTATTTTTCTATTGGAAAGCTAGCGACTACTAGCTTTCCTTGTAGCATAAGCATGTGTGCAGTCGCTAGAAGAAAAATTCTTATGCTACAAGTAAAGCTAGCAGTCACTGGCTTTCCTTGATCTTTTGTCATGTGTTTATTTCAAAATAGAGCACATGGCACAAGCTCGAGGTATAAGCTAGCAACCACCAATCACCATGGACAAGATTTTTCTATTGGAAAGCTAGAGACTGCTAGCTTTCTTTCTAGCATAAGTATGTGTTATTATTCTAGAAGGAAATACTTATGCTAGAAGGAAAGCTAGGAGTCGCTAGCTTTCCTTGATCTTGTGCCATGTGCTTATTTGAAAATAGAGTACATGATACAAGTTAAAAGTATAAGCTAGCAACCACCAATCACCATGCCCAGGGTTTTTCTATTGGAAAGCTAGCGACTGCTAGCTTTCTTTCTAACATAAGCATGTGTGTCATGCTAAAAGGAAATGCATTTGCTAGAAGGAAAGGTAGCATTCGTTAAAAATAGAGTACATGGCACAAGCTCAAGGTATAAGCTAACAACCACCAATCACCATGGACAAGGTCTTTGTATTGGAAAGCTAGCGACTGTTAGCTTTCCTTCTTGCATAAGCATGTGTGTTTATGATAGAAGGAAATTCTTATGCTACAAGGAAAGCTAGTAGTCGCCAGCTTTCTTTGATCTGTTGCCATGTTCTTATTTCAAAATAGAGGACATGACACAAGCTCAAAGTATAACCTAGCAACCACCAATCACCATGGACAGGATTTTTCTATTGGAAAGCTAGCGACTGCTAGCTTTCCTTCTAGCATAAGTATGTGTTATTATCCTAGAAGGAAATGCTTATGCTAGGAGGAAAGCTAGCAGTCGCTAGCTTTCCTTGATCTTGTGCCACGTGTTTATTTCAAAATAGAGCACATGGCACAAGCTGAAGGTATAAGCTAGCAACCACCAATCACCATGGACAGTGTTATCAATTGGAAAGCTAACGACTGCTAGCTTTCCTTCATGGCTAGAGTTTTTCTATTAGAAAGCTATCAATTGTTATCTTTCCTTCTAGCATAAGCACATGTGTGCTTATGCTTATGCTAGAAGGAAATGCTTATGCTAGAAAGAAAGCTAGCAGTCGCTAGCTTTCCTTTATCTTGTGCCATGTGCTTCTTTCAAAATAGAGCACATGGCACAAGCTCAAGGTATAAGCTAGCAACCACCAATCACCATGGCTAGGGTTTTTCTTTTGGAAAGCTATCGACTGACAACTTTCCTTCTAGCATAAGAATGTGTGGTTATGCCAGAAGGAAATGCGGATGCTAGCTTTCCTTGATCTTGTTCTGTGTTCTTCTTTCAAAATAGAGCACATGGCACAAGATCAACGTATAACCTATCAACCACCAATCACCATGCCCAGGGTTTTTTTATTGGAAAGCTAGCGATTGCTAGCTTTCCAATAACATAAGCATGTGTGCTTATTCTATGTAATGGGAAGTTTTATTATGAGGTGAATGTGGAAGAAGACGCTGAGTTTTTAAAGCTTGTCATTTATAAACACTTATTCTCTCATGTTGACATGTCCAAAAGTTATTCATCTAACGAGTTAAATGATGGTCTCTATGGGATAGGCTATTATGAATCTTTAGGAAATGTGAACTTAAAGAGTTTCTTATTATTTTTCTATTGGAAAGCTAGCGACTGCTAGCTTTCCTTGTAGCATAAGCATGTGTGCAGTCGCTAGGAGAAAAATTCTTATGCTACAAGTAAAGCTAGTAGTCGCTTATGCCAGAAGGAAATGCTTATGCTATCTTTCCTTGATCTTGTTCCGTGTTCTTCTTTCAAAATAGAGCACATGGCACAAGATCAACGTATAACCTATCAACCACCAATCACCATGCCCATGGGTTTTTTATTGGAAAGCTAGTGATTTCTAGCTTTCCAATAACATAAGCATGTGTGCTTATGCTAGAAGGAAATGCTTATTCTAGAAGAAAAGATAGCAGTCGCTAGCTTTCCTTGATCCTGTACCACGTGCTGATTTCAAAATAGAGTACATGACACAAGCTATAGGTATAAGCTAGCAACCAACAATCACCATGCCCAAGGTTTTTCTATTGGAAAGCTAGCGACTACTAGCTTTCCTTCTAGCATAAGCATGTGTGCTTATGCTAGAAGGAAATGCTTATGTTAGAAGGAAAGCGAGTAGTCGCTAGCTTTCCTTGATCTTGTGCCATGTGCTTATTTCAAAATAGAGGACATGGCACAAGATTACGGTATAAGTTAGCAACCACCAATCACCATGGCTAGGGTTTTTCTATTGGAAAGCTAGCGATTGATAACTTTCCTTCTAGCATAAGCATGTGTGCTTATGCTAGAAGGAAATGCTTATGTTAGAAAGAAAGCTAGCAGTTGCTAGCTTTTTTTGATCTTGTGCCATGTGTTTCTTTCAAAATAGAGCACATGGCATAAGCTCAAGGTATAAGCTAGCAACCACCAATCACCATGCCCAGGGTTTATCTATTAGAAATCTAGCGACTACTAGCTTTCATTCTAGCATAAATATGTGTGCTTATGCTATAAGGAAATGCTTAGGATAGAATGAAATCTAGGAGTCACTAGCTTTCCTTGATTTTGTGCCATGTGCTTATTTCAAAATAGAGTACATGGCACAAGACCAAGGTATAACCTAGCAACCACCAATCACCATGCCCAGGGTTTTTCTTCTGGAAAGCTAATGAGTGCTAGCTTTTCTTCTAGCATAAGCATGTGTGCTTATGCTAGAAGGAAATGCTTATGCTAGAAGGAAAGCTAGTAGTCGCTATGTATTAGTAGTCGCTAAGCTAGGAGTCGCTTATAATTAAAAAAACTTCTACTATGTATTAGTATACTAATAGTGGCATCAAGTAGCATTGCTTGGGATTTTGTATTACTCTAGTTCCATATAGATGTTATTCTTCACTAATCTACAATATAGGTTTAGATGACACCAAATAACTATTTTCGGGAGTACTTAAAATAGGGATGACTCCAATCAAGGATATTTGAATTTACTTTGAACAATTGATACAAAAAATAAATCTCAGTGAGCCATGATTATACAAAATTCCATGATCAATCATGGTTGGATTCCAACCTACTAAATAACTACCTTCAATACTATTACAAGTTCCATGATTATACAAACTTGCATGATCGATCATGGCTGGATTCCAACCTACTTAATAACTACCTTCGATACTATTACAAGTTCTTAAGTATGGAAAAATTTTAGACATTTTTACCAGTTTTTCTAAGAATAGTTTTGTGTTTGTATTAAGATTATATACATTGATAACCAATCTTGTTTTGATTACGCTTTGTAGCTCCATCATAATTTATATGTAAAGTCCCTTTTGGCGGTGGGGACTAAATGGTGGGGAACAATGTTTAATTTGCACAACAAAATGATGCCATGCCCTTTTTAGCTATTACAAGTACATTATTTTTTTGTAGATTGTGTTTTGCCTAAAATATAAGAGCACACTTTACATGGTTTAACCTTAACTACAAATTATAATTCAATTGTGTGTTACAGAATTTGTAGGAGCGACAATGGAAAGTATAATTTTCACAAAAGGGGACTATGTTGACCTCCTGGTTAATGGTCAAGTTATTGGGCTAGGAAAGGTTGAATCTACAGAAGTTGGAACTTATTATGGTGGAGGAAGGGTTGTTGCAGGTTATGTTATGGTCTTGATAATTGATGTCACTCAACCACATTTGATTGTGGAATATGTTGATGAAGGGGACACACATCCATGGAGGACTACAGATTTGAGGCACACCATAGGTAAATCAAATACCAAAGCATGTGTTAAGAATTATTCATAGTTTATTGAATGTTTTTTTGAGAAAATACTAAGTTTGTTATGTTTGGTGTACAGGTGCAAATGTTTGTTCAACATTTTCTATTGGAGACAAAGTAGATCTTTTACAACATGGAGTGAAGGTGGGTGAGGGCTCCATATTCAATACAGAGCTTGGGAATAAGGTTCATGGAAAGATTGTAAAGAAAGGATGCATAGTGGTTAGAATTGAGAAGGTGTTAAAAAATGATGCTCCTTTACCACATCCAACTGGATTTGAGGAAACACTAGGGGCTGCAATAGAATCTTATGAGATTTGGCTAGAAATAGATTTGAAACCTCATTGTGAAGATCAACCCATAAATATTCCACAAGATAGGGCTGCATTCACATGTACAAGGGTTTCTCTTACACATGGATGCATAGGAACAATTATGTGCATTGCGAAAGGAATGATAGTTAATGTCCATGAGGATGACATGGTTGTGGGTGAAACACTAGGTGAAGATAACTTTGGTGTTTTTGTGGAAGAGATACATGGGTATTGTGAAAGATGCAAGATTGGGGATAGGTCTATACATGGATTGGTTAGATGGCCAATACATAAATTGGTGGACAACATAGGTGAGATGTTAAGGGTCAAGACAAAGTACAAAGAGCCACCCATGGAAATGCTGATATGGGATGTTATAGAGGATACAAGTCCTTTATACCAATGGGATGGGGATCTTTATAATAAAAAATATCAAGATGTCAATGTTCTTAATGCATCGAGGCCATATAAAAAGATTAAACGAGCTATGACAAGAGAAAAAGTTGCAAAACGTCAAACCAAGATGGATAAAGAGAAAGAAGTTCGACTTTTGGCTGCAGATGAATGTTGTAAACAAGATTGTCTTCAACATGTGGATAGGAATGCCATTGCAAATGCTAGAAGGGATATGGAATGCAAAGACAAAAATGGTATCAAAGAATTTGTATTGAATTCACTTGTTTCAAACACTATCATGTCAAAGAGCCATGGCCATGGCCTACCTCCTATTATTAGAAAAGTAAAGGACATGAGATTTGATGGTAATGTTATTTGTAAGAAAGCATGGTACAAGATACATAAGATTCCTCAAAGCACCTTCTATAGCTACCAACATAATTTTGAACAAGGACATATGGAATCCATTCATGGTAACACCAATACATGTAAAGCACGTGCACATACTGTGGCGGCCATAGAAATACTGCATAAAATTGTAATGGACAATTCAGATTTTTCGCCAAACCAAACACGTCAAGTCGAAGCAGATGGAACTTCTTCTCCTCTAAGATTGTTGCCTTCGACTT
Organism: Larix kaempferi; assembly: GCA_027924585.1. NCBI lineage: Eukaryota > Viridiplantae > Streptophyta > Pinopsida > Pinales > Pinaceae > Larix > Larix kaempferi. The sequence goes on along the minus strand of BSBM01000047.1, from coordinate 9,194,361 downwards.
ACACACAAAGCTCTTTGTTAAAAGAGATCAATGTGGGTTTGGAAAAGCTCAATTGTCCATTAATATCACAACCAACAATGAGCAAGATTTGGAACACTCATTTTCGAGACGTGGCATTCTCAAAGAACACCAACTTCAGTAAATGTGGTGAATGTATTGTGTTGAAAGCACAAATGAAGTCAGCAACTACAAAAGAGTTGGAAGAAACGGCACGCGCTAGATTGAACAAACATAACAAGATCGTTATGTGCGGAAGACATTGCTACTATGCCCACAGAATCATGTCAGAGAGGTTTCCAAAGGAGTATTTGAGTATTATCCATGATAAAATGGATAAAACAAAGACTTCAATTCCAAGGCTACGCGTCAAATCAAAATCTATTGTAGGAATAAACTTGGGTTGGTCATTGACAGGTATTCTAACACATGGGCATAAGACAGGAGGTTTTGGTCATTTCTCCCTACCATTTGTACATATGGGATCACAATTTACCATTACATCACTTGCTAAGTGCTTAAGGGACCTTGAAGACCCACATCTTGATATGTATGGTGATCTTCTTTATGAGAGTGGAAGTTCAAGAAACCCACTTTCAAATGCATTACTTGACACCTCTATTTACTCAAAATGTAGAGTGTACAAGGATGAATTTTTATCTCATGGAAGATTAGAAAATCAAGATATTGATTTTAAACCTCTTCCTCCACATTTATTGTTACAATTGGATAATGCAGCAAGTGATAATAAAAATCGTTATCTTTTCATGTTTCTATCACTTCTCACTGCACTTGGTGTCTTCATCACTATTGAGGTTGGGTTCTTGCTCGTGGGACACACCCATGAAGACATAGACGGGACCTATGGGAGAATGTCTTCCAGCTTGAAAAGTAAAGATATATATTCTCTACCTGAGATGATGGATACATATCGCAAAATTGAAGAAAAAAGAGTGTTTCCACCTAAACTGATTGATAAGGTGTATGACTTCAAAAGCTTCCTTAATGGATACATCAAGGAAGGAAAAAATGCACTAGTTGGACATCTTAATGTTCAGTACTTCCAATTTCTTGTACTCAATGATGTTCCGGTATTAAGGTATAAAGAATCCATAAGAGATGTTGAGTGGTCAGAACCAGTTGAGTTATGGAATACAGACGATGAAGGTCGATCTAAACTGCCCATAGGGAAGCCATCTTTCTTACATCCCAAAGAGAATGAAATCTATTTAAAAGAACTAAAAGAAGGAATAACATCATACATAAAAATGTGGAAAGACACAATGGGTGGTGAGGATTTGCCAATTGTTACACCAGAATGGAAAAATAAGGTAGAGTATTGGGAAAGAGTTCTTGATACTTTATATGAAGATTACAATGATCATGATTCATCTTCTGAGGATTTCTGGCCCAAGACAAGGCAAACTCCAGATGTTGGTCGTAATGCGCTTCATGCAATCTCAAATATTATGGATGGGGATTTTGATACTATGACAGGTGAACCTGTGTATGTTGGACCCAAGTGCAATAAGCCAAAGACAACATTCAACCCTATTAATGATGTTGAGAAAGGAAAGATGTTGCTAGTTAGATCAGGAAACGAGGAAGAAGGGGAGATGATTTGGATGGCAAAAGCCACCTCAAATATATTTCAAGATGATGAAAGTGATACTCTTCATGTTAAAGTTGATTGGTGGAAGCCCGGTTCAGGGAAATACAATGGAAAAGTATTAGAAGAATATTGGGTACCAAATCCTGATGACATAGAGCTTGGATCTATTCCAATTGATACCATAGTTTGGGCATGGATGGCTAAGAAAGAAAATTGCAAGAAGGCCAAGATAAATAAACATGGTGTACAAGCTGTCCTTGACCTACTTGAACGAATAACATGAGATTAGGTGGAGATGATTCGTGGATGTAATTTTGTTCTTTGGAGGACCAATTAATACATGAAGAAACATTTTTCAATTTTTCTTGTATATTGAATATTCTCTTCAAATTTATTTGAGGAGTTTTATATTATTTGGTACAAATATGAAAATTTTGTTTAAATTGCAATGTATTCATGTGACGATACTTCATGCAAATTACATGACACCATGAAATATTAAACTTTCAATGATTTGTTTATATTAACATAACTTCTCCCATAACTTGGATAATCAAGTCCAATAATGCACTTAAAATCAATATCTTCTAGTTTTGGCCTATTAAAACTATATTGGAGTTAATTAGCATTGTTTTCAATGTAATACGTTCAAACACCAAACAATATCTAACATGGAAATTACAAATTCCAATGCTTTGTCTAGATCGACATAACTTCTCACTCCATCAAACTTGGATAATCAAGTTCAATAATACATTTAAAAGCATCATCTTCTAGATACGATCTATTAAAACGATAATGTTTGGAGTTAATTAGCATTGTTTTCAATGTAATACGTTCAAACACCAAACAATATCTAACATGGAAATTACAAATTCCAATGTTTTGTCTAGATCGACATAACTTCTCACTCCATCAAACTTGGATAATCAAGTTCAATAAAACATTTAAAAGCATCATCTTCTAGATACGATCTATTAAAACGATAATGTTGGGCTAGCTAATTCGTATTCTTTTCAATATAATACATTCAAACACTTCATGAATATATATTATAATAAAATAAATTAAACTGTACTACTTTGTTTCTATTCCAATTCATAACAAAATTATTTATTTTGATCATTAAAAAACACGCCTAGACTTATAAAATATTTTCTTTTGACATCTGTAAAATGTTTCCAATAAAAATTACCAATAAAAGTTCATAATAATTTGATTTTGATTGTTAAATGACACACACATACTTATAAAATATTTTGATTGTTAAATGCACTACCAATAAAAATTCATAATAATTTGATTTTGATTGTTAAATGACACACAGATACTTATAAAAAAAATTGATTGTTAAATGCACTTTTAATAAGTTTAGTGGGTTTTCACTTTTGTATTTGTAAGAAACAAAAATGTACTTCAATGTTTCTATTCTAATTCATTGATTTCAAATGTACCACACTTCTCGATCCATCAAACTTGGTTAATGGAGTCCAGTAAAGCACTTACACGCAACATATTATAGACTGTCTATAAAAACTTTATTATGGGAATAGCTAATTAATGTTTTTTAATGTAATATGTTCAAACATTTCAAAAATAAATACTGGACATACAACATAATATAGACTTTGTCTATAAAAACTTTACTATGGGAGTAGCTAGTTAATGTTTTTTCAATGTAATATGTTCAAACATTTCAAAAATAAATACTGGACACTTGCAATAACTAGAATGGGTTTTCCCTCTTTCTTCATGTATTTGAAAAAAAACCAATTGTACTATAAAATTTATATTCTAATTAATAATTTTTTTTTACCTTAATTGGTATACTTAGACTTTATCCAATACAATATTTTCTCTTGTTGGCTCTAAAATAGTGCCAACCACATATCATAATATATAGTATTGAATAATGAATATTTCTTTAAATGTTAGATGATTATATTTATATTATAAAAAGGAATCTAGGCTTAACCAATCAACATAATCCAAAGTAATAATTGATAGTTAACAATGTCCAAAACATGTAGAAACTTGTGGGCTCATAATAATCCCATAAAATGAAGGGAAAAAGTGAAGTGCCTAAGTACCTATTGTGCTATATACTTGACAAAAATGTCCTAAGGCATACAATAGACAATACATATAAAGGGAAGAAAATAAAATAGAGTATGACCTAATTTTCCATGTTGTTGCTCGTAGATATGTTATTGATTATTTTTCTAGTCAATATTCTAAATATTATTAGGGGTAGTGTCATCATCCACAAGTACAATATTACAATGACTATAGGAGCTAATACGTCTTCATGGTATTAGAGGTTTCACCTAATTCCTAGACATTTCCAGTTCTCGTTGTCTCTTGAAGTTGAGCAAAACCCCCCATGTTCTAGCCACCCATTATCAAGATTGAGAATTACTAAGTTATTATGCCAATACATAAATTTGTTATAGTAACAAACACATTGAGTGTTATGTCATTAAATAGATTTCTAGGTCACTTTAAAATGGCGACAATCTCTTACTAATATGGTAATTCAACACATGTACAATATATGCTTTATCAAATTATAAATAAAATGGTTAATACTTTCAACATACAAATAATGTCATTAGATAAATTAATAGGTAAGAAATATTAATACAAATTACAAATTATAATAATAAAATAATGTAAAGAATCTAAGTTTAAGCATAGGAAGATATGCTTCAAATTAATATAAATTTGATTTTATATAGCTTATAATGATAATATTGTAAAAAAAATGGTGAATATATAGATTGAAATGAGTGAATTAAGTAATTTTTAGGTTTTTCATTTTTTGAAAACTCAATCTTGTTGAAGTTCTAAATTCTAGATCCATACTCGACAATACATATAAAGGGAAGAAAATAAAATAGAGTATGACCTAGTTTTCCATGTTGTTGCTTGTGTATATGTTACTAATTGTTTTTCTAGTCAATATTCTAAATATGATTAGGGGTAGTGTCCTCATCCACAGCTTCAATATTACAGTGACTATATGAGCTAATAATTTTTCATGGTATTAGAGGTTTCAGCCAATTCCTAGGCATTTCCAGTTCTTGTTGTTTCTTGAAGTTGAGAAAAAATCTCCATGTTATAGCCACCCATTATCAAGATTGGGAATTAATAAGTTACTATGCCAATACATAAATTTGTTACAGTAACAAACACATTGACTACTATATCATTAAATAACTTTGTAGGTCACTCTAAAATGGAGACAATCTCTTACTAATATGGTAATTCAACACATGCACAATATATGCTTTATCAAATTATAAATAAAATGGTTAATAATTTCAACATACAAATAATGCCATTAGATAACTTAATAGGTAAGAAATTTCTTGCAACATCTATTGTTCATGAGATGAGGTAAACCTTGATCAACTCAAATATTATTACAAATTAAAAAATTATAATAATAAAATAATGTAAGGAATCTAAGTTTAATATTAGGAAGATATGCTTCAACTTTATATAAATTTGATTTTATATAGCTTATATTGATAATATTATAAAAAAATGGTGAATATAAAGATTGAAATGACCGAATTAAGTAATTTTTTGGTTTTTCATTTTTTGAAAACTCAATCTTGTTGAAGTTCTAAATTCTAGATCCCTTGTATAATTCCAAATTTAATGAAATATGTGTTAAATAGGTTTGAAGGGAGAAAAGGTAATGGTAGAAGAGAGGAAGTGGGTTTCTTATTCTTATGATCTATAATAAGAGATATTAGCCTCCATTTTAATAACTTTAGTTGAAATAGTGGGTGCATGGATGGGTGACATGGTGTGGTTGGATAAGCGAGGAGGGAGTTATATGGAGAAGGGTATGATAGAAGACATCAAATGAAGAAAAAAAAATAGAGGAGAAGATATCGAAACAAGAAATCAATTTAGTGCACAAATTGTACATGTGACATTAGTTGTAGAAGAGATCCAAGGTGCCTTATACAGAAGCATAACATCTCAAATAAGAACGGATATAAGACAAGAAAATTAATGTTTCAAATCATCTCTAGTATTCACATCTATGGAACAAATAAAGTTGGTATATGGTCCCCTCTCTCATAAATCAATTGAATCTCTCTAACTATGCCTTTGCAAGTAAAATTATTTGCATAGAGACAAAAAATTAGTACAATAAATGAAACTCTAATCATTCAAACAAACGAAGAACAAAAAAAAAAAAAAAAACACAAATGATGGTGAAATAAGAAGACCATATGAATCGAACCCTAGTTCGACTACAACTTTGAAATATGGAAGAGATATGGAGGGATTCAATCCTTCTAGAGGAATGAGAGGAATTGGGAGTACATATACCATTATAGATCATGATTCTTAGACTGTATTTTGATAATTGTGAAAGAAAATAAAACTTAAGATGATCCACATGTTGGTTAAATAATTTTTTAATATAAGGTTGTTGGGCCCATTTGCATTATAAAGGTCTAATAGAGATGCCTCAATAGGAATCTAAAGAAGATAGTATATTCTTAGTGAATATATTTGGTTTGATACACTTGTTCTTGGAAGTTGCTTGTATGTTCCTTTTGCTTGTAGGCTCATCAACTTGGATCCTCAAGCTAGGAGCTGGATCAACAAGGAGCATCAAGGAAAACCTTCAGAGATGAGGTGGGACATCTACCCCTTCTGATGCATATGCTTGCTTGGATTGGCTTGTGTATAAACTGGATCTAGGAGAAAGTATTTAAACCATTTGTTTCTTTTCTATCTTGGGTTAGGTGTCTAGGGAACTTGCTTTATCCCAATAGGAATCCTGTTTTCTTTTCTATGTTGGGTTAGGTGTCTTAAGAAACACAATGAAACAATTTGTAGATGTTGCAACAAAGTTTTGGTGTTCCAAATCGCACTTACGATATAATGCAAGTGCGATATATCGCACTTGCGATTTGTAACTCTTAAAAAAATCAAGTTCGATATATCGCATATGCGATATAGTATAACTAAGCTTAGCCTCGGTTTTGGGCTTGGGTTTGTCCGAACCTAGCCACAATAACGCATATGCATTATGGATTTCCATTTCAGATGTGTGTTTTTTATTTCTAAAGTGGCACTAAAACGTGGAACCAGCTTCATGCGCGCGCCCTGTAATAAAAATCAATGTAATCAACACATAAAGGTAATACATAGATATCTAGTAATTTGAACCTCGATCCTTTCCATTATGCAATCAAGCTTTCTTTTTTAAAATAAAAATAACATATTCTTCATCAACATTCAACATCTTGTGCGACCTATTTTTCCTCACTAAATGATTTTAGTCAGCACTATCCATGGCATATATGAGAACTTGTGTCTACACATTAAATACAATGGTATTAGGTATGCATTGTTGTGTCAATATTTACCATATAAACTCATACAAGATAGTGTTATTTATAGTTGCATCAAGACTAATAGAAGGATCAACATCCCTCTCTATAGCATACATGTATAGAAAGAGCTTGGTAAAAAAATAAAACATCTAAAAAGATGAGTTTCTAGTTCTCCCACGAAAATTCAAAATAGGAGTTCGCTCCCCCTCATACAGTTCACTGGTTTTCTCCTCCTCATATTGTTCAGAAATCAAGACTGGTATAATGATCCATTTCTCTCTCTTTAGCATGCCTTTACTAAAAGAGGTTGGTAAGAAATTAAAGAATCTAAAAACAGATGAGTTTCTAGTTCTCCCATGAAAATTCAAAATAAGAGCTCACTCCTCCTCATATAGTTAATGCACTAAAAACCAATGTAATCAATGCATAAATGCAATACATAAAGATCAAGTATTTGTAATTTGAACCGTGATCTCCTTTCCATTATGTGATCAAGCTTTTTTTTTATTTATAAAAATAGCACCTTCTTCATTACATTCAACATCTTGTGCAACTTATTTTGTCCTCACTACATGAATTATGTCATCAATATATGTGATAGATTTGAAAGCTTACATATACACATTAAAGCCAATGGTACTAGGAATGCATTGTTGTGACAATCTTTTCAAGCTTAGGTCACACAAAATAGTGGTATTTACAGTTGTATCAAGACTAATATAAGGATCCATGTCTCTCTCCTTAGTAGACAGTCACTAAAAAAGCTTGGTAAGAAATTAAACCATCTACAAAGATGAACTTGTAGTTCTCCCACAAAATTCAACATAGGAGTTTGCTCCTTGTCATATATTTTAATTTGTTCAAACAATTTGCTCCTCCTTAAACAAATCCTCCCAATAGAATGGATAAATTGATAAATAATATATAAATGTATTTTAAAATATAAATATTTAATGGAGCCGATATCTATTTTTTTAAAAAATATTTTTATAATGTTTTAATATTATTTTTTAAAAAATATTTTTATAATATTTTAATATTAGTAACATTAGTTATGTTATTACAACATTTTTATATTGAGTTGTAGAGAACCTCTTGAAATATTGAAAAAAAAGTTAAACATTCTCTAAGATGGATAGGATAAGAAATCCCTTTACATCTTGATAATCTGAGTTTTGATTTACTTAACTCGTGAGTATGGATTCTTGTGAGTTTTGATTTACTTAACTCATCACTATGGATTCTTCTATAAAGATGTGACATGAAGTTAAAAAGCTAAAATGAAAACTATTGTTAAATGAGAAAACAATTAAACGAAAAAATGAAAACCATTGTTAAATGAGAAAACAAGGTAGAGTAATAAGTAATATTAACATGTCTTTATAAAATTAAGACAAACCATCTTCACATTTTTATGAAAATGATAAACATCACCAAAATATAACTTCTTTTTATTAATTAATTGCAAAATTGCAATTTTTAAAGAAAAAAATGACATTTAAAAATAGCCATATAATCCATTGAATATCAAAATGATTGATATTATATATAAATTAAAATACATAGTCTTAAACTTGAAATACTTCAAATTGAAAAAAGCATCCAACCTATTCAACATTTTGTAGTTTTAAAAAAACAAACTCACATGTCGTTTCACGTCAAACTAAAAACGTGGTTAACTGGTCACATGTACCATTTTATCAACCCCGTTCCTACGCATCGTTCCTTTCACAATTTAAAAACTAAAAACATTGGCCAACTTGTAGCAAGTATTATCACATAAACCCCTAGGGCCGTATCCCTTCTTTTTTTTCTTAAATATCATCTCCACGTGGCTCAATAATATTCCTTACGTGGCTCAATAGATTTTTCTTTGTTTCCATGATTACAATACTTGCACGGTAAACATTAGTGGTAAAAATAGTAAACATCCAACTATAAAGCATTTAATAATACTTTGTATACTGCCGTGTGTACCTTCGAATCAGGAGGATCGACAAATAACTTCAGATCCAACGGTGTACGGCATGGGAATAATCTTTCCATCATTGGCCGTCTGAAATTCAGTCCAGTCCTCCATCAATTAGAGATTTGCCACGGCTGATTTTGGGAAGAATATTAATGGTTGAAATCATTTTTGGCAGTTGTAATTGTTTATATATATATATATCTTTTTAATAGTGGGATTAAGTTTTTTAAACAATCCAGCAAGCATTGTTAACTAAACCACCTAGATACCAAATTCACATACTCGTCTTAATGTTCGACCTGTCATAATCAACAAAAATACAACTTTAATATTTCTATATATATATATATATACTCAATTCCCAGTCAGTACCGTATCTGTTTGTTCCTAGCTAGGGAATTAATCAACTACGGAGTTACAGAAAAAGAATATCATATCCAAGATTGGTAGATCTCCTTGCTGCTCAAAAGAAGGGTTCAACTGCCGAGGAGGATATGATTATGTCCGAATACATTCTGGCTACATTGGATTGAAAAATCTTCCCAAAAAAGCAGGTGAATCTCAGTATATTTATTACTATCTCTTAATAAGGACTTTCAGTGGATCTCTTCATAATGAATGTCAGTAGGTCATATGTTCTGGATCTGGATCAGGATAGAGTATATTTATTAATAATGAATTTATGTATGGGATTTTAATTTGATTGTATACTCAAGTGATTAGAGAAGTTAGGTGCAAAGTAAACAAACCATAAATAATAATTTTAATTTTATATGGGTTATGATAATATGAATTATAGTAATCTGAATAAACCTTTTTTACTACTTTTTTTTATACTAAATATGAATAAACGTGTTTTACTTTTTGTTATGTGTGACTAGCAATGATTGAAAAATGCTTATACGATAAAAACACATCACTCAGTTTTTCTCAATAATTTTTGTAATCAAATTCGTCTCTAAAAATTGCAATTTCTACTATTATGAGATTTCAGTAACCATAATTAATGCATAATTTATTTGGACAATGCTTCATCTGCTGGATTCCAACAACTATGTTTTTTGGTTGTCCCGTATCAAAATGGCACATCACGCACATTCTTTTACCTCACAATTTCCAACACTCTAATGAGTTAAAATAACCAACATATATTCACACATCCATCAAATCGCCTAAAAGCGAGATTAAATCAGCGATAGAATTTGTTTTGCAGCTCTTAATCGGTGTGGAAACAGTTGTAGATTACGTTGACTCATCTATCTTCGTCCCGACATCAAACGCGGAAACATTTCTTTAGACCAGAATATATATAACCTTTAGAATTTAGATCGATCTTTTAATTCCTTTTGACACGGATGTTTTCTAATTACTTTAAGACATAAGGCTTTAAAAAATAAGTGTTCAAGTTACAAGTCTCTCATAAATGAATAAAAATTTAATTAATATACATATTTTTAAAACGATATTTTTTATTTATTAATATACATATTTTTAAAACGATATTTTTTTATTTTTATAAATTTAATATTATTTATTTTCTTTCAAAAACCTCTTAGCTTACATTGTTTTTTAATTATTTATAAAATGATGTTTTTTAATAATCTGAAGAGATAAGGGTTTAAAAAATAAATGCTTAAGTTAGGGATATAAATGAATACTATTATTTTAAATGAATAGGCATTTAATTAATATACGATATTTGTTATTTTTCAAAATTAAATTTAAACATTATTTTTTCTTTATTTATATTTTATATATTATATAAAATTTTAGTATTAGATAAAATATAATGTTATTACACAAGCAAAAATTATTCTTTTCTCACATTTTATTTTTGAATGAAAATTCAACATATCTTATTGGAAAAATCACTTCAAAGTACTTGTGAGGGTGGGGTGTTTTCTTTTTCTAGAGTTGTTTGGATTGTGGTTAGAAAATTCTTGGTAGTAAAGGAGAAATGGGATAAATATACATTAGAGGAATGCTTATTGGAGTGGATAATGAACATAGTTGTAGTTTCTTACACTTGGATCTTCCATGCTTATTTATTTATGGGATCTATATATCCAGGAATAAAATAGTATTCTAGGATAAATTCATTTAACCAACTTAGGTGGCGTAGAGTACATGATTGTCAATGGGAGAAAATAGAAGGCCCTTAAAATTTTCAAAGATCAACAACCTTATGGAGCCATACATTGGTAAAAACTCCTCAGGTCTTTTTTGGTGGATCTTGTCATGGATAACTATGTTTTGTGACAGTAGAGTGGTCCTATATGTTGACACTTCTTAGTATTATATTATTAAATGATAGTTGGACAAGGGACTAATAGTCAAGCATAGTTATATGCTATATGGATCGTAATAAAAACAACCCATGACAAATGGATAAAACATATCTAAGTTCAAGGGTATTCTAAGTTAGCAATTGATTGGGCCAACAAATATTCCAATATAAAGAATATAGCTTTGATTCCTATTTTGAATCAAGAAGAGGTAAAAATCAGATTTGATGCTCTCTCTTTTACTCATATTTTTTGGGAATTCAACACACAAGAAGATAACGTATTCAATCATGCTTCAATTTTATAGAAGGGTAACTTAACTAGAGAATCTTTAAGGGGAGTAACTCTCCTTCCATCTATATGTCCTTAGCCTATATTGTGACGATGTCTCATGTAGAGCTATATGTGGTTTGAGCATTTGAAAACTTATTTAGGTCTATTACAATATGTTTTTTATAATTAAATGACGAGGTATAATTTAGTATTGAGGTTTTTTAAACCACATGTGATTAATGACCTCTTTGATTTATCAATATATATATTCAATTTTAAACTTTGAATATGAATACAATATTTTGTTTCTTGGAAAAAAATCACGTATGTGTGTGTATATATATATACACACACAAATTTACCATAATACCTTAAAAATAATACATACATATTCTGCGTGCATACATATAATAGTTTAAAAAAAATATTTTATGCACACGTGCATGCACACATATAATATTTTAAAGAAAATTAATTTAAATAACATATTGCATAGAATATCTATCACATCCTAGAACAAACATTATTCATACATTATAGTCATATTCTTTATCATAAAATATGGATAAATGTCCTATAAATGTCCTACCTTGTACATTTTTCATTAACCTTCTTCCACATCATGAATCAATATTTATCCTTTTTTATTAAGTAGAAGGCATTGGCGAATTTGGGTGGGTTTGAATGGTTGGTTATTTCTATATAACATCATCTCTTCAACTTGAGAGCAAAGAGAAAAGGCTGTGAGAAATGGGAGATGAGACCTTGTTTAGGAATGTTACATAGTGATCTTGTAAGGGATTTTTGAAAGCAAAGAGAAAAGGTTGTGAGAAATGGGAAATGAGACTTTGTTTAGGAATGTTACATAGTGATATTGTAAGGGATTTTAGAGTAAAGATGAGAGTTATCTCCATCGCACAAAAAAATTCATGCTCAACGCAAAGGGTTAATTCATGGAATTTTGTCAAAGCTTCAATGTATGATTATTAATAAGAAGGAAAAGAAATTTTCATCATTATGCCTAACACACCATGTAAGTCACTTGATTCTGAATTCACTTAGATCTATAGTATTATTCCATCCACACCAAATAGAAAATTACCATGTTGTCCATGATCAACTCATTTTTGGATCTGTATCCACTCAAAAAGAGGTTTAGGAGGTCATCTTCGATTTCCATGATCTTGTTACACAATAATGTGCCAAAGATGACCAATTACTTCTCAAGTATACCAAAGGTCCATCTCTCGAGGATGCAAGGTCGGTATTTGAAAAACAAACCCATTTTTTCCTAACCACCATAAATACTATGGCAGGCGTGCTAAGTTTTCGATGAAACATATGCATGCCATGTGTTTGATGTAATTCCTATTTGAATAATGTCTAATGGAAATACCCTCTTGATGGAAATGGTGAGGAGAAAATAATATGAGAAGGCGTAGACATAAAACCATGCTTTGAAATTAAGGTTTCAGGGGCTCCCTATAGGTTAACAATGACTTTTTTTAGGTTACATAATTAGATTAATTACATTTCTTTTCTATTAAATAATAACATTTGCAAATATTCCACGCTCGCTATTAAAACATATAGTAAACTCCAAAACATATTAATTTATAATTAATAAACATTTAAGGATGATAAGCCTCCCTCTTTTCCTCTAGAGAAATTTTGCCATATAGTTATTGTTTAGATGACTTATTTTTTAATCCCCAGAAGGATATGAATAAGCCCTCCCTTCTAGTGGTGACATGTTGATAATGACTAAACGAAGGGGGCAGAGGAGGGGAGTCTCTTCGAAGGTTTTTAACTTTTTATTATATATATATATATATATATATATATATATATATATATATGTATATGTATATGTATATACATATATATATATATATATATATATATATCCTTCCTTTAGAGTTTAGATCGATTTTTTAAATTCTTTTTGACATTGATGTTTTCTAATTACTTGAATACACACGGCTTTAAAAATATGTGTTTAAGTTATAAATGAATAAATATTTAATCAATATACATATTTTTAAAACGTATATTTTCATATTTATATTATTACTAGTTTTTGTTTATTTTATAAAATTTTATAATATTTTATGAAATATAATATTATTATACAAACTAAAATCCTTATTTTCCCACCTTTTATTTTTCAATAAAAATTCAAACATATTCTATTTACAAAATCATCTTTCATATTTTTATTAAAAGATTTCTAATAGTGCCTAAAAAATGTATATGTTTTTATCCTAGCTTCTGCGATGAGATGGAGGTTAGTCTATAGTGAATGACTCATGGGAAGAGTTTTGAAAGAAAAATACCTTAAGCCTAGATCACTATAAAGGAATGGTTTAGACTAGAGAACAAGCATACTCCATGTACATTCATGGTTTGGAAAGCCTTGGTTAAGGCTCATCCATTGATTGGCACATGGGTGGCTTGGTAAGTTTTTGATAGAGGCATAGTTAGAGTTGGAGAGCATACATCGATATGAACCAAATGCAATTTTAGACTCTCATAGGTACTAGTGGAATCTTTACATGAGCAAGAAATGTACTCCTTAAGATAGACTTGACTCTTATGAGGGTTAGAGAGGAATGATTGCAAGCTTAGAAGTTTATATACATTTTTTGAATTGGAAGCGAAATTTAGTAGAGAACTGAAGACTTTATTTGAATAAAATTTCTCACATTGTGCTTAAACTATTGGCATATGATAAATTTCTTTAGTGATCTAGGAATAAAGGGATCTAGAAGTTAAGCTTGTATATATAGAAAAAAATGAAGAAGATTGGAATGAAACCTGAATTTGGCGGTGGGGGTATATATGGAAATTACCTATCCCCTTAAATCCATAATTATTCGATGGATATCTTTATTGAATAGATTACTTACCTAGGACAATGGACAAAAATTTTGGTGGGTCTCAACAAATGCATCATTTGTAAGAAGGATGAAGAATCAATGAATCATATGTTTGTGGTGTGTTCTTTTTCTAGAGTTGTTTGGATAGAGATTACAAAATTATTGGGAGTAAAGGATAAAATGAATAAATAGACAATAGAGAACTGCTTATTTGACTGGATAATGAATGGGAATGTAGTCACCTTACAAGGATATTCCAACATGTTTATTTATTTATGCATGTTTATTTATTTATGGGATCTATATTTCCAACAAAAAAAATAATGTTCTAGCATTAACTTATATCACCAAATTACATAGCACAAAAGACATCATTCGCAATAAAAGAAAACAAAAGGCCCTTAAATTTGTCAATGATAAAAAAACCTTATGGAACCATGCATTTGTAAAGAGAATCCATAGGTCCTTTTGATGGAGCTTGTTAAGGAGAACTGCGTTTGTGTGGCACTAGATTAAAGTCCGATATGTTGACACTTCTTAGTATTATCTTGTTAAATCCGAACCTGGTCAAGGAACAAACAACCGAGCATAGTTCTATGCTCTATTCCTTCTATTGAAGACAACTCATGGAAAAGGGGTAAAATACCTCCAAATTCTTGGATATTTTAAGCTAGCATTGACTAGGTCAACCAACATTCCAATATAAAGAATATAGCTTTGAATCTTATTTTGAATCAAGTGCAAGAGGTAAAAATCAAATTTGATTTTCTCTCTCTTTCACTAATATTTTTAGGAATTCATGAACATACAAGAACATAACCTATCCAAGCATGCTTTACTTCTTCAAGCACATACTTTCATAGAACAAGGTTTAAGGGGAGACACTCTCCTTCTAACTACAATTTTTAAGCCAATATTGTGAGGATGTCTCAAGTAGAGATATAGGTTTTCTAATCACTTTGGAGAGTTATTCAGATCTATTACAATGTGTTTTTTGAATTTTAGGAGGTAGAATGATTATAAATATTGGTGAGGAGGAAATTACGATTGATGGTTTTTAAATGGCATGTTGTTAGTGACCTATTTATCCTTTTGATATATATTCTATTTCAGGATACATTACTCAAAAATGTCGACATAGTGATTAGTGTGAGTGATTTTAGAGTATGGAGGAGGGTTGCTTTTATGGGAAAACAATATTCACATTCAATGTCTTGGAATTCATGGTATTTGGCCGAGGTGAAATGTTCAACATGTGTCTCCAAATAAGGAAGAGGAGTTTTCACTTAGCCCATTGTTCTTGGTCCACCATGTTAGCTACTCAACGATTAAGGATCCACTAGAGATGAAATGGTATTCCAACTGCACTATAGGGACAATAACCATATTGTCCATGATTGCCTCTTTTTTGGATATGTGTCTACATAGAAAGAGGTTTAGGAGGTCATCTTAGATTTCCATGATTCCTTACACAATGGTGTGTGGAAAAGATTAGCATATGCTTCTCAAGTATTCCAAGGTTCAAGGTATTAAGGGTGCAAGCACACCAAGTGTTTGATGAAACATATGGAGTGCATATTTGAATCATGTTTAATGAAAATGACCTGAATGGAAATGGCAAGGAGACAATACTCTAAGAAGGAAAAGATATCAAACCATGATTTCAAACTAAGGTCTCTCATCAGGAAAAGCTTACTCTTGTGGGTGACGTCCAATGATTATGTTGTTGATATAAAGCACACATTGCACTACATGCAGGGGATCCATGTAGACTAACAACAACTTCTTTTTTAGGGTACACAATTAGATTACCTTTCTTTCCTATCAAATAATAACATTTGCAAATATTCCACCCTCATTATGCTTCTAAAATAGTATAGAGGAGTGGTAGGCACTGGAAATGGAGTTCCCACTTCATCAAAGGGTTGCTCCTTTAAGGATGTGGTGATGTATTTTCCCAATATTTGGAGAAATCACAAGAGCTTCCAATTCGAGAGTGACAAATGAGGTAGTTTTTGACCTCCTTTGATATTGTAAATCTAAGGTTCAAGTATTCTATTGGTTGGATGGAGTATGGACTCCTACTCCAAAATTGTACCATTGGATCAATTCAAACTGGACATATGATTGTGAGGAATCTCTTGTTTTCAAAGGTTTTTTTATTGTTCATTTTCAATTCTTCTTGATATTAATTTTTTTTAGGGCCCAATTCTAGGGAAGAACATGTTTCTTTTTACCTACGGTTTCCAAAATTTAACCTATCTAGTAATTTTGTAATCAACATTTATATATGGGTACATATCCCTAATTTGCCAATCCATTTTTGGGAGTTATCGTTTTGAGACATAGGAAATAGCTTGGGTTGATATTTAAAAACATATATAGATTGAATTAAGTTTGTTCTTTTTACATATGCCGATATTTTTAGGGAGATTGATCTTAATAAGGGATCACCAGACAAGATTATACTTCAAAGAAAAGGTTCCAAATGGACATAGGAATAGTATTATGAAAATACAACATTTCATTGTTGGATTTGTCACTACGTAGGACATTTGTAGGACGTGTGTCCTTAAGCATGACTTCATCGTAAATGAAAAAAAAAGATCATAAACCAGAAACCAAAGGATGGAAATAATTTGAGCAACATGTGTTAGATGATGTGGATGAATAGAGTACAGAAAAACCACATGCTATTGATTTAGACAAGGATACAAATGACTCTCTTGAAAATGTAGGTTGAGGAAACAATATTCTCTATGGTAGATAGATAAGACTATAAAAATCCCATGAGGTGGTAGTTGTAACTAATGCCCCACCTAGGGAAATAAAGAGAATACATGAATCTAATAGCTCTAAATCTAACTAGAAATTGGCATGCCTTTCAAATCTTGGAGATTCCATTTCTCTTTCAAATCTTGACAATCTATGTTTTGATTTATTGAACTACTCACTATGGATTCTTTTATTAAAGAGAAAAATATAAAAACAAATGAAATTGAAGATTATTGTTAAACAAAAACAAAAAAAACATAAATAATAATATTAACATGGGTATGAAATATAGGACATATCATTTCAATTTTTTAATAAAGATACTTTTATAACATTATCAAATAAAACTTTTTTCTCATTATTATAAATAAAAATATTATAATTTTATTTAAAAAAAAATTGCCATAATCTATTTAATAACAAGAGCTACATGTAGCTTAGTCCCTGCCTTTTAGATACTTAAAAATTAAAAATGTATAATAAATTATGAAGTTTAATTAACATAATTTAACATAATAAAATAATAATGTATTATTCATACAACTACGTGTAATCAAACATAGTAAACCAATAATAATGTGTATAAAGACATAAAACTAATCCAAACAAGATCAAATATGATAAATATTTAAATTTTGATAGTATATATATAAAAATATCAATTTAAATAAATACTTTTGTTTTGATATTTATTATAATTAAATAAATAAATCATAGGAGGGATCCATCCACTTTGTTTTATGACTTGAGAAGAAATTTGGTCCTTAGTTTTGATTTCGGGTGTCCACATTTTTTTAAAAACTAGTTATTTTATATTAATTCAAAAGAGAGAGAATCAAAATATTGGTCTGCCATATTGGAAACCAGACCAAATACAAAACCTGATTTTATCATTTTGAAAGATTGTTTGTCTATTATAAGAGCCTATAATGCCCTTCTTCCTATCAATATCAATATTCCAGGAATAATTGAAAAACCTATAATATTTACATCTATTACTAACATAAAGTCCTGAAAGAGAATAACATAGTAACTAATAAATTCTTTAATCCTCATCAGAAAGTGGAATTGGAGGAACCTTTAAACCAAAGGGCCCAGCTAGGGTTTCTTCTATCAAGCGGGCTCCACATGAAATATTTTCCATCACATCTAATTTCGCATCTTGGTTTTTTATCTCTATCTGAATGAGTCAGGATTTCCTTGTTTGCTCCTTCTTTCTCCAATGGAGCTTTACCCATCAAGGCTTTCATGTGTCAATACAAGGTTGGCAATTTTCAGATATTTGGTATTCCTGTTAATAGAGGTACCTCTATTAAGAACCTAATTACCCATGATACACCTGACCTTGTCCTTGGACATGAATTGCCTATCTACCTTCACATCTTCCTCATCCCATTGAATGTATTCTTGGAAAGACCCACTTAGCTTGCTACCCCATTTGCAAAATCTTAGCAAGTATTGCACCTTATGATATTCAATTAGAGCTCCCTTAACTCTTATTTTTAAGCATTGAGAGGATTCTGCATTTCAACATATGAAAACATAATTTTATATCTGATTGTAATTTATTCTTCTCTTTTTAAATTTAGTTTCAAATGAGAAGAATCATTTTTAAAAAGTACCCAACCCTCAAATAAATTCTCTTGAGTCTTGCTTAAAAATACTCTATTTATTTTTAAATTTTTTTCCATAATCCATTTACTTTTAATGTATTTTCTTGTGAATGGCCTTCAACTCTTTGGAAAATAAGTCAGATAATTTCTTGCCGGCTATTCATAAATGACACTTCTCAAAATTCAATGAAATGCAAACACAACATTTTTTTAAATATTTGAAGTCTAAGAAATGTAAAAGACTTTGCATTTTATATTTTTTGTTTTTTTGAAGTTTAGATATTTTTGTTGTTTTTCTCAATGATTATATTTTTTTTTATTCTATTATTATTTTATGTAGAATCCCCCATCAAGTATTAGGATTTTGCTAGATAACATATAATATTTATTTAATAGGTTATCCCTTCTTCTGTTTTTCACATTTTGATATTCACAATTTCATAAAAATGTAAGTACAAAGTTAATGAATTGACATTGTTCAAATTTCGTATTTTGCATAGCCTTGAAGTAAGTTATTTTTTTGGTATTTTCCAAAATATTATTGTATTTCCTATAGATATCATATATTGGTTAAAGTGAATACATAATGTAACTCAACATTACCAAATTTTTGGTATTAAAACAACACGGGGGGTTCACTCAGTGAACTTTTTACATAGCACGATCATTCGCATGATATTAAAGAGTATCCCTAATTTCACTAAATATTGGAAAATTCCTCCTAAAGTTTTATTGTTGACCCCCCCTCCCAATATGCCTTTCCAATTAAGAAAACCCCTAGTTTCACTAGATATTGTACGTATCCATTTTTATCAACCCATTTTTAATACCCCCTTTATATCATATTATCAAGTTGTAACAAACAAGAGCCCTAACACATCTTATTATAAGAAAACAAGATGCTAAATAAAATAATAATATAATGTTAATAATGATCCCACTAGGATTGCAGGGGTGACTAATCAATTTGTAGCGTTGGATAGTGGAAGACCCAACGAAATAGTACTAGGGAAAGCAAAATGCATAAAAGGAAACCCAGTCAAGAGACCAACATAACAAAGAATGTAAAATCCTGATAGTCTAATAGTTAGTGCAATGCTTAGAAAATATGAGAATTGCAGATGTTTCACACCACAACCTACCAATATGCCAATTTTATATCATGTAAATATAACCATAGCCATAAAGTGGTCATGTTTTCTATAAGCTTAATAAATTAAAATCCCTAAAAATGCAAAATTGAAACCCTTTCGTGGATGGACTCCCCTACCTTCCTATCAAAACAAATATCATTGATGTTTGAACCCAAATGAACATAGAAAAATTCCTCGTACTTTCCAATAATACCATATGATCTTGTGCATAGCTTGGATTTGGGTCATTCACAAGATGCCATGAATTTCCTCCGCTTCCTCTACATTTATTCTTGCAATCAAGGGAATTAACAACATTTAGTTACCTTTTCTTAGGTTATATCCAATTTTTTTATATATTTACATGAGAGGTAAAAATCTCCATTGTTAGGTTTCAAGCATGCAATAGTTATAAAGATACACAGATTGTGAAACTTGTAGGATACCATTTCATGGTAACGATAACAAATAGGGTATGTAAATAAGGGTTTAAATTTTCACCTATGTTCATGTCATTTATTAAACAATATTAATATGGGTGCCTTGCATATAAGAATTGAAATTAGAATTATGAATGTGCCAAATATAACTCAATTTAAGAACTATACATAACTGACGGTGTGAAAATGTTAAAGAAGAATACAAAAAGTCGAAAGAAATAATTAGTGAAGAAAGATTGATCTAACTTTTCTTCGTTCCACTGAGCCAAGAAAAATTGATCTCACTTTTCTTGGTTGTCATGCAACAATGTTTGATTAAATCTCAATACCCACCTAAACCCAAACCTAAAAAATGAAGAGTTGGATCTTTTACTCGAATGCCTACAAAAAATACAATACAATTGTTCAACTCGAGAACTCTCATAATTAGCTACATCTCTTAACTTAAAGATGAAAAACAATATAACATTAATTCAAACCAAGCCTAGAAATAAGTTATTAAATGAAGATTTCTCAATGCCAGTAATCCAAAGAGACTTCCATCGATATTATCATTGGTACAAGTTATTATCAGATTTATGCAAAACTTAGGAT
Organism: Larix kaempferi; assembly: GCA_027924585.1. NCBI lineage: Eukaryota > Viridiplantae > Streptophyta > Pinopsida > Pinales > Pinaceae > Larix > Larix kaempferi. The sequence goes on along the minus strand of BSBM01000047.1, from coordinate 9,173,422 downwards.
CATAAACAATATCAAATAAAAATGGAGGGTCCTTAAGTTTTAGATGGGTGTGAATTGATCCCATTATTTGGAGGTATGAATCCATCCCACGATTTGGAGGTTATTCCTCATCCCACCCAAGTAAAATAACCCTCAATATTTATATTGCTATGTCAAATTAAAAACCCCCCTTGACCCTTAATACAGGGAAATATATTTTTGAGGTTTTTAAGAGTATTCAAACCCCCAATATGAATGGACGTGATATGATATTGCCTCACTAGTGAACCCCCCGTGTAAAACAACAAATAACACTACATTGAACTAATTAAAATTAAGTTTTTAAAAAGTTCTCCATACTCATCCATATAGCATAATCCCTTCCTTATAGATAAAAAATATAAAAAATTAAAAAACAATTTAAAAATAAATAAATAAATAAATATACATAAATAGAATTATATATATATATATGTATATATATATATTAAATGTTAAGATTTAAAAGTATATATTACAATATAGATAGGTCATATATTAAACATAAATAAACAAATTAATATATGGAATCCACATTTTTAATTTATAAAATGAATAAATAAGTATATAGAATTAAGAATCGATTTGAATTTTGCATTAGTATTTTACTAATAATATATGTTAATGCCTTTTTTTTCCATGCACAAATCCATTTCCATTTGACATTGATATCTTTGGTTATTATGCTTGTGTCTTGTCATATTCTATTTTGTAAAACTTCAGTGAGCCAAATGAAAAGGTTTCACACACCAATTTGGTATCTTGCTAGGATGTGATTTTAAGATTATATTATTATTATTATTATTATTATTTGTCATTTCATAATGATGTTAAGAAAGCTAGATGATGACAAACCTCATAGTTTGAGGCTTGTGTCCTATCATTGTTCATCTTCCATAGTACTTAGTCTTATCTCTTTATATATACATATACAACCCACTAAAACATATACTGGGCTAGTACTCACATGACACGGGGTCCAGGGATCCAATCCCGCTACCACTATACCTCTAGGTGCCCCACACACCCCACAAGCATGTGACACGGGTAGAGCCGGGTGTGATTTGAACTCGTGACCTCCATTTACAACTGTGACTTCATAACAACTGAACCGCCAATGAGCCACACCCGTGCGGGCACTAAAACATATACATTAATCAACTTCTTAAAACATGAAATTGTTTAATTTAATCCTTCTTATTTTATGTTGTTGTATTTAATCATTGTTATTTCATAGATTTCATATACTTATTTCAATGATTTGGAATAGCAAGGTAATCATCTTAAATATAATATTTGACCACTAAGTGTAAGGGTGGACATATAAGTTAATTCAACACAAATAATGGCATAAAGAGTGCTTAACCATTCAAGATAAATAGTGTTGATTATTTAGTCAAACTAATAGCAATGCCCTATGATATTAATAAAGATAAAGAACACCTTATCCTTTTCATTTGCCAAAAGATTTTCCATAACAATTTGTTGAATCATTTACCTTGTATAATGGAGTTATTAGACAATCAAAATTTGTAATTTGGAAGGAGATTTCAGTAACTCAATATATAAAATGTACTTCACCATATACAAATTTAAAGAACTATCAGTTGATGTCACTTGATCCAGTGCAATTTGACTAAATAAAATGATGAAATAGGAGCTAAGTTACTTATGCCGGAGTTGGGAGTCATATAGTATTCCTGCATGGAGTCATAGTTTTCTGGTTATACTGCATTTCCCTGACATGGTAAACATGTATGAGGATAACTCGGTAAGTGGTAGAGGTGAGGTAATCCCTCATGTAATTATGTTGATGTGGTGGTTGTGAAACCTCATACAAACTTAGATGGAAGTGAATTATTAGAAAGTATGATTGATATAAAATTTAAAGGTAACCTTTCTCATCTTCCAACCCGCTAAAATAGTTCAATCATGCCTAATCATACTATCAAATCTTATCAGGGTTGACATGTGTAAGATACAAAAACCTCTCCAAAATTGTAAGTGAAAGTTCTTACTACATTTCCTCCCCAAACAAAAATGCCTTGTGGTGGAGACCAAAGTACTATTTAATATAGCAAAAATGTCTTTGTAAGAACAAAATTGTTTTTAAAGGAGAATTTGGAAAAAAATAGGTATTTTAAATAGTTGTTTAGTTAATTAGCCATTAAAATTCTACAAACACATATTTCAATCATATTATTGTTATTTTTATTTTTATTTTTATTTTTAGACTATGTTGTTAATTAACTTTGGTATATTTTATATGTTTTAAGTATTTCAACATAAAAAAATAAACATAATATCTCTTATGTCTACTAAATTATCCTTAAAAATAAGTCTTTATATTTTAAAGATAACTAAAGGTTAAAAAAAATACAAAACAATTGAAGAAATACTTATATGAATACTTACCACATATAGATTCTTATCCTAATAATACAATATCAAGTTATATTCTTTTCTATTAAATTCAATGTCATCTTTGTTATTTGCAATTAAACTCCATCTAATTGTTAGCTTGAACCAAAAGATTCAAAGACATTACTACGAAAGAGGCAATATAATAAAAGGGTTTAAGAAAGATACTCACTTGAAAGGAAAGTATAGAGTATGCTCACTTTCTTGAAGTCAATGGTTTATCTAAAAAGGAATAATGAATAATTTATTTCTATAGAGTGGTAACTATCTGGAACCTGTAATTTTCAAGCAAATCAATCAAGGACTTTCGTTTAAGTAATTAAATAAAGCTTACAGTCAGTGGGTCGAAGCTGGGTTATTATATAATAAGTCGGGTGAAAAACGTATTGATTCAAGATTAGCCGCTAAAGGATAAAACCCTTATAATAAACCAATTTACTTTTGTATTCTCATAAATCTCCAGCTCTCGTTTGTTAAATTGAATACCATTATAAAAGACCAAGACTCACTGAAAACTGTTATCTTGGTATGAATATGGCCACGGAAGCACATTTTCATATACAAAATTGCAATAATTATAAAGAAGATAATAACAAAACTATCAACCATGGGGTATAGATCATTAAATCCCCAAAGCCAAGCAAATCATGCCGACCTTAAAATCTAAACACTAATACACATCTCAAATACAACCAAAAAAATAAAAATTACAAACTTATGAGAAGACAATAACTTCGCTAAAAATCCACGTGACCTGAGAGAATTCAAAGTCGAAGAGTGTATACAACAAACCACGATTCATTACAAATTCGAATAATGTGATGCTTTCATTGTTGTGCTGTAAATATGTTACTGCACGGATACAAACAAGTATTTTTCATTAAGCTATAGAACTGCAATGCGCAATGGTTCTTTGGGATTTAGAGTTTACATTACAACATACCGTAACCATATACATGGAAAGTGTTAAAATATAGCTTCAATAAAAGGCCATATATAAACATTATTTTTGATCCAGCACAGGAAAAACATCCAGAAAATTGGACAGATTTTAATTGATCCTTTAAAAAAGAAAAATTAATATTTTTGATTTATTCTATATCTAAACATTTAGTTATTTCTGCATAGAGATGGATGGATATTGAAGGGCATGGAGTTTTGATCCCTTTGGTTGGAAACCGTTATTTTCATTAAACTAATTTATTAAGTGCAATTACTAGAAAGATAACTACAGTAACAAAAGAAGCCCTTATAAAACATCGAACAAAAATAATTTCACCCAAAAACATAGATAAAACCGATTTGACTACAGGAAGTCATGCTCCAGATAAGAGTCGAATAGAATAGCACAGGTCTATGGCTAAACTCAAGTTGATTTACAAATTTCAACAGTTCTTACTTCACTATGTTAATTTCTTAATGTAGCACTACATGAAATTAACTATATATTCACACTAATGCAAAATTTTGAGAGCCCACTAGTACATATTAATGAAACAAAAATGACTGAGTCATTCACGAGCTATCTGATATATTTACCAGTTTTGTAGTACTAACAGCAAATCGTAAATGGGATTTTAGAACTTTAGTGTTTGACCATGGAACTAATATAGGCTCAACTCCAAACTATTGTAATATGCATCTTTGGATCTGGATTGAGCATGAACAAAAAAAGAGAAATGTGGAAACCATGATGAAAGGTGCACAACAACAATGTATGAAGTCTATACTATCACTCTATCGTAGGTTCAAGGAATACTGAATTTCGAATGGACAAAGATCTACAAATTGCAACAATAAACTTACCTTTTGAACTTTTTCATAGCTGTCCATGCGGGAAAATTGCCTGGCTTCCTGGGTTCCAATAGGGATCTGGTTTTCACATGTGCTGTCACCAAAGTCCAAAAAACACATCAAATATTAACAGAGCTATCATTTATATAATTTAAATAGTAATAAAAATTAACAAAATGGAAAAACCCATTAAAGGCACATGAAAATCATATTGCTCCGCTCTTCCATAATCTCTGTACAAGCGCAGAATGTGTGACAAAAAAACCTGTATTCTCTATGAGAGAAAAACCCAGATTTGCTTCTAAAATCACAAGACTGTGAATGAAATTTGTCATAAACCACAACATTTAATCCAGTCTAATCTCATTCCTTGTAGCCATGGCTGCAACATCTATTCATTTTCTTGTAGGATTTATGTAGGATTTCTGCAGCAATTCATGTGTATACCCATCTATATATCAGCGTAAGGCAGAAAAAATTCAACCTGCAAAGCATGTTCATCACTTGGACCTGTGATTTGAAGTGGGTAGTTGACAAGATGGGTGCTAGAACAATGCCTGCTTCGTTCTCTGGTTTGAAGAAGACCAATTCATTGCTAGGCTTCTTGCAGAAAGCCATGTTAGAAAGGGCTTTGGCATGCCCAACTTTCAGAACACAAGGTCATCGTTAGTCAGAATAATGTTTACTAGGGCCACGAACTCAAAATCTCAAAAATCTCAAAATCAACGGGGCTTTCCAGTTTCAACAGATTTGTTTCAACATGTAGTGGACTTGTAAACCAAGTCTTTGGGAGTAATTGTAACACTTAAACTCAGATTCAGGCACTCAGAGTGCTTTTCCTGATTTTATGTTTGTTTCTTATAATTACACTACAAAAATAAACCTTGTCTCATACCTCTTCGGGCGACGTTTCTATCATATTCTATAAAATAATGGGTTAACATAACACTACTAATTCCTCATTTCTCGAAATTTTATATGAAAATTCCATATTAAATAAGGATCGGAAGAAAGGCAGACCCAAATCAATACCGATGACTACCATTTTCACTTCAATAATAAGTTTAGTGGGTGCCATTTTCCAGGCCTCCTTCCAATGCAATAAGCACAGCCCAAGTGGGAGAGAAAATCAAGTTCAAATAACTAATTACAAAAGACACGGTAAATAACTAGTTACAAAAGACAAGGTAAACCTTACCTCCAGTTTGAGTTGAAAATTGCAATCCAAACTAAGCTCAAATGCTCCAGTATTCACCGCCTTCTAAGGTTAGAGCGTGTCCAGCCCAGTTCAAGGTTGTTGTTTCTTGTCCTCTACAACCTATTTACATTGGGGTCAAGTGATGTTGAGCATGTTTTGTTTTCCACTTATGAGGAGCTATTTTTACTGGAGGTAAAGTGATGCTCGGCATGTTTGCCACTTGGTGAGGAGCTGAGCTAAATATTACTTTGTGTTTGGGGAAAGTAAAAGCTTAGGAAAAGGTTTATATCAGATTATGTCACATAAATATTTATTCGAAGTCTAAAGTTTTAGAATATTATTTTATTTTGTAATTTTTACTAATCTGTTCAATGATAAAAATTGTCACATGTGTAGTCATTGTTCAGTAAACTTTGAAATAAAATGTAATAAAAATTATTTAAAAATATTAATTTTCCTAATGACTTTGTAAAACTTGAAGTTTAGCGATTATCATTGTCAAATTAATTGAAAAAAGCGGAACATATAGTCTCTTCCTATGGCACGGACTAACAAAATGATTGAGATCATATAAATTAAAATACACACTGTTAAACCTTAAATACTTCAAATTGAAAAATAAAATCCCAATCCATTATTCAACATTTAGTAGTTTTAAAAGCGTGGTTAAGTGGTCACATGTACCATCTTATCAATCTAGTCCGCCAAAAACATGTGCATCTTTCCTTTCACATTATAAAAACTAAAAAAACATTGGCAATTTGTACCAAGTATTATCACATCTAACTTGAATGCCTTCTTTTTTTTCTTAAATATCATGTGTACATAGCCCAATAATTTTCCTTATCAAGACCTATAGATTTTTCTTTGTTTCCATTATGGTAAGAACTAGCAACAACTACATTTTTAAATGTGGTTGATATTACAGCACATTTAAAAGTGGTTGATATCACGAATATCAACCACATTTAAAAATGTGGTTGTTGCTAATAGAGAGTTGTCTCGGCTAAAACATAACGAGATTAAAATTTTAATGAAAATGTTATTTCGAAATAAAAATGTTATTTCGAAATAAAAATGAAAAAGAAATGCATATTAAGTTTAAAAAAATTAAAACATATTAAAATATATTAAAGTGAATTAAATAAAAATTAAATAAAGTTATATTATAATAAATAAAATTAAAAAAGGAAATAAAGTAAAATAAAGAAATAGAATAAAAGTAAAGTAAAAATAAATTAAACTAAATTAAAAGTAAAGTAAATAAAGTAAAATAAAAGTAAATAAAAAATCGAATAAAAATAAATTAAATTAAATTAAATAAAAGTAAAGTAATGTAAAAAAATTAAATAAAAGTAAAGTTAATTAAATAAAGTAAAAAAAAATTAAAATAAATAAAGTAAATTAAATAAATTAAAATAAACTAAATTAAATTAAATTAAATAAAAATTAAGTTAAATTAAATAAATAAAGTAAAATAAAGAAACTAAAGTAAAGTAAAAAATAATATAAATATAAGTAAAATAAATAAATATAAATAAATAAAAGTAAATTTAAAATTAAAATAGTAAATTATATTAAATAAAAATTTAAATTTAAATTAAATAAATGTAAAAAAATTAAAGATAAGTAAAATAATTGTTATTAAAGGTAAATTCAGAATAAAATAATTAATTGATATTATAGAAAGCAAAATAATTGTTATTAAAAAAAGAAAAGTAAAATAATAGATATTAAATGTAAATTAAAAATAAAAGAACAGAAATTACAATTAATTGAAATAATTAATATTAAATATAAATCAGAAGAAAATAATTGATACTAAAATTAATTAAATAGATGTAAGTAAAGGAAAATGTAATTTACATTAAATTATATTCAATAAGAATTAAAATAAATTTAATAATTATTATTAAACGTAATTTAATGTAAAATAAAAAAAACATTAAATAAATTAATATTATTTTAATATTAGTAATAAAATTTACTTATTAAGAAAAAATATTAATTAAAATAAAATAAAATTTATATATAAAAAAGATTCAATAAAATCAATTTTTATTTAGATTAAAAAAATTAAATAAAAAAAATTATTTCAAATTTATTTATTAGAAAAAGTAAAATAAATGTAAATTAAATAAATCCTATTTTGAAAATAATTATAATCATGAAATAATTAATAATACAAAATAGTAATATTTATGGAAATATGGGGAAGTTATTTATGAGTGTAAGATGTGAAATGACTTTTGTAAATGTATTTGATATTGTCAAAGCAGCACCATTCTCATTCCTCTCAGGAAATTAGAAGGCAACCAAAAAGATTTTGCATTATGTGCAGTGTACGAGACATTTTGGCATTCACGATGCTGTAGATTCCGATCTTGACTTGGTTGAATTCACTCATTCAGATTGGGCATGTGAGAGCATTGATCGGAAGTCCACTTCCGGATATGTTTTCATGATTGACACAGGGCCTATTTGTTGGTCAACAAAAAAATAGGTCATCATTGCCTTATGAGTATCGAGGAGCAGTCAATGCTTTCATTCAGGAAGTTTGGTTGCAGGGTATTCTAGTAGAGTTTAATATTGGTAGCGCCACTTCTACTGTCATTTTTTGTCACAATCATAGTGCTATCAAGATCTCGACAGATCCAGTTCAGAGACATAGGACTAAGCATATCGAGATCCACATTGACTACATCCGAGAGCTTTTGCACGATAGAACCATTGTATTGCAATATTGCCCTACAGAATATCAAATTCCAGACATCTTCACCAGGAGCTTCACTGAGAAGAAGTTCTCTTATCTACGTTCACTGTTGGGGGTGAGTTCTACTATGGTGAGGACATATTAGATCCTTTAGTGTTCATTTTGAGGGGGGGTTTTATTTCCCACTAGGTTTTTCCCTCTTTCCTTACTTAGACTTTTTGAGCATTTTTTTGGATTATTTCTATACTCGATGACCTATGGCCTTTGTTGTCGAGGCCCTTTTTTTATTTTATTTTACTCCTCCCAATGAGATTAGCTTAGGGGGGGTGTTGGAGCATTTTCCAACCACACATTATTTATTTGGGATTCACAAGCAAATTTTCCACTTATCCTAAGTATTTTGACTCAATCATGTGCTTACATCATCAGTAAATCATAGTTTCAGTAAACTGAGCTCCTCCTACATTCGAGGAGTCAACTAGGCCTTCAATATCAGTTAACTGGGTCTCCTCCATCATTCAGGGAGTGATTTGCATGACTAAAGCGCCCTAATCAGTCCAACTGACAGTATTTATTACTTTATTTAGCTAACTAGAGTCAGAAAGGTGCCCTCCTACTCAGTTTGACTTCATCTGGTGTTATTTTCACCTAATATTCAATTAACTGAAGTCAGAAAGGTGCCCTTCGATAATTGACTATTAGTTTACAATGGTTGGCTATGGTTGACTGAGCTTTACATAATTGCTTAACTCTAGTTGTCTTTGTTTGATTATGGATGACTATGGTTGAATTTAGTTGGCCATAATTAACTTTGGTCGAGTATGGCTCACCATGGTTGACTTTGGTTAAAGATGGTCAACCATGGTTGAATTTGGTTGACTATGGTTGATCATGGTTGAATATGGTTGGCCATGGTCGGCTATTGTTGACTATGGTCAACCATAGTTAATATCCAACCATGGTTTATAATAATATTATTATTGTTTTTAACAATCGTAATTGGTTATTATTATTATTATTATTATTAACCAACCATGCTCAACCATAGTCAACTATGGTAAGCCATATGGTTGAATTTGGTTAAGGATGGTTAACTACGATTGACCATGGTCGACTTGGGTTGGCCATGGTTGATTATGGTTGATTTTAGTTAACTATGGTTGAGTATGGTTGACCATGGTTGACCACGGATAAATTTGGTTGATCTTGGTTGACCATGGTTGACTATGGTTGCATTAGTTGACCATAGTTGGTTATTATTATTATTATTATTATTAACCAACCATGGTCAACCATAGGAAACCATGGTCAACTATATGGTTGACTTTAGTAGATGATGGTTAACTATTACTGACCATGGTTGACTATGGTTTACTTTAGTTGACCATGTTCTTAACCATGGTTGACTGTGGTTGACATTGGTTGACCATGGTTGGCTATGATTGACCATGGTTGACTGTGTTTAACTTTGGTTGGCCATGGTTGACCATGGTTGACTATGGTTAGCTTTAGTTGGCCATGGTTTCCCATGGTTAACTATGGTTAGTTACAGTTGACTATGGTTGTCTTTGGTTGAATATGGTTGACATTGGTTAACTATGGTTCATGACGGTTAACTGTGGTTGACTAATCCACTATGGTCGACTATGGTTTCCCATGGTTGATTGTAACATACCCCTTTTTGCTAAAAACATTTTATGTTGGAAACATTATCTTAACTTTTATTGTAAAGTTATGTATTGGACAAGTGCCCAAGGATGACTGTAATTTGCACAAATTTTATTATTAAATAAATTAAATAGGAGACAAACACCTAAGGAGACTGTTGAAAGAGTGTTTACTGACCCACTAGGTGGAATGGAATCTGGGGTTGAAGGCCATGGACAAATGGAAGCTTCATGAGGCAAGTAACTAGCTGTTGGTATGGGACAACTCCCTTGAATTGTGGTCTTAGTGCCTGAAAGATGGGACTAGAGCTTGAGGCTCATTTATTGAAAACTTACCACTAAAGACCTACGCAATATTTCTAAGAGCCATCGAATTTTGGACTGAGGTTCATCACTTTTCCTGACAAGGAAATTTACCTTGGGGTTTTGCTGCTTGCACCCAAGAGATTTGATGAGGCAATATGCTAGTTTTTTATCATGGTGTAAGTCTTGCTATGTTACTACTGAGTGCAGAGTTATACTGCTGAGTGCATAGTCCTAAAAGCTGAGGAGCAAGTCTTAATAGTTTGTTGCTTATACAATTTCTGATTGCCTTGCTTCTACACACAGTTCATCTACCTGGTGGTTCAGTAAACAGGCTCGGGGGTGCAAAGGAGGCAAGCAGTTTGGTTGCTTCTTTTGGAGAAGGTTGGGAGGGATAGGCCTCCTTGGGTGTTTGTCCACCCTATCATCTATTATAGGTTCTACTTGTATTTTATGTTTCTAAGTAGTTAAATTATTTTCTGCAATTGTTGAATTAGTATTCATAAATTATCACCATACAAAAGTATTTGTTTTGAATCTTGATCTAGTCATGATTTTGTGTAATGATGATTAAGTAAATGAAATGATTAAACAAATAAATTCTCTGTATTTTTCCCCATATTGTTTTCTATATAGTACTCTAGTGCAGAGAAGGAAAATTAAGATAGATGAATGATAGGCAGATTTCCAAATGAATGAATAGACTAACATTGTTGTATTTCATTAATATTTCTTATCAGTTATATTCTGTAATATAAAATATATGTCGAGACTCAGAATAAATAATAGAATTTCATATTACAGGTATTCTAATATCTTCTTTTACATAGTGATAGAAATAAATATTTCATCTTTGTACAAAAACCTAGGGTTTACACTTTAGTTCATTTATTTCCTATTAGAATACACATGCTATGCATTTTTTTTTATCATTCCTTTCAAAACTGTATAGTGTTATAATTTGACTTCATTTCCTTCATCCATATTCATGAATTATAAAAAGCTGCGAAATAAACTTAGTATTTTTTCCCATCTTTCTGTTATATCCCAAATTTTGTAGAAATAGCATATTCTAGGTTTATTTTCAAGTCATCTAATTGTTTCTAGCAAATACATTTATCACAGTCTCTTAATATTTCATTTTTCTCTCCTTACTGTACTTAGTCTTTTGAAAATAGCTATAAAACAAACATACAATATCCATGTTATTTCAATACCATAGTTTTCTATTTTAATACGCAACAACAGATTTAATCAAATTTAACTCTTCTATGTATTCCAAACCCTTGCAGTAAGATTATCTTTTATATTTAGGATCAGAATGTATTATCTACCATTTGAATCCCTTAGTTTGAATTCAAGAATTTCTTAGTATCAAAATAATTACGAATAATCAAAACCCAGGACCCTAGTTATTATTTTATCTTTTATAGGAAACAAATAATGTTCTACAAAGGAAATTTTACAAGACTGATTTCAACCATAAACAAAGTTTGCAGACACCTACAGGTTTAGTATTAAAAACCCTAAGTTTATCAAATAGCCATCTTATGGCCAGACACTTAAACCATAAAACATCAACTCATGACATCAGAATTCCAAATCAAACACATTATTCACGTTCAACTATCTCTGTCACGATATTTAGCTATTTATACAAAAGTTAGAACTCTGATATTATTATACATAGTAATAATTTAGGTTATGGTTTGATACGAGACTGAGTCTCATCACCCACTCAAACAGTTGTTTAAACGCTAACTAACACAGAGTTTCTCCTTTACAAGACTAGTTAACCCATTGCTCTCGGCACGTATCAACACACGGTACTCCTTAATCAATTATCGATTTAGATAAACATAGACATCACACTGAAAACATATTACGTACTTCTTCACACTGCATCTTCATTAAACAATAGAGGGCTTCATCCCTTATCAAGATACATTTCAACAAATGCCACAACAGAACGCTGCTAGGCTGATTATCAAATTAGGCCAAGGATTTCATCCTATGCTCATACATCTTTCTGCTATAAAAACATCTTAACGACGGTCAGGATCCTTTGCCAGGAACCAAATCCTAGCTCTTGTTAAACATCATGCATCAATCAACAGTTCCAGGGGTACCTACAGGGAAAAGGAACCACCGAGGCTCACCGAGTGGTTGAGTAGTAATTTTCCACCGAGATTCAAACAAAGTAACCTGTTGAAGAAGAAGTACCTACCACAAAACCTCAAGAAGTTAAACGAATAAATATATAGTTAAATATGAATACTACATATAATGATAACGCTTCAAATTTTGAAACAGTACCTTCAAAACGTAGCTCCAGGAGTAGAGACGCCTTTAGAAAACAAGAAGATGGAGCCATCTAGCAAACGCAGCAAAGAGGGGATTCAGATTTTGGGAACTACCCTTTATTATCATGAAAGGAGAATCAACCCCTAGTCCAAACTTACTCTCAAAGACTAACAGAAAAACCCTAAAAAATATTCCTAAACTCTATCAAATGCTGCATTGTGGCTCGGCTCTTAAAAACCTGGAACCGTTAAGTTTTCCCTACAGGTCAAGCTATCGAACCTAAGGAAGGAGTCCTCAGAAGAACAACTAACAAACCCTACATTGTTGCAGATGGTCGGCCTCTCCACCACACTTCCACTACATCAAAATGAATGCCAAAGAACTACCTCAATGCAAACATAACGGAGGACTAGGGTTTCAGTTCAAAGCCCAAGAACTTACGAGATCGGCGATGAAGATGTTGCCAACCAGGAACGTCAAAGTTTGGGAAACAACCACATTAAATTTCATATTATTTACTCCATCCACCACGAAGTCCAGCTCAACAGACCCTAAGTTAAACATGGCACAGCTCGGCAATTTTGGTAGTGTTTTGTGATTGCTTTCACATGACATTCTCCACGTTGGCAGCCACCGAGACTTCCACTAAAAGGCAGTAGCTAAGAGAGTTTAATGCTCGGCCTAAACACGTATCACTTGCCAACATTCAAATACTGCGTAATTAATGCCTCGTCCTTATCAAAGTTTTGACATGAAGATTATGGTTGCCAGGATGTCATATTATATAGTTTAATGCAAGTCATAGTTTGTAACCTTGGTGTTGAATCATCTAGGTATTGAACTTATGGTAAAAAGTTCCAGAGTGATACTCATCCTTTCATATTGTTTCCATATTGTGACCAATGCACACACCACGCGTATATAGGAATTGCATATAGTTAATATTATAGGATATGCATAATATTTTGTATAAAGCTCGCATGCCATAGGAATACATGATAATTGCATATGGTAATGTTTTCATATTGCACATTTTAACAAATACGGTATTATCACATGATAATAAACCTTTTCTACAATAGTATGATCCATCATGCAATTATTAAATGAGGAATGCATAAGTTATATAGTTTACATTTAATGAATTCTAGTGAATTCACTAAATTAATACCTATACGGGACATGTAATGGTAGTATGGAATAGCATTTAGAGTTGGAACTTTCAGATAGAACACACATGATAATAGAACTCATAACAAAATAGGGAAATGATGATAGTATTATGTTAAAGTCACTTAACCTAGGATGCAAATGTAAAACCTATGGTATAAATATCATCCTTTTGACAATATTTTAAATAGTCTAGAGTAACTAATGAAATATATGACTGTTGCATTTGTATTCATAACTAATGTAGCACTTACAGAAAGTAAATCAAGAATTCATTCCAGTCATATCTCTCACCATGGAGTACTTAGATTTTATCACAAAATATTGATGGCGAACTGAAAGTACATTTAAATCTTCTTAAAAACACTTGTATTACTTGATTTGTATAAGTCACTCTTACCTGCAAGTCCACGAAAAGAAAGGTTCAAATGCTTTAGCTACATAGCTAATTAAGCCTCAGGGTATCCGTAGGACCCCTTCATCATCATTCAAAAAGGAAAACCTTCAGTACATGTCAAGAAAAATGTATCACAAATAAACTTATATACATAATATAGATTCAGAGTTTAACACAAGCAAAATTATTGTCATTTACATTTCCAAAATTATGAAGTGTCGTTATCATTAATAGTTTTAGTTAAAAGGACCAACACTTATTTTTTTCCACATAGCAAGTACAACATTTAATACTGCTTTAAAAATTTTAAATTTTTGTGAATTTTCGGGATGTTACATTGACTATGGTTGGCCATGGTTGACTGTGGTTGAATTTGGTTGACTTTGGTTAACCTTTTTTTACTATGGTTGACCTAGTTTGGCCATAGTCGACTATTAGTTGACCATGGTTGACTATGGTGGAATATGGTTCAATATGGTTCACTATGGTTGACTTTGGTTGACCATGGTTGACTATGGTAGAAGTTAAGCTTTACGTTGTTTAACTGTGGTTGACTTTGTTTGATTACAGATGAGAATGGTTGACCATGCTTGACCATGTTTTAATATGGTTGACTTTGGTTGGCCATAATTGACTTTGGTTCACCATGGTTGAATATTGTTGACTTTGTTTAACTATGGTTGAATTTGGCTGACTAATTGACTATGGTTGACTATGATTACCCATGGCTGGCTAAATGTGACTTTGTTTTACCATAACTGACTATTGGTTGACCTTATTTAACTTTTTTCTATGGTTGACTAACTGACCATGGTTAACTATTGTCGACTATGGTTGACTTTTTTGCCACAACTGACCATTCATTAAACTTATTTAAATTTTAACTTTGGTTGGATATGGTTTACTTTGGTTAGCTACGGTTGAGTCTAGTCGGCTTTCGTAGGCTATGGTTTACAATGGGTGACTCTGATTTACTATTTAACTCTGGTTTACTGTGCTTGACCATGGTTAACGATGGTTGTCTCTTACTAACTATGCTTGACTATGGTTGATGGTGGTTGGGCATGGTTGTCTTTGGCTTACTTTGGTTTATATTAATATCATATGGTTTGCTATGGTTGACTTGTTCACTTGAATATGGGTGACAAAAGGGTTGACTATAAAATCATATCGTTAATTATAATTCCACCATTGTTTTCCCATGGTTGACTTTGGTTGACATTGCCTTTAAAATCATATGGTTGATTATAATTCCATTATGGTTGACTTTGTTTGACCATGCTTCACTATGCTAGACTATGCTTGACTTTGTTTGACTATGGTTTAATTTGGATGACCATGGTTGACTATGGTTGGCTTTGGTAGGATATGGTTGACCATAGTTGACTATGGGTGACTATGATTGACTAATTAGCTATGGTTGAATGTGGATAACCATGGTTGACAATGTTTGGTTATGGATGACCATGGATTACAATGGTTGGCAATGGTTGACTTTGGTTGACCTTTGTGGATATTAATATAATATGGTTTACTGTGGTTGACTTGTTCACTTGATTATCGGTGACACAGGTGTTGAATTTAAAATCACATGGTGAATTATAATCCCACTATTATTTGCATATGGCTAACTTTGGTTGACATAAGGGTTAACTTTAAAATCATATGCTTGATTATAATTACATTGTGGTTGACTTTGGTTGAATATGGTTGACTATGATTGACCATTCTTGACTTTGGTTAACCATCGTTGGGTATGGTCGACTATCATTGAAATTTTTTTATTATAGTTGACTTTAGTTAACTTTGGTTGACCATGGTTGACTATGGTTGACTTTGTTTTTCCATTATTGACTATTGATTGACCTTCTTTGACTTTCGACTATAGTTGACTTCATTTAACTGTGGTTGGATTTTTTTGACTTTGGTTGATGTTCATCATGGTAGACCTATGTTGACATTCATGTCATTGACTTATGTTGAGTATGGCTGATCATTGTTATTCATGATTGACTATGGTTATTCGTGATTGACCATGGATGTTTAGGGCTTACTATTGTCAACTATGGTTAAGCATGGTTGTTTTTGCTTGACAATGGTTGACCATGATTATTCATGCTTAACTATGGTTAACACTATGGTAGACAATGGTTGACCATGTTAAACCATTATTCACAATGATTGTTCATGCTTTCCTTATTTTGATCATGGTTGTTTATGGTTGACCATGTTTGACTATGTTTGACTATGTTAGAGCATGGTTAATTATGGTTGAACATGGTTAACTATGGTTGAACATGGTTAACTATGGTTGACCATAGTTTTTCATGGTTGTTCATGCTTTCCTTAAGGTTGAGGTTTACCTTGGTTGAAATATGTTGAGTATGGTTCTCTTATGTTGATTGTGGTTGCATTCGGTTGGTTGTAGTGGTCCATGATGAATATGTTGCATTGTGATATTATCTAGGTTGAAATTTGTACTGCAATTATTCATTTGAATGGTTTTGATGCATTACAAACGTAGTAAAGGGTTCGATACAAATGTAACATTTCTGGAGAATTATGTAGGATTGTAGCATCTCAATATGGTTACGAAACATTATCATATTAAGTGTGCTTTACTATTTTGACCATGGTTGATAGTGGTAAACTATGATTGACCATGGTTGACAATGCCATATTATGTGATTTACCCACATCTAAGCACTAATCACATAAAATTGAATTTCAATATCATGTCAAACTATGGAAGTGAGTGAGTAACAATTTATATAGTTATTCTTGTGGTTGATAATATAGTTTGTGAAATGTAATAGTTGCAACATCATTAACATCAATATGAGAAAGAAAAAAAAACAATGATAGTGAAAGAAAGAACATGAAAAAAGACAATAGCATGACAATGAGAGAAGTAACATGATAGAGTAATAATGTAAACAAACTATGAAAAATAATTAATGTTAATGTTAATGTTAGTGTTAACATAATCAGCATAAAGGTTAATATTAATGTTTCTTAATATTAATATTATCAAACATTAATGTTTAATGCAAATATCACTATTACTGTTGTTGATATTATTATTAATTTTAGCGACATTAAAAATTAATATTAATGTTCTTAATGTTAATTCTAATGTTATTAATCTTATAAATGAAATGTGATGCAGGAGCATAGACTACCTAAGTGAAGTCATTTATGACTTCACTAGATCAAGGTGACTTAGGGTCTCATATGTTAGTAACTTTCTTTATTTTGTTAAAAATATTGAATAAATGGATAAGGATAATAGATCCTCTTCCAAATGTAATTGACACAATAGGTTGAACAGTTAATGCATTTCCAGAATTTCAGTGTTTAGTTAGTGAACTGTCTAATGAGTCATCAGTTAGTTGAATAAATTATGGATTTTGTTCCTCCTTTGAAGGACCTGGAAAACATAACAGAAGTTGCATTTAAAGAAGATTAAGTGATTGTGTTAGGTAGCTTGGATTTAGCTCATGGGAGCTTAGTTAGCTCGAGAGAACTTGGAAAGTAGGTCAAGAAGAGAGGAGCTCAGAATTCAGTTTCCAAGAGCATACACAAAGCCTGGTTGTCTCTAGTTGTAATGATTTACTTTTGCATACAAGTTTTAACAAGAATTCATTGTGAAATAGACAGATATTTTCTGTATTTCTGAGTATATGCATCCATGCACATAGTGTAGAGGATTGTCTGTATTTTCCAAGTCTTGTTGAATATAATCTCATGGATTTTACATAATATAACGATGTATATTGAAATTCAAGAAATTGATTGAGGTTACAGTTGTATTGTACAATTGAAGGTAGAAAGATCGATTTTATTATGCCCAGGATGAAATTCACGCCCAGAGGAAATGCTGATCAAGTTTGTTAATTGAAATTGAAGGTGTTTTCATGCTCGAATCATTTCTTGTGCATGTATTGTGCGACTGGCTAACTGAAGGGAGAAGTTATCTTGAATATTGATGGTTGTTGGGTTTTGGTTTAGTGGTTCTTTGCTACGTTTAGCAGAACCGTCATCCTTAGTGATGACAGATAAAAGTTAGTGAACCTAGTATGCATATAATCATACTAGCTTATCCTCGGAATGGCAGGTCTTAGTCTTAAGGCTTTGCATCAAAATGATTAATATCAATATCAATATCAATGTTGTTAATATTAATATTAATAATATTAATCTTAACATTGGCATTAATTTTAGTATAATTATAGATTTGATATCAATGGTATGATATGTAGTAAATTTTTTATATGATATGATATTAATGGTATGATATGTTAGTAATAATTTTATAAATTTGATATCAATGGTATGATATGTTTGAAGTTGATATGAATGATTTTTAATATTAATGTTAATATTAATATTAATGTTATTGTAAGCATTAATTTTATTATTATTGGTAATATAAACAATATTATTATTAAATTAAAATTTGAAATTTTTATAAAGATGATGATGATGATTGTTAATGTACACTATAGGCTAATTAAATCACATTCAATTTATCTTTATATTGATTGATTTTTCATTGTAGTAGACTATTCGCTAATTAAATCATATTTAATTTATCTTTATATTGATTGATTTTCTAAGTAACCTAAAAGATTAAGTTCAATAAAATATATTTATATCTTTTAAACAAATTTACAATATGATTTATTTTATCTAAACTATGGCTTCACCACTGTGGTAAGGTGGAAACATACTAATAAAACTATTGCATTTCATAGCATTGAAGAAAATTTAACAATAAATAACAACTTCTCTTTACTTTAATTATTTAATCAATGTGAAATTTATTTAACAATTATGAAAACAACCCATTTTAGACATTATAGTAGTGCACTTTTAACCTGAAAATTTTCTTACATGATTATGTGTTCATAGATTTAATTCACTAATTTCAAATAATAGTCTACTTGTTTTAAATACACCTATTATTATATTGATAATAGTGTATAAGTATAGTTATGGTGTGTTATTTAATAAAACAAATTTAATTTCTATTATTTAAATAATGCAAGATGATAATGTAGGATATAAGGTTGGCTTAATCATAATGAATATTTCAATGAGACATTATCTATTAATTATGTTTATCTATTCTTCATCATTCATAACCATCATTTAACTATTTATAATGCTCAAATGAGATTACTTAAATAAAATCTTCATTAATTATATTAAATTCCATTCTCTATCATTATTTATAATATTTGAATGAAACTACATAAATAAATGGTTTATCATTTTTCATCTTTATGAAAGAAACATCATTAGATTACTCACAAAAACTATAAAGAAAAACATAAACTGTATAAGAATATATACATTCATCAAATAAACACATTCAATGAGACACACATCCTACACATCATGAAACAATTACATTATATATATGTAAATCATCAAAATTGACTTATAAGCAAACTGAATATAAGTATCTTACCCTATGAGATCACATCTAATATATAAACCAACAAATGAAATATCCTTATATAACATAATCTAAAGATCTCAAAAAAATCCAAATCTCATTAGCAATGCTATGACTATTAGAACAATACTATTGTTTACAAAATTTATATATAACATTTCCTCGTTTTTAAGACAAAATTAACTATTGTTTATTGTTTACATTCTTAAGACAGAGTTAAGCATGAATGAGTGATCAATTTCATATGGAAAGAGTTCGGTTCAAAAAATAACGCTTATGTCATTAAACTTGGACTTATTCCAGTCCAAGTCACCTTGAAGACGGGGCTAAAACCACCTTTCTAAACTCCAAACTCAAGCAAAATCCGGTCCAAAACTGCCAAATTCAAATTCCAAAAGTGCCAAAACCGGTTCCAAAAGTTCCAAAACCGGTTCCAAAAGCGCCAAAACCGATTCCAAAATTGCCAAAACCGATTCCGAAAGTACCAAATCAAGGTTCCAAAAGTGACAAAACCGGTTCCTAAATAGCCAAAAACCGGTTCCAAAAGTGCAAAATCCATTTCCGAAAGTGACCAAAATGGCTCCGAAACTGCCAAATCTGTTTCCAAAAGTGCCAAAATCCAGGTTCCAAAACCATAACTTTTCTTTTGATATTTATGTCTGTATAATATGATGGTCATTTGACGTTGAATGTCATTAACCAACACCCTGTTTTTGAATGAGGCTCGAGCTAAATGAATGAAGGGGCGGCCGACCCTTCTTCTGCCCATTATTATTTTCATTATAGTTCTAGCTGCAAGAATGGTGGTTCGATCCTTCTTGTGTTCACCATTCTGGATACAAGTGAATTGTCAGATTTTTGTGTTCTCAATTATATAAAAAAACAAGGGGTGGCCAATCCTTCTTGTCGCCAGTCAGGATAAATATTGTTTACATGTTATAACATAGGCAATGTCCCGATCCATGCCACATAATGAGGAATGTGGTAGTGGGGAAATGTTTTCCCAACCTTCGTAGATTAATTTTTATTCATTTCTCTTTTAAATGAAGGGTCAACCGACCCTTCTTGTGCTTAGTATTTTTGCAGTCTTCGACATTCAGGATATACATGAATTTGTAGCCTATACTTTGTAGGTTGAATATTTGCACAATTCTCTCATAAATGAAGGGGTGTCCGACCCTTCTTCTGCGCAATATTATTTCAATACTAGTTCTAGACCGCCCAAAGGGTCGGTCGACCCTTCTTGTCATTTATATTTATCCAGTCTTGACCCTTATGGTTATACATGAATTGATCTCTATTTTGGAAGGCGAAAATCTCACACGTGTGAGCCTCAAAGAGAGAACTGACGCCATAGGAAGTGATGAAATGGCATGTATGATGACATGGCATCTATGATGATATGGAATATGTGATGATGACATGACATGTATGATTACATGGCATGTATGATGATGACATGACATGTATGATGACATGGCATGTATGATGACATGGCATCGAAAGACACATGATGGTGTTCTGGTGTTATCATTAATTCAATGTTGCAATGTGACATCATTCTGGAAAAGTATGGCAAGTTTGTGAAACTTTGGAAATTGACAAAGTATGGAAAAAGTAGTCAAAAATACTTGAGAGAATGCCCGCCATAATTCATGGTTTCAGAAAAATGCATGCACCATCATATCATGTTATAGCTTGTTGAAGTGGCTATCTATAGTTATACATGATTGCGGATTGCGGGAACTATTTGAGTAATGGATTTGCGACATGCGTTTCCGCAACACGCAATTCGGATTGCAGGAAACTTTGGGAAACTTTGGTTTTATTTTTATTTCGAGTAGCAATCCCGCAACCCGCAATTGCGAATTGTAGGAACGTTGTATATATTTCAAAACAATTAAAACCCCGCAACTCGTCTTCCACATTCCCCGGATTAGATCTTAGTCGTTGACTTGTCTTAATCTTACGGCCCAGAATTATGCCGACGGAATTAATAAATATGTTGATTTTGTTTCTGTTTCCTTTTATTATTTTTCATCTTCGAAAATTACCTGCTGTGTGGATTTTACTGCCAAATCCATTTCAAAAATTGCCAAATCCAGGATCCAAAACCATACTTTTTCTTTTGATATTGCCACTTTTGAAATTGGTTTTTGCGGTGTTCCGATATAATAATTATGATGGTCATTTTAAGTAGTAAAAAATATACAAATTATCAAATGAATCGGTGTCTGCATAATATGACGGTCATTTGAAGTTGAATTTTATTAACCGACACCCCAATTTGAATGAGGCTCGAGATAAATGAATGAAGGGTCAGCCGACCCTTATTCTTCCCACTATTATTTTCATAATGGTTCTAGACTGCAAGAAGGGTGGTACAATCCTTCCTATGTTCACTATTCTGGATACAGGTGAATTGTCGGTTATTGGTGTTCACAATTATCTACTAAAAGAAGGGGCGGCTGATCCTTCTTGCCAGCAGTCAGAAGTCCCGAGAAATATTGTTTAGATGTTATAACTTAGGCAATGTTCTGATCCCTACCATATACTGCGGAAGTCGGTTGAGGGGAATTGTCGTGCCAACCTTCGTAGATTTAATATTTTTTCATTTCTCTTTTAAATGAAGGAATGACCGACCCTTCTTGTGACGTTTGTATTTTTGTAGTCTTCACTATTTAGGATATAGATGAATTGATAACCTATAATTCATAGGTTGAATATTTGGACAATTCCCTCATAAATGAAGGGGCGGTTGACCCCTCTTCTACCCAATATTATCTTCATACTAGTTCTAGACTACAAGAATGGTCATCTGATCCTTCTTGTGTTCACCAGTCTTGATACAGGTGAATTACTGAATATTTGGATTTGATTCCCGCAACCCGCATTTGCGGATTCTGGGAAGATTATTGTAAATGTTTGCGTTCTGCGTTTCCGCAATTCGCAATGCGGATTGCGGGAACAATTCGAATAATGGATTTGTGATTCTCCTCTCAACATAGTATGTCATTGCAGAGTCTTGATCAAATTCCTTGGTGGTATAGTGAAGAGGATCAATGGAGTTTTACGCATTCCAGGTTTTGCGTGTAACCTAGTATTATTAAGAAAACTTATTCATGTTCATGTCAGGTTCCTTTTATCTAACAAAGGGTGTAAAATGGTCTAGTAATCTATGGTGTTTTCTAAGGGTGATTGTGTGGGAACTCTATTCAACGTTGATGCATGTATTGTTCAATGTAATAGTTATTCAATTTCTACAGTGAACAAACAATCACTAGGATCTACAACCTCACAATTAGAACCTGTACATACCTGTAAAGGTCATGAATTTTAGGTACCTAAACAGTCCCTTGCTTCAGAAATGAAGTTACCTACAAAGGTGAAAAGTCCAATGTCTAAAATATTCACTCATTGTTTGAATATCCAGTCAATCGGCTAAGTTATAACATATAAAAATGGTTTCTCCTGACTTCTGTTTTCTGACAAGAAGGATCGGCCGCCCCTTCTTTTCGTAGTTAATTGTGAAAACATTTATCCAGCACTTCAGATATATCCATAATGGATAACACAAGAAGGGCCAACCAACCCTTCTTGCAGTGTCGAACTATTATGAAAATAATATTGGAAATATGAAGTGTCGGCCAACCTTTCAATTACGAGGCAATTTTCAAAATAGAACACCTTGGGTGTTTTAACACATAAAAATTGTTTCTCTGGACTTCTTTTTTCCGACAAGAAGGACCGGCCGCCCGTTCTTTTCGTAGTAAATTGTGAAAACCTGTATCCAACAATTCATCTATCCATAATAGAGAACCCAAGAAGGATCAACTGACCCTTCTTGCGGTGTCAAATTATTATGAAAAGAATATTAGGAATAAGAAGGGTCGGCGAACCCTTCATTTACGAGGGAATTGTAATAATAGACGACCTTGGAGAAAGAGCGGCCGCTCTTTCTTTGAGAATATTTCCACTTGCCAACCAAGACTTTGAAGCAAAATGCCTATAAATTTTGTTATTTAAATGTTGATATATAGTATCCCAGGGTGATAGGTGGAAGGATCATATTGTGACACGTGGCATATTTGATTTGGAAAATTGAATATTAGAAATATAGTTTAATTAAAGTATTGACTCGTATAGAATATTTTCTCCTTTGAGCACCACTGAATCCATGCTATGTTTTATTCTCTATTAAACACTATGTTTTAAATATGCTTGGGCAAACTGCAAGAGGAAGTGAATAATTATAGTATCATTTGTGGTCTCACAGTATCACTGCTTCTCTAGCTACCAGTACACCCTATTATCTTGGTCATTCACGTTGAATCATCTAGATACTTGCAATCGTTGAATCCTATGGATTGGAAATATTGACACCTAAATCCTCCAAAAACAAAGGTATCGAAGGCAAAGACTGTGTTTTGAATATTTTGTGCCTATGTTTCATGTTCTAATCGGCCATCAAACCCAAATGGTTTCATGCACCCAGCTTATGATCCCGCCATACTGTGATAATTACCATTGACCCCAACCAGAGAATTTGTTGGTGACAAGACATAAACATTACGTGGACTGAAAGCATGATGAGATTATTCACATGAGTGATACAATCCATCATTTACGGTGAATATTATTAATGCGCTGGCAGCAGGCATGTTGGACATTTTATGCACTGGCAGCAGGCATGTTGGCCATTTAATGCGCTGGCAGCAGACATGTTGTCCGTTGGATTTTCAAGGAATCGATTGGAGTGATACATGTACGATTACTCCAGCAAAATATGTAGTCACTATAGATGATATCTTTGACCACCATGGTCCTGCCATACTGTGATAATTACCATTCCCCATCCGTCCCAGACTCCCATCCCATTCAATCCATCAACACAGTGGCCACTCACTATATATAGGCTAATCCATCAACATAGTGACCACTCACAGCAAACTGAAATGGAATTTTTTAGTTTGTTCGCCTTATATTCCCTGGGTATGCATGGATTTGTCATTATGTTCCTGCAACTAGGAGGGGACATAGGGATATTGAGAAACGTTCTCATACAGGTAGATGGTAGATGAAGAAACGTTCTCATATAATGGATCTATTGCACCATTTTCCTGCAGAGAAATTTGGGGAGATAATAGGTATATTGAAATCATTGAAGAATCTTGATACCCATATTCCGAAGCCTCTTCCTCTTCTCAATTTATTGGAGAAACTTCCTAACCTTGAAAGACTACATATCCACAAAAGGTTTTTCTCGGTAAGAAAGAATTTGTGTAGTCATTATTATACACACGTCTAATTTAAGTGTTTGCCTATCATTTGCAAAGTATATTTCATTGGTTGAATGCCTTTGCTTCCACTAACTATGGTGTTAGGAGCTAACCCGTCTAAGCGGGATGCCCAGACCAACTGTGTTAGTAGCTAACCTCTCCAAGCGGGATGCACAGACCAACTGTTATGGTGCACTTGGCAATTTAGGAATAGTTTCTCTGTTTTTATTGTGCATGATGATATGTGTGCTCATGCGTTGGCTGCAATAAAACGATTATTTTTGCATTTGTTGGAAATGGTTTCTTTTTATGGTAGCGTGATAAACAGTTATTTGTTTTCTATGCAGGTATTTGAGAGAGATGCAATACCGCCGTGTCTAGGCTATCTTCGAATCTCTGTGCTTCCATATCAAGTTGTCAGCTTCTTCTAACTGCGCATAATTTGTTTTACTCATTTTAAAGATACACACCTCACCCATTTCCACTACATTTTATAGTCAGTCCCATGACAGTTGGAAATCTCGAGACTTTCCAGCTCCGCAGAATGAAAAAACAGAATATTATCAATCGTTTCTATTTCTTCCTCGATGAATTTCAGCTCACCAACTTAATTCCATGCATCATTGCTCTTCTTTGTTCTAAAACATTCAGCGACTTTAAATTATTCTGAAGTTGAATTATAAATAAAAAAATGCAATTGAAAAGGACCTTTTGAAAGTGGCAATATTGGCTTTCAAAATGGTGTTTTTCTATTGGAATGGTGTGTTTTTTACTACTTATGAACCTTAAATTGTAGTTTGTTGTTATAAAACTAAGAACTTCAATTCAAAAAGTGTGAATTTAAAATAAACAAATGCAATTTCTGATTTGAAAAGTGTGAATTTGTAAATGTTCTAAATTTTAAGGTGAGAAAATCAATGTCTAAAATATTCAAGTCACTTTGAAGACGGGGCTAAAACCACCTTTATAAACACCAAAATCAAGCAAAATCCGGTTCCAAAATTGCCAAATCCAGGTTCCAAAAGTGCCAAAACCAGATCCAAAAGTGACAAAACTGATTCCAAAATTGCCAAAACCGATTCCGAAAGTGCCAAATCAAGGTTCAAAAAGTGACAAAACCGGTGCCTAAAGAGCCAAAACCGGTTCCAAAAGTGCAAAATCCGGTTCCGAAAGTGACCAAACCGGTTCCGAAACTACAAAATCCGTTTCCAAAGTGCCAAAATCCAGGTTCCAAAACCATACTTTTTCTTTTGAACGAAGCTTGACATAATGAATGAACGAGCGGCCGAACCTTCTTCTGCCTACTATTATTTAATAGTACTAGACTGCAAGATGGGTGGTTCGATCCTTCTTGTGTTCACCATTCTGGATATAGGTGAGTTGTCGTATATTGGTGTTCACAATTATCTACTAAAAGAAGGGGCGGCCGATCCTATTTGTCAGCAGTCGAAAGTCGGGAAAAAGATTGTTTACATGTAATATCATAGGCAATGTCCCGATCGCCGCCACATACTGCGGAAGTCAGTGGTGGGGAAATGTTTTCCCAACCTTCGTAGATTAATTGTATTTCATTTCTATTTTAATTGAATGGTCGACCGACCCGTCTTGTGCTTCGTATTTTTGCAGTCTTCACCATTCAGGATATAAATGAATTGACAACCTATACTTCATAGGTTGAATATTTCCACAATTCCCTCATAAATGAAGGGGCAACCTGTCCTTCTTCTTCGCCATATTATTTTCATACTAGTTTCAGACTGCCAGAAGGGTCGGCCAACCCTTCTTGCGATTTATATTTTTCCATTGTTGACCATTATGGTTATACATGAATTAATCTCTATTTTGGAAAGGGAATATCTCACACGTGTGAGCCTCAAGGAGAGAACTGATGCCAGAGGAAGTGATGACATGGCATCTATGATGACATGGAATGTGTCAGGAGGCTAGAAAAACACAAGATGGTGTTCTGGTGCTATCGTGCTATCATTTAGTTAGTGTTGCAATCTGACATCATTCTCAAAAAGTATGGCAAGTTTGTGAAACTTTGGAAATTGAGAAAGTATGGAAAAAGTAGTCAAAACTGCTTTGATAGAATGCCCACCATAATTCACGGTTTCAGAAAAATGCACGCACCATCATATTATGCTATAGCTTGTTGAAGTGGCTATCTAGTTATACATGATTGCGGAATGCGAGAAGAGTTTAAATAATGGATCTGCGACA
This sequence comes from Larix kaempferi, assembly GCA_027924585.1. Classification (NCBI taxonomy): domain Eukaryota; kingdom Viridiplantae; phylum Streptophyta; class Pinopsida; order Pinales; family Pinaceae; genus Larix; species Larix kaempferi. The sequence continues at coordinate 9,146,471 of BSBM01000047.1, read as the reverse complement.
TGCATTTCTGCAACCCGCAACCCATAAACCGCATTCCCCAGATTAGATTGCAGCCATCGACTTGTCTTAATCTTATGGCCCAGATTTAACCCGACGGAATTAATAAATATGTTGATTTTGTTTTTGTTTCCTTTTATTATATTTCATCTTCGAAAATTACCTGTTGTGTGGATTTTACTACAAGTTTTTTTCAGGGGTCGTTTTCGCCATTTTTTCTAGCTTTAATGAAGGGTCAGCCTACCTTTCTTGCGCTTTATATATTTACAGTCTTCACAATTCATGATATACATGAATTCACAGCTTATACTTTGTAGGTTGAATATTTGCACAATTCCCTCATAAATGAGTTGGGAGGAATTATTCCTCGAGAATGGGGTAGCTCCCCAGTTACAGACGGAGCAGAGAGAATGGGGAAGCTCCCCAGTTACAGACGGAGCAAAGAGAATGGGGAATCTCCCCAGTAGACATGGAGCTCCCCAGTAGACACGAAGCAGAGAGAATGGGGCTTCTTTGAATGCGCAGAGGGCCGAGGTACTAGAGTTGCAGCCAGTTAGCTGGTGAAGGAACCTGCTAGCAGTGCAAGAGCGGCACAACATAATGGCCAAGATTAATTACTAAGAAGTACAGGGTATAGGGTATAGTATAACAAGCATTAGAATTTCTGAGGGGAAATGTAAATTCATGGACGTCAAATAGAACAATTCAGCTATATCCATAATGGAGAACACAATAAGGATTGACCGACCCTTCTTGCAGTGTCGAAATATTATGAAAAGAATATTGGTAATCAGAAGGGTCCACCGACCCTTCTTCCAATGTCAAACTAATATGAAAATAATATGGGGAATAGGAAGGGTCGGCCGACCCTTCAATTACAAGGAAATTGTAAAAATAGAACACCTTGGAAGTTATATCATATAAAAATGGTTTTTCCCGACTTCCATTTTACATCAAGAAGGATCTGTCGCCCCTTCTTTCCATAGTTAATTATCAAAACCTTTATCCATCAATTTAGCTATAGCCATAATGGATAATACAAGAAGGATCAACCGACCCTTCATTTAGGAGGGAATTGTAACAATGATATCCTAGGGTGACTAGTGGAACGATGATATTGTGACACGTGGAACGATGATATTGTGACACGTGGCATATTTGATTTGGCACATTGCGTATAGTGAGGTTCCTAATGCGGGTTTAACCCCAACACGAGAAAGAAATGAAAATTCACTCATAGCAAGATTACCCTCTGGAAATTGAATAGCAACATTTTTTCTATGGAATATGACGACTAACAAATTGCCCATATTGGTCTTTGTGTATAAGAAGAGCATTAAAGATCCCATAATGATTAACTGTAATGAATTGCCAGGTAATTGCTTAGAACCTTTCGGTTTGAGAAATGCAATTATTACATCTGTAACGAAATAACATATAGCATGCACCAACAAAATTTGGATTATTCATTTTGGGAGGAAATTATTGATCATATATATAGGCAGCACAACATCGATGCAGATAAGTTTTCAAAAGATGCAATGAAATAAGAAGTTGGTTATTTGTTTTGGGAGGAAATTATTGATCACTTATGTTTTGATAAGGGATCAGTAAAGTTCTTTGACTAAGCCATATTTTGGACTGCTTTTTGACCTAGAAGGGTGAAGTTTCTAAATAGCTGAAAGTTTTTATTTTTCTGGCAGAAGGATGAAATTCTCAAAAACTGTTTTTGAGAAATTATTGTAATTTTCCAGGAAGTATTTTTGACAATATCTAGTTTACTTCGGTTCTCTAGTGAGTCAAGTAACCTCATGGAACATACATGTACTATTTGTTCAATCTATGGAATGAAATTATGTGTAAATAAATGTAAGCCATGAATATGCTATGTTAAGCCTGTTAGAAGGTTAATATATATTCATGAATGATGTTTCTTTCAATTGCATAAGCTATCTGTTGTATTAATTTTGTATGTGAATGATGAATGGCTAAACTACATTTATTTAATACATGTATGCTTATGCTGTCACAACCTCATTGATGGATGGATGCCTCCTGTATGTTCTTATAATGATAGGAATAAGCCTGGTTATGAAGCTGTTAATTAGATGCTTAATAACTTAACTTAGCAAATTAACTTAATATGACAATAAATCAAGCACACAGATTTATATGTTTTATGATTTAACAATACAATTTAAACAGAGCTACATTTTTGGAAACCAAACTCGACACTTTACAAGAATTATAATCACAGTGAAAGTGGACATACTAGTACAAACATTCATTCAAGTGTATTATTTAACAAAATACTTCCATTTTTATTTTATTCACAATTGGCCTCACATTGCTCATGCCATCCAGGTGTAGCAAGCAAGGCCATAATCCATCTAACAAAAATGTGTCATCGACATCGTCGGAATTATAAGTTTTTGTTATAATACAGTTTCCTTCATCGTTAGAAACATGTTTTTCTCCAGAGTCATCGACAATCACAGTATTTTTCCGATCCCAACCATGGTTCAAAGTGTCCCAAACTATACTTAAAGGCTTGCGATATACATTAGAATTTCCAACACCCTTAAAACCCTCTATGGGTACGGAAGAACAATTTTCCCGTGTTAAAATTAATCTAAATTGTTCCCTTTTCAATCCTGTTATTTGTAATAATCTAGGAAAAAACTCATCAACGTTTTTTCATTGAGCACATGTACTACCCCAACCTCAAAAATACGAAATCATTTTTCAAAAAAATCCCTTAAGCCTAGGCATATAAAATAATACTTTGTTGATGTTTCGATGTCCAGTGGTCGTCGCAATCCGAGTTTCTATTTTCTATGTATTGCATGTAACAAAATGCCATTGAAATAAAAAAATGATCAATGGTTTTCTAGTACTATTTGCAAACAAAACACACACACACACACAAACCAGTCAATAAAATATTATGGTTCAATGTTTCTAAGTATATTGCTTTCATGTTCAACAATTTTTTAAACACATTACCAGATACATGGTACGATTTCCATAAATAAGATGAAAACTGTGAAATAAAACTTACATCAATTAAATGTACAAGTAATTGTAAAAAATATACAAATCACTAAATGAATTTGTTTTGTACAATATGACGGTCATCTCAAATTCAATGTGTTTAACCAACGCCCCATTTTTGAACGAGGCTCGAGATAATTCAACAGAGCACACAACATTGTTTTTATAGTTATATCGCTCTCTTGTGAACCATCAAATTTCCAACTAGTTGGCATTTTCAAGCAGTTTTCCTTGCTATTATTTGCTGATTTATATTGCCCTTCATCTATAAACAACATGTCCATTTGTTTATATATATCTCCATATTGGATAAGTACATCCTTGAAGGACTTTTTGTATATTATGTTCGGTACTTCACCAACATTATAGTATGCAGATATTGAGTGATTATAAATAGTACTAGGTTCGCATTGCTCTTGACCCCAAATAAATACAAATTCTTCAATTTTCAACCATTCAAATACATCCAGGAAATTTTTAATTTCCCTGTTGCTGAGCCAGGAAAACCAAAGAGCAACGTCGAAATGCTCTCTGGCAACACTGATAATTTTGTGGCTGAACATGCGTGTATAATAATGATAGCATTTATGGAAAAAATGAGGTTGTTTGGAAGAATCTTCAATTTTGGATAACATCCGAACTCCTAATAGAAATCCCTCTACTCCCAGGACCAATAGTTTCTTTTGCGGTGATAATATCCTCACTGCATACAAGAACAATGACTATATATATAACAACAACAACAAAACTTTGTTCATGAAGTTAATGATCACAACAGATTCAATTGATTTAATAAAAGCATCACAATGAACTAATAATATGGTACATTCAGACGAAAATAGCAACGTCTCAAAAAAAAAAAAAACAACAACAACAACAACAACAACAACACATTAAATGGTTTAAAATAGGCAATGATAGATTACATCTACAAAATCTAGGCAATGACAGGTTACATTTGATAGTTTATGATATCAGCTAATTCTTGCATTTTACTCAAATGCTGCTAAAGTCCATGTACCAATTCAGTATCTGTCCGAAGGGACGATCCAATAAAGGGCTTACATGAAATACAATTTTGAAATGGAACTGCTTTCTCAACATCACCCTCCAAAACAATCATTGATGTATTAATTTCTGAAGTTTGCATTGGGAACTCTTTCCACACACTCTCCATATTTTTTTGTGTATTTTCTTCTTGATCGGAGGTACATCTATCTCGAAACCAAATAAATAAATAAAATTTCTCATATGATTTATCTTTACCGCATGCCAACAAAATTTTTGTAAGCAGTACCTTCCCCTCATTGACACCACATTTAGATGTGCAAATCCCAACATTGAATTTGGAAAAAAGTAAATCCAAAAATCGAATGACATTTGTTCGTGACTCATATGAAGTTTTTCTATATTTCAATTCACCATTTTTTAGAGTAGTCTCTTCCCCCTTTTTAACTCTTTCCCCTTTTTTTATCTCTTTTGGAGTAATTTTCCATGACTTTCTTGCGATATAGAAAACCTTCCATTTCTAATATCAATAACATTTTTGTATGGGGAGCTGCACAGAAATATTGTTTGTCATTATATATACTTCAGAATAAATTTGTTTTGTCAATGTAAGTGGAAAATATTGTCTTTTACCTGTCAATGGTAGGCCAACATTTGACTGGTGAGTAACATCACTGGAGACACCACATTTTGACACCAAGGCGCCCTCTCCAGGTTCAATACTGGCTAGGTCCTCTTCTTGTGTTGCTTTGTTCAAGCTCTCGCCTTGTTCATTATTGTCCAAGCTCCAGCCTGGTCCCTTATTCTCCAACGTGACTTGCTGGCCAATCTCCAGCGACATCGTCGATGCATGATCTGGTTGTGGATGATCCACATGTTGACCCGGAAATGTGCAGGTATACATTTTATATAATTTTTTGCAGGTATACTAAATATGAATAAACGTGTTTTACTTTTTGTTGTGTGTGACTAGCAATGATTGAAAAATGCTTATACGATAAAAACACATCACTCAGTTTTTCTCAATAATTTTTGTAATCAAATTCGTCTCTAAAAATTGCAATTTCTACTATTATGAGATTTCAGTAACCATAATTAATGCATAATTTATTTGGACAATGCTTCATCTGCTCGATTCCAACAACTAAGTTTTTTGGTTGTCCCGTATCAAAATGGCACATCACGCACATTCTTTTACCTCACAATTTCCAACACTCTAATGAGTTAAAATAACCAACATATATTCACACATCCATCAAATCGCCTAAAAGCGAGATTAAATCAGCGATAGAATTTGTTTTGCAGCTCTTAATCGGTGTGGAAACAGTTGTAGATTACGTTGACTCATCTATCTTCGTCCCGACATCAAACGCGGAAACATTTCTTTAGACCAGAATATATATAACCTTTAGAATTTAGATCGATTTTTTAATTCCTTTTGACACGGATGTTTTCTAATTACTTTAAGACATCAGGCTTTAAAAAATAAGTGTTCAAGTTACAAGTCTCTCATAAATGAATAAAAATTTAATTAATATACATATTTTTAAAACGATATATTTTATTTATTAATATACATATTTTTAAAACGATATTTTTTATTTAAACTTTGAATATCAATATAATATTTTGTTTCTTGGAAAAAAAATCACGTATGTGTGTGTATATATATACACACAAATTTATCATAATACCTTAAAAATAATACATACATATTCTGGGTGCATACATATAATAGTTTAAAAAAATATATTTTATGCACACGTACATGCATACATATAATAATTTAAAGAAAATTAATTTAAATAACATATTCCATAGAATATCTATCACATCCTAGAACAAACATTATGCATACATTATAATCATATTCTTTATAATAAAATATGGATAAATGTCCTACCTTGTACATTTTTCATTAACCTTCTTCGACATCATGCATCAATATTTATCCTTTTTTATTAAGTAGAAGGCATTGGTGAATTTGGGTGGGTTTGAATGGTTGGTTATTTCTATATAACACCATCTTTTCAGCTTGAGAGCAAAGAGAAAAGGCTGTGAGAAATGGGAAATGAGACCTTGTTTAGGAATGTTATATAGTGATATTGTAAGGGATTTTTGAGAGCAAAAAGAGAAATGGGAAATGAGATCTTGTTTAGGAATGTTATATAGTGATATTGTAAGGGATTTTTGAGAGCAAAGAGAAAAGGCTGTGAGAAATGGGAGATGAGACCTTGTTTAGGAATGTTACATATTGATATTGTAAGTGATTTTAAAGTAAAAATGAGAGTTATCTCCATCGCACAAAAAAATTCATGCTCAATGAGAAGGGTTAATTCATGGAATTTTGCCAAGGTTAAAGCTTCAATGTATGATTATTCATAAGAAGGAAAATAAATTTTCATCATTATGCCTAGCACACCATGTAGGTCACTTGATTCTGAATTCACTTAGATCTATAGTATTATTCCAATCGTGAACACCAAATAGAAAATTACCATGTTGTCCATGATCAACTCATTTTTGGATCTGTATCCACTCAAAAAGAGGTTTAGGAGGTCATCTTCGATTTCCATGATCTTGTTACACAATAATGTGCCAAAGATGACCAATTACTTCTCAAGTATACCAAAGGTCCATCTCTCGAGGATGCAAGGTCGGTATTTGAAAAACAAACCCATTTTTTCCTAACCACCATAAATACTATGGCAAGCGTACTAAGTGTTCGATGAAACATATGCATGCCATGCGTTTGATGTGATTCCTATTTGAATAATGTCTAATGGAAATACCGTCTTGATGGAAATGGTGAGGAGATAATAATATGAGAAGGCGTAGACATAAAACCATGCTTTGAAATTAAGGTTTCAGGGGCTCCCTATAGGTTAACAATGACTTTTTTTTAGGTTACATAATTAGATGAATTACATTTCTTTTCTATTAAATAATAACATTTGCAAATATTCCACGCTCGCTATTAAAACATATAGTAAACTCCAAAACATATTAATTTATAATTAATAAACATTTAAGGATGATAAGCCTCCCTCTTTTCCTCTAGAGAAATTTTGCCATATAGTTATTGTTTAGATGACTTATTTTTTAATCCCGAGAAGGATATGAATAAGCCCTCCCTTCTAGTGGTGACATGTTGATAATGACTAAACGAAGGGGCAGAGGAGGGGAGCCTCTTCGAAGGTTCTTTAACTTTTTATTATATATATATATATATATATATATAACCTTTAGAGTTTATAGCGATTTTTTAAATTCTTTTTGACATTCATGTTTTCTAATTACTTGAATACACAGGGCTTTAAAAATAAGTGTTTAAGTTATAAATGAATAAACATTTAATTAATATACATATTTTTAAAACGTGTATTTTCATATTTTCATATTTTTATATTATTACTAGTTTTTGTTTATTTTATAAAATTTTATAATATTTTATGAAATATAATATTATTATACAAACTAAAATCCTTATTTTCCCAACTTTTATTTTTCAATAAAAATTCAAACATATTTTATTTACAAAATCATCTTTTATATTTTTATTAAAAGATTTCTAAGAGTGAGGCCTAAAAAATGTATATGTTTTTATCCTAGCTTTTGCGATGAGATGGAGGTTAGTCTATAGTGAAGGACTCATGGGAAGAGTTTTGAAAGAAAAATACCTTAAGGAGATCACTATAAAGGAATGGTTCAAACTAGAGAACAAGCATACTCCATATACATTCATGGATTGGAAAGCCTTGGTTAAGGCTCATCCATTGATTAGCACATGGGTGGCTTGGTAAGTTTTTGACAGAGGCATGGTTAGAGTTGGAGAGCATACATCGATATGAACCAAATGCAATTTTAGACTCTCATAGGTATTAGTGGAATCCTTACATGAGCAAGAAATTTAATCCTTAAGATAGACTTGACTCTTATGAGGGTTAGAGAGGAATGATTGCAAGCTTAGAAGTTTATATATATTTTTTGAATTGGAAGCAAAATTTAGTAGAGAACTTAAGACTTTATTTGAATAAACTTTCTCACATTGTGCTTAAACTATTGGCATATGATAAATTTCTTTAGTGATCTAGGAATAAAGGGATCTAGAAGTTAAGCTTGTATATATAGAAAAAAATGAAGAAGATTGGAATGAAACCTGAATTTGGCGGTGGGGGTATATATGGAAATTACCTATCCCCTTAAATCCATAATTATTCTATGGATATCTTTATTGAATAGATTACTTACCTAGGACAATGGACAAAAATTTTGGTGGGTCTCAACAAATGCATCATTTGTAAGAAGGATGAAGAATCAATGAATCATATGTTTGTGGTGTGTTCTTTTTCTAGAGTTGTTTGGATAGAGATTACAAAATTATTGGGAGTAAAGGATAAAATGAATAAAGAGACAATAGAGAACTGCTTATTCGACTGGATAATGAATGGGAATGTAGTCACCTTACAAGGATATTCGAGCATGTTTATTTATTTATGCATGTTTATTTATTTATGGGATCTATATTTCCAACAAAAAAAAATAGTGTTCTAGCATTAACTTATCTCACCAAATTACATAGCACAAAAGACATCATTCGCAATAAAAGAAAACAAAAGGCCCTTAAATTTGTCAATGATAAAAAAACCTTATGGAACCATGCATTTGAAAAGAGAATCCATAGGTCCTTTTGATGGAGCTTGTTAAGGAGAACTGCGTTTGTGCGGCACTAGATTAAAGTCCTATATGTTGACACTTCTTAGTATTATCTTGTTAAATCCAAACCTGGTCAAGGAACAAACAACCGGGCATAGTTCTATGCTCTATTCCTTCTATTGAAGACAACTCATGGAAAAGGGGTAAAATATCTCCAAATTCTTGGATATTTTAAGCTAGCATTGACTAGGTCAACCAACATTCCAATATAAAGAATATAGCTCTGAATCTTATTTTGAATCAAATGCAAGAGGTAAAAATCAAATTTGATTTTCTCTCTCTTTCACTAATATTTTCAGGAATTCATGAACATACAAGAACATAACCTATCCAAGCATGCTTTACTTCTTCAACACATACCTTCATAGAACAAGGTTTAAGGGGAGACACTATCCTTCTAACTATAATTTTTAAGCCAATATTGTGAGGATGTCTCAAGTAGAGATATAGGTTTTCTAATCACTTTGGAGAGTTATTTAGATCTATTACAATGTGTTTTTTGAATTTTAGGAGGTAGAATGATTATAAATATTGGTGAGGGGGCAATTAGGATTGATGGTTTTTAAATGGCATGTTGTTAGTGACCTATTTATCCTATTGATATATATTCTATTTCAAGATACATTACTCAAAAATGTCGACATAGTGATTAGTGTGAGTGATTTTAGAGTATGGAGGAGGGTTGCTTTTATGGGAAAACAATATTCACATTCAATGTGTTGGAATTCATGGTATTTGGCCGAGGTGAAATGTTTAACATGTGTATCCTAATAAGGAAAAGGAGTTTTCGCTTAGCACATTGTTCTTGGTCCACCATGTTAGCTACTCAATGATTAAGGATACACTAGAGATGAAATGGTATTCCAACTGCACTATAGGGACAATAACCATATTGTCCATGATTGCCTATTTTTTGGATATGTGTCTACATAGAAAGAGGTTTAGGAGGTCATCTTCGATTTCCATGATTCCTTACACAATGGTGTGTGGAAAATATTAGCATATGCTTCTCAATTATTCCAAGGTTCAAGGTATTGAGGGTGCAAGCACACCAAGTGTTTCATGAAACATATGGAGTGCATATTTGAATCATGTTTAATGAAAATGACCTCAATGGAAATGGCAAGGAGACAATACTCTAAGAAGGAAAAGATATCAAACCATGATTTCAAACTAAGGTCTCTCATCAGGAAAAGCTTACTCTTGTCGGTGACGTCCAATGATTATGTTGTTGATATAAAGCACACATTGCACTACATGTAGGGGATCCATGTAGACTAACAACAACTTCTTTTTGAGGGTACACAATTAGATTACCTTTCTTTCCTATCAAATAATAACATTTGCAAATATTCCACCATCAATTTGCTTCTAAAATAGTATAGAGGAGTGGTAGGCACTGGAAATGGAGTTCCCACTTCATCAAGGGGTTGCTCCTTTAAGGATGTGGTGATGTATTTTCCCAATATCTGCAAAAATCACAAGAGATTCCAATTCGAGGGTGAAAAATGAGGTAGCTTTCGACCTCCTTTGATATTGTAAATCCAAGGTTCAATTATTCTATTGGTTTGATGGAGTATGGACTCCTACTCCAAAATTGTACCATTGAATTAATTCAAACTGGACATATGATTGTGAGGAATCTCTTGTTTTCAAAGGTTTTTTTATCGTTCATTTTCAACCCTTCTTGATTATTAATTTTTTTTAGGGCCCAATTCTAGGGAAGAACATGTCTCTTTTTACCTACACTTTCCAAAATTTAACCTATCTAGTAATTTTGTAATCAACATTTATATATGGGTACATATACCTAATTTGCCAATCCATTTTTGGGAGTTATCGTTTTGAGACATAGGAAATAGCTTGGGTTGATATTTAAAAACATATATAGATTGAATTAAGTTTGTTCTTTTTACATATGCCGATATTTTTAGGGAGATTGATCTTAATAAGGGCTCACTAGACAAGATTATACTTCAAAGAAAAGGTTCCAAATGGACATAGGAATAGTATTATGAAAATACAACATTTCATTGTTGGATTTGTCACTATGTAGGACATTTGTAGGACTTGTGTCCTTAAGCATGACTTCATCCTAAATGAAAAAAAAAGATCATAAACCAGAAACCAAAGGATGGAAATAATTTGAGCAACATGTGTTAGATGATGTGGATGAATAGAGTGCAGAAAAACCACATGCTATTGATTTAGACAAGGATACGAATGACTCTCTTGAAAATGTAGGTTGAGGAAACAATATTCTCTATGGTAGATCGATAAGACTATAAAAATCCCATGAGGTGGTAGCTGTAACTAATGCCCCATCTAGGGAAATAGAGAGAATACATGAATCTAATAGCTCTAAATCTAACTAGAAATTGACATGCCTTTCAAATCTTGGAGATTCCATTTCTCTTTCAAATCTTGACAATCTATGTTTTGATTTATTGAACTACTCACTATGGATTCTTTTATTAAAGAGAAAAATATAAAAACAAATGAAATTCAAGATTATCGTTAAACAAAAACAAAAAAAAACATAAATAATAATATTAACATGGGTATGAAATATAGGACATATCATTTCAATTTTTTAATAAAGATACTTTTATAACATTATCAAATAAAACTTTTTTCTCATTATTATAAATAAAAATATTATAATTTTATTTAAATTTTTTTTGCTATAATCCATTTAATAACAAGAGCTACATGTAGCTTAGTCCCTGCCTTTTAGATACTTAAAAATTAAAAATGTATAATAAATTATGAAGTTTAATTAGCATAATTTAACATAATAAAATAATAATGTATTAGTCATGCAACTACGTGTAATCAAACATAGTAAACCAATAATAATGTGTATAAAGACATAAAACTAATCCAAACAAGATCAAATATGATAAATATTTAAATTTTGATAGTATATATATAAAAATATCAATTTAAATAAATACTTTTGTTTTGATATTTATTATAATTAAATAAATAAATCATAGGAGGGATCCATCCACTTTGTTTTATGACTTGAGAAGAAATTTGGTCCTTAGTTTTGATTTGGGGTGTCCACACTTTTTTAAAAACTAGTTATTTTATATTAATTCAAAAGAGAGAGAATCAAAATATTGGTCCGCCAGATTGGAAACCAGACCAAATACAAAACCTGATTTTAACATTTTGAAAGATTGTTTGTCTATTATAAGAGCCTATAATGCCCTTCTTCCTATCAATATCAATATTCCAGGAATAATTGAAAAACCTATAATATCTACATCTATTACTAACATAAAGTCCTGAAAGAGAATAACATAGTAACTAATAAATTCTTTAATCATCATGAGAAAGTGGAATTGGAGGAACCTTTAAACCAAAGGGCCCAGCTGTGGTTTCTTCTATCGAGCGGGCTCCACATGAAATCTTTTCCATCACATCTAATTTCTCATCTTGGTTTTTTATCTGTATCTAAATGAGTCAAGATTTCATTGTTTGCTCCTTGTTTCTCCAATGGAGCTTTACCCATCAAGGCTTTCATGCGTCAATACAAGGTTGACAATTTTCAGATATTTGGTATTCCTGCTAATAGAGGTACCTCTATTAAGAACCTAATTACCCATGATAAACTTGACCTTGTCCTTGGACATGGATTGCCTATCTACCTTCACATCTTCCTCATCCCATTGAATGTATTGTTGAAAAGACCCACTTAGCTTGCTACCTCGTTTGCAAAATCTTAGCAAGTATTGTGCCTTATGATATTCAATTAGAGCTCCCTTAACTCTTATTTTTAAGCATTGAGAGGATTCTGCAGTTCAACATATGAAAACATAATTTTATATCTGATTGTAATTTATTCTTCACTTTTTAAATTTAGTTTCAAATGAGAAGAATCATTTTTAAAAAGTACCTAACCCTCAAATAAATTCTCTTGAGTCTTGCTTAAAAATACTCTATTTATTTTTCATTTTTTTCCATAATCCATTTACTTTTAATGTATTTTCTTGTGAATGGCCTTCAACTCTTTGGAAAATAAGTCAGATAATTCCTTGCCAGCTATTCATAAATGACGCTTCTCAAAATTCTATGAAATGTAAACACAACATTTTTTTAAATATCTAAAGTCTAAGAAATGTAAAAGACTTTGCATTTTATATTTTTTGTTTTTTTGAAGTCTAGATATTTTTGTTGTTTTTCTCAATGATTATATTTTTTTTTATTCTATTATTATTTTATGTAGAATCCCCCATCAAGTATTAGGATTTCGCTAGATAACATATAATATTTATTTAATAGGTTATCCCTTCTTCTTCTATTTTTCACATTTAGATATTCACAATTTCACAAAAATGTAAGTACACAGTTAATGGATTGACATTGTTCAATTTCACAAAAATATGAGTACAAAGTTAATGAATTGACATTGTTCAAATTTCGTATTTTGCATAGCCTTGAAGTAAGTTATTTTTTTGGTATTTTCCCAAATATTATTGTATTTCCTATAGATATCATATATTGGTTAAAGTGAATACATAATGTAACTCAACATTACCAAATTTTTGGTATTAAAACAACAAATAACACTATATTGAACTAATTAAAATGAAGTTTTTAAAAAGTTCTCCATACTCATCCATACAACATAGTTCCTTCCTTGTAAATAAAAAATATAAAAAATTAAAAAACTTAAAAATAAATAAATATACATAAATAGCATTATATATATATATATATATATATATATATAATGTTAAGATTTAAAAGTATATATTACAATATAGATAAGTCATATATTAAACATAAATAAACAAATTAATATATGCAATCCACATTTTTAATTTATAAAATGAATAAATAAGTTTTAGAATTAAGAATGGATTTGAATTTTGCACTAGTATTTTACTAATAATATATGTTAATGCCTTGTTTTTCCATGCACAAATCCATTTCCGTTTGACATTGATATCTTTGGTATTATGCTTGTGTCTTGTCATATTCTATTTTGTAAAACTTCAGTGAGCCAAATGAAGAGGTTTCACACACCAATTTGGTATCTTGCTAGGATGTGATTTTAAGATTAAATTATTATTATTATTTGTCATTTCATGATGATGTTAAGAAAGTTAGATGATGACAAACCTCATAGTTTAAGGCTTGTGTCCTATCATCGTTCATCTTCCATAGTACTTAGTCTTATCTCTTTATATATACATATACAACCCACTAAAACATATACATTTTTTTTTTGTAACTAGGGGAATCAACAACTGGAGACTGGGCTAGTTCTCGCGTGACACGGGGTCCAGGGATCCAATCCCGCTACCATTATACCCCTAGGTGCCCCACACACCCCGCAAGCATGTGACACGGGTAGAGTCGGGTGTGATTTGAACTCATGACCTCCATTTACAACTGTGACTTCATAACAACTAAACCGCCAATAAGCCACACCCGTGCGGGCACTAAAACATATACATTAATCAACTTCTTAAAACATGAAATTGTTTAATTTAATCCTTCTTATTATATGTTGGATTTAATCATCGTTATTTCATAGATTTCATATACTTATTTCAATGATTTGGAATAGCAAGGTAATCATCTTAAATATAATATTTGACCACTAAGTGTAAGGGTGGACATATAAGTTAATTCAACACAAATAATGGGATAAAAAGTGCTTAACCATTCAAGATAAATAGTGTTGACTATTTAGTCAAACTCATAGCAATGCCCTATGATATTAACAAAGATAAAGAACACCTTCTCCTTTTCATTTGCCAAAAGATTTTCCATAACAATTTGTTGAATCATTTACCTTGTATAATGGAGTTATTAGACAATCAAAATCTGTAATTTGGAAGGAGATTTTAGTAACTCAATATATAAAATGTACTTCACCATATCCAAATTTAAAGAACTATCAGTTGATGTCACTTGATACAGTGCAATTTGACTAAATAAAATGATGAAATAGGAGCTAAGTTACTTATGCCGGAGTTGGGATTCATATAGTATTCCTGCATGGAGTCATAGTTTTCTGGTTATACTGCATTTCCCTGACATGGTAAACATGTATGAGGATAACTCGGTAAGTGGTAGAGGTGAGGTAATCCCTCATGTAATTATGTTGATGTGGTGGTTGTGAAACCTCATACAAACTTAGATAGAAGTGAATTATTAGAAAGTATTATTGATATAAAATTTAAAGCTAACCGTTGTCATCTTCCAACCCGCTAAAATAGTTCAATCATGCCTAATCATAGTATCAAATCGTATCAGGGTTGACACGTGTAAGATACAAAAACCTCTCCAAAATTGTAAGTGAAAGTTCTTACTACATTTCCTCCCCAAACAAAAATGCCTTGTGGGAGAAACCAAAGTACTATTTAATATAGCAAAAATGTCTTTGTAAGAACAAAATTGTTTTTAAAGGAGAATTTGGAAAAAAGTAGGTATTTTAAATAGTTGTTTAGTTAATTAACCATTAAAATTCTACAAACACATATTTCAATCATATTATTGTTATTTTTATTTTTATTTTTAGATTATGTTGTTAATTAACTTTAGTATATTTTATATGTTTTAAATATTTCAACATAAAAAATAAACATAATATCTTTTATGTCTACTAAATTATCCTTAAAAATAAGTCTTTATATTTTAAAGATAACTAAAGGTTAAAAAAAATACAAAACAATTGAAGAAATACTTATATGAATACTTACCACATATAGATTCTTATCCTAATAATACAATATCAAGTTATATTCTTTTCTATTAAATTCAATGTCATCTTTGTTATTTGCAATTAAACTCCATCTAATTGTTAGCTTGAACCAAAAGATTCAAAGACATTACTACGAAAGAGGCAATATAATAAAAGGGTTTAAGAAAGATACTCACTTGAAAGGAAAGTATAGAGTATGCTCACTTTCTTGAAGTCAATGGTTTATCTAAGAAGGAATAATGAATAATTTATTTCTATAGAGTGGTAACTATTTGGAACCTGTAATTTTCAAGCAAATCAATCAAGGACTTTCATTTAAGTAATTAAATAAAGCTTACAGTCGGTCGAAGCTGGGTTATTATATAATAAGTCGGGTGAAAAACGTGTTGATTCAAGATAAGCCGCTAAAGGATAAAACCCTTATAATAAACCAATTTACTTTTGTATTCTCATGAATCTCCAGCTCTCGTTTGTTAAATTGAACATCATTATAAAAGACCAAGACTCACTGAAAACTGTTATCTTGGTATGAATATGGCCACGGAAGCACATTTTCATATACAAAATTGCAATAATTATAAAGAAGATAATAACAAAACTATCAACCATGGGGTATAGATCATTAAATCCCCAAAGCCAAGCAAATCATGCCGACCTTAAAATCTAAACACTAATACACATCTCAAATACAACCAAAAAAATAAAAAACACAAACTTATGAGAAGACAATAACTTCGCTAAAAATCCACGTGGCCTGAGAGAATTCAAAGTCTAAGAGTGTATACAACAAACCACGATCCATTACAAATTCGAATAATGTGATGCTTCCATTGTTGTGTTGTAAATATCTTACTGCACAGATACAAACAAGTATTTTTCATTAAGCTATAGAACTGCAATGCGCAATGGTTCTTTGGGGTTTACAGTTTACATTACAACATACCGTAACCATATACATGGAAAGTGTTAAAATACAGCTTCAGTAAAAGGCCAGATATAAACACTATTTCTGATCCAGTACAGGAAAAACAACCAGAATATTGGACAGATTTTAATTGATCCTTTAAAAAAGAGAAATTAATATTTTTGATTTATTCTATATCTAAACATTTAGTTATTTCTGCATAGAGATGGATGGATATTGAAGGGTATGGATATTTGATCCCTTTGGTTGGAAACCATTATTTTCATTAAGCTAATTTATTAAGTACAATTACTAGAAAGATAGCTACAGTAACAAAAGAAGCCCTTATAAAACATCGAACAAAAATCATTTCACCCAGAAACATAGATAAAACTGATTTGACTACAGGAAGTCATGCTCCAGATAAGAGTCGAATAGAATAGCACAGGTCTATGGCTAAACTCAAGTTGATTGACAAATTTCAACAGTTCTTACTTCACTATGTTAATTTCTTAATGCAGCACTACATGAAATTTACTATATATTCACACTAATGCAAAATTTTGAGAGCCCACCAGTGTTGGAGATAATTCCTCCCGTCAGGTGTTTATATCCACCAACCACCGTACAAGAAGTTAAAACAATTAGCTGAAGAAGTTAATGTGCCTCGGGTGAAGAAGCATCGGCATGTTCAATGTATTTTTGTGTGTTCATTTGGGTTCTAAAATGTTGTAGTAGAGCCGCAGAGCTCCATAGTAAAGTTTCCCCTGTTTTGTGTTTGTCTTTCTGTCGCATACTCTGTTTTTGTAATGCTCTGCCCCTTCACAGAATTCGACATGGTATCAGAGCTCAGGAGGAGCTACAGATTGAGCCGCTGTTGAAATAGTCGAGCCGCCGATTTTGTTTGAGCTGAGGCTGGAGGAGCCCGCGTGAAGGAGCCTGCGCAGAGGAGGTGTGAGGCAAAGTGCTGCCATTATGGAAAGCCTGGAGCTATGGGTTGTACGCCGAGAGGAGAGACGCCATCACTGAAGAAGCAGTCGTCATTCAAATGCATGAATGGCAAATTCCAAAGGGTGATGCGCTTGAGTATTGATATCGTGACCTAAGTGAAGGGTTCTGTTGAAAACTCGGTGGCTTTGGGTAGAACACCAGGTTATAAAAATGGTCGTGGAACATTGAAATGTGGTTGTCAAACCTTGGCTGATATCAATCTTAGTTGAGAGCAAGGATTTAATCTTGAAGTGGGTGGTCACCTGAATTGGAGCAAGTGTTGAAGTGCTTTGTGCCTGGTGACTCGACGGTGCCAAACTCTGTCGAATTGGCTGGCTTCACTGTTCAGAGGTTATATTTACAGTTCAAAGTGTAGATTATTGAGTAACTTGGAACTTGGTTTGGTTTTTGCTGGATTATCCTTTCATGCCGGGAGTTTACTGACGGACGTTTTTTCAATATCCCACTTTTTTCATTATGAATCCATGTAATCCATGTAACTAGACTCAGCTCTGTAAATGTAAAAAAAAAGGGAACAGTTTGTCACGATTTTAGAAAAGAAAGGGGGAGCTTCTTGCACAGCGATAACAATGGCATTCAGCAGCAATGTGAATCTGTCTCAGGGCCCATTTTTGTCAGACTCAAACTATGAAATGTGGGCTTTTAAGATGCGTAGTTTTTTGAAAGCACAAGAATGCTCGGAATTTGTCTTACATGCATTTAAAGAACCTGACCCCGCAGATTACTAGGCAATGTCCAATAATCAGAAGAATGCAGTGATAGATAGCAGGAAGAAGGATGCAAGAGCTTTATGGTTTTTACGAAATGGTGTAGAAGACTCAATTCTGCCCAAAATTGCCACATCTTAGAATGCAAAACAGGCCTGGGGAATACTAGAGAATGCCTACCAAGGCACAACTAAAGTTAGAAATGTCAAATTGCAGAATCTCAGATGAAATTTTGAAACTTTGCAAATGAAAGATATAGAAACTGTGGACAGCTTCATGACTCGAACTATGAATGTTACCAATCAATTGAGAGCACGTGGTGAAGATATCTCAGCCCAGAAAATAGTTGAGAAGGTGCTCAGAAGTCTGCCAGCGAAATTTGACATGGTAGTTACAGTCATTGAGGAGTATAAAGACCTGTCACAGCTTTCTGTTGAAGAGCTCACTGGTTCATTAGTAACTCATGAGTCCAGAATTAATAGAAATTCAGAATCAACTGAAAATTCCTTTCAGTCACAGACCTCTTACAATAGAGGAAGAGGACGTGGATATGGAAGCAGTGGATATCAAAGCAGAGGAAGAAGAGGCAGAGGACGCTCTCAATCTGGACATTTCCAATCTGGTAATACACAAATACATCCTGAACAGACTGAGCATGTACAGAATCGTTCTCAGAACTTCAGAGGAAGAGGTAGATATCATAATCAGCCACGCTGGACTGATAAATCAAACAAACAGTGTTTTTACTGTAAGAAATTTGGGCATTTTGAGAGTGAATGTCGAAAGAAACAGTCAGATCTACATAAGAACAGAGAAAATATTACAAATGCTGATGAAAGAACATCCCAATCCATGTTCATTTCGTGTCATGTCGGTAAAGAATATAATAGCAAAGATGTCTGGTTGCTGGACAATGGCTGCAGCAATCATATGACTGGAAATCACGCCCTGTTTTCCAGCCTGGACGATTCTATTCAATCCGAAATCAAACTTGGAGATGACTTCAAAGTGAACGCTTCAGGAAAAGGTACCATCTCTGTCTTGACCAAGCAGAATGAAAAGAAAGATATTTCAAATGTTTACTTCGTTCAAGATTTGAAACATAATCTGTTAAGTGTTGGTCAGTTGAGTCAAAAAGGTTATAGAGTCATCTTTGAAGGGTCATTGTGTACAATTTTAGATAAACCTCCCAGTCAAAGAGTCATAGCCAAAGTTGAAATGACCAAAAACAGAATGTATCCATTAGTCATGAAAAATGCAAGTCTGTCTCAGTCTTATGCTCAAACTGTTATTAGTTTAGATAACACTTGGTTGTGGCATTGTAGATATGGCCACTTGTCATTCAAAGGTCTCAATGAATTACAAAGAAATTCCATGGTTAAAGGTATTCCTGTCATAGATGTACATCATAATCCTTGTGAGAGTTGTATCCTGTCAAGACATAAAAGAGATAAATTTCCTACTGCTGCCACATACCGAGCCAAAGCCCCACTTGAGTTAGTTCATACCGACCTGTGTGGTCCAATACAAACTGAGTCCATAGGTGGAAGTTCATATTTTTTAACCTTCATTGATGATTATAGTAGGATGACCTGGATATACTTTTTAAGAAACAAATCTGAAACTTTTGCAAAGTTCAGAGAGTTTAAGGATGCCACAGAAAAATAGAGTGGCAGATTTATTAAAGTATTGAGGTCAGATGGAGGCAGAGAATATGATTCTAAACCGTTTGCTGCATACTATAAAGAACATGGAATTCACAGACAGTTTACAACGAGGTACACTCCACAACAGAATGGAGTTGCAGAGAGAAGAAATCAGACCATTATGAACATGGCCAGGAGTATGTTGAAAGACAAAAATCTACCAAATGAATACTGGGCACAAGCTGTTTCATGTTTCGTTTATGTGATGAACAGATCTCCAACCAGGAGTGTGAAAGACAAGGTTCCATTTGAAGCATGGACTGGACAGAAGGCAGATGTATCTCATTTAAGGGTCTTCGGTTGCGTTGCTTATTCCCACATACCAGAAGATAAGGAAGAAACTGGATGACAGAAGTGAATGGTGCATCTTTGTGGGATACATTGATCATTCCAAGGCTTATAAGCTGTACAATCCTGTCACTAGAAAGACAATAGTGACTAGAGATGTCAAGTTTCTTGAAGATCAAGCCTGGAATGACAATGTTGGAGAAAAGACTAGCTCTCAGCTTTCTCCACATGTAACTGAATTTGATGAAAGTCTGAAACAACACGCGAATGAATAAAGAATTCCTCATATGCAGACTCCACAAACATCACCAAGACAAGAAGGACAAGCTCATAGTCCATCTTCTAGTAGTGAATCAGATCCAACAATTGCTTCACTTAGAAAACAGAAGTCGAAAAGACTAAGTGATATCTATGATCAGTCTGAAACCTTAGATGAGCAAGCACACCTTGCCTTCTTATCTTTTCAGCCAACTTACTTTGAAGAAGCAGTTAAGAAAAAAGTATGGGTCGATGCCATGAATGAGGAAATTGAAACCATTGAAAAGAATGACACCTGGGATCTTGTACAGTTGCCAGCAGAGAAGAAAAGTATTGGAGTGAAATGGGTGTATAAAACTAAATATAATGAGCAAGGTCAAGTTGCAAAACATAAGGCAAGGTTAGTTGCAAAAGGATTTGCACAATAGCCTGGTATAGACTATGGAGAAACGTTTGCCCCTGTAGCTAGACCAGACATAGTCAGAACAGTCTTAGCTATTGCAGCTCAACACAAATGGCCAGTTTACCAGTTAGATGTGAAATCAGCCTTTTTAAATGGCATTCTCAAAGAAGAAGTTTATGTTGATCAACCTCTGGGATTCAAAGTAAAAGGAGAAGAACATAAAGTCTATAAGTTGAAAAAGGCTCTATATGGCCTGAATCAAGCACCATGAGCCTGGTACAGCCGAATTGATACTTACATGCTCAATCATGGATACAGAAGAAGTAACCATGAACCCACTTTGTATATAAAATCTGATCAACAAGGTAAATTGTTAATTATATGTCTTTATGTGGATGATATCATTTACACTGGAAATTTGCAGCCTTCAGATTTCAAAACAGCCATGATGCAAGAATTCGAAATGACTGATCTTGGCCAAATGAAGTATTTTCTTGGCATTGAAATTCAGCAAACAGAAACAGGAATCTTCATATGTCAAAAGAAATATATCAAGGATGTTCTAGCAAGATTCAGAATGACAAATTGTAAAACAGTGAGTACACCAATTGCTACAGGAACAAAATTGAGCAAAGATGATAACAGTTCAGCAGTGAATTCCACGTTGTACAAACAACTTGTTGGTAGCTTAATGTATCTAACAGCAACTAGGCCTGAAATCATGTATGCAGTTAGTCTCATTTCTAGATTCATGGAGAATCCAAAGGAATCACACTGGAAAGCGGGAAAAAGGATCTTAAGATATGTTGCAGGAACAACAGAGTATGGAATTCTTTATGGAATATCTGAAGCAGATCAACTAGTTGGATACACAGACAGTGACTTTGCTGGTAGTTTAGATGACAGAAAAAGTACCTCCGGCTATGTCTTTCATATTGGAATAGGTGCTATCACTTGGGAATCAAAGAAGCAGCCCATAGTCACATTATCTTCAGCTGAAGCAGAGTACATTGCAGCGACTTCAGCAGCTTGTCAAGCAGTTTGGCTACGTCGATTGGTTAATGATCTTGAACATCCTCAGCTGAAACCAACTGTTATTTTCTGTGATAACAGTTCAGTCATTGCTTTATCTAAAAATCATGTATTCCGTTGAAAAAGCAAGCACATTGACACTCACTTTCATTTCATCAGAGAGCTTGTCAATAACGAAGAAATCAATCTTCATTTCTGTGGTTCAAAAGATCAGCTTGCTGATATTTTCACTAAACCTTTGAGTCGAGATAATTTTGAGTTTCAGAGGAAGCTTCTAGGTATAGTCAGTTCTGATAAATGTAATTAGGTACAGTCGGAATTAAGGGGGAGTGTTGGAGATAATTCCTCCCACCAGGTGTTTATATCCACCAACCACCGTACAAGAAGTTAAAACAATTAGCTGAAGAAGTTAATGTGCCTCGGGTGAAGAAGCATCGGCATGTTCAATGTATTTTTGTGTGTTCATTTGGGTTCTAAAATGTTGTAGTAGAGCCGCAGAGCTCCATAGTAAAGTTTCCCCTATTTTGTGTTTGTCTTTCTGTCGCATACTCTGTTTTTGTAATGCTCTGCCCCTTCACAGAATTCGACAACCAGTACATATTAATGAAACAAAAATGACTCAGTCATTAACGAGCTATCTGATATATTTACCAGTTTTGTAGTACTAACAGCAAATCGTAAATGGGATTTTAGAAGTTTAGTGTTTGACCATGGAACTAATATAGGCTCAACTCCAAACTATTGTAATATGCATCTTTGGATCTGGATTGAGCATGAACACAAAAAGAGAAATGTGAAAACCATGATGAAAGGTGCACAACAACAGTGGATGAAGTCTATACTATCACTCTATTGTAGGTTCAAGGAATACTGAATTTTGAATGGACAAGGATCTACACATTGCAACAATAAACTTACCTTTTGAACTTGTTCATAGCTGTCCTCCATGCGAGAAAATTACCTGGCTTCCTAGGTTCCAATAGGGATCTGGTTTTCACATGTGTTGTCACCAAAGTCCAAAAAACACATCAAATATTAACAGAGCTATCATTTATATAATTTAAATAACAATAAAAATTAACAAAATGGAAAAACCCATTAAAGGCACATGAAAATCATGTTGCTCCGCTCTTCCATAATCTCTGTACAAGCGCAGAATGTGTGACAAAAAAACCCGTATTCTCTATGAGAGAAAAACCCAGATTTGCTTCTAAAATCACAAGACTGTGAATGAAATTTGTCATAAACCACAACATTTAATCTAGTCTAATCTCATTCCTTGTAGCCACGGCTGCAACATCTGTTCATTTTCTTGTAGGATTTCTGCAGCAATTCATGTGTATACCCATCAATATATCAGCGTAAGGTAGAAAAAATTCAACCTGCAAAGCATGTTCAGCACTTGGAACTGTGATTTGAAGTGGGTAGTTGACAAGATGGGTGCTGGAACAATGCCTGCTTCATTCTCTGGTTTGAAGAAGACCAATTCATTTCTAGGCTTCTTGCAGAAAGCCATGTTAGAAAAGGCTTTGGCATGCCCAACATTCAGAACACAAGGTCATCGTTAGTCAGAATAATGTTTACTAGGGCCACGAACTCAAAATCTCAAAAATCTGAAAATCAATGGGGCTTTCTAGTTTCAACAGATTTGTTTCAACAGGTAGTGGACTTGTAAACCAAGTCTTTGGGAGTAATTGTAACACTTAAACTCAGATTCAGGCACTTAGAGTGCTTTGCCTGATTTTATGTTTGTTTCTTATAACTACACTACAAAAATAAACCTTGTCTCATACCTCTTCGGGCGACGTTTCTATCATATTCTAGAAAATAATGGGTTAACATAACACTACTAATTCCTCATTTCTCTAAATTTTATATGAAAATTCCATATCAAATAACGATCCCAAGAAAGGCAGGCCCAAATCAATACCCATGACTACCATTTTCACATCAATAATAAGTTTAGTGGGTGACAGAGTGTGCGGTTCATACCATTTTCCAGGCCTCCTTCCAATGCAATAAGCACAACCCAAGTGGGAGAGAAAATCAAGTTCAAATAACTAATTACAAAAGACACGGTAAATAACTAGTTACAAAAGACAAGGTAAACCTTACCTCCAGTTTGAGTTGAAAATCGCAATCCAAACTAAGCTCAAATGCTCCAGTATTCACCGCCTTCTAAGGTTAGAGCATGTCCAGACCAGTTCAAGGTTGTTGTTTCTTGTCCTCTACAACCTATTTACATTGGGGGTCAAGTGATGTTGAGCATGTTTTCCACCTTTGAGGAGCTATTTCTACTAGAGGTAAAGTGATGCTTAGCATGTTTGCCACTTGGTGAGGAGCTGAGCTAAATATTACTTTGTGTTCCGGGAAAGTAAAAGCTTGGGAAAAGGTTCATATCAGATTATGTCACATAAATATTTACCTGAAGTCTAAAGTTTTAGAATATTATTTTATTTTGTAATTTCTACTAATCCGTTCAATGATAAAAATTGTCACATCTATAGTCATTGTTCAATGATAAAAATTGTCACATCTATAGTCATTGTCACGTAAACTTTGAAATAAAATGTAATAAAAATTATTTAAAAATATTAATTTTCCGACTTTGTAAAACTTGAAGTTTAGTGATTATCATTGTCAAATTAATTCAAAAAAGCGGAACATATAGTCTCTTCCTACGGCAAGGACTAACAAAATGATTGAGATCATATAAATTAAAATACACACTCTTAAACCTTAAATACTTCAAATTGAAAAATAAAATCCCAATCTATTATTCAACATTTAGTAGTTTTAAAAGTGTGGTTAAGTGGTCACATGTACCATCTTATCAATCTCGTCCGCCAAAAACATTCGCATCTTTCCTTTCACATATAAAAACTAAAAAAACATTGGCAACTTGTACCAAGTATTATCACATCTAACATGTATGCCTTCTTTTTTTCTTAAATATCATCTACACGTGGCCCAATAATTTTCCTTATTGGGACCTATAGATTTTTCTTTGCTTCCATTATGGTAAGAACTAGCAACAACCACATTTTTAAATGTAGTTTATATTTGTCGATGGTTGTATATCAACAATTACCACACATTTAAAATTTGTTGATATTCGTCGATCCACGAATATTAACCACATTTATAAATGTGGTTGTTGCTAGTAGACAATGGTCTCTGCTAAAAGATAACCAGATTAAAATTTTAATAAAAATGTTATTTCGAAATAAAAATGGAAAGAAATGCATATTACGTTTTAAAAAAGAAATAGAATAAAAGTAAAGTAAAGTAAAAATAAACTAAACTAAATTAAAAGTAAAGTAAACTAACAACAACCATATTTTTAAAGGTGGTTGATATTTGATGATCGGTGTATATTAACAATTACAACACATTTAAAAGTGGTTGATATTCGTCGATCCATGAATATCAACCACATTTAAAAATGTGGTTGTTGCTAGTAGACAAATGTCTTGGCTAAAAAATAAAGAGATTAAAAATTTAATAAAAATGAAAAGAAATGCATATTAAGTTTTAAAAAATTAAAAATTAAAAAATTAAAACATATTAAAATAAATTAAAGTGAATTAAATAAAGTTATATTAAAATAAATAAAATTAAAAAAGAAATAAAGTAAAATAAAGAAATAGAATAAAAGTAAAGTAAAGCAAAAATAAATTAAACTAAATTAAAAGTAAAAGTAAATAAAAAATAGAATAAAAATAAATTAAATAAAATAAAATTAAAGTAAATTAATGTAAAAAAATTAAATAAAAGTAAAGTAAATTAAAATAAATAAAGTAAAGTAAAATAAAGTAAATTAAATAAATAAAAATAAATTAAATTAAATTAAATAAAAATAAAGTAAATTAAGTTAAGTTAAATTAAATAAATAAAGTAAAATAAAAAATAAAATAGTAAATTATATTAAATAAAAATAAAAAATTAAATTAAATAAATGTAAAAAAAATAAAGATAAGTAAAATAATTGATATTAAAGGTAAATTCAAAATAAAATAATTAATTGATATTATAGAAAAGTAAAATAATTGTTATTAAAAAAAGAAAAGTAAAATAATAGATATCAAATGTAAATTAAAAATAAAAGAATTTATATTACAAATAATTGAAATAATTAATATTAAATATAAATCAAAAGAAAATAATTGATATTAAAATTATTTCAATAAATGTAACTAACAAAAAATGTAATTTACATTAAATTATATTAAATAAGAATTAAAATAAATTTAATAATTATTATTAAATGTAATTTAATGTAAAATAAAAAACATTAAATAAATTAATATTATTTTAATATTAGTAATAAAAAAATAAGAATTAAAATAAATTTAATAATTATTATTAAATGTAATTTAATGTAAAATAAAAAACATTAAATAAATTAATATTATTTTAATATTAATAATAAAATTTACTTATTAGAAAAAAAATTAATTAAAATCAAATTAAATTTATATTTCAAAAAGATTCAATAAAATCAATTTTTATTTTTATTTTAAATTTATATTAAAAAAATTAAATAAAAAAAAATTATTTCAAATTTATTTATTAGAAAAAGTAAAATAAATGTAAATTAAATAATTCCTATTTTGAAAATAATTATAATAATGAAATAATTAATAATAAAAAATAGTAATATTTATGGAAAATATGGGGAAGTTATTTATGAATGTAAGATGTGAAATGACATTTGTAAATGTATTTGATATTGTCAAAGTAGCACCATTCTCATTCCTCTCAGGAAACTGGAAGGCAACCAAAAGGATCTTGCATCATGTGCAGTGTACGAGACATCTTGGCATTCATGATGCTACAGATTCCGATCTTGACTTGGTTGAATTCACTCATTCAGATTGGCCATGTGATAGCATTGATCGAAAGTCCACTTCTGGATATGTTTTCGTGATTGACACAGGGCCTATTTGTTGGTCAAGCAAAAAGCAGGTCGTCATTGCCTTATCTTCCGCAGAGGTAGAGTATCGAGGAGCAGTCAATGCTTGCATTCAGGAAGTTTGGTTGCAAGGTATTCTAGTAGAGTTTGATATTGTTAGCGCCACTTCTACTGTCATTTTTTGTCACAATCAGAGTGCTATCAAGATCTCGACAGATCCAGTTCAGAGACATGGAACTAAGCATATTGATATCCACATTGACTACATCCGAGAGCTTGTACATGATAGAACCATTGTATTGCAATATTGCCTGACAGAAGAGCAAATTGTAGACATCTTCACCAAGAGCTTCACTGAGAAGAAGTTCTCTTATCTACGTTCACTGTTGGGGGTGAGTTCTACTATGGTGAGGACATATTAGATCCTTTAGTGTTCATTTTGAGGGGGGATTTTATTTCCTATTGGGTTTTTCCCTCTTTCCTTAGATTTTTTGAGCATTTTTTTGGATTATTTCTATACTCAGTGACATATGGCCTTTGTTGTCGAGGCCCTTTTATTATTTTATTTTACTCCTCCATGTGAGATTAGCTTAGGAGGGGTGTTGGATCATTTTCCAACCACACATAATTTATTTGGGATTCACAACCAAATTTTCCACTTATCCTAAGTATTTTGACTCAATCATGTGCTTACATCATTAGCAAATCACAGTTTCAGTAAACCGAGTTCCTCCTACATTCGAGGAGTTAACTAGGCCTTCAATATCAATTAACTAGGCCTCCTCCATCATTCAAGGAGTGATTTGCATGACTAAAGCGTCCTAATCAGTCCAACTGACAGTATTTATTACTTTATTTAGCTAACTGGAGTCAGAAAGGCACCCTCCTACTCAATTTGACTTCATCTGGTATTATTTTCACCTAATATTCAGTTAACTGAAGTCAGAAAGGTGCCCTTCGATAATTGGATATTAGTTTACAATGGTTGACTATGGTTGACCATGGTTGGCTATGGATGACTGAGCTTTACATAATTGTTTAACTCTAGTTGGCTTTGTTTGATTATGGATGACTATGGTTGAATTTGGTTGGCCATAACTAACTTTGGTTGAGTATGGCTCACCATGGTTGACTTTGGTTAAAGATGGTCAACCATGGTTGAATTTGGTTGACTATGGTTGATCATGGTTGAATATGGTTGGCCATGGTTGGCTATTGTTGACAATGGTCAACCATAGTTAATATCCAACCATGGTTTATAATAATATTATTATTATTTTTAACAATCGTAATTGGTTATTATTATTATTATTATTAACCAACCATGCTCAACCATAGTCAACTATGGTTAGCCATATGGTTGAATTTGGTTAAGGATGGTTAACTACGGTTGACCATGGTTGACTTGGGTTGGCCATGGTTGATTATGGTTGATTTTAGTTAACTATGGTTGAGTATGGTTGACCATGGATAAATTTGGTTGATCTTGGTTGACCATGGTTGACTATGGTTTCATTAGTTGACCATAGTTGACTTTGTTTGACCATGGTTGACCATAGTTGGTTATTATTATTATTATTATTATTATTTTTATTAACCAACCATGGTCAACCACGGTCAACCATAGGCAACCATGGTCAACTATATGGTTGACTTTAGTAGATCATGCGTTAACTATTATTGACCATGGTTGACTATGGTTTACCATGGTTTACTTTAGTTGACCATGTTCTTAACCATGGTTGACTGTGGTTGACATTGGTTGACCATGGTTGGCTATGGTTGACCATGGTTGACTGTGTTTAACTTTGGTTGGCCATGGTTGACTATGGTTAGCTTTAGTTGGCCATGGTTTCCCATGGTTAACTATGGTTAGCCACAGTTGACTATGGTTGTCTTTGGTTAAATATAGTTGACTTTGGTTGACTATGGTTAATGACGGTTAACTGTGGTTGACTAATTCACTATGGTCGACTATGGTTTCCCATGGTTGACTGTAACATACCCCTTTTTGCTGAAAAACATTATCTTAACTTTTATTGTAAAGTTTTGTATTGGACAAGTGTCCAAGGATGACTGTAATTTGCACAATATTTTATTATTAAATAAATTAAATAGGAGGCAAACACTTAAGGAGACTGTTGAAAGAGTGTTTACTGACCCACTAGGTGGAATGGAATCTGGGGTAGAAGGCAATGGACAAATGGCAGCTTCATGAGGCAAGTGACTAGCTGTTGGTATGGGACAACTCCCTTGAATTGTGGTCTCAGTGCCCTGAAAGATGGAACTAGAGCTTGAGGTTCATTTATTGAAAACTGACCACTAAAGACCTGGGCAATCTTTTTAAGAGCCATCGAATTTTGGACTGAGGTTCATCACTTTTCCTGACAAGGAAATTTACCTTGGGTTTTGCTGCTTGCACCCAAGAAATTCGATGAGGGGATATGCTAGTTTTTTATCATGGTGTAAGTCTTCCTATTTTACTGCTGAGTGTAGAGTTATACTACTGAGTGCAAAGTCCTAAAAGCTGAGAAGCAAGTCTTAATAGTTTGCTGCCTGTACAATTTCTGAGTTCCTTGCTTCTACACAGAGTTCATCTACCTGGTGGTTCAATAAATAGGCTCGGGGGTGCAAAGGAGGCAAGCAGTTGGGCTACTTATTCTAGAGAAGGTTGGGAGGAACAGGCCTCCTTGGGTGTTTTTCCACCCTATCATCTATTACAGGTTCTACTTGTCTTTTATGTTTCTAAGAAGTTAAATTATTTTCTGCAATTGTTGTATTAGTATTCATGAGTTATCATCATATAGAAGTATTTGTTTTGAATCCTGATCTAGTCATGATTTTGTGTAATGATGATTAAGTAAATGAAATGATTGAACAAATAACTTCTCTGTATTTTTCCCCATACTGTTTTCTGTATAGTACTCTAGTGCAGAGAAGGAAAATTAAGATAGATGAATGATAGACAAATTTCAAAATGAATGAATAGACTAACGATGTTGTATTTCATTAATATTTCTTATCAGTTATATTCTGTAATATAAAATATATGTCTAGACTCAGGATAAATAATAGCATATTATAGGTATTCTAATATCTTCTTTTACATAGTGATAGAAATAAATATTTCATCTCTATACAAAAACTTAGGGTTTACACTTTAGTTCATTTATTTCCTCTTAGAATACACATGCTATGAATTTTTTTTTATCATTCCTTTCAAAACTGTATAGTGTTATAATTTCACTTCATTTCCTTTATCCATATTCATGAATTATAAACAGCTGCGAAATAAACTTAGTATTTTTTCTCATCTTTCTGCTATATCCCAAATTTTGCAAAAATAGAATATTCTAGGTTTATTTTCAAGTCATCTAATTGTTTATAGCAAATACATTTATCACAGTCTCTTAATATTTCATTTTTCTCTCCTTACTGTACTTAGTCTTTTGAAAATAGCTATAAAACAAACATAGAATATCCATGTTATTTCAATACCATAGTTTTCTATTTTAATACCCAGCAACACATTTAATCAAATTTAACTCTTCTATGTATTCCAAACCCTTGCAGTAAGGTTATCTTTTATATTTAGGATCAGAATGTATTATCTACCATTTGAATCCCTTAGTTTGACTTCAAGAATTTCTTATGATCAAAATATTTACGAATAATCAAAACCCAGGACCCTAGTTATTATTTTATCCTTTATAGGAAACAAAAAATGTTCTATAAAGGAAATTTTACAAGACCGATTTCAACCATAAACAAAGTTTGCAGACACCTACAGGTTTAGTATTAAAAACCCTAAGGTTATCAAATAGCCAGCTTACGGCCATACACTTAAACCATAAAACATCAACTCATGACATCAGAATTCCAAATCAAACACATTATTCATGTTCAACTATCTCTGCCACGATATTTAGCTATTTATACAAAAGTCAGAACTCGGATATTATTATCCATAGTAATAATTTAGGTTATGGTTTGATACGAGACTGAGTCTCATCACCCACTCAAACAATTGTTTAAATGCTAACTAACACAGAGTTTCTCCTTTACAAGACTAGTTAACCCATGGCTCTCGGCCAGTATCAACACACAATACTCCTTAATCAATTATCGATTTAGATAAACACAGACATCACACTGAAAACATATTACGTACTTCTTCACACTGCATCTTCATTAAACAATAGAGGGCTTCATCCCTTATCAAGATACATTTCAGCAAATGCCACAACAGAACACTGCTAGGCTGATTATCAAATTAGGCCGAGGATTTCATCTTCTGCTCATACATCTTTCTGCTATAAAAACATCTTAACGGCGGCCAAGATCCTTTGCCAGGAACCAAATCCCAGCTCTCGTTAAACATCATGCATCAATCAACAATTCCAAGAGTACCTACAGGGAAAAGGAACCACTGAGACTTACTGAGTGGTTGAGCCGTAATTTTCCACCGAGCTTCAAACAAAGTAACCTATCGAAGAAGAAGTACCTACCACAAAACCTCAAGAAGTTAAACGAAGAACTATACGGTTAAATATGAATACTACATATAATGATAACGCATCAAATTTTGAAACAGTACCTTCAAAACGTAGCTCCAGGAGTAGAGACGCCTTTAGCAAACAAGAAGATGGAGCCATCTAGCAAATGCAACGAAGAGGGGATTCAGATTTTGGGAACTACCCTTTATTATCATGAAAGGAGAATCAACCCCTGTTCCAAACTTACTCTCAAAGACTAACAAAAAAACCCTGAAAACTATTCCTAAACTCCATCAAATGTTGCATTGTGGCTCGACTCTTAAAAACCTGGAACCATTAAGTTTTCCCTACAGGTCAAGGTATCGAACCTGAGGAAGGATTCCTCAGAAGAACAACTAACAAACCCTACATTGTTGCAGATGGTCGGCCTCTCCACCACACTTCCACTACATCAAAATGAACGCCAAAGAACTACCTCGATGCAAACATAACAGAGGACTAGGGTTTCAGTTCAAAGCCCAAGAACTTACAAGATCGACGATGAAGATGTTGCCAACCAGGCACGTCGAAGTTCAGGCAACAACCACATTAAATTTCATATTATTTACTCCATCCACCATGAAGTCCAGCTCGGCAGACCCTAAGTTAAACATGGCACAAGTCGACAGTTTTGGTAGTGTTTTGTGATTGCTTTCACATGACATTCTCCACGTTGGCAGCCACCAAGACTTCCACTAAAAGGCAGTAGCTAAGAGAGTTTAATGCTCGGCCTGAACACATATCACCTACCAACATTCAACCACTGCGTAATTAATGCCTCGTCCTTTTCAAAGTTTTGGAACAAAGATTATGTTTGCCAGGCTGTCATATTATATAGTTTAATGCAAGTCATAGTTTGTAACCTTGGTGTTGAATCATCTAGGTATTGAACTTATGGTTAACAGTTCCAAAGTGATACTCATCCTTTCATATTGTTTCCATATTGTGACCAATGTATACACCACGCGCATATAGCTCACATGCCATAGGAATACACGATAATTGCATATGGTAATGTTTTCATATTGCACATTTTAACAAATATGGTATTATCACATGATAATAAACCTTTGCTACAATAGTATGATCCATCATGTAATTATCAAATGAGGAATGCATAAGTTATATAGTTTATATTTAATGAATTCTAGTGAATTCACTAAATTAATACTTATACAGGACATTTAATGGTAGTATGGAATAGAATTTAGAGTTGGAACTTTCACATAGAACACACATGATCATACAACTCATAAAAAAAATAGGGAAATGATGATAGTATTATTTTAAAGTCACTTAACCTAGGATGCAAATGTAAAACCTATGGTATAAATATCATCCTTTTGTTAGTCTAGAGTAACTAATGAAATATACGACTGTTGCATTTGTATTCATAACTAATGTAGCACTTACAGAAAGTAAATCAGGACTTCATTCCAGTAATATCTCTCACCATGGAGTACTTAGATTTTATCACAAAACATTGACGACGAACTAAAAGTACATTTAAATCTTCTTAAAAAAACTTGTATTACTTGATTTGTATAAGTCACTCTTACCTACAAGTCTACGAAAAGAAAGGTTCAAATGCTTTATCTACATAGCTAACTAAGGCTCAGGGTATCCATAGGACCCCTTCATCATCATTCAAAAAGGCAAACTGTCAATACATGTCAAGAAAACTGTATCGCAAATAAACTTATATACATAATATAGATTCAGAGTTTAACACAAGAAAAATTATTGTCATTTACATTTCCAAAATTATGAAGTGTCGTTATATTTAATAGTTCTAGTTAAGAGGACCAACACTTATTTTTTTTCACATAGCAAGTACAACATTTAATGCTGCTTTAAAAATTTTAAATTTTTGTGAATTTTTGGGATGTTACATTGACTATGGTTGGCCATGGTTGACTGTGGTTGAATTTGGTTGACTTTGGTTAACCTTTTTTAACTATGGTTGACCTAGTTTGGCCATAGTCGACTATTAGTTGACCATGGTTGACTATGGTGGAATATGGTTCAATATGGTTCACTATGTTTTACCATGGCTGACTTTGGTTGACCATGGTTGACTATGGTAGAAGTTAAGCTTTACATTGTTTAAGTATGGTTGACTTTGTTTGATTACAGATGAGAATGGTTGACCATGCTTGACCATGTTTTAATATGGTTGACTTTGGTTCGCCATAATTGACTTTGGTTCACCATGGTTGAATATTGTTGACTTTGTTTAACTATGGTTGAATTTGGCTGACTAATTGACTATGGTTGACTATGATTACCCATGGATGGCTAAATGTGACTTTGTTTTACCATAACTGACTATTGGTTGACCTTATTTAACTTTTTTCTATGGTTGACTAACTGGCAATGGTTAACTATTGTCGATTATGGTTGACTTTTTTTTCCACAACTGACCATTCATTAAACTTATTTAAATTTTAACTTTGGTTGGATATGGTTTACTTGGTTAGCTACAGTTGATTTTGGTTGGCTTTCGTAGGCTATGGTTTATTATGGATGACTTTGATTGACTATTTAACTATGGTTTACTGTGCTTGACCATGGTTAACGATGGTTGTCTCTTACTAACTATGCTTGACTATGGTTGATGGTGGTTGGGAATGGTTGTCTTTGGCTTACTTTGGTTTATATTAATATCATATGGTTTGCTATGGTTGACTTGTTCACTTGAATATGGGTGACAAAAGGGTTGACTATAAAATCATATCATTAATTATAATTCCATTATTGTTTTCCCATGGTTGACTTTGGTTGACGTTGACTTTAAATCATATGGTTGATTATAATTCCATTATGGTTGACTTTGTTTGACCATGGTTCTCTATGCTAGACTATGGTTGACTTTGCTTGACTATGGTTTAATTTGGATGACCATGGTTGAATATGGTTGGATTTGGTAGGATATGGTTGACCACAGTTGATTATGGGTGACTATGATTGACTAATTAGCTATGGTTGAATGTGGATAACCATGCTTGATGATGGTTGGCTATGGATGACCATGGATTACAATGTTTGGAAATGGTTGACTTTGGTTGACTTTGGTGGATATTAATATCATATGGTTTATTGTGGTTGACTTGTTCACTTGATTATGGGTGACACAGGTGTTGAATTTAAAATCATATGGTGAATTATAATCCCACTATTGTTTGCTTATGGCTAACTTTGGTTGACATAAGGGTTGACTTTAAAATCATATGCTTGATTATAATTACATTGTGGTTGACTTTGGTTGAATATGGTTGACTATGATTGACCATTCTTGACTTTGGTTAACCATCGTTGGGTATGGTCGACTATCATTGAAATTTTTTTATTATAGTTGACTTTAGTTGACTTTGGTTGACCATGGTTGACTATGGTTGACTTTGTTTTTCCATTATTGACTATTGATTGACCTTCTTTGACTTTCGACTATAATTGACTTCATTTAACTGTGGTTGGATTTTCTTGACTTTGGTTGATGTTCATCATGGTAGACTTATGTTGGCATTTATGTGGTTGACTTATGTTGAGTATGGATGATCATTGTTATTCATGATTGACTATGGTTATTTGTGATTGACCATGGATGTTTAGGGCTTACTATTGTCAACTATGGTTTTTCAGGGTTGCAGACTATGGTTGAGCATGGTTGACCATGATTATTCATTCTTAAGTATGGTTAACCATATTATTTTCATGGTTAAATATCTATGACTATGGTAGATAATGGTTGACCATGTTAAACCATTGTTCACAATGCTTGTTCATGCTTTCCTTATGTTGATCATGGTTGTTTATGGTTGACCATGTTTGACTATGTTTGACTATGTTAGAGCATGGTTAATTATGGTTGAACATGGTTAACTATGGTTGACCATAGTTGTTCATGGTTGTTCATGCTTTCATTATGGTTGAGGTTTACCTTGGTTGAAATATGTTGAGTATGGTTCCCTTATGTTTATTGTGGTTGCATTCGGTTGGTTGTAGTGGTCCATGATGAATATTTTGCATTGTGATATTATCTAGGTTGAAATTTGTACTGCAATTATTCATTTGAATGGTTTTGATGCATTACAAACGTAGTAAAGGGTTCGATACAAATGTAACATTTCCAAAGAATTACGTAGGATTGTAGCATCCCAGTATGGTTATGAAACATTATCATATTAAGTGTGCTTTACTATTTTGACCATGGTTGATAGTGGTAAACTATGATTGACCGTGGTTGACAATGCCATATTATGTGATTTACCCACATCTAAGCACTAATCACATAAAATCGAATTTCAATATAATGTCAAACTATGGAAGTGAGTGAGTAACAATTTTATATAGTTATTCTTGTGGTTGATAATATAGTTTGTGAAATGTAATAGTTGCAACATCATTAACATCAATATGAGAAAGAAAAAAAACAATGATAGTGAAAGAAAGAACATGAAAAAAGACAATAGCATGACAATGAGAGAAGTAACATGATAGAGTAATAATGTAAACAAACTATGAAAAATAATTAATGTTAGTGTTAACATAATCAACATAAAGGTTAATATTAATGTTTCTTAATATTAATATTATCAAACATTAATGTTTAATGCAAATATCACTATTATTGTTGTTGATACTATTATTAATTTTAGCGACGTTAAAAATTAATATTAATGTTCTTAATGTTAATTCTAATGTTATTAATCTTATAAATGAAATGTGATGAAGGAGCATAGACTGCCTAAGTGAAGTCATTTATGACTTCACTAGATCAAGGTGACTTAGGGTCTCATATGTTAGTAACTTGCTTTATTTTATTAAAAATATTGAATAAATGGATAAGGATAATAGATCCTCTTCCAAATGTAATTGACACAATAGGTTGAACAATTAATGCATTTCCAGAATTTCAGTGTTTAGTTAGTGAACTGTCTAATGAGTCATCAGTTAGTTGAATAAATTATGGATTTTGTTCCTCCTTTGAAGGACCTGGAAAACATAACAGAAGTTGCATTTAAAGAAGATTAAGTGATTGTGTTAGGTAGCTTGGATTTAGCTCGTGGGAGCTTAGTTAGCTCGAGAGAACTTGGAAAGTAGTTCAAGAAGAGAGGAGCTCAGAATTCAGTTTCCAGGAGCATACACAAAGCCTGGTTGTCTCTGGTTGTAATGATTTACTTTTGCATACAAGTTTTAACAAGAATTCATTGTGAAATAGACAGACATTTTCTGTATTTCTGAGTATATGCATCCATGCGCATAGTGTAGAGGATTGTCTGTATTTTCCAAGTCTCATTTAATATAATCTCATGGATTTTACATAATATAACCATGTATATCGAAATTCAAGAAATTGATTGAGGTTACAGTTGTATTGTACAATTGAAAGTAGAAAAATCGATTTTATTGTGCCCAGGATGAAATTCATGCCCAGAGGAAATGTTGATCAAGTTTTTAATTGAAATTGAAGGTGTTTTCATGCTCGAATAATTTCTTGTGCATGTATTGTGCGACTGGCTAACTGAAGGGAGAAGTTATCTTGTATATTGATGGTTGTTGGGTTTTGGTTTAGTGGTTCTTTGCTACGTTTAGCAAAACCGGCATCCTTAGTGATGACAGATAAAAGTTAGTGAACCTAGTATGCATATAATCATACTAACTTATCTTCGGAATGGAAGGTGTTAGTCTTAAGGCTCTGCATCAAAATTATTAATATTAATATCAATATCAATGTTGTTAATATTAATATTAATAATATTAATCTTAACATTGGCATTAATTTTAGTATAATTATAGATTTGATATCAATGGTATGATATGTAGTAAATTTTTTATATGATATGATATTAATGGTATGATATGTTTGAAGTTTATATGAATGATTTTTAATATTAATATTAATGTGATTGTAAGCATTAATGTTATTATTATTGGTAATATCAACAATATTATTATTAAATTAAAATTTGAAATTTTTATAAGGATGATGATGATGATTGTTAATGCACACTATAGGCTAATTAAATCACATTCAATTTATCTTTATATTGATTGATTTTTCATTGTAGTAGACTATTGGCTAATTAAATCATATTCAATTTATCTTTATATTGATTGATTTTCTAAGTAACCTAAAAGATCAAGTTCAATAAAAGATATGTATATCTTTTAAACAAATTTACAATATGGTTTATTTTTGCTAAACTATGGCTTCACCACTATGGTAAGGTGGACACATACTAAGAAAGCTATTTCATTTCATACCATTGAAGAAAATTTAACAATAAATAACAACTTCTCTTTACTTTAATTATTTAATCAATGTGAAATTTATTTAACAATCATGAAAACAACCCATTTTAGACATTATAGTAGTGCACTTTTAACCTGAAAATTTTCTTACATGATTATGTGTTCATAGATTTAATTCACTAATTTTAAATAATAGTCTACTTGTTTTAAATACACCTATGATTATATTGATAATAGTGTATAAGTATAGTTATGGTGTGTTATTTAATAAAATAAATTTAATTTCTATTATTTAAATAATGCAAGATGATAATGTAGGATATAAGGTTGGCTTAATCATAATGAATATTTCAATGAGACATTATCTATTAATTATGTTGATCTATTCTTCATCAATTAATTATTTATAATGCTCAAATGAGATTACTTAAATAAAATCTTCAATTATATTTTCCATTCTCTATCATTATTTATAATATTTGAATGAAACTACATAAATAAAATGGTTTATCATCTTTGATCTTTATGAAAGAAACATCATTAGATTACTCACAAAAACTATAAAGAAAAACATAAACTCTATAAGAATATATAGATTCATCAAATAAACACATTCAATGAGACACACATCATGAAACAATTACATTATATATATGTAAATCATCAAAATTTACTTATAAACAAACTGAATATAAGTATGTTATCCTATGAGATCACATCCAATATATAAACCGACAAATGAAATATCCTTATATAACATAATCTAAAGATCTCAAAAAAATCCAAATCTTATTAGCAATGCTATGACTAATAGAACAATACTATTGTTTACAAAATTTATATATATCATTTCCTCATTTTTAAGACAAAATTAACTATTCTTTATTGTTTACAAACTTAAGACAGAGTTAAGCATGAATGAGTGATCAATTTCATATGGAAAGAGTTCAGTTCACAAAATAACGCTTATTTCATTAAACTTGGAGTTATTCCAATCCAAGTCACTTTGAAGACTGGGCTAAAACCACCTTTCTAAACTCCAAAATCAAGCAAAATCTGGTTCCAAAATTGCCAAATTCAGGTTCCAAAAGTGCCAAAATCGGTTCCAAAAGTGGCAAAACCAATTTCGAAAGTGCCAAAACGATTCCAAAATTGCCAAAACCGATTCCGAAAGTACCAAATCAAGGTTCCAAAAGTGACAAAACCGGTTCCTAAATATCCAAAAACCGGTTCCAAAAGTGCAAACTCTGTTTCTGAAAGTGACCAAAATGGCTCTGAAACTAACAAGTCCATTGCCAAAAGTGCCAAAATCTAGGTTCCAAAACCATAAGTTTTCTTTTGATATTTATGTCTGTATAATATGATGGTCATTTGAAGTTGAATGTCATTAACCAACACCCCATTTTTGAATGAGGCTCAAGCTAAATGAATGAAGGGACGGCCGACCCTTCTTCTACCCATTATTATTTTCATTATAGTTCT
Organism: Larix kaempferi; assembly: GCA_027924585.1. Taxonomy (NCBI): domain Eukaryota; kingdom Viridiplantae; phylum Streptophyta; class Pinopsida; order Pinales; family Pinaceae; genus Larix; species Larix kaempferi. Next base: position 9,107,476 of record BSBM01000047.1, on the reverse strand, counting down.
AGACTGCAAGAATGGTGGTTCGATCCTTCTTGTGTTCACCATTCTGGATATAGGTGAATTGTCGGATTTTTGTGTTCTCAATTATCTACTAAAACAAGGGGCAGCCGATCCTTCTTGTCGGCAGTCAATATAAATATTGTTTACATGTTATAACATAGGCAATGTCCCGATCCCTGGCACATAATGAGGAACGCGGTAGTGGGGAAATGGTGTCCCAACCTTCGTAGATTAATTTTTCTTCATTTCTCTTTTAAATGAAGGGTCGATCGACCCTTCTTGTGCTTAGTATTTTTGCAGTCTTCGACATTCAGGATATACATGAATTTGCAGCCTATACTTCGTAGGTTGAATATTTGCACAATTCCCTCATAAATGAAGGGGGGGCCAACCCTTCTTCTACGCAATATTATTTCAATACTAGTTCTAGACCGCCCGAAGGGTCGATCGACCCTTCTTGTCATTTATATTTATCCAGTCTTGACCCTATTGGTTATACATGAATTGATCTCTATTTTGGAAGGCGAAAATATCACACATGTGAGCCTCAAAGAGAGAACTGACGGCATAGGAAGTGATGAAATGGCATGTATGATGACATGGCATCTATGATGATATGAAATATGTGATGATGACATGACATGTATGATGACATGGCATGTATGATGATGATATGACATGTATGATGACATGGCATGTATGAAGACATGGCATCGAAAGACACATGATGGTGTTATGGTGTTATCATTAAGTCAGTGTTGCAATGTGACATCATTCTGGAAAAGTATGGCAAGTTTGTGAAACTTTGGAAATTGACAAAGTATGGAAAAAGTAGTCAAAACTGCTTGAGAAAATGCCCGCCATAATTAATGGTTTCAGAAAAATGCACGCACCATCATATCATGCTACATCTTGTTGAAGTGGCTATCTATAGTTATACATGATTGCGGATTGCGGGAACTGTTTGAGTAATGGATTTGCGACATGCGTTTCCGCAACCCGCAATTCGGATTGCGGATTGCGGGAAACTTTGGGAAACTTTGGTTTGTTTTTATTTCGAGTAGCAGTCTCGCAACCTGTAATTGCGGATTGCAGGAACGTTGTATATATTTCAAAACAATTAAACCCCCACAACTCATCTTCCGCATTCCCCAGATTAGATCTCAGCCGTTGACTTGTCTTAATCTTATGGCCCAGAATTAAGCCGACGGAATTAATAAATATGTTGATTTTGTTTCTGTTTCCTTTTATTATTTTTCATCTTCGAAAATTACCTGCTGTGTGGATTTTATTGCCAAATCCATTTCAAAAATTGCCAAATCCAGGATCCAAAACCATACTTCTTCTTTTGATATTGCCACTTTTGAAATTGGTTTTTGCGGTGTTCCGATATAATAATTATGACAGTCATTTGAAGTAGTAAAAAATATACAAATTATCAAATGAATCGAGTCTGCATAATATGACGATCATTTGAAGTTGAATTTCATTAACCGACACCCCATTTTGAATGAGGCTTGAGATAAATGAATGAAGGGTCAGCAGACCCTTCTTTTGCCCACTATTATTTTCATAATGGTTGTAGACTGCAAGAAGGGTGGTACAATCCTTCCCGTGTTCACTATTCTGGATACAGGTGAATTGTCGGATATTGGTGTTCACAATTATCTACTAAAAGAAGGGGCGACCGATCCTTCTTTCCAGCAGTCGGAAGTCTCGAGAAATATTGTTTAGATGTTATAACTTAGGCAATGTCCTGATCCCTACCATATACTGCGGGTCGGTTGAAGGGAGTTGTCATGCCAACCTTCGTAGATTTAATATTTTTTCATTTCTCTTTTAAATGAAGGAACGACCGACCCTTCTTGTGACGTTTATATTCTTGCAGTCTTCAGTATTCAGGATATAGATGAATTGACAACCTATACTTCATAGGTTGAATAGTTGGACAATTCCCTCAGAAATGAAGGGGTGGTTGACCCTTCTTCTGCCCAATATTATCTTCATACTAGTTTGAGACTGCAAGAAGGGACATCTGATCCTTCTTGTGTTCACCAGTCTTGATACAGGTGAATTATTGGATATTCAGATTTGATTCCCGCAACCCGCATTTGCAGATTCCAGGAAGATTATTGTAAATGTTTGCGTTCTCCGTTTCCGCAACCCGCAATGCGGATTGCGGGAACAGTTCGAATAATGGATTTGCGATTCTCCTCTCAACATAGTATGTCATTGCAGAGTCTTGATCAAATTCCTTGGTGGCATAGTGAAGAGGATCAATGGAGTTTTACGCATTCCAGGTTTTGCGTGTAACCTAGTATTATTAAGAAAACTTATTCCTGTTCGTGTCAGGTTCCTTTTATGTAACAAAGGGTGTAAAATAGTCTAGTAATCTATGGTGTTTGCTAAGGGTGATTGTGTGGGAACTCTATTCAATGTTGATGCATGTATTGTTCAATGTAATAGTTATTCAATTTCTACAGTGAACAAACAATCACTAGGATCTACAACCTCGAAATTAGAACCTGTACATACCTCTAATGGTCATGAATTTTAGGTACCTAAACAATCCCTTGCTTCAGAAATGAAGTTATCTACAAAGGTGAAAAGTCCAATGTCTAAAATATTCACTCATTGTTTGAATATCTAGTCAATCGGCTAAGTTATAACATATAAAAATGGTTTCTCTCGACTTATGTTTTCCGACAAGAAGGATCAGCCACCCCTTCTTTTCATAGTTAATTGTGAAAACATTTATCCAGCAATTCAGATATATCCATAATGGAGAACACAAGAAGGGTCGACCAACCCTTCTTGCAGTGTTGAACTATTATGAAAATGATATTGGGAATATGAAGTGTCGGCCAACCTTCCAATTATGAGGCAATTTTCAAAATAGAACACCTTAGATGTTTTAACATATAAAAATTGTTTCTCTCGACTTATGTTTTCCGACAAGAAGGATCGGCCGCTTATTCTTTTCGTAGTAAATTGTGAAAACCTTTATCCAACAATTCATCTATATCCATAATAGATAACACAAGAAGGATCGACCGACCCTTCTTGCAGTGTCAAATTATTATGAAAAGAATATTAGGAATAAGAAGGGTCGGAGGACCCTTCATTTACGAGGGAATTGTAACAATATACGACCTTGGAGAAAGAGCGGCCGCTCTTTCTCTGAGAATATTTCCACTTGCCAACCAAGCCTTTGAAGCAAAACGTCTATAAATTTTGTTATTTAAATGTTGATATCTAGTATCCCAGGGTGACACGTGGAAGGATCATATTGTGACATGTGGCATATTTGATTTGGAAAATTGAGTATTAGAAATATAGTTTAATTATTGTATTGACTCGTATACAATATTTTCTCCTATGAGCACCACTGAATCCATGCTATGTTTTATTCTTTATTAAACACTATGTTTTAAATATGCTTGGGCGAACTACAAGAGGAAGTGAATAATTGTAGTATCATTTGTGGTCTCACAGTATCACTGCCTCTAGCTGTCGGTACACCCTATTATCTTGGTCATTCACATTGAATCATCTAGATACTTGCAATCATTGAGACCTATGGATTGGAAATATTGACACCTAAATCCTCCAAAAACAAAGGTATCGAAGGCAAAGACCGTGCTTTGAATATTTTGTGCCTATGTTTCATGTTCTAATCGGCGATCAAACCCAAATGGTTTCATGCGCCCAGCTTATGATCTCGCCATACTATGATAATTACCATATTGTGATAATTACCATTGACCCCAACCAGAGACTTTGTTGGTGACAAGACATAAACATTACGTGGACTGAACGCATGCTGAGATTATTCACACAAGTGATACAATCCATCATTTACGGAAAATATTATTAATGCGCTGGAAACAAGCATGTTGGACATTTAATGTGTTGGCAACAAGCATTTTTCCCATTTAATGCGCTAGCAGCAGACATGTTGGCCGTTGGATTTTCAAGGAATCGATTGGAGTGATACGTGTACGATTACTCCAACAAAATATGTAGTCGCTATATATGATATCTTTGACCACCATGATCCCTCCATATTGTGATAATTACCATTCCCCATCTGTCCCAGACTCCCATCCCATTCAATCCATCAACACAGTGGCCACTCACTATATATAGGCTAATCAATCAACACATTGACCACTCACAACAAACTGAAATGGAATTTTTCAGTTTGTTCGCCTTATATTCCCTCGGTATGCATGGATTTATCATTATGTTTCTACAACAAGGAGGGGACATAGGGACATTAAGAAACGTTCTCATATAGGTAGATGGTAGATGAAGAAATGTTCTCATATAATGGATCTATTGCACCATTTTCCTGCAGAGAAATTTGGGGAGATAATAGGTAGCTTGAAATCATTGAAGAATCTTGATATCCATATTCTGAAGCCTCTTCCTCTTCTCAATTTATTGGAGCAACTTCCTAACCTTGAAATACTACATATCCACACAAGGTTTTTCTCGGTAAGAAAGAATTTGTGTAGTCAAATTATTATACACATATCTAATTTAAGTGTTTGCTTATAATTTGCAAAGTATATTTCATTGGTTGAATGCCTTTGCTTCCACTAACTACGGTGTTAGGAGCTAACCCGTCTAAGTGGGATGCCCAGACCAACTGTGTTAGGAGCTAACCCGTCGAAGCGGGATGCCCAGACCAACTGTTATGGTGCACTTGGCAATTTAGGAATAGTTTCTCTGTTTTTATTGTGCATGATGATATGTGTGCTCATGCATTGGCTGCAATAAAATGATTATTTTTGCTTTTGTTGGAAATAATTTTTTTTACGACAGCGTGATAAATAGTTATTTGTTTTCTATGCAGGTATTCAAGAGAGATGCAATACTGCCGTGTCTAGTCTATCTTCGAATCTTTGTGCCTCCAGATCATGCTACCAGCTTCTTCTAATTGCGCATAATTTGTTTTACTCGTTTTAAAGATGTGCACCTCACCCATTTCCACTACATTTTATAGTTAGTCCCATGATAGTCAGAAATCTCGAGACTTTCCAGCTCCAAAGAATGAAAAAATAGAATATTATCAATCGTTTTTGTTTCTTCCTCAATGAATTTCAGCTCACCAACTTAATTCCATGCATCATTGCTCTCCTTTGTTCTAAAACGTTCAGCAACTTTAAATTATTCTGAAGTTGAATTATAAATAAAAAAATGCAATTGAAAAGGACCTTCTGAAAGTGGCAATATTGGCTTTGAAAATGGTGTTTTTCTATTGGAATGGTGTGTTTTTTACTACTTATGAACCTTAAATTGCAGTTTGTTGTTATAAAACTCTGAACTTCAATTCAAAAAGTGTGAATTTAAAATAAACAAATGCAATTTCTGATTTGAAAAGTGTGAATTTCTAAATGTTATCAATTTACAGGGTGAGAAAATCAATGTCTAAAATATTCAAGTCACTTTGAAGACGGGGCTAAAACCGCCTTTATAAACTCCAAAATCAAGCAAAACACGGTTCCAAAACTGCCAAATCCAGGTTCCAAAAGTGCCAAAACCAGATCCAAAAGTGCCAAAACCGATTCCAAAATTGCCAAAACCGATTCTGAAAGTGACAAATCAAGGTTCAAAAAGTGACAAAACCGGTTCCTAAAGAGCCAAAACCAGTTCCAAAAGTGCAAAATCCGGTTCCGAAAGTGACCAAACCGGTTCTGAAACTGCAAAATCCGTTTCCAAAGTGCCAAAATCCAGGTTCCAAAACCATACTTTTTCTTTTTAATGAGGATCAACATAAATGAATGAAGGGGCGACCGACCCTTCTTCTACCTACTATTATTTAATAGTACTAGATTACAAGATGGGTGGTTCGATCCTTCTTGTGTTCACCATTCTGGATACAGGTGAGTTGTCAGATATTGGTGTTCACAATTATCTACTAAAAGAAGGGGCGGTCGATCCTTCTTGTCAGTAGTCGGAAGTCGAGAAAAATATTGTTTACATGTAATATCATAGGCAATGTCCTGATCGCTGCCAAATACTACGGAAGTCGATAGTGGGGAAATGTTTTCCCAACCTTCGTAGATTAATTGTATTTCATTTCTCTTTTAATTGAAGGGTCGACTGACCCTTCTTGTGCTTAGTATTTTTGCAGTCTTCACCATTCAGGATATAAATGAATTGACAACCTATACTTTGTAGGTTGAATATTTCCACAATTCCCTCATAAATGAAGGGGCGGCCGGCCCTTCTTCTTCCCAATATTATTTTCATACTAGTTTCAGATTGCCAGAAGGGTTGGACAACCCTTCTTGCGATTTATATTTTTCCATTTTTGACCATTATGGTTATACATGAATTAATCTCTATTTGGAAAGGGAGTATTTCACACGTGTGAGCCTCAAAGAGAGAACTGATGCCAAGGAAGTGATAACATGGCATCTATGATGACATGGAATGTTTCATGAGGATGGAAAGACACAAGCTGGTGTTTTGGTGCTACCGTACTATCATTTAGTGAGTGTTGCAATCTGACATCATTCTAAAAAAGTATGGCAATTTTGTGAAACTTTGTAAATTGAGAAAGTATGGAAAAAGTAGTCAAAACTGCTATGATAGAATGCCTGCCATAATTCATGGTTTCAGAAAAATGCACGCACCATCATATTATGCTATATCTTGTTGAAGTGGCTATCTAGTTATACATGATTGCGGATTGCGGGAAGAGTTTAAATAATGGATTTGGGACATGTGTTTCCGCAACCCGCAACCCGCAAACCACATTCCCTAGATTAGATCGCAACCGTCGACTTGTCTTAATCTTACGACCCAAATTTAACCCGATGGAATTAATAAATATGTTGATTTTTTTTATTTTTTTATTTTTTCCTGTTTCCTTTTATTATATTTCATCTTCAAAAATTACCTACTGTGTGGATTTTACTACGAGTTTTTTTCAGGGGTCGTTTTCGCCATTTTTTCCAGCTTTAATGAAGGGTCTTGTGCTTAGTATTTTTGTAGTCTTCACAATTCAGGATATACATGAATTCATAGCCTATACTTCGTAGGTTGAATATTTGCACAATTCCCTCATAAATGAGTTGGAAGGAATTATTCCTCGAGAATGGGGCAGCTCCCCAGTTACAGATGGAGCAAAGAGAATGGGGAAGCTCCCCAATTATAGACGGAGTAGAGAGAATGGGGAAGCTCCCCAATTACATATGGAGCAAAGAGAATGGGGAAGCTCCCTAGTAGACATGGAGCTCCCCAGTAGACACGGAGAAGAGAGAATGGGGCTACTTTGAATGCGTAGAGGGTCGAGGTACCAGAGTTGCAGCCAGCTAGCCGGTGAAGGAACCTACTAGCAGTGCAAGAGCGGCACAACATAATGGCCAAGATTAATTACTAAGAAGTACAGGGTATAGGGTATAGTATAACAAGCATTAAAATTTTTGAGGGGAAATGTAAATTCATGGATGTCAAATAGAACAATTCATCTATATCCATAATGGAGAACACAATAAGGATCGACCGACCCTACTTGCAGTGTTGAAATATTATGAAAAGAATATTGGTAATCAGAAGGGTCCACAGACCCTTCTTCTAGTGTCAAACTAATCTGAAAATAATACGGGGAATAGGAAGGGTCAGTCGACCCTTCAATTACAAGGAAATTGTAATAATAGAACACCTTGGAAGTTATATCATATGAAAATGGTTTTTCCCGACTTTCGTTTTACGTCAAGAAGGATCTGCCGCCCCTTCTTTCCATAGTTAATTATCAAAACCTTTATCCATCAATTCAGCTATAGCCATAATGGATAATATAAGAAGGATCGACCGACCCTTCATTTAGGAGGGAATTGTAACAATGATATCCTAGGGTGACAAGTGGAACGATGATATTGTGACACGTGGCATATTTGATTTGGCACACTAAGTATAGCGAGGTTACTAATGCTGGTTTAACCACAACACGACCAGGAAATGAAAATTCACTCATAGCAAGATTACCCTTTGGAAATTGAATAGCAACATTTTTTCTATGGAATATGACGACTAACAAATTGCCCATATTGGTTTTTGGGTTTAAGAAGAGCATTAAAGATCCCATAATGATTAACTGTAATGAATTTCCAGGAAATTGCTTGGAACCTTTCGGTCTGAGAAATGCAATTATTACATCTGTAATGAAATAACATATAGCATGCGCCAACAAAATTTGGATTATTTGTTTTGGGAGGAAATTATTGATCATATATATAGGCAGCACAACATTGATGCAACTAAGCTTTCAAAAGATGCAATGAAAAAAGAAGTTGGTTATTTGTTTTGGGTGGAAATTATTGATCACTTATGTTTTGATGAGGGATCAGTAAAGTTCTTTGACTAAGCCATATTTTGGATTTCTTTTTGACCTAGAAGGGATAAGTTTCTAAATAGCTGAAAGTTTTTATTTTTCTGGCAGAAGGATGAAATTCTCAAACTATTTTTGAGAAATTATTGTAATTTTCTAGGAAGTCTTTTTGACAATATCTGGTTTACTTTGGCTCTCTAGTGAGTCAAGTAACCTCATGGAACATACATGTACTATTTGTTCAATCTATGGAATGAAATTATGTGTAAATAAATGTAATCCATGAATATGCTATGTTAAGCCTGTTAGAAGGTTAATATATATTCATGAATGAGGTTTCTTTTAATTGCATAAGCTATCTGCTATATTCATTTTGTATGTGAATGATGAATGGCTAAACTCCATTTATTTAATACATGTATGCTTATGCTGTCACAACCTCATTGATGGATGGATGCCTTCTGTATGTTCTTAGAATGATAGGAATAAGCCTGGTTATGAATCTGTTAATTAGATGCTTAATAACTTAACTTAGCAAATTAACTTAATATGATGATAAATCAAGCACACAGATTTATATGTTTTATGATTTAACAATACAATTTAGACAGAGTTACATTTTCAGAAAGCAAACTCGACACTTTACAAGAATTATAATCACAGTGAAATTGGACATACTAGTAAAAACAAACATTCAAGTGTATTATTTAACAAAATACTTCCATTTTTATTTTATTCACAATTGTCCTCACATCGCTCACACCATCTAGGTGCAGCAAGCAAGGCCATAATCCATCTAACAAAATTGTTTCATCGACATCGTCGGAATTATAAGTTTTTGTTATAATACAGTTTCCTTCATCGTTAGAAGCATGTTTTTCTCCGAAGTCATCGACAATCACAGTATTTGTCCGATCCCAACCATGGTTCAAAGTGTCCCAAACTATACTTAAAGGCTTGCGATATACATTAGTATTTCCAACACCCTTAAAACCCTCTCTGGGTACGGAAGAACAATTTTCCCGTGTTAAAATTAATCTAAAGTGTTCCCTTTTCAATCCTGTTATTTGTAATAATCTAGGAAAAAACTCATCAACGTTTTTTCGTTGAGGAGATGTCCATACCCCAACCTCAAAAATACGAAATCATTTTTCAAAAAATTCCCTTAATCCTGGGTGTATAAAATAATACTTTGTTGATGTTTCGATGTCCGGTGGTCGTCGTAATCCGAGTTTCTGTTTTCTATGTATTGCGTGTAACAAAATGTCATTGAAATAAAAAATGATTAATGGTTTTCTAGTGCTATCTACAAACAAAAAACACACACACACAAACCAATCAATAAAATATTATGGTTCAATGTTTCTAAGTATATTGCTTTCATGTTCAACAATTTTTTAAACACATTACCAGATACATGGTACGATGTCCATAAATAAGATGAGAACTGTGAAATAAAACTTACATCAATTAAATGTAGGAGTAACTGTAAAAATATACAAATCACTAAATGAATTTGTTTTGCACAATATGACGGTCATCTCAAATTCAATGTGTTTAACCAACGCCCCATTTTTGAATGAGGCCCGAGATAATTCAACAGATCACACAACATTGTTTTTATAGTTATATCTCTCTCTTGTGAACCATCAAATTTCCAACTAGTTGGCATTTTCAAGCAGTTTTCCTTGCTATTATCTGCTGATTGATATTTCCCTTCATCTATAAACAACATGTCCTTTTGTTTATATATATATCCATATTGGATAAGTACATCCTTGAAGGACTTTTTGTATATTATGTTCGGTACTTCACCAACATTATAGTATGCAGACATTGAGTGATTATAAATAGTACTAGGTTAGCATTTCTCTCGACCCCAAATAAATACAAATTCTTCATTTTTCAACCATTCAAATACATCCAAGAAATTTTTAATTTCCATGTTGTCGAGCCAGGAAAACCACAGAGCAACGTCGAAATGCTCTCTGGCAACACTGATAATTTTGCGGTTGAACATGCGTGTATAATAACGATAGCATTTATGGACAAAATGAGGTTGTTTGGAAGAATATTCAATGTTGGATAACATCTGAACTCCAAAGAGCAATCCCTCTACTCCCAGGACCAATAGTTTCTTTTGTAGTGATAATATCCTCACTACATACAAGAACAGTGACTATATATATAACAACAACAACAACACTTTGTTGATGAAGTTAATGATCACAACAGATTCAATTAAATTAATAAAAGCATCACACTGAACTAATAATATGTTACATTCAGACAAAAATAGCAACGTCTCTGGAAAAAACAGAAAACACATTGAATGGTTTAAAATAGGCAATGATAGATTACATCTACAAAATTTAGGCAATGACAGGTTACATTTGATAGTTTCTGATATCAGCTGATTCTTGCATTTTACTCAAACGCTGCCAAAGTCCATGTACCAATTCAGTATCTGTTCGAAGGGACGATCCAATAAAAGGCTTACACGAAATACAATTTTGAAATGGAACTGCTTTCTCAACATCACCCTCCAAAACAATCATTGATGTATTAATTTCTGAAGTTTGCATTGGGAACTCCTTCCACACACTCTCCATATTTTTTTGTGTATTTCCTTCTTGATGAGAGGTACATCTATCTTGAAACCAAATAAATAAAAAAATTTGCTCATATGATTTATCTTTACAGCATGCCAACAAAAATTTTGTAAGCAGTACCTTCCCCTCATTGACACCACATTTAGATGTCCAAATCCCAACATTGAATTTGGAAAAAAGTAAATCCAAAAATCGAATGGCATTTGTTCGTGACTCATATGAATTTTTTCTATATTTAAATTCACCATTTAATAGAGCAGTCTCTTCTCCCTTTTTTACTCTTTCTCCTTTTTATCTCTTTTGGAGTCATTTTATGTGACTTTCTTGCGATATAGAAAACCTTCCATTTATAATATCAATAACATTTTTGTATGGGGAGCTGCACAGAAATATTGTTTGTCATTATATATACTTCGGAATAAATTTGTTTTATCAATGTAAGTAGAAAATATTGTCTTTTACTTGTCAATGGCAGGCCAACATTTGACTAGTGAGTAACATCATTGGAGACACGGCATTTTGACACCAAGGCACCCTCTCCAGGTTCAATACTGGCCAAGCCCTCTTCTTGAGATGCATTGTTCAAGCTCTCGCCTTGTTCATTATTGTCCAAGCTCTCGCCTGGTCCCTTATTCTCCAATGTGACTTGCTGGCCAATCTCTAGGGACATCATCGATGCCTGCTCTGGTTGTGGATGATCCACATGTTGACCTGGAAATGTGTAGGTATAGATTTTATATAATTTTTTGCAGGTCACTATCCCCTTTCATAATTTACTTAATTTAACCACGATCTATGAAAAAATATTTTTTACCTTCTTGTCATGTTTTGTAGTTCTTTGTAGATTGTATATCACCTTCAGTTTCTTCATCGGATATTGTAATTCGATTGGAGGATACCTGGGTATGCTCTTTATTTGAAGTTGTAGTAGAATAGGAATTTAAAGAATTTATTGAACATAACCGAACGAGAAAAGTAAAATAACATCAAAGACATCTGAAAATGTTAATAGAAATACCTTGTTTGAGAAAAAAGTAAAATAAAATCAAAGACATCTGAAAATGTTAATAGAAATACCTTGTTTTATACCCAATTCATGGTAGAAACTATTCATGAACAGCTCTTGTTGTACTGTCTCCACAATAGAAATTACTATTCTTTCTGGAGACCTGGTCAATGAACGAAGAAGCCTACCTCCTGCATATAGCGAAAGAACTGTACCTTCATAAGAGACCTATCTGGAAACTATGTGATCCTAGAATTCGTGTGTCAATTCTTTTGGAAACACATGGTTCATCGCACTATCGCTGTTAACATTGGGCTGAGGTAAATCAAGCATCGATAGGCTCTCATCCTTCCAATCCATATCGATTTTAGAGGTAGATAAAATATCCTCATCATTTCCAATGCACCAACATTGTATAATAGAGAATCCTCTAAACAGGTCCCCGGAGAATTCTCTATATACTCCCATTGTAGGATTCGTCGTAACATGTTTTTTTGATTTCTTGCTCCAACTTATGAAATCTTTAGAAATCATACAAGAGTTCTCCATATCAGCTAGAAAAATACAAGTACATTCCTCTTGATTTGTTTCAAGGTGGTACAAAAATGTCAGCATGTCTTCTTCTGTCCATGGAATAGCACAATTACACATATCCACAACAACGAATTCACAGCTGACTGTCGCACCAAAAAATGGAATTATTCTGAGTGTGGTGACCAAAGAATCAGGGTAACAACATTGACAAACAAACTGTGAACTATTTTCGACATCTTCAATGGACATCCTCTCTTTATTGATATATAAATTCAATATTTCCTGAGCATCGATTGGTATTTTGGTACCAATATCCACTTCAAATTCGTTCTTTCTCTTTTTACTGAGAGATTTTGGTTGCTTTCCAGAGCATAAAATACTGCACAGTTGCTTGAGATGGTTTGCTGCAATTTTATATATTTCAATGACGTTATGGTTAGTGACATTCTATGATCGATCATTTTGAACATCATTAACTTTGAAATATTCAGCGATCGAATGCCTGGTTGACCTCTCGTCCTTTATTCGTTTGCAATATTGACTTAAAGTTTCTTGTAACATCCCTCAAAATTAACTTCTATTGATTTTATTCTTGTAAATGTAATTATGAATTTTGTAAATGGCCATGGTGAGGAGCTCAAGGCCAAGGCCCCACCAGTGGACGAGGAAACTAATATTTTGTTTGTAAGTGTTATTTTACACTTGGGAGACTAGTGATAGGGTCATCACTTAAGTTGGGATAACGGCTATTCACCGCATGATAGATTAAACTGCGATGACTTACCTATTATCATAAAACTACACATACGAGAATAAAACTAAGCAATATTACGACATATCACAATAACGTAGACCTCAACAAAAGTGTCGGAAAAGTATACTTAATACCCCTAAATAAGACTACGCTAAGTGCTCCTTACCCATATATATATATCCTACTTAATCAAAGTATAATTGAGAAGTGAGTAATTAACTAAAGTGAGACACCACTAAAATGACGGGGTCATCTTAAATACCTCAAATGCTACTTTATAACTCAAAAAAAAAAGGGTGTCGTCTTAGGATTAGGACCTAGGAGTTAATTTTCAGTCCTAAATAAGATTACCAGAAGAACGGTTAATTGTTGCAAGGATTAGAAGAACTCCACAACCCATCTATTTAGCATAAAGGTTGAGATTAACTTTAGCAAACTAAGGTGTTAACAAATGATCCTAACTAAGGTAAAATATTTACATATATATATATATATATATGAAAAAGAAGTGGAACTATTTAAGTCATCATTTGTTTAAAAATTATCTAAAGAATACTATATATTAGAAATATACAAAAGAATTACGGTAAGGGACATTACTATAAAGTTATATATAGAGAGAGAGTTATGCATGAAGGAAAGACTTTTTAGAGACTCTTATGTCTTGATAACACAAAACCAAGCTAGCAATTAACTTATATAACCATAATTTATTGGTACATATATAGGTGTTATAATTACGCAAAAGGTATATTACACTCTCTCTCTCTATATACATATTAAATGGTACATATATAAAAAAGGGTTTTTGTGAAATCCTAAATATTTAGCTTAAACGAAAATTTATTGTGAGGTATTCATAGATTCTTTAATTAAAAGTTGTATGAGTAACTTTGAATAAAGGATAAACTCATAAGAATTATTATATTCTATATATGAACATAGATTTAGGCCATCTTCTTATAAAGTCTTATTAGTTATAAGATCTACACATGAAAAAAATACAATCACCTCTTATAAAAAGCAGTGAAATAATACTAATGAAAGTACTATTTACATCCTTATCATTATTGTCATTACATGATGAGTGAATGAACATTAATTTATCGTAAAGTTTAAATATAAAACAGGTCTACAACATTATATCTATTTAAGACATTGGCATAACTAGTTATAAATTATATATGGAAATTTATCAATATAATAGCACACTTGGCCACACTTAATTTTAAAAGTTAGACGATTAAAGTGTGAGATGAAAATATAAACAAATCTAAAGAATATAATTAAAGCATATAACTTTAATGGAAGAAGTCGTACTTACCTCACCCATATGTAGTGGGAGGGAATGTCATCTAAAGGTATTTAGTGTTAGAGGTAAACATCATGGGAAAACTTCCTAAAGAAAAGGGCGCGAACTGTATACCTTTGCTTATCAGTTAGGAGTGGAGTTTATAGACGAGCTTTATAAGGAAGATACTATCGCTTGGTGGAGTCCGGAATGACTCATCCTCGACATCTGTTCCCTTCGTGGAACACTTGGAATGGGGCGGAGGGGGAGAGGCCATCGTCGCATAGAGGAAGAATCTATGCGTAGGTAAGGGAGTGGGTAGTTTGCTTCGAAACTATATGAAACAAATCTATTATTTGCTAATGTAAATATAGGGTGATTCCCCTTTATTATTATTAGGTAAGAGTATGACTTATATATTGTTGAGGACAAACCTTATGTTTTGGATAGATTTCAATATTTATACATACATTTGTACGAAAGAATAAAAGTAATTTAAAACATTTATATATGTTTATGTAAAGTTAAGAAGGACTTAGTCCTAGTTTTTGGGAAGAGCTAAAAGTGCTAGATAGATAATATAAAGTAATTGTAGATTTAAACATTTATATATGAGTTAACCTTAAAAATCTCATCATAATTTGTAAATCCTTCACCAAGAAAAGGTTTGTAAGTAAAAACCTTAGAAAGAACATTTATATATAACGTATTAAAACTCTTAAATAAGAGGATATCTAGAGGCTATAATTCTTAAGTGAAGTTGGGACCTAGAAAGGTTTTAATGTTGATACAATACTTAAATCTTTGGAATAAGGAAGTATTTCGTGAGAGTTTTCCCTAAAAAAATTAAATGTATACTTTCGTTCTCTTTGTGATAGAGACTGAAAAGGTAGAAATATTTTGGTTGCAACAACCATGTTACTTGATGTGATTCTCCTTCCTTTGAATTATTAATATAAAACAATCTTTTGTGGACGTAGCCCAAGATGTCGGTGAACCACGTGAAAATGTTCTTTTGTATGCATCTTTTATGCCTTGTGATTGTGTATGAGGTTTTACTCTTATGTGTCGTAATTGTTTAAATTGTCTTAAAGATCATGATGGTTTGATATTTTTCTCGATTGTGTATAATTAATTTGTATGAGAAGGTAGTTAGTGAATTGATCATGAAATGTACTTCTTATACTTTTAAGAGATAGAAGAAATGTGTAGGTGTACTTAATGTTTCTAAGGAGTAGTTGGTCGACATTATGAATTGGTGTATTTCAGTGTATTGTTCGTGTTTACTTATAAATCTTTGCGCTAATAAAATTAAGTTGGTTAAGGTATGCTTTTAGGATAAGATAAGTGTTCTATATTGATAGTTAAGGTGGTTATGATAAAATAGGGAACCTTTGTGTTGATAAGTAAAGTTCTTATTAATAAGTACAATGTTAAAAGTTATGAGATTATTAGTATGATGCTTTTATTAAAACAATAATTATAGATGTCGTACTTACATTTTATATTCCTCCTAGCATTTAAAGACGATTAGATGCCTAGAATTTTTTATTTTTTTTTTCGAAAATTTAGGTATGTGACATTTCTACGCAAAAAATTGTATCGACTGATGTGCTCAACCAAACCGATCCATTGATTATATTGTCTTCCACAGTGGTCAATTCATCTTCATCAAGATCATGCAATGGTCTGAAAAAAATAGAGCCATAACTGTTTATTTTATTTACAGAAAAATCATCCTGAGAGATGCTCTTCGGCGAGCAATCCAAGGCGCCACTTTTGTAAAGATCGAATACAGACTGCCATTTGCTCCACAGTCGTTCCGATGTCAAAACAAGAGTTATCTTGTCTTTAAGGCTCTCACAGTTAACAAGAAAGATATCGATACATTGAGTTTGGAAAGACAACAAACATATAAAATTGAATATTCCAGTTAATTTCCTAATTTCATAACACAGGCAGCAATCTAAATAATTTGATTGATAAGAAGAAAAATTCTATACCATCCAAACATCACTGGGAACGTTTCCCTTTATCGGGTAGGATGGACAACCGCACAATAACCATCTCTCCCTTGTTTTTTCAACTGAATAAATGAATGTAGTGTTTGAGAATTCCTTGTTTGACAAGTTTTGTTGTTTGCATAATTTGCTGGTGATGTCCTGAGGAACGTCTCTATGTACAAGATGAGTTGTTCGATGCTGATACCTTTTATGGAGCTATTTATATTGATCATCTGCAATGATTATTTTCTGCGCAAAAATAGTATGCTGCCCATCCAATATATAAAAATTTACTGATGGCAGATCAATTTCTTTTTCATTTTCAGGAAGAAAGGGCAATCTGGTCTCCTTATTGAAAGGAAATAGAATAGCATCTTTCAATGTTATTGTAAATGTATGGACAAGTGATACCACCATCCTTTGCATGACCTCCTCATCAACCTTTCGATATTGTAAGTGCGGAGGCGCAACAACACATCTTGTTACGTCAATGGAAAAAACTTTCTCATCGAACAAAAGGTATTTGATCTGATGTTGTTGAACTTCTTTTGAAGTTTCTAAGCTCTTAGTCACTTTCCGTAGCATCGCTTTAGAAGGACTTCCTTTGATTTTTTTCAAGGTAGATTTACGCACATCTTTTACAATATTTTGGAGAAATGCTCTTCTGTTGTACGTTAGAATATTTTCATGGCATACCGTTATCGACCCCTTATTCATATTCATATAATGTAATAGAGAGGAATTTTTCCTAGCCAATATTCTTTTCCTCCATATCGACAAAATTCCTTTCTTCAAGGATGTCGCGGTATCAATTCCGGAGCGATTAGAAACAACATACGAGGGAAAAACCCACCCTTGCTTAGCATAGGAAATTGGATCTGGATCGGGACCATTTTTCATTAGATCTGGTCGATAATCAGAAACCAGAAGATCACATTATATAAGGAAATACTTTTCACCAATGATCGCTTCAGCTTGAACTCACAATTTTTTATCAAAATCAACGAGTTCTGCATATGTCAATATCCCAGCTCTAATCGGATTTCCCTCGAAATCCAAGTAGAATAGATATATATCTAGGTACAAATTATCTAGTTCTTCCATCTCAACATACCATCCATTCGTGAATGGCGGAAGGTGGTGATCTTTTGTCAATTTAAAGCAAGGGATTTCCTAGTTGTTACTAAGGCTCAACAAATCAGCGCTGCTTTATCTGCAAAACAATCAATATTAAGTAGTCAATATAAGAATGCATACAATGTCTATAATTATAAATTAGTGTTTTAATATTAAATGTATACTTGCAAATGTTCATGCTAATGATCGATGGTTAGGGAACGACCCCTCATTTTCAAAATCAATTGATTGATTAAGATCAAATCTGCTAGCATTATCCATGAGAGATAGAATGCACGTTTTATAGAGTCGTTTGGGATAAGGATCGATCATAGAACGAGCGATCATCATAGAAGGGGCAGCCGATCCTTCTTGTTTATGTGTATGAGTTTATCACATGTTTTTATTCGAGTTTATGTGAGTTTTTGTGATTAATTTATATGTATGTGAATGGTAATCGCACATTGATTAATTGGAATACAAGTGCGTGATTGTGAAGAAGAAGCACATAGTTTGACAAATTCGTAGCAAACTGGTGAATACATTAGAGATTCAGTGTATTTCTGTATACTGCGATAACTTCCAAGTGCGAAGTCATCTGGTGTTCTAGTTTATGTTGAATAAAATGTTATGCGAAGATGGTAACGACATTTGTGCATCGCCATGGTTAAGAGAATCTTGATTATGCAACCCCCATATTTGATTCAGGTTAGACTTCAACCTGTTTACAAGGTGATGCTGAAAGGTCGGCCGACCCTTATCTCAGTCTTCTTCCAGTGTTCACCATCCTTCATATACATGAATTGACACCCTTGCCTTCGGAGGTTGAATATTTTTACAATTCCCTCGTAAATGAAGGCTAGGCCGAAACTTCTTGCACCCAGGACTTGTTTCCTAATAGTTCAATACATCAAGAAGGGTCGGTCAATCCTTCTTCTGTTCACCATTCTGGATACGGGTGAATTCACAATTCTCTACTAAAGGAAGGGGCGGCTCATCCTTCTTTCTAGATGTCGGGAGTTAGGATGCGGACAAGGGCAAGATCGACAGTTGATAATAACTACGCAGATCCAAGGTGCGAGGAAGGCAGCGTTTGAGAGATTGAAGACTGTGGAAGGCCTTGGGGCTAAGCATGGAATGAGATCAATGGTACCAGATCGATCATGCAATATGGATGGCTCAGAGAAATTCCTTTATCCCTAGAGGTGTAAGAATGATAGGAAAGAATAGATAATATAAAAAATGGAATGCATGGGGATCTGAGTACTATTTTATCCGGTTTCCCCCTTCCTCCCTTAGTCAAGTTCAAAGGGGCAAGTTAATTTAGATAGACTCAAATAGACTCTAGCACCTTGGTGAATGCACATTCTATCTAGGACCAAGTCCAATAAAACTGATACAATAACTAAACAACTAGCTCAAAGAAAAATTGAAAGAATCAGGTAAGAGAGCTACAATAGAATGGCACATTACACATATGGAACAAAGTTATATTCATTTTGAATCTTTGATATAATATAAGAAAAATTAATCTAGCTAAGGGGTTTAATCTTGCTCCCATGCATATTGCAAAACAATTTCCCACTTCCATAGGTATGTTCTTCCTCCATGAGATCAAATGAGCCAAGCCTTAAAATTGGACAAAAGCATTTGCAGGCCACTCGATAATTTGAAAAGATTTATGGTATTAAGAATGGAATTTAGCTATATTGAATAGATGGCAACCTTATTTAAACTTGGACAATTATTGAACAACAAGCTCTACAAATCATACAAAGATAACAAATAAAAATTATTAAAGAGTATTGATTGGATTGTTTCTTATCTCTTCTTTCCCACCAGACCAAATCATTTTGACAGTAACTAAATGGCTACCTTGCCTTTGTTAAAAATTGACATGCAATGAAGGGGCGGTCGTCCCTTCTTCTACCAAGTATTCTTTTCATAATAGTTCTAGATTGCAAGAAGGGTCGGCCAATATTTCTTGTCTTCAACATTCTGCATACAGGTGAACTCCTGGATATAGGTGTTCACAATTTGATACTAAATAAATGGGCAATTGATCCTTCTTGTAGCCAATCTCCGTTCCCCACTATTTACAGTGGATGTAGGGAGTCGGGAATTGTTGTCCCATCTCGCAATCTGCATTCCGGGTTGCGAGATAGCAGTATTGATGGAACGTTTTAAGAAATCTAGGTATCCGCAATCTGCAACATATTTGGGTCTTCGGTAAAGGCGATGAAATCCTCATGTGGGGTGCAAGAAGTGTCGTCCGACCTTTCTTGTGCCGAGTATTCTATTCAAAATAGTTCTAGGCTGCAAGAAGGGTCAGGCGATCTTTCTTGTGTTCACCATTCCGGATACAGGTGAATTGTAACCTATAAGTGTCTACAGTTCTCTACTAAATGAAGGGGCGGCCGATTCTTCTTGTCGCGTGTTGGGACAAATATTATTGATATTCTATAACTTAGACAATATACTGATCCCAACTATAATTTCATTGCGGAAGTCGGAAGTCTGGAATTGTTGTCCTAGCCTAGGCGGGTTGAATATTTTTACAATTGACTTGTAAATGAAGTGTCGGTCGACCTTTCTTCTGCCGAGTATTCTGTTCAAAATAGTTCTAGACAACAAGAAGGTTCGGTTGATCCTTCGAGTGTTCACTATTCTGCATACAGGTGAATGGTTGGATATAGTTGTTCACAATTTTATAATAAATGAAGGGTGGCCGATCCTTCGTGTCGGAAGTCAGAAGTCGGGATAAATATTTTTTATATGTTATAACTTAGCCAATCTTAGTTCTAGGATGAATTCTGCATTAATTTGGAAGAACGAACATTGACAATATTTAAATGTGTGAATCAAAGCATATAAAATGAATTATAACCCAGGTATTACAGTCAACTATGAGGCAAAGCGATAAGATGGTGTAACATGAAATACATCCACAAAAGAGAAATTAAAATACTGAAGAAAGTAAAAACATATGAATCTTTGTTTCAGATATACTTTTACTTTTGTTCTTCATTAAAGTATTCAAAAAATATTACGTCACTATATTTTTTCCTCTCAGATCCAACCCCTATTACTCTGTAAAATCAAAATTTATACAAAACGATCTTTGAAATCGTCGCTAAAAAAAGAAATTTCAAAGAAATCTCTCTGATCCAACCCCTATTATCTTGTTCAAGTTTGAATAAATTTGCCATTTATTTCAATCCTTCTACTGTTTGATGATCAAAAGCCTTGTTTCCATTTAGATGTCTCCTTTGCGATATAATTTGATGAGGATCATAATTCATCCTTTCAGCCTCTTGGAAAACCATAATCTTCAGTAATTTTTGTACTATAGAGAGGGATGCCTTATTCTTAATGATGAATGGACCAACTTTAAGGGGGAATTTCACATCAGAATCTCCAATAAAACCATACACCCTAATTATACTATGTTCTCTATACAAGAACCAATCACCTATTTGTCCTTCTAGTGTAGGCTGCAAAGTTTCTTTTTCTTCTAACACTTGGGGCATTTCAGCATTAAAAATAATTCTGTAAATTTCTGCCATGATTTTATGGGTGAACTCAAACATATTGACTTGTTTATTAAGGTCATGAGAAAAGTTGGTACCAAGAAAGTTGGATTTTGAAATGTTTGCACAATATCACTGATACCTAAAATGGTTCAACTGGTTTAAATTCACCAACTGGACATGAATCGCTTCATCTAGGAATTCATCAAAATTAAAATAACACACTGGACTCGACTGTGACTCTGGTGAAGTTACTTGGAGAAGGAAACCTAACATAACTTTCGTGATTCGACTTATCACTATCTAGACCTAAAATTTGAATCAACAAGGAAAAAACTAACTAGGTATCTCGCTGAAAGACATCAATACTCAATTGGAACGATAGGTTTACATGCGACTGACCATCTTTCAAGACTTGTAATAAAAACATGTATTTTTCTGCAGGACTACTGTTTCTATAAAACTTGCTAAATTTTCTTCGTTAAACGACTCAGGGCTTTTGGGAAATGTTTTAGGTAAACTTAGAACCTCATGGATAGTCTGCGCATTTACTGGGCATAGAATTTTGGTCATTTTTACATTAATGATTACCCTTTCGCCCTGGGAATAATTCATCGCACACCAACAAACAAATTCGGGGAAGTGTAGGGTTTGTTTGACACAAAAATAGTACATAAAAGAACCAAAAACATGAAATACATTCTTTCCCTACGACTTAAACTCCATTAATTTCTCCTTAGACTGCGAAATACTACACAGACAAAAAGGGTCGAAAACAGGGTCAAATACAAGCTTCTCCTTAGATTGCGAAATACCACACACACACAAAATAGGGTCAAATCCAAGCTTCTCGTTTTCATCTGAACTTTCATTGAAGGGATGAAGGTCTTGGGTTTTCGCCATTTGGGACACAAAATCTAAACACTGAGGGTTTCGAGCTACCTATGAACTATGAAGTGAGCTTCTTGGGTGTTGTTCCAGTTGACGAAGACAATGACGTGTTTCCCGCGGACCGTTATTTTCCTCCAGGTAATAAGTAAGTGACAAAAACATTTTTTAAAACTTCGAACAAACCTTCTATAGAACATATGCTTAGGTGGTTTCTGAACTTGCGATGAGCGGTTTAAATTTAACCGCTTTTCATAGCGGACTTCACCAATGCTTGCCATGTGGTAAGCGATTTAATTTCCACTATACCTTTTCCAAGTTTAATGACCATGCACTTTCTAGCATGGGAATCCATTTCCATTGTTGATTATCTGGGTGTGTCTGCCACATTGCTACACATTTGCAACTTTGGTGTGAGTCATCCAATTTTTTAGCACCTTTTCCACCTCCGCCCTTAGAGTGAGAGCCCTTATGTAGAGACCTTAGAATAGTGACAATATTTGCATTGTTCCTCTCTATAAACATTAGTAACCCAAGAATCCATATAGAATAAAATTAAAAAACATAAAGACAAAAATGCTAACAATATGAAGAAATCACTTGTTTGATGAATAATACCAATTCTAGACATTGTTTGTAGATGGGTTTGTAGAAGATCTAGTGTAACATGGGAAGAAGTCGATGAAGAAGAGGGAGAGATGACCATAAGAGATAAGATAAGTCTAAACAAAAAGATCAATCTTCTAGGATGGCATTGATGGCATTGAGATGAAACATTAAATTAGGAAAAGAAGGAGAGATCACATGTCGTAGCAATAACATCTAAGGTTGTGTTGTTTTTTTAAACAACCCATTTCATATTAGCTCCATAATTATATTGTTCATGTTTGACTACTAATAACTCGAATGCTTCCAAATGGCTCCAAATGCTTTTGATTTGGGTCTCAAGGTGTTTGAAAGGTATTAGGACATAAAGAGCGACAAAATTTGCATTGTTCTTCTCTACGGCTTTTAATAAGCAATGTCTAACCAAGAACCTATATAGAGGAAATTTTAGAAACATAAAAAATACCTAACAATTTGAAAAAAACATTTGAAAAATATTCATAACTGTTGAGATTGAATTGACAAGTAATCAAACTTCTAATAGAAAAACCAAGGTTGGATGCAAATGGAATACAATCTATGCAATTTCCAATGAATATAGAGATCGATAAACACAAAAGAGGGAGTGAATATAAAAAATATGTTCATGAATACAAAAAATATTATCTTGAATCACGTCATTAACAAACGCACTCCTTTGAATCCCTTTGGCAACTTGAAAGTGGACGACAAAGTGCAAAGGAACATTAACCAAAGCTAAAGCTATAGCCAATTCGTGAGCCTTTAGACAGTTTTAGAAAGTGATTTTGACAACTACGGGTTTTATGCTTTTAGTAAGCCTTACTTTCTTGTGTTTTTCAGCTGGCCTTTAAGGAATTCTTTACGTTAAATTCTTGTGTAATGTCCCCAACTTGGAAATTTTCCCAATTCGGTCAATTTTCAAAACTTGGACTAGTGAAGCCTCAAAATGTCCCAAATGATCCCAAATGCTTTCGAACTATGTCTAGAGTGGATTGAGGTGTAATATGACACATTTATGCAACTGTTATAGGCATGGAAACTTCCAATAGACTTCAACCACTTCCATTTACAATTAGAGAATGGAAGGAAGAATCACTAGGAAAATCTATGTTGAAGCCCCCAAGGGTAGATGGCTCGAAAAGACTCTTTAAAGGATTTCAAATTGGTTCTCAAGGTATATGGAGGGTATTAATAAATAAAAAGGAACCTCATCGGTGATTATAGACTAATATCATAATACTTCTGCAACATCCATTTAACTTTAGGAGAAGTTGGGGAATTTTACTACTCAAATCGAGGTTCAAAACCCCAAAGGGTAGGGGACAAACATGGATTGTGATAGTGACATCAATACAATGATACATGGATAATGACATAAAGGTACAAGGACATAGATACACGTATAGGTTGATGGAAACCGTGATACAATGGCAGTGGAGTATTGTTCTTCTTATTCATATTAGGGTGGTAGGATCGAGCAAAAATAGGAGATTGAAGTCTCCTTTGGTTTGGTGCTTGCGATCTTAGGGAGTTGGGGATTCCATCTAGTTGGTTCTAGTAAAAATATTGAGTTGGACTTTACTGAGGTTTGGATTCCTATCTATATGTTGGAAATTATGAAAACCAAGGGGTTGTAGCCTTGTTTTGTTAGCTTTTCATCATTTAATTCAAATTAATATGATCTAGGATCTTAACTGAGAGAAAAACATGTACAACATGTCAAAAACAAGAGACAAGAGACACAAAGAATTTCAACGGGGATAACCATAAAGGTGAAAAACCCCACAACTTCCTCAGAGATAGAATAAGCACCAATACAAAAGATCACAAAAATGAAACTCCAAAAGATAGATGTCTTTAGCAGTTCTTCCTCTAGGCTCCTCCACTTGTGTGCACTCCTCTCTCTCAACTATGCGAGTTGGATGTGTGAGTGAATGAGAAAATATTATAGTGGTGCAACCACTCTATTTATACTTTAAATTAACTTGACCTGCCTTTTATCCTAACTAGGTCGACCCCCTAGGGGAGTCTAATAACCCTTCCACTTAACACATATTGGGTCGACCCCTCTGAGGAGGTCTAATAAACCATCAAATATAAGTTACGACACTTAGAATAAAACTTGTGACACTTGAAAATACAAATGAAGACACCTCCGAACGGAGGAATAAGAACATCTCCATCGGCGATGCAATAAAGTACAAATGTAACACATACATGAATATAAAAGTGAATAGTATCTTCTGAAGTTACAGATAGTACATTAAGACTCCCTCTTAACTAGGAAGGTATTCTCTTGACACAGGCGTCAATACATATAGGCACAAGTCTTCAATACTGGAGCTGGATCATCAACACTGGATCACTCGAGCATCATTGTACGTCTTCATCATCTCTCCGAGAAAGCCATCAAGTAGGTACATCTCAAGACTGATTACACGGTCTCTGCAAAATTTTGTGTACGCTAATGTCACCCCATAATCTTCATATCGTACAAGGATTTCTTCAGTTTGCACACATGAGTCTCCTTGTCGCGTGTCTCAAACCTGAGTGATTGCTCCACATATACTTCCTCTTCCACTACACAATTCAAGAATCCTGTCTTGACATCCATCTGGTGTATGATCTTCCTTTTCATGATATTCATTATCTTTTGGTTTTACTTCATTCATTGTTTCATATCGATTCCTGAGTACTTCTGGTTCTTCAAAGTCTTCTTCTTGACTTCATCAATCTTCTTGTTGAATCATCGTCACTTGTTCTTCGAAACAAGTCTCTCTTGTAGGTGATGGTTCAAGGTCTTTCCTATGGGACAAGTTCAATTGCATGATTAGAAACATCTCATAGTATTCAAAAAAAATTCTTACACATAAAGACATATGTCATACAGTCATGCAATTATCTTAGCCAATCATGCTTCAATACAACATTTATTAATCCCATAACTTTCTAGATGCCTTCCATTTCTACAAGAACATTGTTAAGAGTGTGCAAGTCTACTCTAACATGTTAGCAAAGAGGTTTCATTCTAGATAAGTAGAAATGGAATGTTGTACAGTAACATCGACCACTAATACCCATTACTTTCATATAAGTAGTATCTTGTTCATTAATGCAATTTTTTTCTAACATCCTAATATACTCAGGGTCGACCCCACTAGGGAGTCTGATAACCATATCACATACAATGATGTCCTTTCCGATCGGAGGAATGAAACCTCTCCGTCGGAAGTACAATGCCATATGAATACAATTAAAAATATACAAGTGAAATACATTTCGAAGTTACAAATACATCAACACTCCCTCTTAACTGGGAAGGTATTTCTCAACACAATTCTTTATCACAAGTCTTCATCGTCGACTACACCATTCAAGAAAGTTGTCTTGACATCCATCTGGTGTAATTATTCCACTTCATCAGTACAACCAAAGCAAGTACCGTTAATAATGATGGAAGTGTATCTGGCTACAAGGGAAAAAGTTTCTTCATAATCTATTCCTTCTTTTTGGGAGAAGCCATGAGCCACAAACCTTGCCTTCTATTTCTCCTCCTCCACTTGTGCGCACTACTCACTTGAGAGAATGAGTGAGTGAATGAATGAATAAATAGAGAGTCTAATAACCCTACCTACTCCACTTATTTATACTTGTCTTCCACTGCCTTTTACTGTACCTGGGCCGAACTCTCTAGGACGGCTACAGGTGAAATATGATGAATTAATAAAGTAGGTTATAGGTGAGACCTCCCTGCAGGAAGCAAAGCAAGTCATTTGGGATGACATTATTGTGGAGGCAGAGAAATTGAGGCCATATATCGATTTCATTTTGGACAAAGAGGGTGTAATAAAGTTAACTAGGCAAAGCCTAACAACAGTCAAGGAAAAGTTCAACAAGAAGCCCATGGACTGTGCAAAAAAGGCCATAGAATTTCTGAATGGGCTGACAAAGGATGAGGTGAAAACAACTAGCATAAACTTAGGATAGAGTGTCTAGTGTTATTTGGGAAAAGAAGGTGGTGAATAAGTATCACTAGATGAACACGATTCAGGAAAGGATAGACATTTTAGCACATCAAGTAAAACTCTTCAAAGAAATGTTTGATCCATTATTCAAGAAGGAACTTCCTATCTTTTGGGAGGAGGATGGCACCACGAGGACACACGAAGAAGAATATTAGGGCAAGTTGTGGGGATGCTAATTCAATTTGGATTATGTATAATTTAGGTAAATTTATTCTAATGTTTTGTATTGATTTATTGTAATTTTTTGCATAATTAATGAAATTCAGTCGGTTTCTCTTGGCCATCTTTTTTGGATATTAATTTGTCAAATTTATTTGAACTATGTTTTATGTTGACAATTTAATGAATACATCGATCTATAGGTTGTATTTCTATTAATATACGATTCATGTGTTATTATGTATTAAATGAATTTCTTCATTAAATTAACTCATTTTATCTATAATTTTCTGCAACTGATAAACATCCACACACTTATATTGATGCTAGTAAGTGGAAAAGCGCTCTTACAAAGCCAGTTGCTTGGATCCGCGTTGGATAAAGATAAGTAATCTTATGCGTTTGATTTTGATGCATTTTTATTTCATTCTTGCATGTTGTGATTGTGTAATTGAAAGGTTTTTAATTATGTTGTGATTGTGTTATTGAAAGGTTTTTTCCAATGTGCATGTGCAGGTTGACAAGGAGAATCCACGTGGGTAGGAAGTCTAGCGCGAAGGAGACACATTGGTAGAATACCCGACATGGAGGAGTTGCATGGGCAGAAGGTGTGATGTGGACCGGCCACATCATATCCACACGTGCCAGTGACCATGAAGGATGGGAAAAGGTGGTTTTGCCAATGGAGGATGGTGGTTTTCCTTACCGCCCTTCCAACTTGTGAAATCATGTGGTGCTGCCACGTGGAGAGCGGTTTTATATTTCGCAACCACCCATCCCCTTGCCCTAGCGTGCATGTTGGGGATGCGGAATGGAAGTGGGACCCTTGATCTTTCACCGCCCGATTGATCTTTTCCTTCATTTAAAATGGTTTGTATGTTGGCATGGAGGTGATCTTTTCCTTCATTTAAAATAGTTTGTACGTTAGCATGGAGGTGATCTTTTCAGCCATTTAAAATGGTTTGTATGTTCGCACGGAGGTGATATTTTCAAACATTTAAAATGGTTTGTACATTGGAATGGAGTTGATCATTTCCGCCATTTAAAATGGTTTCTACAGCGATAATGGTAAATGATGGATTGTATCACTTGTGTGAATAATCTCATCACGTTTATGAGGCACCCATTTATGTTGGATTGTGTTTATGTGTCACGACGTACAGATGATATCCCTCCACACTATGATAATAAATGTCACAAAATTTTCTACATTGATATCCCACCACACTGCTCTTCCCGCCCACTACCTACATTGAAATTTAAAGTTCAAACTCTCTGTGTTTGACAGTTTGGAGCTCTGTTTTCTTTGAGGATCGAGGTTTGCTTTTGCTGAGGTGGAACTGAGAAGAGTGTTGGGAGAGTAGAGCAGTAAGATTGGTTTGAAGAATGGACTACTGGTTTTTCAATTAACAGAGCATGCTTATTCAACCTCCAGGCTAAAAATACATATCTTCCATGGTTATCAAAAATCAATGCAATGACAATTTGAAGTTTACAGTAATTTAAAGTCGCTGAACGTTTTAGATTCTTCAGATTTCCTTCCACCATTCAATTCTGGGTAGTTATCTTCTTAGAGTCCATTAATATGAATTCACAATGTTATATTTGTAAAATCGTGTGTTACTCATTACTGGGCTAAATTAATGGAATTAACAGGTTCAATGTCGATTCCCGCCAACTTGCATACGTTTTTTGTCAGGTGATTTAGTGTATTATTTTCATATATTCCATATTGTTTTCTCCAAATCCTCTAGCATTTGGCTAGGTTTGTTGGAAAAGATAATGAGAAATGAACTCGGAAAATTGAAACTTGTTTTTTCTTTTTAATATCATTTTGCAGTTAATATTCACTATAGTATACTGATCTATGTAAACGTTAATACTTTATTTGAAATATTTGAAATTGATAATTTATGTCTTAATTTATATAATATTGATTACATTTCTTTTAATATAAATATATATAATTTAAGTATTTAATTTAATTGAATAAAATTAAGCCATCAAATACTAGCTCTTTAAACAATATTAAGGTATAATTGTTTGCCAATACAGTATCTTGGCTAGAAAAGTCCCATGTATTGCGTAGTTGGACGCGGTGTATGACTCAAATTATTGGATGCAATGAGAACACATGTGAGTCTTGCATACGATACCAAGGCATTTAGTTTCAAAGTTAAAGTTGATAAAAATGTCCTTAAATTTAATTTTAGGCAGGAGACTGTGTTGGAAAATGAATTTAATAGTGACGACAATGCAGATAGTGATGCCATTAGTTGGAAATATTCTGACTGTGATGTAATAACCAGACAAACATTCTTTCATACTTCTGGGCCAAGACTGCGGTGAATGATATAGCAGCTTCTACTTTGCCGAGTGTAGCACAGATCAATTCTGGAATAATCAAAGCCACGTGGCACAATCTGAACATTCCACGTGTCACCTTGGAGACTAGATTTTGACATTTGAACGAAAAAATTATAGACGTTTTGCTACAAAGAGTTTGCTGTCAAGTCAAAATTTTGTCAATGAAAGCGAGCTCGCTCTATCGTAAGGTTGTTCCATTTCAGGGTGTTGGAAGTAGATGCTGAGGAGAAAGAGCGTCCGTTCCTTCCTCCAGGGATGAGTTTTTGGAGTGGCTAAAGTAGATATCGGCGCTCTAAACACATATTTCATAGGAACATTGCTTCGCACATTTTGCTAGAGAGTGGAAATATCCAAAGAGAAAGATCGGTTGCTCTTTCTCCAAGTTCTATTTTTAGAATTCCTCATAAAAGAAGGTGCGGACGATCCTTCTTCTTCCCAATATTCTTTTCGTTATAGCTTGAGACTGCAAGAAGGGTCAGTTGATCCTTCTTCGTCTTCACCATTCTGGATATCTTTCAATTTCTAGATAAAGGTTTTGTCAATTATCTACTAAACGAAGGGGCATCTGATCCTTCTTCTCGAAAAACAGAAGTCGGGGCAAACAATTTGATATGTTATAACTTAGCCGTGCTCAGTATTATTCCGGTGTTCAACATTTTATATATAGATGAATTGACATACTAGCCTTCTTAGGTTGAATAATTTTACAATTCCCTCATAAATGAACACACGAATGACCCTTCTTCTTCCCAGTATTGTATTCATAATAGTTCTAGAATGCAAGAATGGCCAGTCGATCCTTGTTTCTTTCGCCATTCTGGATATAGGTGAATTGCTGGATATAGTTGTTCAGAATTATCTCCTAAACGAAGGGGCGGCCGATCCTTCTCTTTGGAAAATGGAAGCCGGGACAAACATTTTTATATGTTAGAACTTAGATGATGTCCGAGTCCCTACTATTTATAGTGGAAGTTGGAATCCGAGAATTGTCAACATAGCCTTCGTAGATTAAATATATTTAAATTTCATTCGTAAATGAAGTGTCAGCCGACCCTTGTTGTGCTCAGTATTCTTCTCTTGTTCACAATTTTGGAAATACATGTATTGACAGCCTAACATTCATAGGTTGAACATTTTTAATATTCCGTCATAAATGAATGGGCGAGAGACGCTTCTTCTACCCAGAATTCTTTTCATAATATTTCTAGACTGCAAGAAGGGTCCTTCGATCCTTCTTGTGTTTGCTTCTTCTACAAGAAGGGGCGACCGATCCTACCATTCAAAAAATTGGAATTCTGGACAACCATTTTTTATATATTATAATCTATGTTATATCTTTGTTTAAAATAAATATGATTGTTAATGTGCTCTTGTTATTTAATATTTCATAAAACGCTTCTGAACTGGATTTTGGTTCTGAACAATGTGTGCTGTTATTTTATATTTCAGATATTGTTTATGAAATGGTTTTTGGTACTCAACATTGTGTGGACCTACTTTTGAATGGATTGAAAGTTGCTAAAGGAATCTCGTTTCCAAAAAGAAATTTTTTGCATAATATCAGCATTAATGAAGGATGCATCATTGTAAATGTTACCAAGTCTTTGAATGCAATTCTTCCATTGCCCTATTGATCAGAAGGTGCAGATACATTGTCAGAGGCTGTTGGTGGTTATATTCAATGGCATGTATCTGAGATCGTTAACCAGATTGGGTCCGCTCTTCACAAGAACGAGGTGATTGATATACTATCTTCTTCTTCGACAAGTGTAGCACATATCATAACAACTAAGAATGAGGTGAATGATATACCAACTTCTACTTCGACGAGTGTAGCACATATCACAACAACTAAGAATAAAACTACTTTTATTATGAGAAAATTTAAGTTGTTACACAAGTGTTCAGAATGAAAGGATTGCATTTCCGTAGGTTTTGTAACAAATGTGAGTGAGACTGATTTTGTTGGGGGAACATTTTTGGGTGACTTCTCCTTTGGTATTTTGGTCGAAGAAGTGGTGTTTTCTTGTATGGAATGTTGTCCAGGGGTGAGCAGTGGATCTTTTGTTGTATGGCCGATTAAAAGAATCATTGATTTTAATACAGAAACATTGCTTTCTGTTCCAAGTGCTTTCAACAATAATCAATCTGAATCTACTAGTTAATTTGATACATCAATGTTCTTTAAAGCCACAGTATGTTGCTTGGGGATTAGTGTCAACTATTTTTAAGGGAGACATTGTACAATTCAAAGTACTGGATGCTGGTGAGTTTGGTATTTTAGTTCATAAAGTCTTCCGCAATTGCGAGGATTGTGGTGTATTTGAAGGCTCTATTATAAGATGGCATGCAAACACTTTGTTTGACCTCGATAATGTTCCTTCAGATATTGAACATTTAGAATGTTTTTGAATAATGTCCTTTACAGATGGTCCTTCCAGGTACTCCCCATTGTGAATATACACATGTTAAAGGTAATCGAACAAGGCCATACAATTCCATAAATGAGGTAGCACATATCATAACAACTGAGAATGAGGTGAATGATATACCAGCTTCTACTTCGATGAGTGTAGCACATATTATCACAACAACTGAGAATAAATCTTCTTTTACTATGAGAAAAGTTAAGTTGTTACATAAGTGTTCATAAACAAAGGATTGCATTTCCATAGGTTTTGTAACAAATGTGAGTGAGACTGATTTTGTTGGGGGAACAATTTTGGGTGACATCTCCTTTGGTATTTTGGTCGATGAAGTGGTGTTTTCTTGTATGGCATGTTGTCCAGGGGTGAGCAGTGGATATACCAGCTTATTCTAAAATTTCCAAATGAAATTTAAGATCATTACCTTACAGGCCTGCAATAAATCAGGGTGCACACCTTTCAAACATTGGCACTGAACATTGTTGCTCAAATTTTTGTATATAAAAAATTCCACTTCGATCAATAGTTGAATGTACTAAGAAATTTGATAGATGAATGTTATAAATTCTATGGGATCAAATGATCTTGTGACCAAAGAAGGAGATGACAGAAAAAGAAGCTTCTTTACAATGAGATTAGACACAATAGATGTCTTTCAAAATGCATGGTATAAATGCCATCAGATAAAAAAGAACACTTTGGGTAATGCAATTGGTGATATTTATCAGGAGTCAGATGCTAGTACTATCATATTGTTACCATCATGTTAAACTGTCACGTTTTTTTCCAAAACTTATTTTTGATGGGCTCTTTATTCTCTAAACCGTCATTAATTTTTGTGGGTCACTCTTAGCAGAATTTGGATTTACATTTTACAGCTAGTAACCTTTCTAATTTCTTTTAAATTTTTTTTCCATGATCATTAATTTGTTTGATAAGTTAACATAAACAACTTGGCATTAAAATAGAAAACTCGAAATTGTTAACTTGACATGTAACCATTGGACCTTTCGATGCATATCATACCTGGAAATAAACGTACACATTGAAAATATTTTCAGCCATGAGCATTTTCTATATAGTTAAAACTTTTATTTTCTATGTAAATGTGAAATTTTAATCAATTTTAAAATATATATTAATAAAAAATTTACTATGGACGGGTAATTATTTTATCTACTGAAGGGCAAAATTTAAACCAGACCGTTTTTGGATAGGGAATATATATCCTTAAAAAATGCTTAGATAGACAACAACAATGGGTTGTTGGTATAGAAGAAAACATGAGTACCGATGTAAATAGCATCATATGGGCATGGTCACCAAGAAGGGCCTTGCAGTAGAAAAAAATAGAATAAATGAGAAGGGCCTTGCAGCAGTCAAGGCACAACGAGAAAATTATTATGGGGAATAGTGTTCAAAGTGGTGGATGTTCTCAAGGGTTGATAGTAGACAAAATTGGTTTCTAAATAATTTTCTCTATGTGGAAGTTTTAAGCAACAAAATTGTTGTGTTTCTAAATTTCCACTTGGTCAACAAAATGTTGTATTTTCTCATTTTCATTAAAGTTTTATAAAAGGAAAGATACAACTTATATCCATTGGGATTGATAATGGATGGTTATTTGTTACAAAATTGGATTTGTGATAAGTGTCGTAATTTACTTACTAACTATTGCTAAGTGTTGTAATTGGGCTTAAGAATAATTGGCCTTTAGAAGTGGTTTATCCGCTGCACTTAAAATCAAGTAATTATCCTCAGAGTAAGTACCTAAATACTAAAATATGATTCGCTATACTCAAACTGCCAAATTCAACGGTGTTCATAGGAAAAAATATTCTATACGAGCCAATATTCTATGCGAGCCAACTATATTTCTAATACTGAATGTGCCAAATCAAATATGCCACGTGTCACAATATGATCGTTCCACGTGTCACTCTGGGATATTAGATATCAACATTTAAAAAACAAACTTTATAGACATTTTGCTTCAAAGGCTATGTTAGCAAGTGGAAGTATTCTTAGAGAAAGAGCGACTGCTCTTTCCCAAAGGTGTTCTATTGTTACGATTCCCTAGTAAATGAAGGGTCTTCCAACCCTTCTTATTCCAAACATTATTTTCATAATAGTTTTATACTGCAAGAAGGGTCGGTCGATCCTTCTTGTGTTCTCTATTATGGATATAGCTAAATTGTTGGATAAAGGTTTTCACAATTAAATATGAAAAGAAGGGGTGACCGATCCTTCTTGTCGGAAAATGGAAGTTAAGAGAAACCATTTTTTATAGGTTAAAACTTCCAAGTTGTTCTATTTTAAAATTGCCTTGTAATTGAAAGGTCGGCCGACCCTTCGTATTCCCAATATTATTTTCATAATAGTTCGACACTGCAAGAAGGGTCGCTCGACCCTTCTTATTCCAAATATTCTTTTCATAATAATTCTCCATTTTAAAAAGGGTCGATTGATCCTTCTTGTGTATTCCATTATGGATATAGCTGAATTGCTGGATAAATGTTTTCAGAATTCACTATGAAAAGAAGGGGCGACCGATCCTTCTTGTCGAAAAATAGAAGTTGGGACAAACGATTTTTATATGCTATAACTTAGCCGATGGACTGGCTATTCAGAAATTAGAAGTCGGGACAAACGATTTTTATATGTTATAACTTAGCCGATTGCGGAATCTTGGTTTTCGGTTTTGATATATTTTCTTTCCGCAACCTGCAACCTACAATTGCGGATTGAGGATTGCGGAAAGAATGTATATATTTATGAAATAAAACCCTGCAACCCTTCTTTTCCTTCCGGCATGTTTACATTTTAACCGTCGATTTGTATTGATCCTACGGATGAGATTACATCGGGTGATTAAAATGAAGTTTAGCTTGCTCGTTTAGCTTGTCGGTTTTAGCACTAGCGTTGTCTTGGATGAAACTGGGAGGTTCAATTTCTAAAAAGAATGAAGAAAGCCTCAGTGGTCTGAGAAAAATAGAATCATCTAGGTAGGTATTGTTGGCCTCAAGGGTGAACTGATCAAATCCCAAGCCAAAAAATTTGCAAGGAGAATTAAATTGTTGAGGTCCGCCTACAGTTACATATCAGCACAAATAAATGGTCTAGATCGATGGTGGTGAAGATCTACAGTCATGAGCATGCTTTGCGCAAAAAGGGTGAGGTGTTCTAGATGGAGGCGGGAGGTTTATCCCACAAGCATATTAAGTAGCAGATCAATGGACAATGGAGCAGATCGGCAGTCGGGAACTACTTCTCTAATACGACATGCACAGAGCAAACAAACTTTTGGATCCATGAACTTTTGGTAGAGGCCCGCGGGTTTGGACGACGTAGATTTGAGGAGGCCAAGATCTATGGCCGAGGTTTTGTTCGTGGATCTAACTTGCATGAAACATAAATGCAAGCCAAATCCGCGAAGTTGGTAAAAGTCGCAGCATTTGATGGTCAGGATTTGAGGTGACATGTGGTAGGATTCGAGGCCACCTGGGATCAAGAAAATGGATGGCCAAGGAAGCTTCCACGTCGTAGGAGATGTTGGGGTGATAGCAAACGATAAACAATATAAAAAAATCACCTGCACAGAGAGCTGGATTCCTATTTTGCATCCAAAAGCGATAGGAGTAAGTTGTGAAGAAACAGACAGGTCAACTAGGGGCCCAAGCCAACCTCAAAAAAATAGGTAGGTTATCTGCACTACAGTAAACTATTTAATGGTTGAATTGAGTGATAGAGAACCCATAGAAACACTGTTCACAGACAGAGACACAGAGGTCTACGACACTATGATGACCGATGACCCCATGGAAACTGTAAAAACAAGCTGAAACTGGTTAGGGAGCGAGGTATAGACGTGCACCAGGTCCACCAGTCCTATTTCCATCTATTTACAGTCGGCCAAACCCCTGGTTTTCCCGAATTTGTTAAATGGTGCGCCTCTAACTACTCTTCTACCGAGAGGGCAATCATGGACGCTTCCAAGTCCAATATCCTTTGCGAAATCGATGCCCAAACCCTTAGAAAATCCCTGTCAGTCACAAAAGAGTTTTGCTAGAAAGCTATAGGGTATACTGAGGAAGCCCTAATTCAGTTTTTTAGACAATGCCCTGTTGAAGTAAAAAAAAAATTCTATAGGTCCTGTCTAAATCCTATTGTCTAAATACAAGAGTAGGATTTCGCAGCTGAAACCAAACTATTCACATAAGAATCCATAGGTGTTATTGCCATGATGAGCCAGTTCCTAGGTCTAAACTCTAATATGTATGTCACAGAACCTCTAATAAGTTTTTTTTTTTTCGTAGGCGCCTACCCCCTGGAATCCGATGACCCAAGCCAGTCTACCCAATGTGCATGCCTCAGGTTTGATGAAGTTTTGGTTGAAAGTATACACTCCTAGCTAAAGAATTTCCAGGAAACAAGGATTTTCATATTTCAGTCCTACTTACTAAAAATGTTCTTGGCATTCAATGAGGAAAACTTGCAAATGCATGAGGTACTACTTACTCAGGATATGTACAATGATTACACCAAGTTCCATGACGAGCTCATGTCTGACGTTTATCAGGTCATTTTCCAAAAGAAGCTGCCCAGAGTATTACCAGAAATGCAGGAGTTACTACAACTTTCTGCTGAGAAGAGTGTCGGATATTGGTTCCTTTCAGAGCATGGCACAATCATCAGGGTTTATGGGTTTGCTTATGCACCCTACATGCTACCAGTTTTCTTGACCCCCAGAATGTTTGCATTAGAATTCATTAGAAAAAAATTGAAGGCAGAAGCTGAGCACTTTCTAGATCATAGAAAGGGCTCTGATATTGTGTTTCCATGGACTGTAGGTCCATTCTTAATAAAAAACAAAGTAGCTCTTACAGCCATCGAATGCAAGATAAAGGAGATGGGTTTCAAAATAGAAGCAACCTTAAACTATGATCCCCACCATATCATTTCCAACAGGAGGAAGGAAAGCAACAGGAAGGATTTTGTGCATTTCAAAATTCCAGGCATGGCAGAAGCTGCAAATTTATTGGAATGTCCTAGCAGGAGCCAGATGGAAAGAGACACACCTAATAGCTCCTCCTTGCTAACACAAGGGAACACACCCACAGATCCTGGCTCTTCTAGCCTAGTCCTATTAGTGCCACCAACCATGCCTATGGCCATCAACTTAATAAACTCTAGCAAGGAAGCTGATAGTGTCCCTATGGACACAAAAGGGGAAGCTGAGAGAGCCGCAAAGAGGAAGAAAACTGATGAATCTGAGCAACAGCTAGTACTAGTGGGGACTTGTAAAGGAAAAAAGAAACAAGTGGATAAGCTACCAGCATTTGAGATCAAATATTATGTGTTTAACTCAATAGCCACTCATCCTACTGCCTTAGGAAAGACTAGAGATGAGTTGATAGATGAATACAAGGTGGAATCACGGGTAGCCTCAGAGGAGTCCAAGTTATATACTGAACTAAGGAAAATTTAAAGCAAAGAAGTGTCTCTAGTGACTAGCCGTAGCCTCACTCAGAACACCATGAGTTTGGCCTTGGCCACCAAGAGCAAGGTCACTGAGCTAAGGATGAATTTAGATGACATCCCTGTCCCAGATGTAATAAACTTGCACAAAGAAACTAGGGATGTTATTTATACTAAACTGTTGAGGACAGCTTTGGAGCTATCAAAGGTACAGGTCAGTAAGAGTAAGGTTGTCAGCCAGCTCAAGCAGGAAAAGATGGAAAACAAATCTCATAAGGAAAAGATAAAAAAATTGCAGGGTGACATAGTGGCCACTAAGGGCCAACCTGATAAAAGAGCCATTATTCAAAACCTACTCAACGAAAAAGACAACATAATCTGATCTCTAAAAAGGGGGCTGAAAATTTAATATTCCAGCCAAGATTTGGCCAAAATATTATCTCCAACTCAAATTTTTAACAAGATTTTACTGGTCAATTTCTTAGGCAATTTCTCAAACTGAGCAAGATGTAAGTGACGGGGACTGAGACAATGAATGAGGATGGTAGGGATGAAATTAAGTTCTGGAATTTGTATGGATGTGTGCAGCAGCAAGGATACCACTTTATTTACCAACTTAGGATAGTGATACAAAACTCAAGAATCCTCCAAATTGACTGAAACCGTGATTGTGGAAGCTAGAATGGCTAGATATGGGAAAGGTAAAAGGCTATGGATGGATGAAAGGTTCTGATATGGATTTATACCTTTGCACAATGTACTAAGACCATTTATGTTTCAAGAACAACCCATCTGAATTCTACTCCAATGCTCCTGGGGTTCTTAGCATATGCAGACTAGTATGGGTGGGGACATTTACTGAAGATTGGAAAAGGTTGTTGTGGGAATTAGAGAGGCTATTAATCATCCATTTACAGTAATATAATCATAAAATAACATTTCAGAAAGTTATATGTAGATATGAGCAAGTATGATAACAAAACTAGTAAAATAGCAATTTAGTACAGCTCAACTAGTTTGACTTGTGGAATCCTAAGCAATGCTCAAAGGTGGTAGAAATTCTGAAACAATGGTTGGATCATTATATGTGATATATTAGCTAACTACATGAACTAGAATGACTTCACTTGGACCTTACTCATTGATTTATGAACCATTCATTGAAAGCTAGTCAAAATCTAGCTAAATCTAGCAATGGTGCATAAAGTGGAGAATAATTCAGAGTTTTGTAATTTGTATTGAAGTGACTGATATCAGAAAATTACATACTCTATTATTACATCATAAATAGGCCATGATTCCTCTCAGGAGATGATATAAGAGTCTCTCCTCTTTCACATAAGAAACTAGTTGTAGAATAGAAGGAGGAGCGAGGATTCAATTTCTGAATTTGGTGAAGATGGTTCTGAAATTCTATTTCGACCTGAGCAGCTTCAATACTCTGTTGTAACATCATAAATAGGCCAATATTCCTCTCATAAGATGAAGGAATAATGTCTCCTCTTCCACATAAGAAACTAGATACATAATAGAAGAAGGAGGGAGGATTTGATATCTGACTTTGATGAAGATAGATTTGTACTTCTGATTTGACCTATTAAGCTTCAGTAGCTACAAATAAACTCAGTTACAATAGCTGGGTGTCATCATCCTCTCACATAAAGCTAGGGCACATATCCCATGCTTGACTATGGGCACACCTCCCAAGTCTTGGATGCATAAATGCATTCACAAAATTACTCACACTAGCAAAAGATGTGAAAGGGAGTTGCTTGTATTCTTTTATAGAATTTTGGGTGACTTGCGGAGAAAGTTACTTGGCTTGTTGACCTATGAGAATAGGTCACCTATGAGTGGGTAAACTTCCTTGCTTGCTTTGCTTGGCTTTTTTTACTTTCCCACTTTTCTGACTTTCTTTCCTTTTCTAAACTTTCCTTCTTTCAAAACTTTCCTGCTTTTCCAACTTGCTTGTTTTTTCCTAGATTTATGCTGCTTTTCCTAAAATAAGCCTCTTTTCACCATTTTAGCAACATTTTTGGACTCTAGTGTTTACTTGACTTCTACCCCAAGTAATTCCTCCAATCTTATCCACCAATTCGAATTAGTGGGTCATGTTCTCCATTTATTCAACTTAATAAATAAAAATATTAATTGCATCAATAATTAATAAATGCTCCATTAATTATTTATTCCAAGTGGGTAGCAACTATAGATAAAATTAAATGCACTCTCCTAAATAATTAATTTCCTGGAATACAAAATTTAACCCCATGGTTATGCAACTACCTCCTCAACCTAAGGGTTAGGTTGGGTTAGGAACTTGTTCCAATGATCAATTTTGTGGGGACATGATAGTCCTGTCGTCCCAAGATTGCTTGTCCTCAAGCAAAATATCCCAAGAGTTCCATCATGCTTTTGTTGCACTACTCTAATCATAATCATCTATCCAAGAAAATATTCACCACATTTGTAACTGAACATGCCTACCTCTATCCAAGTGAAGCAACTAGAAAGTGTTCCTGGATCCCATAAGAATATAAGAAATGCAAAGATACCACTACTATGTAAACTATAAGTCCATCCAATGAGGTGTTCCCCATGTAGGAAACTGAAACCAAGTGCAACATAGATGAACTAGTGCAAAAGAGGGTTGGTTAGCTCCATCTTGCAACCATGCAAACAACTGCTCCAAGGGAAAATAATGCCAGGATCCCATTGCTTGTATGGAACCCCCATGGATCGGAATACCATCCAAAAAACATATCTTAAGCAAAAGAGTGCCTGGATCCCACTACTTCAACTACAAGTTCCCAAGTAGAAGTGACATGTGTGAAAAACTATCATCCCTTGGAATATTAGGATCCCATTGATCATGTTGCATCATCCCAAACATTAGTAACAAGAAAAAATCAGCATCATATGAAATGTGGGGAAAGATGAAAACATCATACCACCATATTGAAAAATCATGCTTTCCAATGCAGCCCTGAAGCTTTGAGGGCCCCTCAATCAAGATATTCAACTCTCCATGGTAGGACCCAATCAAGGAAAGAGTATGCATCACAAAATATGCCTCCCAAGAGTGAGTCTGAACCTCATCAATTATTTCCACTCCATCAAGAAGGTTCTCATATTCCGAATGCACATAAGAATAAGAA
This sequence comes from Larix kaempferi, assembly GCA_027924585.1. Lineage (NCBI taxonomy): Eukaryota > Viridiplantae > Streptophyta > Pinopsida > Pinales > Pinaceae > Larix > Larix kaempferi. The sequence continues at coordinate 9,067,161 of BSBM01000047.1, read as the reverse complement.
ATGTCATCACTGTAGCTCAAATGACAAGGGTGGAAGTCCCTTATCCAATCATGAGAAATATAGGCATCATATAAGAAAAAATGCCTCATTAGCTGCTCATAAGTAAAATATGATGAATACAATGAAAAACCATAAGTGCAAGAATACCCAATACCCTTAAGGACATACATCCCCAAGAAAGTAATCTCATGGCTCAACGTTATGCCACGGGATCCAAAAGACAAGCATGTACTATCCCAATGGCTCAACTCTCTATCAATGGTTCCACTCAAGTGGAAAGAACATGTGCTGCATACCTCCATCAAGTATGTACCCATCCCATCAGTGGATGAACAAACACTTATCAAATCAGGTCCAAGTAAGAAGCTTGTGGCTTCTCCAAGTGCATGTCTCCAATGGCTCAACAAATTCTTTTGTAAGCTTGCTTGCTTAGCTCTCTTCCACCTACCATGAGAAAAAATATTTATGCTAGGAGACCCCATGTGTGACATGTAATCTTCCACCTAATCCACATGTGGATGAATAGTATCTAATGGCAGCAATATGTACCAATGTTTATGATCAAAAAACATATCAATGTCAGAGGGATTAAAAATCTTACACATTAAAGTTTTACCTCCTAGAGTCTTCAACTTGGTGGTGCATCTATCCATAGATGGACATAACTCTCTGCTACTTAATTCCAAGGATATGAAATCAAGATCATGGTTGTTGGTAGGAATGTGAGCCTTTGCTAAACCCCGTGTATTTACTATCAGGTTATCCTAAATGATTGTGGGAGCCTTCTGCTCCTCTTGGTGCATTATCAAGAAAAATGCTTTCATCCAATTCTCATCTTCAAGTGATGTGACTGAAACAGAAGTGTGGGGTGAAAGAGAATGGATAAAATCTTTGTAATAGTGATCCACCAAGCATGTGGATCTATGTACCTTCTCATCATGGGATGATCCCTCAAATGTGAGACCATGTGTCTCCTCCAAAATTATGCATCTCCCATCATGTGGTAACTCATAATATCTGTGGAACAAGGCAAGTTCTTGGTTACCTTCTTGCTTGATTTCAGCCCTTTCAAGCACATTCAAATCAGCATGCACCTCATGTTCCACCATCACATGAGATTCCTCCATAGGAATTTGAAAATCATCAACCAAAAGGGAATGGCTGATTGGAACATAGGAGGGAATATGGAATCTTAGAAACTCTTGTTGAAGTTGCTCTACTTGCATCTGAGATTCCAAGAGAGTACTTTGAGTATTTCTCAGAGAATCTTGGGTGGATTCCAACTCATATGAGAGCTTTTCAAGCTCTTCTTCATTCTTCAATAATAAATCATGATACATTCTTGAAATATCAAACAAATAATCTTTGTCAGAAATCAATTGTGAAAATTTACCTTTGATGTTTGTGATTGACTTCTGAATCTCCTCCAAGTCTTCAATGGAGAGTGGATTTTTCAGTGATGCAGCTCTCCAACAATATTGTGACACTAAAGCATGAGTGACATGGATACTGTCAATGGCCTCCTTGATCCTCAATGTGTTCATCTTTAATGTCCCTTCAAGGAAGGATGGTTCATGACAGTGAACATCCTCTTCTTGAATTTTCCTTGGATTAACATCATGAAGCTTATGTGGTGATGGTGAAGTTACTCCTTTCTTCTCACCAATGGCTGCAAATTCATCATCTTCATTCTCAAAGGAAGGTATGTTTGCATCACCTTTATCAAAGTATGAAACTTCATGAGATAGAACATCCTCTTCTTCAAAATTCATTGGATCACCCTCATAAAATTCAAGCGGTGAAGGTGAAATTGATCCTTGGTTTGCTTCCACTATTTCAAGGACTCCATCATCATGATCAATGGTACTTTGGCTTGCAACAACATATTCAAATTTGATCTCTTTGTCACCATCATAGAGATGTGAGCACCCATTGATATCACCTTGTAGTGACTCATGCTCCTCCAATGGTTCATCTCCATGAATGCCTTCATTTTTAACACCAAAATTTTGAGCATCCATACCGAAGGACTTAACCATGCCAACCTTATCACTATAAGTGGCCACCATATTAGAATGAAACAAAGGGATACCAAAATCATAATTGTGGCAATACATTTGTATCATGTCTTTCTCTTCATGTGGTGGATCTGTGATGGCTTTCCCTTCCACCAAATCTTCTGGTTCACATCCAACTGATGTGAGGTCAACTTCTACTTCACTATGAAGCTCAAGTGGTGACTTTGAATCTAATTCCCGTTCTTCTTTTGGATCTGATCCAAAATATTTCTCACCATCATTAAGCTTACCAATCTCTTCTGAGGTGATCTTGAGATCCTTAGCATAGAATCTTGCAGTAGATTCTTCTTCCATTCTGTCAACAATCTCATGATTGGTTTTTGGGTCTTGCTTCTCCTTGGTTGTCTTAGGATGAATATTCTTGGAGACTCTTCTTGAAGAGGATCCAAAAATTCTTGTGAAGTCACATGAATCCATTAAATCTTTCATATCTTTTATCATCTCTTCCATAGAAGGTCGACCTTTGACTGTGGAACATGCAACTTTTTCCTGAATATGGCTATCAGAATAACCACAGTCTCTTCTTCCAATCATGATCTCATGGGAGATGCTTGTGGAAGGTACTTCTTGGAAATTCTCTTCCTCATACTCTATGCAATATTCTTCATACTTCTCATCATAATCATCACACTCTTCATAAAAATAATCTTCTTCTTCATGCAACTCAGACTCTAAATCTTCCATGAATGGAACTAACTCCACAACTGCAACTTGAAGACAGTGCTCAGTTACCTTTCCACTGAGACTTAATTTCCATAGGCAGAGCCAAGGAAATTGCTCTGATACCACTATAATATTCCAGCCAATATTTGGCCAAAATATTATCTCCAACTCACATTTTTAACAAGATTTTACTGGTCAATTTCTTAGGAAATTTCTCAAACTGAGCAGGATGTAAGTGACGGGGACTGAGACAATGAATGAGGATGGTAGGGATGAAATTAAGCTCTGGAATTTGTATGGATGTGTGCAGCAGCAAGGATACCACTTTTTTTACCAACTTAGGATAGTGATAAAAAACTCAAGACTCCTCCAAATTGACTGAAACCATGACTGTGGAAGCTAGAATGGCTAGATATGGGCAAGGTCAAAGGCTATGGATGGATGAAAGGTTCTGATATGGATTTATACCTCTTCACAATGTACTGAGACAATTTATGTTTCAAGAACATCCTGGCTAAACTCTACTCCAATGCTCCTAGGGTTCTCAACATATGCATACTAGTATGGGTAGGGACATTTACTGAGGATTGGAAAAGGTTGTTGTGGGGATTAGAGAGGCTAGTAATCATCCATTTACATTCATATAATCATAAAATAATATTTCAGAAAGTTATATGCAGATCTGAGAAAATATGATAATAAAACTAGTAAAATAGCAATCGAGGATAGCTCAACTAGTTTGACTTGTGGAATCCTAAACAATGCTCAAAGGTGGTAGAAATTATAAAAAAATGGTTGTATCATTATATGTGATATATTATACAACTACAGGAACTGGAATGACTTCATTTGGACCTTACTCATTGATTTATGAACCATTCATCGGAAGCTAGTCAAAATCTAGCTAAATCTAGCAGGGGTGCATAAATTGGAGAATAATTCAGAGTTTTGTAATTTGTATTGAAGTGAATGATATAAGAAAATTACATACTCTGTTATTAAATCATAAATAGGCCATGATGCCTCTCAGGAGATGATATAACAGTCTCTCCTCTTGCACATAAGAAACTAGCTATAGAATAGGAGGAGGGAGGATTCGATTTCTGAATTTAATGAAGATGGTTTTGAAATTCTATTTCGACCTGAGTATATTCAATACTCTATTATAAGATCATAAATAGGCCAAGATTCCTCTCATAAGATGAAGGAATAATCTCTCCTCTTGCACATAAGAAACTAGCTGCAGAATAGAAGAAGGAGGGAGGATTTGATATCTAACTTTGATGAAGATAGATCTGTACTTCTGATTTGACCTGTTAAGATTCAGTACCTACAAATAAACTCAGTGAAAATGGCTGGGTGCCATCATCCTCTCACAGAAATCTGGGGCACATATCCCATGCTTGACTAGGGGCACACCTCCCAAGTCTTGGATGCACAAATGCATTCACAAAATTACACACACTAGCAAAAGCTGTGAAAGGGAGTTGCTTGTATTCTTTTATAGAATTTTGGGTCACCTACTGAGAAAGTCATTTGGCTTGTTGACTTGTGATAATAGGTCACCTATGAGTGGGTAACCTTCCTTGATTGCTTGCTTGCTTGGCTTGGCTTTTCTTACTTTCCCACTTTTCTGACTTTCCTTCCTTTTCTAAACTTTCCTTCTTTCAAAACTTTCATGCTTTTCCAACTTGCCTGTTTTTTCCTGGATTTATGCTGCTTTTCCTGAAATAAGCCTCTTTTCACCATTTTAGCAACATTTTTGGGCTCTAGTGTTTACTTGACTTCTACCCCAAGTAATTCCTCCAATCTTATCCACCAATTCGAATTAGTGGGTCATGTTCTCCATTTATTCAACATAATAAATAAAAATATTAATTGCATCAATAATTAATAAATGCTCCATTAATTATTTATTCCAAGTGGGTAGAAACTATAGATAAAATTAAATGCACTCTCCTAAAAAATTAATTGCCTGGAATACAAAATTTAACCCCATGGTTATGAAACCACCTCCTCAACCCAAGGGTTAGGTTGGGTTAGGAACTTGTTCCAATTATCAATTTTGTGGGGACATGACATAAAATCCCCTCTACCCAGTTAGTAGCAATCTATGAGCGAACAGAACTGGAGGAAAAGAAGGAGAAGTTGCAGGCTGACTTGACAGATTGTAGGGACAAGCTATTGAAGCTTGAAGCGAAGGAAAAACAATGGCAGCTAGATATAACCACTGTGGAAAATATTGAGAAGAGACTACAGCAGAAAGAGCAAGAAGTAGAAAGCATGGCCACTGCATCCATAGAGGCTGGTGATTTCTCCTTGGTAGTGGCTATACCTGAAGCTAGTCTGGAAGATGGGGAAATAACAAGATTAAAAAAGCAGAATGTGAATCTGAAAACCCTGAAGGATAATGCAAAAAGAGAAAAGGAGGCTTGGGAAGCCAAGCACCAGGAGTTGCAGGGTAAATATGATGAGTTGGAAAGACAAGCTATAGGGTAGACTTCCTTGCTAGAGGCTAGGCAGGTCATCTGGGATGGCATTGTTGAAGAAGCAGGGAAATTAAGGCTCTTCCTTGATTTTGTCTTGGACAAGGAAACAGTGATAAAATTAGCCAAGAGTAGTGTGATAGCAACAAATAAGAAATTGAACAAAAAACCTATAGAGTATACTGAGAATGCCATTGTATTCCTGAACGGCTTATCTAAGGAGCAGGTCAAGACACCTGGTGTAACAGATAGGGTTTCCATCATCATTGGAGCCAAAAAAGTGATGCACAAGCACCAGCAGGTAAAGGTTATTCAAGCTAAAATAGATGTCATGGCACAACAGATAAGGTATTTCAAAGACATGTTTGACCCTTTGTTCAAGAAAGGGTTACCTCTCTTTTGGGAGGAGGATGGAACAATGCTCACAGAAGAAGAATATGAGAAGAAATTGGCAGGATGTAAAGTGCATTTCAACAATTTTGCAGGTATGGATCAGTTGCTATCAGGGAAGACAGTGGTGGAGAAAATGGCAAAGGATTTTGAGTTAAGCATGATGTTCAAGGAGGCTAGTGCACATCTATGAAGATACTCTTATAGGGACCACAATGAGATCCGAGTCTTAATGAAGGAGTTGGCCACCTCAGAGCTACCAGCTGCTGAGCTATGGAAGCTCATTGAGAAATATGGGAAGCGAAAGCTAATATTGAACCACTGAAAATTCGATGATCGTGGGATAGCAGCATGGAGGAAATATTCACTGAAGAATTTTGTTTATTTTGTTAGAGTTTGTTGTCTTTCAGTAAAAATGCTCAGTAATTTTGTAAAAGGCAATTGAGTCAGTTTTACCAGCATTGTCATTTTGTTGTAACTAATTCCTAAGGGTGGCGAACCTTTTTGAATAGGTGTCATCTACATTGTAACAACTTCCTATTGAGGCAGCTTGAGTCGGAAGGCTCTGAGGATGTATGTAAGAAATGTAATAGAAGGAGAAAGGGTTGGAAACTTTTGTTGAACTCGTGAAATCCCTGTGTTATTAAGCAATCTGAGATATATTTTAATAAAATCTGGCTAGGCCGAGCAAGGTTTTCTATCAGAGTTTCCTATGTTATTCGTCTTACAGTCTGTTTACTTCTTCTCTTATGTGAATGTTTCTCTCACTGTTTAATTCATACTATTATGCTTTTTCATGCTTGGATAAGTGTTGTATCGGGACAGAAGTCATAAATATTATGCTCTTTTGCTTCCATTTCAAGCATCCACTACCATTTTCTGCTAAAGCCAGTATAGAATTCATTATCATAAGCTCTATATTGATGGGTTGTTCATATCTTCTTCTTTAATCACCAAACAAAAACTCTTTAATCAACTATCCTGCCTTTGATTAGTTTTCTTTGCATAGCACTGTCATGTTTAATCATATCTTGCCTCCTGCCTCTGATTAGTTTGATCTACAGTTTGGATTTGTCTTTACTCATGATCTGTGTGTGTTTTATGTTTTAAGTGAATTTATTTAATTAGAACATTTATCTATTTCTGCAAATGATTAAAATAGATTAATAAATTCATGTTAATTTTTCAATTAGCATTCCAGCTATAGGGTAATCTTGCATGTGCCTAATCCTTAAAACTACTGAGTGAATTTTCATTTCCTAATTGTGTTGTGGTTAAACCCGCATTAGTAACTTCGCTATACTCAATGTGCCAAATCAAATAAAAAATAGTAACCTCCCTATACTCAGTGTGCCAAATCAAATATGCCATGTATCAAAATATGATCATTCCACGTGTCACCCTAGGATACTAGATATCAACATTTTAACAACAAAATTTATAGATGTTTTGCTTTAAAGACTTTGCTGGCAAGTGGAAATATTCTCAGAGAAAAAGCGACAGCTCTTTCTCCAAGGTGTTCTACTGTTACAATTCCATCCTAAATGAAGGGTCGGCTGACCCTTCTTATTCCAAATATTCTTTTCATAATAGTTTGACACTCCAAGAAGGGTCGGTTGATCCTTATTGTATTATCCATTATGGCTATAAATGAATTCCTGGATAAAGGTTTTGACAATTAACAACAAAAAGAAGGGGCGACCGATCCTTCTTGTCATAAAATGGAAGTCAGGACAAACCATATTTATATGATATAAATTCCAAGGTGTTCTATTTTTACAATTCCCTTGTAATTGAAGGGTCTCCCAACCCTTCTTATTCCCCATATTATTTTCATAATAGTTGGACACTACAAGAAGTGTCCGTTGACCCTTATTACAAATATTATTTTCATAATATTTTGACACTGCAAGAAGGGTTGGTCGATCCTTCTTATGTTCTCCATTATGGATATAGCTAAATTGTTGGATACAGGTTTTTATAATTAACTACAAAAAGAAGGGGCGACCGATCCTTGTTGTCGGAAAATGGAAGTCGGGAAAAACTATTTTTATATGTTAGCTTTTCACCTTAAAATTTTGAACAATTACAAATGAAAATTGAAATTTTGAACACTTTTCAAATCAGAAATTGCATTTTTTTATATTTTAAATTCACATTTGAAGGTTATATATTAGAGAAATCAATACAACAAACCTGTGCATTAATTCATACATGCAAAAGGGATCACATACTGTAGATGACAATTTGAGATACGAAATCAGGCGTTGTCAAAGAAACTTGAATAGTAAACAGGAAAAGATTCAATGAGATTACTTTACTGTATTAATGAGTTATGCAAACACAATTACAAAGCTCTAGTAAGACGGAGAATCCCCAGTCATCTCATGCTGATTCCCAATCCAAAAATTATCCACCACTTTTCAAAAGAGGCATCTATCCAATAAGAACTACAACAGGGTACAAAAATGGAGATCCACAAAAATAGGTTTTACAAAATAAAAAATAACCTAATGTCCTAGGACATCTTGCCATTTTCCCCAAATCTCTAACAACTCATCTATCATAGGATAATTTGCTGACTCAAGTCCCAATTGGGCATTGCATTCGAACGTCTCCATCTTATTCTTTGCCAGGTTATGCCATATACAGATGTAGACTTGGATCTTACGTTCCAAGGAAACCGGCTTCCTAATCAACTGCTCCACATCATCAACCTTGACTTCTTCTAGAAGTTGAATTTGCTGCTGAACTTCATCAAACTTATGCTCAACTTCCTCAATCTTCAATTTAGGTGGACAGTCATCTTCGATGAGCTCCATGGCAGGAAACTGGAGAGCCAACATAACATTATCTGCTGCATACCATCGCCTACTACAGATGGCTCGAGCTTTTTTAAGAATATCTTCAACTGATTCGTTTAATTCCAACAAAGTATTCAGCGCACCTCCGATCTTCTTAAATTGAAAACTGCTAAGCATGGGAAATCCTTCTGGAATGTCTTTGATGTACTTCTTCCATTCAACAATGTTAGTATATGCCTTGGAAGCCTCAAGCCTTTTACCTTCCTACCTTTAAAAGTCACTAAGCATCTTTCCAAAAGTGATATGAGTTTCTCTAATTTCATCCAATGTGAAAAACAACTTTTCTAGGTATTCGTGATACTCTTTATTGACTTGAGAAGCCAAGTCTTTGAATTCCTGAGATGTCATCTTAAAGAAAGTAGAAGAGGCTACACTTGCAGTTGCATCCTAATGGTGTTTTTGCAATAAAGCAATTTGCTGAACATTGGCAAAATTCTTAGCTTGTAACCTTTGAAGTTCAACCTACAAAGATTGGCTCTTGCGCTCCTCATCTCCCAACTTATCTTCCCAAATCCTTCTAAGATCATCAACATAAATTTGATGTTCCTCTTTAGCCTTTTCTAGATCTTCTTGAAGCTTCTCCACTTCTTCCCTCTTCTGATCAATTTCTCTATTGAGAACCTGTATTGAATCAAGGTTTGCTCCTGCAAATGCCCCTAGGGCTGTAGCTGTCTCGATTGCCCCTATCTGAGGGTTAATAGCTTGTTGAGCCCAAACTATCCGGTTAGAAACAGACACTTCTAATCCTTTTTTATCAATGCTTCTCTTCTTACCCCTCTTTACCACTACCTTATTATCCTTACTGTAGAAGTAATGTCCAAGAGGGACTATTTCATCATCCTCCCATTAAGTTATTACTTCAAAAGTGACTGAAATAACATTTTATGTGGAAACCAATGAGGGAGTTTGAGTGGCCATGGCATCGGGCATAGGCATGGTAACTTGAGGAACAATCATAGGGGCAGAAACAATTTGAGGAATTGATGAGAGAATAGTAGGAGAAGGGATTGAAGTGATAGCTTCAGAAAGGAGAACTTGGTCACCATTAGCAGCTGATGGTAACGAAGAAGTAGTTGTGATTGAATCTCTGTCAGTGGGTAATGATGAAGTAGATGTGGGTAATTGCAGGAGGCTAGTCGTAGACTAGGCTTCTTCAAGTATAGAGGAAGGAATGGAAAAAGAAACTGAGTTACTAGGAAAAGGGGTGGCCCTATGAGTCAAAGTGTTAAAAAAATGTGAGATAGAGAGTGGTGGGATTTCCACTACAGGAAGAATAGAAAGATCCTGGATAGGTGGTAACAAAAGTGATGGAACTGTGATGTCAGGGTTAGTAGAGGTAAGTTCCAAAATTGGTTGATCAAGATCAGAATGGTCCATTTCAATACTGTCCAACAAGTCTGTAAGTGACTGTAAGTTGTTTGTCACTTCCCTAGTGACTTCTTCCACAACTTTGTCAGTTACCTTTTCAGGTACTTCTTCAGTCACTTGAACTGTAGCCTGTGGCTCATCTTTTACATCATTGTTAGTGAGATCAACAGTAGGAACTTCAGATGTGGAAACTTGAACTTTCTGTCTCTTAGGAGGATTATCTTCAATCATTGTCAAGTCATCAACCAGCTGCGAAGCTGCAACAGTTACTTGAACACTCATAGCAACCTTGGGTGATTCAGTTGTCTTGATACCCAACTCTGAAGTCAATTTTGCCAAATGTTGTTGAATATTCTGAGATGTCTACAACAAGGATTTAACCTGCTCAGTGGTTTTAATTTGAGGAGGTTCCTCCATGGGATTTTTACCTTTGTCTCCATCTGTATATGTAAGCATTAAGGGAGCATTGGCTAGATGAATTTGCTTTTGTTCTCTGCTCCTTCTAACCTATTCAGTGATATTCAAATCCAAGGTTCTTTGCCCATAAACCTGAGATTTTATTTCTTTCTGAAATGCCATAATCTGTCGCTGTTCATCCAAGCTCTTGAATCTTGCTAACACTTCAGGGAAGGTGTTCACCCCTCGATAGATAGAGTCATTTGGCAAATCTTCATGGACATAGTCCATTTTCATGTGATATTGCTTGAAGTGTGCATCCAATAATTTCTTGGGATCATGCTTTCTTTTGGGTGCTTTTCCCAACTTCAAAGGAGCCAACTGATCACCAAGTATAGCAGCCCAAGTTGAAGTAGGAATAACTAGCGGGCCAAGAGAGAGAACTTAGGCCTTCCTCTCTTTTTAGGACCAGTAAGTTTCTTGTAGACTCCAGGAGTGGCAGTCTGATAGGAAACTTCTTGAATAACCAACCTATCAGGTACAATTCTGGGAAACAGGTGAATAGTGTCACTTCCCCAAACTCTGATATATGCAAAAGACTCATAAAAATACCAGTCCCCAATGGTGTTAATGAAGGTTCTGGCATCTGTTGAGAAGGCAGGAGCTTCCTAGTGAAATAATTTAAAATAAATGGTACCCATGAAGTGGTCACAAATTTCATAAAGCAATGGTAGATAATTGCTTTCCCATAATGCAGAATGATATATATGAATTGGTGGAGCCTCAGGGGTCCAATTCCACCCCAAGTTAGGATATTGAAATTCAGCGCAGAAGACATCAAGGATGTAGGCTGATAGATAAAAATGTGGCTTCTTTGAGGCGGGTGCCTTTTGATATTTTTGAATTTGTGTCTTAATTTTTGATGAGAGGATGGATGCCCAGGGAAAGGATTCACCTATTGTTAACACATGATGGGCTATGGGAGCCCATTCAGCCTTGAAAACTGAACAATTGGGGAGACCAAAAAGCCTGCAAAGCATGACTGCGAGTAAAGAGTAAGGTTCCTTGAACCAAATAATAGGATAGAGATCATCCACCTTAGGCACGAAACTATTAGGTTTCATCATCCAACATTTCATCATCTCATCAAAATTATTTCTGGTCTTGGAGGATTGAATAAAGTCAGAAATCAGGGTTTGTATAGCTGGCTTGAGAGTGAAAGCTATGATAAAAAACTCCGGGTGAAAGGTATTCAATTGTGAGCCTGCGCAATCATTGAATGACCGGTCTTTGGTATTGGCATTTTCAACAATCCGTTTTATAGGGTATGTATAAGGTAAGATGGAAGGGCGAGCAACAATGGCATGAATTTGGGAAGACCTAATTTTTTCATAGGCTAGCCGGTCTTGTTTGATGCCTGAAAGGTCATGGTTGTCAAAGATTGAATAAATTTTCGCCCAGTCCATTTGATAATCCTCAGTCACCCTCTCACCGGTGTCTAAGAAAATGCCGAAATTGGGATCCTTGGTCAGTGAATCCCTATATAGTGCCTTGGACCGGGTAGTTCGAGACATTCTGATGAAGGTTCTGGGAAATTCTGATAAATAAACAAACGAGAGTCAAAATCAACCCATAAACAGTAAAAGCGCGAAAAGAAGATGCAAAATTCATGACAAACCAACCTGATTTCAGCTGAAAACCGTGCATGTGACCTTGGTAAAAACTCCATAGTAAAATCCACGTAGGAGCGTAAAAACCAAAAGTAAAAATGATAGTGAAAAATAAGAAAAAAAAATCGTTTATTTAAGGTTATTTCAACCGGATGAGATTTGGACCGTAGACCTAGGAAGAAACGAATGACCGATATTACTCCTACGCGATACAGTATTCGGGGTAAAGTTTCAAAATCTTGCTTTATTCAACGTTCCCTCAATCTGCAATCCGAAAATGCAGGTTGCGGGTTCTCGAAACTTTACCAAATAAGCAATCAATAATCCACACTGTCTATAAACAGTGTTTAATTTTTGCAATCAATAATCCACACTGTTTAATTTTTGCAATCAATAATCCATACATTGATCTACAGTTTGGATTTGCCTTTACTAGTGATCTGTGTGTCTTTTATGTTTGAAGTGAATTTATTTAATTAAAACATTTATCTATTTCTGCAAATGATTAACATAAATTAATAAATTCATGCTAATTTTTCAATTAGCATTTCCAACTACAGGGTAATCTTGCATGTGCCTAATCCTTAAAACTACTATCAGTGAATTTTCATTTCCTGATTGTGTTGTGGTTAAACCAACATAAGTAACCTCGCTGTACTCAATGTTCCAAATCAAAGAAAAAATAGTAACCTCACTATACTCAATGTGCCAAATCAAATATGCCAAGTGTCTCTATAAGATCGTTCCACGTGTCACACTAGGATAGCAGATATCAACATTTTAACAACAAAATTTATACAATTTTTTCTTTAAAGAATTTGCTGGCAAGTATAAATATTCTCAGAGAAAGAGAGGCCGCTCTTTCTCCAAGGTTTTCTATGGTTACAATTCCCTCATAAATGAAGGGTCGGCCAACCCTTCTTATTTGCAATATTCGTTTCATAATAGTTCGACACTGCAATAAGGGTCGGTCGATCCTTCTTTCATTCTCCATTATGGCTATAGCTGAATTGTTGGATAAAGGTTTTCACAATTAATTACGAAAAGAAGCGGCGGAACGATCCTTCCTGTCGTAAAATGGAAGTCATGACAAACTATTTTTATATGATATAACCTCGGCCCTCCACGCATTCAAAGCAGCCCTCACCTTGGGGCAGCTCCATGTCTACTTGGGAGATGCCCCATTCTCTCTGCTCTGTTTACTAGGGAGCTGCCCCATTCTCTCTGCTCTGTCTACTGGGGAGTTGCCCCATTCTCGAGGAATAATGGGACAGCTCAACTATTATCAGTTTAAAACTGATTTGGAGTGTATCAGTTTTAAACTTCGTTAAGGAACTTCTGCTCATCAACTCAATGATAAATTCCTTACACCATCTTCATCTCCAACTACTTCTTATTTCTCCACAAACTGCAAGCTATACTTCTCATTTGGACCCTGGTCATATAACATCCTCGTTGCTGGTTCAGAAAATGCAGGAGCTTAAAACAATCCCCAAACGTTAAATGGTACCATTAATTTCCTTAATATTCGTTTAAAGAATATTTAAAATAATTTTAAAAATCAAATATGCCATGTGTGACAATATAAGCATTCCACGTGTCGCAAAATTTATAGAAGTTTTGCTTTAAAGACTTTGCTGGCAAGTAGAAATATTTTCAAAGAAAGAGCAGTCGCTCTTCCTCCAAGGTGTTTTATTGCTACAATTGCCTCCTAAATGAAGGGTCGACCGACCATTCTTATTCCTAATATTCTTTTCATAATAGTTCGACACTGCAAAAATGGTCGGTCGATCCTTCTTGTATTATCCATTATGGGTATAGTTGAATTGATGGATAAATGTTTTGACAATTAACTACGAAAAGAAGGGGTGGCCGATCCTTCTTGTCGTAAAATGGAAGTTGGGACAAGCCATTTTTATATGATATAACTTCCGAGGTGTTCTAATTTTACAATTCCCTCATAATTGAATGGTCGGTTGACCCTTCTTATTCCCCATATTATTTTCATAATAGTTTGACACTGAAATACGGGTCGGTTAACCCTTCTTATTATCAATGTTCTCTTCATAATATTTTGACATTGCAAGAAGGGTCGGTCGATTGTTCTTGTGTTCTCCATTATGGATATAGCTGAATTCTTGGATAAAGGTTTTCACAATTAACTACGAAAATAAGGGGCGACCGATCCTTCTTGTTGGAAAACGGAAGTCGGAACAAACTATTTTTATATGTTATAAATTCCAAGGTGTTATAGTTTAACAATTCCCTCGAAATTGAAGGGTCGAACGACCCTTCTTATTCCCAATATGATTTTCATAATAGCTCGACACTGCAAGAAGGGATAGTCGATCCTTCTTGTGTTCTCCATTATGGATATAGTTGACTTGCTGGATAAATGTTTTCACAACTAACTACGAAAAGAAGGGGCGGACGATCCTTCTTGTCAGAAAATAGAAGTCGGGGCAAACTATTTTTATATGTTATAACTTAGCGGATTGACTTGTTATTGTAACAATGACTGGATATTTTAAACATTGAATTTTTCACATTAAAATTTTGCACATTTACAAATGAAAATGCAATTTTCAAATAAAAAAATGGAGTTTTTTATTTGAAATTCACACTTTTCAAATCTGAAATTGCATATTTTGATTTTAAATTCACACTTTTCAAATCAAAATTGGCATTTTTTTATTTGAAATTCACACTTTTCAAATCAAAATTTGCATTTTTTATATTTTAAATTCACACTTTTCAAATCAAAATTTCCATTTTTTAATTTGAAATTCACTTATTTTGAATTGAAATTCATAGTTTCATAACAAAAAAATTGTAATTTTAAGGTTCATAAGTAGTAAAAAACACACATTTCAAATCCAATATTGCCACTTTCAAAACCCATTTTTTCACTTTAGAAAGGTTGATATTGACATTTTCAGAGTCTAAATTCACACATTCTTAGTGCAAAATTTGCCTAATTTGTCCAAATTTAATGAAATAAGCGTTAAATGTATTGATTATGAAAGAACCCGCGACACATTCATGTACACGGAAATATAAATATATGCAGATGATGTCTACTTTGAACACTTCTTTGTGACTTCCAACATATTGACAAACCTGTCAACCTTATTGGGATTCCTCCCATTGCCATGCTTGCTTATCTAATAACGCATAAATACTATTGTGGGAACATATTGTGTGAAATTCCCGTATTCCAAATACCATTATCATTGGAATTTAAGCGATTGGTTTGTACATTGAGAGTGAGTGTAGCTCCCATGAGTATCCACATGATCCATTAACTCTTTTGATTCACACAAAGTTTTTAGGAAATTTATCTAGATTAAAAAAACCTAATTGAAATGCAAATTAATGCTTTAAAATGAAAAATCATTCGATTCTAACACTGGCTTATTCCAAGCATTATGATTATTTTTTAACAAAAAATCAACGCCATCTAAGAATCATAACTGAATCATAGTTCATGGCATGCTATAATTAGCCTAATGCAAGAATTTCAGTTTTCCATGTGCAACTTGAAAAAAAACTAAAGGTTTATTAAAGGTTTAGATGTTTGTAACATACTCATAAGCAACATGGTTGTTTATAGAACATCAAATAAATGATAGGTTTATTATTATTTTGTTTCATAGTCCTTCTCGAACATGATTTTTTGTCTGAATGAAAAACTCTAAATACCTTTGTGCTCAGCTGAGGTGTAAAATGTATCTGATACTGGTTGAGAAAATTGCAATATTGCATTGTTGCTTTTGTTGTTTTTCTGTGAATGTATAGAAATCACACCAAGGGCTTATACATAGTATGCTTTCTCATATATTGTAGGCACTTGGCTTATTCTCCCCCAAAAGAACGTTTCAACTGAAAACAACCTCCTCCCAACTAAAAACCATCCAAGCACTCACAAATGGGTGGGATTCTAAAATTGTCTCACATTACTACTGATATCGCAAGCCACACTAATTGTTTGCATCAGAGTGAGAAACAACATATCATGTAGACTTGAGAATTGTATTTAGGAGAAGCAGAGAGACATGAGAGAAGAGGATTTTGCGAGATGCTTATTGATTTTGAGTGTTCAAGTTAGCTTAAGATTGGGTTTTCCCATTCTATGATGAATTTAGTGTGTATGTTATGTAACCACATATTACTTCCCAATATCTGATTACAAGATTTTTCCTGTAGGTTATGTAACCATACATTACTTCCAAAAATATGAGTACAAGATTTTGACTTCTATTGTATCTTAAATACTTCATTCACATCTAGTAGTAATGAATTTACAGTATATCCTCATTGTTATCTATTTGTTTTAGTTAACAAATAGAATATGAATAAGACTCGTAAATTTTTCTCTGTTGTCGAGGTCATTTCACCTCTTTATTTTGAATTATTCTATAACTTTTTATTTTGGGTTGTTTTCCATTGTGAAAGAGCATCTTATATTATGAAATGAGTGGATGGCATATATAAATTTCTTGAAATAACAAATAATAAACTACTTTAAAATTTTGATTTTTTTTATGTTTTAACATTGATTTCGTTGTAGACTTAGAGTATCTTATTTCATGCACATTGTAATTTTTTTAATTTTCTTTCACTCAATCTGTATTGTTCTGTAATGTTTTAATACAAGGCTTTAACATCTAATTTTCCTAAATCCCTTTGAAGCATTTTCACTGTAGCATGTTGAGAATTTTTGAATGGTATCTATTTAATAATAGTTCAATGTAGTGTCACATATTGGTTGGAAAAATCTAACTAGCATTTGACCACATTTAAAAATTTAACCATATTAAAAAATTTAACCACATTACAGTAAAAATTGAGATGTAAAGAAATTTGATGTCACTTTAGTGAGTTTTTCTTTGTTACCAACTATATGGAACCTTATCTTTCATCAATAAAGCTTGTTCTTATAGATAAATATAATTAAATTTTTTTTTTAATAAAATAAGGTAATTTAAAGATTAAAGGATTTAGATTTTTTATTATTATTTTTTTTTTTACCATTTTTCTCAAAATCTAAGACAAATGATTGGAATTTCAAATTTAAAATGATAGATAACACAATCAATATAAAAGAACAGTTTTGAAAAAGCTAAATACATTTTTACAATAAACATTAGATTCTGAATAATGATCTAATCTTTAAAAACAAACTCCAAAAAAATCAATTAAAAATCAATTTACTACATTAAAATGTGAATAATATAAAAATAAATAAAGTAAATTCGTTGTTGCTGCTATTGAAAATCTGCAGTGGAATTTTCTTGGGCTCCATATTGAAAAGCCCCTTTGTAGTTCGTCATCGTTGTTGAATCGCTCGTAATTTTCACACAAAGGAGATCGCCTTGGAGAAAATTTCCTTTGGTTTCTGGCACTGCTAGAGTTCATGAAGATCCTTTTCATTGGAAGAAGAGATGACACCATCACAATAAAACACAGATACAACTACTGGTCATATACCATTCATGGAGACATTACTCTTCAATTCAAGCATTTTTTGGCAATGATTCAAGAGACATTCTTGGATGACAAAATGAAAGGATAGTTGTTCTGCCAAAATCCCTTGGGAGTTGCCAAAGTCTGAGACTTGCACGTTTTCTCATCCCTTTGAAACTCATGGCCTTGTGACGCAAGTCGCCTTACTGGAGTAAGGTTCTTTCTTAACAATGCACACGACACATACCGCAATGCTTACACGAACAAGGTGTAAAACAGGATGCCAGAAGTGGCTTATATTACTTCTCTGAAAATGGTTACAATGCAGAATAACTGAAAGCAAATAACTAACTACAGTCGGCCTCAGCCGTTACATTCAGAAGTAACTGTGGTGTGTTCTCCCTGTGTGTCAACCTTGCCCTCTCCTGGTTCACTGTGGAACGCTGAGCTATGGCTTGATCTCAACTCCCTATTATCAGTCTGTGTGACTCTTCTATTTTCTCAGAACTCCAGACTCTACTCTCTGATGATGTTGATCAAAGATGGGAAAAAAAAGATCCCCAATCAACTGATTCCTCCCCTACGTCTTCTACCCTACAACTTATGTTCCTGAGACTACTACAATCCCCCGAGACATGCATCCTCCTGTCTGTTGATCATTCCAAATCCTGTAGACCTACAACTGTCAGCTCCCAGCCATGCTGCATAGCCTCTGTCCATGATGACACCTGTCATGTCCTTCACCTACTCGCAATAACTGTATTAACTTCCTCGGCAACCCTGAACGGCTACCAAGTACAGTTTCCTTGACTTTTCGGCTCTTCCAACCCTGCTATAGTAGGCGGTCACATCTCGACCTTCCCGTCGGCTCGATTCTTATCTCTTGTGGTTCGCCAGTCCTCCCCTTCCTTCGCGCTTGGCTCCGCCAAACCTGTCGCGTCGTAGTTCGACTACTTGTCGACTAGCCGTCGTCTGTTGACCATTACTTGTCGATTCTTGACCCATCACAACATCCGTTGCGCTGCTCCAGTCAGTCGCATATCGACTTCTTCTGCTCGACTTGTTGAATTTGACAAGTCAACCTGCTTCCTGGCCCAGTGGTCATCGACACTCCCACTGGTCAGCTCCCTGATGTCGATCAACTTCGACTGATCTACCTAGGCCCCAATGCTTTTGCATTAGACTCCCCAGGTGAAAAAGAATACGACTGATCCATCAGTCTCATTAACGGCTCTTCGGAAATACATGTCTCCTCCTGCAACTCATCATCATTCCATCGCACTAAGTATTCCTTCTTCTGCGAGCTACACATTCGCTCAACCTCGTGTTCTTCGATTACTTCTGTGATCTCTTCTCTGTGTCGATCTGGAATCTGGTTAGTCTAGTCGATGCTTATCACTTCTTCACTTCCGCTGCTTGACCCTTCTTCAAATTTGTACAGATCTGAGACATTGAACGTTGTTGAAATGTTCAAGTCATCCAAAAATTCCAACACACAAGCGTTGTCCGAAATCTTCTTCAGAATTCTGCATGGTCCAATCTTCTTCAACTTCAGCTTGGTGTATGTCCCTATCTGAAATCTCTCCTTCTGCAGATATGCATAGACTAAGACCCCTTCTCTGAACGACTGTAGCCTCTTCTTCCTATCGGCCTTCAACTTGTACATCGCATTACTCTTCTCTATGCGCTTCCACACATTTTCATGCACTTCATGCATATGCTCTACGAATGATTCCGCATCCACACTCTTCCTAGTTTCTGTTGGCAACTCGACCAAATCCACCACTCCGTGTGGGATTCTCCCCTGAACAATATGGAATGGGCTCAATCCTGTCGACCGATTCACATAATTGTTGTATGCAAATTCCACCTTTGCCAACACATTTTCCCACTACTTGGGTTTGTCGGCTGCTATACATCTCAGAAGGTTTCCCAAACTTATGTTTACCACCTCGCTCTGTTCGTCAGTCTACGAATGGTACGTTGAACTAAACTGCAACTTCGTGTCCAATTTCTTCCATAGGGTTCTCTAGAAATGCCCCATAAACTTGGTATCCCGATCTGACATGATACTCTTTGGAAACCCAAGTAATCTGACTATCTCCTTGAAGAATAGTACAACAATCCCTGTGGCGTCACTTGTCTTTTTACACGGAATGAAGTGTGCCATCTTTGAAAACCTGTGGACCACAACAAATATTGAGTCGCTTCCCTACTGATTCTTCGGCAATCCTAACACAAAATCCATGCTAAGATGCTCCTAAGGGGTATTGGGTACCGTTAATGGTGTATACAACCCCGTGTTCTGACTCCTTCCTTTTGTCAACTAGCAAACTTGACATTTTCAAACCCACTTTCCGACATTTGTCGACATCCCCAGCCAGAAATACTTCTTGTCGACTAGTGCTTTGGTCTTGTCAATGCCAAAATGTCCTGCTAACCAACCATTATGAAATTCTTGGATTAGGTTCTCTCTTACTGATCCTCTGGGAATATACAACTGACTTCCCCTGAACAGATAGCCTTATTGAATGAAATAACTCATGTATGGAGTCCTGTCGATACTCCAAGGTTCACAACAAGCCTTCCATGCTTTCACAACATCCTCACTGGTCTCATACTCCACCTTTATTGACTCTATCCCTGTTGCCTGAACTATCGTCATGTTCAGTAATGCAACTCTCTTGCTCAATGCATCGGAAACTTTATTCAACTTGCTCAATCTATGTCGCAACACGAATGTATACCTTTGAAGTAATTCCACCCATTTCATGTGTCGTTGATCTAGCTTCGACTAAGTGTTCAAATACCTCAGTGCTTGGTGACTGTGTACAACACAAATTCCTTGGGAAACAGATAATGCCTCCACTTCTTCATTTCTTGGATGATAGCATAAAATTCCTAGTCGTAGACCAAATACTTTTTCTTTTCCCCATTCATCTTTTCACTAAAGAATGCAATTGGTCGGCCCTCCTGGCTCAACACTGCTCCAATTGTCATTCCACTCGCATCACAATCGACCTGGAAAACTTTGTCAAAGTTTGAGAGCACCAATACCGGGCTCTCAGTGACCTTTTCCTTCAACTCATCGAAAGATCTCTGGGCCTCGTCCATCCACTTGAATTCACCCTTCCTCATGCATTCTGTCAATGGTGCACAAACTCAACTAAATCCCTGAAAGAACTTCCTGTAGAAACTGGAAAGTCCATGGAAACACCTTACTCCAGTCGTACTTGTCGATTCTAGCCAATCTACTATTGCCTTCCCCTTCTCTGGGTCCATCACCGACCCTTTACTCGAGATTAAAAAACCCAAGTATACCAACTCCTTCTTCATGAAGAAACACTTTTGCAGGTTCACCATCAACTTCTCCTCCTGCAGTTTCTACAATACTTGTCGAATGTGATCCAAGTGTTCTGCCTTGGTTCGACTGAAAATTAGAATGTCGTCTAAATAGTCTACGAAAAACTTTCCCAAGAATGGCTTCAACACTTCATTCATCAATCTCATGAATGTGTTGGGTGCATTAGTCAACCCAAATGGCATGACTAACCACTCGTACAACCCATCTTTTGTTTTGAATGTTGTCTTCCATTCATTTTCTTCCCTTACCCGAATTTGGTGATAACCACTCTTTAGGTCTATCTTTGTGAAGTGTGTCGCTCCACTCAGGAAATCCATCAAGTTGTCCATTCTCGGAAATGGAAACCGATATTTGATCGTGATCCTGTTGATGGCTCTGGAGTCTGTACACATTCTCCATTTACCACCCTTCTTTGATATCAATATTGCTAGTACTACACATGGGCTCAGACTCTCTTTGATTAACCCTCTGTCCAACAACTCTTGGACCTATCGGTTGAGTTCTTGTCCCTCAATCGGACTCATCCTATATGGTGCTTTATTTGGCAGACTCGACCCTGGAATCAAGTCGATTTGATGGGATATGCTCCTTGTCGGCAACAATCCCGTCGGTTTCTCAACAGCCATTATGTCACAAAATTCTTCGAGCAAATCCTCGATCTCGACCGGAATATCCTCCTCCCTATTCATTCCTTCGACATATGGTCCTTTTGGAATGATCACAAAACATCCTGACTGTCTCTCCTCTTCTGCGAGGAATGCCTTCGCGATGCTCATCAACACCCGCTTTTCCCAAAGATTTCTCTCACCGTTCTTGTTGTCAACTTGCTCCTCCAACCTTCGATTAAGAATCCTTTTCATGCCATTCTTCCACACTGTGACTGTGTTGGCTCGACCATCATAGATCATTTTCTGATCGTATTGCCATGTCCTTCTTAACAACAGATGGCATGCATCCATTGGGACTACATCGCACAGTACACTGTCTTCTAATCCTTCAACTTGAAAGTTGATCAGGCATTGTCTCGTCACCTTGACATGGTGTCCTTTCTGCAACCATGAGATCTTGTAGGGGTGTGGGTGTTCTCGACACTTCAACCCAATCTTGTCGATGACTTCTGTTGACATAAGATTCTCCGTGCTTCTGCCATCAACTATGGTTTTACAACGCCATTCGTTGATCCACACCTTTGTTCGAAAGATCGCCTTCCGTTGTGCTAGCTCTATCGGGTCGCGTTGATCTCTCTAGCTCAACGCTCTCTGAACTGTCAGATTTTGGTTCTCTGTTTTCACACCTCCACTACTGTCGAACGCTGACTCTTCCCTCTCGTCGACTTGCTCATCTTTTCGACATTTGGGTTTTGAATCCTCTATAGCATGTAGGTTCTCTGGGCATTCATATGCCTTATGTCTTGTCCCTCGACACTTGTAATAGATTATGGCTGGTCTGTTAGCTCCCTTCTTATCAGATGGACCACTTCGACTATACGCACCTTGACGACAGTTCTCATGACCATTGCATCGGTTTTCTTGCTCTTTCTCCCTTGTCAATGTCCCTTCCGCATGTTGGTTGTATTTGACACTTTCCTTCCTATACCCACTACTTTGGCCTTTGGCAGAGACAGTTTTTGCACCCCAACCAGTCATCCATCCCATGGTCGCTATGGATTTCCTTGATAGTTTCTCTTCTGCCTTCAAAGCTAACTGGTAGGCTTCGCTGACTGCTCTAAATCTTGACGTGCTTAGTTAATCCTGAATAGCATATTTTAAGCCGTTCACATACCTGGCGACAGCTTCTTCTCCTTCGTCGGTTTGTCCTGACCGAATCAACAATTGATAGAACTCCTCTGTGTACTCCTTCATGGTCATCTCTTTCTGTCGAAAGTTCTGCAACTTCCTGAACAAGGAAATCACATAATCGTTCCGCAAGAACTTTCCCTTCAGCTTGGCAACCATTATGTCCTAAGACTTGATTTTCTCCTTGCCTTTCTTAACTCTGTTAGCCTGTACAATGTCCCACCACAACGAGGCATGACCTTTCAACCTTAGACATGCAGTCTTAAATCGTTTAGGATCCTCGATCTGCTCTATGTCGAAGGATTTCTCCATTTCTCTGAACTAGTCGATCAAATATTCTGGGTCCAGGCTTCCCAAGTACGTACGCATGTCTATCTTTGCCCGACCTCTCATATCCGTCAGAAGTTTGATAAGTTTTTCTTCTGGTTCCTCTGCGGCTTCTTCATGGGCTTCCACCTCTTCGACTTCCACGTCGTTGTGGTCTAACGCCTCAGGAATACAACCACACCTCTGACTTTCCTTGATTGCTGCGACTTCATTTTTCAAAGTTTGCATCATTCTGACGCACTCGTCGAACATCTCACGATCCACCGTGATGGATGCTGCGCCACGTGCTCTTCGTCCTCGGACATTAACACCTCTGTGAGCCATTTTCAACCTCTATTGAAAATCCCATGCATCCAATTGCAACCGGACTTAAACAAGTCATGTACAACTCTACCCATCGTAGCTGGAGCTGTCCAACTCACTTGCAGGATCAATATCACAGACTTCCCTCAAACTCTAAGGATTCTTCTGCTTTGATACCAACTAACGCAATTCACCTTATTGGAATAAGGTTGTTGCTTAACAATGCACACGACACATACCAAAATGCTTACAAAAGCAAGGTGTAAAACAAGATGCCATAAGTGGCTTATATTACTTCTCAGAAAACAGTTACAATGTGGAATAATTGAAAGAAAATAACTAACTACAGTCGGCCTCAGCTGTTACATTCAAAAGTAACTGTGGTGTGTTCTCCTTGTGTGTCGACCTCACGCTCTCCTAGTTCACTGTGGAACGTTGAGCTATGGCTTGATCTCAACTCCCTGTTACTAGTCTGTGTGACTCTTCTATTTTCTCACAACTCCAGACTCTACTCTCTGATGCTGCTGATCAAAGATGGGAAAAAAAACCCCAATCAACTGATTCCTCCCCTATGTCTTCTACCCTGCGGCTACTATTCCCAACACTATTGCAATCCCTGAGACATGCATCCTCCTATCCGCCCATCATTCCAAATCCTGCAGACTTGCAACTGTCAGCTCCCAGCCATGTTGCATAGCCTCTATCCATGATGACACCTATCATGTCCTTCACCTACTCGCAATAACTATATTAACTTCCTCAGTAACCCCGAATGGATACCAAGTACAGTTTCCTTGACTTTTCGACTCTTCAGACCCTGCTACAGTAGTCAGTCACATCTTGAGATTCCCGTCAGCTCGATTCTTATCTCCTACGGTTCACCAGTCTTCCCCTTCCTGCGCGCTTGGCTCTGCCAAACCTGTCACATCGTAGTTCGACTACTTGTCAACTACTCGATGTCTTACTTCACCTGTCATTTTTTGACCATAACCTATCGATTCTTGACCCATCACAACATCCGTTGCACTACTCTAGTCGGTCGCATACCGACTGCTTCTACTCGACTTGTTGACTTCCACAAGTCAACCTTCTTCCCGGCCCAGTGGTGATCGACACTCCCGCTGGTCGGCTCCCTGATGTCGATCAACTTTGCATGATCTTCCTCAGCCCTGATGCTCTTGCATCACCTTGTGGGTGGGGTTGTGGGCTCATCCCTTAGATACTCATTCCAGAAACCACACAAGTGGGAACACCATAGTGAGAGTGACACAATTCCCTATTGGCCTTCAATCAAAGCTTTGCATTTTAACTCTCTAAACTTTCAAATATTTAGGGAAAATGAGACGAACCTATAGAAGAACTTGTGGTTATCCGAAGTTGTATTTATATCCCAGTGATCTAGTCATTCTCCGTATCTGAGTAAGAATATCCGACCCCTGCTAGTGATTCTAGATAGAGAATGCTTGAAATCTACCTGAACAGAGTTTCAAGTTAATCAATTTTGCATATTCCTTTCAAAAATTCAAAATACAGGAAATTAACCAGCTCAAATGTAGGTACAGGAAAAGACTTTGATTTAATTCAAGAAAAAATGAAAGGCAATTATTCAGGAACAACACTGACATGATAACCTTGTAGTTTTATTTTTCTTGAGATTCAAGTAAAGGAAAACTTTGTAGCACGTTCATCACCTTTGTACGTTCATCACCTTTGTCTAGGTAAATGGATTCAATTCAACAACTGGTTTGCTCTCAGGTTGATCCCCTCTTCTGAAGTTGAATGGCCCTCTGAATGAAGCTTTGCATGAGCCTCAGCATTACCATGAATTATGAATTTATAAGGTTATTTTAGAAATGTTCTAATGTAAATTACCACGCTCATAGATGAAACCATCCAAGCTTGAGCAGCCAGGGCCACCGTTCAACCATACGAAAATTTTATGGTGGGCTAAACTCTATATGATTTGCAGCATCTATCTGACAAAATTTCCAATCAAAATCTGGCAAAAATTCTTGAAATTGCAGTTTCCAGTTGTTGGAATTGCATAACTGGGATACCCCAAAGGTAATCGAGGATGTTGAATCCATTTCTGCAATCAAAATTGCAATTTCAGCCACAAACACTTCCTATTAATGAGACAACTCCCTATATTAATTGAACCAAGCAAAATTGATAAAAAAAGAATCATGGGACAATAATACCGCAAGACTTGTAAAAAAGAACTCTTGGACAATAATACCGGAGACACAGATTCCCTGCTTTCGCGTCTCGCGAGTACATAAATGGTGCAAGATAGAGACTTAGATGGGTGTGTCTATTAATTTTTTTTTAATATTGTGATCTTAAAAACTTGAAACTGAGACTTAATTCAAGAGAAGACTTGAGAAAATTAACCCTAGGGAGACCCTGCCTTGGCTCAGGGGTGTGTGAGAGAACGAAAAAACTAGGTGTGCGAGAGAACGAAAAAACTAAAGGTGTTCTCATCGGTCTAATTTTGGGCAATTCGATGTTCATTCACTCCATCAGTTTCTACAGAAAAGATAAGTATTTAAATATCAGATATTTAATGGGAATAATAATAGCTCAAAATATTGAAGTTTAGAAATTATTTCGTTGAGATATTAGTGTTTTTTTAAAACAAGAGTGATTTTATTTAATCTTATTCTATTGAATCTTGAGAATAGTCTTCTTTATGCTGTTGTTAGTATATTGTTAGCATGATAGTATGTAATGAACTACTCTTGTATAGTAATTAGAATTGCAAAGAGTATTTTTTAAGTAAATTTACAATATGTATTTGGGAACACTAATTGTACACAACTATAGCTTCCTATGACCCTTTTATAAGAAATACATTAAGGCTTACTCACTACTACAAATTAAATTAAATTTGGTAATAGAATATAAAAGAAGGAACTAGTAAAGGTTTGTAAAGGCCAAATGTATAAATATGTTATATAGATTTTACAATAGAATACATATAAATAAGGTTAACCTTCTAAATTCATTTATACGAAATCACACATTCCACGAAAGGACTCTTAACCAAACCAAATAATTAGGATGACAAGCTTTGTAACTAATATTCATATAAAAGGAAGTGAGAAAGTTACAATATCTTTCTGGTTAAATATGTTTTCAATTGATGGAAATAAGATTATTGTTTAATTAATTATTAATTTTATAAAATAAAAATAATAATATTTTTTTAATAAACATGTTTAAATTAAGATTAATTAAATATAAATAATAAATGAATATATTGTTAAATATGTTTTTAATTGATGGAAATAAGATTATTGTTTAATTAATTATTAATTTTATAAAATAAAAATAATAATTTTTTTTAATAAATATGTTTAAATTAAGATTGATTAAATATAAATAATAAATGAATATATTGTTAAAGTACTCTTTAAATAAAGATATAAACCTTAAATAAATAAATAAACATATTGAAATTAAATACGAAACCAAAGTAAATATGTTCGACCAAGAAAAAAAATTGTATAAGATAACTACGATCTTATAGATGAATTTAAGTTTTCAGAGCTATATTCAAGCTAGGCCCAAGACCCTACCCTAGATCATAATTGAAAAAACGGATAAATAACCATAATCTTAATACAAGAATTTATTATGCCAAGTTTGACAAGGCTAATGACGAGGTCTTTTTCTAATTCGCAACCAAATATAGGATTATTTTCCATCCTATATAAATTCTCAATTTCAGACATAATCAAGTGTCAAGTGAAGGCCCAAAGCCTAAAGTAAACCATTTTGCCCAACATTTAAAATAAAATAGAGTTAAAATTTGTTTAGTACAAAATTGGATGCCTTTTTCTCGCCAAGAGTGAATACACCTTGTCTAGATGAGTTGTAACTTGTGGATACACTAATAAACACTTCGATGCTGAAATAGTGAATTTATTCATGTTTCATTTCAGTTTTGATGATTTTATTTTTTATAAGTACATTCATTTCTGCAATCAAAATTGCAATTTCAGCAACAAAAATTGCAATTTCAGTAACGAATCGTGTTGCCGAATTCTAACCAAACTCGCTGGAAAAGGTGCAAATTGTCTAGTCTTTAGCCCACTCCTTTAGAGTGGGATAAAGTCTAGGCGATTTGCACCATCTATCCGGCAAAATTTTTGGTCAAAATCCGGCAAGAATTGTTGAATATGCAGCTTCCAGTTGTTGGAATCGCATAAATGGGGTGCCCCAGGGGTAGTCGAGGTTGTTGAATCCATTTTTGCAATCAAATTACAATTTCAACAACAAAAATTGCAATTTGAGCAACTAATCATGTTTTTTGGATTCCGACCAAACTCGTCGGAAAAGGTGCAAATTGTCTAGACTTTAGCCCAGTCCATTCCTTTAGATTGGTCTAAAGTCTAAAAGATTTGCACCATCTATTCGACGAAATTTCCAGTCAAAATTAGGCAAGAATTGTTGAAATTGCAATTTCTAGTTGTTGGAATTGCATAATTAGGGTGCCCCAGGGGTAATCGAGGGCGCTGAATCCATTTCTGCAATCAAAATTGCAATTTCAACAACGAAAATTGCAATTTCAACAACGAAAATTGCAATTTCAACAACAAATGGCGTTGTCGGATTCCGTCCAAACTCGATGGAAAAGGTGCAAATCATTTAGACTTTAGCCCACTCCATTCCTTCGGAGTGGGATAAAGTATAGAATATTTGCACCATCCATCTGACAAAATTTTTGTTCAAAATCCAACAAGAATTGATGAAATTACAGTTTCCAGTTGTTGGAATTTCATAATTGGGGTACCCCAGAGGTAGTCGATGGCGTTGAATCCATTTTTGCAATCAAAATTGCATTTTCAGCAACAAATCGTGTTGCCGGATTCTGGCCAAACTCCCCGGAAAAGGTGCAAATCGTTTAGACTTTATCCCACTCCATTCCTTCGGAGTGGGATAAAGTCTATACAATTTGCACAATCTATCCAACAAAATTTCCAGTCAAAATCCAGCAAGAACTGTTGAAATTGCAGTTTCCAATTGTTGGAATTGCATAATTAGGGTGCCCCAATGGGTAATCAAGGGTACTGAATCCATTTCTACAATCAAAATTGCAATTTCAGCAACGAAAAATGAAATTTCAGTAACAAATAGTGTTGCTGGATTCTGATCAAACTCGCTAAAAAAGATGCAAATCATCTAGACTTTAGCCCATTCCATTCGGATGCACCTCCTACTTGGCAATCAAAATGTTCTGTATATTTTTAACAAGAAATGTAATTAATTTAAATTATTATGTTTTGCATATTTTTCACAAGATATGCCATCAATAAAAATTTCAGCTTTGTTGGTTTTTATTTTCTCCATGTACATTGTCCATATAAGAAAGAAATCATTTCTTGATATGAGGAGGAGATTATTATTCGGAAGCACCCCCGACAAACCCAGAAGAAAAATGAGTTGTGGTTAGATGATTCAAAATAAAAATATATATATAACTTAGCAAACATAAAATTAAGAAACAAAGGGAAAGCCACCTATGAAACTTTAACTAACATTATAGGTGTTATAATTTCATTTACACTAAAAAGAATGTATTAAATCTATACTACTATGTTAAATCTATGTTAAAGAAAATATAGGTATTTTAAATTGTATTTAAATATCAGCTATTTAATGGGAGTCAAAATATTAAAGTTTAGAAATTTATTTCGTTGAGATATAAACCAAGAATGACTTTATTTAATCTTATTCTACTGAATCTTGAGAATAGTCTTCTTTATGTTATTGTTAGTATATTGTTTGCATGATAGTATGTAATGAACTACTCTTCTATAGTAATTAGAATTGCAAAGAGTATTTTTTTATCATGAGAGTAAATTTACAATATGTATTTGGGAACGCTAATGGTACACAACTATAGCTTCCTATGACCCTTTGATAAGAAATACATTAAGGCTTACCCACCAATACAAATTAAATTTTGTAATAGAATATAAAAGAATAAATTTTGTAATCAAATATAAAAGAAGGAAGTGGTAAGGGTTTGGAAAGGCCAAATGTATAAATATATTATATAAATTTTACAATGGAATACATACAAATAGGGTTAACCTTCTAAACTTATTTATACGAAATCACACATTCCAGGAAAGGACTCTTAACCAAATAATTAGGACTGAAAGCTTTGTAACTAATATTCATATAAAATGAAGTGGGAAACTTACAATATCTTTATTGTTAAATATGTTTTAAGATTATTTTTTAATTAATTATTAATTTCATATAATCAAAAGAGATAATATATTTTTAATGAACATGTTTAATTAGGATCTATTAGAGATGGAATAGATAATAAATGAATATATTGTTAAAATGCTTCTTGAATAAAGATATAAATCTTAAATAAATAAATAAACATATTTAAATTAAATACAAAACCAAAGTAAATATATTGGACTAAAGACAAAATTGTATAAGATAACTATTCAAGCTAGGCCCGAGACACTACCGTGGATCATTATTGAAAATATTTTATATATATACGTTTTGAATTAATTTTTGAGATTTCATTAAAATTGTAGATATAATTTGTTTGAAATGTAAACATACATTATTAAAATGACATAATCCATATATTCGTATTAATTTAAATGTTTTTAATTTTTTTTAAATAAAATATACAATTTAAATTTTTAACAATGAAAAATAACAATTTCATAATTTTTTTTATCTCCCAACAAAAATTCAAAACTTGTAACATTTAACAAACTTGTATCAAATCTTGTAAGTTATAAATTTTATAATTATTTAATATTTATGTTAATTTTATTAAAAGTAAATATATGAAAAAATATATTTATAATTATTATTAAAATTATATTTTAATAATAAACCTTTTAAGTTTGAGTAGTGGAAAACATTATTATATTTTTAACAATTTAAATATAGTTAAAAATTGTTTATTACAAAATTGGATGCATTTTCTGAACTGAGGACTGAATACACCTTGTCTAGATGAGTTGTGGATACACTAATAAACACTTTGATGCTGAAATGGTGAAGTTTATTCACGTTCCATTTCAGCTTTGTTTGTTTTATTTTTTATAAGTACATGACTATAAATAGAATAAGCTAAATGTTTTATGTGTATGTTTTGGATTAATTTTTTAAGGTTTTGTTGAAATTGTAAATATAGATTATTAGAATTGTAAAATATATTTATTGAAATTGTAAATATAAATTGTTAGAAATGTAAATATACATTATTAAAATGACATAATATCTACATTAATTTAAATATTTTTAATATTTTTTAAAATAAAAAATACAATTTAAATTTTTAACAATGAAAAAACAATTTCATAAATTTCTTTTATCTCCAAACAAAAATCCAAAACTTATAACATTTAACGAACTTCTAAATTAAGTATAAATTTAGTAAATTATAAATTTTATGATTATTTAATATTTATTTTGATTTTATTAAAAGTAAATATATGAAAAAATATTTTTAATTATTAATAAAATTATATTTTATAATAAACCTTTCATTTATAACATTTAACAAACTTCTAAATTAAGTATAAGTCTAATAAATCTAGTAAATTATAAATTTTATGATTATTTAATATTTATTTTAATTTTATTAAAAGTAAATATGTGAAAAAAAATATTTTTAATTATTATTAAAATTATATTTTAATAATAAACCTTAAGTTTGAGTAGTGGAAAACATTATTTTAATAATTCTTAGTAAAAGTTTCAATGGTCAAAAACTTTATGAGCCATTTGTAAATAAAAGCAATACGATCTTTAGATGAAACTTGTTGAAGGAAAAAGTTATGTTTTCGTGGCTTTAGTATTATCTTATTAAATTTACAATTGGTCAAGGAACAAACAATAGGGTATATATATATATATATATATATATATATATATATATAAAAGTCAAGGATAAAACTATATATATGACTTAATAGTATTTGAATCACATTTTTGTTTTTTACATTTTTTTTTAATTATTTACATAATTTAAAAAGTTAAAATATTTTTTGAAAAGGAAAGATTAATGAAGATTCTACATACTTTTTAGAATTTTAGAATTATATATATTTTTATGTTATTATTTTTTCTCTAAGAACTTTTAAAATTGTGGAATTTGTTTTTTGGTATAAACTTTACAAGAAACTAAATAAAAAATATAATATGAAATGAAAGTGTTAAAAATATATGTTATTCGATAGAGGATTTATTGCAGAATCATTGGGCTTAACTCTTCCACTTAAGATGAAAAATATGAAGGGGTTTCCCCCTTTGGAAGTTGCAACTACTAAAAATACTACAGTGAGAGGGATGAAGTTTTAAAAATTAAATGCAGATTAGGTTTCCTTTTCCAAGTAATTTCAGTAGAGTCATAGTCGAGCGTGGTGTGTTGTTTTAATTTTGATGAATTCCTAGCTAAAGCGATTCATGGCTAGTTGGTGAATTTCAACCAGTTGAAGCATTTCAGATATCAGTCATATCTCCTAAAGCTGTTTGTGTGTTCAAACATTTCGGAATCCAAGTTTCTTGGTACCATCTTTTCTCATGACCTTCCTAAACAGGTCAATATGTTTGAGTTCACCCATAAAATCATGGCAGAAGTTTACAGAATTATTTGTAATGCTGAAATGCCTTGAGTGTTAGAAGAAATGAAAGAAACTTTGCAACCTACACCAGAAGGCCAAATAGGTGATTAGTTCTTCTATAGAAAACATACTATAATTAGGGTGTTTGGTTTTATTGGAGCACCATATCCGTTGCCAGCCTTTTTAATAGTGAGGGTTTTTGCCTTAGATTTTATTAGACAAAGGTTGCATTCAGAAGAAGAACATTTCTGTGCTTTCAAAAAAGCACAGATTAAGTAAATATATAAAAAAAATATTTTTAAAGTTACATTCAGAAGAAGAACATTTATTTTAATTTTATTGAAAGTAAATATATGAAAAAAATATTTTAATTATTAATTAAATTATATTTTATAATAAACCTTTCATTTATAACATTTAACAAACTTCTAAATTAAGTATAAATCTAATAAATCTATTAAATTATAAATTTTATGATTATTTAATATTTATTTTAATTTTATTAAAAGTGAATATGTGAAAAAAAATATTTTTAATTATTATTAAAATTATATTTTAATAATAAACCTTTCAAGTTTGAGTAGTGGAAAACCTTATTTTAATATTTCTTAGTAAAAGTTTCAATGGTCAAAAAGTTTATGAGTCATTTGTAAATAAAAGCAATATGTTCTTTAGATGAAACTTTTTTTTACAGAAAAATATAACTTACTATTAATATGCGAAATAGTAAAATATGTCCAGCTGTCAGTCCATAACAAAGTCATAATAGAGCTATCAGAAGTAGCCCCCGGAACATTCCGGTTACATCACCACAATGTATCAAAATATCAAACAGAAAATGTCTACAAAGGTGCCACAACACCCAAATATCTCCCATAAGACAAATCTCAATGCGATCAACATCATAACAGAAAACATCATCAAAACTACATGAGAGTCATATAGAGTCCAAAATATAAATAACACACATATGCCAAACATCCAAGGCATCCCAAGCAGATAAATAGACACCAAAATCGGAGTGTAATACAGAGATTACAACCGATCAGTCCAAAACAGAGCAGCACCTGCATGTGGATGATATAAAGGCCACAAAAATATGATAGTATATAGCAATGTCCAACAAGTAATTGGACGCAACAATTTTAAGAATCTGCACAAGGAACTGAAAGTCATATAAGTAATACATGCCACATATACTAGAATGAAAAATAGGTAAGATCAAACAAAAAAGACAACAATCTCATGTATAATGTAACAGCTGAGAACCATGTGAAAAAAGTAGATCATCACGCCATTCCTGCCACATGATGACTGCAATCTGAGAGGTAAGAGCCTTCTTAGAGAGCATATCCGCCTCCAGATTCACCTCTCTATAGATATGTTTGAAGTGAATGTGTTCGAATTCAAGAATGAGCTTACGAGCAGCCTCCAGCTAATGATTGAGCAGAAGTACATTCAGGGGTGAAATGCCCTGAGCCCAAGAGATAATAGCCTGCGAATCACCATAAATAACAAGAGAAGAAATCTTGTTATTTATCAAGGAAAAAGTTATGTTTTCGTGGCTTTAGTATTATCTTATTAAATTTACAATTGGTCAAGGAACAAACAATAGGGTATATATATATATATATATATATATATAAGTCAAGGATAAAACTATATATATATGACTTAATAGTATTTGAATCACATTTTTGTTTTAATTATTTACATAATTTAAAAAGTTAAAAATATTTTTTGAAAAGGAAAGATTAATGAAGATTCTACATATTTTTTAGAATTTTAGAATTATATATATTTTTATGTTATTATTTTTTCTCTAAGAACTTTTAAAATTGTGGAATTTGTTTTTTGGTATAAATTTTACAAGAAACTAAATAAAAAATACAATATGAAATGAAAGTGTTAAAAATATATGTTATTTGATAGAGGATTCATTGCAGAATCATTGGGCTTAACTCTTCCACTTAAGATGAAAATTATGAAGGGGTTTCCCCCTTTGGAAGTTGCAACTACTGAAAATACTACAATGAGAGGGATGAAGTTTTAAAAATTAAATGCACATTAGGTTTCCTTCTCCAAGTAATTTCAGTAGAGTCATAGTCAAGCGTGGTGTCTTGTTTTAATTTTGATGAATTCCTAGCTAAAGCGATTCATGGCCAGTTGGTGAATTTCAACCAGTTGAAGCATTTCAGATATCAGTCATATCTCCTGAAGCTGTTCGTGTGTTCAAACATTTCAGAATCCAAGTTTCTTGGTACCATCTTTTCTCATGACCTTCCTAAACAGGTCAATATGTTTGAGTTCACCCATAAAATCATGGCAGAAGTTTACAGAATTATTTTTAATGTTGAAATGCCCTGAGTGTTAGAAGAAATGAAAGAAACTTTGCAACCTACACTAGAAGGCCAAATAGGTGATTAGTTCTTCTATAGAAAACATACTATAATTAGGGTGTTTGGTTTTACTGGAGCACCATATCCGTTGCCATCCTTTTTAATAGCGAGGGTTTTTGCCTTGGAATTTATTAGACAAAGGTTGCATTCAAAAGAAGAACATTTATGTGCTTTCAAAAAAGCATCAGATGTTAAATTCCCTCTTAAACTTGGTCCATTCATCATTAAGAATAAGGAAACCCTCTTTGTAGTAGAAAAATTACTGAATATTATGGATTTCCAAGAGGCTGAAAGGATTAATTATGATCCTCATCAAATTATATCGCAAAGGAGACATCAAAATGGAAACAAGTCTTTTGATCATCAAACAGTAGAAGGATTGAAATAAATGGCAAATTTATTCAAATTTGAACAAGATAATAAAGAGGCAAATATGGAACAAACAAGCAATTTGGAAATGTTGGTTCAGACTCCAACTAAATCTGATATCACTAGTAACAGAAGTATTCCAAAGGTTGATAGTATGGAAGTTGATCAAGAAGTTTCAAGGCAGAAATCAAAAGTGGAACGACAGAAGGAAATTATTAGTATGGAGGAATGAGATTCAATTGTTCCAGAAAAAATGAGTTTGATTTCGCCACCACTTGCAAAAATAAAGGAATATCATTTTTCATAAATAAAGGAATCTAGAAGTAACTCTCAGTATAAGTCCAGATCTGATGTCCTTTCACAATATACATCAAAGAGGAAGCAGTCTTCCGAAGAAACTCAAAAATTGTACCCTCAAGTAAGAATGTTGGCAGAACAAAAACTTTCCTTTCTTACAGCTACGGATCCAGGAAGAAACTCTATAAAGTTTGTAGTGGTGAACGATGAGAAAGTTTCTGAAATGGAAGTTAAGCTTGATGCGATTAATATACCAGATAAGATTCAATTGCATAAACAAATAGGAGATGTCCTGTACTCTGATTTATTGCAATTCACTTTTAAAATTTCTAAATTGTAGTCGGTGATAGCAAAGCTAGAGAGTCAACTGAGGCAAGACAAGGCAGAAAACAAAGCAAATTTGATCTAGATCAAAAGACTACAAGTGGACCTTGTGACCGTGGGAGCCGAGCCAAGGAACAACTAGTGTACCAAAAGGCTCATTGATGAAAAAGAAAATACCATTCAAATTCCCAAGAAAAAATTGAAGGTGCCAAATAATCAACATGTGCAATCTCTAGAGTTGACAGCATTACAACAAGAAAAGGAATCCATATATCAAGAAATGATGGATCACAAAGGTAAAATGTTAAAGTTACAAGATGAAAAGCATGCTCGAGAAAAACAAAGGATTGAATTGTTGTCACAAATTTCATTGTTGAATACCAATCATATTGAAACTGTGCAAGTGCTAGAGAAGCGAGGGGATCAATATCTATGTACGGATAAAGGACAAATGGAAAAGTCCTTCAGTGAGTAACTGACCAGTACTATGTCACAAATTAGTCTAAAAGATGTAGA
This sequence comes from Larix kaempferi, assembly GCA_027924585.1. Lineage (NCBI taxonomy): Eukaryota > Viridiplantae > Streptophyta > Pinopsida > Pinales > Pinaceae > Larix > Larix kaempferi. Next base: position 9,031,467 of record BSBM01000047.1, on the reverse strand, counting down.
GATAGAAGAGTTGAAAGCAGAAAACCAGAAGTTGAAAGAGGAAGTAATTCGGAATTATGGAGCAAAGATAAAGGCTTTGAGTGATAGAAATCAACTGCAAAAGAAAGTTGATGAATTAAAAGATAAATTGACAAGTCAGCTTCAATTACACAGAGCTAAAAACCTTATATGGGATGCGATATCAGTGCAAGTCACCAAATTCTAGTCTTATTTGAATTTTATAGCAGATAAAGATGCTATAGCAAACATAGCTCTACAGAGGTGTAAAGTGGCAAATGAGACATTACATAAAAGGCCTTCAGAAACAACTCAAAATATAGTCAGTTTGTTAAAAACTCTAACTCAATTAGATATGCAGAGTTTTGGAATCAAAGACAGACCATCAATCATCATTTCGGCAAGAAGAGTTATTAGCAAGCATGATTGTGTTAAAGAAGTAAAAGACATGGCGCAACAGATGGTCCTTGAAGTTCAAAATTTTAAGGAATTATTTCTGGGGCCTTTTGAATGTGGTCTACCTTCTTTTTAGAGTGTCGATGGAAAATTAATGAATCAAAACAATTATAACAATTTGATAGTACAGGCTTTTATGGATCACTCGAAATTTGAAAGTTTGGTCAAACGATTAACTGGAAAGCCAATAATTGATAAATTGACCAATGATTTTGAAATAATTGAACAATTTGTAATGATTAAGAAGGGTCTGCCAGATGTATGTTATACAAAATGCATAGAATTAGAGGTGATGGTGAAAGAAATGATGGATTATGAAATCCCAACTCAAGATCAATGGAAAATTGTTGAAATATTTGGGAAACCAAAACACAGGTTATGTCAGGAATAAATATTCAGGTGTCTTAATTTTAAATGACATTGCAGTTCCTCTGTTAACTGCCTGAGTGTTACATCAAACAAATTTCTTTGAAATTTCTTTTTTTTAGGGAAGAATTCAAAGATCCTTTTGTATAAATTTTGATTTTACAAAGTAATAGGGGTTGCATCCGAAACAGAGATTCATATGTTGTTACTTTCTTCAGTATTTTAATTTCTCTTTTGTGAATGTATTTCATGTTACACCATCTTATCGCTTTGCCTCATAGTTGACTATAATATCTTATTTAGAATTCATTTTATATGCTCTTATTCACACATTTAAATATTGTCAATGTTCTTTCTTCCAAATTAATGGAGAATTCATCCTAGAATGGAGATTGGCTAAGTTATAACATATAAACAGTATTTATCCCGACTTCTGACCTCTGATAAGAAGGATCGACCGCCCCTTCGTTTATTATAAAATTGTGAACAACTATATCCAACCATTCACCTATATCCAGAATGGTGAACACAAGAAGGATCGACCGACCCTTCTTGCAGTCTAGAACTATTTTGAACTGAATACTGGGAAGAAGAAAGGTCATCCAACCCTTCATTTATGAGTGAATTGTAAAAATATTCAACCCACCTAGGTTGGGACAACAATTCCAGACTTTCGACTTCCGCAATGAATAGTTGGGATCGGTATATCGGCTAAGTTATAACATATCAACAATATTTATCCCGACTTGCAACAACAAGAATCGATCACCCCTTTGTTTAGTAGACAACTGTAGAGACCTATATGTTACAATTGACCTGTATCCAGAGTGGTGAACACAAGAAGGATCGACCGACCTTTCTTGCAGCCTAGAACTATTTTGAACAGAATACTCGGCACAAGAAAGGTTGGCCAACCCTTCTTGCACCCCCCATGAGGATTTCATCACCTTTTCCGAAGACACATATATATTGCAGATTGTAGATACCTAGATTTCTTAAAATGTTCCATCAATTCCGCTATCCCGCAACCCGCAATGCAAATTGCAGGATGGGTCAACAATTCCCGAGTCCCGACTTCCATGGTAAATAGTGGGGAACGAAGATTGGCTAAGTTATAACATATAAACAATATTTATCCCGACTTCCGATCTCCAAAAAGAAGGATTGGCCGCCCCTTGGTTTAGTATAAAATTGTGAACACCTATATCCAAGAGTTCACCTGTATCTAGAATGTTGAACACAAGAAATATTGGATGACCCTTCTTGTAGTCTAGAACTATTATGAAAAGAATGCTTGGTAGAAGAAGGGTCGTCCACCCCTTCATTGCATGGTAATTTTTAACAAAGGCAAGGTAGCCATTTAGTTACAGTCAAAATGCTTTGGTCTGGTGGAAAAGAAGAGATAAGAAACAATCGAATCAATACTCTTTAATTAAGTTTTATTTGTTATCTCTGTATGATTTGAAGAGCTTGTTGTCCATATACTTTTGTCCAAATATTCAACCTCCGAAGGAGAGGGTGTCAATTCATGTATATGAAGAATGGTGAATACTGAAAGAAGACTGAGCACAATAAGGGTTGACCGACCCTTCATTCATGAGATAAATGTATACACAACAAAACCCCTTTCACTGGCCCCTTCAGCATCACCTTGTAAACAAGTTGAAGTCTAACCCGAAGCAAATATGGGGGTTGCATAATTAAGATTCTCTTAACCATGGCGATGCATATATGTCATTACGATCTTCTCATAACGTTCTATTTAACATCAACTAACTAATGGGATACAACACCAAATGACTTCGCACTTGGAAGCTATCACAGTATACAGAACAACCTTGAATCTCTAATGTATTCACCAGTTATCTACGAATTCGTCAAACTATGTGTTTCTTCTTCACAATCACACACTTGTATTCCGATTAATCAATGTGCAATTACCATTCACATACATATAAATTAAGTACAAAATCTCACATAAACTCAAATACAAAACATGTGATAAACTCATACACATAAACAAGAAGGATCGATCGCCCCTTCTATGATGATCGCTCATTCTATGATCAATCCTTATCTCAAACGAATCTATAAAATATGCATTCGATCTCTCATGGATAATGCTAGCAGATTTGTTCTTAATCAATCAATTGATTTTGAAAATGAGGGGTCGTTCCTTAACCATCGATCATTAGCATGAACATTTGCAAGTATACATCTAATATTAAAACATTAATTTATAATTATAGACATTGTATGCATTATTATATTGACTACTTAATATTGACTGTTTTGTAGATAAAGCATGGTTGCATTGTTGAGCTTCAGTAACTACTAGGAAATCCCTTTCTTTGAATTGACAAAAGATTATGACCTTCACCTATTCACAAATGGATGGTATGTTGAGATGGAAGAACTCGATAATTTGTACCCGGATTTATATCTATTCTACTTGGATTATGAGAGAGCTCGGACTAGAGCTGGAATATTAACATATGCAGATCTCGATGAATTTGATGAAAAATTGCGAGTTCAAGTTGAAGCGATCGATGGTGAAAAGTGTTTCCTTCTACAACTTGATCTTATGGTTTGTAATTATCGACCAGATCTAATGAAAAGTGGTCCCGATCCAGATCCGATTTCCTGTGCGAAGCAAGGGTGGGTTTTTCCCTCGAATGATGTTTCTAATCATTCCGGAATTGATACCGTGTCATCCTTGAAGAAAGGAATTTTGTTATTATGGAGTAAAATAATGTTGCCTGGGAAAACTTCCTCTGTATTGCATTACATGAATATTAATAGGAAGTCGATAAAGGTATGCCATGAAAAGATTCTTACGTAAAACCGAAGAGTATTTCTCCAATATATTGTAAAAGATGTGGACAAATATTTTTTCAAACAACTCAAAGCAAGTCCTTCTAAAGTGATGCCATGGAAAGCGACCAAGAGCTTCGAAAGTTCAAAAGAAGTTCAACAACAACAGATCAAATACTTTTTGATCAATGAGCAATTTTTTTCCATTGACGTAATAAGATGTGTTGTTGCGCCTCTGCACTTACAATATTGAAAGGTTGATGAGGAGGTCGTGCAAAAGATGGTTGTATCTCTTCTCCATACATTTACAACAACATTGAGAGATGCTATTCTATTGCCTTTCGATAAGGAGACGACATTGGCCTTTCTTCCTGGAAATGAAGAAGAAATTAATTTGCCATCAGTAAATTTTTTTATATTGGATGGGAAGCATACTATTTCTGCACAGAAAATAATCATTGCAGATGACCAATATAAACAGCTCCATTCAGGGTATCGGCAACGAACAGCTCATCTTCTACATAGAGACGTTCCTCAGCACACCATCAACAAATTATGCGAACAACAAAAATTTTCAAACAAGGAATTTGCAAACACTTCATTCATTTCTCAAGTTAAAAAAGCAAGGGAGAAATGGATATCCTGCGGTACTCCATCCTGCCCAAGAAAGGGAAACATTTCCAGTGATGCTTGGCAGGTATAGAAATTTTTCTTCTTATAAATCAAAGTCTTTAGATTGCTTCCTGTGTTATGAAATTAGAAAATTAATTGGAATATTCAATTTTATATGTTTGCAGTATTTCCAAGATGAATGTATGGATATCTTTCTTGTTCAAAATAAGGAGAGCCTTAAAGACAAGATAACTCTTCTTTTGACATCGGATTGACTGTGGAGAAAATGGCAGTCTGTATTCGAGCTTTAAAAAAGTGGCTCCTTGCTATGCTCACCCAAGAGTATCACTGAGGATGATTTTGTTCAAAATAAAATAAAGAGTTATGGATCTAATTTTTTTAGACCATTGCATGATCTTGATGAAGATGAATTGACCACTGTAGTAGACAATATAATAAACAGATCTGTTTGGATGAGCACATCAGTTGATAAAAACGTTTACGCACAAAATTTAAATCAATATTGCAAATGAATCAAGGACGAGAGGTCAAATAGACATTCGACCGTTGAATATTTCAAAGTTAATGATGTTCAAATTGATCGATCACAGACTGTCACTGACGATAATGTCATTGAATAATCTAAGATTGCACCAAACCATCTCCAACAACTGTGCAGTATTTTATGCTCCGAAAAGAAATCAAAATCTCCGAGTAAAAAGAGAAAGAACCAATCTAAAGTGGATAATGGTACCAAAATACCAATTGATGCTCAAAAAATATTGAATCTATATATCAGTAAAGAGAGGATGGGTATGTCCATTGACAATGTCGAAAATAGTTCACAGTTTGCTTGTCAATGTTGTTATCCCGAATCTTTGGTCAACACACTCAGATTAAATCCATTCTTTGGTGCGGCAGTTAGCTGTGAATTTGTTGCTATGGATATGTGTAATTGTGATAGTCCATGGACAAAACAAGACATGGTTGCATTTTTGTACTACTTAGAAACAAATGAAGAGGCATGTACTTGTATTTTTTTAGCTGATATGGAAAAATCTTGTATGATTTCTAAAGCTTTCACAATTTTCAGCAAAAAATAAAAAAAACATATTACACTGAATCCTACAAATGGAGTTTATAGAGAATTCTCTAGGGACTTGTTTGTAGGATTCTCTATTATACAGTGTTGGAGCATTGGAAGGGATAAGGATATTTTATCTACTTTTGAAATCGATATGGATTGGAAGGATGAGGGCCTACCGATGATTGATTTACCTTGCCTCAAAGTTGACAATAATAGTGCGAGAAGCCTTGTGTTTGCAAAAGAAACGACACAGGAATTCTGGGATCACATAGTTTCCAGAAAGGTCACTTCTCAAGGCACATTTCTTTCGTTGTATGCAAGAGGTAGGCTTCTTCATTCGTTGATGAGGGCTTCAGAAAGAATAGTTATTTCTATTGTGGAGACAGTAGAACAAGAGTTGTTTATGAACAGTTTCTATAATGAATTGGGTTTAACACAAGGTATTTCTATTAACTTTTTAAGATGTCTTTGATTTTATTTTACTTTTCTAAAACAAGGTATTTCTATTAACATTTTCAGATGTCTTTGATTTTATTTTACTTTTCTCGGTCGGTTATCTTCAATAACTTCTTCAAATTCCTATTCTACTATAGCTTCAAATAAAGAGCACACCCAGGTATCGTCCAATCAAATTGTACTATCCGATGAAGAAAGTGAATGTGATAGAGAATCCACTAAGAACTACCAAACAGGAGCACAAACAAGACAAGAAGGTAAAAAATTATTTTTCAAAGATCGTGGTTAAATTAACTAAATTATGAAAGGGGATAATGACCTTGAATACTTGCAAAAAATTATATAAAATGTATACCTGTAAATTTCCAGGTAAACATGTGGATCATCCACAACTACAGCCAGCATCGACATTGCCCCTGGATATTGGCCAACAAATCATATTGGAGAATAATGGACTAGGCGATCAAATGCCATTGTATTTTTTGGATTTACTTCTTTCCAAATTCAATGTTGGGATTTGGTCATCTAAATGTAGTGTCAATGAGGGGAAGCAAAGCTTGCAAAATTTTTGATGGCATGCGGTAAAGATAAATCATATGAGCAGAAAAACTTATTTATTTGGTTTCGAGAGAGATGTACCTATGATCAAGAAGGAAATACACAAAAAAATGGAGAGTGTGTGGACAGAGTTCCCAATGAAAACTTCAGAAATTAATACATCAATGATTGTTTTGGAGGGTGATGGTGAGAAAGAACTTCCATTTCAAAACTGTATTTTGAGTAAGCCCTTTATTGAATCGTCCCTTAGGACAGATACTGAATTGGTACATGGACTTTGGCAGCATTTTAGTAAAATGCATGAATCAACTGATATCAGAACCTTTAATGTCTTGTCCCAGTTGAATCCTGGTTGAGTGATAGCCATCAAATGTAACCTATCATTGCCTATTTCTAGATGTAATCTATCATTGCCTATTTTAAATCATTCAATGTGTTTTCTGTGTTTTCCTGAGATGTTGCTCTTTTCGTCTGAATGTAACATATTATTAGTTCAGTGTCATGTTTTTATTAAATCAATTCAATCTGTGAAATTTTGGGTGATTTTTGTATTGATCTTTGGAAATCAACATCTTCATATACAATTTCATGGTTGTGATCATTAACTTCATGAACAAAGTGTTGTTGTTGTTGTTATATATATAGTTACTATTCTTGTATGCAGTCAGGATATCACCACAAAAGAAACTATTGGTCTTTGGAGTAGAGGGATTGTTCTTTGGAGTTCGGATGTCATCCAACATTGGAGATTCTTCCAAACGACCTCATTTTGTCTGTAATTGTTATTGTTATTATACATGCATGTTCAGCCCTGAAATTATCAGTGTTGCCAGAGAACATTTTGACATTGCTCTGTGGTTTTCCTCGCTCGTCAACATGGAAATTAAAAATTTCCTTGGTATATTTGAATGGTTGAAAAATGAAGAATTTGTATTTATTTGGGTTCGAGAGCAATGTAAACTTAGTAATATTTATAATCACTCAATGCCTGCACACTATAATGTTGGTGAAGTACATAACATATACAAAAAGTCATTCAAGGATGTACTTATCCAATATGGAGATATATATAAACAAACATACATGTTCTTTATAGATCAAGGGCAATATCAATCAACAAACAATTGCAAGGAAAACTACTTGAAAATGCCAACTAGTTGGAAATTTGACGGTTCACAAGAGAGAGATATAACTATAAAAACAATGTTGTGTTGTCTGTTGAATTATCTTGGGCCTCGTTAAAAAATGGGGCGTTGGTTAAACACATTGAAATTGAAATGACTGTCATATTATACAAAAAAATTCATTTAGTGATTTGTATATTTTTTACAACTCCTGCATTTAATTGATGTAAGTTTTATTGCACAGTTCTCATATTATTTATGGACATCGTACCATGTATCTAGTAATGTGTTTCAAAAATTGTTGAACATGAAAGCAATATACTTAGAAACATTGAACCATAATATTTTATTGAATGGGTTGTGTGTGTGTGTGTGTGTTTTGTTTGCAGATACTACTAAAAGATTTGTTTCTAGTAAACCATTGATAATTTCTTATTTCAATGGCGTTTTGTTACACACATTACATAGAAAACATAAACCCGGATTGCGACGACCACTGGACATCGAAACATCAACAAAGTATTATTTTATATGGCCGGGATTAAGGGAATTTTTTGAAAAATGCTTTACTATTTTTGAGGTTGGCGTATGGACATCTGCTCAACGAAAAAACGCTGATGAGTTTTTGCCTAGATTATTAGAAAGAACAGGATTGAAAAGGGAACTATTTAGATTAATTTTAACACACGAAGATTGTTCTTCCGTAGCCAGAGAGGGTTTTCAAGGTGATGAAAATCCTTATGTATTTTGCAAGCCTTTGAGTATAGTTTGGGACACTTTGATCCATGGTTGGGATCAGACAAATATTGTGATTGTCTATGACTCCGAAGAAAAACATGTTTCTAACGAGGAAGGAAACTATATTATAACAAAAACTTATTCTTGCGACGATGTCAATGACACATTTTTGATAGACCGATTATGGCCTTGCTTACTGCAGCTAAATGGCTTGAGTGATGTGAAGCCAATTGTGAATAAAATGAAAATGAAAGTATTTTGTTAAATAATACACTTGAATGTTTGTTTGTACTAATATGTTCAATTTCCATGTGATTATAATTATTGTAAAGTATCGAGTTTGGTTTCGGAAAATGCAAAATCGGAGTTTGAAATTGCTAAAATCTGTTTTAAAATTTCAAGATTTAGTATTGGATTTGTAAAAAGTATCCTTCGAAAAGGGAAAGTGGCAATTTTCTCTTGGCAAATCAAATGAATGGGGGAACCATCGAAGGAGAGAACTGGAGAAACTCTGTACTTGGAGAGTTGTAATGTTTTACAATCTTAAAATAATTTCAGTTAGTTTCCCTTTTCCTTTCTTTTGTTGTTTATAAAGTTTCCTTGATTCACTTTGGTTTTTCATACATACATCTAGTACCTCTGTTTAAATTGTATTGTTAAATCATAAAACACATAAATCTGTGTGCTCTATTTATCATTCATATGATTTATATGCAAGTTATGCCTCAGTAAATTTCTTTACTTGATTCATATTGATTCACATTCTGCAATTACATAATAGTCACTATCATCATATTAAGTTAATGAGCTATTAATTAGATGATAATAACTTAACTTAGAAAATTAAATTTGCTAAGTTGAGTTATTAAGCATATAATTAACAGCTCCTTAACTAGGCTTATGCCTATCATTCTAGGAACATACATAAGGCATCCATCCATCAATGAGGTTGTGACATGGTGTTCTTGGTTATTAGTCTGTGAAATGGTGTTCTTTTGAATTGTTGCTAGTCCTCTACTTTGTAGGTTAATAATTCTTTGTTGTACTCTAGCAACACTATCATTAGAACTTTTTAGTATTTGTTCAAGTGAAAGGGGTCCTCTAGTAGGTGACATGATAAGGATATCCATTCTATTTTCGTGCTGAGGTGTAGGTGTACCAGGAATTACAGTCGGTTGTGGGACTATTTTATGTTCAAAGGTAGATGCCTATGACTAGCTACGAGTGACAACCGATGATGTTCTTGCTGGAGGAGGTTTATGAGTATTCTGTTTAGGCATATTTTACTTCAAGCCCTCCTTCTAGTGCCATTTCTTGAGGCCTCGAGTGTGTATGTGCTGGAATGGGTTCCAAAGATCTCAACTGAAGGAGAAAACCCAGCCAGAGGCTTCAGATAATCCTACGCAAGTATTACCCTATCCTCCAGTTGTTTGGGCTTGTGATCTCCCATGGATACAAAGGCCTCCGCTGGCACTTGTGGTTTTGATCCTAAAAGGATTTGTCTTCGAATGAAGGAAAACAAAGTGTGTTCAGTTTGAAACAAATCTACCTAGGAAGGAAAATTTAAGCTAAGTTAGACCTACTCTAAAGGTGTCTTGTTTAATTGCATATTAACATGATGTGAAAATAAATAAGTACATTCATCCACTTAACAGAAATGTGAAGAAGATCAATTCCTTATTTGCTTAAGTTACAATCAATCAATTAAAATTAACTGAATGCAATATTAAGTGTTTAAGCTCATTCAAGATTAACCTGCAACCAATATGTCAATTGAAAAATTAACATAGATTGTAATTTAATGTAAATCATTTGCTTGATAAATATTTTAGTTGAAGAAATTCATTTAAAACATAATGCATACACAGATCTAACATAAGGAAAAATCCAGATTAACAATCTCTGCATGAAATAATATTTGCAAAGGATTAAACAATATACATAATAACCTGAAGTAGAAATCAATATTTACCGAAGAAATTTGATCAATGAACAAAAGATGATGCAAGAGAATAACTTTACCGTATTAATGAAAGTCTGTAATAAATTACAAGCTCATCATAAAATAGAGCATCTCCAGTCTTTTTTTGCGATTTCTACCCCAAAAATGATCATCCCTTGCCTAAAAGAGATCTACCCCTTAAATAATAAATTACAAAGATAACACAAAGGATAAATTCCCCTTAAACATGGATTACAAAATTAGAATATTCTATTTAGTGAGGAAATCATCCCACTTGTCCCAAACTTGTATCAATTCATCTATATCTGGATAATGAGGAGATTCCATCCCTAATAGGGCATCACACATGAATCCTTCAATCTCATTTTTGGCTATTTTATGCCACATGCGGATAAACATATAGATCTTGGCCTCCAAGGAAATAGGTTGCTTAATCAACCAATCCATGTCTTCAATTTGGATATGCTCAATCTGGAGGATTTTTTCCTTGACTTGATCACAAAGGGATTCGACTTGTTCTATCATCAATTTTGGCAGATCTGCCCCCTCGATGAGCCCCATTGTAGGGAATGCCAGTATCTCCATGAGATTGTCTGAGGCATACCATCTTCTTCTGCAAAGGGCTTGAGCCAGGTTGATAGTATCTTGTACCATGTCAATAACATTCTCCCAAGCTCGCACAACAGTTTATATTCTTCTGAATTTGAGGATGTCGAACTCAGGGATATCAACTGGCTTATCTTCAATATACTTATGCCAATCCATGATGTCTTCTATAGCTTTAGAAGCCTGTTTTGTTTCCTCTACTTGTTGGCCCAAGGTGCCAGCCATTTTTTCAAAGACAATGTAAGTCTCATGGATTTCACCCAAGGTAGCAAATATCTTATCTAGAAGCCGATGATGTTCCAGGTTGACTTGATTGGCTAGGTTCTTGAACTCTTGCTGTGAAAACCTAGAAAACACAGACGAGGCTGCACTTGTAGTTGCATCCTTTAGCTGTTGTTCAATCACAACTATCGTTTGAGAATTGGTAGTGTCCAAAGCTTCAACATCTTGCAATTGGACTTGAAGAGAAGCATTTTGTTCTTGAAGGTGTAAAATTAGTCACAGCAGATCTAATGAACAAGTAAATCAATCACAACAGATGAACATAGAAAAAATGGTGCAAAACTGTGCAAAACATGCAGCAGTGCTCTCTATCCCAGAAAGGGTGAATGAATTACAATAGAATACAATATCTGTCAATGAGCAATTCGAATTGACTAAGTAGGCCATTCGAATCACTAAATGGAGTAGCTTGACTCTATCTAGGAGTCCTCATCAATCATCGGTGGTGCTCATCAATCACAACAACCAGTCATCCAGGTGTCAAACTGAGTCTAACTGAGTGTAATAAATGTAACTGAAGTGTGTAGCACTGATATAGGATCTGGAGGCTCAGTGGGGGCGCATGGGAGGCTAACTGAAGTCAGAACAAGTCACCTAATCAAACTGGAGGTCAAACGGAAGTGATACAGTCAGTCGGGAGTGAAACTAGCCTCAAATCAGGGAGAATCGGAGCTAACTGAATGTAACTGGAGTGAATCTGCAGTGGTAGGTGAGCAAGTGCGCCCTTCTCTGGCAGTAGGTGAGAAGAGGGTGCCTTTCAGCTTGGGAGGGCTAAAACTCTGTGGTAAGTGGCTCCCGGGTGCTAGAAGAAGGTGGATAAGGTGCTGGAGGCATCAAACTGGTGATTGGGATGCATGCCTGTGCATGCAAGATCCTGAAATAGATGATCCTGAAATAGATCATATCCTGAAATAGATCATGCAAGATCCTGAAATAGATGATGTATCCCGAAATAGATGATGGATATCCGAACACCCCCCCTCAAGCTAGACTATGATGTGCCAACTAAAATAATGTGGGGCCCTGGTAACTAAGACCAAAGGTAACCCCAATACAATAATCCAAAAAATGCTGAAAATAAACTAAGTGAGGAAAGAGGGAAAACCCAGTGGGAAGAAAGCCCCCCCGCAAGCTAAAGCATAATAATGAATCAATCTGTCTCCACCATGATGGAACTCACCCCCAACAGTGAACGGAGGTAAGAGAACTTCTTCTCAGTGAAGCTCTTGGTGAAGATGTCTGCAATTTGCTCATCAGTAGGGCAATATTGCAGAATGATGGTGCGGTCATGCACCAACTGTCGAATGTAATGCATATGAATCTCAATGTGTTTGGTCCTCTGCCGCTGAACTGGATCTGTGGAGATCTTGATAGCACTTTGATTGTCACAAAATAGGACAGTCGAAGTAGTGCCACCAAAACCAAACTCGGAAAGAATACCCTACAACCAAACTGCCTGAATGCAAGCATTGACTGCCCCTCGATACTCTGCCTCTGCTGAAGAAAGTGCAATGGCTGCTTGCTTTTTGCTGGACCAGCAAATAGCACCATGACCAATCATGAAAACATAACCGGAAGTGGACTTCCGATCAATGCTATCACCTGCCCAATCTGAATCAGTAAAACCAATGAAATCTAGCTCAGAATCTGCAGCATAATGTATGCCAAACTGTCTCGTACCTTGCACATACTGCAAGATCCGCTTGGCTGCTCGCCAATGAAGCTCATGTGGCTGCTGCATATATCTTGACACTGCACTCACGGCATATGAGATATCAGGCCGTGAATGTGTCAAATAAAGTAGTGAACCAATCAACTGTCGATACATACTGCAATCTGCAAGCGGTGTGGAATCTCCCTCCTCAAGACTGATTCCTGAGAGGAATGGGAATGGGGCTGCCTTACATTCAGCCATATTAAACTTCAATAACAGGTCGGAAGCATATTTTTGCTGAGATATAGTGATCCCATCGAAATTTTGAGCTATCTCCAAGCCCAAAAAATGACTCAGCAAGCCCAAATCGCTCATGTCAAAAGCTAGATTTAAGGCAGATTTTAGCTTGTTTATTGAAGTAAGTGTGCTACCAGTAATAAGCAGATCATCAACATAAAGTACAATAACCAACAAATTACCTTTAACTCGCTGAAGATAGACGTTCGGATCAGATTTGCATCTTTGGAAATTCTGAGAAAGAAGGAAGGAGTCCATCTTTGCGTACCAAGCTCTTGGGGCCTGTTTTAACCCGTACAAAGACTTCTTCAATCTACAAACCAATGATGGATCTGATGTATAACCCTCTGGCTGCTGCATATAGACCTCTTCAGCAAGGTCTCCATGTAAAAATGCACTCTTCACATCCATGTGATGCACCTCCCAGTGCTTGGATGCGGCAATAGCTAAAACAAGGCGGATGGAATCCATCTTTGCAACCGGTGCAAAGGTCTCTGTGTAGTCCACTCCTTGGACTTGGGAAAAACCTTTTGCCACCAACCTTGCTTTATATTTGCTGATAGTGCCATCAGCAGAAACTTTAGTACGGTAGACCCATTTACACTTCACTAATTTTCTTCCAGGTGGAAGAGAAACTAGCTCCCATGTATTGTTCTTTTGAAGAGAACTGTACTCTTCATCCATGGCATCTTTCCATCTCGGATCTCGATGGGCTGAATAGTATGATTGGGGATCTGAACCAGCCATCAAATAACAAATCTCAGGAAGAAATGGATCAGCAATAGAAAGAGCCATACCTTCCCTTTGAAAGTCTCCTCTTGTTCGTCTCGGATCAGCAGGATTTCCAAGACTAGAACCAGCAGATTGTAGAGTGTTTTGGGCCCACTTTGGTAACTGAGGGGGATCTGAATGATCGGATTCCGAACCTGATATGTCATGATCATCATATGCTGCTACAATATCAGAAATATCAGAACTCATACCTTCATTATCGCTGCTCGAATCTTCTTCTGGTGAAGGCGGTGAATCGGCAGTTTTCTCCTCAACTAGTTGCAATTCTTGAAGCGGTTCTTCAAACTGCACACTGCGCTCTATGAATATCTTTTTATATCTGATATCCATGAGTTTATATGCTTTTGATTCTTCCCCATATCCTATCAATATGCACTCGATACTTTGTGGATCCAAAGCTCGTCTCTTCTCAGAAGGAATTCTAGCCCATGCAGTAGAGCCAAAAACTCTCAAATTTGACACATCCGGTTTGTGACCAAAGAATGCTTCGAAAGGAGTCATACCTTTCACGGATGAATGTGGAACTCGGTTCTGTATATATGCAGCAACATTTATTGCTTCAGCCCAAATATTTGCAGCCAAACCTTTTGATTCAATCATGCATGTAGCCATCTCTTTCAGTGACCGGTTTTTCCTTTCCGCTACACCGTTCTGCTGGGGTGTGTAGGGAACTGTATGTTGGATCTTGATTCCGCTTTGGGCACAAAGTTGCAGCAACTCGGACTTGATATATTCCCCGCCATTATCAGATCTAAGAGCTTTGATCTTTCTCTCAGTGGTGGTCTCTATAGAAGCCTTAAAATCCTTGAATTTTCCAAGCACTTCTGACTTGTTTTTGAGAAAGAATACCCATGTAAAGCGGGAAAAATCGTCAATAAATGTCAAAAAATACCTTGAACCATTTAATGACATATGGGGAAGCGGACCACTGATATCAGAATGGATCAATCCCAAAATAGTAGAGGCTCTGCTAGCCTTGCCGCGGTCGAATCTGTGCTCGGGGTGCTTCCCAATAATGCAACCGGTGCATATTCCCTTCGAGGAACGGAGTTGTGGAAGCCCATCTACCATGGATTTATTTGATAGCAGCAGCAAATACTTATAATTTAGATGTCCAAATCTTTCATGCCAAAGCCTACTAACCTCATTACCATGTGTGCGAAGAGCAGTGGGCTTTGCAAGCGGAATAAAGTGCGAAAACTCATAACATTTTGCAGTGTGGTTTTCCTTTCCAACCGCAACTAGTCTTCCACTTTTGATATCAGAAATTTCAACTGTATTAGGGCTGAATGTGACTTTATTTGGATCACTAGTATGTGTCATTTGATACACAAAAAGGAGATTCGAAGCTAAGGAAGTCACATAGAGAACATTCTGAAAGCATCCATGTTCTACATGAATCGTACCTTTGCCCTTTGAAGAAATTTTTGAGTCATCTCCCAAATGGATGGGGATGGAGCTGTTTGGATCGAATGAGGAGAAAGAATCAATGTTTGCAGCCATATGATTTGATGCACCCGAATCTATCAAGAGAGTTGAGGGCTTCGAAACCGTTGCCATGAGTGCTTGTCCTCTTTCATGATCATCATTCCGATCTTTCTTCCTTGCACCGTTAGGAAGGGTTATGTTGTTCTTTTCCAAAAGTAGGGCCATTTGATCTATAGTCTTCTTCATACATGAACTTTCGGGATGAAATCCACGGTTACAATAAGTACATTTAGATTTTTGGTTACCTTCTTTTCCCTTTTGCTTGGATTTCGAACTGGATGGTGCATCCGTTTGCTTGCCTTTGTCTTTTTGCTTGTGAGGCTCGAATTTGGGCTTCTCCTTCTTTAGCTTTCCTTTACCATTCGAGATCTTGGGTCCTTGAACAAATAGGGCTGAATATTTGGAGCTTATGGACCCCATTTGAATCAACTTGTCATGCTCTTTCGTAACGGACTCAATGAAGGCATTCAAGGTAGGCATCTTCCAATTCGGGGTAGTTAGCCGACCGGAATTGAAAGTAGAGACAAATACCGAATAATCTTTCCCAAGCTTGCTTAGAATGGAGAGGATCAACTGTTTATCCTCTTTGATAACACCACTGTTCTTCAATTGCAAGTTCAAGTTCTTGAATTTTGTGAAGAATTCATTGATGGTCTCGAAATTCTCAGGATTAAGGCCAATCAATTCATTCTCTAATTGAAAAGCCCTAAGCTCATCCTGCTTGCCGAATAGTGTCTCAAGTTTCTCCCATATGGCTTTTGGAGTCTTCAATCCGCTGAGATGGAAGTGAAGATCCTTGGAGATGGAGAGACAAAGAAGACCATAAGCTTCATCAAGCTTGTTGTAGTGTTTAGTTCTTTCTGCTACATTGTTTGGCTCCAATTCAAGACCAAGAGTGACTCGGTAGTAACCTTTTGAACGTAATATGATCTCCATATCATCTTTCCAATCAAAATAAATGAATGGGGTGAGGATAGGCTTTGAAGAAGAGTATTCCATTGCAAGGATTGAGTCAACTGATGAAGAGGAAGCTTGCATGCAGACTATAGCGAATGCAATTGTTGTAGAAAGGCTTGCATGCAGAAGGTAGCGAATGCAATTGGAGGAGACAATAAACCTGCAAATCACATCAAAACAACCACAATAAGGTCGAACAATCCACCCTTTGAGAGTTGCATCACACCTGGGATTGGATTTCAAGCAATGTTGAATGGGTCCAATGTATCAAATCCAGGAATTATGTGGTAACTCAAGCTTCTGGAGTGGTATTGGAATAATTTTCAAGCTTTGCATGCACAGGAGCGAATGCCCTTGAGATATCTCATGCCAAACTTATTGCAATTTTTAGCAATTCAGTCAAATCTTCTTGTATAAACAACTGTAGAAAAGAGATCTTGTCCCTACAATGGCTCTGATACCATGTAAAATTAGTCACAGCAGATCTAATGAACAAGTAAATCAATCACAACAGATGAACATAGAAAAAATGGTGCAAAACTGTGCAAAACATGCAGCAGTGCTCTCTATCCCAGAAAGGGTGAATGAATTACAATAGAATACAATATCTGTCAATGAGCAATTCGAATTGACTAAGTAGGCCATTCGAATCACTAAATGGAGTAGCTTGACTCTATCTAGGAGTCCTCATCAATCATCGGTGGTGCTCATCAATCACAACAACCAGTCATCCAGGTGTCAAACTGAGTCTAACTGAGTGTAATAAATGTAACTGAAGTGTGTAGCACTGATATAGGATCTGGAGGCTCAGTGGGGGCGCATGGGAGGCTAACTGAAGTCAGAACAAGTCACCTAATCAAACTGGAGGTCAAACGGAAGTGATACAGTCAGTCGGGAGTGAAACTAGCCTCAAATCAGGGAGAATCGGAGCTAACTGAATGTAACTGGAGTGAATCTGCAGTGGTAGGTGAGCAAGTGCGCCCTTCTCTGGCAGTAGGTGAGAAGAGGGTGCCTTTCAGCTTGGGAGGGCTAAAACTCTGTGGTAAGTGGCTCCCGGGTGCTAGAAGAAGGTGGATAAGGTGCTGGAGGCATCAAACTGGTGACTGGGATGCATGCCTGTGCATGCAAGATCCTGAAATAGATCATATCCTGAAATAGATGATCCTGAAATAGATCATATCCTGAAATAGATCATGCAAGATCCTGAAATAGATGATGTATCCCGAAATAGATGATGGATATCCGAACAGAAGGTCTTCAATCTTATTTTCAAATGCTTTTCTAAGTTCACGAATGTCAGCTTCATGTTCTTCATTGGCCTTAACCAGTTGCTCTTGAATTTTCTTGAGCTCCTCCTTCTTGACATCAATTTCTTTATTCAGTGTGATTACTGAATCAAAATTGGTACCTGCAAAAGCACCCATGCCAGTAATAGTATCTAGTGCTTCTTGTTGTATGTCATCTGATTGGTTGGCCCAAATGATTTGATTAGGAAAGGTGCCCTGCAACACATCCTGATCTCAAACTCCTTTGTTACCCTTCTTCACCACTTCATTAGCCTTTTTTCTATAGAAATAATCTCCAAGGGAGGTTACAATATCTTCCTCATAAGTAGATACCCATTCAGTGGAAGATGTAGCCACATCTCTTGTTGCAATTATTAGGGTTGTCTGAGTAACAATGGTATTAGGGATTGTCATAGTAATCTGAGAGGTGGTTAGTGGAGAAGGGATAACTTTAGGGACTGAGGGTAAAGATGTTGGAGTAGGGATTGAAGTAAAAAATTCAGGAAGTGAAAAAGATGCACCAAAAACTAATGGTGAAGACGAAACAACCGGGATTTGGACATCATTGGTTGGTGGTAATGAAATAGATGATGGTGCTTGCACAAAGACAGTTAAAGACTAGGTATCTGTAACAATTGATCATGGAATGGAAAGTGGAACTGACAGGGTTGGAGATGGAACAGTAATGGAAGTTATTACATGAAATAGCTG
This sequence comes from Larix kaempferi, assembly GCA_027924585.1. Lineage (NCBI taxonomy): Eukaryota > Viridiplantae > Streptophyta > Pinopsida > Pinales > Pinaceae > Larix > Larix kaempferi. The sequence continues at coordinate 9,013,223 of BSBM01000047.1, read as the reverse complement.
GGATATGGTGGATGGTGGTGTTACCCTAGAAGATAAAGTGGAAAGAGATTGAATGGATAAAAGTAAGAGCATTGAAGTTGTGGTATCAACAAAATTAGTGGTTTCAAGAGACTGTTGATCTGGGACAAGATCATCCATGACTATGGCATCCAACAAATCTGTGATTTCCTGAGAAATTTCAGTTTCTTCCTGCACCATAGTCACAGAAGGAAGTGTTTCATCTTCCACATCACTGTCTTCAATAGGAAGAGTAGGAATCTCAGAGGCATAAGTTTGAATTTTCTGTCTTTTAGCTAGTTTACTCACAGCAATCACTTGAACATCACTAATCAGGTTGGCTGTAGCAGACACTTGAATATCAGTAGTGGGTTTGGGTACTGCAACCACTTTGGTCTTGAGCACAGAACTCATATGTGCTAATTTCTGCTTCAATTTCTGAGATGTATGCATCCACATCTTTAATTCTGAAGCAATTTTCAACTTCAAAATATCCTCCATAAGGCCTTTGCCTTTGTCTCCATCTGGGCATGTTAGCATCAATAGAGTACTGGCTTTGTGAGCTTCCTTTTCTTCCCTATCTTTTCTTTTTTTCTCATCAAGCTTGAGTTCCATGCTTCTATGGCTCAAAACCTTGGTTTTAAGCTCCCGCTGATACTGAAAGATATGGCTATGTTCTTCTTTGCTCTTTTCGCTCACCAGGACTTCAAAGAAATATTAATTCCCTGATACATAGAGTCATCAGGGATGTGTTGATGTGTATAACAAATATTCATATGCGCCTGTTTGAAATGAGCCTCCAGAAATCCTTTGGGGTCATGAGTTCTTTTGGGAGCAAATCCCAATTTCAAATAAATAATCCTGTCTCCTAGTGTTGCATCCCCAGTGGAATTTGGGATAACAAAAGGCCCGAGGTTTAAAGGGAACTTAGGCCCTCCCTTCCTTTTGGGACCAATGAGCTTACGGTAGACACCATGTGTAATAGTATGATAAGATATCTCCTCGAGTAACAGTTTGTCAGGGACAACTCTTGGTAGCAAATGTACAGTACTGCTTCCCCAAACTCTAATGTAAGCAAAGTATTCTCCCAGATACCAGTCACCCAATGTAGGGATGAGAGTTCTGGAATTAGGAGAAAAGGAAGGGGCATATTCCCTGAAAATCTGTTGGTAATTTGCACCAAAGAAATGGTCGCAGATGTCATAGAGAAAGGGAACAAAATTGCTTTCCCGTAAGGCAGAACAATAAATATGAACAGGGGGTGAGGACTTAGTCCAACTCCACCCCATGGTGGGATACTGAAACTCTGTACAGAAAACATCAATTACAAATGTAGAGAAAAATAAGTATGGCTTCCTTGTAGCTGTTATTTTCTAATATTTCTCAATGGATGTCTTTAACTCTATTGATAAAATTGAAGCCCAAGGGAATGAATGCCCCATTGTTAAGACATGATGGGCGATAGTATCCCATTCAGCTTTGAATACTGAACAATTAGGGAGACCATAGAGTCTGTAGAGCATGGCTGCTAAAAGAGAATAAGGCTCTTTGAACCAGGAAATTGGGTATAAATTATCATCCCTAGGCATGAAATTTGTCGGTCTGTGCATCCAAGACTTCAGCATTTCATTGAAATTGTACCTAGTCTTTGACGACTCAAGGAATGCAACATTGAAGGGTTGAACAACTGGTTTTAGGGAATAAGCTCTGGTAAAAACCTCAGGGCAAAAAGTAGCCAATTGAGACCCTGCTCTATCATTGAAAGAGTGGCCTTTAGGGTTAGCATGGTTTATAATCCACTTAACTGCATCAGTGTAGGGAAGGATAGCAGGTCTGATAGCTATAGTATGGATTTGTGAATCCCTAATATTTTCATAGGTGGGGCAGTCACTTTGAATATTAGTTAGGTCGTCATTGTCAAAGATGGAGTAAATTTTAGGCGAATCCATTTGGTATGTCTCAGAAACCTTATCGTTGGTGTCGGCAAGGATGCCAAAGTTTGGGTCTTTGTTCAAAAGATCTTTATAAGGAGTTTTGCAGTGAGTGTTGCGAGACATGTTTGAAAAATTAAAGAAATATGATGAATAAATAAACACCAATAAGAAAAAAAATCTCAAAATAGCAAAAAACCTTGAACAATTGAATAAGGAAGTGTCACAAAGCCAACTTGTGCAAGCTGGAAAAAATGGCGAAAACAACCCCTGGTTAAAAGTCGCAAAAATGACCCCCGGTAAAAAGTCGTGAAAACGACCCCTAGTAAAAACTCACGAAAACTACCCTTGGTAAAAACTCACAGTAAAATCTGCACAAATGGCGAAAACGACCCCTCGTAAAAACTGGCAGTAAAATCCACACAACAGACAATTTTTGAAAATAAAAATGATAAAAGAAAACAGAAACAAAATCAACATATTTATTAATTCCATTGGGTTACATTTGGGTCATAAGAATAAGAAAAATCGATGGCTAAGATCTAATCTGGGGAATGCGAAAGACAAGTTGTAGGGGTTTACTGTTTTGGAAATATATACAACATTCTGGTAATCCACAATCCGTAATTGCGGGTATCGGGACCACAACTCCAAATAAAAACAAAACAAAGTGTCATCACTTCCTATGGTGTCAATTCTCTCTTTCACGATCACAAGTGTGAGATTTTGGCCTTACAAAATAGAGATCAATTCATGTATAACCACAATGGTCAAGACCGGATAAATATAAATCACAAGAAGGGTCGGTCAATCCTTCGTTTAGTAGATAATTGTGAACAACAATATCCAGCAATTCACCTGTATCCAAACTGGTGAACACAAGAAGGATCGGACAACCCTTCTTGTAGTCTAGAACTAGTATAAAAATAATAATGGGCAGAAGAAGTGTCGTCCGCCCCTTCATTCATGATGTAATTGTGCAACTATTCAACCTATGAAGTATAGGCTATCAATTCATGTATATCCTGAATGGTGAAGATTGCAAAAAAATTAATCACAAGAAGGGTCGACTGACCCTTCATTTAAGCTGAAAAAAATGGCGAAAACGACCCCTGGTAAAAACTCATAGTAAAATCCACACAACAAGTAAATTAAGGTTGCCATCTAATCAATGCATGTAAATTCTATTTTTAATACCATAAATTTTTTCAAATTATTGGGTGGCCTGCATATACTTTCGTCCAATTTTAAGTCTTAGCTCATTTGATCTCATGAAGGAAGAATATACATTTGGAAGTGGGAATTTTTCTTGCATGCATTGGAGCAAGCTTAAACCCCTAGATTTGCTTATATATCAAAGATTCAAAATGATTATAACTTTGTTCCATATGTGTCATGTGACTTTCCATTGTAGCTCTCTTACCTGATTCTTTGAAGTTTTCTTTGAGCTAGTTGTTAATTTATTGCATCAATTTTGTTGGACTTGGTCCCAAATAGAATGTAGAGTCAACAAGGTGCTAGAGTCTTTTTTATTCTATCTAAATTAACATACCCCCCTTGACCTCGACCAAGGGGTCAAGGGGGCAATCGAATCATATAGTACTCAGATCCCCATGCATTCCATTTTTTATATTATCTATCCTTTCCTATCATTCTTGCACCTCTAGTGACAAAGGAATTTCTCTGAGCCATCCATCTTCCATGATCAATCTAGTACCATTGATATTCTTCCATGCTTAGCCCCATGGCCTTCCACAGTCTTCAATCTCTCAAACGCCGCCTTCCTCACACCTTAGATATGCGTAGTTATTATCAACTGTCAATCTGTCCCATATCTGCATCCTTATTGTCCAAAGGTGCAGCCTTTACCAAGGTTTGCGAATTTGGAACGTGCCGATACTCCAAGCATGTTCAATGTGTGAACTAAACCTCCGTCGTTGATGCCTTTTCCCGCCAGATCTGCACCGTCGAAACATGCAGTCCCTACCAAGACTTCACAAATCTGAAAAGTCCATTTCTTCATGCATCTCAAATCAGTGAAGTACCTGTCATTCGTAGATCTGTCCTTCGGCCCGTTGATATAATTTCTAACTTGCTCGCGGGCTAGCAACACTCTGCCCACACTTAAACTGTCCTATCTTACTTTTGCGAACAACGCTTGTGGCCATCAATCTCCGTCAAGCTTTTGGCAGTCTAGAACTAGTATGAAAATAATAGTGGGGAGAAGAAGGGTTGGCTGCCCCTTCATTTACGAGGGAATTGTGCAAATATTCAACCGATGAAGTATAGGCTATAAATTCATGTATATACTGAATGGAGAAGAATGCAAAAATACTAAGCACGAGAAGGGCTGGCCGACCCTTCATTCAAGCTGGAAATACTGGAGAAAATGACCCCTGGTAAAAACTCTCAGTAAAATCCACACAGCAAGTAATTTTTGAAGATGAAAAATAATAAAAGGAAACAAAAACAAAATCAACATATTTATTAATTCCGTCGGGTAAAATCTAGGCCATAAGATTAAGACATATCGATGGTTGAGATCTAATGTGTGGAATGTGGAAGACGAGTTGTGGGGGTTTAATTTTTTGGAAACATATACAACATTCCCACAATCTGTAATTGTTGGTTGCGGGACTACAACTCGAAATAAAAACAAACCTAAGTTTTCACAATCCGCAATCCGCATTGCGGGTTGCGGAAACGCATGTCGTAAATCCATTATTCAAACAGTTCCCGCATCCACAATCATTTATAACTATATAAGCACTTCAACAAGCTATAGCATGATATGATGGTGCATGCATTTTTCTCAAACCATGAATTATGGTGGGCATTGTCTCAGAGTAGTTTTGACTACTTGTTCCATACTTTGTCAATTTCCATACTGTTTTGTAGATAAAGCATGGTTGCGTTGTTGAGCTTCAGTAACTACCAGGAAATCCCTTTCTTTGAATTGACAAAAGATTATGACCTTAACCTATTCACAAATGGATGGTATGTTGAGATGGAAGAACTCGATAATTTGTACCCGGATTTATATCTATTCTACTTGGATTATGAGAGAGCTCAGACTAGAGCTGGAATATTGACATATGCGGATCCCAATGAATCTGATGAAAAATTGCAAGTTCAAGTTGAAGCGGTCGATGGTGAAAAGTGTTTCCTTCTACAACTTGATCTTATGGTTTGTAATTATCGATCAGATCTAATGAAAAGTGGTCCCGATCTAGATCCAATTTCCTATGCGAAGAAAGGGTGGGTTTTCCCCTCGAATGATGTTTCTAATCGTTCCAGAATTGATACCGCGTCATCCTTGAAGAAAGGAATTTTGTCGGTATGGAGGTAAAGAATGTTAGCTGGGAAAACTTCCTCTGTATTGCATTACATGAATATTAATAGGAAGTCGATAAAGGTATGCCATGAAAAGATTCTTACGTACAACAGAAGAGTATTTCTCCAATATATTGCAAAAGATGTGGACAAATCTTCCTTCAAACAACTCAAAGCAGGTCCTTCTAAGGCGATGCTACGGAAAGCGACTAAGAGCTTCGAAAGTTCAAAAGAATTTCAACAACAACAGATCAAATACTTTTTGTTCAATGAGCAATTTTTTTCCATTGACGTAACAAGATGTGTTGTTTCACCTCTGCACTTACAATATCGAAAGGTTGATGAGGAGGTCATGCAAAAGATGGTTGTATCTCTTCTCCATACATTTACAACAACATTGAAAGATGCTATTCTATTGCCTTTCGATAAGGAGACGACATTGGCCTTTCTTCCTGGAAATGAAGAAGAAATTAATTTGCCATCAGTAAATTTTTCTATATTGGATGGGAAGCATACTATTTCTGCATAGAAAATAACCATTGCAGATGACCGATATAAAAAGCTCCATTTAGGGTATCGGCAACGAACAACTTGTCTTCTACATAGAGACATTCCTCAGCACACCATCAGCAAATTATGCAAACAACAAAACTTTTCAAACAAGGAATTTGCAAACACTTCATTCATTTCTCAAGTTGAAAAAGCAAGGGAGAAATGGATATCCTGGGGTACTCCATCCTGCCCAAGAAAGGGAAACATTTCCAGTGATGCTTGGCAAGTACAGAAAATTTTCTTCTTATCAATCAAAGTCTTTAGATTGCTGCTCGTGTTATGAAATTAGCAAATTAACTGGAATATTCAATTTTATATGTTTGCAGTCTTCCCAAGATAAATGTATGGATATCTTTCTTGTTCAAAATAAGGAGAGTCTTAAAGACAAGATAACTCTTCTTTTGACATCGGATCGACTGTGGAGAAAATGGCAGTCTGTATTCGAGCTTTACAAAAGTGGCTCCTTGCTATGCTCACCCAAGAGTATCACTGAGGATGATTTTTTTCAAAATAAAATAAAAAGTTATGGATCTAATTTTTTTAGACCATTGCATGATCTTGATGAAGATGAATTGACCACTGTAGCAAACAATATAATAAACAGATCTATTTGGATGAGCACATTAGTTGATAAAAACGTTTGTGCACAAACTTTAAATCAATATTGCAAACGAATCAAGGACGAGAGGTCAAATCGACATTCGATCCTTGAATATTTCAAAGTTAATGATGTTCAAATTGGTCGATCACAGATTGTCACTAACGATAACGTCATTGAAATATCTAAAATTGCACCAAACCATCTCCAACAACTTTGCAATATTTTATGCTCCGTAAAAAAAGAAAAATCTCCGAGTAAAAAGAGAAAGAACGAATCTAAAGTGGATAATGGTACAAAAATACCAGTTGATGCTCAAAAAATAATGAATCTATATATCAGTAAAGAGAGGATGGGTATGTCCATTGACAATGTCGAAAATAGTTCACAGTTTGCTTATCAATGTTGTTATCCCGAATCTTTGGTCAACACACTCAGATTAAATCCATTCTTTGGTGTGGTAGTCAGCTGTGAATTTGTTGCTATGGATATGTGTAATTGTGATAGTCCATGGACAAAACAAGACATGGTTGCATTTTTGTACTACTTAGAAACAAATGAAGAGGCATGTACTTGTATTTTTTTAGCTGATATGGAAAACTCTTGTATGATTTCTAAAGCTTTCACAATTTCCAGCAAGAAATCAAAAAACCATGTTACACCGAATCCTACAAATGGAGTTTATAGAGAATTCTCCAGGGACTTGTTTATAGGATTCTCTATTATACAGTGTTGGAGCATTGGAAGGGATAAGGATATTTTATCTACTTCTGAATTTGATATGGATTGGAAGGATGAGGGCCTACCGATGATTGATTTACCTTGGCTCAAAGTTGACAATGATAGTGCAAGAAGCCATGTGTTTGCAAAAAAAAGGACACAGGAATTCTGGGATCACATAGTTTCCAGAAAGGTCACTTCTCAAGGCACATTTCTTTCGTTGTATGCAGGAGGTAGGATTCTTCATTCATTGATGAGGACTCTAGAAAGAATAGTTATTTCTATTGTGGAGACAGTAGAACAAGAGCTGTTTATGAACAGTTTCTATAATGAATTGGGTTTAACACAAGGTATTTCTATTAACTTTTTAAGATGTCTTTGATTTTATTTTACTTTTCTAAAACAAGGTATTTCTATTAACATTTTCAGATGTCTTTGATTTTATTTTACTTTTCTCGGTCGGTTATCTTCAATAACTTCTTCAAATTCCTATTCTACTACAGCTTCAAATAAAGAGCACACCCAGGTATCATCCAATCAAATTGTACTATTCGATGAAGAAAGTGAATGTGATAGAGAATCCACTAAGAACTACCAAATAGGAGCACAAACAGGACAAGAAGGTATAAATTTATTTTTCAAAGATTGTGGTTAAATTAACTAAATTATAAAAGGGGATAATGACCTCGAATACTTGCAAAAAATTATATAAAATGTATACCTGTAAATTTCCAAGTAAACATGTGGATCATCCACAACCAGAGCCGGCATCGACGGTGCCCCTGGATATTGACCAACAAATCATATTGGAGAATAATGGACTAGGCGAGAGCTTGGACAGTAATGAACAAGGCAAGAGCTGGGACAATATTGAAACTGGAGAGGGCTTGGTGTCAAAATGCGGTGTCTCCAGTGATGTTACTCAGCAGTCAAATGTTGGCCTGCCATTGATAGGTACAAGACAAAGAATATTTTCTACTTAAATTGATCAAACAAATTTATTCTGAAGTATGTAATGACAAGCAATATTTTTGTGCATCTCCCCATACAAAAATGTTATTGATGTTAGAAATGGAAGGTTTTCTATTTCGCAAGAAAGCCATAGAAAATGACTCCAAACAAAAAAAAAGAAATAAAAAAATACTGTTGGAGAGGAAAGAGTAAAAAAGGGGGAAGAGATTACTAATGGTGAATTTGAATTTAATCATAGAAGAACTTCATATGAGTCACGATCAAATGCCATTGTATTTTTGGATTTACTTCTTTCCAAATTCAATGTTGGGATTTGGTCATCTAAATGTACTGTCAATGAGGGGAATCCACTGCTTGCAAAATGTTTGGTGGCATGCGGTAAAGATAAATCATATGAGAAAAAAAATGTATTTATTTGGTTTCAAGAGAGATGTACCTACGATCAAGAAGGAAATACACAAAAAATGCAGAGTGTGTGGACAGAGTTCCCAATGAAAACTTCGGAAATTAATACATCAATGATTGTTTTGGAGGGTGATGGTGAGAAAGAACTTCCATTTCAAAAATGTATTTTGAGTAAGCCCTTTATTGAATCATCCCTTAGGACAGATACTGAATTGGTACATGGACTTTGGCAACATTTTAGTAAAATGCATGAATCAACTGATATCAAAACCTTCAATGTCTTCTCCGAGTTGAATCCTTGTTGAGTGACAACCATCAAATGTAACCTATCATTGCCTATTTCTAGATGTAATCTATCATTGCCTATTTTAAATCGTTCAATGTGTTTTCTGTTTTTTCTCAAGATGTTGCTCTTTTCGTCTGAATGTAACATATTATTAGTTCAGTGTGATGTTTTTATTAAATCAATTGAATCTGTGAAATTTTGGGTGATTTTTGTATTAATCTTTGGAAATCAACATCTTCATATACAATTGCATGGTTGTGATCAATAACTTCATGAAAAAAGTGTTGTTGTTGTTGTTATATACATAGTTACTATTCTTGTATGTAGTCAGGATATCACCGCAAAAGAAACTATTGGTCTTGGGAGTAGAGGGATTTCTCTTTGGATTTTGGATGTTATCCAAGATTGGAGATTCTTCCAAACGACCTCATTTTGTCCATAATTGTTATCGTTATTATACATGCATGTTCAGCCCTGAAATTATTAGTGTTGCCAAAGAACATTTCGACATTGCTCTGTGGTTTTCCTCGCTCGACAACGTGGAAATTAAAAATTTCCTTGGTATATTTGAATGGTTGAAAAATGAAGAATTTGTATTTATTTGGGGTCGAGAGCAATGTAAACTTACTACTATTTATAATCACTCAATGCCTGCATACTATAATGTTGGTGAAGTACATAACATATACAAAAAGTCATTCAAGGATGTACTTATCCAATATTGAGATATATATAAACAAACATACATGTTCTTTATAGATCAAGGGCAATATCAATCAACAAACAATTGCAAGGAAAACTACTTGAAAATGCCAACTAGTTGGAAATTTGACGGTTCACAAGGGAGAGATATAACTATAAAAACAATGTTGTGTTGTCTGTTGAATTATCTCGGGCCTCGTTAAAAAATGGGGCGTTGGTTAAACACATTGAAATTGAAATGACCGTCATATTATACAAAAAAAATTCATTTAGTGATTTGTATATTTTTTACAACTCCTGCATTTAATTGATGTAAGTTTTATTGCACAGTTCTCATATTATTTATGGACATCGTACCATGTATCTGGTAATGTGTTTCAAAAATTGTTGAACATGAAAGCAATATACTTAGAAACATTGAACCGTAATATTTTATTGAATGGGTTGTGTGTGTGTGTGTTTTGTTTGCAAATACTACTAAAAGATTTGTTTCTAGTAAACCATTGATAATTTTTTATTTCAATGGTGTTTTGTTACACGCATTACATAGAAAACATAAACCCAGATTGTGACGACCACTGGACATCGAAACATCAACAAAGTATTATTTTATATGGCCAGGATTAAGGGAATTTTTTGAAAAATTCTTTACTATTTTTGAGGTTGGCGTATGGACATCTGCTCAACGAAAAAACACTGATGAGTTTTTTCCTAGATTATTAGAAAGAACAGGATTGAGAAGGGAACTATTTAGATTAATTTTAACACACGAAGATTGTTCTTCTGTAGCCAGAGAGGGTTTTCAAGGTGATGAAAATCCTTATGTATTTCGCAAGACTTTGAGTATAGTTTGGGACACTTTGATCCATGGTTTGGATCTGGCAAATATTCTGATTGTCGATGACTCTGAAGAAAAACATGTTTCTAATGAGGAAGGAAACTATATTATAACAAAAACTTATTCTTGCGACGATGTCATTGACACATTTTTGATAGACCGATTATGGCCTTGCTTACTTCAGCTAAATGGCGTGAGCGATGTGAGGCCAATTGTGAATAAAATGAAAATGAAAGTATTTTGTTAAATAATACACTTGAATGTTTGTTTGTACTATTATGTTCAATTTCACTGTGATTATAATTCTTGTAAAGTGTCGATTTTGGTTTCTGAAAATGCAAAATCGGAGTTTGAAATTGCTAAAATTTGTTTTAAAATTTCAAGATTTAGTATTGGATTTGTAAAAAGTAGCCTTCGAAAAGGGAAAGTGGCAATTTGCTATTGGAAAATCAGATGAACGGGGGAACCATCGAAGGAGAGAACTGGAGAAACTCTGTACTTGGAGAGTTGTAATGTTTTACAATCTTAAAATAATTGCAGTTAGTTTCTCTTTTCCTTTCTTTTGTTGTTTATAAAGTTTCCTTGATTCACTTTGGTTTTTCACACATACATCTAGTACCTTTGTTTAAATTGTATTGTTAAATCATAAAACATATAAATCTGTGTGCTCTATTTATCATTCATATGCAACTTATGCATCAGTAAATTTCTTTACTTGATTCATATTGATTCACATTCTGCAATTACATAATAGTCATTATCATCTTATTAAGTTAATGAGCTGTTAATTAGATGATAATAACTTAACTTAGCAAATTAAATTTGCTAAGTTGAGTTATTAAGCATCTAATTAACAACTCCTTAACTAGGCTTATGCCTATCATTCTAGGAACATACAGGAGGCATCCATCCATCAATGAGGTTGTGACATGGTGTTCTTGGTTATTAGTCTGTGAAATGGTGTTCTTTTGAATTGTTGCTATTCCTCTACTTTGTAGGTTAATAATTCTTTGTTGTACTCTAGCAACACTATCATTAGAACTTTTCAGTATTTGTTCAAGTGAAAGGGGTCCTCTAGTAGGTGATATGATAAGGATATCCATTCTATTTTCGTGCTAAGGTGTAGGTGTACCAGGAATTACAGTCGGTTGTGGGACTATTTGTTTTTCAGAGGTAGATGCCTGTGACTGGCTGCGAATGCTAACCGATGATGTTCTTGCTAGAGGAGGTTTATGAGTATTTTGTTTAGGCATATTTTACTTCAGACCCTCCTTCTAGTGCCATTTGTTGAGGCCTCGAGTGTGTATATGTTTGAATGGGTTCCAAAGATCTCAACTAAAGGAGAAAACCCAGCCAGAGGCTTCAGATAATCCTACGCAAGTATTACCTTATCCTCGAGTTGTTTGGGTTGGTGATCTCCCACGGATACAAATGCCTCCGCCGGAACTTGTGGTTTTGATCCTAAAAGGATCCGTCTTCCAATGAAGGAAAACAAAGTGTGTTTAGTTTGAAACACGTCTACCTAGGAAGGAAAATTTAAGCTAAGTTAGACCTACTCTAAAGGTGTCTTGTTTAAATGCATATTAACATGATGTGAAAATAAATAAGTACATTCATCCACTTAATAGAAATGTGAAGAAGATCAATTCCTTATTTGCTTAAGTTACAATCAATCAATTAAAAATAACTGAATGCAATATTAAGTGTTTAAGCTCATTCAAGATTAACCTGTAACCAATATGTCAATTGAAAAATTAACATAGATTATAATTTATTGTAAATCATTTGCAGAAATTGATAAATATTTTAGTTGAAGAAATTCAATTAAAACATAATGCATACACATATCTAACATAAGGAAAAATCCAGATTAACAATCTCTGCATGAAATAATATTTGCAAAGGATTAAACAATATAGATAATAACCTGAAGTAGAAATCGATATTTACTGAAGAAATTTGATCAATGAACAAAAGATGATGCAAGAGAATAATTTTACCGTATTAATGAAAGTCTGTAATAAATTACAAGCTCATCATAAAATAGAGCATCTCCAGTCTTTTTTTGTCGATTTCTACCCCAAAAATGATCATCCCTTGCCTAAAAGAGATCTACCCCTTAAATAATAAATTACAAAAATAACACAAAGGATAAATTCCCCTTAAATAGGGATTACAAAATCAGAATATTCTATTTAGTGAGGAAATCTTCCCACTTGTCCCAAACTTGTATCAATTCATCTATATCCGGATAATGAGGAGATTCCAGCCCTAACAGGGCATCACACATGAATCCTTCAATCTCAATTTTGGGTATTTTATGCCACGTGCGGATAAACATATAGATCTTGGCCTCCAAGGAGATAGGTTGCTTAATCAACCAATCCACGTCTTCAATTTGGATATGCTCAATCTGGACGATTTTTTCCTTGACTTGATCACAATGGGCTTCGACTTGTTCTATCATCAATTTTGGAGCATCTTCCCCCTCGATGAGCCCCATTGTAGGAATGCCAGTATCTCCATGAGATTGTCTGAGGCATACCATCTTCTTCTGCAAAGGGCTTGAGCCAGGTTGATAGTATCTTGTACCATGTCAATAACATTCTCCCAAGCTCGCACAACAGTTTAGATCCTTCTGAATTTGAGGATGTCCAACTCAGGGATATCAGCTGGCTTATCTTCAATATACTTCTACCAATCCATGATGTCTTCTATAGCTTTAGAAGCCTGTTTTGTTTCCTCTACTTGTTGGCCCAAGGTGCCAGCCATTTTGTCAAAGACAATGTAAGTCTCATGGATTTCACCCAAGGTAGTAAATATCTTATCTAGAAGCCGGTGATGTTCCAGGTTGACTTGATTGGCTAGGTCCTTGAACTCTTGCTATGAAAACCTAGAAAACACAGAGGAGGATGCACTTGCAGTTTCATCCTTTAGTTGTTGTTCAAGCACAACTATCTTTTGAGCATTGGCAGTGTCCAAAGCTTCAGCATCTTGCAATTGGACATGAAGAGAAGCATTTTGTTCTTCAAGGTCTTCAATCTTATTTTCAAATGCTTTTCTCAGTTCAAAAATGTCAGCTTCATCTTCTTCATTGGCCTTAACCAGTTGCTCTTAAAGTTTCTTGAGATCCTCCTTCTTGACATCAATTTCTTTATTCAGTGTGATTACTGAATCAAAATTGGCACCTGCAAAAGCGCCCATGGAAGCAGCAGTATCTAGTGCTTCTTGGTGTATGTCATCTGATTGCTTGGCCCAAACGATTTGATTAGGAAAGGTGCCCTGCAACGCATCCTGATCTCAGCCTCTTTTGTTACCCTTCTTCACCACTTCATTAGCCTTTTTTATATAGAAATAATCTCCAAGGGAGGTTACAATATCTTCCTCATAAGTAGCTACCAATTCAGTGTAAGATGTAACCACATCTCCTATTGCAATTATTAGGGTTGTCTGAGTAACAATGGTATTAGGGATTGTCATAGTAATCTGAGAGGTGGTTAGTGGAGAAGGGATAACTTTAGGGACTGAGGGTAAAGATGTTGGAGTAGGGATTGAAGTAAAAACTTCAGGAAGTGAAAAAGATGCACCAAAAACTAATGGTGAAGATGGAACAACCAGGATTTGGACATCATTGGCTGGTGGTCATGAAATAGATGATGGTGCTTGCATAGAGACATTTAAAGACTAGGTATCTGTAACAATTGATGGTGGAATGGAAAGTGGAACTGACAGGGTTGGAGATGTAATAATAATGGAAGTTATTACATGAAATAACTAGGATATGGTGGATGGTGGTGTTACCCTAGAAGATAAAGTGGAAAGAGTTTGAATGGATGAAAGTAAGAGCGTTGAAGTTGTGGTATAAACAAAAGAAGTGGTTTCAAGAGACTGTTGATCTGGGACAAGATCATCCATGGCTATGGAATCCAACAAATCTGTGATATCCTGAGAAATTTCAGTTTCTTCCTGCACCATAGTCACAGAAGGAAGTGTTTCATCTTCCACATCACTGTCTTCAATAGGAAGAGTAGGAATCCTAGAGGCATAAGTTTCAATTTTTTGTCTTTTAGTTGGTTTACTCATAGCAATCATTTGAACATCACTACTCAGGTTGGCTGTAGCAGCCACTTGAATATCAGTAGTAGGTTTGGGTATTGCAACCACTTGGGTCTCGAGCACCGAACTCATATGTGCTAATTTATGCTTCAATTTCTGAGATGTATGCATCCACATCTTTAATTCTACAGCAGTTTTCATGTTCGAAATATCCTCCATAAGGCCTTTGCCTTTGTCTCCATCTGTGCATGTTAGCATCAATAGAGTACTGGCTTTGTGAGCTTCCTTTTCTTCCCTATCTTTTCTTGTTTTCTCATCAAGCTTGAGTTCCATGCTTCTATGGCTCAAAACCTTGGTTTTAAGCTCCTGCTGATACTGAAAGATATGGCTATGTTCTTCTTTGCTCTTTTCCCTTAGCAGGACTTCAAAGAAAATATTAAATCCCGAATACATAGAGTCATCAGGGATGTGTTGATGTGTATAACCAATATTCATATGCGCCTGTTTTAAATGAGCCTCCAGAAATCCTTTGGGGTCATGAGTTCTTTTGGGAGCAAATCCCAATTTCAAAGAAATAATCATGTCTCCCAGTGTTGCATCCCAAGTTGAATTTGGGATAACCAAAGGCCCGAGGTTTAAAGGTAACTTAGGCCATCCCTTCCTTTTGGGACCAATGAGCTTATGGTAGACACCATTTGTAATAGTATGATAAGATATCTCCTCAAGTAACAGTTTGTCATGGACAACTCTTTGTAGAAAATGTACAGTACTGCTTCCCTCGACTCTAATGTAAGCAAAGGCTTCTCCCACATACCACTCACCCAATGTAGGGATGAGAGTTCTGGAATCAGGAGAAAAGGAAGGGGCATCTTCCCTGAAAATCTGCTGGTAAATTGCACCAAATAAATGGTCGCAAATGTCATAGAGAAAGGGAACAAAATTGCTTTCCCATAAGGCAGAACAATAAATATGAAAAGGGGGTGAGGACATAGTCCAACTCCACCCCATGGTGGGATACTGAAACTCTATACAAAAAACATCAATTACAAATGTAGAGAAAAATAAGTATGGCTTCCTTGTAGCTGTTATTTTCTGATATTTCTCAATGGCTGTCTTTAACTCTACTGATAAAATTGAAGCCCAAGGGAATGATTGCCCCATTGTTAGGACATGATGGGCGATAGGATCCCTTCCAGCTTTGAATACTGAGCAATTAGGGAGACCATAGAGTCTATAGAGAATGGCTACCAAAAGAGAATAAGGCTCTTTGAACTAGGAAATTGGGTATAAATTATAATCCCTAGGCCTGAAATTTGTCGGTCTGTGCATCCAAGACTTCAACATTTCATTGAAATTGTACCTAGTCTTTGACGACTCAAGGAATGCAACATTGAGGGGTTGAATGACTGGTTTTAGGGAATAAGCTCTGGTAAAAACCTAAGGGTGAAAAGTAGCCAATTGATACCCTGTGCTATCATTGAAAGAGTGGTATTTAGGGTTAGCATGGTCTATAATCCACTTAACTGCATCAGTGTAGGGAAGGATAGCATGTCTGATAGCTATATCATGGAGTTGTGAATCCCTAATATTTTCATTGGCGGCGCGGCCACTCTGAATATTAGTTAGGTCGTCATTGTCAAAGATGGAGTAAATTTTGGGCCAATCTATTTGGTATGTCTCAAAAACCTTATCGCTGGTGTCGACAAGGATGCCGAAGTTTGGGTCTTTGTTCAAAAGATCTTTCTAAGGAGTTTTGCAGCAAGTGTTGCGAGACATGTTTGAAAGATTAAAGAAATATGATGAATAAATAAACACCAATAAGAAAAAAAATCTCAAAATAGCAAAAGACCTTGAACAATTGAATAAGAAAGTGTCGCAAAGACAACCTGTGCAAGCTAGAAAAAATGGCGAAAACGACCCCTGGTAAAAAGTCGCGAAAAGGACCCCTGGTAAAAAGTCATGAAAACGACCCCTAGTAAAAACTTGCGAAAATGACCCTTGGTAAAAACTCCCAGTAAAATCCACTCAAATGGCGAAAACGACCCCTGGTAAAAACTGGTTGTAAAATCCACACAACAGACAATCTTTGAAAATAAAAAATGATAAAAGAAAACAGAAACAAAATCAACATATTTATTAAGTCCATCAGGTTACATCTGGGTCGTAAGATTAAGACAAATCGATGGCTGAGATCTAATCTGGGGAATGTGAAAGACAAGTTGCATGGGTTTAATTTTTCGTAAATATATACAACGTTCCTGCAATCTGCAATCCGTAATTGCGGGTATCGGGACCACAACTCCAAATAAAAACAAAACAAAGTGTCATCACTTCCTATGGTGTCAATTCTCTCTTTTAGGCTCACACGTGTGAGATTTTGGCCTTACAAAATAGAGATCAATTCATGTATAACCACAATGGTCAAGACCAGATAAATATAAATCACAAGGGTCATCCGATCCTTCGTTTAGTAGATAATTGTGAACAACAATATCCAGCAATTCACCTGTATCCAAACTGGTGAACACAAGAAGGATTGGACGACCCTTCTTGTAGTCTAGAACTAGTATAAAAATAATAATGGGCAGAAGAAGGGTTTTCCACCCCTTCATTCATGATGTAATTGTGCAAATATTCAACCTATGAAGTATAGGCTATCAATTCATGTATATCCTAAATGGTGAAGACTACAAAAATACTAATCACAAGAAGGGTCGACTGACCCTTCATTTAAGCTGGAAAAAATGGCGAAAACGACCCCTGGTAAAAACTCATAGTAAAATCCACACAACAGGTAAATTAAGGTTGCCAGCTAATCAATGCATGTAAATTCTATTTTTAATACCATAAATTTTTTCAAATTATCGGGTGGCCTGCATATACTTTCGTCCAATTTTAACTCTTAGCTCATTTGATCTCATGAAGGAAGAATATACATTTGGAAGTGGGAATTTTTCTTGCATGCATTGGAGCAAGCTTAAACCCCTAGATTTGCTCATATATCAAAGATTCAAAATGATTATAACTTTGTTCCATATGTGTCATGTGAATTTCCATTCTAGCTCTCTTACCTAATTCTTTGAAGTTTTCTTTGAGCTAGTTGTTAATTTATTGCATCAGTTTTGTTGGACTTGGTCCCAGATAGAATGTAGAGTCAACAAGGTGCTAGAGTCTATTTGATTCTATCTAAATTAACTTACCCCCCTTGACCTCGACCAAGGGGTCAAGGGGGAAATCGAATCATACAGTACTTAGATCCCCGTGCATTCCATTTTTTATATTATCTATCCTTTCCTATCATTCTTGCACCTATAGAGACAAAGGAATTTTTCTAAGCCATCCATCTTCCATGATCAATCTAGTACCGTTGATCTTCTTCCATGCTTAACCCCACATCCTTCCACAATCTTCAATCTCTCAAATGCCGCCTTCCTCGCACCTTAGATCTGTGTAGTTATTATCAACTATTGATCTGGCCCTTGTCTGCATCCTTACCATCCAAAGGTGCGGCTTTTACCAAGGTTTGCGAATTTGGAACGTGCCGATACTCCGAGCATGTTCAATGTGCAAAATAAACCTCTGCCATTGATGGCTTTTCCCGATAGATCTGCACCGTCGAAACATGGAGTCCCTACCAAGACTTCGCAAATCTGAAAAGTCCATTTCTCCGTGCATCTCAAATCAGTGAACTACCTGTCATCCGTAGATCTGTCCTTCGCCCAGTTGATATAATTTCTAACTTGCTCGCGGGCTAGAAACACTCCTCCCACACTTAAACTGTCCTATCTTACTTTCGTGAACAACTCTTGTGGCCATCGATCTCCGTCAAGCTTCTGGCAGTCTAGGACTAGTATGAAAATAATAATGGGGAGAATAAGGGTCGGCTGCCCCTTCATTTACGAGGGAATTGTGCAAATATTCAATCTATGAAGTATAGGCTGTAAATTCATGTATATACTGAATGGAGAAGACTGCAAATATACTAATCACAAGAAGGGTTGGATGACCCTTCATTTAAGTTGGAAAAACTGGAGAAAATGACCCCTGGTAAAAACTCTCAGTAAAATCCACAGAGCAAGTAATTTTCAAAGATGAAAAATAATAAAAGGAAACAAAAACAAAATCAACATATTTATTAATTTCGTCGGGTAAAATCTGGGCCATAAGATTAAGACATATCGACGGTTGAGATCTAATTTGTGGAATGCGGAAGACGAGTTGTGGGGGTTTAATTTTTTGGAAACATATACAACGTTCCCACAATCTGTAATTGCGGGTTGTGGGACTACAACTCGAAATAAAAACAGACCTAAGTTTCCGCAATCTGCAATCCGCATTGCGGGTTGCGGAAATGCATGTTGTAAATCCATTATTCAAACAGTTCCCGCATCCACAATCATTTATAACTAGATAGCCACTTCAACAAGCTATAGCATGATATGATGGTGCATGCATTTTTCTCAAACCATGAATTATGGCGGGCATTGTCTCAGAGCAGTTTTGACTACTTTTTCCATACGTTGTCAATTTCCAAAGTTTCACAAACTTGCCATACTTTTCCAGAATGATGTCAGATTGCAACACTCACACATTCCATGTCATCACTTCCTATGGTTTTAGTTCTCTCTTCGAGGCTTACACGTGTGAGATTTTGGCCTTCCAAAATAGAGATAAGTTCGTGTATAACCAAAATGGTCAATACTAGAAAAATAAAAATCACAAGAAGTGTCAGCTGACCATTCGTTTAGTAGATAATTGTGAACACCAATATCTAGCAATTCACCTGTATCCATACTGGTGAACACAAGTAGGATCGAACGACCCTTCTGGCAGCCTAAAACTAGTATGAAAATGATATTGGACAGAAGAAGGGTCAGCCGCCCCTTCATTTATAAGGGAATTGTGTAGATATTCAACATACAAAGGATATGATGTCAATTCATATATATCTAGAATGGTGAGGACTGGAAAAATACTAAGGACAAAAAGGGTCAGCCAACCCTTCATTTAAGCTATAAAAAATGGCAAAAATGACCCTTGGTAAAAACTTGCAGTAAAATCCACACAACAGTTAGCTTTTGAAGATGAAAAATAATAAAAGGAAACAAAAAAAAATCAACATATTTATTAATTCCATCGGGTTAAATCTAGGCCATAAGATTAAGACAAATCGACGGTTGAGATCTAATCTGTGGAATGCAGAAGACGTGTTGCAGGGGTTTATTTTTTTGGAAATATATACAATGTTCTCGCAATCCACAATCCACGATTGTATGTTGCGGGACTAGAACTCGAAATAAAGACAAACCTGCATTTCATTATTCAAACACTTCCCGCAATCCGCAATCATGTATAAGTAGATAGCCACTTCAACAAGCTATAGCATGATATGATGGTGCGTGCATTTTTCTCAAACCATGAATTATGGAGGGCATTCTCTTAGAGCAATTTTGACTACTTTTTCCATACTTTGTTAATTTCCAAAGTTTCAAAACTTGTCATACTTTTCCAGAATGATGTCAGATAGAACCAGAAGACCATCATGTGTCTTTCCAGCCTCATCACACATTCCATGTCATCATAGATGCCATGTCATCACTTCCTATCATGTGAGCTGTTGGGCTATTAAAATAGAGATCAATTCATGTATAACCAAAATGGTCAAGACTGGAAAAATATAAATCACAAGAAAGGTCAGCCGACCCGTCACAAGAACTAGTATGAAAATAATATTGGGTAGAAGAAGGGCCAGATGCCCCTTCATTTATGAGGGAATTGTGCAAATATTCACCCTACAATGTATAGGATGTCAATTCATGTATATAATAAATGGTGAAGACTGTAAAACTACTAAGCATAGGAAGGATTGGTCGACCCTTCATTTAAAAGAGAAATGAAATTTGTTTTAATCTACGAAGGTTGGGACAAGAATTCCCCACTACCAACTTCCGCAGAATATGGTAGGGATTGGGACATTGCCTAAGTTATAACATGTAAACAATATATATCCCAACTTTCGACTGCCGACAAGATGGATCGGCCACCCCTTCTCTTACTAGATAATTG
Organism: Larix kaempferi; assembly: GCA_027924585.1. Classification (NCBI taxonomy): domain Eukaryota; kingdom Viridiplantae; phylum Streptophyta; class Pinopsida; order Pinales; family Pinaceae; genus Larix; species Larix kaempferi. The sequence goes on along the minus strand of BSBM01000047.1, from coordinate 8,992,767 downwards.
TGAACACCAATAAACGACAATTCACCTGTATCCACAATGGTGAACACAGGAAGGATCAAACCACCCTTCATGCAGTGTAGAACTATTATGACAATAATATTTGGTAGAAGGGTTGGTCGCCCTTTCATTCATTTATCTTGACCGTCATTCAAAAATGGGGTGTTGGTTAATGACATTGAACTTCAAATGAAAACAAACCAAAGTTTTGCAATCCGCATTGCGGGTTGCGGGTTGCAGAAACGCATGTTGCAAATCCATTATTCAAATATTTCTCGCAATCCGCATTGCGGGTTGCGGAAACGAAGAACGCAAACATTTACAATACTCTTCCTACAATCCGCAATTGCAAGTTGCGAGCATCAAATCCCCGATTATTGGAAAAAAATTACAACCGAAAACCAGAATGGTCAATAATGGAAAAATACTAAGGCTATGCCATCATTTCATATATAACCAGAATGGTCCATAATGGGAAAATCCTAAGCACAAGAAGGTTCAGCCAACCCTTGGTTTAGTTGATAATTGAGAACATCGATATCCAACAATTCACATGTATCCTGAATGGTGAGCACAAGAAGGATCGGACGACTCTTCCTGCAGCCTAGAACTAGTATGGAAATAATATTGGGCAAATCACATGAATGGAGGGGACCATCGAAGGAGAGAAATGGAGACACTCTGTACTTGGAGACTTGTAATGTTTTACAATCTTTAAAAAATTTCAGTCAGTTTCTATTTTACTTGCTTTTGTTATATGAATCAAATTTCCTTGAGTCATTTTGGTTTTTCATACATACATCTACTAACTCTATTTTGTATTGTTAAATCATAAAACATATAAATCTGTGTGCTTGATTTATCGTTCATATGATTTATATGCAGGTTATGCACCAGTCTATTTCTTTCCTTGATTCATATTGTTTCACATTCTGCAATCACAGTACAGTCATTATCGTCATACTTTAATTTGTTAATTAGCTCATCATTGACAGGACAGTCACATACTTTTTAATCCTTTGAATAAAATAACACAAGAATCTTTACTCTTGAAAATATGAATCAACTCTGTTTGGGAATATTATTTCAGAATTGAAGGGCTCAATACAAAACGAGTATATCTTCACGATTTCCAACCCTTACTACATTGCCAAAAAAACATCTAATCCTTTGAATAAAATAACACCGGAATCTTTAGTCTTGAAAATATGCATCAACTCTACTCAGGCATATTTATTCAAAATTGAAGGGCTCAATACAAAACGAATATCTCTTCACGGGTTCCAACACTTACTACATTACCAAAAATTGTCTTTTATACATTGTAAAACCTCTCGAGGTAAAACCCTAACTGCTTCATAACTAAAAATAGAAAATTATAAAATAACTATTACATTCCATTTCAGTCAAAATTTATACAATTTCCAAAAAAATTCAGAATATAACATTTGATGTCTTTCTATTGGTTGTAGATGTTGACAGGGCTTCTTTCTCGAATAGTAGTCTTCAAGTGTGCAAGGTGTACTTCATTTTCCCATATCTCTCCACTGTCTTCCATTGCTCTGTAGAAGGTACCTCATAACTAGTCATCTCCTCGACCAAAATTTTTATCTCTATGTGCTCTGCAATGGAAGTTGGAGGAATCTTTTCAACTATCATGTCCAGCTGGTTTAGAATTTCAAATTCAAGGGAGAGTTTCTTCAGTAGAATATCCCTGTTAGAACATGAGTCAAACCTTGAAATTGCTCATGGTTCCTCCCGATGTTATATAGTAAATCCTTATAATTGTCCTGGGAAATTAATTCATTATTTTCATCCCGAAAAGAAGGCAGTCCCTTTTGTATTACCTTTTCAAATCCCATTTTGAACACTTCAACATGTTCCTTCATGTGTTCTGCACTAGCCTGAACATTCTCAATGTGAGAATGTTTGCCAAGGACTCTCCTAGCCCAAGTTATGGTTGTTACCCTTTTTTCGATAGCCATTGCTTTCAGATCACCTTTTGTCAGAGTATTTAAGAAACTTATGGTACCTTGGGCTGTATCTTTTGGAATCTTCTCTAAAACTTCTCTCATCGCTTTAAAGCTTTGTAAGCTATCATTTGCTATGTCTTCCTTTGTCTTCATAAAATCTAAATAAGGCCTCAATTTTGCAGCCTCATCGATGATTGAATCCCAAATCAAATGCTTTTCACCTTGAAATGCTAGTTGTCCTATCACTTGGCCTATCATCCTCTGATTTCTTCCTACCAAATATTTATTGTTTTTTGTCAAATTTTTATTTCATTTTCCTTTTTTTTATTTTCCTCTTCTAGTCTTTGTTTTTCTTCTTTTAGTTCTGCGATCTCCACCTCTTTCAAGCTAACTTGGGACATAGATTGAACTATGTCATCTGTGCTTGCTTCTTTGTTGCCTTGATCCGTTCCTTGCTTCTCTTGTGCTGTATTTGCCAATTTGGCCTTTAGATCTTCAATTTCAATCTTAAGACTCGATCTATATTTCTCCCAACTTTCCTCTTTTTCCTCAAACTCGAGCAATTTAGCAAGACAGTCATCCAATTCTCGAGATAAAGTTTCTTTTTCTTGTTCTAACACAGTTAATTCAGAGGCTTGAATTATTCGAGTTGTTAGAATTCTAACCTTTTGTTGAAGTAATTGGATATTCTTTTCTTTCTCAGCTAAAAGCTTTTTAATTTTCTCCCCTCTATTTGGTTCATCATTGCTCTTCACTAGGTCATCTTGTAATCTTTTTATTTGTAGCTGATGAACTTTGTTCTCTGATTTCTCTTACCTCAACTGGATTTGGATCCTGTTCATTGTTTTCTATAGTTTTTCCACTGTTAAGGTAGCTTTCATCATATTAGCATAAATCATCTCTCCAATCTGTCTGTCTAGGTGAATTTTATTAGGGATTGTTATCTTCCACAAATTCAATTTCATTTATGTGACCTTATCATTAGACAATACGGCCAAATTCAAAGTATTTTCGTCTGAACCTTTGCTAGTCATCAGAGTAATTTCTGAATCAACAACATTCCTGACTTCTGGAAACAACTTATGCTTTGCTTCTACTGCTGTTTGTCTGTCTTTGCCATATTTTACACATATTTCATCTCTTGAATGAAATTTGCTAGAATCACTTGCAGCTCTTGCCTCGTCAAATTCGTATTCCTGTACTTGAATTCCTGGCCCTTGGTATTTTTCTTTATCCATTCCCTTTTCTTTGTTAGATACAACTACTTCATCTTGCTGGCTTGATTTTAATCTTTTGGCTTCTCTTTCTTCCTCCACCTGCATATCAGTATTTTCATAAAAAATCTTTTACTTGTTGCTTCAACCTTTCCTGGGGTAGGTACCATCTCAGGTACCAACTCAGCTGAAAATTTTTCCAAGGTAGAAGGATTAGCTTGTGAACTTCTCGAAACTTCTGTGTATGATTCATATTGTAGTAAATTTTCCATCTTCACCAATCCTTCAACCTCTTGGTGATCAAAGACTTTATTTTTATTCTCTTGCCTTCTGTCAGAAATAACATGACAAGGATCATAATTAATAGTTGTCGCTTAACTAAAATTCAGTGCTTCTAAATGATTTTGTACAAAAGGGAGAGCATTCTTGTTCTTGATGATAAAAGGACCAAGTTTTAAAGGGAACTTTATATCTGTAGCTTTCTTCAAATGTAGAAAATGGTCATTTTCTACTGTCAATTTTTGTCTGATAAAATCCAAAGCAAAAACGCTTGGAGTAAAAAAGGCTGGTAGAATATAAGGCTCCCTAACAAATCCATAAAGTCTGATTACTATATCTTTCTTCCCTAAAAACTAGTCTCCAATTGCTTTTTTTGGGCTTAATTGCATTAGGGACTTCATCTCTGATAATACTCTAGGCAAATTTTCTCCAAACATCAATCTGTATACTTTTGATAAAATAAAATTCATAAAATTAAACATATTGTCTTCCGCTGTTTCTGAAAACACAGATTGTTGGAAATGTACATCTTTTCGACTACTAAATAGGAGCATTTTCATCAGGTGTGTCTGGAATCTGAAATGTCTCGAAGTGTGGAAATTCACTAACTGAGAGTGGATGTTCTGAGCCAAGAATTCATCAAATTTAAGGTAGGGTACTTGATTGTAATCCATTTCTAGTTTAGCAACACTTAATCTAAAAGGAAAACTTAACTGGACATCTGTGACCATGGAATCATCATCAAACCCTAAAAATTGTGAAATGAGTGACAAAACTAACTATGAATTTTCATCAAAGAAATTCATGTCAAGTGGATAAGGGGGTGTTATCAATGGAAAGGCCAAGTTTCAAACAACTAGTCATGAAGGTTTGTTTAGTCTCAGGGGATGACTCTCTATACTGGCTAACTAGGGCTTCTTCGGCAAAATCTTCCTGGTGGTGGGAGGAAAACAGGGGTGCTTCTAGATCTTTCCTAACAGTAGACGCATTAACACAACAAATAAATTTCTTTCATGATGAATTCATAATGACTCTTTGACTCTGAGAATAATTTACTGCACACCGCAAAATGAATTCCAGAAACCCTGAAGGTTGTTCGGGACAAAAATGGAAAAAACGAGACTTATAAACATTGTGCACATCCAAATTTTGTTTATATAAACTCTCCAACTTGCTTTTGAGTTCTGAAACTAAGAATTTAACCATTATGCGGTCACGAATGTCACTATCTCTATCCACTAGGGTTTCTCCTATCCTCATAGTTTCAACGTTCTAACAGACGGTTTCACTTCTTCCTTCCATTATGTAAACAATTCTAGTTACTTTCATGAGTTAAGAGGACCTACCTGGCATGGACAGGATGAATAAACTATGCTCTGTCACTTTCGAGCAGCACAGACATGTTCCAATCCTCTACCGTTGGCAACACAAAAGTAAATTTTTGACGTGCCCTTCTCTTTTATACACCACCGAAGGTGGTTTCACAACTCGGGATGGTGGTTTTCCTTACTGCTTTCTCTGATTGCAGAATGATGTGGAGACAACACGCATAAAATGGTATGGTATTTCGCAACTGCTCAAACCTCCATTACGTTGGGCATGTTGGCAGTGCGGAAAGATTATGGACCGTTGATCTAACCGCTCTTTATTGAATAGCTGTAGATCTAACCACTCTTTTATCATTCTCCCATGAGGTATAGCGGGCATTTTTCCAAGGCCACCTGAACCAGTTTTCCAGCACTTGGTCATTTCCAAGATTTTCTCCAAGGTTGATCCTGAAACCCTATTTTGGCAAACTTATAACTTTCTCCTCCGAAATGATTAAGGTAAACTAATACCATGACTAGATAGTCACTTCAAGAAGCTATTGCATGTTATGATGGTGCGTGCATTTTTCTCAAACCATGAATTATGGCAGGCGTTCTCTCATAGCAAATTTTTCTACTTTTTCCATACTTTGTCAATTTCCAAAGTTTCACAAACTTGTCATACTTTTCTAGAATGATGTCAAATTGAGACACTAACTTAATGATATCACCAGAACACCATCATATGTCTTTCAAGTCTCATCACACATTCCATGTCGTCATACATGCCATGTCATCACTTCCTATGGTGTCAGTTCTCTCTTTGAGGCTCACACGTGTGAGATTTTGGCCTGCCAAAATGGAGATCAATTCATGTATAACTAGAATGGTCAAGACTAGAAAAATACAAATCACAAGAAGGGTCGGATGACCCTTCATTTAGTACATAATTGTGAACACAAATATCCATCAATTCACCTGTATCCAGACTGGTGAATAAAAGAAGGATCGGACGACCCTTCTTGCAATCTAGAACTAGTATGAAAATAATATTGGTCAGAAGAAGGGTTGACCGCCCCTTCATTTATGAGGGAATTGTGCAAATATTCAACCTATGAAGTATAGGCTTTCAATTCATGTATATCTTGAATGGTGAAGACTACAAAAATACTAACCACAAGAAGGGTCGGATGACCCTTCATTTAAAAGAGAAATGAAAAAATATTTAATCTACGAAGGTTGGGACGACAATTCCTCACTACCAATGTCCGCAGTATATGGTAGGGATCGGGACATTGCCTAAGTTATAACATCTAAACAATATTTCTCCAGACTTCTGACTGCCGACAAGAAGTATTAGCCGCCCTTCTTTTAGTAGATAATTGAGAACACCAATATCCAACAATTCACCTGTATCCAGAATGGTGAACATAATAAGGATCGAACCACCCTTCTTGAACTATTATAAAAACAATAGTGAGAAGAAGAAGGATCGGCCGACCTTTCATTCATTTATCTCAAGCCTCATTCAAAATGGGGTGTTGGTTAATGAAATTCAACTTGAAATGACCATATTATACAAACACCGATTCATTTGATAATTTGTATATTTTTTACAACTTCAAATGACCGTCATAATTATCATATTGGAACACCACAAAAACCAATTTCAAAAGTGGCAATATGAAAAGAAAAAGTATGGTTTTGGAACCTGGATTTGACACTTTTGGAAACGGATTTGGCAGTTTTGGAACCGGTTTGGTCACTTTTGGAACCGGATTTGGCACTTTTGGAACCGGTTTTGGCTCTTTAGGAACCGGTTTTGTCACTTTTGGAACCTTGATTTGGCACTTTCGGAATCGGTTTTGGCACTTTCGGAACCGGTTTTGGCACTTTTGGAACCGGTTTTGGCACTTTCGGAACTGGTTTTGGTACTTTTGGAACCCATTTTGGCACTTTTGGAACCCGGATTTGGCACTTTTGGAACCGGAGTTTGCTTGATTTTGGGGTTTAGAAACACTATTTTTGACCCATATTCAAAGTGACCTGGAAGAATATGTCCAATTTTAATGAAATTGGCGTTCTATGTCAGCTTTTAATTTTGGCTAGAAATAAGGTTTCTTCACAACTGATATAATTTTTTGGTATCCCGAATGCCCGGAATAAGGTTTTTGGTGAAATTAAATTAATATATCAGACCTGATATTTTCACTTTTGGGGACGTAAAGTCCATTTTTCGACCAAAGTAGTCCTCTCTCCTTGATTTTATAATATTTCTGTTGTCTAAACAATCTGTCCTCTTGTATTTTCTACAGTATTTCAATGTAAAAATGGTCGTTTTACTTGTTGTCCTGATTTTATCTTGCAAATCATAACTTGTTTGGCTTACCGTCACCTCATGAATTAGGTGAATGCTATGACTTAACGCATCTACAATTTTATTCTCCTTTCCCCTGATGTTTTTAGTTCAAAATTGTACTCACTAAGGAAATCCAACAACCTAGCTTGTCTAGCATTTAAATTTGGTTGATCCAAAAGTTATTTCAAACTCATGTTATCAGTTTTGAGGAGAAATTTCTTTCCCATGAGGTAGTGCCTCCGAAATTTCAATGCGTGGATAATGGAAGCTAGCTCCAGGTCATGTGTCAGACAGTTATTTTTGTGTTCCTTCAATTTTCGTGATTCATAATGGATCACAAAGTCATTTTGCATAAGGACTCCCCGATTCCTCCCTTACTTGCGTAAGTGAAAACCACAAAATATCCATCTGGATCTGTGATCCTTAGTATGGGGGCAGTGGTTAATAGTTTTTTTAATTTCTAAAACTCTCTTCACACTTGGATGTCCATAAAAACTTACTCTCCTTTTTCTATAATGATTTCATAGGACATGCAATCCTAGAGAAGTTCTCAATGAACTTTCTATAGTAACTTGCCAATCCTAAGAATGATATAATGTATATGACACAAGTAGGTGTGGACCATTCTTCGATAGATTTAATCTTTTCCACATCTACGGCAATGCCTTTTTCTGAAATGATATGGCATATATAATGTATTTGAGGTCTGTAAAAATCACACTTACTAAATTTGGCATATAACTGGTGCTCTCGTAGGATTTGTAATACAATTTTGAGGTGTTCCTTCTGATCTTCCTCATCTTTAGAGTAGATTAGTATGTCATCATTGAACACTAGCACAAATTTGTCTAAGTACTTACTGAAAATACTATTCATCATGCACATGAAGTTTGTTGGTGCATTAATTAGCCCAAAGGGAATCACCAAAAACTCGTAGTGACCATACTGGGTCCTAAAAGAGGTTTTTCTTATATCATCATCTTGGATCCTCACTTGATGGTATCCATACCGTAATTCAATATTCGAGAATACTCTTGCTCCTCCAACTTGATCAAATAAATCATCTATCCTTCATAGTGGGTATCTATTCTTTATGGTTAATTTGTTTAGTTGTCGGTAGTCAATGCACATATGCATCATACCATCCTTCTTTTTCACAAAGAGAATGGGTGCCCCCCATGGGGATACACTAGGTCAGATGTACCCTTTGTCTATCAGCTCTTACAGTTGTAATTTGAGCTCAACTAACTCAGGGTAACTCATGGGGTAAGGAACTTTTGAAACTAGTACCAATCTGGGTACTAGTTCTATGGAAAAATCTAGATCTTTTTTCAGTGCTAACCCAAGTATTTCTTCCGGAAATACATCTATGTACTCTTCTAGGACAGGGAAATATTCAATCTATTGCCGTCTTTCATTTTCTAAGTTATGAATTTTGATTGCATATAGTTTGCAGCCATTACTTACACATTTTTTGACCTGTCAGGATGAAATTTGTCAGATATAAATTTTCTTGGGTATACCCTGTACCTTTCTCTGGTTTCCTTGTTTGTTCGTGCATGTGAAAGTTTTGTTTCGGAAATCGAGCATGACATGATGTTGTTCTAACCAGTCCATGCCTATAAATAGGTCGTATGCACCTAAAGGTAAAAATTTTAATTCTGCCTCGGTTTGAAAACCATTCATGTCAGGCTGGAAGCTTTTAACAAGTTTAGAAGTCTTTCTTTTTGTTCCCGTGGCTAACTATACCATCCATGGTTTAATATGTTTTACTTTGTTCAATTTGCATTTTTCGACAATTTTAGGAGAAATATAACTACATAAATCTACCGGATCAATCAAAATGGAAACAAGTATGTCTGAAATTTTACCTTCTATTTCGACCATTATGGATTGATGGTCTGCTTGCCTGCCCTCTAGGGTAGCACACATCCTGGGTGTTTGTGCCATGTCTTCTACTATTGCCTCTTCTTGTAGATTGTTGAGAACTCTAGTGTCTTTATTGTTTTGGAAATCCCTGTAGTAATGGGGTCCTTTACACCCCTAGCATCTTCCTGGTATAGGGGTTGTCCTAGTCTCTCTATCCATTGTAGGTTTATGAACACTCTATGTTGGATTGTTTGACTGTGTCCCAAATTTCAAAAAATTTCTATTAGATGGAAAGCTATTATTTTTTTTTGGTATGGAGGTAGTTTGAGCCCTATCATTTGGTTGTTGAAAGATGACCTTATCTTTTCCTTCTTCTTATTTATGGTCTCAGTTCTATGTTGATTGTACTCATAGCAGAGTCTAGCTTTGTATAAGGTCATTTCCAAGGTCTTGGGTGCATCAAATTCAATTTTGTCCCTGTAGTATGTTGGGAGGCACCCTAAGAACTATTGTATCTTTACTTTCTCATCTCTTACTTAGGGTATTGTTGTAGCTACAACAGATCCCATGCTTAGCTAAGCACGGGAGCCCCCAATTTCAATAAACGCTAAGGTGTTTGGGTGAGCCATTTTAAAAAAAAAAATTAGATTTTGATTTTACCACTAAAAATTCTTCACCCATGTTTTTTGTCTGCTTGTTTGTAAGGTTTTGATTATTTCTTCCACAGTGTTTCGGTCTGAAAAGAGCCAAAAATTTTGAGCATTTTGTCAACTGTTATCATCATCACGAAACCTGATGTTTGAAGAACCCGAAACCTGCAACCCGACAGGTGCGGGCTGTGGGACTGTTGTTTCTATGTTTTGGTTTTGCTCATTCCAAAACCGACAACCCAACGGCTGCGGGTTGTGGAACCATTCTGTAATAAGATTGGAAAATAATTACCCCAAAACCCGAACCCCGCAATGGAAGCATTCGGCTTTCGGGATTGTGGTTTTCGTTTATTTGGTGTCCCCCCGAAACCCATAACCTGTAATTTCGGAATGCGGCTTTCGGGATGGTTATTTTACATCACAGTTTAATATTTCCAAAGCCCACCACCCGCATAGTCAGTTTTCGGCTTTCGGAAATCCTTTTTTCCACTTCTATTTTGCATACCCGCAACCCGCAAATCCGTACTTTTAGGTTTCGGCTTACGGGATCTTTGAATAAGAACTTCATGAAAAATTTTGAACCCAATTTTGCATTCTGCTCCGGTTAATCGCCGTCGTCCGTCTATGATGATCTCGTGGTCATGTTGAATTTGGGTAATCAGTTAAGTCAGGCTTTGCCATCTTGTCTTTTGAAACCTGGTTCTGCCAAATTATCATTTTTTTATGTAATTCATCACAATAGACACTATTACAAGTCTACCAGTTACTTCATGTTGGATGGACGCCATCTCTTCACTTTAAGTCCGCCATGTCTGGACTCGAGCTTTGACATCTTGCCGTTTTTGTTCCACCTCTTAATGATCGGATTTGTTACGTGCAAAGAATTGATAGCCCATGTACTGGAACTCCTGGTCGAGACCTTTTTCACATCAACTTTATCACCATAATCTTCGTCTCCATTATTAATCACCAGTCATAATTATCGATGGAAGATTGCTTGTAACGATGTGATCGTAAAGGCAGTTCAAAATCATGTGAGTAGTAATTGAACTCATACTTCGCACAAGCTTTGATCCGACTGGCACATATCTCGTCTCTTTTCATTACAATTGAAGTAATTACAATGAATTGACTGGATAAATTTAACCATTGCAGATTGCCCCCGCCTGGTTATCATCGACCTGCTTGTTGGATTTAAATAGCAATTAACATGAAATCTCTAGTTCATCCATTGCCTCCTGAAACAGGAAACACTCTGGTTGGCATTCTTCTTATATCCTTCTATCCAAGACTCATCCATAATGAGAAATTTTCATGCAGATGGTGAATTTTCTAATGTTCAAGTTGGAAATGATGAACTCTACCCCTTGTTGTATCAAGAAATGTTGTCACCACCTTTTTTTGTAGGTGTTCCTGATCTTAGCAGCAGTAGCAGTGAAGAAGACTTCGAAACTTTGTCTGCCTGCATGCACAATCCTGAAAAGCAAGGGAAGGAAATTCTGGAGGGTTCAACTGATCTTGATATTGATGTTATACAAGACTTTATAATCAACGAAGAACCTGATATGCCGGCCACCATTCCTGAAGTAAATCCCCTAATGGATTTCTCTATTTTTTACAGTGGGTTCTCCGACCCCGAATTTCCTACAACGGATGCTCTGCAAGACACACCACCTGTCGATGCTAGTGAACAATCTGTGATTAAATTTTTATAGTGCCACGAGACCTTATCTGATTAAACAACAAGTCTTTCTTTTGTGAAAGGTGGCAGAAAATCTTTTAAGCTTGGAAATAGCAAGATTTCTTGGATCGATGGTTAGATCCGATTTTGTAATCCCTATTTTGTAGAATTTCTCCTTTTGGAAATCTCATGTAAATCTAGTATATAAGGAGGAATGTTTTCCTTAGTGAGGGGTTGGGAATTTTGGAATTGCAATTCAGCGGGAGATCGGACTGAAGATACTTTATTTATCAGAGTCATTGTAATTTTTGTACAAGACTTCTCTATTCAGGAAAGTTATCTTTTAATTCACCTCCTATTGCTCTTCAAATTTCTTTGGGAATTGTTGAGTTAATGTTTCAAATTTGTCATTGATCATGTGTTTAATCATTTGTAGGACATTCATTAATGTATAAGATCTCTCATATTGATTTCTCTATATGTTTGTATTATGCACAAAACTGTTCTATTCAATTTCTTTAATTGAACGTTTTCCTTTTTTATATTTCTGCAAATGATTCGATGCAAATGAATATGTATAATCAAATGTTAATTTTTAAATTGACACAATCATTACAGATCATACACTTGAATAGGCTTAAACACTTTGAAGAATTGTCACTTAATTTTCATTAGATGATAAAACTTTAAATTAACAAGTGAAGAACCCGAAGACATTTCTGTTTAAGGTACTTAACTACTTGTTCATCACACCTCAACTCTGATCTGCACAACGTCAACTTCCACTCTATTAGATTAGATCTGACTTAGTTTAGACTTCATTCTAGTTAGGATTAACCTAAGACTTAGATCAACCTTTAGAGTTTGGATACCTTTATCTTACATCTCTGTAGGGCAGATCCATTTTGGATCAAAACCACAAGTGCTAGCAGAGGCCAAATATCCATGGGTGATTAACACACCAAACAACTCGAGGATAGAATTGCCCTTGCACAGGGTCTTTCGAAGCCTTTGGCTGGGTTTTCATCCCCTGTTGCGTGCCTTGGAACCCATTCCAGCACTTTGCACTTACCCTGCACCCCTCGAGGCATCAACAGGTATGCAGTGTAGCATCTCTAGGAATATATTGATTAATGCATCCATGGTAAGGGAATTCAGTTGCAACTCATGGAATTCCTTTATCTTCTTATCAAAGAACCTTTCTGATACGTATTTTTCTTGAAATAATTTTATGAAGGTCTTCCATCCGAGCTCTGTTCTTTTTATTTTCTTAGTATGTTTTAAATCTTGCCACCATCTGGAAGCCTTACCATTCATATTGTATATGTCCAAACGAGCCTTCATATACTTGGAATAATGATGTACCTGAAAGTACTTGGTCATCCCTAGCAGCCATTCTTCGGCTTTCTCTCGTGAATCCAAGTCTCCTTCAAAATTTGGTGCCTTATTTTTTCGAAACTCTCCATGCAAGTTGTCCTCTCTCTTGTATTTCTTATTGAAAGGAGATGAGGCATAAGAATCTAAAGAGTGCTTGAATTCATGGTCAAAATAATTGGATGAGTTGGAGTGTTCTGGTGACTCCTCAAGTTTCCTATAATCTGGGCTACTGTCTCTCTTTTTGCGGTGTTGCTTATTGATATTTATGTTTGTTGAGTGTGTTGTCTTCCCATGAGTTCTCTTTCCGATTAAGGTTTGCAGTAGTGCCTCATTTACTTAATGTTGTGCCCATCTCTCATTCAAGTTATCATCCTTGAAGCTATGGAATTCTTCTTGTAGGATCTGTACCATTTTCAGTAGGTCAGAAGTCTTGACAGGTCCAAGACAGTCATTCAGTTCAATTATCAGTTCTTGTTCCTGAGGTGGTGAATTCAGGTTTCCATGCTGACTATCCTCTCTCTTAGCATTCATGTTGTTTGTCTTTTCTTGAAAAAAAATTCAATCAATGCAAGCAAACAAGTTTTATTAGTTTATTATTTTTGCAATGGTGGTGTAGGACTATAGGCCTCGAGTTTTCGAATCAGGGCTCTGATACCACTTGTAATGTCCCTTAAATCCCAAATAAATATTTTTTTGTATAGGGTCTATTTATTGATAAGACCTATGATATACTCACAATTAACTTCAACACTGAGTTTAAATGCTAGGAATAACATGATGCTTGTACCTTGACTATGATACTTCCATTTATTGTTTTCCTGACCATTATCTAGCATGTCTTAGCTCAATCAGTATCATCTATTATAATTATTGTTACTCTGCAATGTTATTTGCTTCATACATTATTATGTTGTTCTTTGATTTTGATGCATACTCTAAACCCTATAATTGTGCCATTGTATCTATGATGTCTGTGCTTTTGCTATGATTAATCAAATGAATTATGAATTTACTTCCAAAGTTGGTATGAGGGGTGTCATGGCATCCGGGCTTACTGGTGAGCTCTTAGAATGGATTCCTAGTGAGGGCAGCTAGACCGGGAGCCTACTTTAATTATCAAACCAGGGGATGTACAAACTTCAGAGTTGCTAACATTGTATGTGCTCTAAAGTTTAGTCTTCGTCGTTTTTTAGGGTGTGGGTATAGATCTTAAAGGTTTATCTAATCAAGAAGAAGGTGAGCTAAAAAAGACTGTAAATCTATGAATGACAAATTCCCCTACTAATAAGTTAAATGATGCAAATTGTAAATCTATACTAAGAATTGAAATGTTGAAAGATTGATAAACTTATGCTAAGAATTGAACTGCTAAAAGCTAAGAGTTTAATCTAAGAACTAAATACTGAAATCAAGTGATGAATATTGAAAGGCTAACCTAAAACTTAAATGCTGCAAACCAAATCCAGAACATAAACATCTAATGATGATATTTAACTAATCTGGTCTATTCAGATAAAACACTATAAGTGATGATCATTAAATCAAGGAACTGAAAGTAATTAACCTCTATGATTTAAGTATGATAGAAGAAATATGCATGAGCTTTCTAGATCTGAATCATTGCCTCAGAACCAATGTGAAAATATATGAAAACAGATGTCAGAATATGCGTGCCCAGAACGCAACTACAGGACTATGGAATGCATCCTACCAAACTATAGAATGAGCATTGATCAACTACAGAAAATATGCTGGATGAAAATAATATTTTAATTGAAATAAAACCATACTTTTCAAATGCCTTCAAGGTTTCTTCATACACGATAAGAAGTAAATCAATTCACAGCATAAATGGAAAATACCTGAAAATAGAGTAAATCTGCTAACTTACGTGTTGGAGGGGCCCTCCCCAACCTGTACTCAATAGTATGAAAAACTTATAAATGCGGGCTTGAAAGTAACATCAGTCTTCTCATTAAAATAATAACTTCATTGTTCATAAATAGTCTGTAACACAAATTGTCTCTGTAGTCAAATGTAAAAACGTAATTCGACAAAATAGCAACAAGAACCCCTCGCTACCCGAGAGGTCCATATATATATGCCTCAAATTCTAACCTAACTAATTTCTTTTAATTGTCGATCCTATTGAATATGAGTTCTTCTCTATAAGTCAGGGAAAAAGAGCACTAAGCCTCATATGGTCTTCCAGTCCTCCAGCTAGATTTGCATGTTGCTTCTTAGTGTACCTGCACCTGCTCATACATACTCATTTTTATGTAATTAGTTTATAGAAGACGCCCTTTAAGCATAAAAAGAATAATCTTAAAACATCTTCATTAAATAATCAAAGTAAATCATTAACCCACAAAACAAGTGTATTCCCTTCATCATATCCCGTGTTTTACTGTGGCAAAAAGGCTATAGGATACCTATAATTTGGGTTCATTATCTCCTCCATGATTGAAGGATTCACCCATCCTTGGGTGACACACTCGGATCTTCTATAGCTTCTCTAATGTCCCATGCGACCATTCTTGGAGTTCCTGCTTGCCTATAGTAACCCATGCTCTGATCATCCCTGGCCAATGCTCTTTTCTCTTCTTCCTCATTAATCTGCTCTTTAATAATTAGAGGAAGAAAAAAATGAAGGATTTAGATTCATGCCAATCCATCTGAGTTGATTCTTGATCAAGGATTCTCTATATAGCTTAGCTTTGACGAGAGCAGCTTCTAGTCTGACAGGGGAATGAGCCTCCTTCTTTCTCAAATCATCTCTAATCCTTGCCCACCTATCACTGATGGCCTCCTGTACCTCTTTGTATGTGCATTGTAGAGTGAGATCAAAATGTATGACTGCCTCCTCCTGTTTTTCAAGCACAATAGGAATTAACTCTTCATCAATGGTGATAATTTGGTGGGCCTAAAGTACCCTTTCAGCGTGAGATGCCTCTACCCTGATCCATAATTGATTTTTCCACTTCTCTGCAAGATATATATGATCATCATGTTCCATTTCCACCTCGTGGTTCATCCAGGAGAATAATGCTCTCAGCTGGAAGTTGCCTACATATGGATTGGGTGACCAGGTAGGTGTGCTTGGAACCACGAAGTTGTGCAAGAGTAATTCGCACAATTGATCCTTTTCCAACTCTGTGCAGTCCAGAGAAGTGTCCACAAATTCCCTTGTAGTGTTCAGTTCTATAGACAGGCCTTGTTTTAGCCTTTGCAGCTGGAACCTTCCCCACTTTTCCTTTAAGTAGAGCGTATAGAATCTGGACGGGGGTCTGGGTTGCAATATTTCATCATAGATTCTTGTAGTGGTTTCCAAGGTGTCCTCTAGCTGGAGAATTTTTTGATCTTTTTGGGCTAACTCCTCTTTTGTTTGGGCCAATTTCTCCCTCAATGCTGAATTTTGCTACTCTGCTAGTTTTAACTCTCCTGCGTGCTACATTTTCAAAATTTGTGTCTTTTCATGCACAAAGAGTGAGGTTGCTGGTGGATTTGGCTGGCTTCTCTGTGTACTTGCCTCAATATTTAATGCTGCCAACTCCTCCTTGACCTTTTCCAATTCTATTAGTGCCTCAGCTAGCCGGTCAGTGGCTTCAGGGTTTATGTCTTGGTCGACAGGGTTCACCTCCTGACCAGTAGGGTTCCATTGGCCATCATCCTGTTCTTCAGGTGTGGTTGGGTCGTCCTGGTCTACCCAATCATCATCACCGTTAGATACATCCTGAATTATTGGGTTAGGATCCCTTTCTATCTCCTTTTCATGCCTGATTTTGGGTGGCTGTGTGAACCTTTTGCTTCGCCGCTTTGGCCCTTGCTCGCTAGTGGAAACCCCCGATTCCTTTTGGCGGGATCTATCTCTTGAATGCTTAATTTTTATCAGGGTATTGGCCACACTGTCCAGGTCGATTTTTCTTTTAGCTCCTGATGTAGAAGCGGTCTTGTCTTTTGGCCCAGAAGCTAGGGGTATGCTAACAGAAGGTGTACCCTTCATCCTCTGTACATCCTCGGTTGAGATTACCACAAATTCCTCCCATGAAAGTTTTGGGACCTATACTTTTAACTCTTCACAAATGATCAACTTGATTAGCCCATGGTGGGATAACACGTCCTCTTTTCCTTCAACAACTTTCTTGCTCATTTCTCCCAACGACAGGAGAAGATAATAAGGAATGCTTATGTTGTTGTTTGGCGTGATGTGGTTCTTGTGCCTTAGAAGATCCAGATTTTGAAAATGGAAGAGAGGGACATAGCTCAGCCTCCCTGTACACGTTACATATTTATGAACGACAACAGCTACTTAATCCAAAGCTGTTGGCATAATGACCCTCTTGACTCCGTTTTTGTCTTCTTCATAAGCCTCTTCAGGTCCAAAGAAAACTGCCTTTGCACTTTGGTTGGCTTCCCTGTCTTCCTTGGACCAATGTAGACCCATGGGTAGCCCTGTGTATTTTGCAATGTCTTCCTCATCCAGCCTGATACGAAGTCCTCTAACCTGGGTGATGAACTGTTCTTCTTTGATGTGCTTTAAGTTTCTTGCGAATTCCAAAGCTACCTCTGTATTAGATCCCCTCAGCCCTGAGATGAAGGGAATCCAACCCGCATTATGGAGGATAGATAAAACCCTTGGGTTTTCATAAATGGCTCTGTGATCCTCTAGTTCACTCTTTTTGAACCCCTTTGTCATCTTTGGAAATTAGCAAAACAAAAAACTTTGAGTGCTGCTGACTTAACTCAACTGGCCGGGAGTGATTCACAGGTTCGAAGGGAGCTTGTATTGCAAAACTATTCTTTTTTGTAGATTATGCCGCCTTTTTAAGCTATTTCCACTCACTTATCCTCATCATCGTTCATTGTACTCGCTGCTCTATCCATTCTTTTCCATAATCAAGCCCTGCATTTCATGTCATCATTGTATATTTCCCTTTTCGCTCTGATCATTGAGGAATACGATAGCTAGATGCGGGTTTATCCTTCATTGACATGACTCAAGTAGTAATCATGATTCTTTGAGGTTGCTCTGAACTGTGCCACCGAATGAACTTATAAGCTGTCCTCAGCTTCAGGAATAACCATTTTGTGGGATGATGATTTTACCTCAAAAATAAAACAAAGACATTTAGAGATTACCGTGTTATGCTTAGCATACTTGAGTGCATGACGTGGCTTGATTTGATGTGCTATGGATTTTGTAGTAGATTTTTGCATTGTCTGTAGTTATTTTAGGCATGTCTATAGTTACGTGTGTTTGATTTTTGCTTTTGGTTCCATTGAAAATGTTATATCTCCTTCTTTTTTATTTTTGTCCCAATTTTTTATTTGACTTTGTGTTGATGCCCTGTATTGAGTTTCGATTTTGTTTTCTGTAGTGCTAGCTCGCTTGAGGGTATGGCATGCTCGCATGAATATATGGCAGGCTTGCTTGAATAGAGTGGTTGCTTGATTGAATTCTGTAGTGCCTGATATTTTTGTTCGCTGAGTTGAATACATGACTAGATTGCTTGAATATATGGCATGCTCGCTTGAATATTGATACCTGGCTCTCTTGATTTGATTTATTCGCAGGATGCTGGCTAGTTCTTCATAGGGATGTATGATTTCCTTCAAATTTACTTCTGATTACCTTGAGTGGATCAGTTCTGGTTTGTTCTTTTAATTTTTTCAATCATTTTTTCTCTTATTCTTGTTCTTTTTTCATTTCTCTTATTTTTTTTTCATCCTTTTCATTTTTCATTTTTTTTCTTCTTCTTTTTTTCGGAATTAGATTTCAATGATTTTCCATGTTTTATATCAGCATCAATTACTGCTGGTACAGTATCTGTGTGAAATCCTCGCTTGACTATGGCTTTTTGTAAAGTTTGAGTCTATGTCCATTCACTATCATGGGGAACTCTTCTTCATCAATTGTAATAATCTTTACAGCTCCATTTTCATAGATTGTTTCAATAATGTAAGCTCCAATCCATCTAGTTGTTAGTTTTCCTTTGAACGTGTGAAACCTGGAGTCATAGAGTAGTGCCCAGTCACCTTCCTTGAAATGTTTCTGCTTTATGTGTGTGTCATGCCACTTCTTTCTTTGTTGTTGGATGATTTCAATATGGCCAAGTGCTTGTTGGTGTTGCTCATCCAATTGGTTTAATTATAGCATGCATTCCTATTGGATGTCTGAGAGTTCCATATTTAACTGTGTTGCAATTATGAATGTCTTGATTTCAAATTCAATAGGAAACATAACTTTCTTTCCATAAACTAGCTTATATGGTGTGAAGCCTGTTGTTGTTTTCCATGTGGTATTATAAGCCCAAACTACTTCACTTAACCTGTTTGCCCAATCTCTTTTGTGGAGTTGCACTGTCTTTGTCAAAATTCTCTCTAATTCTCTGTTGGTTATCTCAGATTGACCATTAGCTTGAGGGTGATAGGAGGAAGACTATCTATGCTTAACATTGTTTCTTCGAAGTAAGTCTTCTATCAGATTTGAAAATTGTGGGCCTTCATCAGAAACTAGTTCTCTTGGGACTCCAAACCTGTGGAAGATCTACTCAGTGAAAAAATTTTCCACATTGGTTTCATTTGCTGCTACTTCAGTCCACTTTGTAAGGTAGTTAGTGCATACCAGGATGTTGCTTTTCTTATTTGACTGTGGGTTGATTGGACCAACAAAATCAAATTCCCACTTTTCGAATTCCTCCATGGAGATTTGTAGATGGAGAGGCATTTCTTCTTTTTGTGTTGGCTTTCCCATTCTTTGGCAGTCATCACAGTGTGAAACATATTCATAGGCATCCTTGTGGAGTGTTGGCCAATAATATCCTGTTTGCAAAATTTTATAGGTTGTCCTCTTTGCAGCATAGTGTCCTCCACATGATTCATTGTGAGTGGCATGCATTATGTCATGCACTTCATCTTCTCTAATGCATATTCTGAGTATTTGATCTGGTCCTTTTTTGAAGAGCATTCCCTCTATCCATGTGTAAGTGGCACTTTGTCTTATGACCTTATTCTTCTCTTTGTAGCTATAATGTGTTGGAATCTTCCAGTCACTAAATAGTTTTCTATGTCAGCAAACCATGGGCTCCTTGTGGAGATTGAGAAAAGATGCTCATCTGGAAAACTGTCATTTACCACTTCATTATCTTGTCCATGGGTGAGCCTAGACAGAAAATCAGCCACTACATTGTGTTTACCTGGCTTATCCAAAATTGTGATGTCAAACTCTTGCAGAAGGATTATCCATCTAATGATTTGAGCACTTGTGTTAGGTTTGTTCATGAGATACCTTATTGTTGAATGGTTTGTATGGACAAAAACTTGGTACCCAATTATGTAGTGCTTGAATTTGTTAATGGCATGTATGACACCCAAACAATCCTTCTCTGTGACAATATAATTTAATTATGCTCCTGCCAAATTTTTACTGATATAATATATAGCATAGGGCTTCTTCTCTCTTTCTTGTCCAAGGACAGACCCAATTTCCTATCTGATGCATCTAAGTGAATGTGGAATGGAAGTGCCCAATCTGGTCCTTGGAGTACTGGAGCTGTACTTGTTTTCTCTTTTAGTTTGTCAAATGATAGCATACAATGTTTTAACCATATGAATTTTGTGTCTTTAGTGAGTAAAGCAAACATTGGTGCAGCAATTTTGCTATAACTCTCAATGAATCTTCTATAGTATCTTGTTTGTCCAAGGAAACTTCTTACATCTCTATGTTTCACAGGTGGAGGCAGTGTTTTGATGACTGTAACTTTTTCCTGGTCAACTTCTATTCCTCTATGCAAAATCTGGTGGCCAAACATGATGCCTTCTTCCATGAGCATTCTGCATTTATCATTGCTGAGGCATAAGCTCATCTCAATACATTTTTTTAAAACACGTTCTAGATGTTTTAGTGCTTGGTTGAAATTCTCTCCATAGGGTGTGAAGTCATCCATGTAGACCTCCATTTGTTCATTAATAAAATCAGAGAAGATACTTAGGATTGCCCTCTGAAATGTTGCTGGGGCATTACAGAGCCCAAAGGGAAGCACTTTGTATGTGTAAGTGCCCCATGAGCATGTGAATGTTGTTTTGTCCTGATCGGCTGGGTGAATGAGGATTTGGTTGTACCCACTGAAGCCATCCAAAAATGAGAAATATTTGTTCCCAGCTAATGTGTCCAGTACTTGATCGATAAATGGGAGAGGAAAGTGATATTTCTTGGTTTCTTTATTGAGCTCTCTGTAGTCCACACAAATCCTCCACTTTCCTCCCTTTTTAGTAACTATGACCAGTGGTGATATCCACTCACTATCTGAGATTGGGTATATGAACCCTACATCTAACAACTTTTGCAATTCCAGCTTGACTATGTCCTTTAATGTTGGGTTCATTCTTCTCTATGGTTTCCTAATAGGAACAACACCTTCCTTTATATAGATATAGTGTTTACAGATGTCTGGGTGGATACCCTTCATGTCATTATACGTCCATGCAAAGGCTTTGTTGTTTTCTGACAGTAGCTTTAGTAATTTTTGTTTTTGTCCTAGCTCCAAATTGGAGTTAATATTAATTGTCCTGCCAGGCATTATCTCAACTGTCTTTATCTGAATTGGATGATGTTCAAGTGTGAGTACCTATGCCCACATTTTGTTAAGATCGTGGTTTAATGTTTCCTCTCCTTACTGCTGACATGTGCCAAGAAAATATTCAAACATATTTTGATTAGAAGAAGCATTTTGTATAAACCTATCTAAATGACTACCTTCGTCAATGGCCTTTAGTGATAGGGAAGCTTCAATTGTAAGGACATGTCATATGTTTTGGTTGGATGTGTCATCACAATCATCTATCCAGTTCTGATATTCCAAGTCTGAAGACTTCCTTGGCCACTGGTTATTGTCATGTTACCTGATTTGCACCCTATGTAAGCGTCTGTAGTTTCCAGCCAGGGTCTTCCTAGTATTAGTGGGTATCCACTAAGTTTACTATTTAATTCGATGACTATGAAGTTAGCTAGGTATTCCCAGGACTCTATGTTGATGATTATGTCTTCGAGCATCCCTTTAGGTCTTACTGTAGATGTGTTTGTTAGTTGTAGAACAGTAGTTGTTGGTCTGACCATTGATTGGAGTCCTAGGTGTGTCATAGTATCCTTGGTCATTACATTGATAACGACTCCTAAATAAATTAGGCTTCTATCTATTTGTCTATTATTGATTGTCATGTTCACTACAGGGCTGCCTAGATCAAGGTATTTGGGGTTAACAACAATACCGAGCATTAGATCTGCTAACTGGCCCACTACATTTATTGTTGGTGGGTCATGTTTTCTTCTACCAGGTCTTTTCAAGCAATTTTCTTTAATGAATTTGTTGCAGATAGGCACATCTCTGATGGCCGGCAAAACTAGAATTTGAATATTCAAGTGCTTCAATTCGTTTAGAATTGCATTTTCCTCTTCTTCTTTTGTACTTCGCACAAGGTTTTCAAGGAATGGAGGGTTTCTATTTTGTGTGAGTGGTCGAATTTCTTCCTCCTGAGGGCTTGGTTCATCCAGGTGCTGAATATGAGGTTGTGTTGTTTGTTCGTGAGCCTCATCTTCTTGGTTACTCTGTGTGTGTGCATTTTGCAATGTTTTCCCAGATCTTAGATTAATTTCGTTTATCTCCAGCGTATCCACTACATAGGTTGGAAACTGTACCATTTCAGTATTGTAGGCTTGTTGATGTGGTGGCCTGTTGTTGTTAGGGTTTGGAATTGGCTAGGTGGGAATTGGTGGAGGTCTGGGGTGTGGTTGATTTGGTGGTGGCGGCATGATGAGTGGTTGTTGTTGCTGCAATGGAGATCTCCAATTAGATGAATAAGGGTATGGATTGCCATAATTCGTGTTTGGTTGAGCAAAAGGTGGGGGGTATGGAGAGTAAGATTGTGGGTAATAAGTTTGTTTATATGGTTGGTCTTGTTTCCACTGGTTTGGACTTGGCTGAGATGGCCATTGGGCTGGTACCGAGTTCCAATTTTGCTGGTTATTTCCCTAATTGTAGTAGGTTTGGTTGTTGGGTTGGTAAGGCCTAGCAAAATTATTCCTCCTTTGATTCACGAAACATAGTTGTTCTATTGTACCTTCAGTTGTGGGATCTTGAATAGAAACTTTACATGAGGGAAACATAGGACATTTATTAGTGGAGTGATCGTCAGTGCAGAGACCACATATTTCTATGGTGTTCAGTGTGCATTTCCCTTTCTCATTTTTTTTCTACAGCGTGGACAAAAGACTGCCAAGGCTTGGTTGATTTCGTCCTGTTTTTTCTTGATTTGAAGTGCATCAAGTTGCATGGCCAGAGATTGTAGGATATTGGTCTTCATGTCATCTAACAGGTTTCCTAAATCATATTTTGTAAGGTTTGGTCCTGAAGATGCTGATCCCCCAGTAAATGGGTGCGAATCCTTGGTCCCATTTTTACTTTTCCTAGATCTAGAGTAGTTTTTAAATATTCGTAGGATTTGGTCATAAGTCTTCTGGAATATATCTCCATCCCCCAAAAGGTTTAAGACTTCAAAATTTTCTTCTTTTATACCTCTAAGAATGACACATTTTAGTGATTCGGGATCTAAGGTGCAGTGACTAGCTCGTTTGTAGCTGAGTTGAAATCTTTGGGGATAATATTCTACTGATTCTCTTTCTCCTTGTTGCATCCGAAAGATGTCATCTCTTGTATCATTTTCTTTGTAGTAGTCCCTATATTTTTCTAGAAATTCCTGTTTCATTTGGTCCCAGCTGAAGATATTGTTTCCTTCAAGGCTCATGAACCACCTAAGTGATAGATCTTTCAGTGTGGAAGGAAAAAGCCTCAGCTTTTGTGCATCAATAGTGTAATCAAAGGATCTGCAAACTACCTCAAACTCAAACATGAAAGTGTTAGGGTCTTCAGAAGTCAAACCATGGAAGTTTGGGAGATTATTAGGGTTTATATTCTTCATCCTGGCATCTCCAAGAGGTATACTGATGGGAAAGGTGAACAGTTCCCTAGGTTCTTCATCTTCTTTTGCCATAGTAGTGTTTGAGCTAGAGCCAGCAAAGAAGTTATCTAGGTTTGGGTCGTAGCTAGAATTAGTTTCTTCTTCTGAGTTAAGGAATTCAAATTGAGAGTTATCAGAACTGTTCTTTCTCATAGGAAGGGCAGGTAGGAAGCATCCAAATCTATCTCTCTGTCATCTAGTCATTCATGGTAAAAAAAAAATTATTTTTTTGGTTGTTTTTATATGTTTTTTTTTTCAAAGATGTCTCCTAAAGATTAAGCACCACCTCGGTAATGGCACCAAAAAGTGGTGAGCTCTTAGAATGGATGCCTGGTGAGGGCAGCTAGACCAGGAGCCTACTTTAATTATCAACCCGAGGGACGTACAAACTTCAGAGGTCCTAACATTGTATGTGCTCTAAAGGATAGTCTTCGTCATGTTTTAGGGTGTGGGTATAGATCTTATAGGTTTATCTAATCAAGAAGAAGGTGAGATAAAAAAGACTATAAATCTATGAATGACAAATTCCCCTGCTAAGAAGTTAAATGCTGCAAATTGTAAATCTATACTAAGAATTGAAATGCTGAAAGCTTGATAAACTTATGCTAAGAATTGAACTACTGAAAGCTGAGAGTTTAATCTAAGAACTGAATACTGAAATTAAGTGTTGAATATTGAAAGGCTAACCTAAAACTTAAATGTTGCAAACCAAATCCAGAACATAAGCATCTAATGCTGATATTTAACCAATATGGTCTATTTGGATTAAACACTACAAGTGATGATCATTAAATCAAGGAACTGAAAGTAATTAACCTATATGATCTAAGTCTGATAGAAGAAGTATGCATGAGCTTTCTAGATCTGAATCATTGCCTCAGAACCAATATGAAAATATATGAAAATAGATGTCAGAATATGCGTACGCAGAATGCAGCTATAGGACTACGGAATGCGTCCTAGCAAACTACAGAATGAGCGTTGATCAACTACAGAAAATATGTTGAACGAAAATAATCTTTTAACTGAAATAAAACCATACTATTCAAATGCCATCAAGGTTTCTTCATGCACGATAAGAAGTAAATCAATTCACAGCATAAATAGAAAATACCTGAAAACAGAGTAAATCTCCTGACTTACGTGTTTTAGAGGCCCTCCCCAACCCGTACTCAGGAATATGAAAAAATTATAAACACGGGCTTGAAAGTAACATCAGTCTTCTCATTAAAATAATAACTTCATGGTTCTGAAATAGTCTGTAACACAAATTGTCTCTGTCGTAAAATGTAAAAACATAATTCCACAAAATAGCAACAAGACCCCCTCGCTACCCGAGAGGTCCATACATATATGCCTCAAATTCTAACCTAACTACTTGCTTTTAATCAGCAATCCTATTGAACAGGAGTTCTTCTCTATAAGTCAGGGAAAAATAGCACCGAGCCTTGTATGGTCTTCCAGTCCTCGAGCTAGATTTGTGTGTTACATCTTAGTGTACCTGCGCCTACTCTTACATACTCATTTTCATGTAATTAGTTTATAGAAGATTCCCTTTAAGCATAAAAAGAACAATCATAAAACATCTTCATTAAATAATCAAAGTAAATCATTAACCCACAAAACAAGTGTATTCCCTTCATCATATCCTGTGTTTTACTGTGGCAAAAAGGCTATAGGATACCTATAATTTGGGTTCATCACTTACTTATATTTTCATATGAGCTAATACATGTTAATATTACTTGTTGTAGGTGTCCCAAGGGGATCCCTAAGCTATCACACTTGATTGAAGAGTAAAATCCTAAGTAAAACAAAGGGAAAATGGCTATCTATGCCTAGACCCTAAGTATCACATATAAGCGCTTAAATTCAAAGACAAGTCTTCAACTATAGGAGAGAGGGTTAAATCGATTCCATAGTGGAGGTAGAGGAGAAATTTAATGAGGGCCACTTGATGGCCTTATGGTGGAACTACATGATGGTAGAGAGGTAAAACCCTAAACATTTTCTCCTTTCCTGTGTTGTTTTCATTTTTGGCACCTGGTGAGGGAGAGCAAAGGCTCTCGACCATTCCATGGCTTTGTGGAAGGCATGCACATGACCATAGCATAGCTCTTGGTCTTTGCATACCCTCTACACAAGGGAATCATCATAAGCAAGTTCAACTATGCAAAGGTAAACCTTGTATCCCTCCTCTATGATTTGGAATTCGCAGAAGTTATATTGCTATTGATAATATAACTCTTGTTTTGGTTTACATGCCCTGAGAACTTCGTTTGATATTCCTATCGAGTGCTGGCTGGAGATTGGAGCGCTTGGGAAGTGGAAGCTTTAAGAGCGAATGGCCCTGGTAAGACCCGGGCCCCCTAGAACACTTCAGTCCATGAGATGCCTTCAATGTATGGATTTTCTTTGATTAGTGGAGCTGAGTTTGATGGCCGCACTATGGAGTGACAAGGAGCTTTTAGAAAGCCAACCCATTTTATTATGTAATCTATTGAGTTTATTTCTCGCTACCAGCATTGGTATTAGGTTTATGTTGTCGTTGTAAGCCATCTGGGTGTAGTTATGAATGTTCTGTACAAGTGTTTATCTTTTGTTTGGGAAGTGTATGCTTCTATACTTCCGAGCATGTGTACTCATGGTTATTTGGTGTACTGTCTCTGCTATTGATGTATTTTGAGCTTAACCTTGAATATAATTCAATATATAATTTTATTTTATTTTATTTTTTATTTTATTTTATTTTATTTTATTTTATTTTTTTATTATTTTTTTATTTTATTTTATTTTATTTTTTTATTTTTTATTTTTCTGGTTCCTATCTTTGTTCATGATAATCGCATTGGTGTTTTTATGTAGGATTTCACTGTTGTGTTTATTGTCATTAGTTTTATGCTTTGTATCTATCCACGATTCTTGACTATCCTATAATTGAATTACTGAAGCCGGATATGTGCTTTTTTGTGAATTTATTCTATTTATTTGGAAATTAAATCCTATTGGGTATGAAATTCGACCTCTTGATCTACGCTATTGATGTTTCATGTATTTAAATTTGAGTTTGCATTCTGTATGCGGAAAGCCCTATTTCTAATTTTGTGTTTTTATTTATGAGTTATAAGAGCAATATCCCTATCTGTCAAATGATTTCCTATTCAATATGAGTAATGTCTGGATCTTTATTTAGTGTATATGTGGGGTTTGGTCTCTCTGAATTTCACTGGAAGTTTGGAAATCGTGTAAAAGGAGGATTTAGGGGATTCGATCCTGAGCCTGTGAGAAAGGGACTTGTGTTTCTATTCGTAGAGCTTGTATATGTGTTAAACCTATATGATATGAGTTAAGATTTAAGATAATGGTTTCAAAGGTGCAGTATTGCTAGATTCTCTATGGTATAAATTCCTTTGGGAATGCATTTGAAGTTAGACGCAGTTTCTGGAAATGAAAACGCTGTTTATCTACGATCTACGTATTTCTTTTTATTAAATTAGATGGAGTATAAATCTTGGTTAACCCTATATAACTTCGATTATCTATTCCATAAGTTATTTTGTGTTTATAAAACTCTATTTTATATTTCCTTGGTATATATATATAAGCCATATGTATTTGGTTTACTAAGTTGTGTAAGGTCTATCTCTTTTTATGGGTTGTGAGAGCTCTGTCTGCTAAATATTCAATTTACAACTGAGTCTTTATATGTGTGTGTGTGTGTGTGTGTGTATAATCTTTCTTTATTAAATATATATATATTTAATAATGTCACATGCTTTAGGTACAATATGTTTTGGTAATTATTTGCCATTAAATTCTCTTTATATGGAAAATATAATAGTTATGTTTTGGTCCATAAATGGGATTTGTGCATATAAAAATAATATCTTGTTTTTGGTTCATAAATGATATCCGTGCATGAATAATAATGGTTTTGTTTTGGTTCATATATGATAGATGTGTATATATGTATATTAGTTCTATTTTGGTTCATATAAATGAGATCTGTGTACACAATATAGATATGTTTACTAGTTTAAAATACATGCATACTTTATTTGATATTTACCATTTATAAGTATATATTAAATACACCAACCCGAATTTAGGGCACTGCCCAAAATCCTGCTCTTGGGATTCTCTTTCTGTGTATGGATAATATGGGAGCTTTCTCCTTATTAAAGTATAATAACCCGAAATCATGGCTGACATTTCTGCCTATGATTTTATCGAAAAAAATGAACATTTTATCCCTAGTATTCAATAAATATGACAAATAACTTAGAAAGGTAAATATGATCAAAACATGAATGAAGTAAATATTTCAGGAAACCTTTATACATGTATGAAATTTAACACAAACTTTATGAAGATGATATAACTTAATAAATACTGATCCATAAAATAATTTCCTAAAACAAAATACTTGAAGGGAAACTATAGATACTTATCAGTATTTCGTTGCAATTCGACTGACTTAGGAACTGCCACGTTCCACCCAACCATAGACCTCAACCCGTTCCTGGATTGTTCCACAAGTCACCCCCAAGCCGAACTGAGCATGACAAGAATCTAGAAGGCCTAGGTTTGATTTGATATCTTCCTTACTACAACAAAGTAGTCACAAGGTCTATTTATCAGCCCTTGGTGTGAATATTTGTTAATAAATTTCCCTTACTTTCCCAACAGTCCTCTTTCTAGGACACACCAGATATCAAAAATCCGAAGTTTGAGCACTCAGATTCATGGCTGAACCCTCCTGTGAAATTGGAAAACACTTGCCCCTGCAAAGTTCCTCTCTCTTTTATTTATAAACTTTTATGAGAACAAGGATGCTAGGAAATTAGGTCTTTTCTCACTCAGTTATCTAACTGACACACTAGCAGTTTTGTTTTTATCTTTAATTAAAAATTTAGTCTATTTTAATCCTCACAATTTATTTTTATCTTTAATTAATTAAATCATACTTTTACTCACCTAATGGCTAGTTTGAACTTTAGTTATCAACTATTGACCATTCTAAACTCTTGCATGCTTAGTCCATCTTTGAGTGGCGGTACCAGTCATTTAGAAAGAATAAAATAATAATAGTTCTGAGTACTAAATAAATAATCAATGGATTACTAATGCTCCGGAGCTCCCAACTCAACATCAGTTAATCAATATGAGTTTAAGTGCTCCAGAGCATTACTGCTCAACACTCACTCAACTAATAGTGCTCCATAGCCCACTTTTCTCAACACTATGCACAATAATTCAGATGTTCCAGAGCTCACTTGCTCAACACTCAAAATAACCACATTGGTTTTCTCCAGAGTTCTTTTTAACTCAACACTTGTCCAACAACAATTAAGTTTATAACAATAATAACTGTAAAAATAAAATAGTATTTTCTTGGGATATTATAGAACTTGTGCATTTCATTCAGTTAGAATGTCGAAAATTCTATACTTGAAATGTGGACAAGGAAACTCTCATGTTTTTTTTCTCCATGCAGTAATGGTGAATGGGACGAATGTGAATCCATAGATTGGGTTGATAGCTGGGACCGTGTATCACTCCCCATTGGTCGATGGATAGCTACAGAATTATCCCAGTTGGGGGAGGACCAATCAAGTATTTCAACACACTATTACCACATATAAGATCTCGTACAACTAGGTTCGATTAATATTTTTATATTTTTGACAATTAGTTGTGTCTATTTAGTTGACTGAAACGTTGGCACTATATTTTGTCCATCGAACATATACAGAGCAGTTTCCCTGAGACGCAATGAATGGCACACCGACTATTGGTTGGCATGTTTCTTAGAGGGAAAGAAAACCCTAAATGCCCCATTACGGGACTCTGAGGCCAATGATTTTCTGACTGGGTCGATGGTTATAAAAGGATAATATTTGAACCAGGTTTCCCACTCAGCAAATTGGAAAGGGTATACATAGGAAGATTATAGACCAAGTGAGATTGTATACCATTATACAAACTTAGTTATTAGAACAAACCTCTAGGTGAAAACAATGCCAAGGAAGAACTCATCAAAGGCACGATACTTATTGCCTTACTCCGAGCACGAGAGGTTAAAGGAAACACTTGGTATTCGAGGTGATCCTGATGGTATAGTCAAATGACCATAGGTAGGTAATCTGGTATGTGGTTTGCATGTTTTATTGTGTACTATGTTATAGGTATGTGTTGTACATGTATGCTATGCTTTTGTTTCGTGGTCTCATTGTGTATTGACATTAATATTTTGACTATTGCAGCCATACATTGATAGCTTGATAGATTGATAAATTGCATAGACTTGGTACAACTTGATAAATTGCACAAGTTTCATTATGGATTTGTTTTCTTTGTTTTTTTCTACCATCTAAGTAAACCATAATATCTGCATCCTCATTCCCATTTTCATGCTCACTATCACCATCACCATCTCCATGCTCATTATCACTATCCCCATGGTCGTTGTCGACATCACCATGCCACCATGAACATCACCATCGTGCTCTTCCTACCCATGTTGTCACCATCACCATCTCCTTTTTCACCATAAGATTCTCATCCATCATCCACACAAATATAACCATTAGATACCTAATTTAGAAACCTAGAAACCCAAACCACAAACATAGAAACCTAATCTAGCCTTAGAAATCTAGTCTACCCTAGAAACAAAAATATAACCTTAGCAACCTAATCCATAACAATAGAAAACTATAAACCATGCCAATAAACCTAGTCTAAATTTTAATATATATGCATACCAAAAAAAACAATAGCAAACTAATCCTAATATATGGATGCCTAAAGTACTTCATATATTCATGTGCATCCACTTGTATCTAAACCATTTTGCTCTAAATATGCACAAGAGTCTATCCAAGAAACCATAATTTGTATTCTAAACCCCTTAATGCATCTTTAACAAAGATTGTATTGGTTCTAGGTGTGTTTCATAGATATTGAATTTGAGAAGTAGCATTTAGGAAACAAAACCCTTGTTGTCCTCCCTTAACCTTAGTAGACCTATAGACCCACTCTTGGTTCACAAGTAATGTAGTCATGGTACCCATATCACCCTTGAATGGTTCAAGGGCTCATACATGGTTCTTGATCCTAAGAAGCAAGGTTTAGCATGAGAGGCTATTGTTTCCATCTCAACTATTGTAAAGGGATCAAGACCCATCCATGCTACTGAAGACGTAATACCCATTACAGAATCCCCAAGAATGATAATGTTTTGTGGATTCTATATATTTTTCATGGGGATTGAGCCTAAGAGGTGTCACTTATGGAATGTGCCCCTTGTTTTCCTTAATTACACTTGGTACACCTCGAGACCCATTCGTGGTTCACAAATAACCTAGTCATGGTGGCAATAAAATCCTTGGAGGTGCTTATTAATCTATATAGGTTTAATGTGGTTCTTTGGGGACTCATAAATGGTTTTTTCAAATGAGAAGGAAGGTTTAATAGTTGATGCTCTTGTTTCCATCCGCCAAGTAGAGTTAAGGACTTGAGACTTATCCAAGATGCCCAAGACTCTATCATGGTGTCCATATTCAACTTGAATTCCAAATACTCTTTGGAGAGGGATTGTGTCATGGTGTTTGAGCTCAAGAATGTTAAGTTTGGAATTAAATCCATTGTCCCCCCAACCATGTTTATTCCTCAACACTTATTAATAGTGCAAAAAATCTACTAATGGAACTTGTATCCCAGTTAGATGTTAAATACCCCCTACAAAGTTCTCATTTTCTAGTTAAAGGACTTTGCCAATGCCCTTAAGCTTTAGAAAATTTAATATTACCATAAATCACTTGTTTCATCACTTGATGATGGCTAAGTCCCCATAATGAATTCGTTGTTCTATGTGGAGGTCCAATGACACATTCATGAAGGTTGAGCCTAAGAAGTTATCTTTAGGGCCTAAGGTTGTTGGTTCCCTCCTCTAATCATGGTCAAAAACCTAAGTCTATTGTTTTCCTTCCATGATCATGGCCAAGGCATGAGTACCCATATGTGGTGTAAAAAACATCTTATTGGAACTTGTATCCAAATAGGGTTTTTCTCATTAAGAGGCAAAGAATATTTTGCATTAAAAGGTCAATTTCATAAAAAGTTAGCATGAGAGTTTAGGGATAATGAGGTCATGTTGGTCTATCCCAAACACACTTTCCAAAAATTACAACATTCAATTTTGTTGCTTGGTTTGGTTATTATGCCCAAGGATGAATTTTACTTGGGCATAATAACCAAGGAAAATACAATTGGAGGCACGAAATGAAAATTGTGCATTGAAAGGACATGTCATTAGTTGCAATACATCTGTTTCAGTAGGGCCATCCTCCCCATTCAATCATCAGTGCATGATATTCCATAACCACTTCATCCATCTTAATGTCACCATGAAAAAACACTTCATCCATCTTAATGTCATCATAAAAAAGAAATCATCAGTCAGTCCCATTAGTTAACACACTTTCTTCATCTATTTTTTGAAGAATCACAACAACCAACCCATGGAACCCTTCCATAAGCTAGAATTATATGTTTTCATGAAACCCATCTACCCCACTAAAAACTAGAAGAAACCCTAAGATGGAGTCTACAGGAACCAAATAGGATCGCTTCCTACAAAACTCCTTGATAATCCTCCCTACTTCATATTTTCACCATATGTACTCTAAATTATTTTTATTTTTGATTCACGGTTACTCATTAGTTTAAAAGGCATTAAGAAGGCATCACATGCTTTTAGGTTCAAAAATAATCTAAAAATAATATTGACATCAATTTTAATATCCCTTTGAACACAATGGGAACTTGAATGGATGGTAATAATTACCCTTTAAAATTATGAGTATAGTCATCTTTATTATTTTGTTGGATTTTCTCCTGTATAGCCATCTCTAGGTGTCCCTGAGAGCCTTTGGGGTGTGAATTTAAACGGGACATAGAATAGTTGTATTTTCTTGGATCTACCAACCGTCAACTCTGTTGGATTTAAGACATTGGGATAGTGATAGGGGTTTCCCTCTCTTCTGGTCCCATGGCTCAGGTGTCATCTTTTACGTCCATTTTGGAGACTAGGGTTTTTCTCAGTAAGGGACTGTGCAATTTTTGCACATAGGGGTCAACTTTGAAAAATAATCGAACAAGGACTTATGGCTAGCATTCCCAGTTGGAACCTTTCTAAACACACTTTAATGTCTTCTTAGAACCTGGTTTTGTTGCACGGTTGGAATTGTATGCCCCCGGTAGGTATCCAATAGGCATTGTCCTTGAAGGCCTTTGGGATGCTAGTTGAATTGATCCATAGAATGATGACTGTGGCTAGGATCGAAAAACCATTGAATCTGTTGGATTCAGGACATAGGGATAGTGTTAGGGGTTCCCATCTCCTCCGGTGCCATGGCTCAGGTGTCATCTTTTAGGTCCATTTTGGAAACTAGGGTTTTGCTCAGTAAGGGACTATGCAATTTTTGGACATAGGGGTCAACTTTGAAAAATCATTGTCTGGGGACTTATGGATAGCGTTCCCTGCTGGAACCTTCCTCGACACAGTTTCAAGATATCCTGGAACCCAATTTTGTTGCACGGTTGGAATTCTATGCCCCTGGTAGATATCCAACAAGTGTCCCTAAAGGCATTTGGGATGCGAGTTGGAACGAGAAATAGAATGATGACCGTGGCTTGGATCGAAAAACCATCGAATCCCTTGGATTCAGTACATTGGGATAGTTCTATGGGTGCCCCTCACCTCCAGTCCCATGGCTCAGGTGTCATCTTTTAGGTCCATTTTGGAAACTAGGTTTTTCCTCAGTAAGGGACTGTGCAATTTTTGCACATAGGGGTCAACTTTCCAAAATCATCGGTCGAGGACTTATGGATAGAGTTCCTAGTTGGAACCTTCCTAGACACACTTGTAGGACTTCCCGGAACCCCGTTTTGTTGCATAGTTGGAATTCTATGACTCTGGTAGGTATCCAACAGGTGTCCTTGAAGGGATTTGGGATGCGAGTTGGAACGATCCATAGAATTATGATCGTGGCTCAGATCGACAAACCTTCAAATCCGTTGGATTCAAGACATGGGTTCACATAATTAGGTATCGGGATAGTTCTAGGGATGACCATCTCCTTCAGTCCCATGGCTTAGGTGTCATCTTTTAGGTCCATTTTGAAAACTAGGGTTTTACTCAGTAAGGGAATGTGCAATTTTTGCACATAGGGGTCAACTTTTCAAAATCATCAACCAAGGACTTATGGATAGTGTTCCCAACTGGAAAATTCCTAGACACACTTGCAGGAATTCCCGAAACCCATTTTTGTTGCACGGTTAGAATACTATGCCCCGGATAGGTATCCAACAGGTGGCCCTGAAGGCCTTTGGGATGTGAGTTGGAACAAGCCATAGATTGATGACCATGGCTCGGATCGATAAAATGTTGACTCTGTTGAATTTAGGATATCGGGATAGTGCTAGGGGTAGCCCTCTCCTCCGGTCCCATGGCTCAGGTGTCATATTTTAGGTCCATTTTGGAAACTAGGGTTTTCCTCTGTAAGGGACTGTGCAATTTTTGCACATAGGGGTCAAATTTGCAAAATCATCGAACAGGGACTTATGGATAGTGCTCCCAACTGGAAAATTCCTAGACACACTTGCAGGATTTCCTAGAACCCAGTTTGGTTGCACAGTTGGAATTCTATGCCCCTGGTAGGTATCCAACAGGTGTCCCTAAAGGCCTTTGGGATGCGAGTTGAAATGAGCCATAGTATGGTGATCATGGTTTGGATTGATAAACCGCCGAATCTGTCGGATTCAAGACATCAAGATAGTTCTAGGGGTTCCCCTCCCCTCCGGTCCCGTGGTTCAGGTGTCAAATTTTAGGTCCATTTTGGAAACTAGGGTTTTCCTTATTAAGGGACTATGCAATTTTTGCACATAAGGGTCAACTTTGCAAAATTTTGATTTTGATTATAGAACTAGACATTCATAAAGTGGCAATCAAACCTAGCACACTACACCCTTAGTAGATTTCTATGTCCTTAGTGTGCCATGTCACTTACCATCTCATTAGTGTTCCACTATATTTTCATTTTGAGTAATTAATGTCATTTTTATGAATTCAAAGTTCCAAATAAAAAATGGATGTGATGTTTCATCAATGATATGCTTATGATCCTTGATAGATTTGTTAGATCAAAGCCACCATGAACATTTTCCATCGAGTTATGGGGGAATACTTTCCAAATCACAATGAACAACCATTACATCATCATTTGTATCAATCAAGTACATTCAATTTGAAATACATTTTCATATGAGGATAATCCATCCTTTTTACAAACATAGGACCATGAACATATTATTTTCCTTCATCAAACAACATTATCAAGGAAGATCATTAAACTAGCTAGGTACATTTCATTTTCCGTGGATTCTATATGATTACTTTTGCATTACACATTTTTATGCACATTCAACATATTTAGAGCCATGCTTCACCAATGAGATATTGTATCATGCATTAATAGCCGAATGTTTGTAATACAAAATATGGCAAAGTAGTCGACCTTTAAATGGCCCGTCAATGTACATGTATCCCTAATTACAACAATGTACATGTATGTAAAAATACATATATACAGGACTATGAGACATCAAAAATCAATCTTTCACTTTTTTTCCCCTAGACTTTCCTCTATCAACCATCTCCCTACGATCGCTCTGCATCTCAGGAGTCTGCAAAAAAGATATCATTATTTTATCAAATAACTGCACTAATACCCTACCATTAACAAACTTTAAAAATTAACTTATGGCCAAATTATTTATGACAAACACTCACCAAATCCAGTCGGGGTATAGATGTGTGTGGTGTGCTCATGGAAGGCCTCTCTATAATTGTGCTATGCAAATAAAAGATCATGGCTCAATTAATTCAAAAATTCAACATTGATCAACATGTTTGCATAAATTGAATAAAAAGACTTGGTCATTAATGAACTTCTCACCAAAAGAGGATACCCAGTCACATTAATGGATTGAGCAGAGGGGCTGGGTACTGCTTCCGCTAATGGATACAATCACCAAATGGGGAAATATTTAGACATGCTTGAATAAACAATATAGTAACATGGTTAAATACTATGCATTGTAATTGTTTAAATAGTTACCTATGTATGACTTGTTTCTATTACAGATGGGGCACTAACTGCAACATCAATTACCCTTGTTAGGTGTGGTGTAGATGGATCTCCCATGTGTTTGCTATAGAGGACATCCACACCCTTTCTAGGAGTGTAGCCTCTCTTATACACTTGTCGCTTCTACACATTTGGACTATGAGGAGAGGCAACTGCTGACTATTTCCTAAATATAGAAGGTGGTGGCTACAATCACCAATTACTAACATAGTTGGAAATGCATTGGTCAATGAAATAGTATGTATTAATAAACTGACAATGATGAAATACATATCAATGTACGGTATACTTCAATCAATTCTAAGAAACGTTATGCTACCCGTTGATCCTCTATGGGCATGCTAGTGCTTCTCTTCCCACTAGGGGGGAGATCACTAGATGAAATCATTTCCCTATGAGGGGGATCTACAACCTACAATTATATAAACTTGTAAATATTAGATCGTGTATCATTAATGAAGTAACATGTGCTAACAAACTAACATGTATTAAAATAATGCCACGTTGAAATAGTTACCTCAGTGTGAGTTGTTGTCGCTGAAGGTATGACAACATCTTGTACATCAGACGGTTCTGGTGCATGAGCCTCTAGACTATCCTGGGAATCATCAATCAATTGGTGTGTTTGCAAAGGAGGATAACCTAGTCCCTTTTTTTTGGGGGATGATGTAAAATAAATCATGCCATTGGGTTGGCTTCACAAGAATTGGTTGGACATTTTTAGGGTAAGATAATGTGTGGGAAAAAACATAGGGTTTGGTTGAGTCAAGTCTAGAAATCAATCCTAGGTTATAGTCCATAGTTCCTCCTCCTAGCCAAATGGTGGATGGATTTTATTTTCCAATTTGCAATAGATGTGGAAAAAATAATGAGGAAAAGTTGGTGTTGGGATTCAAATCCCTTATTGCTTACGTGGATGTAAAATTCATTAAGGGGATTGATAGTATGGAGGAATTTCCATATGTTAAATAAAAATTTTGAAAATTTTTAGTTTTGCAATTTTCATTTACATGGATTTTTAATTTAGGGCAATATAAAAATTTATATTTTTATTGAGGAAATGAGGCAACGATGAATATTTGGATGCCTACCTTTCCAATCCTCCTTGCTCTTCGAATTCACCCTCCCTCCACTTCTCCACATCTACGTTGGAAGCTCTGATCGCTCGAGCATATTTTGTTGATACAGTCAATGAACAATGGATGCAAAAGTGGCTTGTTTTTTGGCTTTAATTATATTAACCAGAACACGCAAGTTTTATGTATTACAATAACACTCGAGCGTTATAGTGATACATAATGCTCGCACGTTATGTATTTCTCTAATGCTCATGCATTATTGATTTCACAACATTCGCGCGATATGATTTCATATGTTGTCTATTAAGTGACATGGAATGCTTGTGCCCTCCCATTCCTAGTTCAAAGAAATCTGCGCGCGTTTTCCTTTCACTAAAATTTAGCATGTTTTGTGAAAGCATGATTGCATCTAAAAGGTCCCCCAACTTCGTCCGAGGGCCCATCAATCAATCTCTTAGTATCTCAATTGAGACGTTAAAATTACTCAAATAAGAGTCCATAAAACTTTACTCCCTTTTCCTTCCTTTCAAGAATTGTTACCCATATTCGCGAACCACTCCTATA
The DNA here is from genome assembly GCA_027924585.1 of Larix kaempferi. Lineage (NCBI taxonomy): Eukaryota > Viridiplantae > Streptophyta > Pinopsida > Pinales > Pinaceae > Larix > Larix kaempferi. The sequence goes on along the minus strand of BSBM01000047.1, from coordinate 8,955,190 downwards.
CCTGGAAGCATTATCTCTCACCATATACAAATTATTCTACTTTCATTGTTGTCATCCTAGTAGTGTCATCTCCGTATACAACCTCAAACTAGTTGTTTACATATCTACATGGATAACATTTCTTAAAAATTTCACCAAATACAACTTATATTCCCTAAGCAACATCTTCAAAAGACTCACCTTCCTCTAGTGCATATCCTATAATCTCAGCCCCATCTTCACTTCTTCGTCTTCATAATCCTCCTCAATTAAGAAGACTTTACCTCCAATATCCTACATTTCAAACTAGCAATCTATCTTCGATGCATGCTCTAAGGAATCCATTCTTGATACTAATTTTTACATTACTATTAGAGCCTCAAATTTAGTGATAACTCTATTCTCCTCCATTAATATAATTTTTTTTTTGGGCCATCTTTTTATATACCTTTTTCCAGCTAACCTCTTCGAGTGCATCTACTGCTTCTAACCTAGCCATAATTTTCCTCAACACCATATACGCTTCCTCTAAGGCCTCCTCCTCATAAGATATTATTTTGTTAATAGTCCCAATTTTTTTTCTTCTTATGCAACCTATTTCCATAGCAATGAATATTTAACCTACAAGCTAATTTTCAATGTTTGTTTTAAAAAAAAGGTTAGCAAATTTCCATTTTTTTTTCTAAAATGATTCACCCCAATTCCATAGGATAAAACTATTTTACTATAAACAACGCCAAAATTGTACAAAAACTACATTAAATTCTTATATATATATATATATATATATATATATATATATATATATATAGCCAAACATTTTATGGTTCGAAATTTAAGAATTACTAAGATTCGCCAAGATTTCTACACTTTAAGAAATTATGAATCCTTAAAATTTTCCCAATTTCTCAATGTGAAATTTCTTCGCAACCTTTACAACTCTATTCAACCTCTTTGTTGGAATTGTCTTCTTGAAAACCCACTTCTCCTTCACTTAAATCTCCTACAATTATTCGACCTAGCTTCAACTTTTTTTGGAGCTATTGACTTGTCAACATTCACATAATTCAAATATGCTTTCAAATTTACAAATCCACAATAGGATTTCTTTCCTTCAACTACCGACAACTTCAAATTTCTTCAACTTTCCTAGACAACTCTATCACAACATCAAGTGTAGAGTCATCCCTATCTTCCTCCTTACAACATCTACAAAACCATGATTCAAGCTATCTTCACTCTTCATTAAATATCAAAATTATACAATATTTTCAAGGCCTCCGTCAACATTAAGAAACTAATAAAATAATTAGGTTTTCAAACACCTTTCACCATCCACTAAATCTATGTATTTTAGTCTCAATCTTAGCTAGAATTACATAGACTAGAAATTCACCAGAAACAACAATAAAATTTACTACTACGTTTTATACCAAATATTGTAGTTTTCTTTTTCTCAACCTCATTTTTGGAGGGTACAAAACTTGATTATATCTTTCTTTTCTATCCAATTATAACATTTGTAAAGTTTCCTCCCTCACTATACTTTTCAATTGCATGGAGTAGTAGGAATTATAAATGGAATTCCCTCTTCATCCAATGGTCACTCATTTAAAGATATAGTGAATAGAAAACTCTTTAATATAGTTTTGTAGATTTGTTTTCCCAATGAGTATATCGCGTTAAGAAATTGAAGGAGGTTACCATTTTGAAGGTAACATAGGAGATAGTTTATAACCTCCTTTCATACTATGAATCCAAGGTGATAATATGCCAGTTTCATGGATGCTTACTTGCTATTTTAGATTTGTACCATTGGCTTTATTAAAACTAGGTAAAGGATTGAGATGTTTTGTCTTCAAATGTTTTATATTGTTCACTTTCTACTTGTGTTGATTATTAGAATCTTTTTAATAAGGTCACTGATTATGAGGAAGAGAAAGTCTATTTTTCACCTCATGATTCTTATAATTTAACTCATCTAATACGATTGTAGTTAACAAAATGTTTGTATGGGCACATCTCCCTAATTTGTCTATACATTTTTTTGGAACTTTATCAGTGATGAAAAGCATAAAGTATACCTTAGGTTTATAATAAACATGATATTTGCAAGGTATAGGTCCTCAAACACAAGCTTATCCTACATAGAAGAAACTGCTATTTAAGAAATAAAAAAAAAAAAAAAAACATAAATTTTTAATTTTTAATTTCAGTAAAGAATTTACACATCTTTCAAATTTTAACTATTTGATTTATCTTAAATTCCCAATAACTCGATCTATGATTTATCATATGTCATTATGGAACCCTCTCTAGTAATATTCCCAATAACCCAATCTTTTGATTTATCATGTCATTATGGACCCCTCTCAAGGGATAGGTCGTGAGTCATGTGGTAACAAGAGCCACGAGGTGGCAATGTCCCCGACATTGCCACCAGGTATTGCAACAACCTCAAAATGCTCATTATCACATATTTCTATGATCTGTCAAACACGACATTAAGGGAAAACAAGGGAGAACAATGGTAAAATATAGGGTGAAAAAATAGAAAAATAACCCATGTACTATTAGATATTGAGATCAACATGCTGTGACTAATTCTTTTAGATGTACTGTTAGATATTGAGATCAACATGAGATAAAAGAACTTATGAATTCATTAAGTTCAATTCATATCATAGTAATGGTTACCCACTAGAAATTAAATCCCAGCCTGCTCTACCTTACCTGTGGGAGTAGTTTCTGGACTTAAAGGTACCTTGCTACTCCTTTGTTTTACTACATGGTTTCTCTTGAAAAAAGAATGAATTTTCTAAGCTTGATTTTTATTGTACAAACAGGAGAACTCTACTACATAGACTAGAGTGTTTTCAAGAATGACAGAAATGATCCCAAAGAAATTCTGAGGCTATCAGAAGACTTTGTAAGAGACCGTTCGAAAGAGATGTCAGCCCTGAATATAGATAATAGGCCTACAAATGCAAATAATAAGTCCTCAACTCTATTTTATGGTTATTCAAAGGTAGAAGATAGCACCAATGATACTCAGTCAAAGGATGAGGATTATGTTGGGTCAGAATATTCCTACCAGATAATTAATCCAGATAATCAATCCCATTAGACACTAGGTATAGATCACGAGCAAGGAAGACATAACTCTATAGTATTGGTTGTTGCAGGCTGTTAGCGTTGTCTAATGTATTACATGCTCCCTAAGTGTGTCCATGAATTTCCAAAATGTAGCACTATTGTTATGCATTTCAATGAGTCTTCAAACAATAAAAAAGGGATAATGAATCAACTGTTGGTTAAAATTTGTCAACTACATTCTCTCAATTTAATGAAGCCAGAGATAGTTTTACCAAGTCCCCTTCCTAAATATTCGACACCCATATCATAACCTATAGCCCATTTTTGTAGGTTCTCCATAAATCTATGCCTGAGAACTCTATGCATAGTATGGAATGACTTTTTTGAAGGAAATAGGAGTTTTCCATTCGAGAGATACTACACAAATAATGGTTATTGTAAGACCCACATTATCCAATGCCTTGGGCATATTTATGTGGCTATGAAGTAAACCCAAATTGTATTCCCTGATATCATTGTATACTATACACCAAGGGTTTAGTATCTTTTGATGGATTTTTAAAAATGTACTCTTCATCCACTTATCCATAAACAAAAATGACCATGATTTAAGGCAGAAATATGTAGTTGATCTTTGCAAATTCTATTGTCTGTTGATACAAGATAGATCCATTTTTTAAGGTTTTTGCTCAAGTATTTATATTTCATTTTACAATATGTTTAAAATATGAATCTGAATGGTACTAAAATGAGTTTGATGTTCATGGGTGCTTTTATGGTTAAACTTTGATGGAACATACTGAAATCAATATACATTCAAAATACGATGTTTCAACTTTTTTGAATAAAATACTAGGGGATTAGATACAGTGTACAAGTTTAATCTGGAGCCTGTTGCTAACTTTTGTGTGGATATGTGTATGAGTCTTTGTTTATTTTTTTCCATAAGTTTGTGTGGAAGCTAGAAAAATCATCACAACCAAAATCAATGCATGCAAATTCACTCACTAAGCAGAAATTTTGTGAATTAGGAGTCACTACTCCATAGCACATAATTCACCTTACCTGGGCATGGAAAAAGGGAGATGGCATCACTATAGAAATGAATTTGTGCAAATTCACTTGAACTCTGAGCTCTACTCATGTAAGATCATCTTACCTGAGCTCTAGTTCTGAGGCATTTTTTTATTGACATTGATTCCACATAAATATTGTGCATAATCTCATTGAGCCATATTATAAACCATGAAGGAAATTAGCGAAGAACAGGCTATTCATAGAATTTCAGTGGCATTTGTATATGCCGTCCTATGCCAGGTTAGTTTCAATTTAAAGCAGTCATATGGGGATGGAGATTCAAAGGATGCAAGTTTTTGAATAGAGTGATTTGCAGAGTCTTGTTTATGTTTAGAGTTTTAGCATAGGAGACAATGAGCATGACCCAATAGAGACATGCAATCCATGATATTTTTTTATAAAGAAGTGATTTCAATATATTATCTGACTAGAGATGAATAGACGTTGGACGTTATACTAACGTTACCGATTACTGCTGAATGTTTTTTTTAGTAAGTTTATAATGACATGGAGAAGAATTTCTCAAGATTGTAGACAATTTATGTCTCCCTGGTAAGAGGTCCCCTCTAACACATTTTTAACCAATCAGATCAGAGTAATGGAACAACACAAATCTGAATGACAACCTAGATATTGAATATGATGCAACTTAAATCTCAAGTCCTATTTATAGAATGCCCTTATTAAACATAAATAGGGGAATTACTTTAGGCACATAGAGACATTTAATTGATAATATTCCCCACAAACAATTGGGGATCCATTCCCAATTTGACTAGCATCTAGAACACTTCCATCACATAATTATCCTTATTCATTTTGTAAATACTGCTGCTTTTGCTTCAAAAGAATTGTTGTCTCAGCAATCATATATGTTACATTATATGGGTCCATGTTGGAAGTTGGCCTACTGTCTTCGAAGTACCCTATCAACCAAAGGCATTGTCTAGAATTTTTTACTGTCATGTTTAGTGACTTTGAAGATGAAATGCAGCAAAATATTGAAAAAAATGGCACATTGATGCTTGCTTGTCCTATTGAAGAAACATAAAACTAACCTTTTCCTTCACGTTCTATGTCACGACAACTCGAATACAATCTCCATGATTTGCAACTTTTTGCAATCAAAAGAGATGCAACCAAATACTAGGAGTCTACAGTTAATTTGGACTCCCAGATTTACTATTGAATAGTTGCATAGATCTTAAATCATAGAGCTTACAGCTATTACAGTCTGGTAGGCTCCATTGGTCTAGGAGGACATTAAAATACACCTTTAAGAAGTTAAAATTTGAAATAAACATTTGTGTGTTTGGTAGAATAGCTACATACCTGTGAGTGGGGATCACTTTCATGTAAAAGGAAATGGATTTGTTTTAGACACAAGCACTATATGTTAGTCTCCAAAAATTTAACGAGCATCTACAACTGTTGATTTCTTCGGACAACATCAACTTCAGCCTACAACTGCTGATTTCTCAGGTATCCATGCCTGATTTTCTCCAGAGACTCTAATTTTATTGGAAAAAATTCATTCTCCGTTCTTCGAGTTTTAAAGTTCTCTTGGACTATGAATGGTAATTTATAACTAGGCACAAAACAAGAATTATAGGTCTTTATTTATTCTTGAACCACACATTCCATGGCATAACTAATTTGATCGTGCAAAACTTCATTCTTCAAGTTTTAAAGTTCTCTTGCACTATGACTGGTAATTTATAACCAGGCACATAACAAGAATAAGAATTTTATTTGACAGGAGCTGAACTTGTTTGTTAATTGGAAATACAGTTAATTGATCGTAACGATCATTTGGAAACAATTACAGTGTTAGTATCAGTACTTGGTACATTCCATCTGGAGAGCATGAGTGTACCTCAACATGTCACCACCAAAGATTTTGATATTAGGGTAACATAGTTTTGTGTTTTGCAATGCCTTTGATTTTAATTAGGTAAGTGGACTGTGCAAACCAGTCAGATAAGCTCTTTTCCATTTTCAGTGACTATTTAGTATTAATAGTGTTGTTTCTTCAAAATTTTATGGTGAAAAAAACATCCAGTCGACATTAAAGTAAAGCATGAGATTAATTTTTCTATATCTACATATGCAAAATAGATAATAGATGTGATGAAAAAAATTAAGTTTAGGCACATTATGATAAACCAAAATCAGTGCTCAAAATTGAACAATGATACCAAAATATTTCTTATTTTCCTATTCAATGCATACTTGCAAACGAAAAAATCTCATTCTGGTTCTCATTGAATTGACTCTCCTAACAAAAAGCAAGAATAAGTTCCTTACAAATCCTCAAGGAAGTTGCAAAGCCACTAGTTTTGCCTCTACCGCACAAAGAACTTATTCAGGCCCACTTTCCTTATTCAAGCAACTCCATTCCACTTTCTGAGATTGTAAGGCCCTCATAAATAAAGGAAATACTCCAGACATATGAGAAAAAATGCATTGCATCTGTGGAAATGGATAATCTACACCATCTTTATTGCTCCAATATATGAAAGAAACATTTCTAACTGCCTTAAAAACCCATTTAAAGTAGCATCATCAAAGGATCCTCAATGTATCCTTTAAATGCTTTCAGATATTCAACACCAATCGCACCTGAGAAAAGCAAATAACTGTTAAAGAAAAAGAGACTCTAAAGAATGATGCACAACAATTTGCATCATACAAAGGGAATCACACTAGAAGCAAATAAACAAAGATAGATCATGCAAAACTTCATTCTTCGACCTTTAAGCAAAACAACCTCCGAACACCTTTCTTTGAACTAATTTGTCCATGGCACATCGAATTCAGGCGAGCTCCCTACATCTCTCAAACATCCATCTCTACATCCGCGACCCCTTTTTTTTCAAAAGCCTCTCTGACACAGCCATTTCAACAAAAAGAACTCCAAATTCCTCCTTAGCGACCACTATTTTCACAGAAAACCTCTCCAAAACTACCATCAGGATAGGAGTCTAAATTTCTCCATCGATGCAAATTTCAACCCCTTTGGTATTCTAAAATTCCTCCCTGCTTTCTTGTGATTTGTGAATTGTACAGGATGTCCCTCTCGCCCGTGACCCCTGTCGACGACCCTGTGTTTTCTCTATTGTATCAAGTTAATCCTACCGTCTATAGCTCCTAGCCTCACACCCTGTGTTTTCTTTGTTCTATCAAGTCAATCCTATAGCTCCTGAGTCCCACCTTGTGCTTTCTTTGTTGTATTAAGTTAATGCTCAAATTCCATGCTTCCATGGCTCCGACCATCAATATATAATATTACAGGAATACAAACAAGCTTTTTCTTATACCCCTGCTCCACTGTGGTCAAGCTACTTCCAAGTTCCACCTACCATTATCTCCTCTAGTCCTCGAGGAGAGTTTGCAGAGCGAAGATCCCAATGCCAGCCCGCCATAAACATATATAATTAAATTCGTTTTCATTGAGGAGCTCAACTTCAAGGCTGACTGGATTGTTGGAATCCTATGAATTTACAAGTATGCACATCATTTTATCCATTCATGATCCCATCAATTATTTAAAAATTTTGTTATTTGATTAAAATTCTGTAACTTCAAAGTTCAAACACAATATTAGTATTTGATTGAAATTTTGTAACTTCAAATGGGACTTGAAGGCTTCAAATTTGAAGCCTCGACCTAAGAGTGGGTTTGTCACAAATCTCTGTTAAAGGCTATTCAAAATGGAATTTATCAATTCCAAACCATATCAACAACAACAATTCTTCTTTCTTCATATGTTCTGTGTACATGCATATGATTCCATGTGCTCCTTGCCTTGCCTTATTTTCCATTCTCACCTGATCGAAGCTCTTGAGAATTTAGCCACCCTTTAACTTTCCTGAAATGGGAAGGACAAGGAAGACCATTGTTTTCACTCTAAAATCGATTACTTCCCCGTGCAGCTGCCATTGGCCATGGTTGCAGCCCTACGTGAAACAAGTGTGTGCACTGCGCCCTATAGATTTACCAAAAAACCTCGGGATTTGGGGAAGTTCCCACTCTACCAGCCTCCGGGCATATAGTTAATGAGTCAGATCAAGAATCCAAGCTTTGTATCTAAAACTGTATTGCATGAGCCATTTTCCCCAATTGCTCAGTCATGGACTCGACACCTTCCTCTAGTGCACGGTTTAAGATTCTTGGGATTTATTAATATGAATACCATTGATGCTACTACACTTACAATCCCAACTAGCTATCGAATTTCAATATGATTGAGAATATGCAACAACATCTAGTGAAGGACAATGCTGAAAGCTGGCAATTTTCTTAGAATGCCTAGTGCCCACTCCTGTGTTTGACTATACAAACTGGGACAAAAATGTTTTTGTAATCTTGATTTTTAGAACGACGGTGCTACTTTACCTTTTGCTTTTGTTTCCCTTATCGGTTGGTCTTGAATAGAACATGAACTTCAACCATATAACAAGAACTTCAACGATCTATGCATCTCCTCTCTACTTGGTCTGCCTACGTTTTACTTATGCTTCACAGCCCATCCTCTACTCTGTCATACCACAGATTTAGTATGTATAACGAGATCTAGGGGGGGCTCTAAGGAAGAAGCATCTAGGGTCCTTAATCAACTATTGAGAACAAAAGCTACCTGGAGTCGGATAGTTCTCTTTGCTCAAACCATAACATGTCATGTAACATGTAAGGAGCGCTTAAACTTATTCTTTCCCAAGTACGCGTGACATTCATAGTGTTGAATGAAAAAATAAAACATATATTGTTGTCATTGGCATTCAATTCTATTGTAGGGTACACAATTAGAGTGACAAAGAAACTTGCTATTGGTTTTCAATCCAATCCAACTTCTTTGTTGAACTGTTCTCTCTAATAGACTTGCGTGAAGGAGGATTATAAATGGCATAGGCAATGCAGTTGTTTGATAGAGGTGCATGAAAGTGAATTATGGTCCTCAATTCAACTAAGTAAAAAAAAGTTACCATTCAGATTCTTCCCCTTCATCTTTTTTACTGCCTTTCTGCATACATCTCTATTGTTCACTAATTTAGCAACAGATACAGACGAGATTCAATGTCCAATGTTTTTGGCTTATGAAACAATTTCTTCCTTTTTTTTGCTTACAATATCATTTTTTCCATTGTTAAGTAGGCTAGATTTTATGTAGGCTAGAATTTATATTAGTTTGAAGAACGCTAGTGATTTACAAAGATTGAACTTTTCCAAGGATAAGCATCATGTTGCTTTTATAAGAGTTAAAGAACCCAATTCTTCATGGAGCTTGTATTGTTCGAAGCAGCCTAGGAAACCATTCTAAGAGGTATTAAATATTATTGTACTGGTTAAAAGTTGGATTGGAATTGGGCTAGCAAGCTAACTGTAGCTGCACTGATGCCAAAAAAAAGATCTATAAAATTAGTTATGGCAATTCACACTGAACATCTGGAAAGTGGATTTTCTGTGTGTCTCCTAAGTTATGTTTCACTAATAAATTCCTCATGTTGAGGCAGATCATGAAAGAATAAAATAGTATTAATTTTGGTTGTAAGGATGAAAGTTGGATTGGAATGAGGTTAGCAAGTTAATTGTATTATTATATAAGTTAAAAGTTTAAGAGGCAAGATCAATTTGAGAAACTGCTACCATGACAAAGGTGGCATAGTGGCCTATAGACCGAGGAGCTAGATGGAGACAAAATATAGTTGTGTTATATGACATATATCTGGATTTTACTAAGTAAACAATGAAATTTTGATATATTCGTACATTTTCAAATAAAAAAAAATGACTTATTTTTACATGTCAGCATTGAGGGTTCAATATCTCATAGCCCTTCAAAGTGAAATGGGACCTCACCCTTAGAATTTGATCGCTGAAACCGATACAGTAATTTTCTTGTCTTTTTCTTTGCAATGTCCTCACGTGAACCAACAGTTTCATGATAAGTTTCTTGACTATCTTGACGTGGCGCAATGATTTTGAAAATGCATGCTTTCAATTATATAGGTTTGACAGAATTGTCGTCGTACCTGAGATGTTCTTGGAATTGATCTATCACCACAATTTTAAGCACCTCAGTATTGCAATTTGCCCGACACCCTTTGTGAACCGCCGACCACGTACAACACGTTCTTTGTCAAATGGCACATGGCAGGCGGCTGGCCGTACTGGAGGCAATAATCATTGCTCATCTGTCGTCTCTTTCGGAAGAATCATAGACTAAATTTTCACAGGGTCATTATTACAGCCCAAAGATTTTGAGAAGGGGGAATCTAATTGTTTTTATATATACTCAACGCCCCTGCCAGTGCCTTATCTGTTTGTTCACAGCTGGGAAGATCGTGAGCTGTGGAATTACGATAACAAATATCCAAGATGGGTAGATCTCCTCAACCGCAGCGCCTGGACTGCCAAGGAGGATATAATTCTGACCGAATACATTCGAGTTCATGGTGGAGGAGGAGGAGTAATTTGCTTTAAATTTTTGTTTTTATGCTTAAAAAATTTGGAAAGAAGCTTTCCAAACTCATTATAGTTTTGACAAGTTAACAGGTTGGAAAGGTTTGTATTGTAACAATACTATGAAAGTGAAAGTGATTTTCATCATAAACTCTTATAGACTTTTGATTTGCTTTAAACTTTTGTTCTTATGCTCAAAAAACTTAGAAAGAAGCTTTCCAAGCTCACTATTGTTTTGGCAAGTCAAGAGGTTGGAAACGTTTGTATTGTAACAAATACTACGAAAGTGAAAGTGATTTTCATCATCAACGCTCATAAACTTTTGGCAAGTCAAGAGGTTAGAAAGGTTTGTATTGTAACAAATACTATGAAAGTGAAAGTGATTTTCATCATCAACTCTTATAGATTCACAAAACTAGCAAACCCTTTCAGCCCACTGAGTTGTAGGAATAGACCAACGCCCTGTTTCCCTGTGGATCTCATAAGAGTTCGTTCTATATTATTATGTTGAAAATTTTTATGACATGAAGATTGATAAATTATAACCATGATAAACACAGATTTTTTAAAAATGAAATTCAATAAATAAAGAAAATTCAATAAAGTTATATAAAATATGAAAATTTATATTTTTGTTTTAATATAGTTAATAAAATAATTAAAATTTCTAAATTTAAAAAAAAAATACTTATGAAATTCAAATTTATTTATGAAATCAAGATTTAAATTAGTCCAAAATATCCCATTAATAATATTTGCCACACAATATATTATTATGTTGAAAGGTTTTCTAACATCCATGTTTTCACATCTATGATAGTTAAAAAATATAATCATTGTAAAAATATATGAACATGTTAATAAAGATAACCAAGTAAATATTTTTAAAATATAATTCAATAAATAAAGAAAATTCAATTTAATTATATAAAACAAGGGCGAAAGCTCTAATGCATCCAGATGTTGGTGGGAGATATTTTTTTGTTTTAGGTAATGTTAATGAACTAGACATGGCAGTGGACGATGCAACTGTGCATGTTGATGAAGTGCAAAATGTTGTGGCGCAACGTGCAACATATGCCATTGAAAAATTAACCTAGTAGTATAGTGCGGGATAAAGTATGAGGGCACGCCATTTTCATGAGTTTATTATCATATAGCTCTTCAGCCATAAAGGAGTAACAAATATGTATGATGTGAATCAAAGTGATTGGGGTGACATGGTACCTATAGTACTTTCAGCATATAAAACTACATATATAAGAAGTTGTTTCATTAGACAACATCCAAGTTTGTATATGGAAAAGAGGTAATTGCACTCCTAGATTTTAGTGTTTAAATTGGACCTAGTGAAAGCAAATGAGAACTTGATTGCATCAAATGAACAAAAAAGCAGCAAAAGGCCTAGCAATGGCCTCAAGCACTGGAGATGTTGTTTTACTTTTTGACATCGAAGTTAAGGGAAAATCATGAAAAATGGAAACAAGTTAGATTGGAACTTATATTGTTGAAGACATTAAACCACCACTAAACTCTATTCACTATAAAAAAATAGACCAATAGTCAATAGAAACTAGACAAGAACAATGAAAGAATGACATCAAGTTGGATAATGAAGCCATTGAAATGATATATACAACTACATTCTTCACTATAGGAAGATTCGGTCCATCAGATGCAATGACGACTGTGAATGATGGTAGCATTTATGCTTAATTGTGTTATTTGAATGAACTTTATATGTGTTATCATTATTCAATTATAAGTCGCATGTTGAATTGTTAGGATAATCGACTAAAATGTTAAGTTGGGCATTGCTGATGTTTGTGAAAATATATCTACCAATGAAAATAATCAATGACGCTCAATAGACTTTATAAGTTGTTAGTTGACCCAACAATTGGAGTAACAACTAAACTATATATATAAGCATATTATAAAGAGAAATTGAAAAATAACTTCTTCCTCCATAGGTAAGGAGTTAAAAAATTACCTTAATCTACCTTCCAAAACCATATAAAAAGCATCAAATTTTATGGAACACCTTGATTGTGACACTCAAGGTAGCATCAACCTAACATGTTTGAAATGTCAAAAATGACCATGTGGCAAGTTATGACATTTTTCTGTTGCGTACTAGTTTGCAAGTTTGTAACATTTTTCGGTTGCGTACTAGTTTGCAAGAGGAGAAAAAATACATAACTCTCAAATGATTGTATAGTAATGAAATTTGAATTTCTATGAAAATGGACAAAACTTTGAATTACAACATTTAGAAAGATGAATACATATAAAATCAATCATAGTGTACAATGCGTCATTCTCATATTTTGTGTGTGAAATAAGTAATATTGATTTTGAAATACATTTCAATTTAATCTAAATATAATAATGCAAAAAAATGACTTCAATAAAATATATTTTTCCATAATATAAATTACAATATCATGTAAGATATAAATTAAATAAATAACAAAATACATTTTTTTAATAATGATAAATATTTTACATAATTATGTAATTTTGGTGAAGAAAAAATATGATAAAATGGTTTAATTGATCAAAATAATGTCTCATCCTAGTGAAATTCAAAAGAAATATCCCTACGTAAGTGGAAGTTTCAAAGAAAAATCACCCCAACTAGACTCAACAAAGAATACTAGTTTTTTTTAATTCAAAAGTTTGAATTTCCAAATTTTTTATGGACAACAACATTTTTCTAAAAAGTAGTTCTAGAAAAAAAATTTAAAAACCTTATGGCGAAAAGATTGAGTGAATAAAAGAGGATGAAAAAAAAACATCCCTGAATTTTAGATCAGTTAAATAAAAATGGAGAAAGCAGATAAATTGGCGAACCAACCAAACCAGGTACTACAAGAAAAATTGGCCTTCCTTCCTAGATAAAGCTCCCAAGATAGGTGGTGTTCTCAATAAGTCAACTCATCAAATATCAAATACGTGCTTCCAACTACAAATTCAATCACCAAAAACTCAAGCACATTATGATTAATCGTTAATGCACTTAAAAAAAATTAAAATACTGAAAATTTTATTTTATGATTATGAATAAAGCATAAAAAAAAATATAATGAAATGTTCAAATCTTTACAGATCTCTCATGATTGATCTCAGATCTGAAGATCCATCTAACCACTTTACTGTTTATATAATCATGATTATTAATTATAATAAGCTACAACTACACAATAATTAAAAAGAGTTACAAACACTCAATCCAATAAATTACATTTTAAACACATTAATATCAAAATATTATTCACATAAGTTTGCATAGGTATTTTAAATTTAAAGGGATGACATAAATTCAGATTATTTTATTTTATTGTTAAATGTATTCAAAACAAAAATTTAAGATGGGTTATTATTTTAATAATTATATAAAAAAAAATGTTATATTTTTTTATGATGAGTTAATATTTTAATAGTTATATAAAAAAATTGTTTTTAAAAATTTTATTTACAAAATAATAATTTTTTTAATAATAACAAAATTTAATATAAAATAAAATAAATTTATTTAAAAAAATAATGTAAAAAATTAAATATAAAAAATCAAACTTCACAATTTCTTTTCAAGTTAAAAACAAAATTTATACTTTTATTTTAAAAACTTTCATGAAAATAGAAAAATGTTTGAGCAATTGTTTTGAAATACTCAAAATTTAGCATATATTTTATTTGAAAGACTTTCATGGAAAAGACTAACATTTTCACTATTTCTTGTTTTAGAGACTTTCATTAAAAAAACCAAAATTTTGACCAGTTTTTTTGTAAAGACTTCTTTTATCTTGTGTCTCAACTAAAATAACAACAAAAAAATTGACATGGCCTTCACTAAGAAAAAACCTAGTTCCGGAGATGGCACAATACCACCATTTTTGGGCTTTTGAGGCATGGTGGGGGGGGGGTCCCTTAGCTGAAACCCACCATCCCGAATCCATCGGAATCGATGGATTTGTGACCGGAGTCACAATTTTGGTGCTATGGGCATTTTGTCCAGGCACCCTATGGCCATTCATGGAAAGTTTGACGATTTTCTCTGGGGGGATGGCCATAGGGACAGTGTGGAGGTGTTCATGATGGCCATCCTATCCTGGGAGCCTTCATATCAGAAATGACGCTCTCGCACAAAATTGGCATGGCCTTCACTGAGTAAAACACTAATTCTTGAGATGGCACAATACCACCATTTCTGGGCATTTGAGGCATGATGGGGGGTGGTACTTAGCTGAAACCCGACATCTTGAATCCATCGGAATCGACGAATTCACGATCGGAGTCACGGTTTTGGCGATATGAGCATTTTTACCATGCACCCCGTGGCCATTCAGGGACACTTTGAGGATTTGCTCCGGGGGCACGGATCCCAAACCAGCGAGCATACTTGGATTCTTTCATCTCCCACATGTGCATATGGCCATTGTGGATGTGGTCACAATGGCCACACACACTTGGGATCCTTTGGATTAGAAATGACCCCCTTGTGCAAAATTGGCATGGACTTCATTGAGAAAAATCCTAGTTTTGGAGATGGCACAATAGCACTATTTACGAGCATTTGAGACATGGTGGGAGGGTCCCCTAGTAGAAACTCGGCGTCACGGATCCATCAGAATTGACATGTTCGCGACTGGAGTCACATTTTTGGTGCTATGGTAATTTTTGCTAGGAACCCCATGGCCATTCAGGGACACATTGAGGATTTTCTCTAAGCACATGGAACCCAAACGAGTGAGTGGACTTCGAGTCTTTCAGCTTTCACACATGGATATGGCCATTGTGGATTTTTTCATGATGGCAATGCTCACCTGGGAGCCTTCAGATCGAAACTGACCCCCTTGTGCAAAATTGGCATGGCCTTCACTGAGCAAAACCCTAGTTCCGGAGATGGCACAATAACATTGTTTCCAGGCATTTGAGGCATGGTGGTGGGGGTCCCCTAGCATAAACCTGACATCTTGAATCCATCGAAATTGGCAGATTCACAACTGGAGTCACATATTTAGTGCTATGGGAATTGTTTCCAAGCACCTTGTGGCCATTCAGGAACACTTTGAGAATTTTCTCTTTGGGCACAGAACCTAAACCGGTGAACGGACTTGGATTCTTTCGGCTACCAAAAATGCATTTGGCCATTTTGGATGTGTTCACAATGGCCACGCTCACCTGGGAGCCTTCAGATCAGAAATAACCTCCTTGTGCAAAATTTGCATGGCCTTCACTGAGCAAAACGCTAGTTCCGGAGATGGCGCAATAGCACCGTTTCTGGGAATTTTAGGCACGGTGGGGGGGGGGACTCTAGCTGAAAACCAACATCCCGAATCTATTGGAATTGATAGATTTGTGGCCAGATTCACGGTTTTGGTGCTATGGGATTTTTTTCCAGACACCCCATGGCCATTCTGGGACACTTTCAGGATTTGCTCTGGGGGCACGGAACCCAAACTGGCAAGCGGAATTGGATTCTTTCAGCTCCCACATATGCATATGGCCATTGTGGATGTGTTCAAGATGGACACACTCTCCCGGGATCCTTCGGATAAGAAATAACCCCCTTGTGCAAAATTGGCATGGCCTTAAATGAGAAAAACCCTAGTTCCGGAGATGGCACAATAACACTATTTCTGGGCATTTGAGGCACAATGGGGGGGGTCCCCTAGCTAAAACCTAGTGTCTTGAATCCATCGAAATTGACATATTTGAATCCAGAGTCACAATTTTGGTACTATGGGCATTTTTTCCAGGCACCCTGTGGCCATTCAGGGACACTTTGCGGATTTTCTCCGGGGGCACAGAACCCAAACCGACAAGTGGACTTGGATTCTTTCGGATCCCGGAGATGCATATAGCCATTTTTACTGTGTTCACGATGGCCACAACTACTTGGGAGCCTTCAAATCAGAAATGACCCCCTTGCGCAAAATTGGCATGGCCTTCAGCAAGCTAGGGTTTATTTAATGTGTATGTGCATGGGCTTATGTGTGTATGTATGTGCAGATATTTGCATATTTGTGTGTTCTTTATGTACAAATTGACACAGTCAAATGTTTCTGCTTGATTGAGTCAATTACCCATCTTTATAATGACCAAATGCAATAAGAAATGAATAAAACATGAAGAGACAATTGTAAAAAACATTAGAAATTTTGTGTTGGAGCCATATTGTTTTTGAGAGATGATTCTATAACAAACAAGTAAGTTTTGGTTTGTATAAAATAAGGTTGGTTTCCCCTTTTTTTTTTTACCAAGAAGAATTTGTATGCATTATGAACGTGATAGACACATTACAAAGGTGCACACATTCTTATGACAACATATATGGCATTAATTAGTTTTTATGGTAGGTAAAATCCTTGCAACTACATTAACTCCTTAGGCTATAATTATTTTCAAGGGGGGAAATGTGAGCCATTAGGATTTTTTAAGCATTAATTTTGGATGTGAGTTCTTTGGACATGATTAAGGTAGAAAATTTGAGACTTAGGGTGCAAGAATTGATTCTAAGCATCCCGAGCCATGGATAATGCCTTAAAGAATAAAAATTGACCTCTGAAGGGTATCCTTTGCCTTTGATTGTTCACCTAGATGCAATAAGTAGGTTGTGGAAATTAGGTATGAGTCTTGGGACCATGAACATGTTCAATGGAGGAAACATATGCCTTATGCTTTAAACAAGGCTTCTATGCATTTAGGACAAAAAATGATGTGTCAAATAACAACACATCTAGGATCAAGGGATACTTCGCCTCCATATGAGCATATTCAAATATGATTAGGAGGTTATGAACACCAAGTGTTGGTGTTGAGGGCCTAGATAAGGTTGTGAATATTTATCTTATTGATGAGTATATGGACACTATTTGGATGTTTTGAACACCAAAATTGATTCTTAGGATATGGAAGTGGTCAAAGGATGAAATGTATCCCATAGGTCCTAAGAGAAGCTTCTAAGGCTTGACGACCATGGGAAAGGTCTTGGACCATAACACTTGGCATATACTAGATGCATTTTTCCTCTATGTGGGAATGCAAGAGGAATAGGATAACCGTGGGATAACCACTGGGAATTTTTTATCCTCGTATACAAGTCATGAATCGATACATGGTAAATGTAGGAAACATAGGAGTTATTCCCTAAATGCACAAACTTAGCGATCAAGAGAAATAAAGGAGCTTTCAAACCACCATATAGGACATGTCTTAGGGTTCTTTGGCTTCCAAGTGTTGATACATACTTCATTAGGAGATGCTGAGAACCATTTATGGATATTAGGACCTTGTACATGGTTGGTAGGAGGACTACAAACCTTAATAAGAATAAAGATTCTAAGGGAAGGGAAACTTGAGGCTTTGACCTTACAGGTGTAATAATTACATAGATTCACAACCATGAAAGAGGCCTCAAATGACAAAGATATGTCTAGCCTCCAATAAATGATATGGGTGCAACTAGGAGTATTTTAGCACTTAGTATGAGCTTTATGGCACTAAACATGATCAAATGATGAAACCTTGACCTTAGGCTCTAAAGGAAGTTTCCAAGGATAGGGAAAATGTGAAGCCTTAACCAACCACATAAGATTGGTCTAGTAAAACTTAAATATTTGAGTGCCAATATGGACACCATTAGTAGGTTTTGATCTTTATGGGTGGACCTCAAATCCATAAACATGATTCGAGGAGGGAGACCAACATCTCAAGGATAGAAATATATATTTCTGAAATACATATTTATGGCTTAGGACCAATGATCAATTTGATGGGTCATTTGTAATGCTTCAGGGCATCATTCATGAACCTTGGTCCCAACTAGAAGGTGCCTTTAGAGCCTAATGCATAATTCAAAATTGAAAATATTTGAAAGTGATATTTAGGTGTGTAATTGTGTTTGAAAAGATGATGTTGTTTGTTATTTTATACTAATATTTGTATGGTTTTATTTGTGCAAGTGTGTGTGCAAATCTTTGTCTATGTGTGTTTTTTCTAACATGTATATTTTTGTATATGTGCATAGATATTTTCCTATGTACATGTATTTTTTTTTATGTTTATGTATAAATATTTTTATGTGTAGGTTTTGGTAGTGTGTGTGTATATATATATATATATATATCTTGAATATGTGTGTAAATATAATTATGTGCATCTAACTTGTGTGTGTTTTTGTGTAAATGACTAGGGGTGGTAGGTACACAAGGGGGTTGTCTAGGGGTGGTAGGTACACAAGGGGGATGACTACGGGTGGTAGGTACACAAGGGGGATCCTTCATTGATCCAGAGATAACTCAATAAATCAAAATATCATAGGGTCTAGGGAATGCTTCAAACAATAAAGTATAGACTTAAATCCTATCCGTCAAGAGATCGAGATCACCTTTTCAGCAAACAAAAGGAACCTTTTGGTATTTGGGAAGATCGCCATTATCATTCATCACTTACACAACAATTTCATATACAATGGTAACTCTTTAGCAAAAATTTTCAAAATAATAAGGTATAGGAAAAGGTCAAGTATCTCCCTAGTCATCATATCAAGGGCCCCATAAAATTTCTCAAATAACTACTCAAGGTGTTGAATTTTACCATCGAACTTTCATCCTTGCATTGTGATGTATACAAACTAGTTGGATCTTATTAGAATGACATTGTACGATCAAAATACATTTCATAATACAAACCAATTGAAATCATATTCATTATGTCAATTCTAAATGTAAAGTCACACTTAAACCTAACAAAGCATCCATGCTAAGAAAAACATAGTGGCAGAGGGATGATGGTCCCTTCACAAGGAAACATTCCAAGTGAAGGGGATGGGGATATATTTTTCATATCTTTGACCACAATGATGATAGCATAGGATTTTCACACCTAAGTACGATCGACAAATCCTTATTGATTGGTATATCATCAAATACTAAACATCGGTGGAAATAATTATTTTTATGAAATTGGTTCCAAATGGTACGAACATGGTGACGTGAGTATGTTTTGTTAGAGTTCAAACACAATTTTTTTTCCATCGACCATCCAACAATGACTATATGAGGCCACTAGAGTTCAAAATTTATCTATTTCATCATAAACAAAGAAAATCATCTCAAAATCCATTCAAACTCAACCATTTGTTTTAAAAGAACCTTTGGGGGCCATCTCAAGTGGTAAAGATGAGAAGTTGTAAATGTAAGGTCACATGTTCAAATCCCCCCAATCTTTCCCATGCGCCATGGTTCGGTCCCTATGGATGCACCTAGGGATATAGTGGTAGCGATATTGGATCCCTGGACCCCGTGTCACGCGAGTACCATCCCAACTCTAGTTGTCGATTCCCCTAGTACAAAAAAAAAGCATAATGTTGTTTAATAGTAAACTACACATGATAAGAGACAACAAGATACAAATATAGACAACATGGATATAAATTACATAACTGAAAATCCATGTACATCAAAGCTACAAAACTCGTCCAAACATATAAATTTTTTGGGTAACAGTGAAACATGATTCCCAATGTACACACAATGGCAACTCGTGCCCTATACAAAGTCCGACAACTCATGCGCTAGATCCAAAATACATGGAAACTTGTGCCCTAGATAGAAAATACATGGCAACTGGTGCCCAAAAATGCCACATGATTGCTAATATACATAACATGGTATGTCAAGCATCGTTCCCACCCCCAACACTCCCAGGAACATCTCTAAAATCAATCTTCCTCTTCTTGAAGCTTGTGGAATCTCGGGCCTTCTTCCGTCTAGGAGTAGACCATCTCTCTAGGATCTGAAATAATGATATAAGATACCATAATTTTCAAGCATTTGTAACATTTACCACATTTATAAAATGAATGTAGAATTCAAATCTTAAATAACTCACTACTAATGGGAGTGCGATACCTGAGACAAGTTTCCTCGATCTACTGAGCCTCTCATCAATGCCACCCTACAACATTTATGATAATCATTTCATTGGAAAAAATAATTGATTAAATTAATTTTCGTTAATGCATCACAATATTTTCATAAATTAACTTGATTCTCACCATGAACACCTCCAACAGTGGAGATGACTGGGCTTCAGGGCTAGCAGGTGGAGCAATTGGTTGGACAACCTGCTCCGATGCAATCATTTGGGGGGGGGCAGATGTAGTTGCAACAGCTACAGGTGCAACCACTGTAGATGTATCGACGGATGCTACAATAGTAGTTTCCATAATAGTGGAAGGAACTGAAGAAGATATGGTGCAAGAGGGAAAGGTGGTATGGGGTGGAGGAGGATGTATTTGACGATGAACCCCTATCAGCTGTACAATAGGGGGTATTGACCTAAAAGGGATAGGGGAGATGGTGAGGGATGGTGGATGGGAGGGAAATATTGAATAGAGGGAGGAGGATGGATACAAGGGGGGATATGGACGAAGGGGAGAAGCTGGATAGAAGGGGGGGCATGGACGAATGGGGGAGGATGGATAGATGGGGGGTGGATGAATGGGGGAGGATGGATAGATGGGGCGACATGGATGAATGTGGGAGGTTTGATGGAGGGGGAGTATGGACGGAGAAGGGAGGCTAGATGGAAGGGCGGGGGTGGATGGAGGGAGGGGTTTGGATAGAAGCGGAGGGAGGTGGGCGACTCATGGGAGAGAGTGGAAAACTGATACTGAAGTGGGGAGGTGGAACAGTGGAACCTGTAGCTGATGGTGGCACCTACATATACATTTGTAATATCATAGTTTAGTTGAAAAAAATCAAATTAAACCATAGTAAGTCATAACAATTCAAATTAAAAGCGTGATTTTAACTACATGTTATACCTGTGTGTATGGTGACCTACGAATCCCTGGAAGAGATGGATGGTCTTCATAGTCTGTGCATACCTATGGACACCAAAATGCATGCATGTTATGAACATATTAAACAAGTAATTATTTAGGCAATCAAAATATTAAAAAATATTGTAGGAACTATAATCGTGTATGTCATAAATATAAGTAATATCAATGACATAAGTAATAACAACATTGTGTGAGGTACTAAAAATACCTCTGTGTGAGGTGTTGAAATTTTAGTTGCAGCTGCCATTTCTACGTCCAAGTTGGGATATATCCTACGTTCTCCCATGTCAGCATCTCCACTCTAAATAAATATACATTGAAATAATAGTTTAATTCATACATAACTGCTTTAAAAATTACTTTACAATTTCTCAAGTGATGATTGAAAATTCATTAAAAAAAGTGCTAACCTGCTCCATATAGTATCCCTCGATCGGGCCAGGACAAGTGTGCTCACAATGGGGACAAAGATGTGGCATTGTCCCCATCGAACTAGAAGGCCCAGCATGGCTACCACTAGTCATAGGTCTATCTTGACTCTGTCGTGAAGGCCCTACACCTGAGTCTCTATCAGGGTCAACCTGTCTCTCCACTCTAGTCACTGCTACAAACGCGGTGTGTCTAAGGAGTCCACGTGCAACACTCCTCATCTCCCCCTCAATCTGATCAAGTTTGTGGGGTAACTGAGGTGGCTGGGGAGGGGGGTTGGGATCACGCCTAGTAGCTAGTGGCCCTCTTAGTGGGTTCCTCCTGGCAGCAGGTCAATCTTGGGAAGAGCCAAGCCCAACACCCTGGAACTCGCTTATGTCAAAATAGTTGACATGTAAACCGGACACAAACTCAGCCCAAAGTTGTCGAAGGAAGTATTGTGGAACCTTCCTATTATTGCAGGGAGGTTTATCGTAAACCATGAACCACCTCTGCATCCATTTCTCCCTCCATGGTTTGAAATGACACCAATCCATGCAGACACGTGCCTTTGTAATGTCCGGTAGTTGTTGTGTTCTTGGATCGATGAGCATACTGTATAATTAGTTCTTTGTAATATTCAATGCTTTTATTTCCTCCTTGGAAATACCCGTGGAATAATACTCTCGCATCCTAGCTCTATATTTGGTCATGTCAGTCAATTGACGATGTGCATGGATGAGGGATTCAATTGAGCTCTCAATTTAGGTGGAAAGGGACACTCGAGATGGTTCCCATGTGTTTCTTAATTCTTGAGTGTACACTCTCATTTCATTTAGGTAATGGTTCAAGTCGTCTTGGTTAAAATTTTGTTGCGGGTTTTGATTTTGTTGGGCATTTTGATTTTGTTGAGGGTTTTTGTTGGTTCCAAGATTTGTGTTTTCTTGTGTTCCATCGGAATCCAAATTAACATTTTGTTCATTCATTGTATAGGTTTAGACTCTGCAATTGAAAAAAATTCTATTATTTTACTAATTTGGGAATTATTAAAAATTTAATAAACAATAAAAAAATCAATAAAATGAAAAAAAAATGATCTTACCTATCCAATGCAATGGATGATCACTCAGTAGATGGATTGATGGATCTCTTGACTGCAATGGGTGAGTGGGGTGGTCTCTTACTCCATGCACGCGCCAGGTGAATGAATCTTGGCCGATTGGAAATGAAATAGACCATGTTTTGCCCCCTTTTTCTTATTAGCGAGTGTGCGCCCTTGGGCGCGTATGCGCTCATAACGCGCATGCGCAGCAACACGCACATGCCTTGGTTCGGTACCGAACCTAAAGGCACATGCACACTTCCTTAGATGCGTGCACGTCTTTGTTTTTTCTCCGCTAGCGCGACCCCATTGCAATGGTTTTTGGGAGCAACTTTGTGGGCCCACCATGGAAAATTTTGGCTTCTAAACCTTCACATAATTCAAATATGGTTTCAAATATCGAAACCTAGAATGGTATTTCTCTTTTCTAACTACCCACAACTTCAAATTTCTTCAACTTTCCTAAACAAATCTACCAACATCACTTGTGAAGTTGTCCTTGTATTCCTCCATACAACATCTACCAAACCATAGATTGAGCTATCTTCAATGTTCCCATGCAACTCTACCCACATCCTCATTATCGAGCTGTAGTTCTTTAGTAGGATTGCACCTACTCTATAGGATACTCGTACTTTAGTACCACTTGATGCAAAGGGGACCGCAATCCCCTATATAAATTCAAGTTTCGCCAACACAAAGACAAAGGTTGAATAAGCTTTGGATTAACACTTACCCTACAACAATTTGAATCCACAAACACACATTCCCAAGAGCATTGCATGCTCTAAAATTTCATTTAAACAATTGTTTAAAGGTAGAGCAATTCAAAATCACAATCATACAACAATTAAACATAGAGAAAGGACAAATTCTTGCATTAAACTAGCTCAACTAGCATTTGATTAAAGTTCATAAATTTTACAAAAAATTCACATATAAAGTCCCTCCATTGGCTTCCATTGTAATTTCATTAAATCTGAAAATTATATAATACTTTCAAGGCCTCAATCAACATTAAGAAACTAAGAATATAATTAGCTTCTAGAACCGCTTTCACCATCTACTAAATCGATGCATGATGGTCTCAATATTAGATAGGCTTACGTATACTAGAAAATTCACTAGAAACCACAATACAATTTCCCACTCGTTTTTCTACTAAATATTCTAATTTTCTTTTCCTCTGGCTTTCCTTGGAGGGTACCAACTTCATTATGAACACGTATGTCAAAACACAGTTACGTTTCTTTTCACATTGTAACCAAATACTGCTCGTAAATGCATCCGGTTTGCCAACTGCATACTCGTGTTTCCTTTCACATTCGGAAAACTAAACAGGGGCTAACCAACGACAAATATTATTACCTCAAATTTCCTTTCCTTGTCTTTTTCTTTTGATTAATCATTAATGCCTTCACGTTTCACGTGACATTAATTTTCTTTAATATCTTGACGTGGTGTGATAAAAAATGATTTTCAAAATGAATGCTTTCAATTATACAAGTTTGACGAATTTCTCGTCGTATCTGAGAATTTTCAGGATGTACCGTTAATAGAACAATTTTAAGTTTCACATAATTCTTGCCGTGTTGACATTTGAGATTTTGTAGGATGTACACTTAACAGCACAGCTTTAACTTTAACAACACCATGATCATCATCATCAACTTCCTCATCATCATCATTGTGAGGACGCAGATGATGATGAGGATGATGAAGATGATGATGATGATGATTATGATGATGACGATGGATGATGATGAATACGAGTATAATGATGATGATGATGATGATGATGTTGATGATGAATATGATCATCATCATCATCATCAAAAACATCATATTCGTCGTCATACTCATCTTCATTAGTCATCATCATAACCATCTTCATCATCATCATCATTGTGGGGACGGTGATGATGATGATGATGACAATGATGATGAAGATGGTGATGATGACTAATGGAAATGATGATGATGTTGATGATGAATATGATGACGAATATGCAACACATCATCCTCATCATCATGATCATCTTCATCATTATCTTCATCATCATCAACACCATGATCATGATCATCACTGTCATCATCATCATTGTGAGGACAAGGATGATGATGATGATGATGATGACGATGATGATGGTGATGGTGATGATGATGACAATGGTGGATGATGATGAATACGAGTATGATGATGGAGATGATTATGATGATGAAAAATATGATCATCATCAAAATCATCATATTCATCATCATCATCTTCATTAGTCATCATCATCGCCATCATCATCATCATCATCATCCTCATCATCATCATCATCCTCATATGATCGTGGTCACAATCATCAATGTCTTCAACATCATAATTTAGTCATCTTCATCTTCGTCATCATACTCGTCATCGCCATCTTCCTCATAATCATCATCATCATCGACATCTTCATCATCATCGTCATCATCGACATCTTCATATGATCATCATCATCATTGAAATCTTCGTATCATAATCATCATCATCATTGACATCTTCATATCATCGTCATCAACGAAGATGATGAATATGAGTACGATGATGATGATGACTAATTTGGAGATGATGATGATGATGATGAAGATGATGAGGAATATGCAGCACATCATCATCATCTTCATCATCATCAACTTCCTCATCATGATCATCATCATCGTCATTGTGAGGACGCGGATGATGATGAGGATGATGAAGATGATGATGATATGATGATGATGATGATGATGGTGGTGGTGGTGGTGGTGGTGGATGATGATCAATACGAGTACAACGAATATGATCATCATCATCACCATGATCATCAAAATCATTATATTTGTCATCATCATCTTCATTAGTCATCATCATCGCCATCTTCGTCATCCTCACCATCATCATCATCATCATCATATGATCATGGTCATGATCATCATTGTATTCGTCATCTTCATCATCCTCATCATACACATCATCGCAACCTTCGTCATCATATTCGTCATTGACATCTTCGTCATCATCTTCCTATCGTGATGATGATGATGACGAATATGTTGTTGATGACGAATAGGGTGATGACAAAGATGGCGATGATGATGATGATGGTGGTGGTGGATGATGATGGATATGAGTATGATGATGAAGATGATAACGATTTTGATGGTCATCGTACTCATCATCAACATCATCATCATCATCTTCATCATCATCAACATCAATGGTGATGATGAGGATGATAATGATGATGTTGATCTGACGTTGACGATCAAGATAATGACCTAGATGTTGATGATGATGAGGAAGAAGAGGGTAGTGACGATGATGATGATAGTGTTGATGATGACGATGATGATGATGATGATGATGGTGATGGTGATGAGGATGAAGAAGATGATGATGATGGAGATGAAGATGTTGATGATGATGATGATGGTGATGAAGATGATGATGATGTTGATGAAGAAGATGGTGATGATGAAGAAGATGATGATGATGGAGATGTTCATCATCATCATCAACATCTTAATCATCATTGTCGTCTCCCCCTTCCTCATCAACATCTCTATCATCGTCATCTTCTTCATCATCACATCTTCATCAACTTTATGTATCCCCGTGACAAAGGAAATTACATGAACGCGTACGCGCACCTACGCGTATGCGCATCTTCGCGTGCACGCTGTTAACCACGCATGCGCTCTTCTATGGACGCATGTGCATACTTACGCGTGCGCGCCTATTTGCGTGCACGCTTGTATGAATTCAAATTGTTTTTGGCGCCCTTTCAGGCTTGGAATTAGCTTCGGACTGCACCTTTAGGCTCGATCTTATTTATCTATGATTTATGGCAGAACACATCAAATGCTGCAACTTCCTGTTTTTCACAGCTAGTTCTGCATAAGATCCACGAGTGCACTGCAAATGAAATTGCACACACTTGTCGAGCTCTGTGTGCAGATTCCAAATATATAATTTTTTAATAGATCTGTTGTTGTTCTCTATTTTTAATTCATTTTAAACTGCACTCATGTCAAATTCGTAAAAAACATAGGTCGTTTATTTGGCCTATAACTTTTGATTGGCTTACCTATTTCAAAAATGGAAAAGAACCCACATAAGAGCACGAAAATACCTACAACCTAAAAAGAAAAATGCATTTTGATTATTTTTAGACCATGATATGGTGGATTAAAACTTGACCATGTCCTTTTAGGGCTTCACTAACTTCGATAATTTATAAAATATATAAAATTAATTTATAAAATTTTGGAAAAATAGCTCTGCAAAAGATTTGTCTGTTGCCTACGCCTCTACATATTTTTTTTTCTCATAAATTGAAAATTTACATAGAAAATAGGTAGATCAACAAAAACATGTGCATTATGTTTTGGAAAAAAAATAACATACCAATCTTCGAATAATGACATTTTGGGGTGGTTATACCACTTTTCCATAAATAAAAGTTATATATTCCGAAATGTCATCCGTTTTTTTACGTTTCATCTTTTTACACCTAATCGGAAAAAGTTTTGCAGGTACCAAAGTTTTGCAGGTACCTCTAATAATTGATTTTAATGATAATATTTCTGTTTTTCCATAATGTCATTGCAACTAACGTGTCATAATTGGGTATCATTACCTTGCACCAACCCTAGAGAAAGGAGAAATTCTTGCATTAAACTAGCTCAGCTAACATTTGATTAAAGTTCATAAATTTTACAAAAAAAATACATATAAAGTCCCTCCATTGGCTTCCATTGTAATTTCATTAAATCTGAAAATTATATAATACTTTGAAGGCCTCAATCAACATTAAGAAACTAAGAATATAATTAGCTTCTAGAACCCCTTTCACCATCTACTAAATCGATGCAGGATGGTCTCAATATTAGATAGGCTTACGTATACTAGAAAATTCACTAGAAACCACAATACAATTTCCCACTCGTTTTTCTACTAAATATTCTAATTTTCTTTTCCTCTGGCTTTTTGGAGGGTACCAACTTCATTATGAACACGTATGTCAAAACACAGTTACGTTTCTTTTCACATTGTAACCAAATACTGCTCGTAAATGCATCCTGTTTGTCAACTGCATACTCGTGTTTCCTTTCACATTCGGAAAACTAAACACGGGACTAACCAACGACAAATATTATTACCTCAAATTTCATTTCCTTGTCTTTTTCTTTTGATTAATCATTAATGCCTTCACGTTTCACGTGACATTAATTTCCATTTTATTTTCTTTAATATCTTGACGTGGTGTGATAAAAAATGATTTTCAAAATGAATGCTTTCAATTATTCAAGTTTGACGAATTTCTCGTCGTATCTGAGAATTTTCAGGATGTACCGTTAATAGCCCAATTTTAAGTTTCACATAATTCTTGCCGTGTTGACATTTGAGATTTTGTAGGTTAACAGCACAGTTTTAACTTCTTAAGCCTACCGCTAAGCTTAGGATAAAAGACAACCAAAACGTCTAATTTTTCTAATAATTTTAAGATAAAAACCCGTTAAATTTTTTATTGAAAATTGTGATTTTTCTATTTTTGTAATTTCAGTAATTTCAGTGATTTTTTCTATTGCTTTCCAAGTTTCCACCTTTCATGAATCGCCGACCCCGACCGCCGACCACATACAGCACGTAGTTTGACATGGCACATGGGCAGCGGTTGGCCGTACAGGAGACAAGAATCTACTGGTCATCCACCGTCTCTTTGGTAATTCTGAATGATATACTGAATTTTCACATGGTCATTACCTAACACCGGCCAAGGGGGAATCTAATCGTTTTTATATATACTCGACGCCAGTGCCAGTGCCAGTGCCAGTGCCATAACGGTTTGTTCCCGCAGGTGAGATTGTAAGCTGTGGAGTTACAGATAACTAATATCCAACATGGGTAGATCTCCTTGCTATTCAAAAGAAGGGCTCAACCGCGGGGCTTGGACTGTCAAGGAGGATATGATTCTGACAGAATACATTCGAATTCATGGCGACGGTGAATGGACAAATCTCCCTCAGAAAGCAGGTGAGTTTTATTAAATTTCTTAATATCTTTCAATATTAGTGAATCATAGATCTTTCGAGGTCCCAGGTTCAAACTTCAAAGTATGACTAAACTATTTACAGCTCCATCAAATCGAGAAAAGAGATGTTAAATGGGCCAGAAATTTTGTTTTTCAGGTCTTAAGCGGCGCGGAAAGAGTTGTAGATTACGTTGGCTCAACTATCTTCGTCCTGACATCAAACGCGGAAACATTTCTCCAGATGAGGAGGATCTCATTATTCGGATGCACCGACTAATTGGAAATCGGTATGTCGAGAATGGCTCAACATTTATTCACCAGAATTTATTAACCCCCCACGTCGTTGTCTGGAATGTTTGAAATTATTAATTGCAAAGCATTCTGCAAATGTTTATATATGCATGGGTGCAGGTGGTCACTGATAGCAGGACGATTACCAGGTCGAACAGACAACGAAATCAAGAACTACTGGAACACTCATCTCAAGAAGAAGCTACGGTCAATGAACGAATCTCAAACAAATTCAAGTACTGAAAGTCTCGAGAAAAGCTCAAAATCTCCTCCTCTCCTACGAAAAGCTGAAACAGAAATTAAATTCTCTACCTGTTCTATCTCGGACCAGCAATCATCACATTCCGAGCATATTTCAGGAGATGCAACTACTTTAGACCAGAGTTCGTTTTATTGAAAAGAACTGTCCTCGCCCCAGTGGAATCAGCTCTTCTCTCCATCCTACTGTTCGACATATTTTGGATTAGAAGAGTTCTACATGGAACCGGTTACAATGGCCGCAGAGTCTGAAGATATATTTTCAGATCAAAGCAATATGGAGTTACTTAACAGTTTTAGAGTAGCTGATTATGCAGGGATGGAAGAATTCCATGATAACGCACAAGACACAGACTCGATCAGTGAACTCAATTACTTTTAGACATCATGCTAACAGACTCTGAGCTTTCTACTTTTGGAATCCAGAAAGGAATAGGAGGAACGAGAAACAACCAAAATTGGCGTGCAAGACAGTGGACAGATCCATAAGAAACTACTTTTTTCATAACATATGTAATGAAAAATAGTTCATCTTTGTTGGTTTTATTTAGTTCGCATACATTATATTGTTCTAGATAAGATAATGGGATTTCGATTGCGTCTAGCTGATCATTGATGTATTTGAAGGTAAAAATTCGGAATGTATGGCATTATTCGTGTCAAGCTTATTCCTTTGGGATGGAATTTTTTCATATATGATGACTTGTGATTCCTGAAAATAGAACGACTCATGGAGAATATAAAAGGACGACGAATCTATTTTTTTTGTGTTGGAATGGAATATATCACAACAAGAAAATCTATCTTTTAGCACTACAAGTTAGCACCACTTATAGCTTATGGTGTTAAAGTGGTGCTATTAGCACCACTTACAATTTTGTGGTGTTAAGGTGGTGGTATTAGCACCACATATATTTTGTGGTGTTAAAATGGTGTTAATATTTATTGGAAACTACGTATTTAATCATGTATACTAAGAGAAATGCCATGTTGGCAAGTACCATAAAGTGGTGCTAATAATTATTTTTCATATGGACATGTCCACATAGGATTTATTTATGAGGATTTTTACCATAAACACAATCATTTCACAAATAATTATATTGTTAATAATTTAATTTAATTATTTATAATTTTTTCATTCAAATAAATTATAAAGAATAATTTATGAATTTTTGCACCACAATCTCAACAAATTCAATTTCTTATTTTTACACTATTTAAACAAATAAGTCCAGGTGATTCAATTCAATTCAATTATTCATTTTTAATACTATTTAAAAAAGAAATAATTAGGACTCTTAATATTTACAAACAATAAAAATAACCATTTTTAATTCTTAATATTATAAAGTAGCAATAAAAAATATTTAAATTGAAATTTGATTATTCAATTGAATTTTTTTTATGTTGAGCTTATTAAATTTGGTGATGGACATTAGTATCATTATTAGGTTTTAATCACTATGTTCCAATCCCGTGGAATCAAGGGTAGAGCATAGAGAAGTGGTGTATGATACTTTGACAAGTACGATAAAGTGGTGATAAGTCCTTTGCCACGTTGACACTTACAAATAAATTTAATTGTGATGTTTGGCACCAACCATAAAACAAATCCAGATGTAATTATTTTCTAAATAACCTACTTCAATGATTTATTTTTCATTTTATTCAAGCAAATAAATGTTTTCAATATCAAGCTTTGCACCACACACACACACACACATATAATTGATTCAATTGTTAAATTTTTATAGTATTGTCACTTCAAATAAATAAATATATGCATTTTACAGAATTATTATTGAAACAAAGATAATCAATTTTAATTTATTAAGATTATAAAGATGGTGATAAAAATGCTTTAAATTGAAATTTAATTGTTTGAATGATAAATTTGTTATTAACAGTAATAATTAATTATCAAATTGTTTGATGGATATTAGTTCCATTACGAAGATTTGATAATTATGTAGGGTCTCGTAGCCCTAGACATGGTTGAGGGAGGAAACTTCTACCTTAAGTCTTATAGGAATCTCCTAAACCTATATGGCCAATAAAAGTACCTCAAACCACTATATATGGATTTGTGAGGGTATTCTTAGCCAATGTGTGTGAATATCAATACTATTATGAAATTTTGATAAGTACAATGGGACTAGGAGTCATTTACATGGTTAAGGGAGGAACAAGCCTTAGGCACTAAATGATGCTTTTAAAGATTCAAGGATAATAGAGATGTTGACACCTCCAACTGCAAGACATGACTTCTCAAGGGGATCCTTGGCCTTATACTAGAGATATGGGTAGAATTTGCAAGATTTTAAGGACTAGGTATGGGTCTTGGGGCCCTAGACATGGACAAGGGGGGAAATTTGAACTTTTGATCCTAAATGAACTATCTAGGAATCTATGGTCAATAAAGACAATTCAAATGACTATACAAGACCATTTGAGGGTATCCTTGACGTATGAGCTGAGATACCAATTCCATAAGGAGGAACTAAGCAAAAGACATGGGTCTCGATTCCTTTGACATGGTCAATGGAGGAAACCTAGGCCCTAATCCCTAAAGGAACATTATATACACTCAAGGCCCATATCAATGGATTGAATCACCACACATGACCTATCGAGGGAATATTTCACCTCTTAGTGGGGATATTAATTACATAAGAAGGATTTGAATAATAGATATGGGTCTCATGATTATGAACATGGTCTACAAATAAAATATTGGCTTTACACCCTAAAAGAAACCTTTATGAATAGAGGGATAATAACAACACCTCAACCCACCACAAATGGCTTCTGAAAGATACCATTCACGTAATAGTGGGATGCTGATGACATTAAGAAGTTGTTCAACATTATGTATGGGTATTGGAGATGAGAGCGAGGTTGGGGGATAAAACCTAAAACTTAGGCCATAGAGGAAGATTCTAGTTATCTAAGGCTTAGCAAAACAACTTAAGTTACAATATAACACCTCTCAAGGGTATCATTTTCTTTTGAGTGGGGCTAAAGGAGCCATTGGAATATTTTGAGTAGTAGGTATGGATTTCAAGGAATTTTACATGGTTTGGGGAGGAAATGTGGGGATATGACTCCAAATAAATATTATAGGTACTCATGGCCATCAACAATACCTCAAACCACCACCTAAGACCTCTCAAGGTTATCCTCGCCTTCAAGTGGGGATACAAGTGCCATTAGAACATTTTGGATACTAGGTATGAGTCTCTATGCCTTCAACATGATTGAGGAAGGAAAGCTAGGCCTTATTCCGTAAAGTAAAGTTATATGCATTTAGGTTAAAGAACAATGCCTTGGTTAATCACACATGAACCTGTTGACCATATACTTGGTCCAAGTATGTGTATCGGGGCCTTGGACATGATTGGTAGAAAATGCCTGATCCTAATCCACTAACTAGATATTAATGGAATGTAGTTCCAAGAATAATTCCTTGAGCTAAAACACATGACCTCTCAAGAGGATATTGACCTCAAAATGGTGATGTGGACAACATTATTATTTTTTTAGCACAAGGTATTGTTCACAAGGACTTGAACATGGTGGATGGAGGAAACCTAGGCCTTAGGCCCTAAAGGGATATTTTGTGCTTCCAATGCTAATAAAAACTCCTTGCAAAAACATAAATGGCCTCTCAAGGGGATCCTTCACCTTCAATAGAGCATATTGGAACCGTTATGGTATTTTGAGAACTATGTTTAAATATTGAGGCCTAAACTAACATAGAGTGATGAAACATTAGCCTTAGTCTTAAAATGTAGCCTTTGAAACTCAAGGGCCATGAATAAACCCTTAACGCACCACACATGGCCTCTATGTAGGATATTTGGCCTCTAAGTTGTAATATGGAACCATTAGGAGGTTTTTAGCACCAAGGATGGGTCATGGGACCGCAGACATGGATAATAGAGGAACACAAGCCTTAGTATCTAAAACAATATTTGAAGTAGCTTACTTCAAGAACAACACCTTAAACCATTGCACTTGATCTCGTTAGAGTACAATTTTCCTCTAAGTTGGGATAAGGGTAGGTAGGGCCAACAACATCACATTGAAACATCACACATGATCTCCTAAGGGTATCCCTAACCACAAAGTGGAGATATGGGTACCATTAGGAGTTTTTGAGAACTAGGTTTAGTTGTTGAGGTATTAACCATGGTTGGTGTAGGAAGCCCATGCATTAGGATATATATGAAACATTTAGGCCTAAAGGTCTAACAATGATGTCTCCAACCACCAAAGATAACCTCTCGAGGGCATATTTGTCCTTATAGTTGGAATATGGGCACTTTTAAGGAGTTTTTGAGCATTGGGTATGGGTCTTAGGGCCCTAGACATGGTTAAGGAATGGGAATTGGGCCTTATGACCTAATGGAAGCTTCTACGTATCTATAGCCAAGAACGACATGTTGAACAACTACAATTGACCTTTCCACGGTATCTTTGGCCTCTTAGGGTGGTTTTTGTGGCACCGAGAGAATTTTAAGACTGATTATAGGTGTCAACACCTTGGACATGGTTGGGGAGTAAAGAGTGGGACTTAGTTCCTAAAGGAAATTTTAGGCATCTTTGGCTAAGAGCAATGCCTACAACCACCACGCATGACCTCCCAAGAGAAGATTATTTATCTATGTGGAGATATTAGTGCCATTATAATTTTTTGAGAACCTCGTATGGGTATTGGGTTCCCTAGACATGCTTGAGGGAGAAAAATTGGGCCTTTATCCCTGAAAAACCCTTTTAAGAATCCTTGGCCAAGAAGAACAACTTGAACAAACACACATGGATTATTGAGAGTATCTTTAGTGTTTGAGTAGAGATGTCTATGCCATTAGATTGTTTTGAATAGTAGAGATGTTGATGCTTTTAAAGATTCAAGGATAATAGACAACTGCGTCGATTCTTTAGACTTCGCTTCTCTAACTACGCATTTCTGAACTTCGCTTCATCAAAATTGTGCCAACTTGGGCCATGCCCAACACCTCAAAATTGAGATATGTGTGGCATTAAGAGTTTTTTAGCACTAGGTATGAGTACTAGGACCTTGGACATGGACGTGGTTATAATCCATCAATTATAATTCCTCAAAGCACCTTTCATGACTTCGCAGGGGTATCCATTGTACTATGTATCTAATTCTTATGGCCTTGGGGAATTTGACATGGTTAGTGGAGGATAATTGAACCTTTGACCCTAAAGGAATCTTGTAGCCATCTAGGGGTAAAAATTTTGCCTCCACCAACCACACACAACCTCCTAATTTGTATAATTGTCCCATGATTGAGGATGTTGTTACCGTTTTGTGGTGTTAAGTAGTATGTACATGTCTTAATCCCTTGGGAATTATGTTCCATGGAAGAAGACCATGTTTTTGGACTTAAAGAAATCGTTGAGGCATCTAGAGCCATGAACACTACCTAAAAGCACTAGTGATTACTTCGTAGGGTTATATATAGCACTATGTATATAGGTATTGTGGCCTTGGGGCCTTACACATAGTTAGTGGAGGTGACCTCAATCTCGAGTTCTAAATAATTCTTCTATCCATCTAAGGCTAAGAATCTTTCCTCCACTAAAAACACATGGCCTCTTGAGGGTATCATTGGCCTATGATTGATTATGTTAGTTCCACTATGTGGTTTTGAGTAGTATCTACATGTATCAGGGCCCTGGGAATGATATTTTAG
Source organism: Larix kaempferi (assembly GCA_027924585.1). Classification (NCBI taxonomy): domain Eukaryota; kingdom Viridiplantae; phylum Streptophyta; class Pinopsida; order Pinales; family Pinaceae; genus Larix; species Larix kaempferi. The sequence goes on along the minus strand of BSBM01000047.1, from coordinate 8,919,886 downwards.
GGGAAAAAACTGTGTTTGGCCCTAAAGAAACAATTAGGAAATCTAGAGGGATGAAAAATTCCTAGAGCACCATGCATGACCTTACATGGATATACATGCCAATATGTATCCATGTCTTGGGGCCTTGGGGCCTTGGACATGGTTAAGGGAGGAGACTTTAACCTCCATCCCTAAAGCAATCTTATGGCCATCCAAAGCTAGAAAGGTCACCTCAACCAACCACACATGGCCTCTTTAGGGTGTCATTGTTATATGATTGAGTATATTAACACCATTATATGGTTTTGAGAAGTACGTACATGCCTTAGGATCTCTAGAACGATTCTCTAAAGAACAAGACCATGCCTTTGGACCTAAATAAACCATTGAGGAATCTAAAGCCATGGACAATGCCTCAAATAACCATGCATGAATTTGAAAGGGTATCCATCGAACTTTGTATCTAGGTCTTGGGGCCTTGAGGTCTTGAACATGGTCAATGGAAGAAACCTGAACCTTGGGCCTTAAAATGTCTTTTATCCATCCAAGGCTAAGAAGGTTTCCTCCACCAACCACACATGGTCTTGTGATACCAAGCACACATGGCCTCATTGGCATATGATTAAATATGACAATTCCATTATGCAGGTTTGAAAAACATGTATGTGTCTTGATGCCCTGGGAATGACATTCTAGGGGAAAGATCATGTCATTGGCCCTAAAAAAACCATTGAGGCATCCAAAACCATGAACAATGCCTTAAAGCATCATGTGTGAATTCGCAAGGGTATCCATGTCACTATGTATCTAAGTCTTGGGGACTTGGGGGATTGGACAAGGTCATGGGAGGAGGCATGAAGATCAATCCCTAAAGGAATATTTTAGCCATCAAGGGATAAGAAGGTTGTATCCACCAACAACACATGAACTTTTGAGGGTCATTGGCCTATTATTGAGGATGTCAGTGAAATTAGGGTGTTTGGAGGAGTATGTACATGTCTTGAGGTGTTGGGAATGAATTTTTAGGGAGGAATAGCATGATTTTGGCCCTAAATAAATCATTGAGGATTCCAGAGCCATGAAAAAATCCTCTAACAACCACACATGACTTTGCAGGGGTATCCATGACACTACATATCTAGGTCTTGTGGCTTTAGGGGCTTCGACATGGTCAATAAAAGAAACCTAAACATAGGGCCCTAAAGGAAGCTTTTAGAATTGGCTTATGATTGAGGATGTTAGTACAATTAGATTATTTTGAGTAATATCTACTTGTGTCAAGGCATTGGGAATGATATTCTAGTGGAAAGAGCATGCCTTTATCATTAAAGAAACCATTGAGGCATCCAAAACCATGAGCAATTCCTTAAAGCACCATGCATGACTTTGAAAGGGTGTCCATGGAACTATGCATCCAAGTCTTGGGGACTGGGGGGATTGGACATTGTCATGGGAGGAGGCATGAAGCTCAATCCCTAAAGGAAAATTCTATCCATCTAGGGCTAAGAAGGTTGTCTCCATCATCAACACATGGCCTTTTGAGGGTATCATTGGCCTGTGATTGAGGATGTTAGGGAAATTAGGTGGTTTTGATAATTATGTACACGTCTCAGTGTGTTGGGATTGAATTTCTAGGGAGGAAGACCATGCTTTTGGTCCTAAATAAATTATTGAGGCATCTAGATCCACGAATAATGCCTCGATGAACTACACATGACTTTGTAGGGGTATCCACGGCACTATGTATCTAGGTCTTGTGGCTATGGCCTTAACATGGTGAGTAGAAGAGAGTTGAACATAGGGCCCTAAAGGTAGCTTCTAGCCATCCATGGCTAAGAAGGTTACCTCCACCAACCACACATAGCCTCTTAAATGTATCAATGGTCTTGATTGGGGATGTTGATGCCATTAGGTGGTTTTGAGCAATACACACATATCTTGGGGCTTTAGGAATGACATTCTATAGAATAAGACCATGCATTTAACCCCAAAGAAATCATTTAGGAATCCAATTAATCCATTAAGAAAGCCACAAATCACCATTCCTAGATTCATAGAGTATCCATGGTGCTATGCATCCAAGTCATTGGGACTTGGGGCATTGGATGTGGTCAAGGGAGGAGAAATCAACCTTAGGACCTAAAGAAATCTTCTATCCATCCAGGGATAAGAAGGATACCTCAAACTACCACACATGGCCCAATGAAGGTAGCATTGGCTTATGATAGAGGATTTTAGTGCAATGAGATGGTTTTGAGTAATATCTACGTGTGTCAAGTCCTTGTGAAATATATTACAGCGAAGAAGACTATGTGTTTGTCCTTAAATTAATTACTGGGGCATTTAGAGCCTTTAACAATGCATTAAGGCATCATGCATGACTTTTTAGGGGTATACATGGCACTATGCATCTAGGTTGTTGGCCTTGGGGCCTTGGACATTGTTAGCAGAGGACATCTGATCCTCAATCCCTAAAGTAATATTCTAGCCATCTAAGGAAAAGAAGGTGGGATCCACCAACAACGCATGGCCTCTTGAGTATGTATTATTAGCATATGATTGAGGATGTCAATGAAATTAAGTTGTTTTGAGAAATATGTAGGTGTCTCAGGGACTTGAGAATGATGTTCTAGGGAAGAGGACCATGCCTTTGGCCCTAAATAAATTGTTGAGGCATTCAAAGACATGAAAATTGCCTCAAAGAACCATGCATGACATTGGAGTGGTATCTATGGCACTATGTATCTGGCATGTATCTGGGTCTTGTAGCCATGGGGCCTTGGACATGGTTAGTGGAGGAGACCTAAACCTTAGGCTCTAAATGAAGTTTCTAAACATCTAAAACTATGTAGGTTTCCTCCACCAACCACAAATGGCCTATTGAGGATATCACTAGCCTATGATTCAATATGTTGGTGTCATTAGGTGGTTTTGAGAATTATGAAGGTGTCATAGGGACTTTAGAATGGCATTATAGGGATGAATACCATGCCTTTGGCTCTAAAGAAACCATTTAGGCATCTAGAGACATGCATAATTACTCAAAGAATCGCACATGACTTTCCATGGGTATCCATGGTTCTATGTACCTAGGTCTTAGGGCCTTGGACATGGTAATGGAATATTCTAACCATGTAGGGATAAGAAGGTTTCCTCCACAAACAACAGGTGATGTTTTAGGGGCATTATTGACCTATGATTGACGGTGTTTATGCCATTATGTGGTTTTGATAAATATGTATGTGTCCTAGGGAATTGGGAATACTTTCCATGGAAGAATACCATGCCTTTGTCCCTAAAGAAACCATTGAGGCATCCATAGCCATGATCAATTCCTTAAATCACCATTGGCATTTATTACAAAAATTCATGCCATTAGGGGATTTTAAACACTAATAATAGGACTCAAGGCCTATGACACCATTAAGAAAAGAAATCATAATTTCCTAAAGGAATATTCTAGTCATCTACATCCAAGAGCAATGCCTTTAACTACCACACATGACCTCTTAATCGATTCACTTGCATTTGAGTGGTGATATGGATTCTATTAGAACTTTTTGAGCTCTAGGTATTGATCTCGAGTACCTTGACATGGTTTGGGTAGGAAAATTGGGCCTTAATCCCTAAATGAATATCCTATCCATATAAGGCAAAGGACACCTCAAACTAGCACGCATGGCCTCTACATGGGTATATGTATCGCATTAGGTGGTTTTCAACAGTAGATATAATTCCTGGAGCCCTGGAGATGATCAAGCGATGAATCCCATGTCTTATAACTAACATAATTTTTAAGACATCTAATTCCTAAAGGATGCATTGAAGTAGCACACTTGACCTCCAACAAAATCCTTTCCCTGCAAGTGGATCTTTTAGCTCCTTTAGAAGGTTCACATAATTAGGTATGGACCTTGGGTCCTTTACAGGTTCATGGATGGAAACCAACATGATGACCACTGAAATAAGCTTCTAGGAACCCAAGTATCAAGGGGATTTTGTAAGCTGAGGGTATTGTCAATCTCTTACCAGAAGACTACAATGTCTTCTTCACACAGGCACTTAAATACTGGTATACCCTCTAGAAGACTTTGGTGAAGAATACCATGCCTTTGGCCCTAAAGAAATAGTTGAGGCATCCAAATCCATGAGCATTGCCTTGAAGCACCATGCATGGATTTGCAACGATATCTATGGCACTATGTATCTAGATCTTATGGCCTTGGGGCCTTGGACATGCTTAATGGAGGAGACCTAAACCTCCAAATGTAAAAGAATATTCTAGCCATATAGGGTTAAGTATGTTTCCTCCACCAACCACACATGGCCTGCTAAGGGTGCCATTGGCCTATGATTTCGAATGTGGGTTCCGTTAGGTTTATTTTATAATTATGTAGGTGTCTTGGGGTCTTGGGAAAGACATTTCAAGGAAGAAGATCATGCCTTTGGTCCTAGAAAAACTACTGAGGCATCTAGATCCATGAATAATGCCTCAAAGAACAACGAATGAATTTGCATCGATATCAATGGTGATATATATCTAGGTCTTGTAGTCTTGGGGACTTGGATATGGTCAATGGAGGAGACCTAAACCTTGATCCCTAAAGGAATATTTTATCCATCCAAGGCTAAGAATTCCTCCATTAATAACACATGAGCTCTTGAGGGTATCATTGGCCTATGATTGATGGTATATGTGCCATTAGGTGGTTTCGAGCAATATGTACCTATCCTAGGGCCTTCGTACCATTGAGAAATCAAGATCCATGAAAAATACCTCAAAGCACCACTCATGACTTCGCAAGGGTATCCAAATAGAATTAAAAATGAGAAATATGTCCAATATGTTTGGTACCTAAGCCTTACCAACCCAATTGTTTCTCTAAATAGAGTTTAGCATCAATTGGGTATGTCGATCAAGCCCACTTCTTCCTTCTTGTGAGTAAAGTAATTTGATAACGATGTCCACCTATTCTTTACTCATAGGATCTACCAACAAGGGTTTTCTTTCCAATCTATAATAATTTTTTTAATTTAACCTCAACACCAATCACCAAATTCATACAAGATTTATGCATTTTCAATGTATTCAAAAATATTTTAGCCTTGTCACATTAATAGCTTTTCGCCACTTGTATAGAGGGGGATGTAACTAGGGTTTGAGTGAGAAGAGGAGTATGATAAGGGTCTATACCATGGACTCTCTCTTTCACAAGAATGCATGAATATTAATGTTATATATATAGTTTTTATGAGAATTTGTAAGCATACTTACTTTTAAATTGGGGGCCGCTGTTATGGCCGGGTAGCTGGGGCGGTCGGCTGTGGCCGTCCCCACCCAGGATCGACCCCGAGACCCCATCCGATTCGGCGTCCTCACCCACCATTGGGCGCCGATTTAACTAGCGTGTGAAAAAAAAAATACTTACTTTTAAATTATCAATATTTTTTCTTATTCGCCTTTATTTAAGGTTTTTTGTATTCAATTGGATTTGGATTTAAAACTTAATGTTATAATTAAATATGACACAACATAAAATAATCCTATGTATTATTGATGGTTTTTTTAACCGAGTAAAATGTTATACTTGTTATTCAGTATGAAATAAACCGTTATTCACTATGAAATAAACCGTGAAGGTTAGTATGCACATAAACATTACTGCTCATGAAAGAGCACACAAACTAAAAGAGATATAGTGCTTTATAATCACTAATCCAAATATATAAATAAAACCAAAAGAAAACAGAACTCCAAAAACATAACCAGAGATAAGTCCTTCAACAAAGCTCCAAAAGAGATTAAAATGGGAACTAGGTCAAAACCATAGCCTCTAATCCTTGTAAAGGCCACCCAACAAAGGCGTTTTGCACAAATCTAAAGCTCCACGCTAGAGAGCTTCAAGCACTACACACCTCATCTTTCTACCAGGCCACACCGCAAAGAGCCTAGAATGCCAAAAACCTAGCCTCCGCTGCCGGAAAACCGCACCAGACGCCCCCTGCAAAAGAGCTACCGTCGAACCAAGTCCAAATTGCCTCCACCGTCGAGGAAGAATTGTCCCAGCAGATGAACCTCCATCGAGCCATGTCCAGATCACCACCACCACCATCAAGGAAAACTTCCATTCCGCTGCCACCATTAAATAAATCACCCTTGGAGAGCTCCTATTCCACTGACAGAACCCGCCGTTGTTTACAGAGGAGAGGGGAAAGTGGAGAAGGAGGCTAGGGTTACTACCCTAACCGTCTGAACAAAACCTAAACTGTGTAAACCTAAAGAAGTGAATTGCGCTCAATTTTTTTATCATCATAAAAATTTCAATTCAGAGGGTATCGTGTTGAAATTCCAGGCCTGGATGAGATTAGCCGCAGCAGGAGGAACCCTGGTTTGATGGAATGCAGAGGAGGTTGGGGAATTCTTGCCGATGAGATCTTGTGGGTCTTTGCTTTTGTGTAAGGTAATATTATATAAAATTAAAAGCAGGTGCAATACAAAAACCCAATAACCTCCTTTATTCTACATTTTTCGAAAATAATGCGTCTGATTCTCTCTGTTTAAAGCTATGGTGGGTAGAGAAAGGCTCTAACCATGGCAGTTTGCAACAATTTTTTGAATTAAATCATAAACTTCATCCATGGCGGTAGCAAGAGAGAGAACACACTAGTGCTACTTCTATCCCAAATCTAGGCTAGGTTTTTTCTTTCAACAGAGAACCCATCTTAGTTCGGAAAGAAATCGAAGGTGAAAATTTCCTCTAGATTTCTGGGAAATGGAATCCGCTGGAATGTTCTAGTCGCATATATATTACAGTCCAATAACATAAATGGAATTAACCCTCTCGCCAAAGATTCCAGTTGATGAGCTCTTTGAACAGGAGAACACGGGCATAAACTTTGATGCATATGAAGACATTCCCGTGGAGACAAGCAGAGACAACGGTACATCCTCCTGTGAATACTTTATTGAAATTGATATGGGTGAGGCCCTAAATCTTTGTATCAAGAGGTGCAAGTTTTCCAAGCTGAATCTTATGCATAAATATGCGATAGCTATTTTGCTAGTTGTTCGTGATTTGATGGTGTGTTCCCAGAATGAGTCTAGCAAGATGGCTGCATTTTGTTTTTCCATTATATCTATTGAGGAGCAATCCACCACTGAGGTCCTGTGCGGGGAAGAAGACTTTCCCTTTGGCTCTTATTCTGTCATCAACAAGAGAATTGTCTTTCCAGGTGAGATTCGTGGAAGAACCAGGAAACTCTTAGATCTTGTATGCATGGTCCTTATTTGCAAGTACCATGTTCTATCAACCCACCACCATCATTATTGCATCTCGGTTTGTAATTTGTATCTCCTCCTTAAACTGGGTTTTAATGTGAATGTGATTTTGGATGAGTATAAATTGGTTCTTTATTTTCCACATGAAGCTTCTAGGTCTTAGAAAGTGCAGATGGTGACATAGACGGATTCCGCAGGTAAGTGTTTTGGCAACACCCACATGTCAATCTCAGAATTTTCATCCCTTCTTTTCCAATATGAGGACACCACAGGCCATCTACTCTGTTGAGTGTTCAGCAATTTTTTTTTATTATCTTTCCTGTTCTATTTACCCTCACCCACATCATCAAGTATGCCTTTCTAGTATCGTAGAATGATTCCCATATGAAGAAACTCAAAGATCAGAATAAATGGGCGGGGGTTTCTACATTGAAAGATCAGAAGAAATGCAGGTTGTTTGGAATATATTCTATCTGATGTAATCATGTTGTGGGTTATAAAAAACCTTTTGAAATCCATTTTTTGGCATATATGTAGCCATACAAATTCTAGTTTTGGGTATATATACAGTTCCCATAAGTCCAGTGATCTATATAGCCCAAAACATTCAAGTTTTAGGGCATATTCAGGCGCTCAAATTGGTATATATAAATTCAATTTTAGAATTTTTTTTCTAGGATCATATGGATTTTCCAAAATTCCTTTTTTGGATTTTATTCAACCAAAACAGATATTGTTTTGGGTGCTTCTTCCTGCCATTTTGTGAAAGTGATGAAAGTGGATTTTAATTACCAGGGTAGACATATTTTTGGGGTGGAATGCATTGGAAGATCAACAACGAGGAGTTTGTCAAATTAAATAATTTTCAAATCTTCTGGTAAAAGAAAATGACTCTCTGGCCTTTTTATTTTGAACTCGTAAATTCACGTATCCTCAAGTAAAATTAGGCCAGTTTATGTTTTCTAAATTTTAGATATATTTTGTTTTTAGCCTTCTATACATTATTTTACATGACAATTTCTATGATGCTTTGCCTCCTTTTTCAGAGTTTTGGTATGAAACATCGATTGGGACTTTTCTATAGTTTATTGATTGAATTCATGGCATAATCCTTTAATGGAAATTTTGTATGAAACATTTGTTCCTGTTTTGAATACATTAATCCTTTATGTTTGTGTACAGTCAGAAAATCAACTATTCGACTCGTTGAGAATATTGGAGTTAATGCAACTTTCTGTCAACATTCTAAAGGTATAGCTTTTTTATTGTTAAGTCAATAATTCAAGTTGTTTTTGTACCCAGTGCATAACAAAGTTGTTTATTAATGGTGATCTGAGCACCAAGGTAATATTGGTCCATATTTCCTAGTGTGGCTCTATGAATAGGGTTTCTCACCTTGTTGCATGTAAACTGCTTGTGAAAGGACATTATAATCTACATTATTTCCCCTGTATGAACTCATGCTATTCAAGATTATGTATTGTGCTTATCAAAACTCTAGTGGTTTTAACTTAAACTAATTTGACTACATGGGAATTTAGTTGGAGGTTTTTCAGTGTTTAATGTAAATATGGTGTGATTCCATCTAATTGCAATATGCGATAAATTTCCATTGAGCATCACTTCAAATATCAAACTATCTGTTTGACTGTGTTTTGTCCCTTGTGTACTGTATTTCATACTGTTGAATGTAATTCATAAAAATGGTCAAATTCAATATGCTATGTTAGTACATTGATTGAGTTTTGGGGTTCTGTTGAGGCTTGTCTTGCTAGAATATTTTTAAGAGCGTTGCTTCTTAATATTGTTATCTATATCTATGTACAATTGATGATTGGGTTTCATAAAGGTATTTTCTCTTTGAGTTTTATTTTGAGGGATGGATTCTAACCATGAAAATAAATCAGACATTTCTTTTCAATGCTTTGCTCTATTTTCATGCAACTGCTATTTTGTGATTTCAATTTATTTTGATTTGTTGTTTAAGTGCATGATTTGATATGCAGTAATTTTTTGTTGTTGTCAGGCACCTCTCTAGACTCTATTTCACCAGGAGCTCTCAAAGATGATTATGGTGTACCTTATCCTCCACTTGATGAGGGTTCCTTTTTCACAGCTTAGGCCACATCATTAAAATGTCTCAGGTAATTCTGAACACAGTGTAAACTTCCCTTGCTTTTAGCCAAAGCACGAATGATTTTCATTCAAGCATATAAGCAATTCATTGCTATGTACAATGGCTAAAAGATAGAAAGTATAGTGATGCTTCGTAAATTATTGGAGAATGTAATTGTTTCCTTTAGATAAAAGATGAATGCATGTTATTTGAGAGATGAGATTATTGTTTCTTCTGATGCTATTTTTTTCATTGGATAATGCTCGTGCTTAAAGAACTTTGATGGAATGGACGAAGATGGAAGTAATTCGTTTGTTCTTTTCTTGTTTTTGATTTTATTTGGTTACCGTCGCTATGGATTGAATCTCTTATCATGCTTCTAGTTGTTTAAGATGGTGATACGTTTGTTTCAACTCTGATGTTTAATTTGTTTTGTGTTTGTGATTATTGCTCATTTTTTATTTACATTGTGATATAGATACTCAAATTATCAGTGGACATGACACAAATGGAGATGCTGGTTACAATGGAAAACAATGCATAATGACACGTTACAGTAATGGCAAGAAATCTATTCAACAAAGCGATACAATAAGGAAAAGTGCAATCGGTGGCAAGCAAGGAGCCCTATAAGATAAGAAGGCAATAGGAACATAAGGTCACATATTCAAAAGTTGAAGAATTATGATCATAGACATTCAATTCGTATTTCAAATGATGGAGATTCCATTTCTATGCCTGTTAGGAATACGAGTGGAATGCCTGAGCAGAATGAACATAGGGACAATGTCCATCAGTGCACTGATCCAACAAAGAATCGAATATGGGCTAGTTCTCTTCCACCTCGTAATGTGAGTGGCTCAATCCCTTGTTTTCTACAAGATAATTTATAACATATGTATATTTAACCACCACATATGAACGGAGACAATAGATGACGTATGTTGAGACAGGCTAACCTCATACTCTTGTAGAAAGTCCTGTAGCCCTGCTTGAAGTTACTAATAAGCACTTGTTGTACTGGTATTAACATAGTCGACATTGCCTCACAGAATTGGGAAATTTTAGTATAGACAACAATGGAAGTGTATATGTAATTAGGTATTGAATTTAAAAACTCAGTCTAATGCTTTTTATTTTTCAGAAGGCAATGTCTTCAATCAATGTATCTGTAATGGTTGAGGCTTCTAAGAGAGCTTCAAGAGCGATACCAACAAGCAGAAATTGGTATTTAATCATCCCTTCCTTATTTTATCGATGGTTTGAATTTATGCAAAATGTGTGATTAAAGTATGACCTAACTTCACACTTGTTCCTTTTGCAGCAAAAAGGCAACGCATTGTTCAAGTAATGGATCTGCAAGACCTCCCTAAAACTGGCCATAATTTTGTAAAATCGTTGCAAGCTAAACTAGGGTCACATAATAGGCAGTGGTTCATTAATCACAATTTGAAGATTACTGTGAGGTGCAGTGTGAAGCTTAACATGTTGATAAGGCATAAGTAATTGTATATTATGGCTTAGCTCATTGAAGCTGAGATACAACCTATAGTTATAAATGAAACATTCTTTTTATAATTATAAATTGTTTTGGAACAACATTATGGTTTTTATTATGTATGTTTAATGTATTGAATTATTGCTTTTTTAATGATGGATTAATATCAAATAAATTATAATACAATGTTATCATACACATACTTTAATCATCTTAATAATTTAATATGTATATATATATATATAAAATGTGATTTATATTTTTTTTTGTATCATTTATTATTTTATGGTGCTTTGCACCACTTGTTATTTTATGGGGCTTTGCACCATCCACAAATATAATAATAAAATAATAATAATAATTTTGGTGTTTTGCACCACAAAGTCTCAATACACCTAGGATTAGTTTTGGTGGTTTGCACCATACACCATGGAATGCCATATATTTATTTAGCACCAAAAACAACTTTTTTACAAACACCACTTTTGCACCATAAATCTTAGCACCACTTGCGTATCCCCACATTATCACCACTTTTGCACCACTATTTGAAAAGTGAGGATTTCTCAAATCCTTTACAAATAGTGGTGCTAATGTGAGACTAAAATGCCCTTTTTCTTGTACTGAATTACGTGTGTGATACATACCCAAAATCAACATATTGACATTTGATCGTTAACAAAAGGTTGACAATTTGGAGAAAATGTACGCAACTATTAATGACGTTTAAACGAATAAATAGTAAACGAAAAGGACAAAGGAATTTTGTTGAAAGAGAAATTAATAGAAATTTTGTATATAGAGAGAAATTTATAGTCATAAAAAAATGATTATTTAAAAAATTGTAAACCAGAAAAAGGGAAGAAGAAATTTATTATCATATTGTCATGTAAATTAGCTTCAGCAGTGATAAGTATTAAATACTGAAGAGAATGAACTCAGACAGTTTTGTGAATTACCAGTGTCTCTGATTATGATATATTTGAAAAGATACGCGTAAGACATTTTCAAACTCCACGGATTCGAACCCGGCTACTGTGGCTTCAGTCTTTCGATTCAATTCAGTTTCACTCTATTCTACAAATAAAAGAGCTTAAATACATCTATGATGTGATATATGTAAAGCATCAATATACTGCCAGCATTCTGCATATATTTCTTCTCTTGGTCCAACATTAGTGGATGCATCTGCACAGAAAAAATATAAAGCATGAAAATTATGGTCGGATATCTCCAGACTGTACAATTTTGAACTACAAACCGGAGTTCAAAATCCCACGACAGAAAGGAAAACAAAATGAAAAAAATCTCATTCCTGGAGTTTAAATCTTGAAGTTCATACCTTGGAGTTTTAGATCTGGCAACAAAAGGAAAATTAAACTAAACTTGTTTGACGTTCCTCGTAACTATGTACATTAACTTTAGCAATGATAACATTATAATACTAGTTACTAACATTTTTGATATATAATCCCTTCATAATATTTGCTCATCATACTAAGGCCTTTTTTAATTTCTTAATAAGGAAGGCTTACTTTAATTTTTTAATAAGGGTTTTTTACTTTAATTATTACATAGTCCTGTGGCCAATAACTATTGTCATTAAGATTGTTTATATTTAACTGGACTTAAGCATGTAATAACAATTCCCAATTCAGTCTTTATATAGAGATCATAACCAAGTGTTTGAAGATTAGTACTCAAGTAAATCATTGATCCAACTTTGATTATAAGTTCACTACTTTTTTTAATAAAAGAATTCTAATCCAAACACTTATAATTACATGATAAAAATCCCGATATAACATTAACATCTAGGTCACTTAAATGTATCCATCATAATAATTCCATACTTAATCTCCCATACAAGGAACATGGCTAGTTAACCAAATCATAAGATCTATGTTGCCTCATTTTTTATAAGATATCCTTTAACATAAGGGAACAACATAGCATTCCCATATTCATTTGATCTCTTAATCATACTCATATTCAATATAACATTACATCTTTCATAATAATTATTTCTTTCGTGTATATATATATATATATAATTAATTTTATTTAACAAAAATATAAATATTATAATACCATGCTCCTCATCATATAATTCAATTCTTTGCAATTATAAACGATTTCTATTTAATATATGTATCCATAAATCTATATATATATATATAACCTCAATTAGAAAATTGTAATAATTATAATACAATGTATTTTACCACTTAATCCAATACCCCTTAAATATGCAATATAAAGAATTTCTATTTAATATATGTATCCATAGGTCAATATATATCATACTTAAAGAATTTCTATTTAATATATATATATCTATACGTCAATATATATAACTATACAAACATGTAACAATTATAATACAATGCATATCACCATATAATGATACATAATTGTATACATATATCTCTTATTTATATATATAGACCAGGTCCTATCTCTTAAATTTGATTTAAATTAATCCATGAATATATATCCTCATTTAATCTAAAGTGTTAAGCATATTCTAAGGTTAATATATCTATAATTCTAAGTTAATATTCAATCGCTGTGGTGAATAAATCCCCATGTATTTTTAAACATTTACATGACAACAAGCAATAATTCCACTAATTTGATGCTCTATTACAAATAGATATAAGATTGCAGTTCCTTGGTAATTAAGCACGATCGCCATAATAATTATTAAGCTATTGTAATCGATAGCATCGAGATTGACTTCCACTATGATTAAATCCAAAACATTTTTCTAACTTAAACTCATTGACGATCTTTTCAAATGATAAAGACTACTAATTTAGTCAGTTAGAACAAAAAAGGCTAAACTTTGAGATTACTGTAGATCTACTCTAATATCATACTAAGACAAAAAATGATAAACATTCAATGATTTTGATCTTTGACCCAGATAAAAATTCTTTTTTCCAAAAATAGATTCACCAATTTCTATTTTTTTCCTAAATTGATTCACCCAAATTACATGGAATATCACCACACATTTTATGATTGAAAATTTAAGAATTAGTAAGATTCACAAAGGTTATTACACTTTTAAAAAATTATGAATCCTTAAAATTTTCCCTAAATTCGTTCAAATACCTCTACCACACTTAGACTATGTATATTAACTTTTGATATATATAATTTCATCATATTAAAATAATTCTAAAATTTAAGCCAAAAATATTTGTTTCCTTCTATAAAAGTTAGAAAAAAATTATATTAAACAGATAAAACACTGCATACCTAATTAAAAAATGATTATATTGAACCTATAAAACACTCCATACCTAAAATTGGGTTCAAAACACCCTAAACAAATGCCAATGAAACCAAATATATCTCAAAATTATTTTTAGCACAAATAAATGCCCACCTGGCAAAAAGCATTCAAATACCTCTATTACACTTAGATTATGTAATATTAACTTGTGATATATATAATCATAATATTAAAATAATTTCTTCTAAAATTTAATCCAAAAATATTAGTTTCCTATAAAAGCTTAAATAAAAGATTATATTGGAAATATAAAAAACTCCATACTTAAATAAAAAATGATTAGATTGGGCATATAGAACACTCCATAGGTAAAATTGGGTTCAAAACACCCCAAATAGATGCTAATGAAGCGAGATATGTCTCAAAGCGATTTTCACCACACATAAACGCATAAGTGGAAAAAACCTTCAAATACCTCTACCACACTTGGATAATTTCATCATATTAAAATAATTTCTACTAAAATTTAAGCAAAAACATTGGTTTCTTTTTATAAAGCTTTAAACAGGGATTATATTTGACATATAGAACACTCTATACCTTCCTTTTATAAAGCTTTAAAAAAGGATTATATTGGACATATAGAACACTCCTTACCCAATTAAAAAAAAAGATTATATTGGAAATATAGAATACTCTATACCAAAAATTAGGTTGAAAACACCCCAAATATTAGGTTGAAAACACCCCAAATAGATTCCAATGAAGCCAAATGCGTCTCAAAGTTATTTTGACTACACATAAACGCTCACGTGGCAAAAAACCTTTACATACCTCTACCACACTTGGATTATGTAATATTAACTTTCTATATATATATATAATTTTTCATCCTACTAAAATAATTTCTACTAAAATTTAAGCCAAAAATATTGGTTTCCTTTTATAAAGCTTTAAAAAAGCTTTAAAAAGGGAAAATAATTTCTTCCTTTTATAAAGCTTTAAAAAGGGAATATATTGAACATATAGAAAACTGAATATGCAATTAAAAAAATATTATATTGAGCATAGCCAAAAATATTGGTCTCCTTTTATAAAGCTTTAAAAAGGATTATATTAAACATATAGAACACTCCATGACCCAATTGAAAAAAGGATTATATTGGAGTGTAAATAAAATTGAGTTCAAAACACCCCAAATAGATGCCATTGAAGCCAAATATATCTCAAAGTTATTTTGACAACACATAAACGCCCACGCGGAAAAAAACTACTGCAAATTGAAGTCCATACTATTTAAATTTTGCTACTTTGTAACATTCACAACATGGTTCTATTATGACTCCACGAACGTGTATAGCACTTCCCAAAACTTGCATTAAACCCTGGTCTTGATACCAGCCTCCTATATCTTGGCCTTTGAACTATCTCTGAGTTGCGGGAATCGAGTCCTGTGGTGCCCTCGAGGTAAATAAACATTCTTTCAAATAGTATAACACAAATCATTGATCATGTTTATTTAGTTAATATGGAAATGATCATCCCATCACCTATCGTTGAAAAATTCTCTACTTCGACTTTTGGAGATGTTAATGGATGTGGTTTGACTACCCCTACCTAGATTCAAAAGGTGGTCCTTCATTATCCTGATTTTCTATTTCATAGCATCAAAATTAATCTACAGTCTAAGCTAGCCTTACTTAGGACTTTAGTGAAGGAAGAAGATGTCTCTAGACTTTTTTATTCTTATTCAAGTATTTTTAAATCGAAGGAGGAAAGGATTAAATATGCCATTTCACTTATGCAAGGATTGGGTGTCGAGGGTGAAGAATTATCAGAATTGTTGTCGAAGCAGCACCATTTGTTGGCGGCTTCAGAGGAAAAATTTATCGAATCATTAACAGGCCGAGAATATTTGGTTTAAGAAGGGGTCAAAAATGTTTGTAGTTGCTTTGTGATCAATTCTGGGACTACGGAAAGAAATCTTATATCAAAGACTACAACATTTGAGACGTTTAGGATTTAAAAAAAAACAAGTTTTGTGATTACTAAGTTGGAAGCCATGTATTCTGATGTTTTCCAAGGAAAAAATGAAGCCTAAAGTGAATTTTCTGGTCAAATATGTGGGGCTCTCATAATTGGAAGATATTGTCAAGGATCCAATTATCCTTTCATAAAGTTTGGAGACTAGGATTATTCCTAGAATTAGCGTGATGGAGGCATTGAAGTCAATGCCAAAGAAAGTGTTGAAAAGAGCCTCTCTTTTTTCACATATTGCAACATTATTTTCAATTCGAGATACAACTAGCTCTTCTTCCTACTCTTGATTGCCTTAACAATGTATAATTAGACTTCTTGTACCTACATGAGAATGGCGAATAACTGATACTGATTTGTTGTTAACACAGTGCCTTTTGTTGTTTATTATTGAACTATTTCATATTTATACATGCAACTTGTCATTTTACTTAACATAGGTTGGGTTGCCTCTAAAGGCGTACTGCTTTTGTCAGTAAAGACCTAGTGCTTACATAAACATACCAAGTTATCAACTCATATCAATGAAGAATATTGTGAATAATTTGCACTAAAAGTATTCAGTGGTTTTATTCATGGTGTTAATTAGATGTCCATATATACTCTAAAATATCTATTGATTTTATTTGATGTCACAGTTGCTTCTGATTTATCCATATATGTATTTTGGATAGAAAACAATGTTCTTGAACCATAGTATGACTTTTTGTTAGTTTATCATCATATTTGTACATTTTGTTTTATAGATTATAAGGCCATAGAGACAAATTTGAAATCCTCATTTGCAAGAGCTAATCCAAACATATATATACTCTTTAATATTGATTATGTATCCTTGGGCTGATCTTTGTCCCTTTTTTGATTTGTAAGGGATCTTTCTGTGTAGGCTATTTGTGTCTTTTGTGCCCACAAGTTCCCTTGGATAAATAGATATGTGCAGGGATGAATCAGTGATTCAACAGACATCACCGTATTAGTTTATAATGTATCAGGAAGCATGATGCCATTATTATTTTGTATCCACTCAATGAATATCTTTTCTTTGACCTCTTGCATTTCCCCAAATAAAATTACCCAATTTATGCACCAAAATAAAAGTCTGATGCATAGCTCCACCAGACAGGGGTGTTGATGTAGAGTTTCTCATCAACAAATGTGTTTGAAATACAAAGATATCACAAAAGCATTTAGTCATCACAATACCTTGCTTAATACATAAACCAAGTATTTTAAAGTTTTGGAGTTTTTAAATGGTTTTGGTTTGACCACCCCATCCCAAATTCATATGGTGGCCTTAAGTTTATATTTTGTAGAACCAAGATTAAACTGTAGTCTAAGCTAGATTTAATTAGGACATTAATGAAGGAAGAAGATATCTCTAGACTTGTTTATGCTGATTGAAAGATGTTTAAATTCAGAGAGGAAAGGTTTAAATCTACCATTTAACTTATGCAATGATTGGGTGTCAAGGCTCAAGAACTATTAGAATTGTTGGTGTAGCAACCCCAGTTGTTGATGATTTCAGAGGAAAAAATTATCAAGTCATTTAAACACACTGACAATATAGGGTTTAAGAATGGATCAAATTGAAGCCTAAATTTGATTTTCTGGTCAAATACGTGGGATTTTCATTGGAATATATTTGTTACATATCCAAACCTAGCTGGATTTAGTTTGGAGAAGAGGATTATTCCTAGATTCAAAGTGATGGAGGCATTGAAGTCCAAGCAAGAGAAGTGTTGAAAAGAGAGACATGTTTTCCATCTATTGCTAGGTTAACCTAATTTTTTTTCTTGGAGAAACATGTTGATTCTAATGTTGAATCCCCGGTTCTATGGGATTTTTACTACAATGCAAAGTTGGAAAATTGATCATTGACAAGAACATATGCAATGAGTTTCTCTCTGTCAAAAGTCTTAGAAAGCTGCTAGAATATGGTGGCAACTTCAATATGATTCTTCTTGTGTATTATTTTTCTTTTAAATTTATTTTCTTCAGCCAATAGACCCTCGCAACTTGAGGAATAGGTAAAGGAGTTTTACAATCATGTGATGTAGATGAAGGTTCCACTTTATAACAATTCTACAAGTTCATCGACACAAGAAGAGTCCAAAAAGGGTGCTTGTAGATTCAAATTCATATAGCTTCTAGTTAATATTTTTGAGAAGCATAAATAGAAATAAGGATGATTTCACAATATTGCATCATTCTTTTCAATTTGAGGTACAACTGGCTCATCTTACTGTCCTAAGTTGCCTTAAGAAGGTAGAGTTAGCTATTATACTTCTTGTACCAACATGAGAATGAAAAATAACAATGCTTTGTGTTGTTTATTATTAAGATCTACCATATTTATATAGGCAACTTGCTAGTTTACTTAACATAGGTTGGGTTGCCTCTAAAGGCATGCTGCTTTTGTCAATAAATACCTAGTGTTTAGAGAAACAAATTAAGTTATCAACTCTATCGATGAAGAATATTTTGAATTATTTGTACTTAAAATATCCAGGAGTTTAATTCATGGTGTTAAATGAGTAGTCCGGATACACTCTAAAATTCCTATGTCATTTATTTGATGTGACAATTATTTTTGCTTTATCAATGTATACATTTTGGATAGAAAATAATGTTCTTGATCCATAGTACAATTTTTTTCTAGATTCTCATCATCTTGACACATGTTTTTTTCTAGATTATAAGGGCATATAGACAAACTTCAAATCCTCATTTGCAAGAGTTAATCCCAACTATCATAATATTTTTTTAAGATTGTTTTGTATCCTTAGGCTGATCTTTTCCCTTTGCGGACCTGTAAGGGGTCTTGATGTGCAGGCTGTTTGTGCCTTTTTTTCCCACAAGTTCCCTTGGATGAATAGATATATGCAGGGATGAATCAACAATTTAGCACACATCACTATTTTTGTTTATAGTGTAGATTTCATATCTTTTGACCATTTTGAAGAGTTCTAACTTTTTTCCTTTCTTTTTATCAAATATTCTTTGAATGGATTGTGGTTTGCACCTTATTAAGTGACCTATGATGTATCATGAAGAATAATGCCATTATCATTTTTCATCCACTCAATAAATATATTTTCTTTGACCTCTTGCATTTCCCCACATAAAATTCCCCAATTTCTTCACCGAAATAACTATTGCATCCACAACTCAAATAGGCAGGGGTGTTGTTGCATACTTTCTAATCAACAAATATGGTTTGGAAAACAAAGATATCACAAAAGCATTGAGGCATCACCATAACTTTCTTAATAAATCAACCCAAAATTTGGAAGAATTTTTGGAGTTGTTAAATGGTTGTGGTTTTACTACCCCTACCTAGATTTGTAAGGTGTTCCTCAGTTTCTATTTCATAGTGCCAAAATTAACCTACGGTCTAAGCTAGCTTTATTTTGGACTTTAATGAAGGAATTAGAAGGTATATCTAGACTTGTTTGTCTTGACTCAAATATTTTTAAAATGAGGGAGGAAAGGATTAAATCCGTTGTTTAAATTCTACAAAGATTGGGTGTCAAGGGTCAAGAAGCATCATAATTGTTGGTGAAGAAGCCCCATATGTTGACAATTTTAGAGGAAAAGGTTATAGATCAGTTTAAACATGCTGAGAATATTTGATTTAAGAAGGGATCAAAGATGTTTGCACTTGTTTTGCACTTTATTTTGGGTCAGTGAAAGAAAACTTAGATCGAAGGCTACATTATTTGAGCAGTTTAGTCTTTTAAGAGAAACAAGTTTTAGTATTAGTGAGTAGGGATCTTTGTATTATGGTGTTTTCCAAGGAAAAATTGAAGCCTAAAGTGGATTTTATAGTTGACTATGTGGGGATTTGATTGGAATATATTGTTAAGTATCCAAATTTGCTTGGATTTAGTTTGGGACCATGATGATTCCTAGATTTAGAGTGATAGAGGCATGGATGTCCATGCAAGAGCAAGTTTTGAAAAGAGAGTCATTTTTTCCACGTATTGCAAAGTTGACAAAAAATGATTCTTGGATAAATATGTTAATTCTAATGTTCAATCCTCGGTTCTGTGGGATATTTAGTACTGCAACTATGGAAATTTTATTATTGATAAGGACACGTGTAGTGAGTCTATCTTTGTCAAAAATATTTAGGAAAGATGCAAGAGTACGCTAGCAGCTTCAATATGATTTTTCTTGTGTTCTATTTTTGTTTTAAAGTTCTTTTCTTTAGATAATAGGATCTTGCAACTTGATCCCTAGGTAAAGGAGTTCTAAAATGATGTGATGTAGATGAAGATTCCACTTTTTAACAATTTTCCAAGTTTTGGCACTAGAAGAGTCCACATAGTGTGCTTGTAGCATCAAAGTCATACAGCTGCCAGTTAACATTTTTGAGAAGCAAAAACATAAATAAGGAAGAATTACTTGCAAACCTGAATATGATTATGAAAGTGTTGGTTATCCTCTAGATATTCCAAAAGAGTAATATATATATTCCTATGTATTGATTTTAAATCTTGCACATTTGGTTTATTGTTCAATAATTCAAAGTAATTAAATGAAATATAGTTTTTTTATTTGCTTAGTTCTATTTTATTTTGACTCTTCATTGTTTTTCCATAGAAAGGTTCAACTCTTGGCAGTGTTCAAATGAGGAGGATAGGCCAGAGTAAGTTTAATGATCTACCTATCTTGCATGGCCTATGCGTTATTTGTAACATTGAATACATACCACTCAGTTAAGAGGCATCTAGCTCATTTTGGCTGAATGTAATATCAATATAGCTAAAGCAACAATGACTGCTCGTATGCAAGCAAAACTAGAGGCAAAGAAAGGGAAGGGTCGAGGAAAAGGGAAAAGCAAGGGAAAATAATAGACTAGCTCTACAAAGATTGAAGATGATGGACTTCATTAATTTCTACTTAGTAATTAGTTGAACTTATCATTCTCTAAGTAATGTGACATATTGTCAAAATGGAAATGGTGCTCACAAGGAATCCATTCTCCAAGTCCAAGACCATAAAATTTTAGGAAGAATATATATTTTCCTTCCATTTCATCAATAGATATAAAATTGGTATGTTAAATCTCTCAACCCTATCTACTTTCCAGTGGATTTATCAGGTTCTGTATTGGTTCTACTCCCTCTACGTCTACCCCTATATCTGATGTTAAGTAGTGCTTCTCTCTTTTCTAGAGTTTATTCTCTTGGGTCACCCTTTCTCTTATGATCATCCCTTTTGTTTTCACTTGTATCCTATAGCTTGTAGTTTATCTATCACTTAGCTTATAGATTCTAGGATTTGCTTGTACCTTGTTTGTCACTTACTGGGATTTTTAGTCCCATTGACCTATTTTCCTTCTTACGAATTGTGTTTTATGTCTGTGCTTTATCTATTTTTTTGTATTTGGTGAAATTACAATGCAACTTTTCTTAATGTTTCAATATTAACACACATGCACATGCCTTTGCACATGTTCCTTTGTTAATTGTCAATATAGATCTTGTTATCTTAGTCATAAAGTATTCTATTGGATACCATTTAGTAGTATGTGTATTGTGAACTGTAGATACATGTTGTGGATCTAGTCAACTCTTCTAACATTGGTATAGAAAATGAAAATAAACTTTTGTGTCTCTAGTGAAATCTTTGTTCCCAAGTGGTAATATGTGCATACATTACAAACATTAATATTGAATTGGTTTTCTTTTGCATTCTCTATACAAACATCCATCCAATGAAGCCCAAATTGAAAAGTAAGTGGTTATTTAATAATCTACCGCTTTAAATGAAGGCCCAAAAAATACCCTTGTTACCTCTCCTACCCCACATGTACCATGCACAACAAATAAAGAAAATAATATTCAAGATCCACGAAGATGAAGGACTCACTGCATCAACAATTCATAAGAAGAAGGATCTAGCTTTGGAAAAGTACATGTGGATAAGAAGAAGCTTGATGCAAGGAAGAAAAGTCTTAAAATATTGTAGAACTTTAGGCATTCTTATCAGTTATTGAGTCTTTTTAACTAGTCATGTTACAAAGGTGAGCTAATTTATTATGTGAAAATTGCATTTATCCTTTGATGCCAGATTGGGAAATGATGTATTTAGAAGATGGAAAGGCTTGGTATCAAAATGTTTGGGAGCCAAATATTTGGTACCTGAGATCATAGTTAATGAAAACTGCTACAATTTTGTCTGTTGGTATTTATAAATATTATTTTTGGTGTCTTTATATCATTATAGGAAATGATCACTACTGAATCCTATTGTAATTTCCATTAGCATTCACCTACAATTAAATTGGTATATTGTGAATGTTTATGTTTCTTCTTTACTTTTGGCATATTTTTGTTTCTTTTGCAGTGCAATAATGTCCCTTTTCCTTTCATCTCATTGCTTAAAGTTACAGAGTTCATATTAGTCTTCAATTTACAAAAATGTAGAACCCCAACATCTTGGACAATTGCTTTTAAATGTGGTGGGACTTCATAGTGCATGTAGGCTATTCTTTCTTGAGATTCTCGTAATCATTTAATATGCTTGTTGTCAAGCATAGATTTTTGTGATGCTCTGCATTTTGAAGTAAATATTCATAGGTATATACATATTTTATGTGTGATAGGATGAAAACGAGAACCTCCCACCCAGGGTAATAAAATAAATTGCAGAGGAGCTAGAGAGTCTTGATGAATCACCTCCTAGAGGCATAAAAGTGGTGGTGAATGATGACAAATTTTCAATTACATTTGCAGACATTGAAGGACCATTTACATAACAAAAGAGTAATCCAAAACAATACAACATATTTGGGATGCTCTATGCTTCAGAAAGAGATCATTTGTTCATATCACATTTACTAAAGGATTTGAATTCATCATTATTTACATAGTTACTACTAGATTTTTCCAGCATGAGCTATATATGCATTTGTTGATGCTTTTTCCTGCATTGGCCACTCCATATGAAGGTGGTGTTTTTCAAATGAAACTAGTCTTAACCCATGATTTTCCAAACTCTCCTCCAAAAGGTAATTGTTGATCCTTATAATGATGCTTTATCCAACTTTTCTATATTACATTCTCTTAAATGTATATTTTATTTAGATGTTTTGTTGCTTGAAGACATTCCGTATTATTTTCTGCTTACTACTTGTCTAGATCGTCAAGTATACATGGAGGATGCATGACTTGTGAAAACTGAGAAATAAACTTGCGTATTGGACTACATGGTATTTTGTGACAAAAATATTCTACCCTAATATTGCAAATAATGGAGACATTTGTGCCAATACTCTGAAGAAAGATTGGAATCCAACCCTTGGATTGCAACGTTATTTTTGTATGTGCTCATTCCCTTGATAGTACTTTCTTTTTTGGTTCTAAGTTTTGACTCTTCTACTCATTGGATTGATGGATGATAATTTGTTTGAGACCTAGGTTTTAAATGTTCTCTCAATGTCGTTTGGATTAATAGCTTGGAAAGTGAAGCCACTTGTTAAATTGTGCTTATTTATCATATTGTTTTCTAAGCATTCTAGTGTGTTTACATATGGCTATACATAACATGAGTTATAGGAATTGTGCTTGTTGCATATTTCTTAAAAGATATTTGAAAACTAAATAAGCACATAAACTATTTAAATAGAATTGTAGTGTCCTACATTTGGATGGAAACAACAGTAGTTATAGGAATTGTGCTTATCGCATATGACTTAGAAGATATTTGTACATGAGGGAAGAACTTAATGGATTTTGCTCAATATTAGATATGCTTTTAGTGGCCACTTTTAAATTTATTTGATCAATAACCAAGAAACTTGTGGATAAACATTTTGGGGTTCAAAATGTTAGATTGACATGATGTGCTCACAATGAGAATTGAATGGATTTCATGTTAAGAAGAAATGCTTTGTATCAACTCTGCAATACTAAACTGATAGGGACAGTCATATAGTTTTTATGCATTCTCTTATCTTACTTACATGCATTGGAGTACATGATTTAGTTCATAAACAATAGCAATTACTTTCCCTTTCTAATATACTATGTTTTGATTATTGTTGTAGGTCATAAGATGCCTACTTGTAGAACCATTTCTGGAGTCTTCTTTGAATGAATAGGATGGGAAAATGGTCATGGAAGAATATAAAGCATATACAAAGCATGCCAGGTATGTTAATGATGCATCCCTTTCTTTTTCTATGATAATGTACTCATTCTTAGCTTGAATGTCATTAGGATCATACTTTACAATTTTTTTAAAACACATGGGTATAAAATATATTTGCACAATTCATCTATATCTAGACATTATTAACATATTATTCACATAATTTCGCAACAATATTTAAGGTTTACCCTAAATTTTCTCACTCCTTTGACAAAAAAATGAGAAGATATCAATTCCAATAGTAACAAAGTGATTGGGGGACAGGTAAATCTATGAAACATAGAACATAACTCTGTTAAAAGAAATCAATACTGATATGTAAATCTCAATTCGTAGTTATTGACATAATTGAATAGTTCCAGATATTTCCTTGAGTAAATCCAACTACCCTTTGAGTATAGTTTCTACTCAATCAATTGAACTTTTAATTCTCTAAGAAAAGTGACACATGTTCAAAATGGCAATGGTGCTCACAAGGAATCCATTCTCCAAGAGTCAAATACCATAAAATTTTCGAAAGAATCTACATTTTCCTTCAATTTCATCATTTGATATAAAATTGGTATGTTAAATCTCTTATCCCTATCTTACTCTCCAATGGATTTATCAGGTTATGTATTAATGGTTCTGCTCCCTCTACTTCTACCCCTATATCTAATGTTGAGTAGTGCTTCTCTCTTTTCTAAGGTTTATTCTCTTGGGTCACCCTTTATCTTATGGTCATTTTTTTTGGTTTTCACATGTATCCTATAGCTTGTAGCTTGTTTGTCACTTAGCTGATAGCTTCTAGGAATTGCTTGTAGATTGTCTGTCACTTACTAGATTTTTTAGTCCCATTGACCTATTTTCCTTCTTATGAATTGTGCTTTATCTATTATTTTGTATTTGGTGAGATTATAGCTAGTGTTCTTAATGTTTCCATATTCACACACCTGGACCTTCCTCTTCACATGTGACTTTGCTAATTTCCAATATGGATCTTGTTATGTTAGTCATAAAGTATTTAGACTATTCTATTGGATAAGATTTAGTAGTATGTGCATTGTGAACTGTAGAGACATAATGTGGATCTATTCAACTCTTTCGACAAGGATATAAAAAATGAAAATGAAATTTTGTTTCTCTGGTGAAATATTTGTTCTTAAGAGGTAAGATGTGCTTATATTACAAATATTAATATTGGATTGGGTTTCTTTCGCAAGCTCTATAAAAACATTCATCCAATGAATCCCAAATTGAAAAGTAAAGTGGCTATTCAGAATCTACTCTTTAAATGAAGGCCCAAAAAATACCCTTGTTACCTCTCCTACCCCACTTGCACCATGCAAAACAAATAAAAATAATAATATTCAAGATCCAAGAAGCTGAAGGATTTGGTGCATCAATAGTTCATAAGAATAAGAATCTGGCTTTGGTAAATGTACATGTTGATAAGAAGAAGCTCGATCCAAGGAAGAATTTAGTCTTAAAGGATTGTAGAATTTTAGGCCTTTTTATTAGTTATTGAGCCTTTTTAACTGGTCATTCTACAAAGGAGAGCTAATTTATTTTGTGAAAAATGCATTGATGCTTTCATGATAAATTAGGAAATGATGTTTTTAGAAGCTGTAAAGGCCTAGTCTTAGAATATTTGGGAGCCAAAATTTTGGTACCTGAGATCATAGTTAATTAAAATTGCTACAAGTTTGTCTTTTGGTATCTACAATAATTATTTTTGGTTCCTTTAGCTCATTATAAAAAATGATCACTATTGAATCCTGTGGTACTTTCCATTAGCATTCACCTACAATTAAATTAACGTATTGTGAATGTTTATGTCTCTTCTTTACTTTTGGCATTTTTTTTCTTTTGTAGTACAAGAATGTCCCTTTTCCTGTCACAATGCTTAAAGTTATAGAGTTCATCCTAGTCTGCAATTTACAAAAATGTAAAACCCCAACACCCTGGACAACTAATTTTAAATGTGGTGCAATTGCATATTGCTTGTAAGTTGTTCTTTCTTGAGATTCTCATAATCAGTTAATATGCTTGTTGTCAGTAATAGATTTTTGTGATGCCCTACATTTTGAAGTGAATCTTCATAGGTATATACATATTTTATGTGTGACAAGTTGGAAACTAGAACCTCCCACCCAGGGTTATAAAAGAAAATTCAGAGGAGTTGAAGAGTCTCAATGAATCACCTCCTGGAGGCATAAAAGTGGTGGTGAATGATGACAAATTTTCAACTACATTTGCAGACATTGAAGGACCAGGTACATAAAAAAAGAGTAATCCACAAGAATGCAACATATTTTGGATGTTCTATGCTTCAGAAAGAGATCATTTGCTCATATCACATTTTATGAAGGATTTGAATTCATTATTATTTACATAGTTATTATTAGATTTTTGCAACATGAGCTATATATGCATTTTTTTATGCTTTTTCCTGCAGTTGCAACTCCATATGAATTTGGTGTTTTTCGAATGAAACTGATCTTAACCCTTGATTTTCCAAAGTTAACTCTTCTCCAAAAGGTAATTGTTGATCCTTGTAATGATACTTTATCCAACTGTTCTATATTACGTTCTCTTAAATGTATATTTTCTTTAGATGATTTGTTTCCTGAAGACATTCATTTTTTTCTTCTTCTTACTACTTGTCTAAATCGTCAAGTATACAAGGAACATGCATGACTTGTGAAAACTGAGAAATACACTTGTGCATTAGAATGCAAGGTATTTTGTGACCAAAAAATTGCACATAATGAAGAGATTTGTGTCAATACTCTGAATAAGGATTGGAATCCAACCCTTGGATTGCGACACACTCTTTTTGTATATGTTCATTCCCTTGATAGTACTTGCTTTTTTGGTTCTAAGTTTTGACACTTCTAGAATCATTGGATTGATGGATGATAAGTTGTGTGAGACTTGAGTTGTAAATGTTATCTTAATGTTGTCTAGATTAATAGCTTGGAAAGTGAAACCACTTGTTAAATTGTGCGTATTTATCATATTGGTTGCTAAGCATCGTAGTGTGTTTACATATGGATGTACATAACATGAGTTATAGGAATTGTGCTTGTTGCATATTTCTTAAAAGATATTTGAAAATTGAATATGCACATAACCTATTTAAATAACATTGTATCATGTTACATTTGGCTGTACAAAAGAGTAGTTATACAAATTGTGCTTATCACACATGGCTTAAAATATATTTGCACATGAGGGAAGACCATACTGGATTTTTCTCAATATTGGATCTAATTTCATTGGCCACTTTTAACTTTATTTGATCAATAACCAAGAAACTTGGGATAAAAATTTTGGGATTCAAAATGTTAGATTGACATGATGTGTTCACAATGAGAACTGACTGGATTTCATGTTAACAAAAAATGATTTGTATCAACTCTGTAATAGTAAACTGACAGGGACGACCATATAGTATTTATGCATTATTGTATCTTAGTTACAGGCACCCAAGTACATGATTCTTTTCATAATTAATAGTAATTAATTTCACTTTATAATCTACTCTATTTTGATTACTGTTGTAGGTCATAAGATGCATACTCTTAGAACCATTCCTGAAGTCCGCTTTTAATGAACAAGATGGGAATATGCTCATGGAGGACTATGAAGCATACGCAAAGCATGCCCTCTATTTTAATGATGCATCCCTCTCTTTTTTTGTGCTAATGTACTCATTTCGAGCTTGAATGTCATCAGGATCATACTTTACAATTTTTTTAAAACACCTGGGTATAGAATATATTTGCACAATTCATCTATATCTAGACATTATTGACATATTATTCATATAAATTTGAAACAATATTTAAGTTTTACCCTAAAGTTTCTCTCCCTCCTTTGACAAAACAATGAAAAGATATCAATTCCAATAGTAACAAAGTGGTTGGGGGACAGGTAAATATATGAAACATAGAACATAACTCTGTTAAAAGAAATGAGTACTAATATGCAAATCTCAGTTTGTAGTTATTGACATAATTGAATAGTTCTGGATATTTCCTTGAGTAAATCCAACTACCCTTTGAGTATAGTTTCTACTCAATAATCATTTGAACTTATCATTCTCTAAGAAATGTGACATATTGTCAAAATGTCAATGGTGCTCACAAGGCATCCATTCTCTAAGAGTCCAAGGCAATACAATTTGAGGAAGAATATACATTTTCCTTCCATTTCATCATTAGATATAAAATTGGTATGTTAAATCTCTCATACCTGTCTACTCTCCATTGGATTTATCAGGTTATGTATTGGTTCTACTCCCTCTAATTCTACCCCTATATCTAATGCTGAGTAGTGCTTCTCTCTTTTCTAGAGATTTTTCTCTTAGGTCACCTTTTCTCTTATGGTCATCTTTTTTCTTTTCACTTGTATCCTATAGATTGTAGCTTATAGGAGTTTCTTGTAGCTTGTCTGTCACTTAGCATATAGCTTCTAGGAATTGCTTGTAGCTTGTCTGCCACTTACTGGGTTTTTAGTCCCATTGACCTATTTTCCTTCTTACAAATTGTGCTTTATGTCTGTGCTTTATCTATTTTTTTGTATTTTATGAAATTACAGTGTGAATGTTCTTAATGTGTCCATATTCACACACCTTCACCTGCCTCTACACATGTAACTTTGGTAATTGTCAATATAGATCTTTTTATGCTAGTCATAAAGTATTATGACTATTCTATTAGATACCATTTAGTAGTATGTGCATTGTGAATTGTAGAGACATGCTATGGATCTAGTCAACTCTTATGACAAGGGTATAAAAAATGGAAATGAACTTTTGTGTCTTTGGTGAAATCTTTGTTCCCAGTCCTAAATTATAGATTATTCGGCCAAATAACCATAGTTATTCGGCCAAATAACTATGGTTATTCGACCGAATAGCTTCCGC
This sequence comes from Larix kaempferi, assembly GCA_027924585.1. Taxonomy (NCBI): domain Eukaryota; kingdom Viridiplantae; phylum Streptophyta; class Pinopsida; order Pinales; family Pinaceae; genus Larix; species Larix kaempferi. The sequence continues at coordinate 8,890,661 of BSBM01000047.1, read as the reverse complement.
TATGTTTCTCGGGCACCCGATTCTCATGGAAGTGTTACCCAATTTCGCGTTTTCACCTAGGAGGTAAGATGTACTTATATTACAAATGCTAATATTGGATTGGATTTCTTTTGAATGCTCTAGACAATCATTCATCCAATGAAGCCCAAATTGAAAAGTAAAGTGGTATTGCTATAAATGAATGCCCAGAAAATACCCTTGTTACCTCTCCTAATCCACTTGTACCATGCACAATAAGTAAAGAAGATAATATTCAAGATCCCTAAAGCTGAAGGAGTTGGTGCATCAACAGTTCATAAGAAGAAGTATCTGGATTTTTCGAAAGTACATGTTGATAAGAAGAATCTTGATGGAAGGAAGAAAAGTCTTAAAAGATTGAAGAAATTTAGGCCTTTTTATTGGTTATTGAGTCTTTTTAACTGGTCATGTTACAAAGATGGGATAATTTATTATGTGAAAAATTGCATTTATCCTTTGAGGCCAAATTGGGAAATGATGTATTTAGAAGCTGGAAAGGCTTGGTCTCAAAATCTTTGGGAACCAAAAATTTGGTACTTGGGATCATAATTAATGAAAACTGCTACAAGTTTGTATGTTGATATCTATAATCATTATTTTTGGCACCTTTAGCTCGTTATAGAAAATTATCATTACTAATGGCTCAAAGCTAAAGCTCCACCTTTACTATTCATGTAGTAAACCCTTAGTTTGACGTGTATGGTTCTATGATATGTAGGTTGTAGATGTAATCCTTTGTAGCTTCTTGTAACAGGATGGGACATGGTAGTGGCTATAGGTATAGTCTTTTGTAGACACTGGTTGTAGCTTCACTCTTATGTAGCTTCTTGTACGAGGTCGAGACATGATATTCATGTAGATCAAGTTTTCTATAGAATTCCACAGTAGCTTGTAGGTGGAAAATTTTGTAGAAATTTGCACTAAGAAACCTGTAGCTTGACCCTTTAGTGGTGTCCTATAGGAATTAATTTATTGGTAAAAAAATCTATGGATTGTTGGAATTTGTGTATGAGGTGGATAACAGGTAAATGGTATAGGGTAAGGTAAATGATTTTATCTAATGGTGGGTATGGATGGATATAAGTAAATAGGTAATAAATGGAAACAATAAGATGTAACATATGAGTGTATTAAATAGGTGGTGTTAAAATGAATGTAACATATGGAGGTTGGAATATCAATGTTTGCATGGTATTTTATAATGTAAAATTGATGAAAATAGTTGCATGTACCTTAAGTTGTGAATAATTTATTCCTTTTTTGAAATGGAGATGAATATTTCACCATTTTGATAGTGAATATGTAGTAATTTATTTTTGTATTTCTCTTGTACATTGATCCTTCCTTGAGCTTGTTGAATCTAACTTTTTTAGCAATTTGTACAATGCATTTGCTTATGCCATTTTTTTTCCTGAAATATTCAAGTGGTGGAGACAAACTCCAGTGAAGTAATGAAAGTTTTTTAAGAAATATTAAAGTAAGCATTGGATTCTTAATATTGGTTACCACTTTGCTGTTTGTTTGAATCTCTAACAATTATGTGCATGGTGTTAGTTTTACAAGAAATGATAAGGAGAAATAATAAGATAACTTTTATATGGTACTTTGGGCACTATGATATTCAACAGATTGGAGCGATTGTATGAAACATCTCTTATTGGAAAAGCTATAGTTAGGAAACACTGATGATGTTATTCCAAAAGGATGGCCAACCATGATATTCAATTTTGAATATAAGTATTCTATTTGTTACTATAAATATTGTTCTTTTATGAGCTACTTGTGCATTATTTTTTAGTATTTTTTTATTGTTGTTGTATTGGGAATGAACAATTTTTGTGTAGCTCCTTCATGAGAAAGTTTTGGTACTGTTAGTAGTTTGTTTTTCTGCGTTATTTAATTCAATATTAATTGATGCCTCATCTTTTCACTTCATAGGTGTTTTGAAACATTCTTTACTTTAGTATTAATTGACACCTTGTTTCTTCACATTTGCAGTGTCAAATATCAGGAGGATGGAAAATATCTAGTCTCAAACCATAGAGTTACAAGATGGCTTCTACATGGGAAGATGCAATGAATTCAAAGAAAACATAAGACACATGTTGGGAAACAAGATGTGCGAGAGTGTAGTGGGTGTTGGTTAAATGATAATAAGGGAATCATTGGATTTCTATGGGCATTTCCAAGGTTTCACTTAGTGGCCATTGTAATATTTATAAAAGTCATCGATATAGATGATTTTCATGTAACGTATGAAGACAATTTTTTTCATGAATTACTATTATTCCATTAGTAGATATTTTATTGGAAACTCATATATGTTGTAATACTTGACATTTCATATAATATAATTTACATGGTTGAAATTATATATCTTTGTATTTGATATTATTCAGTGTTGTAATTATCTAATGCGAATTTGCATGATTCACATGTGTATTCATATTAGATGAGCATGAATATTGTATGACACTTTTTAAATTTAGTCACAATATCATACTAATAATAATGAACACAAATAAAATGAATAAACGACTAAATTAGTCATTTATATTGATCAATAATGAAATAATATAAAACTACTAAATTAGTCATTTATATAATAAATATGAACTACTAAATAGAGATAAATGACTACTACAAATGATAAATTTGTGACTGAAAAAATGACTAAAATTTGCATATACATGACTATTAGTAGCTAATTTGCAGTATCTAATAGCTCGATTAACTTAGTTGTATTTATTTTAGTCATTAATAGTTGTCTTATTTAGCCATATATTTGGTCATTAATTGTGGCAATTAATGACTAAATCAATGACCAAATATACAACTAAATAAGACAACTATTAATGACTAAAATAAATATGAGTAAGTTAGTCAAGCTATAAGATATTGCAAATTAGTTACTATTAGTTGTCGAGTGAAAATTAGTTGTTTATATAGAGGATTGAACATCTACAGGCATATTTCTTCATTAGAGCTGCCAAGTATGGAAACATTACCAAACTACTGTAATATCGCCACTGTATGCTTGATAGTGAACCGATACATAAAGAAAATTTTTACAATCCCCTGGAGGATTGAATCCTAATACGCAATCCACAGGGTTGTAACATGCATTGCACAGGCTTCAAGGACCAAAAATAGCTTGATTTTTAACACGTACAAATTATATTAGAGGCAATGACTAACAAGGGGACGATCAAGACAATTACAACCTGCACTCCCCAATTGGATGGAGATTTGTACAAGAAGGAACACGATTACAATGGAAAAAAAATGCAGAGTTTGAAATCAAAACAAGGAAAACGTTAGATCCAATAATACCTGGCTTAACTTTGTATTACCTTTATAAAACCACAGAGAATCCATCCCAACTAAGGAGAATTGACCTGTAATGTTAACTCTATATTACATATAGTTTAGAGCTTCAACAATGCAATTAACAAATAAACATTTGACATAATGATAGATCCACCCATCCAACTGGTCTCTGTATAGCCTAGGTTTTCCTATTGAGAGACCACCCCCAAACTGGGCATGAATCCACCAGGGTGCAAGAGTACTACTTCATTTTTTCCATAACCTTTCTCAAATCGATCTTCTTCATATTTTCTTGGATTATTCGCCTCCGAAGATCCCCATTATGGACACATCCAATGCCTTCTTTATAGACAACATTATTTTTTTGTTCTTTGAATCCCAAGATAAGTTATTGCTTGATCTTTTCTTTAAATTACATATTAACTTTAGTTAGCTTTAACTGATTGACTTAATAAAGTCAATATTTAACTTACTAGCTTAACTTAGCTATTTTTTTAATTAAATAACTTTAAGATAATTAAATTATCTTAACATAACTAATTATCTTAACTTACCATTAACTTCCACCTCATATAGCTAAGATAATAGGTCCCATTAATACCTAGGATTTATCCATGCATCAGCTACCAGTTATCCATGCATTAGCTACTAGTTATATCTTTTCTACTTTTGTAGATAAGCTTTTATAGCTTTTAAAGCAATTTGTATTTTTAATAAAAGACAACCAGTCCTTATTTAATCTAACTTAGTTGCAATAAAATTTAAATAGTTATTTATAAATACCAATATGTTTTCTTGGTATAATAAATCATTTTATCTTTATTCCTAATTTATAATTAGGAAAAATATTAACCCTTTTCCATTTAGGATCTTACCAAAATCCCCTGCCGATGCTAGGATATAAATGTTATTTAGGTTAACTCCTTACTTTTACTTAATGGCACTTAATGTTTGTTACCCTCATGCTAATAGTTAGGTCATAGGAGCTAGTTACTTCCTTGTGGCGGATAATAGTTTCTTCGGCATCCCTATCTAGGGCTAACCACTCATGACACTTATAAACTAGTTCCTATCCACCACTTCCATTTGTCATCGGAGCATATAAGTTCCTTAACTTTAAGAAGGCTTCCTATCCAACTTCTCCGACTGTTTCAGCCATTCCTATCCACCACTTCCATTTGTCATCGAAGCATATAAGTTCCCTAAGGTTAAGAAGGCTTCCTATCCAACTTCTCCAACCTTTTCATCCATTCCTATCCACCACTTCCATTTTTCATTGGAGCATATAAGTTCCCCAAGGTTAAAGGAGCAGAAGTGTTCATTAAGGACATGGAAGCATTCCACTTTGGGGAGAAGATTTTTGTTAGAAATGAAAAATTGCAAAAGGATGCCCAACACTGTGCATTGTGTAAAATTCATTTCGAGTATACCTATCACTTCTTAAAAGATGAAGAAGTATACCAAAGAGAAAATAATATGACTGGTTTGAATAAAAAATTTGGCCGTAGAGATGGAGCGAGTGCTAGCCAAACCAACGACACTGCTAAAGAATCAAAACAATAGAAGGCCCAAGAAGAAGCCACAGCTGCAGAAGAGGCAAAGCTAAAACAAGAGGAGGAAGCAATACAAAAGGAAGAAGTAGAGAGGAAACAAAAAGAAGAAGAAGCCATAGCCATAGAAGAAGCAAGGCTAAAAACAAGAAGAAGAAGTTAAAGCAGATGAAGAACCAAAGCGAAGGAAAGAGGAAGAACTAAAGAAGAAAGATGAAGAAGAAGAACATGAGAAGCTAAGAAAGGAAAATAAAGAAGTGATAGAGTTAGAGAGACAGAGGGAGGAAGAAGCCAAATTGAAGAAAAATGTGGAATACAAAAGTGTCCATGAATAATATCATAGGCTTCAAGACATGGACATAGACCCACCTGACGTCTCCGGAATTTCGCTTATGGTAGGACATCTGCAATTTGTTGAGCTCGGGATCACACCTTTTACTCCTTCGAAGAAGCATTCAGTAGAAAAAATGAACACTATATTTTTGACCCCAAGAGGAAGACAATCTTAAGGAGAACGGAGGAAATGTTGAAGATGGGCACACAACAAGATATGGTAACTATTCAAGAAAGTACCTTAGTGGAAGGTACTCACAAGGGTCCCAAATTCACCACGTTAGTAAGCATAGCAGCTGCTCAGGAAACCGCTGATAATGTTGATAAATTGATGAACGACCTGGAACGAAGCAAAGAAAAAATGTCGAAGCTGAAAGATAACTTAGTGAAAGCAAGAGGATAAGTATTTGAGCTAAAGACGAAACAAGATGCAATCGAATCTAAAAAGAATGAACTACTGCTGGATTTTAAGAACTTGGAGAATGAAAATGATGATTTGAATGTGCAACTTGTGATTATGGAAGCGAAGCGACTTCTAGTCTCGCATTAATGAGTTGGAAGAAAATGAAATGAATTCAAACCAACTGGTGGAATTGTTAATCAGTGAAAAGGATTCTTTACAAGCACACATAAATGAAATGATAATTGAAAAGGAATTTTTACAAGTTCAGATTGATGGGTAAATAAGTGAGAAGGGATCCATGATGGACCAAGTCCAAGTTGCTCAAAACCAAAAGCAAGACATGAACCATTTCTATGAGCATGCTTGTAAGATACAAGAATATATCTTCCATTTGCAGGAACTGTTGGCTAAAGAAATTTATAAGATGCGGAAGATGATAGACAGGATGAAAGAAATTTCTGCAGGTGCTCTTGCTGTAAGACAGAAATTAAACAATATGTTTCCCAAAATAAAGAAGTTGATCGCCTGGAAAGGAGAACATCCATATTTTCCAGATCACTTTCCAAACAAATCAGATGCAGAGCTCAAGCTAGATATAACTCTTTTGGAAAGTTGCAGGAAAGCATCCTGAAAGATACAAGCAGAAGTGCCAAAATCTATCACAAAGTGTGAAGGAATCTACAAGGATATTTTTCAAGTTCATGAGAGATTCCATATGTCAATTTCCTAGGATATGTGTGAGTTTCCCACCCAGGACCAGTGCATAGCATAATTGAAAGATAGCTTGAAAGAATACCTGGAGTACATAAGGAAGTTGGACATGTTGAATGAAGAGAATTTCAAACAACACATAGGAAAAGCATCTATGAATGCTTATTTATTGGAAGAAAATTATAAATAAACAACTAGAGGAATAATAAGTGTGGGAAAAGAGTTATCCATTCATGCAATTTCTCTAAAATTATTAGAACCTTTACAAGGTGATTTAATATTTCATGAAACTGAAGTGTGGGATAATTATATTTCTAGTTTAGAGGCCCCACCAACTGAATAGTATAATTTGTAAATAATTATCTGTTTTGTTTGTACAAACACAAGAGACAAAATTTTAGGCATCCCAAGAGTCAGGGTAGGTGAAACGATTAGTCATATGAAGACAAATCCTCTTGTAATTTAAATAGGGGAGAGAGGGATGAGAAAAGAGGGAATTTTCTGGTGAAATAGATGCCGAAGACATTTTGTAAGAGAACTACTTTTCTGCTAATGATAAAGACCTATTTGTTGAGTAAAGCTTGCATGGATATTTGCGTGGAATGTGTTGAATGACAGATCGGAATTATTTCTTCCTGCGTTCATAATCATGTTGTGATATCTTTCTAACTTTATTGAATTATTTCGATGGTAATGAATGATTTTACTTGTCTATGCAAATGTTTGTGTTATACTAGAGTAATAAATGGATATAAAAGTTAACGAAGTTATCTCTATATCTTTTCTGCTATGAATGTAAATATTTTATCTTAATAGCTATCTGTTGGATTTGTATAAGCATTCTCAGATATTACTCTCATTAAAATTTACTCCTTGCAAGGATGGATTAATTAATTTAGAATAGGGTTAGATGATTGATAAGGTAGAAGTGATAAGACGGGAGGTAAGAACCTACGCATCACTTGCGGGGATTCTTCCTATCAATTATAGGTTTTCATCAGTTAGATGAGGGCATTTTCACCACTCATAGATAGGTAAAATATAAATGGAGGGCCAGGCCACAACCGATAAATTCAACAAAATATATATGGTAGTCGGACCGTTAACCAGACGGATTCCCCATTCCAAATTGTGAATGATCTAGTTGGTATTATTCATTGGAAATAATCCCTACTATCGATGCTAGGATTTTCTAGGCATCAAGAGTTTTGGCGCTAGAAGGAGGGCCGCTAGTGCATGGTCGGTAGAGGAAACCTATTTTCGAGAGGAAATTTCTTAGGGTCTCTGGTAAAAACAATCCAACGAGAAGAATTGATTTCTGAAACTGACTATCAAGAGAAGTTGGGTTTTTAAATTGATCATACTGAACATTTAGATGTTGTCCCTCACACAGAAGTAGATAATTTCAGAAGACATACTAGATTGTACGTAAGCAAAATTGGAGGATTATAAGTAGTACCTTTGCTACCTAGGAGACAAGCTCCTAGATGACAAGTTGTGCAAACTAGGGATTATGTGCTTGTGGAATATTTGGAAGAATGAGTTGATTTATCATTAAAAGATATACTAGATCTCATAAATCAATTGAGACCTAATTCTCTGAATTCAATCACTTATCCACACATACAAACACTTTCACCTAAACTCACACCCCCACAGTCACCTCAAATTCCTAGGATAATTAATAACATGGCTCATAATGCTAATCCACCACCTGCATGGAGATCCAGAGGACCAATCAAACTAGATGCTCCTTTCCATGATTTACCTAAGCACTCGGAGCGAGTGATGCCTAAGTTTGATCCTGGAAAAGGAATATCTGTTGATGATCACCTAAAGAGATTTTACTTAGCTTTAAATCCGCTCAATGTAGAACATGAGGATGTGGTGTGTAGATTATTTTCTTATACTTTTGAACCTAGAGAATCATCATGGTATTTTATCTTATAGTGTGGCATGTCTAACCGAGTCATCAATCTCATCTAGGCCGCTACCAAACCCAGGTGGTTGAGGAGTGGGGTTTGGCTCTCTCCTGGGTGCAGGAGGTCCTCTGAGTGGGTTGCGGTGGGCCTGATGTTGATCTTGGGCAGAGCCAAGACCGACACCCTAAAAATCAGTGATGTCAAAATAATTGACATGGTAGCCTAGCTCAAACTCATCCCACAATTTCCTAAGAAAATACTGTCGGACCTCCAAATTATTGCATGGGGGCCTGTCAAACACCATAAACCATCTCTTTCTCCAATTATCTCTCCATGGCTGGTAAATACACCAGTCCATGCAAACCCATCTCTTCCTCACATCTAGAAGTTGTCTTGTCCTGGGATCTATGAATTTGTTGTACAATTGTGCTTTCGTGATGTTGAGGTCTTTAATTTTTTCTTTGGATATCCCAGTGGAATAGTGCTCCCTCATTCGAGCCCTGTATTGGCTCAGATTTGTGATCTCACTATGGGAAATATTGATGGATTCAATGATGTTTTGCAATGATGTAGCCAGGGAAACACGATAGGGTTCCTTGGTTCTCTTCAATTCATCGCTTAATACCCTTAATTCGTTTAAATCTTAATGTAATTCATCCCCGGGGTTTTCAGATGGTTCATCACCAGGTTCATTGTCCATTCCAATGTTGATGTTATCTTCTGATGGTTCGGTTTCATTGGTTTCCTCTGATGGTTGTGGTGTGTTTGTCATTTTGTTAGGTGTATTTAATCTGCAATGACAATTTGTTGGTTTTTTAATTGATTGTAATTTTTTTTTAAATTTAAAATTGCAATGGAAATAAAACAAAAAACAACAAAAAATTGATTGGTTGAGGACATACCTGGAGGTGACCTGGATGCAATAGTGGAAACGGAGTGGAGGTTTAGTTTGATGCTGAGTAGGAGGTTGTTGGGTGCTCCAACATGCACTCATGGGGTCCCTATTTCACCACTCCACGCTCGCGGGTTTGTTATTCTGATAACAAACCCGTAGTCTATTTTTTTATTCATTAAAAAAATAGGCGCGCACACGCATTAATGACGCATGTGCGCATATGTTTGCATACGCATTAATAACGTGTGCACGCACATTTTTTCCATGTCAACTCACCAACGTGGACAATTGGCATTGCCGAAGCAGGGGCGCATACGCGTGTTTGAATGCACGTGCATGCCCTTGTTTTTTCTCCGCTCACGCGCTTCGATTGCGGCCTTTTTGGGTAGCAGCTTCATTCGGGTACCCATCACCTTTCTTGGTTTCCTTGTGATACCCTATAATTCATATTCCTTTCCTTCCCATAAAAATTTCATGAAAGGCTTTTGAAAATTAAAAGCCACAATCCAAAGATTGTAACCATTGAACTCCTAAGGAAACATCAACACCACCCATTGGAATAGCAATCATTGGACTATTCAATACATATTCTCCCATAGTAAGATTTATATTATGGCATTTCCCTGAGCACTTGATAGTTACTCCATCTGCAATCATTACTTTAAGCTCTGGTGTTGGATATACAAAGCAATTGAGATATTTTTCTAATTTATAGTGAATGAAATTATGAGTACTATTAGAATCAATCAACACCGTTATCTTTTTCTTTTTGATAAATCATTTGATCTTGAGAGTTTGAGGAGTGCTAATTCCAACCAATGCATGACATGATATGGTGGGAGTAATCTCTTATGAAGTACTATCTTCTATTTCTTCATCTGGAGATGGTTCTTGTTCTTTTTGTTCTTCCTCTTCACATTCTATGCAAAATAATTTCTTCTCACCACACTTATGTCCCTTACTTTACTTGCTATCAAAATTAAAACATAGGCCTTTTTCTCTTCTTTCTTCTATTTGTTAAGGTGTCAACCTTTGAGGTGGGTTAGAAGAAGTAACAACATTCTCTCGATATGTGTTGGAGGTGCTCTTTGTAGCATCCATCGTCATATTTTTACTTTCAACCTTCCTTTCCATCATGAAGGCCTTCTCCAAGGATGTTGGTTCAAAGAGACGGACCTCATGTTGAATGTTATCCTTCAAGCTGCCACTAAAGAGATCCAATAGATTATCTTCTGAAATTTTCTTCACTCTAAGACTTAGCTTGTGAAACTGTTTGATGTGCTCTACAAATGGACCATTTTGCTTGAGATTTATTAACTGGCTAAAGAATGTATTACTATTAATACCCCCATAATGTGCAATCAATTCTTCGGTGAATATAGACCAAGATATAATAGAGTCCTGTTTACGGTCGCAAAGCCATTGGTACCATACAAATTGATCAGGCCCTAAATATAATGATGCAATAGTTACCTTTTGCAAAGATGGAACCCAATGTAGATCAAAGAATTGCTCCATTTGGAATATCCATGTTATTGGATCATTGCCATCAAACTTTCTCATGTCAATATTGGGAATTTGGGTACCCCTTGGTGACCATCCTTGATGACTTCCATTACCAGAATCATTTCCTCTTGGAATTTTCTTATTCATGGAATTTTTCTGAACAGAATAATTATCTTTATCCTCATGAGTATCCTGGAACACATCATCACTTGTAGGAAGAGTATCCCTTGAATTTTGTATGAGATTAACAATATTTGTCATATTCCCCTTCAAATTCTCCTCTAGATTGAGTAAATCAACTGTTCTCACCAAAACATTCATATTTTCCTCCATTTTATTCAACTTCTCCTCTAAATTATCCAATTCAAATTTTTTCATAGACCCTTTAATCATATCTTCCAATTGGGACACTTGGAAAGAGAGGTCTTCCCTTTCATCATGCATCAAGGATGGATCCTATGGTGGTTTGGATGGAGTGTGAGTCTTTAGACTTTCTTTTGGTATAATTTTGAACAATAAAAATAGATATCACACCTTAGGTGTCACCACAATTAGATCCTTCTACTCAAAGTTAATCAAAATTAAAAATGGCGTACCTTTTCAAAACCTCATTAGAAGACAGTTTTAAGGTCGACTTGAAACTGATATAAATTTTAAATTTATGCTCTTCTGCATCTAAAACTTCATAATAATGCGTCCTCTTTCCAATGGCACATGTCTGACCTAATTTGGATTTACCAATAAGAAGTTATTGTGAATATCCCAACACCTCTGATTTTTGGTCTTTCCAAAATAACAAACTTTTATTGTATTCCACATGTCCAATATTTTATATCTGAGGTTGGAAAACCTGCCACAAATACTTTGGTCTGTCTTCTTTCATATGCACCAGTTCTCACTCAATTTGGATCTTGCATGTACTAGATATGACTTTTTTTCTCATAACACTTGTTTTAGACTAGTTTTTGGACTAGTTAGAAGCCCTAGCTTCTAGAGCGAATCGCTCCGAACTCGTAATGTTTCAGGATCTGAAAATTGGACCACAATTATTTTGGCCATTTATCTAGATGGGTTTTAAGTATATCTCTTTGAACCCTTGTATAAAAAATTTACAACGAAAAATTCCAAGATGGCTCATTTTGAAGGAACCAATCCCGAGGAAAGGGATCCGATACCAAATGTTATGCAACAAATTTCCAAAGGAGTATGAAAAGAGCATAAATAGATTAGAAAGAGTACTCAATGAATTGATTGAAGAAAATAGCTGAATAACAAGCCTCTTCGAGGGGGAAACCTCCTTATACAATGTACTAAGTACACAAGACAAGACAAGAAAAGATAATCCAAATGAAAGGTCTCCTTCCTATATATAGGAGACTAAGGGGTACAATCCCAACTAACTGACCCAAGCCGACATAACTAATATAACCATAATAATGACAATTACCCCTAATGGACCAAATCTGACATCAAAACTAATGTAATGAACCACAATATAGGGGGAAATGTGCCCATATTTAGAGCTTAACACTCACCTTCAACTCACATGCCAATTTTTCAATTAAAGCCAGTGCTGACAGGTAGAAGTGATATGAATGTAACCCAGCTACTTTGCTTTACCATCTATATTGTTTGAAAACAAGTGGTTACAATATTGTCTCAAAAGTCATGGTTGCTAGGTTTGGCCCTTTGATCCACCTCCCCCTTTTAGTATGTACTATTTTATGTCACCTTCAATGAAGTTTGAGTTAGCATACATCCATGCTAACTAAGCACAAAGCCCTAGTAGGATTAGATCCTTTCCAAATCATACATATAATATGTTGTAACAAATACACCAGCATGCATTCCTAGTGGCCTTGTTTAGTATCAACTAGGTAGGTCGAAGCCCAAGGTAAGCCTAAGGTAAGATATTACAACATGTTCATATTTTTATAGTGGTCGTAGTATAATGTTTGGGATTCAAAACATTATATTTTTTATGTTTTGTTTTAAGCATTATATTATTAATTTAAGGTTTGTTATTGTTATAATATAGTATAATGACAATGTTAAATGCAAATTATATATAATTATAGTATATATGGGGATAAATAAATACATGGTAAATATTGTATTTAAAACCAAAGATCCTAACTAACACTAAGTCTGTGAGAGGGTGTTGTCTTTAATAAGACTTAATGACCCCAAATAAATTCTAATAATCTGCGAAATCGATATTAACATTGTGGGATAAAAGAGAGAATTACTATCAATTATGATGCTATTATATTATACACAATATTAGAGTTAAGTACCCTGTCATACCGTGACAATAGAATAAGTTGAGATAATTATTTATTTATTGTCTTCATTAATACTTAGATATTTTTTTATGGTAAATTTGGAGTTGTTACATGGACATAGTGTCCCAATTGAAAGACGATAGGTTACCAATAAGTGCAACAATTACATGCATGTTGACATTTTGATTATTGTGGAGTTTATGTTGTCTAATTATGTATGACAAAGGGCCCCTTATTGATAGATAATATTATAATTTTTTTATTCTTTTGCATTCTCCAATTTCGTTGTGAACTGTTACATCACTAATTAAATATATGGATGATTAATATTACAATAGATGGGAACATTTATGATATAAAAAAATAATCCAAACACCATATCCAAATGCAATAATTACACTATAAGGTGTTTCCCAAGTGAGAAAGACTCCCTTGATTTGGATTTTACATGTTATTGGCCATTTGATGTTTTGTCTGATGATCCCAAAGTCATTTTGTCCATCGATTGTTCGGAGTAAGGATGTGGACTTCCTGTGCACTGCCTCGAACATTGTTTTTGTTTGGAAGGATCAACTTCTCTCTTATGCATGCGAGTTGTCCGAGCTCTCCCTTTCTACTCACTATAACTCCCCCACCACGTGGTATCTCTTCCTCGGTGCTTGGGTCTTATAAGGCTTACCCCTTCTTGGTGGACAGGGAAAATTCTAAGGATCCATAATCTTCTAAAGGAATGGAAACCTTGGTGAATATTATAAATTCTTAAATGTGAAACCATAACATGTTTGGCTATTTTTTTTTTAATATTCAAATTTTTAAAGACTTTATATAGTTTTTGGACAATTTTGATGATTTCAGAGTACACAAAGACTATCATGTGGAATTTGGGCCAACCATATTTGAAAAAAAGACAAATTGGGGAATCGTTTTTTGGAAAAAAGGCCAAAAAATAGCCCATGGGTTAAATTTTGCCCCTAAAATTTTCCTTGTTGGTGGATGGGCTATGATAGGGCATCCCAAGAGTTTCCAAGTATGGAAAAAAAGGGACAATTAGATTTAGTTCTAGTAGCTCGATGTTGTCATTGTGTTGGTGCCCAATGTCCTTAGTGGCAAATTCACTTGGAAGGTACACAACTTCTCCATGTTCAAAGAAATGATCAAGGCACATAAGATCATAAGAAAGGTGTTCTCAAATAGAGAATGCAATCTGTGGCTCAATGTGTATCAATTGACCATTAACAGAATTGATTATATATCCATGTGCCTGGAGAGCAAGGACATGGAGAAGTCCATGTCCTTCCTGCTTAGGCGTAGTCACTAGTGCCTCTTTTAGATGACTATCATCAATCAACCGACATGGATAATCATATGTATAGGGATTCCTATAGCCAGTTTGCAACAAATAATATGAATGACGATAATACCAATATCGAGTGGAATGACTACATCAAGTTGTCGTACTTTTTGCCTCTTGATATGGGTTATCTAGAGGACACTGCTGTGTTCAATGGATCCTTTCATGTGATCAAGGAATTTAGCAATTTTATGAAGAACTTGGGGCTTGCTGCTGGTGATGGAAGCGGAAGAGCCAATGGTAGGAAATCAAATGGGCATTTGGGGAAGTTAACATGGAGAATTGAGAATTTCACAGGGATGAAATACCTCTTGAAGAAGAGGAATATCACAAGGTTGTGTGTCAAGAATATATGTTTCCAAGTTGGAAACCTTGACTGCCATCTTATTGTCTATCCTAGAGGTACTCTACAAACCTATCATATGTTATAAGTTTCATGATTTTCCTTTGGATGCTAATGAGAATGAGTGGTTGTTTTTAGTGTTTCCAATTAATTGCTGCATTTATATTTGATTGGAAAATGCATGTATATATTATTTGCAAACAAAAGAGAGATTATACGATCCACATCGAACCAACCAAATCTTGAATATGAAAAATTGTTGTTCCCTGAATCCAACAAACATATATGCTTTGGAAACAATTCAAGTGAGTCTATATCTTTTATGAAAATCCCCTTATCCTATATTATATCTATATTTCTAAATCCAATATGAGTGGAGTGATTTCAAGCAATCAGAGCAGAGTATCTTTTTCAATCAAAGTTGTTAACCTTTCCAAAAAAATGGATAGACCTAGATGCTTCTAACTTCCTAGCTCACCACCTATATGTTTGTAAATTTTTCCCCATTCCAACGAAGGGAAGTGACAAAGAGCATGGTGTACTCAATATAAATCCATTCCCAAAAGGCTCTAGCTTTGCATTTCCACAAAATATGTGTCATACAACCTCCCTATTGGAAGTAAGATTAAGGAATGCTTCAATACCAATTATATCTATTCTTTTGCTTTTCTCTTTCTTCCATTTGTTTCCACACATTAGAACCTTGTTATTTGAAATACATTTTATTAAACTATTTGACCACTTTATACACATTTGAAAATTAAACTTCAAACTTTTTTAAAAGTTTAAAATATTTGGGTTTCCTACTTAGTGTTTCTTTCTTTGGTTGTTTCTAGTAGAATATTTGAGTTTCCTACTTAGTGTTTCTTTGGTTGTTTCTAGATTCTATTAATATGTTGAGTAAAACCTAAGCTGCTTTACATCATTTCAAAATCACACTATTTATAATGATTTATTTTTCTTTGATTACTATATTGTATTGATATGTTGAGTAAAGTTTGTTTTTCTTTGTTTACCATATGATATTGTTTCCTTGATTATAATATTGTATTGCTTTTATTGTTGTTATTTTCAGATTTTTAGAATAAATCATATTTTTTATATTATCTTTTATTTAATTTTTTTTTGAATGTTTTGAATCTAATTTTTATTGAACTATATGGTTGCATATGAAAATTTTGTGAATACTTTAAGTTTAATTTTATTGAAGTGTATTGTTGTATATGTAAAAGATGATGAATTATTTGATTTTTTTTTCATATTTTATTTTTATGTTTGATATTTTTTTAGAAAAGCATTGCTAAATTACTATATTAGTATTTCAACAATTTTTTTAACTATATAATATTTTAGAAATATTGTAGGGTACCATATTTTAATATAAAATTGGTACGAATTTATTTTTATTTAATATAGATTCATATAGAATAAATATTTATAAAATATTTAAAAATAAATCAATTAAATAGAAATTTCATTTTTTTTTAATTATTTATTAAAAAATATGGATATTTTAACTTAGAATATAATAACAATATATTTTGTTCATCTTAAATCATAGTATTATTAACACAAATGTCAAGGTTTCAATTTCCGTTTATAACGCTTTCATTGTTTTGTCTCTTGAATTTGATTAAGAGATCAAAGTTCATTTGGGCTCATACAAGCATTGCTTTTGTTTTTCCAAATTTAATGTTTTTATTAATCCTTTAATCGTTGTTTTCAATTTGATTGATAGTATTTGTTTTTGTTTTTTATGTACTTATTAAGTATATATTTTCAACATTTCTAAATGGTCACAAAGTAGTAATTCATGAATATGACAAATAACAAGAAAATTCACTATCAATTTTTGGTTGTCAAAATGGAAAAAAAGATTGATGTATTTTTTATTAAAAAACAATAATATACCTTTCATAAAAAGAAAATAATGTGTTAGTATATTTAATAATGTTGTGTATAACTTAAAATTTGTAAAGTAATATGTTTTTAAATTTCAAATTTAGATAGTATTGTTAAATTAATGTAGATCCATTTCAAACCTGGATTTATCAAGTACCGAGAGGGATCCAATTTTTTGAGGTGTATTTCTTTTCTAAATTTAAACTCAAGAAATTTGATCTCTCTTGATTGATAGATCCGGGTTTAATTTTTTATTTTATAAACAAATATCTATTTTTTATGTTGGTTTGATTTCCATTATATAGCCATTGATTTCGAAGGCGTTTTTCAAACGAAAATACACATCGTTACAAAATATATATTAATTGCCGACTTAATATATCATAATATATATTACATTTTACATTTTATTACTTTTTATAAATGTTACATGTTACATACTTCATACTATTACTTTTTACATTTTATTATATTAAAAAAACCTTACATGTTACATCCGTTACATGTTACAAGATTTCCCCCATACTATTACTTTTTATTTTTACATTTTATTATATTCGACAAACGTTACATGTTACATCCATTACATGTTACAAGATCTCCCCATACTGAACTGTAGAGCGCCTCTCAACGCAATAAAATCTTGTAATTGAAAAGGCATTTGTTAAATTATTGAAAAAAAAAATTAAGTTATAATGCTTTAGGGTGTAAATTTACAATATTATTATCCTTCTCATCTTTAGAAACTCAAAAAGTTCAATTCTAAGTATCTTGGCCATAATTTGATTTACAAAACTTTAATAAAACATGATAAACGTGTGGAATTTCAAAGAACTTTCAGTAAGTCATAAGATTGTTTTTGAACATATAAACTATGAAAATATTTTCCATTGTTTAAATTAGTACTAGCATAGATCCATCTTAAACCCGTATCTATCAAGCATCGAGAGGGATCCAATTTCTTCAGGTGTATTTCTTTTTTTAAATTTAAACTCGAGAAATTTGATATCTCTTGATTGATAGACCTTGGTTTAAGTTTTAAGTTTTTTATTTTATAAACGAACATCGATTTTTTAAATACTTTTCATAATATTTTATTTTATGAGTCAACATGGATTTTTTTTAAATACTTTCATTAATTTTTTATTTTATGAGGCGACATGAATTTATTAATGGCTGACATAATATACTTTATTACTTTTTACTATTAGATGTAACGCTACATCACATGTAACGGGACACATACACGTTACAACATCTCCCCCATACTGGGCTTTAGAGCACCTCGTTTCACTCTGTGCAATAATAAGTTATAAGATAGTTTTTAACATATAAACTATGAAAATATTTTGCATTGTTTAAATTCGTATAATTTTTTTAATATAGACAATTTTTTTTATTAAAATTTAAATATAAATGATCAATATTCTTAATATATAAATTACATTTCAATAATAATTTTAATTAAATTATAATTTTTTTCTCTTATTACTTCTAAAAAATCATATTTTAACAAATATTTTATTATTTATTTAGTTTTTCTTTATACCTATTTAACTTAAACTAGACAAGAACCATGATTTCCATCCCTTCTATTTAATTACATCGTAATGTGTTTCCCAAGTGAGAAAGACTCCCATGATTTGGATTTTTATTACCCGTCAACCGTTGGATTGGTTTACTGATGATTGGGATCAATTAGCCTGTTCAATTGTTATCCGTTTCTACCATCAACTCCTGTCAGTCTTCCTGATGTCATGGTTTATGGATCCTCGAACACGACTCCTATGCTCCTAACAATTACACATTTGGTGACTACTTTTCCTAATGGATACACATTTGAAGCCATGATTTTGATTTCCTGGGAGGCCAAGATAAGGTAAACACGATATGCCAGAGTGGGGTCGTCTTCTAGCAGTTGTTAAGTTAGGATTTTCCTTGGTGGAGGCATCCTTTGACAGTTGTTTCTTAGATGCCATGATTTTTCTTGTGGTAGCACCTCATGTCTTTTGACGGTAGCTAGGCCATAACTTCTTTCCTTTGCATCTCCATCCTTGCTTCACTTGCAATACAAAATTCTTTTATTGCACCACAAGGTGCAACTTCTAGTTAAAATTCAAATGAAAACTAATATAAAAAATATTTCATTTTTTTATGAATAATGGAATTAACCAAACTAAAGATAAAATATAGATATTACAATGCGATGTCAGTATTCACTGCTCACTAAACATAAAATAATCTATGGTGCTTTCAATCGCTCCAATCACATCGGTGCATTTAATACCATGTTGCAACGGTCCACTTTAAGCAATGTAGCACCAATGCACAGAAAGCAACAGGGGCCTGATGCAACATAATACGCATTGCACACCATGATGCTTTTTGCGATGCTATGCTCCGATGTGCTATGGTATATTAACAACACCATTAAATTTTAAAATTATAGCTACAGTTAATGTCTCAATCAACCTTACTAGTGCATTTATCTTCTCTTATGACACTGGTTCCTTTTAATAGCTAGGTTGCACATGTGCATTTTAAAAATTAGTAAGGATTGGTTCTATTTTTGGTATATAACACTGGTGCATTTTTAAATCACTTAAGCATTGTTGCTAGTGAAGGGAAAATGCACCGGTGCATTTTTAAATCACTTAAGCATTGCTGCTAGTGAAGGGAAAACGCACCGGTGCATATGATGTTATAAAGCACCGGTTCTTGTAATATTTTTGTTGTGCATATAATGGTTTAAAATTTCTGTGCACACTAGCTCTATATGTTTCTTTTAAATGCACTGGTGCATTTTGTTGTTGCTCACACTAGTGCATTTGTGTAAAAAAAATCATTGAAAAAAACCTGTGCAAAAGCCTCCGCCCACCGATTTTTTTTAGTTATAATACATATTCATAAAAACCTCCTCTAAAACCTATGGTACCATTTGTGGAGGTTGTAGCAGTTTTTTTTATATTTTTTCCTAATCTTGTAGCACTAAAAACCTTCGATATAACCTCCACTACATGGCGTTTTGTTTGTAGTGATGTGCAAGTAATGAAAATAATATTTATATATCTAAAGGGAACTTTGGACTTTGACTAGTTGTGATACTCAAGAGTTGAAATTTTTACTATAACAACATATCCTAATGCAAATTGGGAAAAAAAGTGTCGATGATAGGAAAATTACAATTGGAGGAGTATTCTTTCTGTGTGACAACCTGGAGCCTTGGTTGGGAAAGAAACATTGTTCAATATATTTATCCATAGAAGACACCAAGTATATATTAGCAACTTCATGTTGCACACAAGTTCATTGGATGAAGCATACACTTAAACATATCAAGGGAGAATATGATCATCCAATCTCAATACTTTGTGACAACACAAGTGCAATAAATATTTCAAAGAATTCTATTATGGTGGCTCGAAAACAAAGCATATTCCAAGCAAGTATCACATCTTAGGAGAACAAGTAGTAGAACAAAATGACAAGTTGGAAAATGGTGCCACCAAATAACATATTGCAGATATTCTCACAAAACCCCTTCCCAAAGAGACATTTGAGTATCTCAGGAAACAATTCGGAGTAATATCCATCTCATCTAGTCAATAAGTGCTTAAGGAGAAGCACAAGTTTAGGGGGAGCATCCGTTTTCCACTGATGTCAAAAGGATAGATTTGCAAACATGGGAATATTATAGGAAGGAGGAGAGTTGTAGATAGGGGTGGAATTATTTCTATTCAAGTTGGTGGTTTTGGAAGTAAAAGTGCATTTAAATAGTCAAAGAAACATTTTACAAATGGTTTTACCATTCATAGTTTCAATTTCATGGTTTTGGAGTCCCATGGTATTTTCTAGGGTGAAATAAAATGAATTAATTATTTAATTAATGAATGAAGACATCTCTTCAATATGGTTCATGATGCTATATATTTAAATAAGTGTTATAATTGAATATAAATGTGTGAAGTGAGAGGAATTTTTATTTGTTTAATGAATCAACCCATCTCTTCAATATGGGTCATGATGATGTATATAAATGAATTTTATACTTGAAGATAAATGTGTGAAGTGAGTGGAAATAAATATTTAAAGAGGAGAATATGATATAAGTAAAAATTGAATATCATTCCAAAAGGAGAGAGCAACAAAAAACAATATACATGTGAAAATATAGGGAACATATTTGGTAAAGAAAAAAATAACAAATAGATCTGGTAAAGGAATAAATAAAAAATAGATCTGGTAAAGGAAGAAGTAATGAGCAAACATGGAGAAGGAAAAATTAGTAAGCATACACGGTAAAAGTAGAGGTAGCAAGAAGACATGGGCAAGGAAATGCAAATGTTCATCATCTATTGAAGAATTTATATTATAATTGAATGTTGGTTCCTTTCAAACAAAGATTGGTGCATTTTCCTTTCTAAGTTGGTGCTTAGTGGTAGGGATTGTTGTCTTCAATTGGTGGTTTCCACGGGGGGGTCAGTTGATAGGCAATATCATATCACGTCCATTCATATTGGGGAATAAACTATGATACAAAAATGAGAAAATATATTGCCCCGTATTAAGGGGCCAAGGGGGCTTAATTATGTTATATGGCAATACAAATATTTAGGGTATATTTTATTACATTTCATGTAGAAGTGTTGGAGGGGACGTAGAGAGAAAATCTTGTAAATATAATATTTAGGATAATATCATAAGTATTAATTTAGTCACTAGTATAAAAATGGGTAATTAGTGACTACACAACCAATACATTAGTCACGATGGGTAATTAGTGACTAAGCAACCAAAAAATTTAGTCACGGTAGTGTTTTTAAGTGACACATCTAAAAATGACTAGCATAAACTACTAATTTAGTCCAGGGATAAAAAATACAACTAAATAACAACTACATGAATACGAATTAGTAGTATTTCTTACTCTAGATATATCAATGAATTATACTTATATTCTTGTAAATCATGTCTCTCATTCATATTATGGTATATCTCCAAGATGAACCACCTTGTCTACACCTTAAGGCTATGTTGTCACCATCCTTTTATGAATCCATAGATTATGAAAGTGAAATTCTCTCTCTTCCTTGGACCTCCCAATCCATTTTTGCATTCAAAAACACGTTTTGAATGTTTCAAAAACCCGATTTCACCAAATATCTTTCATTGGATTCCCCAAATACCACCAGAAATATCAAAACATTTAATAGTTAGACCGGTCTCGCTTCCATGAAAAAATGCCATCTAATCTAGATAAATTATTCACATAACATCAATCACATCTATACAAATACTAAATATCCTAATTTATTTTATTTCACATTCTATAACTAATTATTTCTAGTTCATGATCTTTATGCATTTTTTTTAAGCAAGAGAAAGGAAATATGTGTTGGTATAATTTATCTCAACGACGTTTCAAACCCTAAAACCGGGTCCATCATCAGGACAGTTTAAGCTCACACGATTCTCCTCTTCTGGTTGAGCTCTGAGAGGAGGTAGGGTTAATTTTGATTAGATTTTGATGGCATGGGAAAAATAAGCTTGGAAGCCTGTTGTCCACACCATCAAAATTAACCCTACCTCCTCTCATATTTGATATCATTGAGTAAGGCCGACCATAATCATTGTCAAAACATTCGATGGATTGCACATATATATGTTTAATTAGAGTTACACATGTAATATTTTTCTTCAGATTTATGCTAACATTTTATTATATATCATATTGCAAACCCAAAAAGGTGGAGCTAGATGTGGTGCAACCTTGAATTATTATGAGTACTAGGAAGGGTTGCTGAGCAGTGTGAAAAGAGCCCTCAATTAAGTCTCTAATCCCTTCTACTCAATGAAAAACATCTCAACATGGGACCATCTTAGATGTGTTGGTAAGTTGGATGAGTTAAAGAAGTTGATCAATGTAATGCCCTTTATGCCTAGTCTTAGCTATTATAGAATCCATAACCATATAGAGTTAAGAATATCGGCAACCAAATTTCCTATTAACTTAAAACCACATAATTGTACTACATATGTTTCATGTGTCATTGTCTAACATCTATGCTCCATTAATAATATATTTCAATTGTGTTGCTTTACTAAATCAACTTGGAAGAGATCGAAAAATTCAATCCCCAACTCCTTCTTGATTCCCTTCCATAGAGAGTATGCCGCATTGAATTACCAAGTTTTATGCTTCTTCAAAACAATATTGGAATTGAAATTTTCTTTTCAATCTAAGAAAAAATATTGCAAGTTTGTTTAATTAGAATTATGTCATGGTTTAGGGCCAAAAAAAGGGCCTTATGCAATACAATTTTTCTTTTAGATTCATGGGCCGTGCATAGCGATTGCAAGTTTGTTTAATTGGAATTATGCCATGGTTTAGGGCCAAAATATAGGGTCTTATGCAATACAATTTTTCTTTTAGATTCATAGGCCATAAATAGGACCTTGATCCATCACACATGCCCTATGTGCCTTGATCCATCACACATGCCCTATGTATGGAATCTTCCATATGTAAGCACGGCATGGAAATGGCAATATAGATATTTGAAGTATAAAAAATGGATTTTAAGATGTAGGACATGAAAAACAATAGTTAGGGTCCAAGTCTATACCAACTAGGGCCTTGTATAACCAATATATGAATGCACCCAAGATTTTGATATTAAACTCATGCTTGTTAGATTTCGGTTGCTTCTATTTAAGCATAAGCATTTGTTACTTTCTCCACAATGATAACATCTTGTTCTTTCTATTAATTTTGATATTGCACTCATGCTTGTTAGATTTTGGTTGCTTCTATTTAAACATAAGCATACTATATAATTTAACTTGGAATTTATTATATATGTTTCCTAGTGCACTAGTGAGGAGTAAGATTATAATTCCTTCCCATACACTAACTAATAAGGCCTTACCATGCATTAAATCTACGTGGTAATAAATCAAAAAGTGTATATCCATCGGGAAATATGCCAACACTTGTTATTCTGGAGAATCAAGGTATGGCCAGAATTACAATCATTACATAGGGGCTCAACAAGAACATCGCGTATCTTACAAGAACTGAACCCGGGTGGGGAGGGTAACAATCATTCCTCCTTGCAATGTTTTCTATTATCAATTATATTAATTTTTTGGCCATATTTAATGATGGAAATTATCATAATTCCATCCTTGATTCTCCTTCCAACAACGATTTTTTTTTATAATGGTAAGCTTCCACCATTGTCTTCTAAAACCATCATTACATTAGTGACAATGATTTGATAAGCAAATGTGAGTATAGAAAAATATAATATGTTATACCAAATGCATTGTTTTAATTATGGTCTTTGATAGGAGCTTGTTCATTACACCTGCAATACCAAAGGCATTAGTGTCAAAGTTAATAAATAAATACAAATAAGAGGCCTATTCTTACACATATTATACAAACCGTGGTTGCAACATACGAGAGAATAATTAAAACTTTGTTTTGTTTACTCCATTCATAATACAAACATGGCAGTGGTAACTATAGGGCGCTACCCATCAAGCACTCTCATCCCTTGGATCCACAGCGATGGTGGAGATCGATTAGGGAATGAATTTAGGTCTTACACAAAAAATAAAACGATTTGCAATTTTCATTGTGGGAAAGAGGAAAGGATAGGGTTATGCCCAGTTCTCCAGCCGCAACCCTGTAGCCGCACCCATATTTTTTATTTGGCACACTCGATGGCATACACCTCTGTTCAATAATCCATACAATTCAATTCTGGAAGAATCGAAGGTCGTGGGTGTGCCCAGCACTCCAACATACCTGTAGCCATACCCATCTGCGTTCTCTTTGCATGCTTGGGCGGCCAAACAAATTGCATTTTTCTTGTATATTGATTTTTTTTCCTTGGTTCGTCCATTGGGGTTTCAACCGATGAAATTTCTCCATGGATTTCCATGGGTTCGGTATCCACGGAGGGGTGGTTTTCAGAGGTCTTGGTATCGTCTCCCACTGGCTCCGCCATGGATCCTGTGCAAACAAATCTTCGGCTACCTCAGACTTGCTCGCGAGACGTCTACTGCATTTAATAGGCAGTCCTTAGGAACCGAACCCACGACCTAGGGAAGCAACTGAGGCCTTTTCCTCTGTTGTTAAGGTTGGCCCCCTTTTCTTGTATATTGATACAGTAGTGATATATACATTTCTATGGGTTCACCAAATTGATTTGTGGAAGGAAGAGAGGCACCATTACTAATTTGGGATCGGCCTTCATTGTTCTCTTTTGGGTTCGAGAGGGATGCATTCAAACACATTTATTTGGTAGGAGCGTTGCAATGCCATGGCCAAGGAAAAAAGCTCCACAATTCAATGCAGCAGTGAAGAGGTAATTCTTCATCTTGTGAACAATTTTTAAGTGATATAAGTGCATGCTTGTGTGGTTGTGGTGGTGGCTCCATACCCATCTGCATTTTAACTTGGTATTTTCTTTTAATGCTATCAGTAGATCCCAAAATCCCTCACTGCCTTATCCATTTCAACCTCATATTTTGTCTTTTGGAGCTTTTTACAAACCAGTATTATCCTTGGGTAGTGGTTTTTTACCCCTAAAAGAGGTGAGGTACAGAATTGGTGTGTACCACCTTAAATATAGAACTTGAAACCCTCTATCAAAATGCATGTGCCTATGCTTATTCAATTGGGTATGAATTGAACCTACATGTAATGCCGACCATTCCCAAGATCAAACCCTAGATAGTAAGGAAAGGAATGAAGAGCAGGCTTTTATAAACAAACGGTGATGCAATCGGATCGAACCCTAGGTACACTTAACAACCCTTAGAGCCTTTTCCTTTTTAGAGCCTCACTTTACCTCATATACCTGCTCATTTATTGCAGGTTATTAACCTTAGCTTACCTACTGCATACCTTACCTTCTTATTTACCCTTAGCCCCTTACCTTTAGTCCCTTATACTCCTTTCTGGAAGCAAGGAAATAAATACTTAATGCAAATGCATCTAGCAGGAATTTTTTGACACCAAGATGATAAAAATGGAACCATCATAATACAAAAGATTCCATTTGCTTTTATATATGTAATGTCTCCATCTGTGTCTTTGTATTAGGATTTTAACCTATCTGTTACTTGCCATGCATTCTCGTCCAAAAGAACCATATATTGCATAACTATTGCATAGCTAGCTGTCGATACTTGTGCAGTCAATAAGACATGGATTAAATTGACTTTTCCAGGGGAACCATTTATATTTGGGTCTCTGAGTCAGGGTCCAAACCAATTTATGTAACCTCCTGAATATCATCAAATTGAACAACATCTTGCATGGTCATCTAGTGATACTTCACTATTTCACGTATAAATTTATTTTCATGAGCATAATTGGCATTCTCTTTGGAAATACGTTATTTTTCTGCTAGCAATGTCTCCAACTGAAGCCTTATCCGCAAAGTAAATAGTGAAACCAATAACTGGATATGGATGGCAATATGTGGAAGTAATGGCTTCTTAAACAAATAGTCTTCAAGACTGCAATTAATTGTAATTAAACTATAGCTTAAAAGGTACTCTATAAGGATATTATTTAGAATTATGTTTGATGCAATGCTTATTTTCTCAAAACATTGAGTCAAGGTTATGCCTATTGGCAATTTCCCATGTCCATTTTGCTTGCCAAAATCAATTTTTCGTAGGTTAGAAAGAGGCCATTCTAGGCTACATTTTGAAGGCATTCAATGATGTGAGTTTTGAACCCCTGACTCGGAAATTTATAGGGTCAATCCTTGGTCAAATCCTTCCTTTTTTTAAACTTGGTTATATGTGAGTTCTTTGAAGCCTCAACCTGTGGGCATCCCTAGCTTAAATTGTGACCTACACTAGTAATTGTTTTTACACACATACATGGCCACACCATTTTGATGGACCTAGGGTCCTAGAGGAGTTTGCATTGGAGATCCAAATAAGGAAGCGGATAAAATTAATTCATGCAGTTTTGGCATTGATTACATAGCTTCACACCCAATGGCTAAGTAAATGGCCGCCATCTATTTTCCTCTAGGGCTAATTTAGCCATACACAAGGCCCCATTGCACCACATTATTCATATGTATTTGAATTAAATTTTCTATAAATATATTATTTTATTAGTGCATTTTTTGGTGCAATTTTGATTCTATGTTTTTGTCTGTGTATGTCAACAAAATATTCATATGTAAAAAATTTGTTGATTCTATTCCCTACCATTAATTTTCTAGTTACCTGTAATTATTTGTGAGTCAATAACATCTAGTGTATCAGATCATCAATAATTCGTTTCATGTAGCATGTTGAAGAATCATCATATGGCCAAAACATTTTTGTATTGTGTTTGATTGAACACCTCTACACAATGTCTATATATAGAGAAACTGTATAAAACTTTTCATTCTTATTGTTTTTTCAATTATATTTCCACCACACTACACATGGCTTAATTTGGCATTTCTTAAACCTATAATTAAAAGAATGACTTTTATAGTTCAAAGAAATGTTTACGGACTTGAGAGGCATTACACATGAGGATAATATTTTTATTAGTTGAAGGCATTTGTTTGCCATTAAATGCTAGAATATATTCGCAAGTATCTTTCATATATTAATTTTTATTTTAATTATTGATAATAATTCTATTAAGTGTCTTATTTTATATATAGTTATGTTATTCCCACATAACTATGATAAAGTACATGTTTAATGTATCAGTATGATCAATTATGTTAATGTCATGGTTAGTGTATATTTTCTATGGCATGCAAGGTTCACTTATAACATTGTTTAATTTAATTTATTTTTTATATATATATACAATAAAAATATTATATTATTAATATATATCTAATTAGATGGAATGTAAAACTAGTTCAATTTATAATAGTTAAATTTTTTGCTAACTTATAAAAGGATTAATTGGTTTCCAAAAAGTAGATAAAAATAAGTATCCAAAAATGCTCTTTACCTATATGTCAACTAATCCAAATTATTGTTGTGTTTGGTTTTGACAATTGTCACAATTTTGTTCTTATTGGTTAGACCATCTTCATAGGGATTTTAACATAAGGAGTTTAAGGTTGAATAAAATATAACACAATTTTATTTGAAAGCCACAATTACTAATTTGGGATTTTGGGATCGAAATTATCTCTCCCTTTTTACCTCTATACATTTATCCATAAGACCTCCTTTTGATTTTCCCATATGATCTCTCCCTTTTGACCATAGCATATTTCCTTAGTTCACTTTGGAGTCCTTTAAGAGAAATCCTCTAGAAAATTAATGAACTTTGCCAATAATTTTTTTCCCAAGAAAAAATTCATGAGGAAATCTAAGGGATGCTTCTTCACATTTGTGGACAATATCCCAAGTAAACTAATTTGTGTAGACTATTGCATCTAACTTAGGGTGTTTATAATTAGGCACCTACTTGCTTAGAACAAGAAAAAACTTGCCCAACAACATAGGTGACAATTGATTGTTCTAATCCCTTAAGGAAAAATAGTCGGCAACATTTCCCCATGCCCTTAAACATCAAGTGAAAGTGATATTGTTGGTACTTTGCTATCCCAAACATGCCCTCAAAGGGAAAACATGTCATAAGTAGGGGTTTGAACTTGGGTGGGGAGGATAACTCCCCTTAACCACCCAAACTAGACCCAATTGGCTAAAATGTTTGGAACATCTCATCCTATCCTCAAGAACTTAAGTGAGATTGAGATCATTGGTAACCTGCCAACCCCAAGCAACTCGTGGGGGGGAATATGTTACAAGCAAGATTTGAACCTAGGTGGAGAGGATAACAACTATTGATCTTCACCACCCAAGACTAACTTTTCCCATAATCTATATTAAAGGCATAAAAGATTAAATTCCAAAAAAATAGGAAAGCCAAATGAATTGACCTAGTATGTGTTATTTTCTACTAAGTATAACCATCAGTCCATTTTGCTTGCTAAAACCATTTTTTTGCTGGTTGGAAAAAGTCTGTTTCGAGCTACATTTCCAAGTCATTCGATCACGTGAGTTTTGAACCCTTGAATCATAAATTTACAAGGTCAATCCTTGGTCAAATACTTCCTTTGTTTTGTTGTGAACCTGGTAATATATGAGTTCTTTTGAAGCCTCACTTGCATTCATTTCTCCTTAAACATGTGCGCATCCCTAGCTTAAATTGTGACCTACAATTGCAATTGTTTAAGCACACATACATGGCCCACTGTTGAGATTGTGTTGGACCTGGAGGATTTTTCAATGGAGATCCAAATAAGGAAGCAGATAAAATCGATTCATGTCGTCTTCACATTGATTATATAGCTTCACACCCAATGTCTAAGTAAATGGCGGCCATCTATTTTCCTCTAGGGCTCATCTAGCCATACACAAGGCCCCATTGCACCAAAGAAGCCCTACATGGGGAATCATTATGATGATAGAATTTAGTAACCTAACGCCTTTGATCTGGGTCTTTTCCAATCATTTATTTTGTAAATCTTTGCTCTTGGCCTGATACCCTTGGCCTCCAACCAGTCAACATAGAAACCATAGACTGAATTTTATGAACCCTGATAATTTGAATAATGTGCTTGAGTATTATAGAGAGAGAGATTCACACGATCATGTATTTAACAGTAGCATGATGCTCCTCTTTATAATTCTTCATTGAGTAAATACAGTGGGAAAATACTTAGGGCCACCAAACACTATGGGCCCAATACCACTTATAATTTAATTTCTCATTAAAACAACTTAGGAAATCCTTTTGCAATAGTGTTCCTCTTTTAATATCTTATTAAGACTTAGGCAATCTTGCTTATGCAAGTCTTTGGGGCTTAGCGCCAGCCCCTCTTGGTTCATATGGTTCACATGTGTCGACTCATAGCTCATCAAATATATAAGGAAGATATTACGATGATGTGATCCTCTTGTTCTCATGGTCATACGTTAGAATCATTCCTACTAGGGGAGGCTAGTCCCTAGAGAAAGTATTCTAACTTAACCACCTAGAAGAACATCACACATCATCTTTTCCTCGACACATGAGCCACTACTTCGACACACGAAGCCTAGTCTTGACACGCGAGACTATATAGCAGCATCTTCCTTGACATATAAGGCATGCTTCGACACATGAAGCTCTGTCTCTATACATGAGACTCTTCTCCAATTTTCTCGAGACTAACTCAAGACAACCTCAACATACAAGTCGTTGCTTCGACACACGAAGCCTACTTGGAGAATGACTCACGATGCTGCAAACTTCAACAAGCAACAAGGAAAGGAATATGATAGTGTCAAATCTATGAGATATGGCCATCTCATGATTATGATGGATCAAGTACTTGTTGTATGTTGACAAATCTAGTTTTTATGTAAGTTTGAAGGATACATTGATTGAAAATTGGTTTATCCTTTGTTTCTTTTATCTCAATAATGCCTTGTACAATTGTGAATTTTGTAAAACATTTCTGATTGATGTCAAGCAGGGATTCCCCCTATCCCCCACCTTACTTGGGATTGATATAGTTGAGTTGGAGTCCCTTCTACGTGATCATACCTAGGACAATGATGGGTTCCTACTCCATCTAAGTCTTGATATCCATATTGCTCTTCGTTGGCAGGGCCCCGCTGACTGTACTGCTGCATTCACGATATGATTTGAAGCTATTGGATAATACTAGACATGGAATGGATGCAGCAGTGCAGTCTGTGGGGCCCTCCCCTAAAGATTTGAATGGTCTAGCATCAACTTTGAAAACTAGTTTAGGTATCACACAAAATACTTCATTTCCTTCTGAAGTTAAGGCGAAGAAAAGGGAACATACTGATTAGAATACATATCCTCTTAAATGAGAACGTTTTCAAATTTAGATGGCAGTGATACAAGGCATTTCAAACAAGAATGCATTATGATTCCTAAACAAATTTCCAGAATCATTAACAAATATGGAAGCCTCATCAACTCAGAAGTTGTTGGGAAGCTTGTGCATTTAATGCAGCTGGTTAGAAGTGATGATGGTAATAAAAGGAATTGATTTGTCTTTTTTGGTGTACATCCCTTATAGGCGTTTCATAAACCATCGATCAATATGGCTATCTCAGCTAATTTGTTCAGCGGAGGGGCTTTCCCATTTTGGGTGATTGGCTTCAAGAATCCCACAAAGGAAAGACTAGAGATGCAAGCAGTCCAAAGGAGGGTGAAAAAGTTGTTGAAGAACTATTGTTAATGTTGTTATGTTCTCTTGATAGACTACCTATAGATCTTGATGCTTTGAAGATGTGTAATGTTGGGAAATTTGTAAACCACTTGAAAAATATCAAGAACCAGGAGATTCAGAGGAAGGCTAGGATCTTAGTTAATACACGGAAAAATGTGTCGATGTATAAATGCAAAACAAGGACACAAAGTTTGGATCAAGCCAAGGAGCATCTTTTCCTTGTAAGCAGGCTACATGCAAAGTTTATTATACTCATGGTGGCAGGCGTACAGGATTTGTTGAAGCTGTGAAAAACTCAACACCATTGAACTCTACTGCAAAAGTGGGCTCAAGCAGATTAAACCACACATATATTCTATCAAGATCAACATCTGTACCCTCGGGGTCTAGTGAGGTTTCTATATTGCTATCCTCAACCATTAGCACCAAGGATTCACATTGTAAGTCAACCATGTTGAGTGGCACAAATGAAGTTCTAGTGACTTCATTTAAAGAAGAGAAAAGTAGTAGTTCTAGTCAATCATAGAATAAAAGTCATTCTTGGTCGAGTGAGCCTAGAAAGACTGTAGGTTCAATTTGGAAAGAGGATTCCAGAAGCTCATAGCTATCAAAAAGTGACTCTTTGGAGTACAATTTTTGTCATATATAGCATCCATCATATCTATAAGATAAACTAGTACTCTTGACTTAACAATTATTTTGACTTATCATATCTTCCATTTTGCTTTATAAAAATATATGTGAATGTTTATAATTCGTTTAAACTTTATGGATTTGTGTGTGTGTTAATTTTTTTCATCCTTTCTTCCAGCAGAGATTTGAATCTTTTTGTAAAGATCTCAAAGCAACTTATGCAATTGTATTTGGCTTTTTGAAATTCTCACAATATTGCAACTATTACTGTTAACTCCATTTTGTGTTTTATTTTTGTGGGGTTACTATTTTTGTTTCTTAGCGAAGTTATTTCGATATGAGGTATGATTCTTGGAATATCAGGCACTACAATATTAGAATTTTGTGGCATTGAGATAATGAAGGTGATAGTATTTTGTTCTTTTATGCAAAATGTTATTGATGTGATGTCCAAAGGTTAGTATGCAAAATGTTATTGACGCATTGTCCAAAAGGTTGTTATGAATATGTATGCAAGATTTCACACTTTCTCCATAATTGAGGTTGAGTTTGCTAGTTTTAAAACTAAGGCAGTCTTGTAACATTATACCTTTTGTTGTTCTATACGAGGCCAATTTCCAAAGTGTGTTTATTTTCTATATAGAAGTCACATTGCAGGCTATGACACTATTCAGTATACTTGAATATGCATTTGGTTCCTCATCAACTCCAAAGTTGAGAGATGTAGCTAATCGAGAGTTTTGGAGTTGAACAATTGTATTGTATTTTTTGTAGGCATTCGAGTAAAAGATATAACTCTTTGTTTTTTAGGTTGGGGTTTAAGTGGGTAGTGAGATTCAATCAAACCTTGCTCCATGGAAACCAAGAAAAGTGAGATCAATCTTTCTTGGCTCACTGGAACCAAGAAAAGTCAGATCAACCTTTCTTGACTAATTATTTCTTTCAACTTTTTGTATTCTTCTTTAACAATTTCACATTGCCAATTAGGAATAGTTGTTAGATTGTGTTATATTTGGCACATTCATAATCTTAATTTCAATTCTTATATGCAAGGAATCCATCTTAATATTGTATTGGAACTAACATGAACATAAGTGAAAATATATTTATCCTTATTTACGTACCCTATGTGTTATCGTTACCATGAAATGGTATTATATAAATTTCACCATTTGTGTATCTTTATAAGTATTGCATGTTTGAAACTTAACAATGGATATTTTTCCCTCTCCTGTAAAGATTAAAAAAAAAACTAGATATAACCAAAGAAAAGGTAACTAAACGTTGTTAATTCCCTTGATTGCAAGAATAAATGTAGATGAAGTGGAGGCGATTCATTGTTTCTTGTGAATGGCCCAAATCCAAGCTATGCACCTAATCATATGGTGTTATTGGAAAGTAAGAGGAATTTTTCTATGTTCATATGGGTTCAAACATTGATGTTTGTTTTGATAGGAAGGTAGGGAAGTACATCCACTAAAGGGTTTCAATTTTGCGTTTTTATGGAGTTTAATTTATTAATATTATAGAAAACATGAGCTCTCTATGGCTATACTTGTATTTACATGATATAAAATTGGTAGATTGGCAGGTTGTTGTGTGAAACCTCTGCAATTCTCATATTTTCTAAGCATTGCATTTACTATTGGACTATTAGTCTTTTACATTCTTTGTTACATTGATCTCTTGCTTGGGTTGTATTTTACTGATTTTTCCTTCCCCATTACTATTTCATTGGGTATTCCACTATCCAACGCTACAAATTGATCAATTGCCCCTGCAATCCCAATGTGATCATTATTAGCATTATACTATTATTTTATTTAGCTTCATGTGTGCTTATATTAAGATGTTTTAGGTCTCCTGTTTGTTGCAACTTGATAATATTATATAAAGGGGGTATTAAAAATGGGTTGTTAAAAATGGATACCTACAATTTCTGGTGAAACTAGGGGTTTTCTTAATAGGAAAGGTATATTGGGAGGGGGGTTCAACAATACAATTTTAGGAGGCATTTTCCAATATTTAGTGAAATTAGGGATATTCCTTATTATCCTACGAACGATCGTGCTATGTAACAAGTTCAATGGGTGAACCCCCCGTGGTGGTTTCCTCAAAAAATTGTAACAATAGTTTTGTTCCTATAAAATTATAAAGAAACGTTGTGTGGTTTTCTCCCGAAAGGTTTCCATGTAAATTCTATTTACTCTTGTTTTAATCTTATGCATGATTTCTTTCTTATGGTCGATGAATGTTTAAATAAATAAAAAGTTTGTCTTATACTGATTCACCCCCTATCAATATAAGTGTGTGTTAAAAAATTTGTTACTATGTCACTGTAGAAACGATAGAAGGTACCATAATATTATCCTTTTTCTACCACAAGGGATCCTTTGATTATTTTTCATTGAATGTCACCAAAGGTAGTAGAATACCCCAACTTACCCATCATCTCGATTGAGAGAAAATCCTCTTGTAGCTAAAGTACATGTCGTATATCACATAATTGTTTTTCTTTTCCACCAACCAACTTGACCTTAATTCTCCCTATTCCCACGATTTACAAGGATTAATAATCACCAAAGTAGACCATTCTACCACTATAGGGGTGATATTTGACCAACCCACCTTTATGTGGGGACATGTGAAAAGATGCACCTGATTCCAAAACCCAAGCATATAATAGAGATTTGTTGTTACTGAGATAGTAAATTTGGATCCATTTTTTGACGAAAGTTATGATGCTTCACATAAATTCCGTCAGTTGAGAAATCGTTGGAATTCCAATGAAAGATGGGATTTTAGTGGGAATTCCGATGAAAGTTAAGAAATACGATATACCGACATCAAATTTTTGACAAAAATCCCACCTTTCATCAGAATTACGACGGTTCCTCAACTGAAAATTTATGTGAAATGTTGGAACGTTTGTCAAGAAATGGATCTAAATTGATTAGTGTATATATATAAAAACTCAGACATTGTCTTCTCTTCTGAATCAATTGTACTAGCTTCAATGGATGCTTGATATGGATTTTCATCCTTCCTTTATGTCTTCAGATAACACCAATACTTCCTTAAGTACCAGAGTCTTCCACAATTTTAACACTTCCCTTTCTTGCATCCTATGGACTTGGATCTACACTGTGATGTTCCTTTTTTACCCCTTTCACTAGTTTGTGCTCTCACAGATAGGGATTCACTTATAAATGAATCCAAAGATGATTTTTTCCTTAAATCCTCTCCTAAAAAAGTATCTCTACCACATCATCAAATTTCAGAGTTCCTAATGATGATTTGGTGATGGTCACCACCATATGATCCTTGGTATTCGGGAGGGAAAAGAGTAAAATTAATTCTCTATCCTCATCCTCCATGTTTACACTAATCGAGAGCAGATTGTTAATTAGGGTATTAGACTCATTCGAATTATTTTCCACAGTTGAACCCCCCTTCATCCCTAGATGATAAAATAGTTTTATTAGGAAAACCTTACTTGTTTCCAATTTAGTCTCATGCAACTTCCCAAGTTTCTCCCAAAGGGAATCCATGTCCTTTTCTTCAACAACATTGATGAATACATCAGTACACTAGGAAAATATGAATTGTAGATATCACCTTTTCTTTCCACCTTTATTCAGTCCTCATCTATCATGCTTCTCAGTTTTTTCGCAACCCCTTTAAAGGATAGGTATTGGTCATTCTATACCAACAAATACTCCATCTTGATCTT
The DNA here is from genome assembly GCA_027924585.1 of Larix kaempferi. Taxonomy (NCBI): domain Eukaryota; kingdom Viridiplantae; phylum Streptophyta; class Pinopsida; order Pinales; family Pinaceae; genus Larix; species Larix kaempferi. The sequence continues at coordinate 8,855,491 of BSBM01000047.1, read as the reverse complement.
CCATAAGGAGGTAATTTTCCCATTTAACTTATTAATCAAAAACTTGCTTAAACCTCTTGTTATTGTTATACCTCTCATTCTCAAGAAAACCTACGCCTATGAGTTTTTCAAGCTATGAAACGAAAAGTTAGAAAAATATATATAAAAAAAGCAAACAACATTAATAATAGAACATAAGATTTACATGGAAACCCTACCATAGATAGATAAACCATGAGGTAATGGAACATACTAAAAACAATCAACAACTCATAGATACTAATGATTTCCATTGAAAGAAGGTTAAGAAAACAATGCTCTTTGCAATGGATAGATTATGATAAAAATCTCTTTAAAATAGTAATGACAATTAAAATGTTATCCATAAGATAAGGATCCCCAAACTAATGGTTTCCATTGAAAGAAGGTTAAGAAAACAATGCTCTTTGCAATGGATACATTATGATAAAAATCTCATTAAAATAGTAGTAACAATTAAAGTGTTATCCATAAGATACAGATAATATATCAATTTTAAAACCCCAAACTAATGATTGCCATTGAAAGAAGGTTAAGAAAACAATGCTCTTTGCAATGGATAGATTATGATAAAAAATCCAGTAACCATTAAAATGTTATCTTATGGATAATATATCAATTTTAGAAACCCCCAAAAAATTAAAAAAACAATGCTCTTTACAATGGATAGATTATAATAAAAATCTTATTAAAATAATAATAACAATTAAAATGTATTATCCATAACATAAGGATAATATATCAATTTTAGAACCCCAATTCTAATAATGAGTTGACACACTAATGGAATCCAAGACATCATATTTCTTCTATAATTCCTAACCATCTAATTTTTTATTTATGATGTCATTGTGGACCCTTATTTATGATGTCATTGTGGACCTTTGTCTAGTGTTGTACCGTGAAATTAAGAAGAAAAAGGAAAAAAAATGATTATTATTTTTTCAATTTAAAACAAAAATATAGCTTATATATAATATTAAGATATCGGTTAGTCGTTTTTCAAAATTTTCTAAAATACCTCTTTACACTATATAAAATATTATAAATACATGTTTCATGAATTATGAACTTGACCTTCTTCAAATTCAAATTTATATATATTACCCCATAGATATATATGGGGTAATGTGTTCAACACTTATTATTCAACTATTAAAATCCATGATGTGTGACATTGTTTACGTTTCTTTTCACACTAAAGGAACCAAAAATTGCAACTAAATGCATAATGTAGGCCATTTACGTACTCGAGGCTAACTGATGACAAATGGGTTTTTTTCCTTAAATATCTTCAAGTGCCCAGTAATTTCATGTCACGCGGCGAAAAGTATTCATGAGAAGCCAGATATTTTCATGTCTTTTCTGTGTGAAGCCAGATATTTTCATGTCTTTTCTGTCTGAAGGACTGCATGTGAAGCAATAATTTTCTTTATTATCTCGATGTGGCGCAATAATTTCCATGATAATTTTCTGACGTGGTGTAATAATTTCCATGGTAATTTTCTTGAGTTAATGATTTTTAAAATACATATAAATGATTATATAGATTTGACATAATTATCGCTATACTTGAAGTATTTGGAGAAGTATAGTTACAAGTGTTCTAACAACCATTAACAACCATGAACCGCCGACCACATAGAATGTTAGTTGTGAATTGGCAGTTGGGCCGCTGGAAGAATTGCAGAGTAGATGTACAATATAAATGATAGACTGCAATTTTCACATGGTCATTAGTACAGGCAAAAGATTTTGAGAAGGGGGAGTCTAATTATTTTTATATATACTCAACGCCCCCTGCCAGTGCCATTATCTGTTTGTTCCCAGCAGCAAGGAGGGAGATTGTCAGCTGTGGAGTTGCAGATAACGAATGTCTAACATGGGTAGATCTCCTTGCCGTTCAAAAGACCGTGGCGCCTGGACTGCCATGGAGGATATGATTCTGACCGAATATATTCGCATTCATGGCGATGGTGCCTGGGCAAATCTCCCTGAAAAAGCAGGTGAATCTTATTAAATTTCTTAATACCTTTTCGTTATGATTCTGTGAACCTAATATCTTTGGAGGTCACATGTTCTAAGTAAGCATTTACAGTACCTCCATCAAATCGCTGAGAGGAGATGTTTGCAGGTCTTAAGAGGTGTGGAAAGAGTTGTAGATTACGTTGGCTCAACTATCTTCGTCCTGACATCAAACGCGGCAACATTTCCCCAGATGAAGAGGATCTTATTATTCGGATGCACCGTCTACTTGGCAATAGGTATATGGAGAATGACTCAATATGTATTCATCATAAATGCATCATAAATTTCAAGTGATAATTATTTATTAAGCTTATACTTATTTTGATACAAGGTACTACATTGTATGGTTTTAATTAAGATTATGTATTCTATAGACAAGATTTGATAGTGAAGAATATTTATGGTTGTTTTCAGTAATCTTACTAATCTTAGGACAACAAATAAATCTGTTGACTTATTTACAAGTATTAAAAAATAAATAGATGTTCCTAATTAAATAATCATATTATTAACTAATTAATTAGGTGACAGCTTCCATTAAATTTCAAGTTATACACTGTAACCATTTAGCTCCAGCCTGACATATTCCCATATTATCATATTAATTTGATGGAATTATTTCAAATTAAATCTAAACTATATATATAATAAAATAAAATGTAGCTGATGCAAGCATAACTGGTAGTAAATACAGGGTAGATAAATGGATAATAAGTTATGCAGACAACTGGTTTAATTAGAAGAAACTTAGTGATAATAGGTAGCTAAGATATAGAGAAAATGTTTACACGCTACAAGTTAAGTGAATATATGAACTGATTCTGTGCAATAAGTCTGATATGAATGTTTATATATATCCATGTGTGCAGGTGGTCACTGATAGCAGGACGACTACCTGGTAGAACAGACAACGAAATCAAGAACTACTGGAACACTCGTCTGAGCAAGAAGCTGCTGTTAATGAACGAATCTCAGACCAGTTCAAGAACTCAAAGTCTCAAGACAAGCTCAGAATCTCGTCCTCTCCAACGAAATCGTGTGTTTAAAACCCCTCCCTTAAAAACGACAACTGTGGTTACACAAGCTGAAATGGCCAAACCAAACGGCTGCAACAGTCATGCATGCGCTAAAAGTATTACAGACGAAGACTTAAGTTTGTGCAATGTTAAAGAAACTATGAATTGCCCCAAGTCGCAGTGTGACCTACCTAGGAACGATTTCATCATAGACAATGATTCAGTGAACATTCTTTTTGCTAATGCAGATGTTAATTTCATTGAAACAGAAACGAGAAGCTCCACCTGTTCTTTGCCGGAGAAGCAATCATCAAATTCCGATCATTTTGCAGGAGACGAAGCTACTTTAGCCGATAATTCATTATATTTAAAAGAGCTATCCTCTCCTCAGTGGAATCTGCTCTTGTCTCCATCCTACTTTTCAACAGATTTTGGATTAGAAGACTTCTACAGGGAACCAATTACAACGGCCGCAGAGAAGAATGATTTTGAAGATATAATTTTTTATCCAAGCAATATGCAGCCAATTGACAGTTTTAGAGTAGCTGATTGTCAAGGGATGGAAGAATTCCATGATAATTGGAACGTGAACTCAATTAGAACTGATAAGGAGGAATTGGAGGAAACAGATAGAACCAAGCTTGGCGTGTCAAGACCGTTGACACCAACTAGATAGATTCTAAGAAACGTCTTCGATTAAGTCAGTTATTACTTTTTCATAATAAAGTAATCAGTTAAACTTAAATCTATGTTTGTTTTATTTAGTTGGCATACTTTATATTTTTTAAGATGATTGGATGTTTATTGGATGTAGTTAGGTGGTTGGGAGGAATGATTGTTACCTTCCCAACCAGGTTCAATTCTTGTAAGTGATATCATATTCTTGTTGAGCCCTATGTATTGACAATGTAATTCTGGCCATACCTTGATTCCTTTTAAGAACAAGAAGATGATAAGATTTCAATTGTATCATCAATTATTATCTATGTTTGCTTTAATTAGTTCCCATACTTTATAAAAGATCATAGGATTTCAATAGTATCATCAATTAAAACTTATTTAGTTGGCATACTTTATATTGTTTATGATGATTGGATGTTCATTGGATGTAGCTTGGGTGGTTAGGAGGAATGATTGTTACCTCCCCAGCTGCCACGTTCAATTCTTGTAAGTGACATGATGCTCTTGTTGAGCTCTATGTATTGACTATATAATTCTGGACATACCTTGATTCTTCCAAATAGCAAAAAGAGTCCTATGTATTGACTATATAATTCTGGCCATACCTTAATTCTTCAGAATAGCAAAAAGAGCCCTGTGTATTAACTATACAATTCTGGCAATACCTTGATTCTTCAAAATAGCAAAAAATGATAAAATTTCAATTGTATCATCAATTAAAACTTATGTATCATTGTTTTATTTAGATATCATTGTTTTATCGATGATAGGATTTCCATTGTATCGTCAAGGTATAAATTTAGAATGTAAGGCATCATAATTGGTATCTAGTTCATTTGTTTGGAATGGATTTTTCTCATATACGATGCCTTGGTGACTAGAAATTGAACGACTGATAGAGAATATAACTGATAAAGAATATAAAAGGACAAGAAGTCTAATTTTCAGTGTATCAGAAAATTATACATACCCAAAATCCACTACTTAGCATTTGGAAATAGACTGTAGGTCACAATTATGAGCAAATGCAAGCAATGATTAACGATCAAACTTTAAAAGAATAAAAATACAGACAAACGAACACAGGAAAACACAACTGTGAAAAACCACGAGGAAAGGATTCCCTCGAGCCGGAATGTACGCAATGATTAACGATGACACTTTTAAAGGAATAAAAGTACACAGGCAAATTAACCCAACTGGGAAAAACCACGCGGAAAGGATTAGCAGTTTTATTAAACCATAACAAAATAAATACATCAAGGTTTATCTCTACTCCTTCAGCACAGGGCTCATTCACAGTTCCGTGTCATTCATAGTTCCTTCCACGGGGAGTTTTTACCGATTTTTGTCTAAGGTTATTTCAAACCTCTTGGGAACAGTCTTCAGCAGGATCTCTCTTTCACGCAGATGGGGTTGCTCTCTTCTTTCTCCTATACAATGACCCAATACTAAAAAAATATACTTATATAACTATAAACCAATGCTAAAAAAAACATTATTACTTAAAAAATTATGTCACTTTATTGAAAATATTTTAAGTTTGCCAAACAATTTCAGAATGAACATTGAATATGAAGTAATAATTCCATAGCAAAGAGGCTGCAATTTAGCCGGTACCTGGTTTTGCCGATCTTTGTTTAAAACAAATTTCAATGAACTTCTATACAAAGAACTTTTATATAAAGTATGATATACTGAAGTATATTTATATGTACAGGTTTATTTATAAAAGAAGTTAAATAAAAGATGTGGGCAAATTTAACAAATAAATTTGCAAAATATTTGTCATATAACACATCAATGAACAAAGTTAACACATCAATTCTGTGAATTAACAGTGAGTTATGTGAAACAGGGAGCCACCAGGTGGCAAGGTCTTTGCCTTTTTGCTTTTAAAGGAGTTTGGGTTGGCAGGGGATTGCATTTTTTGCTTTTGCAGTAGCCAGCATTGAAAGCCAATGGCTAATGGCTAGGAAATTAGGACAATCATATTTACACATTTATTGGTTCTGAAATACTCTAGCGATGTAACTCATATCTAAGTTGTTGAATTTTTACAAAGAGATTAGAGCGCACTTCTCTAAGCTTTGTTAGATAGTTTTGTAGTTTTTTTAATAAATTTATGATATCAATATAATATAATCAAAGTAATAGGTAAGAAGGAGAGAAATATGATAAATAGTGATTTGATGATTTATATGTATCGTTTACCATGGTTGTTTGAAGAACAATTCAATTTTTAGGTTTGCAATGAGCCAAAGTTTTAACCGTCTACATTATATCTACAAGCTTTTATTGAAAGTTGGAAAGCATTAAAATAATTTTATTGAATGTTGGAAAGCATTAAAATAAGCAGACAGAATATCAAGTTCTAAATGAAGGTAGTGATGGTTTATATCTTTTCGAGATCAATTCCTATCAAATCCTTCTACACTTTTTGAACTTTGAATTAATTTTGTTTAAATAAATAAACCCAAAAATTTAAAATGTCAGATGTCTTTTTTTTCTATTACCAATAATAATGATTTATGTGAAGCACATAAGCTAAGGAAGAATGGCATTCACTTTTTGTTAGCAATCAATCTATGAATAAAAAAAGTAGGCATCTCTCAACCTACCTTGAAGTAGAGGTGCTTTTAAACCCATCCTAAGTGCAAAGATAAAAGGGAAATCGATTAATGGTCAATGAAAGGGAATAAGTCTTTATCCAACTACACCACAATCAAGCTTAAGACCATATCAATACAGCATGCATGTAAGCCATTGCCATGGCAGCTTGAACGATCGATTTACAAAACCTGCCAACAATGTCTAAAGAATCTGAAATACAATTTTTTGATGTAATATTTGGATGTCTAAAGAATTTGAACAAGTATCACTAAGCTTTCAAGCTAGCAGGCAAAGCATGTCATTAAAATGGCAAAATAGCAGGCAAAGCATGTCATTAAAATGGCAAAATAGCAGGCAAAGCATGCCATTAAAATGACAAATTGCATGTAACTAGGGTGTTAAGAAACATCTCTTTATGAAACAAGTTGAGGGATTTGTGTCAAAATTGAAAGCAACCAAAGCACAACAAACTGCCATTGAATTAAGAACAGATGCAGAAATGCAACCACAACAAGAAAATCCATCTTTTAGCACCACAAGTTAGCACTACTTATATTTTGTGGTGTAAATGTGGTGGTATTGGCACCATTTATATTTTGTGGTGTTAAAGTGGTGGTATTAGCACCACTTATATTTTGTGGTGTTAATATGGTGTTATATTTGTTAATATGATTGGAAATTGAGTTTTACCTTTATGAGAAATGCCATGTTGGCAAGTATCAGAAAGTGGTGTTAAGCTATTATTTCCGCATGGACATGTACAAGTAGGATTTAATTATGGGAAATTGCACCATAAACAAATTCACAAATAATTATTTTGAAAATAACTCAATTCAATATTTATTTATTTTTTCATTGATTAAAATAAATGATCAAAGATTACTTTATGAGTTTTTGCACCATACTTGCAAGAAGTTCAAATATTTATATTTAGAATATTTAGGCAAATAATTCACGTAGAATATTTAAGCAAATAAATTCATGTGATTCATTTATCAGGATTTACACCACAAGCACAACAAGTTCAATTTTTTTTTTTGGAAAATCTCTCAATTCATTTATATTAATTTTTATATTATTTAAACATATAGATACAATTGGCAAATAAATAAAAACAACTATTTTAAATTTATTACTATTATAAAGTATTAATAAAATTATTTGAATTTAAATTTGAATATTCATTTGAGATATTTTTATCCTCTTAAATTTTTTTGATGGAAATTAGTAATATTATTAGGTTTTTAATACAAGACATGGGTCTTATATCCATCTATATGATCAATGCAGAAAACCTCTACCTAAGGTCCTAAAAGAAGCTTTTAGGAATCTAGGACCAAGAAAGACACCACAAAGGTCCCCACACATATTCCTAAGAGTATTATTAGCCTCTAAGTATGGGAATTCACACTATTATAAGTTTTTAATCACTAGGGATAGGTCCAATGGCCCTCAACATTATTAAGCGAACAATCATAAGCCTTAGCCTAAAGAAATCCTAAGTATAAAGAAATGCCATGTTGTCAAGTACAATATGGTGGTGCTAAGCTCATATTTGTCACATGGACATGTACACAAAGGATTTAATTATGATGATTTGCACCATAAACAAAACAACATCACAAATAATTATTTTGTAATAACTTAATTCAATTTTTTTCATTCGAATAAATGTCCATGATTAATTTATGAGGTTTTAAACCACAATCATAGCAAATTCAATTATTTGTTTTTATCACTATTTAAACCAATAAGTTCACATGATTCATTTATGAGGTGTTGCACCACAAACACAACAAGTTCACAAATAATTATTTCTAAATAGCTCAAGTCGACTATTCATTTTCAATATTATTCAAGCAAACAAATACCCATGATTCTTAAATTTGACAAATAAATAAAGACAACCATTTTTAATTTATTACTATTATAAAATATTAATAAAAATGTTTTGAATTGAGATTTCATTATTTGATAGGGTATATTTTTATTGATATTTTTAAATTTTCTAATGGATATTAATATCATTACTAAGCTTTGTGCACAAGGCATGGGTCAAATCCTTGGAGATGTTCGAGGGAGGAAACCTCTTCCTTGGGCCCTAAATGAATCTTTTAGGAATCTAGGACCAAGAAATATGGTCAACACACATATTCTTAAGAATATTCTTAACATCTATGTGTGGATATTGATTGCATTATAACGTTTTGATCACTAGTGATAGGTCTATTGGCCTCGACCTAGTTAAGAGAAGAAACCTAGGCCTTAGCTTAAATTAAACTTCGAAGCATGTAGGGATAATAATGATTTGTCACACCAACACGAATGACTTTTTGAGAATATCTATGGCCTTATGATATGGATAATGGGGGGAGTTGGAGGAACTAAAACTAGGTATAAGTCTGTAGGGCATATAAATGATTAAGGAAGGAACCCCATGCCTCGGACCTTAGAGGAAACCTCTAGGCATATAAGATTAACAAGTATACCTTGAAACACCACATAAGGCCTCCTAAGGGTATCCTTGGCCTGATATTGGGGGTATTAATGTAAGTAAGAGGTTGTTTTTAAGCATTATATATGGGTGTTTAAGCCCTTAACATGATTGAGAGAGGAAACCTAGGCCTTATTCCCTAGTAAAATATTTTGTGTATCAAAGGAAAAATACAAAAGCTCAGAGCACTACACATGACATATTGGAGTTATTATTTACGAAATCAACACCATTATGATTTTTTGCTAGTATGCACGGGTCTTAGGTTTTTGTATAATGTCATAGGAGGAAACTTGGGCCTTAAACCCTAATGGAAGCTTTAAACCACACCCATGAACTCCAAACACTATCCTTGGCATTTGGGCATTCATATAAGTGACACTAGGTATGGAAACCTTAGACATAATCATGAGAGGAATTACAGGAACTAGGCCCTAAAGGACGATTTTAGGCATATCAGGCTAATAGCAATTACTCAAACTATCACCTAGCAGATCATGCAATGTATAGGATATCATTATTCTCAAGGTAGGATATGGGTGGAAATATGTGGTTTTGCGTACTCGCGATGGGTCTGAGTAAATAGTTGGGGAATAAATTGAAAGAATTATACCCTAACATAATATTATTGAGGTAATGGGCAATGATCAAGACCATGAACCATACACCATTTAAAGTTGATATTTGACATAATAGTTGGATATGAGCATAATCAAGAGTTTTTGCATAGAGGGATGTGTTGGACACAATGGCACAATGAGGGGGGGGGGTGAATCGGTGTGCTATCACTTTTAACAATTTTCACTTCAAAACTTTAACAGAGTTCATCATTTACATTAAACTGTACATCAACATTCATCAATCAAGCATGTCATCAACATAAATCATAATAGACACATCATAACATGAATGTAGTAAAATTTATTTATAATTTCATATCAAATACAATGAAGAATTCAATCTTCAATTACATCAGCACCAACTAACGAAAGAGCACCATCTCCTATTCCAAGGCCCAACCTGGTTTTCTTAGCACCAACTAAGAAAGTGTGAGGTTTCCAAACCTCATAGTGCAAGACTCGTCTTGCCTTCACATATTGATTATTGTCATCAATCACATAGCATTGTCACAGTCATATACTGCTTGTCAAGTGAGCTCATGTCAAAGGTCTGCACAAGTCAAGTCATCAAGAGTCTGCTCACTACTTAAATTGGCCTTTGTGACTGAACATAAGATTGAATTTCATCATGTCTTTGAATGCATAGTATGTGGTATCCTCCTTCAACTATCTTCATAATGGAGTGCCACTATGGACAATGCTCCTTCAAAATTTCTTCATTGTTCAATTGTATTTCTTAACTATCATTACTTAACCAAACTTCAACTTGGCTTCCTTAACAAACCCCAAAAATCAGACTTCAAAAAATACATCTGCTACTGTTGTCCATCAATACACAAGTTTGCTCTTCAATCAACTGTAAAAATGAGTATTGCTGCAACTTGAAAATATCTCTTTTGTATCCTATAGAAGCTTCAGTAAAGACCACTGAATTAGGAAGAAGACAACCCAATGAGTTAAGGATCATACAATTGTAACATGAAAACAGTCCACACTTTACTGTGCCTGCGGCTGCCTCAGTCTGCTATACTCGGACCCGAATTTTAGAGAGTATTTCTATTGATTACTGCGGCTGCCTCAGTGGACAAAATCCACCCGAAATTCAAAGCTGTCTCACTTCAAAAATTCCCACCAAATAAAGTGAGGTGAGTTGCCTATTTATACAGATTTTCCATAAGGTTTTTAACTGAGTCGACCTGCTATATGTGTGTGTGTGTGTGTGTGTGTGTGTTTATTTAATAATTAAAAAATATCTTCTAAAGCTAGGCCGAATTTACAATATGGTCAATTTAATATTAATTAGCAGGCTGAATTTAATTCATGTTTATATCTCTCTCTTTTTTTACTCGGCAGATATCTCTAAGTGAGGGTTTCTTCTTATAATAAATATCCCATCCATGTCAATAGTTGGGCTAGTAGGGGCATTACTTAAACATTCTTAGTGCCATATCAAGATCCCTTTGGGAATGAAAGATCTTCATGAGCAAGATTGCACCCTTTATAAAATTTTAGCCCTCAAGCTGGAAAGGTTACCTTGCTTCATTACTTCAGATTTAATCCAAGTTAATCCACCACAAATAAGCAACATATCAAACAAGTAAGCCATGTTAAGACACCACAAGTTCCACATCAACATTTTCTAGATGGAACGTTACTTGCTTGAAGAGGAGAAGGACCACGTCAAAGACACTACCACCAAGCACCAAGAGATCTTATGGGATTCAACATCATTATGACCACGGATTCAAGCATTTCTTATGAGCAATAAGCATCAAGGACATCTCAAGGGTAATGGATTCATTATCAACACATCAAGGGCTCCAGGTCTCCATATCACACATATGTACACCATCACATTGTCATCAAGTGGTAGCATCTAGGGATATCCTTGGGAATGATGTTATAGGGAAAAAAACCATGCTTTTGGCCTTAAAGAAACAATTGGGGCATCTAGAGTGATGAACAATGCCAAGAGAACCATGCATGACCTTGCATGGATATCCATGCCTCTATGTATCCATGCCATGGGGCCTTGGATCCTTGGACATGGTCAAGGGAGGAGACTTCAGCCTCTATCCCTAAAGGAATGTTCTATCCATCCAAGGACAAGAATATCACCTCAACCAACCACACATGGCCTCTTGAGGGTATCATTGGCCTATGATTGGGGATATTAACACCATTATGTGTTTTTGAGAAGTATGTCAGTGCCTTAGGGCCTTGGGAATTGTTCTTAAGAGAAGAAGGCCATGCCTTTGGCCCTAAATAAATCGTTGATGAATATAGAGCCTTGAACAATGCCTTAAAGAACCATGCATGACTTTGCAAGGGTATCCATTGAGATTTTTCTCTAGGTCTCAGGGCCTTGAGGGCTTGGACATGGTCAATGGAAGAGACGTGAACCTTGGGCCCTAACTAAATCTTTTATCCATCCAAAGCTAAGAAGGTTTCCTCCACCAAACACACATGGCCTCTTTAGGGTATCATTGGCCTATGATTAACGATGACGATTCAATTAGGTGGGTTTCATAAATATGTATTTCTCTTTAGCCCTAAAGTAACCATTGAGGCATCCAAAACTGTGAACAATTCCTTAAAGCACCATGTGTCTATATCCATGGCACTATGTATCCAAGTCTTGGGGACTTGAGGGAATGGATATGGTCATGGGACGAGGCATGAAGCTCAATCCCTAAAGGAAGCTTTTAGCCATCTAGGGCTAAGAAGGTTGTCTCCACCAACAACGCATGGCCTTTTGAGGGTATCATTGGCCTATGATTGAGGATATCCTTTCCATTAGGTGGTTTTGAGAATTATGTACATGTCTCGGGGTGTTGGGAATGAAGTTCTAGAGAGGAATACCATGCTTTTGGTCCTAAACAAATCATTGAGGCATTTATATCCACGAATAATGCCTCGAATAACCACACATGAATTTGAAAGGGTATCCATGGCACTATGTATCTAGGTCTTGTGGTATTAGGGTCTTAACATGGTCAGTGGAAGAGACTTGAACATAGGGTCCTAAAGGAAGCTTCTAGCCACCCATCGCTAAGAAAGTTACCTCCACCAACCACACTTGGCCTCTTAAGGGTATAAATGGTCTATGATCGGGGATGTTGATTCCATTAGGTGGCTTTGAGAAATACACACATATCTTGGGGCCTTAGGAATGACATTCTATAGAAGAGGACCTTGCCTTTGACCCCGAAGAAACCATTTGGGCATCCAAAGCCATTAAGAATGCCACAAATCACCACACATGGCTTCGCAGAGTATCCATGGTGCTATGCATCCACTATGCATCCAAGTCATTTTGACTTGGGGCATTGGACATTGTCAAGGGAGGAGGCCTCAACCTTAGGCCCTCAAGGAATCATCTATCCATCCAGGGATAAGAAAGCTACCTCAATGAACCACACATGGCCTCATGAAGGTAGTATTGGCTTATGATTGAGGATTTTAGTGCAATTAGATGGTTTTGAGTAATATATTTGTGTGTCAAGGCCTTGGGAATGATATTATAGTGAAGAAGACTATGTGTTTGTCCCTAAATTAATTATTGGGGCATTTAGAGCCCTTGGATTGGGCTCATTTTTCATTCTTAAATTAATTAATTAGTGTCCTGCCCCTTGGATTGGGTTCATTTTGTAGTCTTAATTAGTCCAAATATGTATAGTTCCTGAGGATGACCCATCTCTAGTGTCCTACGCCTTGGATTGGGCTCACATTGCACACTTAGTCCAAATATTTTATCCATAAGGTTCATAATCTAGGCAACATGCATGGATCATATGCCTTAGATCTACTATCTAAGGACACGTATCTTGGATTTTAGTAGAAAGCATGTCTTGGGCCAAGCAACTTATCCTTAACGTGTCAAACCTCATAAGTGAGTCCTTAAACCAAATATTAATTTTAGATGTTGCATGTCATGATCGCGAGACTCATGCACAACCTAAATGCCTTAGAAGTTTTATATAAAGCCTAGTTCCATGTTTTTTTGTCCTTGATAAATTTCCAAACCTAGGAAGCTCATTCAAGTTATGTTGGACATATGAATTGAGAATCTATACCTTTTTTTCACTAAAGATATGTTATGGAGGTCATATGTTGTGACCCAATGTCTCATGCATGGATTAAAAGACATAGATGCAACATTTAGGGCCTAAGGCCCTATTTTCAAGCTCTAAAGATGTTCTAGTCTTGGATACATGTCCTTAGTATGCCAAGCCTTGGTATCATACTTGTATCTCACTTTTGGGCCCAAGATTACCAATGTGCAGTGCCATAGGGCCCTATCCATGGGACACAATTGGTGCAGATGCAAGCTCCAACGTTCTCCTCTATGTGGCTAGAAAACTCACAGAGTTTTAATTACCTTTGTTCAATAAAAAATTCATTGTGATTTTATGCCTTCAAATGAGTAGTTTTTAAAACTCTATGTTCTTTGGTAGCATTCTTTGTATTCAGATTTTACTTGGCCTTTCTAAATTTGATTTCATATCTTTTTCAAAGTTTCTAGATCATTCACAACTCAAGACAATGCTTTCTCATTGAGCAATCTATGCAAGAAATTAATTAAATCGAGAATAATTGCGTTGGAATAATCACTAGCATAGATCCATCTTAAAGGGGATCTACCAAGGGCCGAGAGGGATCCAATCTCTAAGTGCAAACCCCTTTTTAGAGTGCAAATATTGAGGAAGAGTTTTAACTTATCTAATTTATTTAATTTTATATTATTTACAGTTGTAAATGTTTTAAATAGCCTACATGTTATTTTTTATAACATATATGTTTTTTTAAAGGACACACATGTCACCTCCAAGATGAGCACAGAAGGAGTTACACATCTCCTCCTACTGGGCTGTAAAATGCACCTCTTCGGAACAATCACCAAAACTATGTGAAAGCTACAAGAATCAGACAGTGCATTACCAGAATTATATGAATGCTACAGGAATTGAACAGTGGTTACTAGAAAACCGAATAGCTACTAGAATTGAACTAGTCAAGTGATTTAAATGCTTTCTTCCTATTTGGACTCCATTTTTTAGAATATCAAGCATGATATGTATCTCATCCTTTGAGTAAGCACGTTGACTCCAAACTAGTAAAATTTTGATGAACTGTAACACAACAATTTCGTTCTCCTGGTTGTTGCATACCCTGTAACATAAAAGGAAGAAATATGATACAATAGTTCAATGCACTTGCAATTTCACATAGATCAATGCAATCTCATATTCATAAATTGATTACACATTGATTAAATCACTTTCTAATTTGAACTGGTTACCAAACAAGGGTTATATTTTGAGTTATATTCCTTCCACTTCACCAAGTATTTTGAGTATTCATCATGGCATCACGTGTGACTTCATAGGGTATCCATGGCACTATGCATCTAGCTTTTTGGCTCTAGGACTTTGGACATTGTCAAACCAAATCCATGACCACTAAAATAAGCTTCTAAGAATCCAAGGCAACCACCAGCCATGCTTTCCAAAGAGTGTCTCCCGTCTACAAGCTATAAGGATATCTTTGTCCTTATGAGGTTTAACACTCGCATAGGATTTAGGTCCCTAAACATTCTTAAAAGAGAAAATTTGGGCTGCAACTAAAGTAATAAAGCATAGGTAATAAGAAAGGTGGTCTAAGTGCCCTCTCAAACCCGTACAAATCATCTCAAAGGAAGATGAAGATGAAGATGTGATAAATAAATTATAGACATTTTTGCTCTCTAGAAACACTATTTTAAACCTATGATATTTAGCTCCAAATGGACATTGAAAGTTATATTTTCTTTTGGAATAATGGACTCTTAAGAATTTTAACAAGGACAGGGGATTGTACAGCTGGATTCGAGGGTTCGCTCGCTACTGGTCTGGTCCATGGGAGGAGGAAGGCACGAAAGAGAGAAGCTGGAAGGAAGGCAATAAAGGTAGGTCTCAATCGCTATGATGAAAGCGGTTTTACAATATGATTTCAGGAATAAATTGAGGGGAGGGAGAAGCTTCCAGGAATATTTCCTAAGCATAGAAAGCCATGATCATCACCTTAAGGCTCTCAGAATGTAAGCGGGCATTTTTTAAAATTTTTTTTACAGAAAAAAATGTTTGTTTCCCCTTTTCAGGGTCACAAATTCAAGCCAGATGCAGTGATAAACGTGTTTAACGGGGCCGATGTATGTATTTTGCAGGCTGGTGAAGCAGCACAGGGTTAAGCGCTTCGGATGTGGAGGGAAATCCAGTCCGTTTGTGTGTATGGTCAGAATTAGTGGAAAAATGTCCTTTGGAGTTAATCTTTATGTCGCCGTTAGAATATTTTCTTAAAACTTCTTCGACGGGTGGCTTGAGTTCTTGTTCGGGAGCCTTCTCTTTTGGCTAGGGTTTCGTTACCAGTATTTTTTTCTTTTAACAGTTTTTGGGTCGGTTAGTCTTGAATTAAGAGTAAAGATTACGCTCTCAGTTTGTTAATTGTTGACGCAGGCACTAATTCCCTCTAATATGAGCGAGCTCGAAAGTCTGGAAGAGGCAAATGCTATGGGGATGATATGATCCGCCCAGGAGGAACTCAAAAATGCCTTCAGGAATCTTCGTCATCAACTGTAAGTTCTAACGATTCAAGATTGCTGCCTGAATGAAAATGCCTTCAGGAATCTTCGTCATCATCAATCGAAAATTATTAAAATGCCTGAACAGATTTTTGTGAAAATCATGAAGAAATCTGGCAGGATTCCTGTGGGATGTTAATAAATATTTCGAGGGTTTCCTCGTTTCTAACTACTGTTCTGTTTTTACCTTTGTGTAAAGAACCTCTGTAATTTTTGATAATTGTATTGGTCGGTGGATTATGTGGGAATACAACTTGTTTCAACCCTAATTCACATACATACTTTGTTCTTCTTTGTCCTTTTTTTAACTGGTTTGATGATGGCTTTTGGTGTTCGTGTTTATGCTTCTACCATGTCCACCGGAAATTACCTTCCCTCCGAATTTCCTCTGTTGTATGGTAGATTTGACAGAATGATCGAGATAGAGATTTAGCTTACAGGTTATCTTTATATTTGTAATATGTAATCCAATGCAGGTAATGTGCATTTCTGTCTCTGTCTGTATGCTACATTTTGCGATCTGTTCAGTATCTGAGTGATGTTTGTAGCCGTAAGTGTTCGTCGAGGGGTTTTCTCAAATTTGGGATTTGTGTATTTGAATTTTCTATCTTTAAAATGCTACTGATGTCATATTAGAATTTACTATATGGTGGGCATGGTTGTATCCATTTGCTTGGAATCGCCTATAGATGGATTGGGATCTCCGCTGAAACGCCTCCGCGTGAGTTTAGTAAATTGACCAAATTCTTAATCCAATCGTAGAACCAGCTTCCTCCCTTCGCTAGGTTCCAAATCCATGATCCATTGCATGCATAGTCCCCAGTTCCATAGCTAGCAGCGGATCTAGACCCTGTTGATAATGCTAGTGAACCAGCACCAGCAGCTGTGTCTGGTTTTCTCTCTTCCCAATAGGCAACAGGAATGGGGGCAGAAACTAATCTGGCCAACCTTAATTTAGCTTTTGACCGGAACAACCCTAGGATGAGGGAGTTATGGATGCCTAACCCAGTACTGTTTACAAAAATGATTCTTCTGTACTCTGAGAGGTTTGAATTCATTTGGGGTTCTGCAATTTTTTGTTTTCCAGAGGATATTTCCTGCAAATGATCTGAAATTCCTCTGGATTGAACCCCAAGATGCTGGAGACACATGAATATACATGACAGTTGAAGTTATGGTTACCATAAATCCATAAAGAATTTCCCCTGTGGAGGACTCTTCCTTGGCGCTTACCATCATTTTTGCAGAATAGAGGTTTACCATTTTACATTCCTTATGAGAAGTTCCCAAAACCAAACTCGGGTCATGAGAAATGAACACTACCTTGAATAAATTCTCATCGCTTTCACCACCTTGTGCGTCCCCATAAACAAGTGCTTCAGCTGCAATCCCTGTCAAAATATGCACTACTCAGTTGACTCTGGGATAGTTCAGATTCCAGTGTTTCATCCCAAAATTGGGTGCCTGCACAGCTTGAAATGGCTCCAGAATCAGTCCACATACTGGGCATCCAAGTAGGTAGGCTGTAAGAATGTGATTTCCCTCTTTGTTCAGGACATATTTCTTGTCATCGATCACATATCAATTATCATGAACTCGTTGGCACTTGATACTTGCATACTTAGCACTTGGGCACTTAGGCATTTTGAGATTTTGGGACATATATGATGCTTGTGGTAGAGTGAGTTGCATTTCATTTGAGCACCATTAGTGTATGTATTTGAATTAACAGGCTGAGACAACTGGAGCAATCACAACATTTTTCCCGAGAAAAATAATGAATTTTTAAAACTCAGATTCGACTGAAAATTTGTAATTACTGTAATTAAGGATCCATAATCACTGGCCGCTTTAAGCAACAATTTCTGAAAATTGGCGTTGAAAATATGCCTTAACTAGAAGGAAATCAAGTGAATAATACCGCTGAAGACGAGCTATAATTTGACCTTTATTTGAATACATCTTTCAGTATAGAAGTGATCTCCATCAGCGTGCTTTCCATTTGGCATCCTTTGAATTGGCGTTGTCCTGAGCATGCTCACTTGACATCCTTTGAATTGGCATTTGGTTAATGTTGTAAGCATTATAGCACTTGGACAGGAGCCACGTATACAACATAAATAACTTGAAAGTATTTACATATGGCGGAATATGGTAAGTATTTCAATGCATGATGATCCACACTTGACAGATGGTCTCATGAGTGCTTGCTTTGACACTTGGGATACATGAATTGATAGCTCGAATACTAAATAGTGCTTAGTATGGGTTTGGCTTGGAGTGAAGAGTTACAGTTGTCGTTTGAGAATAAAAGCAACCTTTTAAATAATGGTCCATTATAATAATTAAAAAAGAATTTAACCTTTTTCTTATAAAGATAAAGTTAAATTATTAAAATAAAATCATATATAATTTATAAATGATTTTATAATAATAACTTTCAGGTCAGTTATGCTATTATGCTAGTCAAGTCAGTTTCTTTGTTATATATTTTCTTAAAATGTGCTGTAAAGATGAAATGATTTATAAACATAGTCAAGTGGCAGTTGAAAAAGATGTTGATGTTATTGGAATTTTGAAAGTGGGATCTTGTAAAAAGTTAGCTCACAACTCATTTAAATTTTGGGATGCCTCAAATTGCACAATGGATGCACATATGCACATACGCAAATATTGTCTATAGTTTTAGTTTTGACCGAGTTGGGTGAAGGAACATATTTTATTTTTTATTGATTGCAATACAAGTATTTTCCAATATGGTGATTCTTAGCAATAGAGGATTTTGGATGACACATTTTCTGCTACACTTGTTTAGGTGTCTCCTTAGAAATAATCAGCCATGTCAGTGAACAAGTGTATTTGGAGACCAAATGGAGGATTGGTTGGTATATAAATTTGTCTTCAAGGTGTCAATGTTAGGTGTCATGACAATGTTTTCATATGGTATACATATGAATCCGTTATTACTATAGAAATAACTTTATGGGATATATTGCTCATTGATATAATTTGATTTGCAGCAGTGGCATTTTCCAAGCATATCATTCACATATATTCTTATATTTCAACCAACGAGTTGAAGAAACAACTTTAGGTCCATATTAAAGCTCTAAGAAGCCTTGCATTTTTTTTGCAATTTCTTTAAATGTGACCAATGGTTGTAGTGGCAATGCTAATACAACTTTGCATATTGGTGCACATATTGTTGGTGTCAATGAGATTGCCTTTGTGCACCCTAAAAAACAACCACATGTTGTAACTTGTGGGATGATATGACCATCAAGGTAAATTTAGTGCATGCCTCTTGACTTCATTAATGTATGCATTCCCAATGATCACTTAGTGCTATAAAAAATAGTCAACTTGAACTTATTTTACTAATGTGCTTGTTCAACAGTTTGATGATTTGCTAAATCTACTTATTGTCTATTGTGTAGATAGATATGGGATGTAGAAACAGGTCACAAACAGTATGCATTTGAAGGTCACAGAGCATCTATTTATTGTGTTTTTCTTAATCATACAGAGAATATTCAGGTATTTGATTTCTCGAAGTCTTATGCTAATTACAGTAGTCTAAAGATTAATGACACTATTTTTTTGGCGGGAGTGGATGAATTTCACATTTATGTATTATACATATTACTTGCAACTATGTTCTGTATAGACAAAACTTGTAAGATTCAAGTAGGATTAACATGAACTATTTGAAATATTTTTACATTTCTTATGATCTTAATTCATTGCTTTAATATCTATGTGCCTAAGCATATTCTAGATGTGCATATCTGTGGTGATACAATAGTCAGTGATGACATTACAAAGAGATATCTGGTGGGAAAAATAAATGTGCCACAACTAGTATGCCTACTAATCATATTGAAAATTATCGTGAACAAACTAGATATGTGGTATATGCACAAAAATCATAAGAGTTTTAAAATAATTCTTTATCGTGAACAAACTAGAGATGTGGTATATGCACAAAAATCATTAGAGTTTTAAAATAATTCTTTAAGTGTTCAGTTTGTAGGTGAGATGATTGTTGGACCTAATGAGACTCTTCAAGGATCGGATCTCAATAGTAATTGACAACTCTATTGCATATCATATAGTTAAATGCTGCATAAATGCTTGCAGCATTTTACCCATCTCATGGATGCAACAATTCTCATGTCTATGTTGCAGCCAATGACTGGATCATTTGATCTCTTTGAGGAAATGATAATATGATACCCTTATCGAGGAGCATATTGTCTAACAATGACCTAAGGAGAATGTGCTAGAATGTTTAGAAAGATGTGGATTCAAATACTCTAAAAGAAAGGTCAATGCAAACTTCTTACCAGATGTATTTAGTTAGTTGGTAAAATTTCAAAATAATTATTGATTTTATCTAATTAGTTCTTTCCATTTAGAATTGTAAATTATACATACATTTCCTCTTCAATATCCCATGGCTACAGGTTACATATAATAGAGGGCTTTATTCAGTTATTGCTATGTATAGATCAAGGAATTTGTATTTAGATTCAAGTAGTTTAACAAAGGTTCATATTTGAAAAATGAATTACCAGTTCCTTATATTAAGAACATAAGTCACAATATATTTGGTGTTCAATAGGAACCAAGAGAGATCTCCGAGGCATATTTTGGGAAGAATCACTTCTTGTCAAGTGAAATTCCTTTGTTTACATTTTCAGAACGAAATAGGAACCAAGAGAGATCTCCGAGGCATATTTTGGGAAGAATCACTTCTTGTCAAGTGAAATTCCTTTGTTTACATTTTCAGAACGATATAGGTGAGATGCTTAAGACCACTAGAATTTCATCTAATTTGAGATAAGTTATAGGCTATTTCAAAATGTCAATCTTAGATGAGAATAATCAGCGTAGGTTAAAGAATAGCTTATTGGAACCATCTCTTTGTACATTATAATTCTTCCCGTCATTGGATCCATTGTATTCTTTGGGACTTGAATGCATCATAACGCATCAAATGATGCAAATATGTACGTTGGAGATCTATTTTTCAATATTATGACCAATATGTCCAATGGATTTGCAGATTTTTTATGACAATTTTCAGGTTCCCTATGTTCTTCAAGAAGCGAGATCTTTTCTTCTACAAAAAATCCAGTTCGTAGTTTCCTACCACCTTAACCGGACCTAGTCAATGGTTTGTGAATAGTTTATGTTATTGTTCCTTTCATTTCACAACATATTTCCAATTGTTTATACATTTTTTATTGCTTAAAATTTAAGAAATAAAATAAATATTGTTTATTTGGTAACAGTAGGAATTATTAGGTTTTACAGAACAACCTACATCTCTCCCTGAATTCTTTAAAAGGTACTAGCTCAATGGTAGAGCATCTGCATTACAGAGCAGAAGATGGGTGGTTCAAATCCACTATGTCCTTTTGTTGAAATGATTAAATATTTATTGTACATTGTTTTATATATCTCTCTGCATTGTGCATTGTTTTATTGACATAGCGGGGGTATTAAGACAATATTTGAGACAATATTTTTGTAAAGACAAAAAAAATCGTGTGTTGTCTTAAATATTGTCTCTAAGCGAGTGTCTTAAACTATTGTCTAAATTTAAGACAATAGTTTAAGACGCTCTCTTAAAGACTATTTAAGACAATACACAATTTTTTTTTGTCTTAAGTTGAGACAATTTACAAAAATATTGTCTCAAATATTGTCTTGATACCCCCTCTATGTAGTAGTGAATGGCAAGTGCTTTAGTTTTTATGGTGTGTCGTAACACAAGGATGGCTTCAAAGCTTGTCCAGGAATGGCAGGAAAATCAGAGAAAAGCGAATCGGAATCTACTGTCGATAGATGTAGTGTAAACATATGCATTTTCTTGTATCTAAATTCATTTGCATCAATGTTTATAAGCTTATGTTATATGTTTTTTAAACTATAACTATTTATTGAAACATAACGGTAAGAAATCTAGATTCCTAGCTGTTCTGCGTTTCTGATATGCCCATTATGATGTTCTGGTGAATTCTTTGTTGTCATCTTGTAATATGTCCATTAATGGTTCTTTTATAGTAAAATTTTGCATCGCTAGGGTTTTGACATGGCCATAATTGAATTTGAATTCTCTCATGAGAACATATATAAATTCTTCTTAAAGATTTTTCTAAGAATGGCTAATAATTTCTGCTGGCTTTATTCAATTTTATATTCAAATTGAGTTATTCATGTACATTTTCTTTGTAACTTATATTCCATGCTTTAGCCATTTTTAAATTCAGCTAATGTACGATTTAACGGTGTTACTTGTGAAACACTAGGTCATGGAGCTCGATCTTCTCACTTTAGCTTCAGTACGATCATTTGCTGATAATTGGTTATTGCGTGGGATTCCCCTTCAGCTTCTAATCAACAATGTTGGGATCTTCTTGATGGGAGGTGAGTTTTGGTTCTTGCATTTCCAAAAAAAAAAATTACAAATACACTTTGGAGAAGTAGCCATAGAAGTTCTCCAAGGATGGATTTCAGCAGCACATGCAGGTAATCATCTGGGGCCTGCACTCCTAACAATCATCCTCCTCCCTTCTCTGCTCAGAGGATCTCCTTCACGAATAATACACGTCAACTCTGTGGTAATTAATTCAAGGAATAGAATTTAAATACAACTGTTTTTTTAGACCAATTGATCCTTTTTTGACCTTAGACTTGTCCCACACCATGAACTAATTTAAAATGTTTAAAATAGATTTATCACTGCTCTTTTTTCCTACATTACCACCGTCTTTGTATCTTGAGTTTTTTTAATTATCCCTAGATCTGGGTTAGGGTGAATCTGTACTTATCTTTATTCTTGTAAGTCAACAAATGGATATTTTTTTCATGCAATTGCAGGCTCATCACTGTGCGGTGGCGGAATCTGAATTTCTCTGTAGAGAGGTCAAACAGAAAGATTATAACAACTTCAGTGCTTATGCTGCAAGTAAACTTGCTCATGTAAGAGTCTTTCCAAGTGATAGCGTCAACCTTTCCATTTTGCTACAAGCAAAATTTACAATATTTACAATTTCAGTGATTTTAGTTTCAAGCTCCAACAACTTATCATATCACTGGCCAGCCCTGTAAACTTGGTATACAACCATAATACAATAGAATATTTTGTATCTCAAGGTCCAACATCTCAGTTTATCCGATCACTTGGAAGCCCTTTAAACTTGGTACACCACTGGAGAATAGTGTTTTTTTTCAATCTAGAAGATTTCTTAATATGTAATGTACTAGTTAATCTGAATGTATATATCCTTTCAATTTATTTCGTTAACAAACTCAATAATTTATGTAAATCACTCCAATCTTCATGACAAATTAATTATTTCTATCATTTCATAAACAGTTGATGTTCCTTGGAGTTTTGTCGAGCAAACTTCCTACAGAAGCAGCCGTCCAAGTGATTGTTGAACATCCAGGGATCGTCACTACAAATATTCTGGGAACCAACTATTCCTTTCAGAACTTTTTTAGTTTCTATGATCAGTGCCATTTTCATAAAAAAAAAATTATAACAATAATGGTATCATTACTCTAGATGGAATCTGTACCTAGCTACACCGAAAGGTCTTTTTGGAAATTCCATGCAGCAGAAGGGGAGGTAACGGGAGATCATAATTTTCAGTTGGGAAAAGGAAAGGAAGGATGTTCAAAATTTGCAATATAAATCATATATATATATATATATATATATATATATAAAAAATGTGGTTTATATATATATTTTTTGCATAATTTATTATTTTATGGTGCTTTGCATCATTTGTTATTTTATGGTGCTTTGCACCATATACAAGTTGGTATATATCAAATAATAATAATAATATTTTTGGTGTTTTGCACTAGAAAATCCCAATCCATGTTGTATTGGTTTTGGTGTTTTGCACCATAAAATCTTAATCCAGCTAGGATTGGTTTTGGTGGTTTGCACCATACACCATGGGATGCCACATATTGATTTAACACCAAAATCAACTTTTTTACAAACACCATATTTGTATCATAAATCTTAGCACCACTTGCGTATCCCCACATTATCACCACTTTTGCACCACTATATGAAAATTGAGGATTTCCCAAATCCTTTACAAATAGTGGTGCTAATGTGAGGCTAAAATACCCTTTTTCTTATAGTGAACGTTGCTGAATGTTCAGCCCAAATGCTAAAATATACACCCTAGCTTTGGTTAAGTTGTTTTGTTGAGCTGGTTGTTACAATTTTTTTATTATTTCCCTCTAGCCTTTAAGGACTTCATTAAGTCTATCTTCTTACGTTTTACTGGCAAATTGGAAAGCTTTTGGTGGGGTAAAAGGCTTCACCAATGTCGGTCCTCATTGGAATTTTTTTGGTTGAAGGCTTCACCAATGTCGGTCCTGTTTGAAACTGATTTCAACTTGATTGTTGACAAAGATGAGTAAACTCAATTCAAATTGATTGCGGAAAAAGATGAGGCTATACCTAGACATGACACAATATCAACATGTATGAAAAGGGTTTATGCTACGGAAACTACAGCAAAACAAAGTCTATGAGTGTAGAGACATAATTATAGGAAGTAGACACTTAAATCATAATGGCATTTGGAGGACCACAACTCAGTGTCTTTGGTGTATTTATACATGGATCATATTACTTGCTAAGATGTTAGTTACATAGGGGGTGTGGAGCCTTTGTTAAGTGCATAGTTGAAAAAATTCTAAATTCTAAATTTTAGTGAATGAATGCAGCAATCAAGTCTTCTGTATTGAATGGACCTGTGTTCAAACAAAACACATGATCAAACCATTGATCATGCTGAAACAACACATTTAGTACATGATATATCAAATCCCAAAAACAGCCCATAGCTTTTTAATAATAAATGCCATACAAATAGAAAACATTTAATTCAACTTCATCTGGTATTGATAGTCACGGTAAAAAGCTGCATGGTGTCAATCCATAAAACTCCTTAGACAACAATTCAAGTTCAGCTTCTATATACTAGAGTCAAAGCTTGGAACTGCTTTTGACAAAGTAAATTGAAATGATTGTTACATTGCTCAAGTGTATAGTGCCCTGAGGTTTTCTCTCCTGAAGCTATAAAGTGTATGACCTAAAAAAATGAAATTGTGTTCTGGGATTTGTAGCTGTAGATTGTCCATGTTGTCGAGTAGCATTATGAACGTCAACAACTGCCTAAGAAATCTCTTTTCTTTTCTGTAACAGCCTACACTAATCATTGGAAGAATGGATATCAGATTCATTAATGGAATTGTTTGTAAAAAGAAGTAAAAGATATTGATTGAGTGCACTGACGAATCATTTTTTGCACTTTGGGAAAGTCTAAAATTGTGTTAAATAATTATGATGCGTATATTATAGTCTATGGCATTGAACTTCCCATGAGCCATAATATTGAAATGGTAAAAATTCATTATGCTATGTTCTGTTACTATGAACCAGTTTTTTTTTTTTTTTCAAGAAAATGGAAGCGGAAGCTAATGCATCATACTGATTATGCATCGAAACAGGAGATTTGTGATTTTGAACAAAGGCTCCATTTTTTTAGTCCCTTTGACCAGCAATGCAAGGAAACCAACACAAAAGCCATATTAAGATGAAATTCCAAGTCAATATAGTTCTAATACAAACTAGCAACAAATGTAGTTGTTGCTAGTAGATAGCAGAGCCCATGAAAAAATAGCCAAATTAAAATTTTAATGAAAATGCTATTTTGAATTAAAATGAAAAGAAAAGCATATTAAGTTAAAAGAAAATTAAATAAAAATATTAAAGTATATTAAAATAAACTAAAGTAAATAAAATAAAATAAATAAATAAAGTAATATTAAAATAAAATAAATATAAAAATAAAATAAATTATAAAAATAATTAAATTCAAAAAGTAAATTAAAGTAAATTAAATTATAAAAATAAATTAAATAAATAAAGTAAAATAAAGAAATAAAATTAAAGTAAATATATATATATATATATATGTAAGTGAAAAAAAAATAAAAAATAAAATAAAAGTAAAATAAAAATAAAATCATATTTTTAAACCGTTAGCATGGTTTCTTTTGGATGACATTGGTTGTTTAGGTATGGTTGACTTTGGCTCACTTTAATTTACATTATTTGTATGAATTTGGTTTACATTGTTTAGTTGGCCATAGTTTATTATCTTTAACTATGGTTTACATTGTTTGGGCATGGTTGAGTTTGGTTTTTTGGTTGACTTTCTATCTAGGCATGGTTGTTTTTGTTTGAATTTGGTTGTTTTGGTTGAATTTGGTTGTCTAGGCATGGTTGTCTTTGTTGACTTTGGTTGTTTGGGCATGGTTGGCTTTGTTTGACTTTGTTTGGGAATGGTTGGCTTTGTTTGACTTTGTTTTGGCATGGTTGAGTTTGTTTGACTAAGATAGACTATATTAATCCACTGTTGACCATTGTTTAGGCATGGTTGACTTTAGTTGGTTGACTATGGTTGACTTTGGTTTTCATTGTTATGTTGACAATGTTTACATTGTTTACTTTATTTAGATAACTATGGTTGGCTTTGGTTTACATTGTTTAATTAAGCATGCTTGACTTTGGTCAACCTTAGTTGTTTGGTTGACTCTACTTCTTTTGGTTGATTTTGATTAAATTTTGTTGTTTGGGCATCGTTGAATGTGGTTGACATGGTTGCATTTTCCCATAGAATGTGCGCTAACCTTAATTTCTCACTTGTCCATAGAATGTGCACCTTGGATGACCGATCGATTTCTCTTCCCCACCTGGTGGAAACAGTCTGATTAACAAAAAAAACCGTAACCTAATTTAACACCTTAACCTAATTTAACAAATGACTGTTGAGTATGCTGTTTGCCAAGAGCAAATCTTGGCAATTAAATGTATGTGTTGGATGAATTTTTTTAGGGTATATGCCAAACCACTTCATCTTTGCTATCCATCCTTAATCAAGGATTAAAAGGATGCTATAGTATCCCACTGTAATTCTCATTGTAGCGCTTATCGATGAAATATCTCAACGAAAAAATAAGCCTGTAAATCGGTCCCATGAATATTGTTCACTTCATGTGTTTAAGCTCCTATATTACTAGCAAGCTTATCTTAGTGTGTATATAACAAGACAAAATAGGATATAAAATGGAATAGTTTAATAGTATATTACATTTCAAATTAATTATTAAACAAATTGAAGCTTGGAATATGAGGAGTTGAATTTGTTTGAATTGGATGAAACTAAAAAATTGGGCACCTTCAACTATTTTTTTCCATATTTCCTTTTTACAATGAGTATATAACAAGACAAAATAGGATATAAAATGGAATTTCTTGGAACATAAATGCATTGTGGTGACACATGTTAGTGAAGAAGAGTAGTAAATACTATTAGGTGCAAAATTTTTTATTTATAATCCATGGGATTAAAAGGAGACAAATAATTTCTTTAATACTATTAACTATGAAACATCAAGTTGTATTTGTTTTAAATGCAAATAGAATAAGTTGGAGTCGATGAATACCAATGGTTTTGATGCACTTGCTTTTGACAATGTAGACTGGAATCAAGTTTTTGCTACTGGAATCTACACTAAGCCATGCTTTGCCTATTAAGGCCATAAAATCTTTGGGCAAAAAAGAACTTGTTCTTCAGGGTTTTCTTTTTACAGCTCGAAACATATCTACAAGGTAGAAATAACGATATGTTTAATTGATGATTTATTGGGAAAATGGTACAAGAAAACGAAAGCATTTTGAGAAAACATGGATTGTGGCTACTTTAGTGTGATGTCAATATCAATAGGATGGAAGACAAATATGTGCAAAGTGAATGCTACTTAGATATTAATGTTTATCAAAAATTTGTGAGAAATTCATTGATAATTGATGCAAAGTAGTATTTGGTGGTTAGGGCTCTTTTTACACAATAGGAATAAATGCTAATTTGTGAAGGCCGTGGAGTGAAGAAAACAAACATAAAGTCATCTTTGGTGGAAGAATAGTTTAATATGAATAGGATGAAAGAATAAATGTGTGATTAGGAAACACAAAAGATACCTTTCTTTTCTATGAAGGAAATATTTCGAGTGTCTCCTTTGTTATTTTCTCTCATTTTTTGTTGTTTATGTATTCATCCAGATTTGAAATAGAAGTTGTTTCCTTTCTCTTATTTTTGCATTTGAAGCTTTCCTGCAACTTAGATGGTAAATGCTTTAGATGATAGAATGATGAATGTAAAAGCTAAAGTCAGAACATAGAGAAGTAGTCGACAATTAAAAAGGAAAAAGTAATAGAAATAAACATAATCCTTTTAGTGGTTGTCCCAGGTGTGTAATTGCCTATTAGAAGACCATGTTTTACATCAACTGCATGTATTTTTATATGTGGTGTCAGCTATTTTGCATGCATTGTTTTTAACTCATGTGATCACCAATGTAAACATGAACCATTAGTCCAAGTGTTTGTTTAGGTTGTTGTGAATGCCTTGTCACCCAAAAGTATAAAGAATGGTTTTTTCCAAATGAAGAAGCCTTTGTTGATACTTATAGATATGTGGACATAGTGTTGGTTGATAGAAGCATGTTTCAATATCCCCCTAGCAAGTTTAGGTTATTGAGTAGATGATGGAGGTAGACTATTATTCATAAGCTGCTAATTTATAGGAATGCAAGGATTATTCTCATACCCAATCCCACTCTTTGCTTGTCTCACCATGTAATTCTGCAAGAGTGTGCATCCATTGCTTGTAGTTCAATTTATACCCCAAATATCCTCATATGCTCATTCTCAAGTAGTATGTTACAACTGAAAGCCTTGAAGGGCATGTGCAAGCTAATGAGGGTCACTTTTGGCACGCTAGATGTAATACAAAACTGAAAAATTAGGAATCCCTCAACTTACTTGGATTTTTTGAGATACTTACGCAAAATATCTTGCATTGAGTAAAAAAGATGAAATGTAGGAAATTGAATCCCGTTTCCGAATATATAACTTTTATGTATTTAAAATTTGCATAGCTATGTCAAGTTTCATGTTTTATAGTAGTCACTTTTTATCTTTTTGGCAAATGATAAGGTATATGTTTTTGTGGGTGCATCCTTTCAAAGCCTAAATGACGGTTTCAGGATACAAAAAATGGTAGACATGTATATAACCCGTAGCACTAGTGCAGCACTATTTTTCCAAAATTAAATGTTTAATTTTTTTTTTTAATTATGTAAGTGATCAAACCTCGAGAATGGTACGTCAAATGTGGGTGCAACCTTTGAAGGTCTTAATAGAGTTATTTTGACTTGGATTTTTTACAGCATGTAGAGGTCCATGTCCTCTAGTGCAACCTACAAGTTTTTTTTAAATGGTTGTGAAATGAAAAAGTTACGGAATAAACACTAACAATATGTATTTTTGACCAACGGAGTGATGACACAAGAAAATTATGAAATAAATAAGTGTTTGTTTAGGTTGTTGTGAATGCCTTGTCACCCAAAAGTATAAAGAATGGTTTTTTCCAAATGAAGAAGCCTTTGTTGATACTTATAGATATGTGGACATAGTGTTGGTTGATAGAAGCATGTTTCAATATCCCCCTAGCAAGTTTAGGTTATTGAGTAGATGATGGAGGTAGACTATTATTCATAAGCCACTAATTTATAGGAATGCAAGGATTATTCTCATACCCAATCCCACTCTTTGCTTGTCTCACCATGTAATTCTGCAAGAGTGTGCATCCATTGCTTGTAGTTCAATTTATACCCCAAATATCCTCATATGCTCATTCTCAAGTAGTATGTTACAATTGAAAGCCTTGAAGGGCATGTGCAAGCTAATGAGGGTCACTTTTGGCACGCTAGATGTAATAGAAAACTGAAAAATTAAGAATCCCTCAACTTACTTGGATTTTTTGAGATACTTACGCAAAATATCTTGCATTGAGTAAAAAAGATGAAATGTAGGAAATTGAATCCCGTTTCCGAATATATAACTTTTATGTATTGAAAATTTGCATAGCTATGTCAAGTTTCATGTTTTATAGTAGTCACTTTTTATCTTTTTGGCAAATGATAAGGTATATGTTTTTGTGGGTGCATCCTTTCAAAGCCTAAATGACGGTTTCAGGATACAAAAATTGGTAGACATGTATATAACCCGTAGCACTAGTGCAGTGCTATTTTTCCAAAATTAAATGTTTAATTTGTTTTTTTAATTATGTAAGTGATCAAACCTCGAGAATGGTACGTCAAATGTGGGTGCAACCTTTGAAGGTCTTAATAGAGTTATTTTGACTTGGATTTTTTACAGCATGTAGAGGTCCATGTCCTCTAGTGCAGCCTACAAGTTTTTTTTAAATGGTTGTGAAATGAAAAAGTTA